>CM031240.1:961563822-962815432 GCA_018340775.1 Taxus wallichiana var. yunnanensis
TATAACAAGATTACAAACCAACTCTTCAATACAAGAGTACAATGCATCTCTCCAAGATTATCTCCTCTCCTCCATATCTCTAAATGGATCTACATAAGTGCACTACAACCGTGCCTCCAAACACCACCAGCAATCTCACATAACTAGGAACTACTGCATCTTTGAACTGCTACCAAGTTCTTTGTGGATCTGCAAACAAGACCTCTCACATGGGTCTACCATATGTGCAACTATAATTGTGCACCAAGAAGTAAGTCTATCTCTCCATCACTGCATAACCTGTGCAAACATGAAGACAACCTCCTCTACAATATCTAGATCTACATGGATCAACAATACAATATGATCTCATGAATCTATAATACAAGATCTCACAACAACTTGTGGATCTAACAATATAAGACTAGATCTACATGGATCTATAATACAAGATCTCACCAACATGTGGATCTACAAGAAGAAACTCTATGTGCTTTGCATACTATGCAAGCCATTACAATGAGACAATAACTATACAAAGGAAATACAATAGAAGATGTTACCCTCTTCTCATCATTGTACTGTTATTTCCTCTATCCACTCCCTCTCCATGGAAACTTTTTCTTCATGTAACCTGTTCTTTCTTTCTCTTCTTCTTCATCCTCTCAATCTAGGAGAATCAAGGATCTAACTCAATCCTTGTCCAATTAACCTTCTAACCCTAGCTTTCATGCTTATATAGGCATATACAAACTTAGGGCACTTAGCCATGCAATTACAATCAATAGATCTTGCTTTAATACTAAATATAGATCTAATTCCCGTGAGTTAAATAAAACACTCATGCACAGTAACCGATGCGATTATAAACCAATGTCGGGTCCTACTTACCGCCGATGCCGAGGTGACCGATGTCGGTCCTTTCATGACCGATGCGTTACATCGTCGACCGATGTCGATCACTCAGAACCCTTGATCACTTTGTAATGCATGCTCCAATGAAGCTATTTAGCTCCACAACCTAACACAGTGGATGATGCAAAAAGAAAGGGGCATGCAAAAATAACGTTGCTCGAGAGTGCGCAAGAAGGGGTCGTAGCAAAAAGGTGATAAGAGGAGAAGTACAAAGAAAGAAGTGCGCGTGGGATGAACACACCAAAGGAGGAGGCCCAAAGATGAAATGGGCGAAAAGAGGAAAAAACTAGGTTCAAGGAAGTCTTGCATGATTTTGACTAAGTATGATTGTGCACAAGAATGGAAGGCACAAGAAGTGAAGAGAGAAGGTACGGTAGAGTAAGGGGATGATTGCATGGAATAAGCATTGGCAAGGCGGTAGATGGAAAAGAGAAAAGGGCGCTATGCCCCTTTCTTTTTGCATCATCCATTGTGTTAGTTTGTGGAGCTAAATAGATTCACTTTGGAGCATTCATTACATGATTTGAATAACCGACATAGCTCCACAAGACATGTCGAGAGGCAATGCGAGGATCGGCAAGGGCAGCTAATTGGATGCTATAGGAAGATTTTCCCAACTAGAACCGACATGATGCAAACCTACAAACGTTTGGATGAGGGCAACCTAATGAATTAATGGCATTAGGCTTGGGCGAAGATCGCTGGCGTCATAATAAAATCCAACTCACCAAGAAAATACCAATGAGGAGAGTGAAACGGAAGAGGTGTGACTATAAAAGGTCACCGAGTTCACATTTTTGAAAGTTAGTTGGCACGATCGAATGAGTGGCCAAGAAGGGAAAAAGAGGACAAGCGGCGAGAAGGAGAAAGGTCGAAGGGCCTAGAGTCGAAGTGTAAAAGTGCATAGATGCACACGAAACCGGTCTAGATAGGTCCTTAGGAGGAACGAACCCTATAATCTATAAGACACCGGTTGCTTGTAGATGTCGTAAGGGCCATTGAAGAACTAGATGAAAAATTCATAGTTCTCATCCCGTTGCGTGACTCGGAGGCGTAGGGAGTACCCTCGTAGCCAAGTGGTATTAGAGTTGGTTCTTTCTCGCGGGAAGGAGAGCAAGATGCTAGCAGAATGCCGAACGAAAGGCGATTGGCATGAAACATTGTATCCTCCACGTGTGAAATGGTGGGCGAGAACGCAAGAAAGAGACCTTAGAAGTGTGACGGTCGAAGGATGATGATCCGCACATGAAGGCAAGATGCCATCAAGAAGGGATTACTCAGATGCTGCAGTTGCGAGCAAGTTGGAGGAAATGTTGGAGGATCTCAAAGACCTCAAGGGCATAAGGACTAGACTGGAGGATGCAGAAGAAGACCACCGGAGGAGACGAGATCTTGTGGCACAAAATGCCGAGGGGAGAATAAAGACTCGGTGAAGAGTCGGCAGCGTGGGAAAACTACGTGGTGGAAGCACCGATAGAATGGAGGGAGAAAGAAAAGGCATGTGTAGGGGCACACCAAGATTACGCACGAGGAGCGCAAGAGTGAAGAGAAAGTATGTGCGGGAGTACCTCCAAGGAATGCGCAGAAGATAGCAAATGAAGAAGGCTCATGAGCTGAGGAAAAGGTGAGAAAAGAAGTCACCCGGAGGTATTTGACAGTGTACAAGAGTATTGCATCGAGGAAGGAAGCTACCAGAGAGGAGAAGATGGTCATTGATGGCCATAAGTGCACAAAAGATTGTGCAAATCCACGGATGTGGAAGAACAAGGAGAGAGAGAGTGAGGAGATTGTGCAAGCCAAGCGCAAAAGGAATCCTAGTAAAAGGACTAAAGGGTGCAAATGTTTGTGCAAAAGAAAATGTCCTAGAGGAAGGACATGTGGAATGCACGATTAGAAGTGTAAGAAAGGTGGCTCCAAGAGGAAGCCGGAAGGAGCAAAAGGATGCACAAGAAAAGAGACTCGAGAGGAGTCGGGAGTGCACATATGAAGATGCACACGGCAATGGGAGCACCATTGCAAAGGAGATAGAGGAAGGAGAGGAAGAGGTTGCCCGAAGGCGATCAAGCAAAGCAACCCGAAGGAATATCTGCAAGAGTGCCCACGAAAAAGAGTGCACCAAGTATGGAAGAGATCCGTGAAGATCTCCACGGAGAGCGCAATAATAGCAGTTCAATGAAATTGAAAGGAGATACGAAAGTTTCCCTAGAGGCAACAAATAAAATAAGCGTACATCGCGAGAAAAGCGAAAAGATGTGACACATGGCTATCACGGCCCTACGTGCCCAAAAGAAGCAAGATCGATATCAAGAGGAAGGGCACCAGTAAAGAAATCTACGAGCCAAAAGCATATAGTGGCCTAGTGGTACACAAGCAGCAGGAGTGCGGTCTAACAAAGTCAGAGCAGAAAAGGCAGAGAAGGCCGTGAGAGAAATTCAGCAAGGATATGAAGATTGCACGAGAAGAAAGGCGCAAAGGAGAATGGCTCCCAAGGAAAGTGCACAAGAAGAAGGGGTCGCAGCGAAAAGGCGACAAGAGAAGTATAAAGAAAGAAGTGTGTGTGGGATGAACACACCAAAAGAGGAGGCCCAAAGATGAAATAGGCGAAAAATGGGAAAAGCCTTGAAGGATTTAAGAGGTGGATGGATAAGAGCAAGCATGGACTCGCAAAGGAGGATATATGAGCGAGTGTGGACTCGCAAAGAAGAAGGCTCAATAGGAAGCCTTATAAGGATGACAGTTTGCACACTCAAGCGGATGCGTGTGAAAGGACGCAACAAGCAAAAGGTCGCGAAAGATCAAGGTGAAAGATCCCTTTGGAGTAGATGCTCGAGTGATGGTGACTTGCGACTCACCAGTGCGCATGATGGTGCGGAAGAGTCACACAAAGGTGACAAGGGACCTGGAAGAGACACAAGAAGAAGAACAAAGGGTAGAAAAGGGCTTGTTGGATGAAGAAGCGGGACTATTTGTTCCAATAGTCCGAAGGGTGGTCCTACCACTCGTTAAGTCTACTTTAAGTGAAACTCAAGTTTTAAGTATCGTGAATGTTTGATGTAGGAGCATTCCTGGTTCAAAGCGATCCTACACAAATTTTGACCAAGTGTGGGTGTGCGCGAGAATGGAAGGCGTAAGAAGTGAAAAGAAAAGGTGCGGTAGAGTAAGGGGACGATCGTGATGCCAGAAGCAATGGCTTGTGTAGTAGATGGAGAGGAGAAATGGATGCAATAGCTTCAGTGCATAGAAAAAATGCGGATGTCTAGAAGGACATGGAGTATAAGGAGGTGTGTGAAAGTTTAAGAGGAAAGCGAAGAAGCGCATGCGGGAAAAATGGCTCACGAGATGTTTTGAGAAGGCCCGGAAGGCAATAGAGTGCGAGAAAAGAGGCATAAGGTAGATCGAGGCCACGAGTGCACGGAAGAATGGAGGAAGGATTACGTGGAAAAGGATGCGCAGGTGATGTGACCAACAACAAGACATGTCAAAGAGGCGACAGACAGGATCTGACAAGGGTGGCTGATTGGATGTAGTAGGCAAAGTTTTCTACCTAATGCAGACACAATGCAGACCTACAAACGCTTGATGAGGGAAACTCAGAGAATTAATAGTGGTAGGCATGGGCAGAAGATTGGACGCATCATAATGAAATCCAGCTCACTAAGAAAATACCAGCGAGGAGAGAGAAGCAGGTGAGGTGCGGCTATAAAATGTGATCGATTTCACCTTTTTGAAAGTTTGTCGGCACAATCGACCAAGCGGCCAAGAAGGGAAAAAGAGGACAAATGACCAAAGAAGGAGAAAAGTTCTAAGGGTCAAGAGCCTAAGTGTCAATGTGCATAGATGCACATGAAACCATCTAAATAGGCCCTTAAGGAACCACCATATAGTCCGTATAACACTCTCGAAGAGATTTGTAAGCTCCCCGAGAGCAGCTGCTTGTAGATGTCGTAAAGGACACCAAGGAACTAGATGAAACATTAAGAGTTTTCATCCCATTGCGTGACTCTGTAGGCGTAGGGAGTAGCCTCGCAGCCAGTTAGGAGTTAATATGTACATCTATTCAATAGGTAGTGTGCAAGAAAGTAGAGATTTTGTTGCTTTGAACAATGAAGTAATGTGAATCGGTCGAAGATTTGCATGATAATAATGATAAAGATATGTCATGCGAGCACTAGTAGACGTTAGTTGTAGGATGTGTTAGGAGACTTGCTAGTAGAAGCATGTTGCACTCTACATGTTCCTTGGTACTAAAATTCATGTTAACACTTTTGGTATAGTATGGTACTAAGACATTGGAGGAAGGGGAACAATCAACATTAGGAACACTTGGATAGCCAAGTTGACTTGGACCTTGAAGGAAATCTAGCATTGAAAAGAAGACTTAGTAGGTGCCATTGAGGTAGTTGGCAGTAGTGCATCATCAATTTGCAGAATTGAGAGAATTGTTCTTTCCTCTACTCATCCAAATCTTCCTCAATGAGTCAATAGATGTCTACTATAAAAGATTTATTTGTTTCATCGACCATTTTGGATTTATGCATTCACTCCTTGGGATATACTAATACAAAGCCAAGTTTGATGCCCTTTTTGACATCGCACATGAGTTGACATGTGCTAGTAAAATACTTATGGAAATAAGCTCTATTACCAATGATCCGTGCAAGCCCAAGAGATGCACAGAAAACAATCTACAACTAACCAAGGTAGATGGATATGCTCAATCGAGTTTGCAAATCATATAAAATGTAATTGAATCTAAACAAAGGGATGTGGAATACCTATTACAAATTTAGAATCAACTTGGAGTTGAGAGCTCTTCCATTATTGTGAACAAAAAGAAGTGAAAATATATAGTGTAAGTGTAGAACTATTTATCTAAGTAGTCAAACGGCATTTGGCTAGAGCTGTGGGAGTGGGAGCCAAAGCGAGTTAGGGAGCAAGAGCGCCGAGAAGTTCTGTGGAAACGGCCGGGTATGGCTTCAGGCTGCACTCCACCCAAGCGTTTCCGCAAGCCTACCGCTGCTCCTGCCCGCTCCCACTTCAAAAAAATGACTTTTTAAATTTTTTTAATTATTTCCATGTTTTAAAAGTGCCACTACTTAAAAAATTAAATATTAATCTAATTTAAACCCTAAAACATAACTCTAAGCAATAAAACAAAAGAACTCAAAAACAAAACATAAAGCAAAGAAACTTACCTTTGGCTCTCCAAAATTGCATTGTGTTTGTCTAGGGTTTGAGGAGCTATTGCTAAGCTTGTAGGAGTGTGAGGAGCTGTAAAGGAGGAAGATTTGTGAAGGATTTGTGGTTTACTAAGTGAAGGTAAGTTTTTTTAATTTCTAACCTTGTTTTTTTTTTTATTTAATCTTGCACACATTACATTTTGATTTTTTTGCTTATGTTCATCTTTTTTTTGCTCTTTCTATTTAACTTTTTAATTTTCATTGTTCAATCACAATACAATGATGCATGCCATTGTTTTTTTTTTTTTTTTGAACCTCAGAGGTATTTCTACAATGGCAACAACAAGTTACGCTTCTTCGGGCAATCTTTGCCAAGGACTTTGACCCAAATTCACCGTTATGGAGGCACGTAACAATACTTCAACAAATTGCGGGTGGTGGTTGTTTTGAATAGAAATGCAATGATTGTGATGGACTAATCAAAGGCTCTTACAAAAGAGGGTGAAAAACCATTTTTGTCATAACGGGTAATGGTATAAGAGTACGCAAGGGGAAGAATAATGCTGGGGTGCCAAAAGCAAAAGTTTTGGCATATATCAAAGAGTAGGAAGATGCAAAGGCAAATGTGGCTATGAGAGCGGGTCATCCATTGGCCAAAAGAGGAGGTTCATCTCATTCAATGAGGCCTCCAGTTGCTCCATCACCTAGTGGATCCCCAATTGTGGCCATGCCACATCCATTTGTGGCTCCTATCTCCACGGATGAGGATGTTTCCCTTGCACGAAAGAAAAGCAAGACAAAAGGGCCATTGGAAAAGGCCTTTCAGAATGAGAGCAGGGAAATTGCAGATGAACACATTGCAAGGTGTGTATATGCTAATGGGCTTTCTTTTAATGTTGTGAGATCACCTTATTGGCATGAGATGGTGAAAGCCATCAATGAGGCACCAAAAAGGTATAAATCACCAGGATATGAGAAGATCCGCACCACCCTTTTGGATAAACAAAAAAATATGTGGAAACCTCCTTGCAACCAATTAGGGACTCATGGACCAAAACATGTGTGTCCATTGTTTCTGATGGATGGAAAGATGCAAGAAACCGCCCTTTAATCAATGTGATTGCAGTATGCCCTAAGGGGGCAATGTTTTTGAAAGCGATTGATTGTGAGGGGCAAGTGAAGGATGCCCAATTCATAGCCAACATTCTCTTTGAGTCCATTGAGGCGTGGGGCTGAAAATATTGTCCAAGTCATAACAGATAATGCCAAAAATTGCAAAGCTGCAAGGATGTTAGTTGAGGCATGGTATGGGCATATTTTTTGGACACCATGTGTCGTGCATTCATTGAATTTAATGCTAAAGAAAATGGCAAACAAAATAGAGTGGATCCAACAAGTGTATGCAGAAGTTGAAGAGATCCAAATGTTTGTCACCAACTACCACATGTCACAGGGCATTTTTAGATCATTCTCGCAGTTGGAGCTACTGAAGGTAAGGAAAAGCTTTCTTTCTTTCTTTTTAATTTAAAATTTAAATATAAGTTTTTAGTATTCTTTTAACTTTCAATTTTATTTTTAATTTTTGTTCCTCATTCTTATTAGGTTGTTGAGACTTGGTTTGCATCACACACAATCATCTTGAGATGACTAGTGAAGGTGCAAGAGGCACTCATGAGGATGGCAACATCCAATCTTTGGTCTATATGGAGGCAATCAAACACTCAACGGGCTCAAAAATGAAGAATCCGATCTTAGAGGACCCTTGGTGGGATAGAGTGGATTATCTGTTGAGTTTTACGAAGCCCATTATGAGCACGATCCGGTTTACTAACACGGATTAGCCATGTCGAGGAGAGATATATGACGACATCGACTCGATGATTGAGAAGATAAAATCTGTCATAAATGCAAAAAAACAATATCCCGAGGAAATATTTTTCAAACAAGTGAAGTCAATCCTCATGAGCTGGTGGAACAAAATGACCACCCCATTACATCTACTCTGGGTTTTGCATTGACTCCTAGATTTTATAGCAAGAGAGATCCTTTCCTTGCCAGGAAGGGTAGCACCATACAGGGATGCGGAAGTCAATGAGGGATATATGGCGGCATTGGCTAGGCTCTTCCCTGATCCTGAGGCCCAAGACTAGGTTATGTTAGAGTTTGGCAATTTCATAGCAGAAACGGGTCATAACCTTCTCGCTCTTCGGAGCAAATACAAGATGGATGCTCATATGTGGTGGTACCTCCATGGTACTTCATCGCTTACTTGCTGACCTCTTACCATCAAGGTCTTGCACAAGTAAGTTTTAAATTTTTTTATACTCGAGTTCTTTTAGTTTTTAAAATTTAAGTTTGAGTGTTTAAGTTTGAAGTTGAACTTTGCATTGACTTTGAAGTTTGGGTTGCCTTAATAGGTTGCAAGTTCATCTTCCTCTGAGCGCAACTGGAGTACATATAGTTTCATCCACTCACGAAATGCAATAGGTCAGCTAAAAGGGTGAAGATTTGGTATACATACATTCCAACTTGTGCCTTTTATCCCACAAGCCACCAGAGTACAAGTACAAGGGTCAACAAGACATTGGGACATTGTTCGAGAGATAGTTGACTTGGATGCTTCCATTTCCCACCGTAGAGCATATGATGATGAGGGAGTTCTATGGCTTTGGCACCACGAGACCTACATGCACAAGAGAGGGTGCAATCGCAATGGCCCTAGTGCAAGTGGTTCGAGCCCATGTGGTTCTAATGAACCACATAATAATGATGATGTAGCTGGTTTTGATCCTCTTGATGAAGAGGAATATGATGAATATTGAGTCTTGACAATGAAAGATAGTTTGAACTTTGAATATGGATCTATGATTGAATTTAATATATCATGAGATTCATGACATTCACATTGTGTTCGATTTAAGTATTTTAAATTTTAATTTAACTCTTAAGCTTTTAAGTTTCTAAGTTTTATCGGTATCCTAACTTGTTTGTTGTGGTTATTCACTTATTTAGCTTATAACTTGTCTTTTATCTTGTCTTTCATATGCATAATATGTGGTTAATAATTAAATTCCTATTTAAAAGGCTGAAATTTATATATTTTTTAATTTGTATATAGTTTTTGTACTGCCGTATCCTACGCCATATCCGGGGTCAAAAAAAAATTGCTGTTTCCGCGTATCGGATACCCCGCTCCCACTCCCGTATCCAAAACATTTCGGCACCTTAGCTATTTATATATTGCATATCAAATCTAGGAAGGATTATAATGATGTTTAGGATGTTACAAAATTGTACTATGTTATTCCTATCTTTCTTGTTATCTATTCTATCAAAGCAAGAAAATATATTACAATAGATTATACCATGCAAATTGTTACAAGAACCACTCATATGCCCAACCGCTTTTTCCTTCCATAACCGTTTTGATCATGGAAGATGAAGTGTTGATCCACCATCTTACATGGACTCTATAATGGAAGAGGTTTGTTGTGTTGCACACGTTAACCCCAATTGATTCACAACATTATTTGCCATAATTATGAATTTGCAAGCTACACAAACAAGGGATAGAGGTGCACAAGGAAGGAAGGTAATTCTCAACAAAACGAGCTTCACAACAAATGGAGAGATTGCCAACAAAAGAATTTGTTGAAGCAAAGGCAAAAGGCTTGTTAAACGTAAGATTGCCTAGGAAAGCTTGGGAAAGGTATCTAAATGCGGGAAGGTGAGAAAAAGGCAAGGGACTTACAAAAGTGAATATTGTTGTCTTTAGATTTCTCACTTTTCAACTAATAGGTCAAACGATGGTGGTAATGTTTTCATACATTGCATGTAATGTCCCTTTTGGGCTGAAAACGGAGAAAAGGGGTTTACCGGCTATCATTAATTGATCTGATCTAAAAACACCTTCAAGCACACACACAACAAACTGAAAATAGCTGAGAATATCTTAAAATGATCAACCAATACAAAATTTGCAGTCTCCTAGGGCAGCGAACTGCCTATGAGATTCAAATCCACTTTTCACTATGTAAATCAAGGTAGATATAATGTCCCCTTTGTCAAATTAATCAACAATTAAGAATTCATTAACAAGCGACGGTTGAAAAATGGAGGATCATGGATTATATTTCAGTTTTCATCATCCATATTCATGATTTATTTTTGTATTACCCATTCTTAGTGGGTCGGTTGGGTTTAGTGCCTTTAATGAGGCTTAATAAAATATTATAATGACTTATTAGGGGTCGGCCTTTCCTTTATGAGCCTTGGCGCCAAAAGGAGGATATAAAAGAAGATTAGAGAGCTCATTTGGAGCATCTAGATTTTGGCGCATTTTCCTATTTGGGCATTGTGAGCTTGTTGCTCCATGTTCTTCCACTTGAGGACGAAAACCCTCTTGTGTGGCTTCCTAGAAGGACAAAAACCCTTCTAGTGGTTTTGTTGGAGGACGAAAACCCTTCAACATTGATTGGTATTGAAGATTATTGCAGATTTAAGGAGAATACTTAATATTCAGATTTTTATTGGCATTGGGCAGCTTTATCTACTCATTTAGAGATTTTGGGACCAATTTTGAGAGGGTTCCCATGGTTGAAAAATTATGATATTGGTCTCATTTGATTACTGATATTTTTATGATCATTTTGAGTATTCATGTGTGGAGATTCCTTGTTTTCTATGAGTTATTGAATTTACAAGTTTCAGTTGTTTTTGTGCCCTAATAAATTCCAGAATTCTGAGTTTGATGATTTGATCGCATTTTCTAGCTTCTAAAATCAAGGGCAATCTAAGGAATAACTTCTCATAATTTTTGAGTGTTTCTATGGTGGATTCTCTCTCTCCTAGTCGCTAGGGTTTGAGAGTGTTCTTTTTGGCCCTTAATAATTACTCTTTATAAAGCTGCTAATTTCCTTAAATTTCAGTTTTATCCCGATAAGAGATATTACGGTAGAATGCCACGAAATAATTTATCTAGCCACGGCAATATTTATGCATTACAAATACATCAAATATTGAAATATTTGATAATTACAACAAGAATTAAATATTTTGATAAGAGCAATTCAACCAAACCGAGGGCTACGAAAAATAGCAAATTCTCCAAATTTCAGATTACGACCTTATAAATTATACCGAACAAGAACATCAAACCAAAATAGTGAAATCAGCCCTAGAACATACCAAACCCTCCACCCATGCAAGTCGCCTAGGGTAAGAAGGGGGAAAACCCAACAATAAACCACTTTGAAGCACTTTGGAAACCCTCGTATGGGATTCCCCTCAAGCTTGAGGAGTTTTCATTCCTCAATCTTCCAACAATGGAGGTTTTCGTCCCCAAAGTTGAGCCACACTAAAGGTTTTCATCTTTAGTGGAGAGTACGGCACACCATGCACAAACTCAAGATATCAATCTTCAAAATAAACATGCATAACCCATTCAAATGAACCTTCATGTCTTTATATATCCTCAAGTGGCGCCAACATCAAAATAGAAGCCCAATGCATAGGGATGTCGACCTTCAAGTAAATCTATTTCTTCATTAACCTCATTCCCCCCTTAATTCATCTCTCTTTTGGAACCCCTATGTAGGCTCTTCAATCAAGGCCAACCCATAAGGATTAGAAGTACTTCCACCATTTTCAAACCAAATAAGAGGCCTTCATGCCCAACTCACCATTAAAGTATTTAAAAATACTTTTACACCATTACATCAAGTAGAATTCATCATCCATTGAGCCAATATTGACCCAAACAAAGACAGAATGGGAACTAGAAGAAATATGAATGCAATTCTCATTATGTCCCATTTAGGGACATTACGGTCCTCCCGCTCAAAATTGTCCAGGTGAATGCGTGCGTGCCCTGACAAGGTGCATGGGCATGGGATGGAGTAGGTGCATTACGTTTGTGCGTGCACTGGATGTGCGGTATGCTCTTGGGTATGGCACTGAAGAAGCACTCGCAAACCCGGGTACTTACGAGAAGTACCCAAACGCACTCGGGAACTGGCTTACTAACCTAGCCATACCTAAAGTAGGCGAAAAATCATTGTCGATACGTTAAAATTTTCTCCGTAATTTCTATTTCATTAATGTATGTATTAGGAATAGGATGTTGTTAAGTATAATTAGTAGTAGCGTTTAATAGAAGATAACGGCGCCACGATGCAGTGCTGCATAATAATGTAGAGTACTGTAGAATAAAAAAAGTACAATAAGAATGTTGTAAAAAGTAAATATTTGTCGTAAGTGGTCCAGTAATGTTAAAATGTCAAAGTTTGGGTAATTAGAGAAGTAGGGTCTACATGATTAGGAATTAGAAATATTATATTGGTAATAAGGACAAGGAGTGAGGTCATAAATATTTTGTGTATTTTATTTGTAAAAAGTCTAAAAATGTGGAACCCATGTAAAATGATAAGGTTTATCTTATCTTAAAAGATAAGCTTACATGTATGGATAAGAATTAAGGTATGGAATATGATTTGTCGAGTGGATTTCTTATCCTATCTTAGAGATAAGATGGATAAGCCTGGAAGTTCTATAAATAGAGAGGCCACCCCCTCATTTAGCATAGAAGGAAGTAGTGAGAAATATTGTAGGTTTTTAAAAAAAAAAAAGCGGTTTGGGGAGGTCAACCTCGTGAGTTAACCCCAAAACCTTTTTAGCCAACAAAGCGGCAGTGGGTGTGCGAAGGAAGCCATCGGTTTAAAGGTGTGTTGAAGAAGCCATTAAGAGGTGTAATTGTAAAGTTTCTCCCATAGTCTTGGTGTAAGGCAAGTGAAGTCAATAACACTTGAAGTACCTCATGGGTGAGATTGTAACAATTTCGACCTGTTAATATTATCATTTACTTTGATATTTGATTTGTCATCATTCCGTCTTATCATAGTCGATGGTATTCTTGTGTTATGTTGTTTTGTTTCCAGATTACATCCACCAAACTAAAAGTTGTGCATTAGTAAATAATCATAAAGACGAGGAGTTCCCGATGAAGAATTATCATAGTGCGGATTGGTGATGGATGTCGATCTCACCATACCTGGGAGTACCCACCAAGAAAAACAACATTTTTTTAATTTTTTTTTTTAAATTTGTTTTTATTTTTAACTTTTTGTAAAAAAAAAAACCATTTTTGGGGGTCAATAAAGGTCAATAGATGCGATTACGTAAATGATTCAATGTGGGTAAAACTTCGCTGAAGTACCTAAAACAATGGCTGAAACGCTTGATTGAGATCCGTTTGGTCTTGTAGGATCAAAAACACGTGGCAGTATCTCCACTAGCAAGTAAGACTAATGCGGGAATAATAAGAGAAACCCCAAAGGAATCTGAACGACTCCTTGATTTGAAGGGAGCTGGTAATAGCTTCGAATTCCGGTCGATTATGTGATTTGTTATTATTTATGTTAATAAATGGACATTGTAACATTTGGAGTTTGAACAATGTACTTGTTCGAAGTTCAATCAATGAATATCATGACAAAATGCATTGAATTATTAATACGTTATTTGGCTATTTCACTTAATTAATAATTTGTTTACTCTATTCATGTATAAGGCTGAATTTTTGCTTATTTGGCTATATTTTTAATATTTTATATGTATATTGTATTGCCGTACCCAAGTGCCGTACCCGGCCCCCAAAAATTTGTCGTACCAACGTATCGGATCCCCGTATCTACGCATTCCGCACCGCACTTCGCATGGCTACCTAGAAAATTGTTTGTCCTCAAGCAATTACAAGTGCCCGGATCCCAAATAAATCTCAGCTGCTCCTTTGGCTTCATGTTTGTACCTACACATGAAACAAACTCATTAAAGAAAACAAAATGTTTCAACATCCTTGCTTCCTCATATCTCATGGACATGATGGCAAGTCTTCTTTCTTTTCTTGCAAAATTTTTGCAAACTCCCCCCAAGGGATGAATTCTCATATTTTCCTTTTGGCTGTACCAAACACAGTTGTACCCATGCATTTCTCTTTTGGAAATCACAATGTTAGGGGCTGGAAACCTTATTACAGCTGATAGCAACATGGAGAAGGGGCTGGAAATGTTTATGACAGTCACATAAAAGCTTATGACAGCATGCTTGAAATCCCAAAATTCGGTATTCTCACTACTTCCATTCATACCAACAACTTCCAGCTGAGATACAATATCCAGAACTATTAGATAGCATTCATCATGTTCGATTTGAGACACAATTTGTGAACTCAGCCTCTTCTCTTAGTGGAGTACTTACTTCAAGAGCACGCTTATCATTTTTCCCTTTAGATACATCATCAATTCCTTCTATGACTGATATATGTACAACTGCAAATTCATCATAATTGCTTCCCTTTTCCCACATTCCTTTCGGTTCTTTCATGGAACCATGGGTTAGCAATACATAGATCGAAAAATCAGAATTACAATTCTTACCTTGATGACCCAAACATAACAATTGCATGGCATAAAAATGATGCAAACAATCTCCTCTATGAAGATGATCATATTGCTTGTGTTCCCCATAAGATTCATTTGATATTTCCCTCATCCCGGCACTCATAATGATAAAATTATCAGTAGTACTGAACTTGAAATCAGAAGTTTCTCCTTTGGCAAGACTCGCAAAAACACCCATATCCCATATGTGGAAACAAACTTGAAATTGAATCAAAGATGTGCTTCTCACCTCATCATTCCTTGTAGTATGAGATGCATGATGATATCCATACAGCAGTGATATAGGAGCTGGAAATGATCCTATATTGATTGCCAACAATGCTATAAACTGAAAACCAACACTTTCCATGACTGAATCCACCTGTATGCTTACAAATATGTCACTGTGCAAGCTGGAAGTGCGTATGACAGCAGTGTTATGATCAAAATTAATGAAGCCATTATGTATAAACATATCATCCTTGACTTCTCCTTTACATACCCGAAAATAGCAGATCTTTGTGCAATGCAATTCCAACAAAACCATGTTATGTTGAGTCCAAACATTATGATCAACAACAAAATGATTTTTACTATGCTTACCATCTTTCCGTGTCAAACACCTTGTTGCCCTTGCAATGATGAATGAGGTGAGAAGGGACCAATCCCTGATGGCTGAAAATGCTTTGGAAATTTGGAAACTATCTCCTCTCATGGTTGTCCTCTTATTGATGACAGCAAACATATTGTAGGGCAAACTGAAATAGTTGATAACAGCAAGCTCAAAATCCCAAAAACCAATTTTTGCAACCTTCACAGTCATACCTTCTTTGCTATGGGCAGCAAGATCGAACCCAATTGGCTCAAGTCTCAACATAGAGCACATAAATTTGAATTCTTTCTTTGGAATATTTCCTCTAGGATCATGTGCAAGCCTTAAATCTGAAGATACTCAAGAAGAGATGGCTGTCCAGAAATAGTGATTTGCTTACCATGAATTGTCCCCTTATCTTCAAAATCACTTCTCATCATGTTGGCTGTAGCAATGGGTGGAATGCCATTTGTCATGCCAATATTTTCCTTATGTTCTTCGAGGACCAATTCTGAATTCTTTCCTTCCCATTGGTATGAGATGATGAAGGAGCTAGCAAGAGTAGCTTAAACGTTAGAAACTCTATTCTTCAAAATATTACCAAGATCCCAGACCCTTATGCACACACAAATCTGAATTTGCATCAAGAGGTCTACATGCCTTATGTTGCAAGTCACATCCATCATTCTAGCATGCTTTCCATAATGACCCATATCTTGATATGACATAAATGGAAGCAACAAATTTGAAGTATACCCATACCTTGGACTGAAATTAGGGAGCTGCCCCTCTTGACACAAATCTGAAAATGCCTGAGTATGGAGCATTGAATATGGAGAATGATCATCATACCTTTGGCTGCCATGAAAATCCAACTTATAGGGAATGCTTGGAAGATCCTCTTCCCATTTATTTTCCTTCATCTTCTCACCATTGTTAGAATAGCCCTCGTGATGACCAAAGCAATGTAGTAACCTAGTGTGATGCAATATACTCATGCTATGATCATAAAATAAATCAAGTGGCTTACCCTCAGCTGCTGTTTTGGAATTTACAGCAGGTTGAAAATCCACAAGTGTCCGGTGAGGTCCCTTCCTCATAAACCTCCTGCAGATCTGATTTTTCCTCCTCAAATTCTGCATCATATAAGTGGTCTATGCATTCCCTTGTTGAATCCCTTGGGCCCCTAGCAATCGGTGCTTCGATCTCCCCTCATTCTGATTTTTCTCTACTAATATTCAGTTCTATGCAACCATTAGACGCCAACAATTCATCATTAAACATCCTTGGGTTGCATGCTCCTTAATCTCCTTCATCACAATGGAAGGATCTCTTCTCCCTAGGGCTGAAACATTCTTCTCTTTGGCATGTTGTACTTCCTTTGGCGCTAGGGTTCTTTGCCCATATTGCATCCCTTCCCTGCTTAATCTAATGAATTTTGTGAGAGACATGGCCTCACGAAATTCCTCGGTAATGCTTGGTATTCTTCAAACCTCACAACATAGTCATTGGCCTGTCTAGGGCTCCCATGTGGAGCGACCACCTCTTTTGGCACAAACTTGGGTTTATAGGGCTTTGAAAATGAAACCCATTCCTTCCTTGCATCACGAGGGTTGTAGGAACCCTCTCTCTCCTTGAGCGAACCACCACCCTGCATATTTTGGATGGCTAGGGTAAGCCTCTCCAGTGCCTCAATTATCCCTCCTTGTGTTCTCATGATCATGTCCAATTTTTCTTCCCCATCTCTAAGGGTTTCCTCTTTTCCCTTCTTTGGTAGTACCGCATATCACTTGTGATCTATCATACTTCACAGGCTGGGAGTATGGAGCTCGATACCAATGTAATATCCCTTTTAGGCTGAAAACAGAGAAAAGGGGTTTACCGTCTATCATGAATTGATCTAATCTAAAAACACCTTAAATCACACACACAACAAACTGAAAATAGCTGAGAATGTCTTTTAACGATCAAACCAATACAAATTTGCAGTCTCCTAAGGCAGCGAACTGCCTATGGGATTCGAATCCACTTTTCACTATGCAAATCAATGTAGAATGCCACGAAATAATTTATCTAGCCACGACAATATTTATGCATCACAAATACATCAAATATTGAAGAAATATTTAATAATCACAACTGGAATTAAATATTTATGATAAGTAGCCGTTTAGCCAAACCGAATGCTAGGAAAAACAAGCAAATCCTTACTAAATATTCTACAAAGTTCAAATTACGACCTTAAAAAGTTATGTCAAACAAGAACATCAAACCAAAATAGTGAAATCAGTCCTAGAACATACCAAACCCTCCACCCGCAAGTCGCCTAGGTAAGAAGAGGGAAAACCAGGAATAAACCACTTTGAAGCACTTTGTAAACCCCCGTATGGGAATCCTCTCAAGATTGAAGAGTTTTCGTTCCTCAATCTTCCAACAATGGAGGTTTTCATCCCCAAAGTTGAGCCACACTAAGGTTTTTGTCTTTAGTGGAGAGTAGGGCACACCGTGCACAAACTCAAGATATCAATCTTCAAAATAAACATGCATAACCCATTCAAATGAACCTTCATGTCTTTATATATCCTCAAGTGGCACCAACATCAAAATAGAAGCCCAATGCATAGGCCGACCTTCAAGTAATTCTATTTCTTCATTAACCTCTATGTAGGCTCTCCAATCAAGGTCGACCCATAAGGATTAGAAGTCCTTCCACCATTTTCGAACCAAATAAGAGGCCTTCATGCCCAACTCGCCATTAAAGTATTTAAAAATACTTTTACGCTATTACATCAAGTAGAATTCATCATCCATTGAGCCAATATTGACCCAAACAAAGACATAATGGGAACTAGAAGAAATATGAATGCAATTTTCATTATGTCCCATTTAAGGGACATTATATTGCAGCTAGATACTATTGTCACCCGTGAAGTTGCACCCGATAGAGAATGGTGTGTGTAATCTCTCTCTTGTTGACAAAATTGGGACACCTCAAGGTTTGTGGGTAACCTATGTCCGAGGTGAACATCCAAAGAGGGTTGGTTCCCTTGTGAATCGCCTAAAAAAATGAAAACGTAGTACTATCCCCTTCTCGGTCGAACACCGTTAGCCCATTTTGTCTCCCTAACGGCTAAGGGATGTGCACAAGGGGAACTTACGCCATAATAACTTATTATGAAGTTGTCTTATCCTTTTGGGAAAAAAACTGAAAATGTTGGAAATTAGCTCAAACCCCAACACAAACAAGTCTGATTTTTATAATCAACAACTGAAATAAATCTGAAATCCGCAATCTACAAGGGCAGCGAACTGTTTATGGAATTCAAGTTCACCTTTCACCATGAAAATCAACAAATAATGCCACAAAACAATTACTCTATCCAGTGGCAATATTTATGAATTACAAATACATTAAAAGATGGATGAAATATCAAATTACATAGCTGGAATTAATTATTTAAATCAGCAGCAGGCTAGCCAAAAATGAGGGCTAGGAAAAATAGCAAACCCTTGCCAAAAATCACCAAAATGGAGATATCAGCCTTATAAAATATTCCAAATCGGATTATGAACTGAAAATGCAACTTTATGTTCACCAAACCTCAAACCCTACACCAAAATAGGTCGCTCCACATGTAGGAAGCAAATAAAAATCTAAAAGTGAATGTTTTCTCCACAAATTTTCCCTTTATTTCAAAACCAAGTAATTATGAAGGGTTTTCTTCCTTCACCCAAACCACTAGAAGGGTTTTCATCCTTCTAGGAAGCCACACAATAGGGTTTTCGTCCTCAAGTGGAAGAACAAGGAGCAACAAGCTCACAATCTTCAATATTAGGAAAATGCACCAAAGATAGATCCCAAATGATGTCTTAAGACTCCTTTTATATTCCTCCTTTGGCACCAAGGTTTGAAAAGGTAAGACCGACCCATAAGAGATGTTTTTTCCTTCATTAGCTTCCTTTATATGACTTAAACTCAGCCGACCTGCTATAAGAGGAAAAACAATAAAATAAAATATAAAAATTAGAAAAATAAAAGCAAATGGAAGCTCAATGTTCTTCTCCAACTCCTTTACTTCCTTGCCATGGAGAAGGAATGGCAAGAAGTCCAAATAATGACTCTCAAATGGAAAAAGGGACATTACAATCCTCCCTTCCCAAAATTGTTTGTCCTCAAGCAATTGCAAGTGCTCGGATCCCAAACAAGTTTCAGCTGCTCCCTTTTTGTATAATCACCATCCAAGCATTGGTGACCCACCATCTCTTTCTGTTGTCCCAATAATCTTGCTCTTCTTCTTCAAAATTCAGGATGAGGGGAACTAGAATCCCACCTTTAATTGTACAAAATAGTGCAAGTGTGTCATTGTGTAGAAAATACAATCTCCGGCTATAAAAATGTCTTTCTATGAACCAAGACTTCAAGAAGAACAAACTGAAAATGAATAAATCAGCAGACCCCTTTGGTGGAACCATCTTCAATTTGACCCTTGGGTCAAGGTATTTTCCCTCCCATGTTTAGGCCATTGATTCCTTGAGAGAAATAGCACCATAGTGATTGAATGAGGGCTGTATAGTGACTACAACAGCCATGAAGTGTTTGGTACTCTTTCAACCATGTGATTAGAAGCTCCTTTCTCAGTACCTTATAAGTATACAAATAGCTGGAAAATTTGTGAACAGCAGTAGAAAGGAGAGTACAATAGATGTAATCATGACATACCTTCAAAGTTTCCCCTTCTATCCATGCTATGGGAGCTGGCCACAAGGTTACAGCTGATAAAAACTTGGAGAAAGGGCTGGAAATGCTTACATAAAAGCTTATGGCAGCATTCTTAGAATCAAAAATATGGTAGTCTTATTACCATAGTTCAAAAAATCGCGATTTATCGCCTAGAAATTGCGATTTATTGTTTTGAAGTGTAAACGATTTATCTTTTAGAAAATCGCGATTTTTGACCTGCCGATAAATCGGCGATTTACAGCGAGAAAAAGCCAAAAAAATCGTAGGAAAAATTGTGGAAAATCGCGCGGGTTAGGGTTTAAAGCAAAAAACGACCAAAACAAAAAAAAACATGCCCATGGAAAGCATTTCGTGGCTATTTTCTCTGTCCTGTTTCGTGTATCGACCTTCAACCAGAGGTTTCCATTAATCTTATGTCGCGTTGTCCATCTCCTACCCAATTTCTGTTTGGCTATGTCGTTGTAACTAAAATTCCCGCTTGTAATATTTCGTATTGTTATTAAGTTTAGTTATTAAGATTTATACATGACCCTACGTATTTCATTTTGACGTGTAACTTGTATTTATTTTTTAATGTATAACTAGAATTAATTGTAACTGGTAACTAAAATTCTGAGTTGTAAATTTGTAATATTAAATTACAATGATTTTTCTAATATTAATTCTATGTATTTAATTGTAACGTGCAATATCTATTAATTTAGTTGTATAGTATTTAATAGATTAATATTGCCATTTGTAATATTAATTTAGTTGTAAGTATTTAATATTAAGTGACTCTATTAAATACTTAGTTGTTAAATTCTGACTTGTAATGGTGACTCTATGTATTTAATTGTAACTCGTAAGTATTTTTATAGAATAAAAAAATTTATAGAGTCACTTTTCGCGTTATTTTTACATTTAATTTAAATTTATTTTATGAATTTAATTGTTTTTAAAAGTAGCAATAAAGTTGCCGATAAATCACCGATTCCCGATTTCCGAGTCAAAATTTGGCTTGCCGATAACGATTTTTTGAACTATGCTTATTACCTTCCTCCAAACTAACAACCTCAAAAATATTACCCCATGATTAAGTAGCTTCAAAAGGAGCATTCTTATAGTTGTTCAGAACTGGAAACAACTCATAATTTGACTGAACCCAAATCAGCAACTTAATCTCTCTCCTAGGTGTTGAATTTGTATATGCCCAACCATAAATAAGTTTTTCCAAAGGGCTGATATGTGAAGAAGAGTATCATAATGAAATTTTCCCAAAAATTGGAACCATTGCATTCCCCAAGCAACATTAACTTCAATTGGCTTAATTTCAAGAAAAACATTACATACCTTGTACCCTTCCATGAAATTTGACAACATGAAGATGCTATTGGTGACCTTGAAGCCTTTGAGACCATCCTTGCTTGGCCCCAACCTTCTTTCCAATTCTTCTTTGAC
Source organism: Taxus wallichiana var. yunnanensis (assembly GCA_018340775.1). NCBI lineage: Eukaryota > Viridiplantae > Streptophyta > Pinopsida > Cupressales > Taxaceae > Taxus > Taxus wallichiana. The sequence goes on from CM031240.1 coordinate 961,585,105, forward strand.
AATTTGATGCATACTGCTGCCCATTCCTCCTAATTCTTCCATGTTTATGGATCCAAGGGTTAGCCATGAAAATTTAGGACCATCATTATGACCCCAACACTTCATGATAGAGTTCCCTTTCATACTGATTTTAAAATCAGATATTCCTTCTTTTGAAGGACTCATCATAGCACCTATATGCCACTTGTGAAAACACCATAGAAATTGAGCCCAAGTGTCTATATGTTCTTTGCAAAAAACAACACTTCTTACCTCCTTACCCCATGAAGTATGATGTGCACAAAGGTGTTTAATCAGTGGTGACAAAAGAGGATACAACATACATGAAACATGAGTACTCCTAACCATCCGTCCATGGTAGAAAATCTGAAATGATACATAAGAAAAAAATGAAATAGGTTCGTACCGTGGGCTGCCCATAACATTCAGAAATTCTGAGTTTAAATCAGCATTCCTTCTTGACATGATTCCCTTGCTGGATGGGATAATTTCTTCCTTGCATTTGTTCCCAAGTTGTTGGTGCTTGTCTTGGGTAACTCTTGGCTTCTTGCTTGGGCTGTGATATCCATCAAACAAACTCCCTTTGTCTGCTGTTAGGAACAGTCCAGCCCCTTCATCTTGTTCTTTATGGGGAGTTTCCTTCCATCTCCATGGCCAACAAAAACTTGTTGTGGTATTATCAACACAACCCCAAATTATTCTTCCAAACATAAGTATATCAAGCAGATGGCCAACCAAACTAAAAGAGGAAATGGTTACCTTAGTATGCAAACCGTGGGCCTTGGAAAGAGGGTTACCTTTTGTTACTTCGATCTCAGTCCTTGTGCCTAAAGTGACACTTGTCTTGATACATGCATAACTTGGTGTTTCCCGGAAAGGATGTAAGTACCTCTTATCACTCAACGTGCTCCTCATTTTTCCCATGTGTGTATCATAGCAATTATGATGATGATTAGCTCCATGTGATGGTGAACTAAAGAGCAATAAATCTGAAATATATTGGTTCCTTGGGCTCTCAACCAGATTTTCCTTCCCTTTTTCCTTTGCCTCTTCGATCCTCGGTGCCACAACCACCGTACCTTGTTCATATGTGCTTGGAATGTCCTTGTGGTTCTTACCCAAGTCTAATTCTTCATCTTTGGGCTCTTTATTGTCTGTTGTTATAAACGGACCAGCAAGTTGACTGTTATCATTTCCACTTGGGAAATGGGTTCCATCCATCCCTTTTGCTACCTCTTCTTGTTCACAACCCCCTCTTTCACCTTTGAATTCATCATATGCAAAAATATCATCATTATTAGTCAAACAATGATCAATAATTACCTCATAATGTTGACTATCCAGAGCAATAATGGAAGTAGGGGCTGAATCATTCTTCATGGCTCCCTTTCCTCCATGGTGCAAATTTGGAATATTGTGCTCCTTCCTTGGCTCATGTTCCACAATTTCATTAAACCTTCATGTCACTAAGGTATTGTGAGGAACAACGGTCAAGAGATCCATTATGGCAAGAGGAGTGGAGATTTCTAACCCTCCCAAGGGCTGCCCCTTCTCAATAACCAGCTGCTACAATTTATCATCCATTTTCTTGTCCTTAGGGAAATTTGCATGCCCATAATCTCCCAATGAACTTGGGTTTTGGTCCCTTCTTCAACAAGCTCCGTGCTTTCTTCATGTTGCTTGTAAGGAATGTGATGTCTAGGCTTGGGCCTAGGTCTTCCTCTATTCACTCCAATGAATTCAGCGAGTGAAATAGCCTCACGAATCTCCCTTGGTAAGGCCATATACTCCTCATAACTTGTAGTGATGTTCCGTCCACCTGTGGGCCTTGTTTCTTCTTCCGGAATAACCTCTTCCTTAAGAAGGAAAGTGGGCTTTATAACCGATCCTCGAGCTGATCCCATTGGTTGCATGCAACTGTTAGCTCTACTCGAGCTACCATCACCACTTTGAACCCTAGGTTCAATGATTCTTCGGAGGGATAGGGCAAGAAAATCCATGGTATCTGCAAGTCTCTATTGGTCGGCAATTAATTTGTCAACTTTAGCTTCTTGAGAGACCATATTATCTTCTTTCACCGAAAACCTAGGCATTTGAAGATGCAAGCTTTGATACCACCATTGTAATATCTCTTTTGGGAAAAAAACTAAAAATGTTGGAAATTAGCTCAAACCCCAATACAAACAAGTCTGGTTTTTATAATCAACAACGGAAATAAATCTACAATCTATAAGGGCAGTGAATGTTTATGGAATTCAAGTTCACCTTTCACCATGCAAATCAACAAATAATGCCACAAAACAATTACTCTATCCACGACAATATTTATGAATCACAAATACATCAAAAGATGGATGAAATATCAAATTACATAGCTGGAATTAATTATTTAAATCAGCAGCAGACTAGCCAAAACCGAGGGCTAGGAAAAATAGCAAACCCTTGCCAAAAATCACCAAAATGGAGATTCCGGCCTTATAAAATATGCCAAATCAGATTATGAACTGAAAATGCAACTTTATGTTCACCAAACCCTCAAACCCTACACCAAGGTAGGTCGCTCCACATGTAGGAAGCAAATAAAAATCTGAAAGTGAATGTTTTCTCCACAAATCTGCCCTTTACTTCAAAACCAAGCAATGATGAAGGGTTTTCGTCCTTCACCCAAACCACTAGAAGGGTTTTCGTCCTTCTAGGAAGCCACACAAGAGGGTTTTCGTCCTCAAGTGGAAGAACAAGGAGCAACAAGCTCACAATGCTCAATATTAGGAAAATGCGCCAAAGATAGATCCCAAATGATGTCTTAAGACTCCTTTTATATTCCTCCATTGGCGCCAAAGCTTGAAAAGGTAAGGCCGACCCATAAGAGATGTTCTTTTCCTTCATTAGCTTCCTTTATTTGACTTTAACTCAGCCGACCTGCTATAAGAGGGAAAACACTAAAAGAAAATATAAAAATTAGAAAAACAAAAGCAAATGGAAGCTCAATGTTCTTCTCCAACTCCTTTACTTCTTTGCCATGGAGAAGGAATGGCAAGAAGTCCAAATAATGACTCTCAAGTGGGAAAAAGGGACATTACAAAGTGCAAATAAAAAAGAAAATATTATAAAGGCACTTATAATAAAGTTATTATAGACTTAATAATAAAATAAAATTAGAAAAAGCTAAAGTCACATTATAAAGTCTAATTTTCCCTAGAAAATGCGACCTCCTTATGGGATGGATCAAAAGGGAAAACATTAAATGAGGGGCTAAAAGCTGATTGGATGTCAAGGGAGGCAAGTTGGTCCATTAGCTCTATATAAGCAAGTCGATTTGCTTAAGGAGAGCATCACTTGTTTATTCTCTAATTTCTTATTTGTATGTTGAGCATTTTGCTTGCATCTTCACTCTTGAAGAAGAAAACCCTCCAAGAGTTCTCGAGAAGGATGAAAACCGTTCCTCTAGTTGAGAGGATTCTCCATCTTGGGGTTTCCATAGTGCATAAAAGATTTAGCTGATTTCTCGTGGTTTTCCAATTGTTTGGACTTGGAGGGCTAAAATCTTATTGGGTGTCAAGGGAAGCAAGTTGGTCCATTAGCTCCATATAAGCAAGTCGATTTGCTTGAGGAGAGCATCACTTGTTTATTCTCTAATTTCTGATTTGTATGTTGAGCATTTTGCTTGCATCTTCACTCTTGAAGAAGATAACCCTCCAAGAGTTCTAGAGAAGGACGAAAACCCTTCCTCTAGTTGAGAGGATTCTCCAACCTGGGGTTTCCATAGTGCATAAAAGAGTTAGCTGATTTCTAGAGGTTTTCCAATCGTTTAGAAGGCTGTATTTTTGCATAATTTCATGAGGGTTTGAAGAGGAAGGTTGGAGCTACATTCTTCCTTTATTTTCAGCCTTTTCCATGGTGGTGTAACTTACTTAGTGATTGATTTGCATGTGTTTGGAGATGCTAAAACCCAGATTTGATTGATGTTCTCATTGCAGATTTATAGAGATCTGAATCAACTTTTGGTGGAGAAGATTGACTCCAAATTATCATTTTTAGAATTGTATATGAAGGCAAATCTCTGCAGATTTATAATAAATTATTTCAGCCTCTTTTGGTGTCTCAAATCTAGATTTTTGTTCATGTTTTGGCTTTGTAAAATTAGTAGATCAGATTATCATGAGTTATCTTCTATTTTGCATGAGTTTCATCTCCTACCCTAGTCACATTTTCTAGGATTAAATTCAGATCTGCAGTAATAAATTTGGAATATATTTTATAATCTGTACTTTGAGGTTTGGATTTTCCTAAAATCCAATTGGGGGTAAAAAGTGTCCTTTTGGGGACATTACAAACTTTGACAAGGAGAAGGGAGAAGGAATGTGGGAAAAGAGAAATAAGGGTGATACACCAATAATTTAACACATGCATGTAACTCTGCACACAGAGAAAATCAAAGATCCACACACTGCACAACTCTAAGCTATTTTGTAAAATTAATTCAAGGGTTTAGGAGAAAAGGACAGCGGTAGAGGGAGTAATTTCCACACTAAGGCAATACAATACCCTATTAAACACAATGAAAACTCATAAAAACAGCGATATGAGAGGGCAAATGGAGCTTTTTTTTAATTCAGAGGTGCAAGTACAAGGCTAGGATTGCCAAAGCAAAACAACCCATAGTGTGTATATTCTTTTACAATGGAAAATCAGCTTATATCAAGATGAATCAACTCTGCCTTCCTAATAATAGACTGATGTTGTTTTACTGTTGTTCCTTTCTTTATTTTATTTATTTATTCCCTCCTCTTTGCTGGTGCATGGGACTGTAACAGCAGTTCATTCATTCAATATTTATTCTTTTCTCCACCTTTTCATGGCGCATGGCAAGTAGACTGCTGTATTTTTATTTAATTTATTTCCCAACCCTCTTCATGGTGCCAACACCTTAGCTACAACAGCTGCATGCTTATTTCATATATCCTTTTCCCTTCTTGCTGGCGCATGGGACTGTTTGGAACAGCAGTTCATTTACCCCTTTTATTTATTTAATTCCATGCTTATTGCATATATTCTTTTATTTAATTCATTTACAGCAGTTGCTAAAAATAGAAGCACTTCTCCTCCATCCTTTCATGCATTCCTAAAAATAGAACTGAACTTCTATTTTTAGCACCTCCATCTTTAGCAAATCTTCTAAAAATAGCCAAGTGCTATTTTTAGCCACACTATTTTTAGCCAAGCTGAAAATTGCCAATCTTCCAAAAATAGCCACTCTTCCAAAAAATAGCCAATCCTTTGCGTGGAAAATATGGTAACAAATACTTCTCCAAAGCAAGGATGAAACTTGTGTAAAAGGTTGTTTGAAAAGCATAATATTGCTCCACTACAGTTTCATGGCAATTTTTCTAGGGAATACCATCTTTGTTGTTATGGAAAAGGGCTTCGAAGAAGATGTATTTTAATGCATTAGAGTGATGTATTTTAATGCATTAGGGTGATGTATCATTGATTTTTTTTGTGTTTTTAATGTTGACAAACAAGGTGATGTATCATTTATCAAGGTCTTGTTTCAAGTGGCCCTAAAGAGGTTGCATGGTATTTCCTATCCATCCATTGTCATAATGTTGGTAAATACTTACACCTAAGAAGGGATCACATTTTCTGACAAATGAGAAGATAAAATACTAATAAAAACAAAACACAAGCTATTGTTTCCAATAAGGATCAACTACTCACCTCAGATGCTTGATAGATAGGCTCAACAAGCATTTATAATATATAAACAAGAAATCAAATTGAGCTTTCAATTCACAACATTCCTTAATTGTTTAGGTCGTCAAGAAGAACACGCAATATATTAAGCCTTCGTTACAACCAAGCTTATGAAATGGAACCCAAATTCCTCCTCACAAAGCAATTTGCAATATCACTTAAGACTATTATATTAACATGGAAACCAACACAACATGCAACTATGAATTGTGTTATAAAATATGGAGGCATACCTGAGTCAAATGCTCAAACTCTCTACCATTTTTATTCACTATATCCTCCGTGTGATTACTTGTCTTGGAAAATTCTTCTATTATATTTCCCACACACTCCAAGGATTTGACTATGCACTAGTAAACAAGTCATTTAGGAAATCAGAAACCTAAAATTTTAATTTTGAAAGTGTGAACAAATATGGAAAAAGAAATTCTCATGTTGAGCTTCGATCGCAAATTTATTATGGAAAATTTGAATATGACATGCAAATAAGAACATGGTTCTAATGAATTCCTTTATAACCTTTTCTAAATCATGAAGACGCCCCAAAGGTGTGGATTTGTCAGCTGCAGCCATGGTCAAGTACTTGTAGCTATATCTCAATATGAGGCAATTGTGAGCTATTCCGCCCTGAATTGAGATACTTCTTGAACAAAACAAGAAAAACATGGTCACAATCAATTGTAATTTTTTTTTTAAGATAGCATAATATATAATGCTGATGAGAAAGGATAACTCATTGCTTGTGCTATTTACCACCCTCATGACCTCTCCATCAAATCACAAAGAAATACAATGGTCGCTCTTACATGAGATATGAAATGATGCAGTTCAATGTAGTATATTTATGTAAAATAGCTTTTAGCATTTCTTTTAATTTTATTTTTGCTTGTGCTTGGGCTTATCCCATCGGCACATGTCCTTATTATTGTACTTTTATTTATTCCGCACTAATGAACACTGTAAACATACTTTTTGGTTGCAAGTATCTTATAATCCTTAAACTTAAATGTACCAAATGTCAACCCCTGTGAGGTGAAATTTGTCACTAAAACATTGAGGATCTGTATATGCAAGTAACTACCCTTCATAACATGAGTCATACAGCTATATACTAAGAGAATAGAGAATGATTTTTAGATTATACGAATGGAAAATAAAGAGTTTTAACATGGTTAGGAGATGAACTAAAATGAGAAACAATGTATGTAGTTCCCAATTAAAATATTTTGAAGCATTCTTTTAAGTCCAAAAACTAAATGATTACAGATAGAAGCTTATGTGTGCACATTTGTAGCATATTGCACAGGCATCACCTGCCCTTTGTGCCTCAATGGGTCATTGTTTTGCAAATAGACTATGTCTCACTTATAAAAACATGTTCCATCTCATCTATACTTATAGAAACATACTAGATGTTAATGCATAGGGTTCTACATTCCACTCAACTGTAGCATACAGCTTATAATCACAGTCGACAGAGGATAAGACATGTTATATATTTGATATTTCTATATATTTACATATAATATAAAACAAATCACTTAACATTAAAGTAATACATGGCATAGCTGACCTGGCAGAGGCAACAAACTTGAAGGAAACCATGGAGAAATATGCAAGAGCGTAGTTGAGAATGCTTATCGGCGTCTGTGGCTTTCCCTGGTCTTTTAGTGTTTTGTCATTTTTTTCTATCTTAATTTTATTTTAGAAGGCAACAAAACCGTCAAGGCAGTTCCGTAACTGCAATGACGGTAGCATAACCACCATGCCACAAGCAGAACTGCCATGTAGATTTCATAACCAACCTGGCAGCTATGTTTGTGGTCCACCCTAATGCCTATGGTGGTTTAATCTCCTTTCAAGGAAGAAGATCAAGTGCCAAGAACAAATGATGAAGGATCGTAGATACCTTCAGCACTTAATTTTCCCTTCCTGATCCTCCCATTTTCGCCTGGAAAACTTAAATGGTATTGCAAATTTAAGAGGTCACAAAGGATCGAAAAATTGCAAGTAGCAGCCCATTCACTATTTTCTTTATGATATATATCCTTCTATTGTTGTTTGTGTTATCAAATCTTTAGTTGCAAACTTGGATCATTGGTTTTATGTCTCTCCTACAACAAATACACAACATGCCTCCCAAAAGTCATGTTTTTGAGAAAAAAATGTTTCAACCTTTCAACATCATCCTGGGCTCGCCATCCCACGTTTGACAGGCCAGGCTTTTCATTGTTTTCAGTTTATATCGTTTTTTTATTTTTAAAAACCACCAGAAATTATATTAATAAAAATATAATGTTCAAATTACAATGCCAAGCTATTATACTCATACTCCAAGATATATCCTTGGAATTCCAACAACAAATTAAAGAAGAGAAAGAGCATATCTGCAATTTATCCATCCAGCGATTGCAAGTGAAGGATCTTTTCAATCTGTTTCCGCTTCTCTGGAGGCCATGTCAAAGGTAAAGGGCCAAAGTTGATCAGATTATTATGATCCAACGCCCAATTTGCTAAAGCATCTGCCACCTTGTTCTGATCTCTAGGAACATGTTGATATATGATAGTCTGAAATTGTCTAGCTATAACCTTAATATTATCCTGAATTCTGGCGATTAGCCAATTATTGGATGTATGTTGCTCTTGAGCTGACAGAAGGTTAACAATAACCTTAGAATCAGATTCAACTATAATACTAAGACATCCCAGTTTAGTTGCCTCCAGAAGAGCTCGTTGGATAGCCAAGATTTCAGCCACATTATTGGTGCAAAGTGTCCCAATTGATGAGCAAAGAAAAAAGGGGAGTTCCCAAAGAATCATGTGCTATCCCTCCCATACTGGTTGGACCCGGATTGCCTCTAGCTGCTCCATCAGTATTTAATTTAACAAAGCCAAACGGAGGTGGTTTCCATTTTCTCAAAACAGAGGGCATCAAAGGTTTAGAACAAGACTTTGTCTGTAATTTGCTTTCCCCCAAATTAAGTTTTTGTAATAAAACTTTCCACTTTCCGATTGTTGGAGAGGGAATTTTCAAATTATGCACCATAGTTTCCACAATATTACTTCGAGTTAGTTCCTTGACATACCAACTATCTCTACTTTCAGATTTGAAAATACATCTATTTCTCTCTTTCCATACATTCCACAACATAAGAGAGATAGCAATCCAGCATTCCTTTGTTAAAGTCCTGAGTATCAATGACTGAGCGTTTCCAATCTCTAAGAGTATCCACGATTCATAGAGGAGTTCCAAGTAACAGATAGCCAATCAACTAAGATATTCCATAGAGACGTAACAAAAGGGCATTGAAGAAAAAGGTGGATCAGAGTTTCATCTGCTTCTTTACATAAAGGACACCAAAAGGGTCCGACCATCCCTCGTTTCATCAAATTATCTCCAGTAAGAATTCTCCTATAGAATAAAAGCCAGATAAAGAATCTAACTTTAGGCCACAAAGTAGGTTGTCAGAGATCAACGAAGATGTCCTTCCAAGGATGTGGTTGATTAACTATCAGAGCATTATATCCTTTACCTACAAAGTACTTTTCCGCCTAAAAAAAATCCCATGCAAGGGTATCAAGTTCAGAGGTGATAGGAAGTATCTTGTTCTGAGGGTTTGAAAAAAGTGAATTTGACCATTAGACAAGTTGACCTGCCACGGAGATGGAGAAATCCATTCAATCCCCTAAGACAATGATTGTATATAATGGCTCACTTTGGTGTCACTCAGATTTCACCCAAATTTGTGACTACCCAATTTGAAAAAATTTCGTACTTTTAAAATAGTGGGTCATTTGTTGTTTTATTGCACGAAAGTTCTGTATTGCGTCAAGATAATCCCAAGAGCCATATTAGCCTTTTCGCCAAATACCCGGATGCCCAAAATTGTTTTATTATGTAGACAGGATTTTTGTCATCATGGGAAATTTGTATTTAATTATTTTGAGCCCGTATGAGTCAATATTTGCGCTCTTTTAACTCTATTAGAGCGAATATGTTATTATTCCTATATACAGGAAGGATTTTAACTTATTTTAAGTTTTGGGCTTTATTTGTAACTTTTGGCAATTTTTCGTGTTTTTGTGGTGTCCTTTGTTTTTCTCGTGAAATTTCTCTGGAACAACTCCTTCGCCACGGTAAGCCCGATTTTTTCAGCCTGGAAAACATACACGCACATTTTGCCCGGAGGAAGTCATCATCGGAGGTCTGCGGATCACTGGGAAAAGCGAATGTGAAGTCGTGCAGCAGAAAGCCCCTGCGGGATGGGCGCATTTTTGGAAAACAAAGGATTTGAGCTGCGATGGGAAAAATATAAGCCGCAGGTAGGATGGGAATTGTATACCTACCTTGCAGGGTACTTTTTCCCGTGTTATAAAAGTCACTTAAAAGTGGGAAAAATAGAGGTCAGAGCGGGTGGGAATTTATTGCCTACCCAGGGTGAAAATTCCCATGATATAATAAAAGGGAAGTGACTTAAGTGAAATCATGGGATTTTAGTGCCCATGCAGGTAAAGAATCCCATTGCAAAAGTCAAATCACTTAAGTGGATCATGGGATTGTGGTGCCTACCTTGCAGGGTAAAGAATCCCATTATGGTGAAAATTCTTAAAAATAGAATTACATGTGCAAAAAAGTGCGCCCCCTTTGGTGAAGGATTAAAGTGATTAAATTGATTATTTTTAATAATCTTTCTCCTTGGAAAAAGTGCGCCCAAGCTTGAGGAGGCCAAAAAGTCAAAGGAGGATTAAAAGAAAGCAATTAAATTAATTAAATTTAATTTATTTAGTGGCTGCCCCTCTCCTTGGAAAAAGTGCGCTTATTTAGGAGTTATTTAATGATTTTAAATGCATTAAATCATTAAATTAATTTCTATTTTCAGTGGCTATGGTCAAAGCACACTGTGAGGCTAAAGTTAAGTGCTGTGTGAAGGATTAAATTGGATTAATTTAATTTATTGGATGGCTGTCCTTAAACATGCTATTTTTAAAAGAGGAAAGCATAATTTTTAATTAATTAATTGCCTTTAATTGTTAGGGCAATTATTAATTATAGAATTATGAAGGTTATATAAGCATGGGCAGCCATATGGATTTATTATTCAACACGGGTGTAAAGAATTGCAGCAAGAGGAGAAAAAGTGCGCCCCATTAGAGGAAGGATTTTTTGGGACAAAGTGCTAACAAAGGCTAAAAGCTTCCAGATTTGGCGCATGCTTTGGAAAAGGTTCATCTTCGTCTGCACAATTGTTTTCACAGGTGTTAAAGGAGCTCAGGTGTTGATTAAAAGGATTCATGATCTCTTTATGTGCAAATTAAACACCATTTTTTGGGGCAGCAGGCTTGAAAAGTGCAGATTTTTATAATTTAAATTCACTATTCATGCTCCGGTGGCCATTTTTGTCTGAATAAATTGCAGGAACTCATTACAGGTGCTTTATAAAAGAAAAGGAGTATTTATCAATGTCCAATACATTGCAAATATCCTCCGAATCTGAAGAATTGTCCAGATCTGCACCAGTATTGAAGAAAGCAGGCCAAATTAGAAGAAAAAGAATTATTCAGACAAAGATTGATAAAGCTATGGCGAAAGGAGATGAAAAAGAGAGCACGATGGATTCATGCATTTTCTCTAAACTTTCAAGGACATAGGAGACACGGATCTAGGCCCGAGAACCTCTTTTGATTTGATTTGAGATCCAGATCGTGGAAAGACTTCACCATGCGTGCATGGTCAAAAGTAGTGGAATTATTCGAGCCTGCAGCTTTCCGTCACCCCAATTGCGAGTTTGTGATGGAGTGTGCTAGATCTTACCATCCTTCATCCAGATCGGCGTGATGTAGCAGGAAAGACAATAATTCGTTTTAATTCTTCGATTATTGTTTGAAGATTCCAGCATTTAAAGGTGGTGACTTCTACAAGCAGGATCGCGGAGAGGTGGGAAAAGCATAGAGCTGATTGTGTGAGCATCATGAATAGCCGGTTCATGAAGAAGCCTAGATCCCCTTCCAGAGTTCGAGAACTCTTCCACGATCCAATTTGAGTGCGGGAGGCGGATGATATTGTCAAATTGCTATGCGGGTTGAATGGTGAAGCGAATGCCTACACTTTAGGACATGGATGTATGCTTTCATGAGGACCATTGAAATCAACAAGGTTGATTCTATAATCGATTGGTCGTAGAAATTATTAGCATAACATCGTGAGCAATTGAACGGAAGCGTAAAGCTTACCTTTCATTCAAGATGACTTCATACTTGGTATATCTGGAAAAGCTTCACTTGAGGTGTCTTTTCCAATTTGGATAGATGTGGTATTCTTTCCAGGATCCCATTTTCGAGTGCTACCCACAGCTTACTGCTGCGTGCGAGAAGGACTTCAAAGTGATCAACGATGGTTTCTTCTACGATTTCATCTGCAGGTTAGACAAAGACTTGAAGACTCACAGAGTAAGCAAGGAAGCATGGGAAGCAGTGTCCAAGATTGGCAGTATATTCATCCAGTTTGCAGATTTCACATACCTCAGGGTTACGAGCTTTTCAGGTGAACCAACAAAGATGCCAAGGTACCCGAGTGACAGATTGATTGCCATGGAGCTAAGCAGGCAACTTGTGGAGTTACACGACCTTCAGTCGAAGCGGCACAAGTCTACGGGCTACTTCCCACTCACTGTGGGATATTACAGGTTGAAAAAGCATTCACGAGCTTGAAGAATGGAAGCCAAATGTTGTCCGAGTATGAGCAAGAGTTCTTTCCACGGCTTAATTTTGATCCATTTGGAATAGCCGGAAGACAATCTCCCGGAGTACGCACATGTACCTTATTTAGAAGATTTACGGATGAAGTGCGGAAGTGAGTACGAGGTCGAAAGAAAGATTTCAGCAGTGTCGCAAAGCAAGTATTTGACTTTGGACTAGCGCGGATACTGCGGATCTTAAAGATGATGGGAACGTGGTACTTGACACTTACCATCAAATGGGAGGAGATAAAGCTCTACTACGCAGCACAGATAGCAAAATGGCATCTTGGAATGACTCTGTGTTGGTGAGTACTTGAGCTGGTTCTAACGAAGGGATACCGCTTGATGAAGTATTGATGAATCAAATCACGGGCAACTTCGGCGCAGAGATTCCTCAAGCGAAAGCATGAAGGAGAGAGAGCAGCAGAAGGTCCGAGAAGTTGAAACGCAGAAGATCTCAAGAGAAAGAGGAGACCACTTCTCGACCATAGCTTTGACTCACTTCTCCAAAGATTGCACAAGTGGATCACCAATTTATCGCACCACGGCAGCCAGGATGTTTCCATGCCTTCATTGAAACCAAAGAACGTTCATCTTCTCTCCGCACCCACGTTGCTCAAGCTTTCCAGAGGAGATGTTGAAAGCTGCAGATGACGGAGTTCGAAAGAGCTTTGTCCTTGGATGTTTGAGAGGATGGCAGCCATGATATCTGGCACTTTCTCGATGGAGAGGATGCGGAGCGGGAAATAGTAGCGCACTCAAGAACTTCTCATTCTCCGAGAAGTAATTTCTCGGAATGGTTAGCCATATTGGTTCGGAAGCAAGAATAGAGATGAACTTAGAGGAACATGACTCAACTACCAGGATCTACGAGCGCAGAGAGAGGAAGGCCTAAAGTTGCTAAAGCAACTTCTAGGTTGATCATCGAGGATTCGGGAGAGAAGTTTCTTTGAGATATTAATCCCGAGCGGAAGGAAAGGTAGAAGAGGAACTCACGGCGGAAGATGTGACGGTGACCAAAATACCACTCGGTCCAAGCTACCACCGAGGGATCAAGCGGGACATGAGACGTTGCTGGATGCTTTGTTCCTTAGGCTTTTGAAAAGGCGGAGAAAGAAGAGGCTGCGAAGCAAATAACTCAATTATGTGAGATCATAGCCAAGGTTCATTAAACCTTCCGTTCACCATTTCAGCGCAGGTGAGTGATCATCTTATGCAGGAAATGGAAGATGCAAGCAATCAAGTAAAGGCTATTGACGAATGGAAGGATCTGATTATTCGTCAAGCTTCTGTGCAACTTGGGGAAGTGCCAGCCCGCCTAAAGGTTATGAACGATGCAGAAAATCAACTAAAGAATCGTGATAGAAAGCATAAAAGGAATAAATACGTTTGCAGAGAGTAACTGAGTGTTTGGCCGAGATCGACAAGCTTGGAGATGTATTGGTTGCAGAGCAAATTGTGCCGGATGGATCAGTCGAGAAGGGGAAGCAGCTAGAGTTTGCAGTATCTTTCCGTTTGGAGATCTGCAGAGTTTTGCTGAAGAGGATGCAGCACTAGAACATCAGATTTGCCGGATAGTGTTATTTCTTTCACTGAGGAAAGAGTGGATGGAGGTATTACTTCATACGTGCGGATTGTTTCTAACGAGGTGCATGATTCTCTGGAGGGTTCTCTTCTGATGGTGCAAAAGAGGATTGATAAAGCCACCAAGCCTTTCACGATGAACTCTATCGGTAAGTGTTGGTGACACCGTGAGCGAACATTGCGAGATTTGGGCCAAGTTTGGAAGAAGTGGAAGCATGCGGCAAAGTGTTGAATGAAGGATTGCTGCAATTCAGGACAGAAAAGGAACGTAGGTTAAAACAGATGGAAAGATCTTTGAACTATATGTTCGACAAGTATATCGGATATCGAACAAGAAGAAGATGTAGATGTTACAATTTGGCATGACTTCTTCTATTTCTCTTCTTCTATTTTCTATGTTCCCGGATGAAATTGTAAACTTCTAAGTTATTGGTTTTACTGACCATTACTCGAAGTCATGTGGAACCTTTCTATTAGTTAAGTGATACATGTGTCACTTAAGAAGAAGTTAGTTGAGGATGATTGCCAAATGTCATCTTTACTTGTTGTTCATACTTTAGTTCAGTTTGAGTCTTCTATTTGTACTTTCCCTCCTACATTCTATAAGTAGGAGAAGAACCTTCGGGTTAATCATCGATCGAATTTGTAAGAAGCAATCTTGTGTTCTAGGAAAGGCTTTGAACCCCGAGAGCCACTTGTTGCAGAGGAATACAAAGAAGCGGTGTTTCGGAGAACTTTGTGTCACGGTGTATTTTGTTTTTGCTTCTAAATCTTAGATCTCTTAATAGACTTTGTGTTATTTTAGATCTAGATCTAGAGCTGCCTTTGCTTTATAATTCTGTGTGTTCAAATCTATTTGAGTTTCTTCTATGTGCATGCAATTAGCTCTGCAATCTACTAATTGGGATGCACATCTTCCTCATTTCTTCTCTGTAATTCCTTTACTTCCTTCTTGTAATTTTCCTTTCTTAAGGGTAACTTGCTTACTGCAGAACTTCTTAGTTATGGTTCATGAACTAAGTTGTTAAAGTAAAACCCCTGATAGATAAAAACACATTTATATTGACAAATCTGACACGGGAGCCTCACCGGTTAAATGAGGGAGATTTATCTCATATTTTGCTAGGTTTGATGCTATGTGCGAGAAAATCTAGCCAACACTCACCTTTTCCTTTCCTTTACTGTGAAGAGTATTCATAATATTTCTAAAGTCCGGATATTGTTCAATCAAAGGTGGGTGTCCATCCCACGAATCAGTCCAAAAGTTAGCCTGATCACCTTTCCCAATTTTCCAAAAAAATTGTTTTTTAATGATTTCTTCACCTATTTTGAGGACTGATAGAATCGGAGAACCCGAGAAGGTAAAGAATGTAGCTTAAGTTTAAATATATCTTGCAACATTCCTTCCGCATAATTTGCCTGTGATATTAATGCCCCATAGTTGATCATTTTGATTTTGTAGCAATCTCAATATAATTTCTAAACAAAGCTTTATTATTCTGCACACTGGATCTAAAACCCAATCCCCTCTTTCTTTGGCAAACATAAAGTTTTCCATTTCACAAGATGTCATTTCCAAACTGTTGAGTTCCTGTCCATAAGAATTTTTGACTAATGGAATCAAGTTGATGTAAAACTTTTGCAGGAATATTCAGAAGGGAAGCAAAATAGATAGGAATAGCTTGTAACACAACTTTAATCAGAGTTATTCGTCCCCCATAAGTTAACCATCTATGAGTCCATTTACTAAATTTCTGAAGAATCTTTGCAGGTAGCCAACTCCAATCAGTTAACCTTTTAGAATCTAATGGGACACCCAAGTATTTTAGAGGTAACGTGCCCTTTTGAAATCCTAATTTCGCCAAAATATCTCTCCATTCTGGGAGAGAAATGGAAGAAAATGATTTTTGACTTTTGCTTGTTTATATCTTGACCAGTGGCCTTTGAAAAGAGCTCCAAGTTATTGTGGATTTGATTAGCTTCTTTTAAAGATGCTTCCCCCATGATGGAAGAATCATCTAAATTGCAAATGGGACTGAGGGTCCACCTTGTGAGTTTGATACCCTCAACTTCTTTTGGATTCTTGTTTAGTAAGTGTCTACCAAAAGATTCAACAACTATTATGAAAAGAAATGGAGATAAAGGATCTCCCTGCCTTATACCTCGGGACACAGAGAATCTAGCTGTAGGAACTCCATTAACCAAAATTGAATAAGAAACCTAGTGTCACCCTTTGATTTCATCACGAAATCTGCACTACCCTATCCAGAAAATTTTTCGTACTTTTAAAATAATGGAGTCGTTTTGTGTTTTTATTGCACTGAAAGTTCTTGTATTGCGTCAAGATATTCCCAAAGAGCCATATTAGCAGCCAAATACCGGATTGCCCAAAATTGTTATATTCATTGCAAGTGGGATTTGTCTACGAGAAAATTTGTATTTAATTATTTTGAGCCCGTATCAGGGTAATTTGCGCTCCGTTTTAACCTGTTGTGATCGAACATACCATTATTCCTATATACGGAAGGGTTTTAACTAAAAATAATTTTTGGGCTTTATTTGTGACTTTTGGCAATTTTTCGTGTTTTTGTGTTGTCCGTTTCATTTTTGTGAAATTTCTCTAGAACAATTCCTTTCTTGGGTAAGCCCGATTTTTGGCACTGGGCAGGTGGAAAACATATATACACACGTTATGCCGGAGGAAGTCGCCATCGGAAGGTCCGGATCAGCATGGGAAAAAGCGAAGTCGCACGAAAAAAGCCCCTGCGGGGTTGGGCACATTTTTGGAAAACAAAGGATTTAAGTTGCGATGGAAAAATAGAAGCGGCGAGGCAAGGTGGGAATTTTGTGCACACTGTGAGTACTTTTCCGTGATATAAAATTCACTTAAGCTGCAGTGGGAAAGTTAGAGGCCGCAGGTAGGCGGGAATTTATTGCTTGCCTTGCAGGGTAAAAATTCCCATGGTGAAATAAAAGAAAAGTGACTTAAGTGAAATCATGGGATTTTATTGCCTGCCTTATAGGGTAAATAATCCCATTGTCAAAGTCAAATCACTTAAGTGGATCATGGGATTTCGGGGCTGCCTTGTAGGGTAAAGAATCCCATTGTGAAAAATTCTTAAAAATAGAATTCTATTATGCAAAAAAGTGCGACCCACCTTGGGTGAATAATAATGCATTAAATAAATATTTGTTAATATTTATTCACCCAATTTTGGCACCCAGGCTTGTGGAAAAGTCAACAAAGGGAAGTGGACATAAGGAATTTAAAAATAGAATTCCAAAATTAAATAAATTTAATTTATTTAATGCAGCCCCTTTTGAGAAGGAATTAATACTTTTTAAAGTATTAAATGATTATATTAATTCCTATTTTCAGTGGCTATGGTCAAAGCACCATTGTGAAGCTTAAGTGAAGTGAAGTGTGAAGGATTAAATTGAATTAATTTAATTGATTGGATGGTTGTCCTTAAACATGCTATATTTAAAAGAGAAGAGCTTGATTTTTAATTAATTAATTGCCTTTAATTGTTAGGGAAATTATTAATTATAGAATTGTGAGGGTTATATAAGCATGGGCAGCCATATGGGTGAATTATTTAATTCACAGGTAAAGAATTGCAGCCAAGAGGAAAAGTGCGCCCCATTTGAAGAAGGATTTTGCTCAGGCAAGGTGGAAACAAGGCATTTGAAGAAGGATTTTGCTCAAGCAAGGTGGAAACAAGGCATTTGAAGAAGGATTTTGCTCAGGCAAGGTGGAAACAAGGCATTTGAAGAAGGATTTTGCTCAGGCAAGGTGGCAACAAGGCTAAAAGCTTCCAAATTTGGCGCATGCTTTGAAGGAGGTTGATCTTTGTCTGCATAATTGTTTGCATAAGTGTTACAGGTGCTAAGGAATTCATTACAGGTGTTTTTCAAAAGAAAAGGAACTTATATCAATGTCCAATACATTGAATATTTCCTCCGAATCTGAAGGATTATCCAGATCTGCACCAATTTTGAAGAATTCCAGTCAAATAAGAAGAAAAAGAATTGTTCAGACAAAGATAGACAAAGCTATGGCGAAGAAAGATGAAAAAGAAAGCACAATGAGTCATGCATCACTTCTAAATTTGCAGATATTGGAGACACGAGATCTAGGCTCGGAACCTCTTGTTGAATTGATAGACAAATCCAGAGTAGGAAAGACTTCACTCATGTGTGCAGGAAAAACTTCACTCATGCGTGCAAATTAAAAGCAGTGGAATTATTCGAGCTGCAGACTTTTCCATCCACAACCCGGTTATGAGAGATTGTTATGCGAGTGTGCGAGACCCATATCCAGATGCAGATGCAAATCCATATGCAGATCCAGATCCAGATCTCATAGTTGCAAAAGCTTCCGGCACAAAGGCTTCATCCTCTTGTTTCGAATGCAGCCCGTGAAGAAGTCAGTGCGTGGAAAATTCCTTCCAAGATCTTGTGCAAATGCTCCCATCTTCTAGTTGAAGCCTTCATTGAATTTTCATTCATCAGAAGTGCTTTTAGAATTTTTAATTGCTCATGCGATTAAAAATAAGGATGATGAGTTATCTATGACAAACATTGCATTGATGCATGTACAAAGAAGAACTGCAAAAGCTTCAAGGACAAAAGAGAAGACAAGGCGAAGGCAAAATTCCAGCTGCTTCCAAATCTAGCTTGCTTGTTTCCAGATCCATCTTGCTTGTTGTTTCCAATTCCAGCCGTTTCCAATTCCAGCTCCAGCTACTCCCAGATCCAGTTTGGTGAGAATCAAAGGCAAAAGAATCAGCTGCATGCGGACATGAAAAAGGACAAGACTGTAGCTTTCCTCTTCTTTCTTCTTTCCTCCGACAAAGTAATTGAGCGATCAATTAAATTATACAACTTAAGTGATTGGTTTAAAAGCCATTACTTGAAGAAGTCAACTACTTGGAGATAGGTGGCACGTGCAAAATAGAAGGTTCTATTTTCAGTTGCAAATCATACATGTCACGCAAAGAGGAATTCCAGGAGGAAGATTGCCAGTTGTTTCTTTCCGACTTCCACATGTGTCAGTTCAACTAAAAGCTTCCAACTTGTAATTGCCCCTCTACATTCTATAAGTAGAGGAAGAACCTTCGGGTTAGGGATCGAGAATTTGTAAGCAACAATCTTGTGTTCTAGACTTTGTGTTGAACCCCTGAGAGCAACTTGGAGCAAAGGAATACAAAGGAGCAGGTTTTCGGAGAACTTTGTGTCACGGTGTACTGTGTTTCTTGCTTTTAAATCTTAGATCTCTTAAGTAAACTTTGTGTTATTTTAGATCTAGATCTAGAGCTGCCTTTGTTTTATAATTCTGTGTGTTCATATCTATTAAGTTTCTTCTATGTGCATGCAATTAGCTCTGCTATCTACTAATTGGGATGCACATCTTCCCCATTTCTTCTCTGTATTTCCTTTACTTCCTTCTTCTATAAAATACTTCCTTTCTTGAACAGCTGCTTACTTGCTGCAAAACTTCTTAGTTATGGTTCATGAACTAAGTGGTTAAAATAAAACCCCTGATAGATAATAACACATTTTTATTGACAAATCTGACACGGGAGCCTCACCGGTTAAATGAGGGAGATTTATCTCATGACTGCCTAGGTTTTGTGCTATGCAGAAAATCTAGCCAACAAAACCAAGAAAATATGTGCTTGTATCCACTTTGAACTCAAACGAGGGAAAAGCCAAAGCTGTAAGAGGATGTCCATAAGGAGAGACTAGCTTACCTTATCATAAGCTTTAGACAAATCCAGTCTCAAAAACATAGCTGGTTTTTTTTGAATGTCCATGGAGTGGAGGGCTTCTTGAGCTAGAACAATATCATTGTAGATTTGTCTACGAGGTACAAAGCCCCTTGTTCCGGAGATATTACTTTATAAATGATGGTTTTCAGCCTTTCAGCTATGACTTTGGTAATTATTTTATAGAGCACGTTGCATAAAGCAATGGGGCGATATTCCGCAAGGGTAGAAGCCTCTTCTTTCTTGGGAACCAAAGCAATATAGGTTTGATTAATGACTTTGAGAACAGTCTTCGCTTGTCTGCATTCTTCCACCACTTCCAATAGATCATTTTTGATAATGTCCCAAAATTCCTGATAGAATTCTATCGGAAAACCATCAGTCCTAGTGTTTTCCCTTTTTCATAGCCCATACAACTGTTTGGAGTTCCTTTTCTGAAACCGGCTGCAAAAGAAAAGTATTGTCCTCCTCACTAACCAAGGTTGGAATGATATTAAGCAATTGTTGTTGAGCATTTCCATCCAGTTAGTAGCAACAAAGATCCTAGAAAAGTATTGTATTGCTAATTGCTGAATATCTTCTTGTGAAATAGCCCAAGTTCCATCTCCTTTTTCCAGGTAAGCAATGTGGTTATGAGAACAAGTGAGCTAAGAGAGATTTATGGAAAAAGAGGTGTTTTTGTCTCCCTCTTTCAGCCACTTAATTCTAGATTTTTGTTTCTAGAAGATTTCTTCTCTTAATTCCCATTCCGTCAGTTCTTGCTTAAGAAAGATTTCCTTTGTTTGCAATTCTTTTGAGTACCCTTGCATTCTTACTTGATGAGACACCTCCTGTAAAGTTTCCAAGATTTCACGTTTTTTCCCATGGACATTCCCAAAATCAGATTTATTCCACTTCTTGAGTTGGTTAGTAATATGTTGCAATCTTCTAGTGAAGCAAAACATTTTGGTACCATACCTAGGTTGGCCCTCCTTCCACCATTTCTCAATTAAAGAAGGAAGATGTTCGTCTCTCAACCACATCAATTGAAATCTAAAGGGAGCTCTGAACGGTTTTGATTTTCCCAATTCCAATAAAACCGGCCAATGATCAGATCTTAAATTGTCTAGAACGTTAGCAATCGGAATAATGCTGCTTTCTAACCATTCTTCCGAAATTAAAAATTTGTCCAACCTTTCCAATATACAATGCTCACCCACTCTTTTGTTGGACCATGTCATTAGTCCATTTTGGGTTTGAATATCAACCAAATTCATCTTTTGTATAAAATCCAACATGTTAGCAGCAAAGGCATCAAGGGTAAAATTCCCTCCCTGTTTCTCATGAGAGAATAAAATTGTATTGAAATCTCCCCTATAATGATTGGTATTCCAGAATGAGCTGCAACAATATCATAAATAATCTTCCACTGGGCTCTTTTTGCTTCCACCTGAACCGGAGCATAGATGTTCAATAATAAAGTAATCTGGTTTTCAGGAACATATCTAACCACCATATAGAGAACACCTGATGTCCTCCACTATGCATGCATGCCATACCTTCGAAGGCTCCCAAATGCATGCCATGCCTTCAGAAGCTCCCTGTGAACTTAAAGAGACAACTTGAAGTTTTTTCTGAATGTTAGGAGTCACTGCTGCCATAAAATCTATAGATGCTTTAGTCTCCTAAAGAAATATCATGTGAGGGTGATGCTGGTTCAAAATACGCTTAACTTCATTAACTTTAGAGGGGCTACCTTTTAGCCCTCAAACATTCCAAGTGATCAACTTCATTGTGGGGTTTGTTCAAAAATTGTAGCCAAATCCCCTACTTTACCATTACCAATTAATTGTGGCCTGTTTTCTGAATACGAAGTTGGTTAGATTTTCTTCCCGCTCTCAAAGCGCAACTTTTTCTGCTTTTCTTGTTGAATTTCTGAGTGTTCACTCTCTAGAAGGTGGTTCTCAACAGGGAGTATATCTGCAGAAGAAGGCAATAAAGGTAACATATGACCTTGACCATTTCCCAATTCCAAACCCTCTTCTTCCTTCCTTTGTTCCTCTATGAGTTTGTGTTTCCTTTGATAACTTTTCATTTCTCCCGAATGTGCTTGGTGCACCACCAAAGCTTTAGATATTGATTGGGGATGAAGATTTTCCTACTCATGTTGTGGTGGATTTGCAACTTGAGTTTCGGGGATTTGGGTTTCCTGCAGTTCTTCCATGTCTTCCTCTGCTTCTTCTGATTGTAAGGCTACAAATCTGTTTGTATTATTCTGCTGCAATTTTCCTGTGTTTTTCTTTAAATTGTCTTTAAATGTCTCTTTTCGGCGGGGCTACAAAATCCTCGAACTATGTGGTTCCTTATTTTGTTCTTTTATCCGCTGCGGACAATCTTTGACAAGGTGGCCATATTCATGACACAATCAACATCTAAAAGGAATGTTCTCATAATCAATTTGTTGTTCCCATTTATCTTCCCCAACTTCCAACAAAATTTTAGCAGGAAAAGGTTGATTCATGTCCATGTATACACACATCCGAGCACGAGACCATTTGCTCCATTCTGATTGAAGAGTCCGCTGCTCTAACAAATTTTCCTATAGAATTTCCAATATCCTGGAAAACCACTGGATTCCAAAATTCAGCGGGTAATCCAAAAAGTTGAATCCAGATAGGAACAACCAATGGGAGTTCCTCTTCAACTTTGAATAAAGGTTGTCATGGTTTCATAAACAGACCCGCTCTCCCAAAAAACCATGGACCCCTTGGAAGATATATTCCTTTTCAGCATAATTCGCAAAAACAACCAAGAAATAACTGTTAGGATAGACAGAAACAAGTATACTCACCTGGAATATTCCACGTTTTCGGGCCCAGTCCTTGAAAGCATACAGAGATGGTTTAAACCCCAGAAAACGAACTATAAGGGCTCTGTCTTCTAGTTCTCGAATATTAGCTTGAACATCTAACACTGAAATTTTTATAACCGGAGTACCATCCATAGCTTTCATACAGCCTGTTGGAGTTTCCTTAGGATCTTCTTTTACTAATCAGAATGGACGATTCGCACCAGGATTGGAGGAAAAGACTGGTCGCGGGGTCCACGAATAGCATCTCGAAATGACAAGCGGGAGGGTTCTCCTTTCTCAAAAGAGCGGACTTTAGAGGGCTCCATCCAAAGTAATCACGATCCTTCTTCCACAAAGGACAAATAAATGAAACCGAGGCACAAAAGAAATACTCGCCACAAGGATTCCAACAGAAAACAAAAACCGACAGGAACGGAAACAATGGACAGAGAGAGGAACATAATTTATTAGTTTTTTTAATTTGTTTGAAAAGATGCATCTTATAAAAAACAAAACAGTATTTACAGAGAAGTGTACAAAGAATGGATGGGTATATACCATGAGAAATATAACCTCGTCCTAAGAGCAACAATGGATGAAATAAAACCAAAATACAATGTGGGGTCCAAGGCACTAGTATCTCGATCACAGATCTCCTTTAGTAAGGAACTGATGTCGCGTACCCCGTCCCTCCAAATTGAACAAAAGGTAGACACAAATCTGTCCTCATGAGCAAAGACATTCTTGCACCTTATTTTCCAAAGAATAAATAAGGCTAAGATCCTCGAGTAGCACCATATCACAGCAAACACTTTGGAAGAACCTAAGAGCAACAATCGCCAAACAAAGTAAAGCGCCTATGAATCCCGACTAAATACATTTATTTGAAAAATGTCGACGAATATCAATTTCAAGGCTCTTATATTAGATTTTGTGCATATTATATTGATTAATAACTTTATTATATTTTCTTTATATTTCCCACTTGTTGGTGACAAAAAAATCGAAAAAGGGCCCCAAACTCTACCATATGGTCAAGATATTACCATTTTTAGATTGACTTCTCAAAGTTAAAAAAACTTTAAAGTGACAGTCAAATAGATGTCAATTAATGTAGAGAATAAAATGTACACAGCCACACCATTAGATCTCACCCCTTTCTACCATTGTAGGATGCCTATCGGTATAATTAGTTTATTATAGATTTAAAATTAAGAGTAGTTTGTTGTACTTTCTTTCCTTATCAGCCCTCTAATATAGTTGTATCTCATTGTTTGAGACACGATTTGTAAGGTTTAAGCATTTCTTGTTCATAGCTTGGTCCTCACACTTGTTTATCATCCTTACACTTTCTTGTCATTGCATTTTTAGGCCTTTTGCAGTCATTGCCTATACATCTTGCTTTTTTTGTCATCACAATAAGTCTAAACAAGGATATGTAAGGTTCAGACATTGCTCTTGCATAGAAACTATCTCAAATTCCCTCAACATGCTTATATTCAGTACCATTTGCACTCATAAGTGTGATTTGCATTGTTGAATTGATGTCTTTCTTCATTTGAATTGGTTGCATGCCAAGTGTTGGATCAAATTCATTGGCTGTTTCTCTCTTGAATTAGCATAATTTTGTTGTTCTTTCCTTCCTTTCACACATTCTAGACTCATCGCATTATTAATCTCTTCCATAACTTGACCCCCTTTTATTTTCCTTTGCTGTATTGAATTGTTTCACACCACTTTGAGAGTACTTCTTGTCACATTCACATCTCTTTAGTGTGACCAAGTGCTTGTTTTCCTTCTTTGTTTGATCATTGGTTCACATACTTTGCATCATCATCCATGTATTGCTTTAATATTTTCTAGTGTCTTCATTCACTTGTCCTTTGTTGTTCCTCTCCAAGTTCGCTCCTCTTGGGCTCACTCTTCTCCTTTCTTGCTTGTTGCATCTTTCATGTAGCAGATTGATGTTCTCATTCTTCTTATATCCCCTTTTGCACTTATACTCTGTGCAAATTTGCAACATTTACAGCATTTTGACAACATTGTTACAGCATTTGCAACTTTGACGACATTTGCAACCCTTGTTCTCTCTTCTTCAATTCATCATTCTTTCCCATTCTCTGATGTTTCATTTGTTTTCATCGCACATACGATCTCACTTTCTGTCCGTCTCTGTCATTATTGACTGTTTTTAATCATTTGGTGTTCACTGTTACATATTTTGACAGCTTCTGCAACTTCTCAAATTTTGCTGTTTCAGACCCATGCATTTCTTAGTCATTTCAGTGTTCTTAAAGTCCTATTGTAAGTTCTTGCATCCCAATAAACCTTGTATTTGTGCTTGAAATTGATTTTGGGTTTGATTTCAAGCATAACCACTATGTACTTTACTGATTTCATCACTTTTTGCATCTTTTCTTCTTTGACATATTCATGCTGCGCCTTCGACAGCTTAGACATCTAGTGATTTTTGAGTCATTCTACTTGCTGTTCCTGCACTTTGTAGTCAATTTACATCATACTAGTAAATCTTAGCGTAAAGCATTGTTGATACGTTGCACACCTATTACACAACATCAACATTTCTAGCTCGCTCATTTTTAGCTTCCTAGCCTAGTTGCACTTTATTTTCAATGGTATTATCCCTAGTATCATATTGAAAAGACTGTCTTATATCTAAAGATTGCTTTGAGAATTCTAGAGCTTTCTTGAGCTAACTTACAGCGCTTTGAATTTCCTTGGATTGGCTATAAAAACACATAAAAATAAATATAAAAAGACCAGGAGCACCTTTCATCTTTCCTTTGTCGATTTCACAACAAGAATTAGGCTTATTTTATTGTTTGAAGAAACCTCCGTTAGTTTAATCTCACATCTTGCTTGATTCCATTTCATTGTTTGCTTTAAAAGTTAGACTACTTGTTTGTTTTTATCCATAATCTTTTGTACACTTACTTGAGTGGTTAACGAACTATTATCATGTGACATGTTTTCCCTTTGCACTAGTTTAGACTTTGCTTTTCAAGCATGTGGGCTAGATTTTGGGGGCACATACTATTCTAAGAAGGAGATACTCTTCCCTTTTTTCCTGCTCCTAATCTATCCTTTCAGGCTTGTTCTCTAGAGGGATTTTACTAGAGTGTCTTCTTCTTCTTCTATCCCTCTCATCTTTAGATGACTACCCAAATTGAGATCAACCCCTCAGAGCTGGGAAAATGCCACATGTTATACAACCTGGCCTTGCAGTTGCAACCTCAACTTAAAAGAGTGCTGACCAAGAACTCTGTCAATGTTCTCCAATCCACCATTTCTTCACCTCCTAGTTCCCCAATTTCAGGTCCTTAACATACGCTACAAGTTGGTTGAGCGATTTCAGGAAACAAATAGCACGTGAATGACGAAAACTCCAACAACAAGAACAAGCCAAGCTACTCACCCCAACCAATAGAACCTCAAGTCTAACTTTTTGTGAGTTTTTGGCTATCCCAACCTCACCTTGGGAAGGCAAGTGTGTGAAGTAACACATGCAGTTTTTATTGCATACAGTCCCCTCTTCACAAGTGTTGAACCTGCTAAATGATAGAAGGAACTTCTGTTGAAATTTGAATCAAAGCTCGGCCCATGAAGTTTGAACGACTGAAACTCCTGCAACGTAAATTACAACCCAAGCTACTCACCCCAACCAATAGAATACTGGAATCTATCTTTTTGTGATTTTTGGCTGTCCCAGCCTGACCTTGGGACATCAAGTGTGTGAAGTAACACATGTAGTTTTTATTGCATATAGTCCCCTCTTCACAAATGCTGAACCTGCTAAACGATAGAAGGAACTTTTGTTGAAATTTGAATCAAAGCTCTTAGCTTGGAGGGGGAAATGGCTTAGCTTGGCAAGTATAATAATAATGATGAAGGCAATTCTTCAGCCCTACCAATACATGTTCTCTGCTCTCAAAACACAAGGGACTCTTGTCAAAAATTAATAGATTATGAACTTTTTGTGGCAAGGTACCTAAGAAGAAAAGCAAGTTTCACTATTGAAATGGAGCAAAGCATGCTTTCCCAAGAAATTTGGATATGGTTTTAAGGAGCTGGATCTACACAATAAGCATTGGGGACTAAGCTCTATTGAAGGATGTAAAAAGAAGATCAACAACAATGGAGTCACCTATTAAGGGGAAATACCTAAGATAGGGCTTCCCTCTAATAAGGCTATTTATATGGGCAAGACTTAATTCTATAAAGGCACTCCAAACACTAAATAATATAATCTCTTATCAAAGCATAATCATTATTCCCTGATCTCTGAAGGATCTATCATCCTCACACGGAGAAAGGAAAGCATTCAGTTTATCAGATAATAATGTCTTGTGTCGTCATTAGAACTGGAGAGTAGTGGGCAACAAAATCACTATGCTATACTTGGTAAGGGTTTTCTACCATATAGCTTGCCTAAACTTCAACAGCTTTAGATGGGGAGAAAAAGACATATGAGACCCACCATCCGCAAGAATTGTCTCTAAGCAAAGGCTGAACAATGGATTTATTTTGGAAGAGGTGAACATCTGGAAAACTTTGGGAGTATATATACCCTTTTCTGAAAACTAAATTTGCATAAAAGAGCTTCAACCTACTTACATTAAAATGTACAGCAATTCAAAAGAAAAATTACAT
Organism: Taxus wallichiana var. yunnanensis; assembly: GCA_018340775.1. Lineage (NCBI taxonomy): Eukaryota > Viridiplantae > Streptophyta > Pinopsida > Cupressales > Taxaceae > Taxus > Taxus wallichiana. The sequence goes on from CM031240.1 coordinate 961,612,452, forward strand.
GATGTAATGCTATACTTTTTGTGGGTTGCCATGTACAAGAAGTGGCACTCCAAAATTTGACAATTCCTAATATTAGGAACTTAGTACTTATTTAAAAATACACTCAATAAGTACCATCAAAGTTTATGCTTGTAATTTTGAAATTTGAGAGTATTTATATCAAGTTCGCATGATAGATTATAGAAACTACAAATGTCAAACAAGTTGACAAAATGTATTTTCCTTGAGAAAATGATTGGAGACTCAAACCCAAGATGACATGGTTAAGGGTGGGAATCATATATACAGAGTAATTTCGAATGATGACTGATTTGAAAAGATGGCAAAAATAATTTCTGAAATAAAGACAAGAGGATGGGTGTGTCCTATCTTTATATGATGAGGTAAAATAATGTAGACTGGGATCCGTATGGCTCCTACTCTGAAGAACAGATAGATAAAGCTGAAGCTCGTGAAAAAAGCTGTTCTTCATTCATATATCTTGTCAAAGAGGGGACAATGTTCCAAGTCCAGATGGATCTCAAATTAACTTCTGCCAAGAATCTTGGGAGATTATCAATAAAGGTCTCAAAATGGCTGAAAAGATCATAATTTCTAGAAAATTTCTGCTGAGCTATCAACTCAACTTTCCGGCTCTAATACCAAGCAGAGGAATGCCTACAAAAATTCTAGGTCTTGTCTAATCTCTTTTTGTAACAACACAAAAGTTTAATACAAATATTATGAAAAAAACTTCAAGCGTTCATGCACTGATCTCTGCGATAGGAAGCTGCTGTTGTCCCAAGCAGATAACTTTCAAATGATATTTATCTTGGTCTAAGAATGACCAAACTCTAGCTGAAAAGAAAAATCAAAAGTCATGGTATTAAAACTTGAAATGTCCATTGCTTTTGATCAGATAAGCCACAACTTTCTATACAATATTGTGGAAATGTTTTATTTAGTCAGAAGTAGATAAAATGGGTTTAAAAGGTGCGTTTGAGAATCCTAGATGGCTGTCCTGGGCAATAGCAGCTTCAATAGATTCTTCTAGACAATTTTGTCCTTATCCCATTATCTAGATTCTATATATTTTCTGGCTTACCCTTTAGGCACTGGACTTGATGAAGTCCCAAGAAGATTATTTCACTAAGGAGATTGAAATAGCCACAAGGATCAAATCCATTATACATTTTTTATTTTCGGATGGCACTGCCCTCCTCAGATGGCCTTCAGCAACTATTGCAAGAGGTTTCAAATTCATTCTCAATTCTTTCGTATTGGCTTCTAGAGAGCCTTTACTAAAGCTGAATGAAGGTTTTATCTGGCAGGATAACTCAAATTTTAGGATTCTCAAGAGGTGACAGCACCCACTACTTGTTGAATGAGGGAGAGATAAGACGATCGTTTACAGTCATCGGAAAAACCCCAAGTGCTTATTCAACATAGATGCATACAAATTTTTGTTTGGCCACAGCAAGACCAATTTCTTCCTCTTGATTGTAGCTCATAGCAAATCGTCAAAAGCATATAATCTTCAAAGAGGGGCGCTCAAGGCCCCTCTAGATTTTTGCAAGCAAAGGAAAGTATTCCTCACAGTATCTTCACCTGCTCGAAATCCAAGATCCCTGGGATATCATGCTGAAAATATCTCACCCTGCATCACAAGAAGTCTTGATGGAAGCAACAACATTTTGATGGAATAGGAAAAATATTATACACTAGGTTCAGAGAACAAAATGAACATGAACAAAATCTTGAAAATCCTTCCAAGATATGTCATATGATGTATTTGAAACTGCAAAAAGAAAATCATTTTTGATCTTTTTCAAACCTGAAATGGAATCCTGTCAAGTAACAAAAAAATTTATTGATAGACTTGGACCAATTCCTAATTATTTTAATAGGGTTAAAGTTCATCATGTACCTTGATGTGATAATGAAGTGATTCAAAAGGCTGAGCTCAAACACAAACACCTCTGTATCTTCTTCAGAAGAGCATGACAAAGACCTTTGCAGCATTAAACCAGAGTATATTAGCTTTGATCAATATCCCAAGTTTCTAATTTTTTATCATATATTGCATAAACAAAAAGCTCTGATTTTTTCATCGACCCGTAGAGATTTATCCATTCATATCAAGATGCTGAGACAATTGGATGATCTCTTCCAGTCCATGGAAAGAGACATCAGTTTATTTTGGACTTCTGCTACACAATTTTGCCCTTGTAATGCTCAATTGACCATTCAAATTTCTGAGATAGGAGACCAAATAACCTCTCAGTTGAACAGTCATAAAGCTCAATATTATACTTTGGCAAGTCATGAAGGAAGAGCAGAACTATCAAGGACATTTCAGTCTTCTTTAGCTTAAATTAACGCAGCGATGCCTGAAAATATCTTGAGATAATTCCCATGGACTTCTAATGCAAAGCGTGTCCAATGTGAGGATAGACTGCACTCTATTAATGAGCATTTGAATATATTGAATGCTGAGAGAAGCATTCTTCCTGAAGATAGACCTATTCTAGCTCCTTCTCTGAGCACAGCAGTGACCATGAAGATGATGTTTCAGGGCCCAATCATTGATGATAAAGAGTAACTGCCAAGTTTATCCAATTTTTGTCATCTTAATTTCTCACCTATCTACTTGGAGTAATTCTATAAATAGATGGATGAATACGTTGATGAATTCCTCTCCATTAATTTCTGTGGTGATATCGTGATAAACATTTCTGTGTGGTTAAATTTGAATGTAATCTGATCTCTTTAATTATTTTTGAGAATGTCAGATATATAAATTTTACTATTTAGCCCCATATTGTTTATGGACTACAAAGTCTATCAGGCATTGTATCATCCAAGTTTTGCCTTTGGTAAAGTATATGGTTCATACGACTATATCAAGCATATCAATCAACATACATGTCATTGTAGCTTTCATTGTGATGTTAATGAGTCATAACAATGGGTCAATCAAAAAAGAAACTTGGTATTTTTGTGGAGTTTAGGTACCTGAGCAACAGCTGAATTTGTGTGGCAGACAATTATATGAATTGTGCAACCTTTTACCTTTTCAGCATTTCCTCCCATAGAAATGGCTGGAGGAGATGTGTTGTAATGTAACCCAGTCCTCTTTTATTATTAAAATGACAAGTGTCCTTTACTTCATAAAAATATAATGTACTCATGTTTCAGTTGGAATTATGATGTGCAGTCATATGGTAGGCTTATGGACATTCCAATTATTGATTTTGAATGCATAGTGAGTTAATATCAGAAGCAATGGCACAAAATCCCCAGAAGAATGTATTAATTTAAGACAATTGAATTGCAATAACATATAACCAGTGTTTGGTGCCACGGTCGGAGCATGGATAATTGCATTTATGGATGTGTGTTAGCAATGTTGTCACATATCATGGTAATAGAAAATCCAACAAGGAAAGAGGATAATGATATGACCAATCATGGGTAGAAAGAGAATGAGGTGTAAGCTATGACCTAACCGTATGATAAGTATTGTTAAATCTGGTTCAATGCCAATGATTTCCCGAAACGGCTATTTGGTTGTATATTCACTCATATTTTTAAAAGAGACTTACCAATTCTATGCATTAGTTAAATGGCTCTCCATTTCTCTTGTAGTTGTTGGCTTGGCTCTAGCCTCTTCTTGGCTTTGTTGCTCTATGTTGTGTGTGGTTTCCTAATGCCAGTACTTTGTCTGTCGACTCTGTCTTTACTTGTTACTGCCCTGTATGGCAGGACTATGCTCAGCGTACATGCCGATGGACTAGGATATTTTGGTAGTCTAGCGATTTTTTCCATATCCGTCTTGCTAGTATCAAAAGAATTCTCTCAATAAAAGGTTTTTGAAGATCAATATTAAAACATGTTTTGGCATAGTTGATTAAAAATTGTTGTAGAGGATTTGCATACATAGAAGGATGTGGAAAAAGGGAAAAACTTTTGCAACGCATCCAACATCGCCATCAACAGGTTCAGTAGATACTCTCGTGCTAGTAGTTGAAGTACTAAGAGCACCATGACACACATCACACACTTCATGAGTTTAAGGTGGGTGATAAAGTCTGGTTGCATCTTCAAAAGGAATGTTCCAAGGGTCCCTATAGGAAGATCAAGCCTATGCACCATAGGCCTTATACCATACTGCACATAAATGAAGAGAATGCATTTGTTCTTGATGTCACAATACTTAGGTCTTCTTCCAGTATTCAATATGGAACTTAAGTCATACTGCCCGTCTTTTCTTGAGCCAACAGCAACTCAACATCCTTTCAATTTGGATCCTAAACATTCACATATAGTTATAAAGTATGTTGAGATTACAGTAACACCCACCCACCCACGACACACATCTATTCTTCGAAATCGTCAAGGTAGGACAATATGTTGATCATGTTAAATGGTACAACCTTCAGCAACTTTAGGTTCACTTCTGCAGTTGACCAAAGAGAAATATCTTGTTAGCGTGTTATTGACAATTGTATGTGGTGTGATGAGTTGTAATAACAACTCATATTGTTAATACGTGTTGTAATAGTTAGTTGGTTAAAATAATGAGGTGTGAGAGAGATTCTTGGCTGAGATACATTCTATAGATAGAATGTAACAGCTCACGATATTATTAGCCATGAGAGATTTTTTTAGAACAATTTAGCTGTAGTCCAAGGCTTGTTTGGAGCAATTAAGGTTCTCTTTGTACATTGCATTGCTCCTTACAATCGTGTGTTTGGACCTGTCACCTGTCAGTTGTGTAATACGCAGAAGGAAAGGCATTTGTTGACCAAGCGCCACGGGAGACCCATGTGAAATTACGCTCAAGAAAATCGACGCTGTCATTAATGGGTGGAAGTTAATATGGTGAGCAGTATAAATCAACATCCAATCAGATTTGTCCACCATTTGCAATGGAGGCATGTACATTGGTTTGAGCCGTGTATTACATTAACAACATAGAGAGAGACGTGTTAGGTGGTGGCGATAAGCAACAAGGAGAAAAGTCAAGGGAGCTGACCATTGGAGACAGGACCTGCGCTATCCATGCAACCAAGGAGTTGCCTAAGTCAAGCACATTTAGATTTAAATACTTTAGTTAAATTTGTATATGCGTTTAAATGAATCTTGTTAATCTACTTTTGTGTGGATGAGTTTATAAGTTTTATATATGTACCGTTAATTTTATATGCTCAAATCCTTATGTTTTAATTATGTTTTAAGTCATCATTGTCTAGAGTTGAGCTAGGTATAGTGGTATAAATTTTTGCTCTTTAAAAAAAAGGTTTTTTTGTCTATATCATCGTTAACACCATTTAATTAAATATTGTGGTGTTAATCAAGTTTGTTAATCTTAGAAATTAGTGATGGTAAAGTGTTAAATCACTTTTTCTGATATATTTCTCTATGTCGTCAAAATAAACAAGTTTGTGTTAAAAGTTAAGTTTTATATGCCATTGTCAAAGCAAAAAGTCAATTGTCACGTGTTAAAAGTGACGAGATAATATTTTTGTAAACGGACGAACTATCGGTTGAATCGCGTCCATACTTGAGTCAGTTGAAATTGTGGGGAAGTACATATATAGTCATGGAGAAGTTCAGTCTGGTTTTTACTTCAAGCCAATTGAATATTAGTATGAAAGGAATAATTTCTACTTTGCATGATGAAGAAAATCAGATCATAAGCCTTGATTCTCGAAAAAAAAAAAAATCGTGGTTGTACAAAACAAGGACAAACATATGTCAAATTCCAAGTATTCAAAGAACAAAGATATGTACATATGTTATTATTGCAAACAACCAAGACATGTGCTACTGAATTGCATACAAAGAGTGAAGGATGTCATAAATGGGAAATTGACTCAAAAGGGCCTACTCATTAAGGAAAGTAGTGCTATTCACTCAAGTAAAGAAGACTCTTCTCATCCAAATGATGAAGAATAGGACCACTAGATGACTTTCAAGTTTCAACTGGAGGATGGCAGCAACAGAGGTTGGAGGACAATAAACATCCTCTCATTAGCTACTGGCGATGGGGCCGCACATTTGATAAGGTGGCATGTTTTTCTATATTTTCACTGTTTTCATGTTTTATGTGGTGTGCAAAATAATCCCCTACTATAAACGAATGAATACAAGAGCATATGACGATAATGATCTTTTGTTTATTGTACTTCTACAGCAATTGGCCAGTGAGAAGCCCACTACTCACTAGAATCGAAAGCACAAAGGGTCCTCGTATGTAGGTGATCACTGAAAGTGTGGTTGGCCAGTAAAAAGCCTAGCATTCACTGGAATTGAAAGCATGAACATTTTTTCCACATATGTAGGTGATCATGTGCAACAAATATCTAGAATAGCAAATTGCAAACCTAAAGCATGTATGCACTTGCATTTTTGTTTCAGTTCATGTGGTGTGATTACTTCCCATGTTCACACTAAGGGGAGAATGTTAGAAATATCTTATTAGTGTGTTATTGTATGTGGTGTAATGAGTTGTAATAACAACTCATATTGTTATTGCATGTTGTGATTGTTAGTTAAAAAATGAGGTGTGAGAGAGATTCTAAGGTGAGTTACATTCTATAAATAGAATGTATTGGCTCGTAATATTATTAGGTATGAGTGGTTGAAAGTATTGGCTCATTTTTATAGATCATTACACTATTTATGTAACCTCTCTCTTTGTTAATACGATCATCTCTAATTTGTGTGTGGATTAGTCAGTACTCTTCAAGTGCAACACATTCAGTCCTCTCGGTACCCTTCCGCGCTCACACAATTAAGAAACACACCACATAGTTCTTAGTTGTCGCCTAACTTATTCCGAACTCAATGGCCACGTGGTAGTGTCTCGCTTCTTCGCGCCAAGTCAGATGGAACCTCATAAGCTCATGTGTCATCAGAGAACCTATCCACATACCACACACCTGAAATTCTAATCGTCTCTCTTGCAGGAAGGCAAACTATCAATCGTTATGGAAGATGGACCATTTCGTAATCATCCTCTTTCATAACAACTTTTTTCTAATGATATATTGTAAGCTAGTTTGTTAGAATATGTTGTGTATTTTGCATATCAGACACCCAAGAGTATCTTTGTACACCTCTGCTACGAGCATATATGGGTGGTGTCAAAACCCATGGTTTATAGGGAACCATTATTGGTTGTTTTCTTGGCCCATGGTTTTAGTACCAATGGTATCGTAAAACCGTTTTGTGATTACCTATTGATGCACTTACATATAGTTGGACATATAGTAGGTCAACGTAACTTGGAATTACATTATTGTATCAAATGGTTAAGTTAATACAATAAGAGAGAGAAGTTACTACGCTGGGTTTTTTTGAAGGCAAGGACTTTAGTCGATTGTGTTTGTCGAGAATCGGTTGTTGAATGTCTCAAATGAGAAATCCGTTCGGGCACTATGGGAGAAGCTAGGGACTCTGTATCAAACAAAATCTCTGGTGAAAAAACCATTTCTCTTAAAGAAGCTATATTCATTGAGAATGAATGATAGTAACTCTATTGCAAAACATATAAACGTCTTTAATATTATGGTAAGTTAGTTGATTTATGTTGATATTAAAACGGAAGAAGGGGCTAAATGTATTAATCTGTTGTGTTCTTTACATAAATCTTGGGATAATCTAGTTATGGCTATTACTAGTACTACAACAAAATTATTAGTTGAGGTAGTTGCGGCTCTACTATCCGAAGAAATGAGGCGCAAATCCATTGAGGATTATCAATCGAAGGATACCTTGTATGTGAGAGGCCATACCCAAGAGAAAAGCAAGAAGAGGCAAGGACAATCAAAGTCTAAGAGTAAATCAAAGACTGTAGAAAAATATAAGAGGAAATGTTGGTGTAGACACCCAAATTAGGTCACACCCTGCCAAGTCCCCTTCGATTAACATACATCTAACCATGACCCCTCCTCACATCATTATTAATTTAATTACCTAAATTAAATTAATTTCCACCTCACCTAGCCACCTCATCTCTCCACCTCATCCTAGACCTATTCCAAGCCTATTAATTAACCTAGACTAAGTCCCCACTCCCCTTAACTAACTAGGACTCATTCTAACCCTAACCTTAATTGCCTATCATTCCTCCAACCAACTTCCCGCTCCATTTAGCGCCATTCCACACTCTTGACCCGGAATCAATTCTAAATCATGCCAAAATTGGGAAGAAAAGGCTATTTTTGGCAAAGTATGACCTTTTCTCCCTAACCGACGCCGATTATTCCTCGATTGGCGTCCGTCACCTAACCGCCGTCGGTTCCCTTAAAAAGGAATTTCCAATCCTTTACCTAGGTTCCTGAATCTTGGCTTTTGGCATTCTTACATTCTGAACTCTCAAGCATCCAAGCAATCAAACGACGAACCAGAGCATTCCAGTTCTTCACCAACAACTAGCCTCTTGCTCCTCAACCTCGGATCATTCACAGGGAAGCACACAGGCTCCATTGTCGCAGCACTGGACCTAGACCCGTTTCTCCTACGAACGCCCATCAACCACCGCCATCTACCGATCTACAGGTCTTTAGATAAGTATCTTAACCTTGTTTGTTAGTTCTTATTTTGGTTTTAGATCTCTCATCCTCTTTTGTTGCCCGACTCTTTTCTCATTCGAATATCATCCATCACCCATCTACCCAATATCCTACCAACCTGAACCCTTTTTCTTCTCTAATCACCTCTCTCACCCTTGTTGAGTCCTCACATAAATCCTACTACCCTGCCTAAGCCCCCTCAACACTCTATGATTGCACGAGAGCCTGAAATAACCCCATTTTAATCATTTTACCCAATTTCCCCTACCAACGCCGGTTGGATAACCGGCGTGTCGGTCATTACAGTGTATCGGCATCGCCGCATAATCATCGATACCGTCTCTATGACTGTAACTTATCCTAGACCAGCAAGCTAATTTACCTACCCAAAACCTCTCAAAACTTCCAGAATCTCACCTAGACTTCCCTAACATCCTTTGTCATACCCACAAACCTCAAACAACCAACCACCCTCTTTAGATTTAGTCTTGTATGCATTTATTTAGACTAGATTTAATTTACTATGCTTGTGTAGGATACCTAAACTATACAACTACAATTAGGTCTCTCTATTTCATTTTCTTTGTTAGCATTGATTTGTCTTAAAACGCGGATTGACAACCTTCTAAGAAGCACCCCGCTTCCGGATCTAGCCTCTGCTAGGCAATCCACCAACCGATGTTTTTAATGTTATCTTGTGGTCTTGTTTTGTATTTCAGGTAGTCCTTAGAAAAAAAGGAGTTCTTCACATTCAGCCTAGTCTTCTACAACGCGCGCAACCCATTTTCGACTTCACAAGTAAACCTCCTCACCTTTACCCTTATTTGTTTTATATGCAACTTTGTGGTGAAACATTTTGGCACGCCGTGGGACCCCATCTTGTGGGTTCTTTTTATTTTCATATAGGGTGCATTTTTGTGTTTGTTTCTTTCCTGAAATATTCACTAAAAATCTCTCTCTAGTAAATCTAATTTTCTTTCTATTTGTCTAAAGGAAATCTATCTTTTGGTGCTTAAAAAGAATACTTCTTATTTCTTCTATACTGCATTAGTGAAAACCATTCCTCTACCTATTCTCCTATTATCTACATCGAATATCATTTTCGATTTGGGTTTTAAAATCTGTGCATTTCATCCTTTGAGTGTTGCATTAGATCACATAGATTTAATTAGCAATCACACGGTGGAGGTCATGACCACTTGGTGATTGGATTGGATTGAGCATAGTTCACATTTCACACACAAGCCAAACCACTTACACAATTTATAAATTTCTTAAACATCTCCTTTCTAGGAAGAAGCCGTCAAGGATTTAACAACCCGTTGACGGTGGGCCCCACTTTTCCCATGTGAGTGTTTTGACCGGTTTGTCATATCAGAGCATGAACCTCACGTCGGAAGGTATATCGAGGACTCTTTAGCCAAAACTAACCTAAAACCATCCATAGCTTGTTTTTAGGGCACCTTCGTTATCCAAACACTCTATTTCATTCACAATCAGTCTAAAAGGCATAAGCCACTCAACACTAAAATCTGATACCTAGGATTGACATGTTTTTTGCTAGTTTTTACTTGTGGGACTATTGATTTCTTTTCTATCTTCTTCGCGTTTTGAGAAGTGAGGACAATTCATCACTTCTCTTTCACACTCCACCATCACAAATCGGTGTATTCGGTTTTCTCAAAGTGTGATAGGACCTATTTCTGCCATACTAGAAACTTCATGTTGGTGGCTTATTTTGACTTAATTCACTTCAAAATTTAAGAATTTCTTCATCTTCTCAAAGATCTTAGTAATTGGCATCGGTCCAGTGACCGTCGGTTCCATCATCATACCAACACCGACTAACTAACCGCCGTTAGTTTCTCTATGTTTTTTATTATTATGTCAAAAACAACATTCTCTTCTTACATACCAACTTTTTGTGTTCTAATTCTTTCAATACACTTATTTTGAGTCTCTGTCACCCTTAACAGACCAGCAATTATACCCGCTTTACGCCTTTCTTATTCAAATTTCCAAATTTCTTGGTTATCCACGAAGAATCGCATCGATTTGACCGATCGGTCTTCCTCCTAACCTGGCACCGGTTAATTGACCGGTATCGGTCTCTATGTTTTTTATTTTTATCGAAAGCAACCTATTTCTATTCTCCAGACTTCACCAAACATCTGTTTTTGAGTTCTGTCAGTTCTACAGAGCCTAGAATACCTCTTTTCCACCTTTCATATGGTTTGGACTCACCACAGGCGCGAGCCCTCACTTTTCACGCTAGTTGTGTACCCTTTCCCGCTAGCCCTTCACCGCCCTCCATCTCATCTCCGATGGATCCTAATATCATGATTGTACTTGTAGGTGACGAGGATTTTTCTAAATTCCTCGATCACAACCTCTTGGCCTTGCAACATTATCTCGCCACCTCCTCCACCCATGATTCATCAGGCCAACCTATCTTTGGGATGCCTACCTCTATGCCTACTTCCGTGATCCCTACTTCTACCATCTCCGCCGCATCTGGTAATGTCAATGTAGCTACCCAATCTACTGTCACATTGCCTACCTCCACCTCACAATCACCTATTTCCCAATTGACCTCTACACCTTCAACATCTGTCATCCCTCGACATTCGTCTGTTCCTTCGACATCTGCCACACCCTTATCTACGGCCCCTCATACAGGAGCCCCTTCATCATCAAGCACCTTACATACCTATGTCTACGCAGCCACCAGTGGTGTCAACATCCTATACCCCCTTTCAGAATCTGGTCCTTTCTATACCCCAAACTCTTCCGCCCATCGCCATGAGGGTCTTTACACAAGTTCCTCCCACCTACACCCTACCTCAACAACCACCTGTCGCCTCCACTTCTTATTCAGTGGTACATGCCTTCATCATCTATTCCCTCTTACATACCCCCATCTTAGTTTGCTTATTCGGCACCACCATACACTGGTGTGTGTGTACATCCATGACTTATTCATCTCATCCACCCCCTTATACCGCAAGGGGCGCTCCTCAATCTAATCCTACAACGGATCTTATAAAGATGATGATGGATAAGATGCAAACCCTCGAAGCATCTATTTCCGGCTCTTGCAATGCCTTGACTTACGATGAAATCTATAATGAGCCTATTCATCCATCCATACCCATTCACCCTTATCCCACACATTGGGAGTTTCCTAAGTTTAATCAATTTAATAGCAAGGAAGACCCTCAACAACATTTGTGATCGTTCAAACACGTTTGTTATTTGATTACCCATGACGATGCCTTACTCCTTAGGACTTTCCCCATGTCCTTGATAGGACTGCTCTGGATTGGTACAGTGCTTTGCCTAGGCACTCAGTCTTCTCTTTCAATTAGTTGGCCCAGCCTTCCTTGATCACTTCTCCATCAATATCTCTAAGAAGGTCTCCATGACTGATTTATACTCTATTCATTAGTACGATGATGAGTCTATCATTGACTTCATCGCATGTGGCAGGGGCTCATTAATCAGCTCACCTTTCAACTTCCACAACCCGAGCTGATAGAGTTGTTCACTAGGGCTTGTGCCTCGTGCACATTTCCCGGCTCTTCCCAAAGAAAAACATTCTGAATGTTTGACGAGGTGTTCACCATGGCTCGGAAGCTAGAGATTCGTGCCCTTGAAGAGGAAAAGCTTAAGTTGCGTAACAAGAGCACTCCGTTTAAGTCGAATGACTCCTCTTCTTCTTCTAAACCACAAAACAATCATTCCAACAATCATTCTAAGGAAAAGGATCCGCCAACGCGGTGGTCCTGAAAGTCGGCCCCTCTCATCCGTCAAACCAACCGAAACCTCCTCCTAATTTGTCCCCTATTCAGAATTTCTAGTACAAGTATGAATAAAAACGTTATACCCCATAGGAGAGCCTTACTCCTCTGTGTTGGAAAAGCTTTTAAAAGTGGGAGCCATCACCCTTCCACCTATCAAACCACATATTGGTTTTGACCCTTCCCGTCCTATACCCGCATGGTATAAGGAGAATGATTATTGTAACTATCACCGCGTTAGGGGGCATAGTGACGGCAATTGTAAAACCTTTAAGAACATTGTCAGGAAATGCTAGATAATGGAGATCTCATCCTGGACAACCCTAATGCGCCGACAAATCAAAACCTTCATATCTTTAAGAAACCTTTTCCAAACCATACCCCTTCATCAAACCAGTTGGTGAGACCTCTAACAATGACACCAATGTTCACAAGGTTCATGTCATCTTTGACACAGTACTGTCCCTTCTGCTTAGTTACCTCTCATCCCATCTATTGAGGAAATTCTTGTGCGAGCTCCTCTACCCACATGGAGGAGCCTATTTCACCTACTCCTCTACCCATGGAGGAGCCTACCTCGCCTACTCCTCTACCCACGGAGGATCCTACCTCACCCACTCCTCTACACACGGAGGAGTGACCCTACCCACTGTTTTACCTACCAAGCAGCCTACCTCACCTACTCCTTCATCTACAGAGGAGTTTACCCCACTTATCCCTCCACCTATCGAGGAGCCCGCACTACCCACGCTTCTACCCATGGAAGAGCCTATCTTATCCTCTTCTCTACCTAAGGAAGAGTCTACACCACCTACCTTGCTCCCTCCTCGACCCATAGAGGAGCCACTTTTATATCCTCTTCCTGTAAGTGATGCTTCTCCCAAGGTCTTCCAAGATCCTATCAACCTTCTTACATCACTTCTACCTACAAAGTCAGAAGCCAAAACTTCCCTGTCTCACAAACCTCGAAATTCTTCACAGGATTACCACCAATTCATCATCATCTTCCTCTACCTCTACGCCATTCTCTCATTTGGCCGATCGCTTAGAGTATGTTGATTACTCCACACTTTGGGGGCGCCTTCGACTCCTAATATCCACCCAAATGCGATGTTGTCCCCGGATACTTCAACTATCTATCCTAAAGTATTCAAGGAAACCAAATCTATCGCACTGAGCCGATCATATCAGCCTTTTCTTCATCAGCCTCGCCTTCACCCCAACCTTCATCCACACCCAAACCTTCATCTCGCACCCAAACCTCGTTAGTATTCCTTTTCCCGTTGTTCAAAAGTTATATTCGAGCAATGTCCTAAAACTAAAGAAGAAATAGAGGACATGTCTCAAGTGTCATATGCCAAAGATGATTAGCAGTTTGATGTATGCAATAATTTGTACTAGACCTAATATTGCACATGCAATGGGAGTAGTGAGGAAATTCGCGTCAAATCTTGGCACGAAGATTAGACTACGATGAAGAGAATCTTTAGGTATCTTTATGGAACATCCGACTATGAAATTTGTTATCAAGGTGAACCTAGTGAAAGTAAAACATTGGATCTACATGTCTCTGTGTATTCGGGGATCGGGGCAAAGACTTGGATATGCGCAGTCTACCAATGGGTATGTGTTCACTTGTTCGTTGGAGCAAAGTAAGTTGGATGAGTAAACGCCAAACAAGTGTTCGTAATATCCACTATAGAGGCTAAGTACATGGCAGCTACTCGTGCAAGTAAAGAAGCAGGTCTATCTTCAACGATTGATCTCCTTGTTGGGTTTGTCAAAATGTTGCAAGGATCAAGTGTGACATCAAAGTGTAACTGCCTAAAGCAAAGAACCCTAAGTATCATTCACGAACGAAACATATTGATGTTTAATAAAATTTTGTGAGAGAAATGGAAGAGAAGAAGATACTACTAAGTAAGGTGGACATAGAGGATAATGCTGTTAAATCTTTGACAAAGGTTGTGAGTGCTGAGAAATTTTCTTGGTGCAGAAAATCGATGGGCTTGACTACCTGAATTGCCGACTATATGGCAGTGTAGCCCCCTTTTGCAAAGTATCCAACAAGTGGGAGTATGTTAGAATATGTTGGATATTTTGCATATCAGACACCCAAGAGTACTATAACCTCTGTTATGAGTGTATATAGGTGGTGTCAAAACCCATGATTTATGGGGAACTGTTATGGGGTGTTTACTTAGCCCATGGTTTTGTTACCATTGCATTGTAAACTGCTGCTTTGACAATTACCCATTGATGTGCTTACGTATAATTCAACATGCGATAGGGTAGAGTAGAACTTGGAAGTAAAGTATTGCATTGAAAATGCTTAAGTAAATGCAATAAGAGATGGAAGTTATTGACTAGGTTTTTTCCCGAAAGGGTTTCCCAGGATAAATTTTGTGTTATCTTGTGTATGCCATTTTCGTTTCTGTTTATCTTGAATATTCTTTTAAGTATTTCTTCTATCATATTTGCTTGTCAAATCTAATTCTCTTCATAGACAACCCCAAGTGGACACACAAATGTTAGCATGTCGTGAGTATCTAACATCAAAGGGTCGTCTATATTTTTGTGGCAATTTAGAAAAATCAGTTAGGAAGTGTTCCTCTTTTTGATACATGGGAATCTTCAATCTCGGTCGTGCCAAACATTGTACACCTATGTACCATACTCTATTCTTTATCATTAAATAGAAGTAGCAATATTTTGTTAAGTTTCGCATTCAAATATGTTGCGGTTTATTGTTTTTAAGTTTTTCATTGCATGTTCTATAAACCGTAGTTTCCTAGCCAAGTTATAAGGTTGCCCCAACAACAACATCTTGGGCATGATGGTGTGGATCACGCAATATGCCGAGATGCTACACAAGGGTTGAGTATTGCTTTGTATGCCCAATGGTATTACATGGTATGCACAATTGTATTGTGTGCAAGTGCGCCAAGGCATAAAGGAAGTGCACGAATACCGTGAGACATCGTTGAAGTGCATAAGCTACATGGAGCACCAAATGCCCTAAGGAGAGGAGCAAAACTGGAATGGTTACACTTAGATCATTTTCCCTTTCTTCGAGGAGCAATGACCACATTGCATCTTCAATCAATTGCAAAAATTGAAATTGAAGTTGTTGAAGGTTGTGCCACTTAGTCTAATTCATGTATTGTCCTACTTTGACCACTTTGAACAACCTGATGTGCAACTTGGTAGGTGCACATTGTTGCGACTTCAAAATTTTGATCCTTTTCAATTGCCTACAAGTGTTCATAATCAAATTCGAAGAATTCGAAGAATGATGAGTTGCTTCCAGCTTAATAAAAGGTGGGAAGTATGGCATAAGGAGTTTCACATTGAATACTAGCTGAAGACCCAAGTATTGTGATAGATCAAAACAATCCTCTTCGGCTGCACAGCCCAAGGACCATAGAGTATAGGATCGATCTTCCTAGGAGAACCCTTTAAGCGTTCTTTTTGAAGATGCAACTAGAGCTTATTACCCACCTTGAACTCACGAGGTGTGCAATGTGCATCATGGAACTCTTTGTACTTCTAGTGTTGACATGAGAGTATCTACTGAACATATTGGTGAACATGTTGAATGTGTTATAGAAAATGCTGCACTTTGTCAACTTTTTTCCCTGTGTACACTACTCCATTCAGGATGGTGTGTGGTAGGATATGTCTAGAAGTGCCACTCACTAGAAACCAAGACATGCATGGAATGGAATACGCCCGTAGAACTATGAAGAGCTTTATTGTAGGCATGCTGAATGTAGAGAATCTTGTCGTACATGTGGAAATGATAAACATGTTCACCCTACACAAGGGAGATATAGGTCTACGGGAAGTCATGGTATGTTGAGTAGAGGGATGCCTAGTGACAGAAGTATTGGCCACACATGTCAAGCATTGTGATAAGCACCAAATGCAGAGAGCAACCAAGGCAATCTACTACCTTATCATCTTTTCTTTTCTTATGGCTAATCACCAAATGGAACTGTTGCAACTATCCCATCCACTTCACATGTTGTGCATTCTTCAACTTGCTCTATGTATGCAATAACTAAAGCAGCTTATGATCAAAATGGATGATGGCCTCCTTACCCAAAATGTAGAGACACCATTGCTTAATTGCTTGAAGGAGGGTACAAACTCTCTGCAATTGTATTCTGTGGAATGGCTACAGCAAGGGACAGTCACACAAGATTGATGGATAAATTAGAGGGCCTAATAACTTTGGGATATTCAACTAATGGTTATTGACTTGGTTGCTTCAATAGCTGCTCTCCCCGACTTTCATTACTCAATATCGATGATGACAATCAAGGAATTTCTACACGGGGCACAGAGTGGAGCTAGTGGAAGTGACATTTTTGGTTCTAATGATTTTGAGGAGAATCTAGATGATTGTGATGATTTCTTCTAGATTATAATCCCCACATTGTGAACTAATTTGAGATTTGCATTTAAATTTTGAACCTATAAAACATGACATGAACATTTGAAATTTTAAGCATGTTGAATGTTTTGAATTTTCATGAATACCATATTTTTAAGTGTTTTATCTTTTATGCAGTAAAAAGTAGTCGTGCATTTTTTTATATCTATTTTTATTTTTATTGCACAAACATTTCCATGCCATTTCATTTCCAAGGGTTCTTGGAAAATCAGAATTTGCACATTTTGGATCCATTTCCATTTCCTAGTAGCGTAGCCAAGCGATAATTTAGAGTTGAGCAGATCTGGTTTACAAGTGATTGCTCTAAGCCAAAAATACTAAGTAGCATGAGAATTATTCCACCATCTCGTGCCCTAAAAATATCTACCTAATGTTTAATCATAGCTAAAATTAGGTGGGCATCCCCAAAGTCCTAATAAAACCCACTTCATAAAAATTTACAATTCTAAAAATACCATTGAATAGTCAAAGGATATGTGCGCCACATGTCTGCCACTCCATAAACCTACATATCATTTGATGACTAGGGTGTAGCACGCAACTCCCCCAAAAACATGTTTCCCCATCTTGTTAGTTATAGCAATCAACTTGAGGTGTTGTAAATTGTACTTTTCTATTGACTTTGTTTTTATGATTTTATCAACTTGGAGAATTGCGAATAGAAACCTTATTAACTTGGGGAGTTGAGAAAAGAAATCTTCTCAACTAAAAGGGTTGCGAAAAGAAATGTTCAATCCATGCATTCTCGTAATTAAGTGTAACTTCCTTTTAAAAATTGAGCCAAGTGAGTGGTGTCTACCTTTCATTGAGGCTCTATTCATACCATTGACAAGTTTCTACTTCCAAAAAAAGGTAGCAAGGCCCATCTTTAGAACTTCGAGTGTGTTGTTGAGATTGAAATATATGTCCATAAGCTAATCCAAGAAGTCACCTCTTGTGAATCACACTTGTGTGGTTCTATCTAAAGAATCCAAGTGAGTGGTGTCTACCTTTGGTTGAGGCTCTATTCATAACATTGACAAGGTTCTACTTCCGAGAAAAGGTAAAGAACCCACCTTTAGATCTTCAAGTGTGTTGTTGAGATTGAAATATTTGTCCATAAGCTAATCCAAGAAGTCAGATCTTGTAAATCACACTTGTGTGGCTCTATCTTGGAAAGGTGGGGTCTTGGTCCGAAAATGCAGTCCTCCAAACTCTCGACAATTAGGCACGTAGGCTCAACTTGTTGTGAACTTATTGTTTTGGTTCACATAATCTAGGCTAATTATAGAAGTTGATGTAGATTCAAAGTGAGCAAAAATTAGTAGTGCCACATTTTCCATCATTTTTACTAAGTGGCATGTTCACATATCATTGATTGAATTTTAATCCCATTCGACATATCCATCAGTAGCACCAAATTGTCCTCCAAGGATGGTGTTAATGCCGCTTTTTGACAAGTCCAATGTAGCACCATGTCCTCCTTCAAAGTTGGTGTTGATGCAACTATTTGGCATGCCAATGGTGGTCTATGTCTTCCTCGCATGATTTTTATAGATCCACCCATGCTTACTTGTCCTCCCATGTTTGGTCCCTAACTATTCATGCTTGCACTACTATTCACTATTGTTATCAATCACTTCTCAATGCTTAATAATTAGTTTGTTGCTCCTTTGTTTCCATCTACCTTGTTGGTGGAAACATCCAATGTCGTGATTTTCGTTTGCTAGATCCTTTGCCACTATGATCCTACTAGTGTGGAGGCACATACTTCCCATGAGATTCATCCATGAGTCATGCAAATTTAACTTTTGTTCTTCCGAGTTGGAACCAATACCAATCTAAGACCATGCAAGGTTAGGGTTTTGGAGGTTGATTACAACTTACACAAGACTTGGATGATTATTTGTCAAGCCAATCCCAATGACTAGTATGTCTATCAACCCCTAAAAATATGCATCCAAACTTGGGGCATTCCTACAATGATCTGCCTAGCCTCTATTTAGAGCTAATATTATGTTGGGGCATTCCCAAAATCTTAATTAGATCAACTACACAGGACATTAGCAATTCTATAAACGAACTTTGAGTAGTCAAAGGTTATATGTGCCACTTGTCACCTACTCCACAAACCTACTTAACATATGATGATAAGATAATAACTAGGGCATAAAACTTTAGAGCAAGTTTGTGTGTACATAGGTGGAACTTAGGATTTATGTTTTGGTTATCCTCACCTTTAGAGCAAGCTTGTGTTTCTATAGGTTGGAACTAAGGATTTTGTTTTATTTATCTAGATTTGTTTCAATACGAGTGCGGTAAGGGTACGGATATGGGTACGGGTACAGGTACAGTGTGTTGAAACAAAAAAATATTTTTAAAAAACTCGGGTACGGTACACTGTGGGTACATTCATACAATATATTTTTAAAAAGTAAAAATATAAATATATATAAAAATCTACGTAGCGGTAAGTGCCTTAGGGACAGCAAGTACCGGTTCGCACGCCCCAGCACGGGGGTTCGGTTCGCAGGATACGGCGGGGTTCTTCTACGGGGCCCGAGTACATTCGGGCACGTCTCGTGGACGTACCGTGCATACCCGGCCTGCGGCAGAAGAACCCCTTGTATCCGGCGCACCCGCCCAATTTACACGGTTTTTTATTTATTTATTTTGTTTTTGGTCAAAATAAAAGTCAAACCGACTTTTTAAACAATAAATTATTCTTTTAAACCCTAATTTGTGCCCCTAAACTCTATAACAACAAAACAACAAGTCATTTACCTCACATTTGCATTCTTGCCTCTTATTTGCATACTTGACTCTCACCTTCAATTTTTCCACTATTTTCAATTGCTTAGGGTTGATTTCAAGTGCCATATAGTTGAAGGAGCTTGCAATAAGTGCCAAGGAGTTTAAGGAGCTTGCATTATTGGTGTTGGGTGTATTGAGGTAAGTATTTTGTGATTTTTTTAAAGTATTTTAGTTTGTATAATTGTATTTAATATTTTATTATTTTTTAGTTTTTTTTTTTGTTTGTTTATTGTTATTGTTTTAAGCTTCATTTTTCTACATTTGATTTCATTTAAATTTTAATTTTAAAGTTTCAACATTTTCTCAAGACTAAATTTGTTTTCATTTTTTTAAATGCATTGTGCAGTTAAAATGGCTGCGAGTTCTAGTTCTGTGGGTCAAGGTAGTAAAGGTCTCCCTAACAAAAGTGATCCATCCTCCCCCCTTTGGAGGCATGTCAAACAACTAGAACAATTACCAAGTGGAGGGGGCTTTGTTTGGGTTTGCTCTCA
Organism: Taxus wallichiana var. yunnanensis; assembly: GCA_018340775.1. Lineage (NCBI taxonomy): Eukaryota > Viridiplantae > Streptophyta > Pinopsida > Cupressales > Taxaceae > Taxus > Taxus wallichiana. The sequence goes on from CM031240.1 coordinate 961,632,556, forward strand.
ATGTAATGTGCAATTTAAGAGCTCCTACAGTTGGGTGAAAGCCCATTTGTGTGGGGCTATTGGCCACGGAATTAGAACATGTGGAGGGTTTGATGGAAAGGGGTTGCCACATGCAAAGACCCTTGCATACATCAAAGAGCAGGAGGAAGCAGATGCAGCAATTGCATTAAAATCCAATCATCCTATGGCAAGAAAAGGAAGATCACATAGCATTAGCAAGCCACCTGTTTCTCCTTTTGTTGATGTTGTGGCCCCAGATCACCCATTTTTGTCTACACCTATTGCAACTGGAGGGGAAGAGGATTCACCTCTTTCTCACAAAAGAACAAAAGATGTAGGCCCATTGGAAAGGGCATTCCAAAATGAAAGCAGGGACATAGCTAACCAAAGTGTTGGACGCTTTATTTATGCATGTGGTGTCCCATTTAATGTTGTTAGATCACCATACTGGCAAGATATGGTGAGATGTATTAATGAAGCCCCTAAAGGGTACATTAGCCCAGGGTATGAAAAGGTGCGCACCACCTTATTGTCAAAAGAAAGAAAAAAGTTGAAGACTCATTGTTACCCATCAAGAATCAATGGCTCAAAACAGGAGTGTCCATCGTTTCTGATGGATGGAAAGATACAAACAAATAGGCTATTGATCAATGTGGTTTCCGTGTGTCCTAAAGGGGCAATGTTTCTCAGGGCTATTGATTGTGAGGGGCAAGTGAAGGATGCCCAATTCATTGCCAACATCCTCATAGAATCTATTGAGGCGGTGGGGCCTCAAAATGTTGTCCAAGTTATAGCGGACAATGCAAAAAATTGTAGAGCTACAAGGTTGTTGGTTGAGGCACGGTATGGACACATATTCTAGACACCTTGTGCCGTTCGTTCCCTTAACTTAATGTTACAAAAATTGCTTGGATCAAACAAGTATATGAGGAGGCAAGTGAGATTCAAATGTTCGTCAGCAACCACCACATGTCCCAAGCCATCTTTCGTAAATTCTCGACATTGCAGCTATTAAAGGTAACCCGTAACATTCTTTTTAATTTTTTTAAATAATAATTAATTATTAGTTTTTAAAATTCATTTTTATAAATTCATTAAATTAATTTTATAAGTTTGTAATTTGTAGAATTTTGAATGTTTTAAATTTACTTGTCTTAATTTTATTTCTTTTGATTTCTTATTAGGTTGTCGAGACTCGATTTGCCTCGCACACGCTCGTCTTGAGACAGCTTGTGAAGGTGCGAGAGGCATTGAGTGGCATGGTTATCAGTGACCTTTGGAGTGTATGGAGGCAAGCAAACAAAGTGAGAGGGCTAGAAATGTGAAATTGTTGATCCTGGATGAAGCATGGTGGGATCGTGTGGATTACTTGCTTAGTTTTACTGAGCCCATCGTGAGTATGTTGAGATTTGTTGATATGGATCATCCATGCATGGGTGAGATTTATGATGGAATTGACTCAATGATTGAGTCAATTAAGACCATCATAAATGCCAAAGAGCAAGATCCTATAGAGACCTTCTTCAAGGAAGTACACTCACGTCCCATTGAAAGGTGGAACAAAATGACTACTCCATTGCATCTTCTTGCTTTTGCCTTGACTCCAAAATACTATAGCGCAAAGATCCTTTCTTTGCCTAGGAGGGTCCCACCATATAGGGATGTTGAAGTTAGTGAGGGGTATAAGGCGGCATTTGCTAGAATCTTCCCAAATCCAGAAGTAGAAGACATGGTTAGAGCAGAGTTTGTGAATTTCATATCCTCCAGGATCACTCCATTAGCGCTCTTCGTGACAAATACAGATGGATGCTTATTCATGGTGGTACCTCCATGGACAAGCATACACCTACCTCATGCCACTTGCAATAAAAGTTTTATCACAAGTAAGATTTTAATTTTTTTATTTCTTAACTCTTTCTTTTTTACTTTTATAAATTTAAAATTTTAATTTTGCATTGACTTTGCGGCTTGCCTCAATAGGTTGTGAATTCTTCTTCAACTGAGAGGAATTGGGGTACATACTCATTTATCCACTCGGTTAACTGCAATAAGTTGGGAGCAAAAAAGGCGGAGGATTTGGTCTTTGTGCATTCTAACTTGCGCCTTCTATCACATAAGAAGGATGAGTACAGAAAGGGCCAACAAAGTGTTGGGATATAGACCCAGAAACTCCAAACTTAAATGTTCCCATTGCCCAACTTTCATTGCTAGACCCGGACCTAGATAGTACTTTGCATGAGCTGCAAAGTGGGGCTAGTGGGAGCGGCATTGCTGATAGTTCTGGTTGTACTCCTGATGCTTGTGGTTCTAATGAACCACGTGATGGTAGTGATGCTCTCATTGAAGACATTGGAGAAGATGCAGAGCAATTAGACTATTACTAATTAGAATGTTGATGTATCTTCATTTTTGTGTTTACAATGTTACATAATACATTGTAACATTTTGATTTGAACAATGTACTGCTTATAAGTTCGAACAATGAATTATCAATATGTTTTAACTTTTGTCGCTATTTCACTTATGTATATTTCAAATTTGTTTAATCTATGCATGTGTAAGGCTGGAATTTTGCTTATCTTGTTACTTTTCAAAATATTTTTAATATTTTATATGTATATTGTACTGCCGTATCCGGGCCCCCAAAAAAATTGCCATATCAATGTACCGGATCCCGTATCCCATTCGCACTGCCGTACCCTACCCGCATACCGGCTACCTAGATAAAAATTTAAAGAAAACAACAAGCTTATAGTCTCAGCAACCTATAAAATATTAGAAGCCAACAACAAGCTTATTATGAATTAGAAGCCATCTAAAGCAAGATTTCTTTGACTAAATACAAGAAGACCACAAAACATTAAATCTATGAGTCCATCTACTAATGGGCTCACAAACATTCCACTTATTGTTAAGGCCCAGGGAAAGGTTTGGGGAGAAGGCAATCTTTTCATATAGTTGTTTGGAGGTAGCCTCTTGGAGAGGGGGCCCTTTGAGCCACCTCATAATATCCCAAAAGTCATTCTCATCCTCCATAATTAGTCCAGTAGAGGGAGTTGTGAAAGCATTTCTGAGCATTGTATACATTCTAAACTGAGATTGAGGAAGCTTATAGAAAGCTTTAAGGTCTGTCAATTCCATCCACTTCCCAAATCTGTACAAGTCATGAAATATTTTAATTCCTTTCTCAAACCAAAGGAGGGCAGAGCAGCCTCTTGTCAAGGCAAGGATCTTGTCATTATATTTCAGATTCGACGAAATCGATTTGTAGGCTTGGCACCTAGTGTCAAAGGAAGAGAAGATAGGCTGCCCAACCACCAAGTGTTTCACTTGTTCCCATGCCTTCCAAATTGACTGAAGAATAAAGGACCCATGAGGAGCAACAAGAAATCCCCCAAATAGTAAGTCAACCAAATGAAGTCCTTTTCATCTCTCTTGACCCTTCAGAGCCTATTGGCAATATTGAATCTCACACAAACTTTCCAAGGTTCAATTCCAGTCAAAGCCCTCAAGTTTTATTTATTTTTTGACACTTAAAAAAAAAAAAAAACCGTGGGTACGTGCCCATAGGCCCGAGCACGCCCGGGTACAGCTTTCCGTACCCAGGACGTACCCAGGGCCTGCGGATACGTACCCGCAGCATACACAAACAGTACCCATACCCGTACCTGTCCCAGGTACGTATCAGGCTTGGTACAGGGGTACTTGGCGTTTCAGAGCAGTCTAGTTATTTATCTTCATCTTTCTCTACCTCTGTCTATATGATTTTCCAAGCACCTTCACCCTATTCGCTTTGCAAAACATGCACACCCATAATAGGAGTGAAAATGAAACCAAACATCTAGATAGGAAAACTGAAGAAATGGAAACTGTAGATGAAAAGACCTAAGAAGGAATCTAGCGAGCTGGAAGAACAAAACACAACAGGCAGGGCAGAAAAAGGAATTTGACAGCTGAAAAGGCTGTGAGATCATTGCGCTGCACATAATTAAATCTATTCACCATGTTAAAGGATTTCACGAACAGGCACACTATCCAAGCAGTTGTAACTAAACTATTAACATTGCCATCAAAACACTTGTCCAAGTCCATTCCGAATATTGCAAAATATCACTCCCTCCTAATAACTGTGGGTTAACATTTGAGCCCCGGGCCTCACCAACTCAAAATCGAAATAAAATTTCACTGTGAAAAGAATGGATCTGAAAATTATTAGTCTCATTTCAAGGTATCAATTATGTAAGTTTAGGACTTCACACTAGCAGCCAATGTCAAATTTCAATAACAAGTTTATAATTTATAAATTACTTAGATTTAGACAGAATCTATTAATAATTATGATAAGCCAAATTTAAGACAACTAAATTTTGTTGCTTGAATAATCCTTTGGCAGCTTCTTATCGAAACTTCATGACAAGCTGTAATTTAGATTGTAATAGGGTATCTAAAATTTTGACATCAGGAATGCAATAAGAAAATAAGAATACGGTCACAATGTATGTTGGACATGCTACCTTTAATGTTGGTAGTAAGGAAGATAAACTGCTGACCATCCCATAAACATGAAATTAGATGAGAGATAAGATGACTTTTAAATATTATAAGCCAAATTGGTTTTGAGTATCCAGTTTCAAAATGAACTCTCTAGGGTGAATTTGGGCGGTTCCATCCAAATTATGTTGTGAAATTATGCAACTAGGTAGGATGCTCTACTTGAGTTGATGGTATCTTTAAATTATCTTTAAATTACCATAAATTTTCCCTTTGAATTTCTCACTGTTCCCAAGGCTGTTAGTGATATAAAACCAAATACTCTGAGATACATGAGTGAGTGTTCAAAGCAGCGCTTAGCAAAGTAAGTTAGCATTTGTAATTGAGGAAAGACCAAAGATATGACCTACTTGAATCAGAAGCTCTTTATATGGAATCGGGATATAGAAATGTATTTTTGCCTATGTTCTGCAGAAGTCATCCCCACCCCTTGGTCCTTGGTCTCCTCCCAATGTCCCCTGGTCTGTGTCTCTTCCCTGTTATCATCTCCATCCCTCTTCTCTGCTATTTTGCTATTCAAATATTGTTTCTAGGATTTTGAAGATATTCCCAGCATCCTTTTTGAATTTAGGCGTTTCGTCGTCTCCCAAGATAGAACTTAGTGGAGCATAGATTCTTACTCCATTATCATGATCAAGAATAGAAACAGGATCATTATTCACTAAATTCCTAATTTTACGAGGACCACAGAAAACATACTTGGGAATTTGGGTTAATTTATCTGTACATGGGAATTAGGGTTTATTTATCTGTGCCTGGAAATGACTGACCTGATAAATGAATGCCACAAATGAGACCACCAAATAGCTAATTGTATAAACGTCAATAGTAATGTGCCCTGAATTATTTACTCAATGCTGAAAGTAACCCAATTAAATTGTGGATGCAGCATGCAGGTAGCCTACATAAATATGCTGGTTGAAATGTGGAAAATAGAGAAAAAACAGCAAGAGAATAATAACCTCCTCATATAACAAATTGGATTTCTGCAGGCATAAGCAGTAATGCATTTTTTCAAGTACGAAGAGGATAGAGATATGTTACCTGTAGTCAGCACTTGTCTTTGCCGCCTTCGATATTTTGCATTACTATCGTTTGGTTGAATCTGTTCATTTTGCCTTGAATGGAATTTATATATATAGCCGTAGAGGAGGCGACCATTAAGAGCAGTTATTAAGTGATTTTGTTTTTGTTTTTTGTTTTTTTATTTTATTTTTCAAATGTTAAGCATCAAAAAAAAAAAATTGATGGTACAAGAGCATGTTGCTAAACAATTATTAGATATATTTGTCTCCTCTATAGTAGTAAAATTGCTTCTAAATACATGTTTTATTATCCATGTTAAATATATCTCTTTAGTACATCAAGTAGAATTGTTTTTACAATTCTAAATATCCTCAATCAACAACTTCATCCCACATTGATTGGTTGGTTTCGTGTACGATAACATATAAATATGAATATATCTTGATCCTTATGTCAAGAGAGTTGATGCCACATTGGAAGTGGCACTCCAACTAACATAATGTTTGGTTCATAAAATTACCTCTAAATACATGTCTTACTACCCAAGTCTAGTAAAAATCCAACTTAATCACACATTGGTTGGTTGGCTTGGTCCATGGTGACATATAAACCCCAATATATTGCAATCCTTATGCCAATAGAGTTGACACCCTAGTGGAAGTGGCCCTCTTACTAACATAATGGTTGATTAGTTGCGAGGATGAGTATGTTTGTTTGTTTGGCATTCCTCTTTCCTCCTAAGTTGAGCTTCGATAATCTAAAAATCCCTCTTGAGTGGATCTTGGGATTCTAAAATCCCTCACTTAATAAAAATCTTAATCGTGCATTAGTTGGTTGGCTTGGTCTACGATAACATATAAACCCCAATATATCATGATCTTTATGTCAATAGAGGTGACACCACAATGAAAGTGGCCCTCTTACTAACATAATGGTTAATTGGTTGTGGGATGAGTATGTTTGCTTGCTCGATGATGAGGCCAAAATAAGTCCGATTAATGTATAATATATGATCTCATCTTACTCTCCTTTTGATTAAGTTTGATTGCATTGTGTGACTTTTAGTTGATCTAATATGAGTTAGGATGTAATTGTTTGTCTTTTGACTGATTGTGATTCTAATGTTAAAAGCTCTAGAATTCCTGACAAGTGTGTGTGTTTGAATTGCAGTTTAGTAATAAAGGAGTCTAATTAGTCAAGGAAATAGAAAAGGTAGAAAAAGATGTTTTCAAAGCAACATCTGTTCCTACACAACTTAGTTCGGAACTTCCAAGCTAGTTCTAGAACTCCATCACACAGTCATCATTTAGTTCAAAACTTTTGGACTTAGTTCGGAACTCCAGTATTTAGTTCCGGAATTTTCGGACTTAGTTCCGGAACTCCTGGGGATAGCTTTGGAACTCTCACAGTTTTGATCCTTAACAATTTCCTATGGTTCTGGAACTTCTCCAAAGTTCGGAACCAATGGGAGTTATCTATTTTAAACCACATCCGAAGATTTTGCATCTACGACCCTTTCAATTAGAAAGGACGAGAAGATTTCGACGCAGATCGAGGAGAGTTATCCTACTGACTATCATTCGATCAACCGCAATATGACTCAAAGCATCTATTATGGGCATGATTTGATTTCATCAGAATCATTAAGACAACTGTGATTGTAAAATATATAAAAAAAGGACTGTAGTAGATAGAAATATTTATTATGTATATAGAAATAGAGAAATAGAAACAGAGAGGAGAAATAGACTATACTCGAATCCAAGACGTTTCTAATTTTGAATGTTTTATCAATAAAATAGTCATTCCTATTTTAGAGAAATTCGAGTTGTTAAATCCGATTTGAGGAGCAAGGGCCCACTTCCCCAAGGACCAGGATATTCGTTTATTTCGTATTTATATTTCTTCAGCAAATAGCTTAGATCTGTTAATTCTGTATTGTTTTAAATCCTTCCAATTAAACTCTATTGTATACTTGTTCCTGCAAGTGTTTAGATAGATTCTTATATTTCTTGCAATTGTTTTCAAGCATTCTAAATTGAGTGTGTTTATTTCCAAAAGCAAGTGTGTTTACTTTCAGAAGCAAGTGTGTTTATTTTCCAGTAGTAAGTGTGTTTCCATTCTACACGGTGTGTTTCCTTTCAACAAAGCTTTCAAGTGTGTTTACTTTCAGAAAGTTTTCATAGTTTGATTTGAATAAGGTTTTACCAAGAAGTCCTTAAGACATTAAAGAGATCCCCAGAAAATATAAAAATAAATACAGTCAACTACCAGATCGGTTAAAGTACTCTTGTTGCATATAGCTTTAGACACACCCCTGGTTTGATATGACATCAACAAGAAGTTGATTAAATGAAGGGAATGACAACGCCCATCATTTTTGGTGCCGTTGCTAGGGAACCACCATTGGAACTTTCTAATTAAGTGTTAGCAAGAGCAACAAAACATACATCTAGTAGTTGAAGGATCTTCCCTGTTATATCACAAAATATATGAGTAGACCAAGAGACTCACAGGGTAGATTCCTCCCAAAAACATCTTCACAAGAATTCATAACATCCTCTAGTCAAAGTAAGGAAATTAATCAAGAATTGGAGGCACCATCATCCCCTATCAAACAAGAAACAGAATTGCCATTTTTGGAATTCTTAGATCAGTCACCTGAAGGGAGTGGAACTTTTAGGAGAAGGCTTATTACCCAAGATCCATTTAGGGTAAGTTTTGATTCTCAATTGAGTATTCAACCTCCTACTCCTGATTTTTCACCTTCCCCAAGGCATACCACTTACCATATTGATTGGGAGGAAAATTCAGAAAATATTTTTAAAATGGCACGAGAAGCTGAGAGAGAACCTGATAGGACCTTTACCTATCCAATCCAATTGGGAGATGATGACACATCAATGAAAAATATCTCACCTGCACATTTACCCACCTTTAGAGGGATGTCATCTGAAGATCCTAACCAATTTCTGTTTGAATTCAAGGTACTATGTCAGACCTATGATTATAAAACAGATAATCAAAAACTCAAGTTGTTTCCATCCACTTTGAAGGATGCAACAATGAGGTGGTTCATGGGATTACCATCCAAATCTATTAGCACTTGGGCACAAATGGAGACTTCCTTCCTAGATAAATACTAGGATTATTACAGAGGGAGAAATAGGAAGGAAGAATTCTTCAAAATCAAGCAGGAGGATGATGAAAACATAGAAGACTATTTAGACATATTCCTCTTTGTTAGCAAAAGATGTGGATTTGTGCTTACAGAGGAGTTAAGTAAAACCATTTTTCTTAAAGGTTTGGATGACGAATCTAGAGAAGCCCTTAACTTGATAGGAGGTGGAGACATTGATCAGATAAGAATGAATGGAATTAAAGAGATTTGTAGAAGCTATTCTAGAACGAGAGGTGGACCTAGAAAAGGAAAATCAGTGAAAAGTCTGAATCCAGATATGAACAAACTAATGGATGAGTTAGCAAACTTTAAAACAGACATTTTAGTGCAATTAACCTCTACTATGGATGGATTACAAGCTAAAGCAAATTCCAAAACTGAACCATTGGCTATGTATTGTCCTAGATGCAGGAAGAAGCATGCATTAAGAGACTGTCCTTTGGATAAAACAGAAATGTGTCTTATCTGTGAATCTAAAGAACATGATATTGATGTTTTTTCTTTACTTCTGTTATTAAAAATCATCTTAAACAAACCAGTGCCTCATCTACAACAGAAGAATTGAATTTTGTTCAGAGATAACCTAACCAAGGGCAGTTTATGCCAAGATCAGTTCCTAATCCATGGACAATGCCATGGGCTGCTCAAGCAGTACCACAAAATTGGGGACAACCACCTTGGGTACCTCAACCAACTTGGAACCCTCAAGATTGGGAAAATCAAGCTTGGTATGCTCAGGGACATCAACAACCATGGGCTGGTCAAGGAAATCCTTATGCTTGGTCACAACCTAGATGGAACCCTAATAATTATTCCCAAGGAAGAACATATCCAAATCAGAATCAACAAGCCATCATGGGATCCCCTTGCACAAAATTCACAAAATGAGAATGTAGTCCAAACACAAATGCCAAGACAAAAAAGAGTAAATCCAAGAAACAAATAAACAACTCTTGTTTATGGAAGCAACTTGAAAAAATCGGTTGATTTACATGTTATGGATTGTAAGGATATTCAAACTAGATCTAGGAAAATCTTTAACAGTCCACCCTTATAATAACCGAAATGATTGAAGAAAATGAAATCCCTACTAGTTATTCCAAAAGAGGATATAGAAAGAAAAAAAAGGAGACAGATAAAGAACACTATTGAGACTCCATTTCAGATAGATTCAAAGAAGCTATAGAAATCAAAGAGTCTGAATTGGTACAGAACTAAGGAAATTGAATATTGAAATACCACTGTTACAAGCAATTAAAGATATTCCAGAATTGAACAAATTAATCAAAATGTTATGCATGAAAAATCCTGGAAGGAAGAAACAATACCCCAAGACTATCAAAGTAGATGGGAAACTTGCTGATTTATTAGTAGGAAAACTTTTACTTCCCAAATACGGAGATCCTGGAAGTCTGTTATTTCTGTCTCTATAGGAAATAAGGATGTACATAATGTTTTGATAGATTTGGGAGCTGCTATCAATGTAATGACATTGGATACTCTAAAACATTACCATTAACGGTATACAACCTACTAATACCATATCGTGCATATGACAGATCATCAGAGTAGCAAATCCAAAAGGAATTATCAAGACGTGTCGATTATGGTGGAGTCATGGGAATATCCAATTGACTTCCTTATATTTGTAGCCAAAAGGTAAAACATTGGGTTATCCCATTTTTTGGGCGTAGACCATGGTTAGCTATATAGTTCTTTGCTTTGATAGATAGGTCGTGTGATATGACAATCTCGAATGGTAAGAACTCTAAGAAAATTTCCTTATATCCTACTACACAACCTTTTACTGGCAATCATGAACAATTGTGGGTTGATTCTCCTTAAACTAATAAGAAAAAAATTGTCTTCTTTGGCTATGATCACATTACAGGATCATGTAAGAGAAGTAGAAGAGATGATTAATCCACCATTAGATGAGAACCTCGATGTCTTCTGAGCAATAAAAAATAGTTAGGAACCCACGAACCCACGAACTTAGTCCGAGAACTGCGAACTTTGTTTAAAACCACCACCACATTTAGTTCTAGAACCACGACAACAACAATTCTCTTTGATTGAAAATGATTTCGCTCTAGAGGAATGAGATTTCTCGTGGGGAGAGGATGAATCAATAGCTTCGGCCAAGTACATCACGAAGTGGTGAAGAATTTTCGGAAAGTAGCAAAGGACAAGGAATTTGGCTTCGCAAAGAGATAAGTATCATAATTCTCATCACTTTGTCCTTTTCCAGATTCTCGTGTCAAGGAAATTTTGGAGATGTTGCTACATACCATATGTTATTACCACATAGATGTCCATTAAATACTTTAATGAAACCCTTTCCACAAATCATTTCATCAAATATTAGAACCAAGCATGTTGAAATTCAACCAGGTAAAACTTTAAACATTAACAATTGGTTGAAGGAGGATGAAGAAGCTAAATTGTTTGATGTTCTAAAAAATCATACTAAAGCTTTTGCTTAGGATTACAAAGATATGAAGGGGATTCATCTAAGTATCTACACTCATCACATCTATACTGAAAACATTAAACCAGTTAGGCAACCTCAAAGAAGGATTAACCCAGCTTTAAGGGATATAGTCAAACAAGAAATTGAAAAACTATTACAAGTAGGTTTCATCTACCCTATCTCGAGAGAAGCGGTGGGTATCTCCTCTTGTAATTGTTCCCAAAAAGAATGGAAAATGGAGAATATGTGTTGACTATAGGGAACTAAACAAATCCACAATGAGAGATTATTTTCCCTTACCATTCATAGATCAAGTCCTAGATAACCTTTCAGGTAAATAGTACTTTTCTTTCTTGGATGGCTTTAGTGGGTACAATCAGATCAAAGTTGTTGCTGAAGATCAGGACAAAACTACATTTACATGTCCATGGGGAACCTTTGCCTATAGGGTGTTACCATTTAGTTTATGCAATGCTCCTGCAACTTTCTAGAGAGTTGTACTTGCAATCTTTGTTGATCTTACAAATGATTTTGTTGAAGTATATATGGATGACTTCACCGTAACATCCCCATTTTAAGATACCAGAACAAGGGATTTTTTTTTTTTTTTATAAAACATTCTCTGTTATGAATTATATAATTCAAACACACGTTCAAGTTTTAATAATTGTTCTCTGCCCAAACAATGCAGTTTGGAACACACAATTTCCTTTTAAAACTAATGTTCCCTGTTCACATATTTGCAATATGGAACACACATTCAGTGTCATTCAATCATATAACAGATTCCATATGCTGCTGTAAATGACTCGAAGAACTACCGATCTCCCATTTTCATGGCTCGGAGTTTCAACGATCTCTCATTTCATGACTCGGCAACTACCGATCCTTCATGTTCATTCATGCATAGTATAATATATATACAAGGTTCTCTTACCATTTCCAGTTATCGAAGTGATCCATTTAAGAAGCCTATCTGAATATTTGTTACTGATATTCATCTGACATCCTGCATCTTAAATTAGGTGATTAGGACAACGCAACCAGCACTTGCGATACTTTGGCCAAAGATTTTCACATGCTTTGCATGATCATATTCCTAGATGTGATACACACCAATGGAATACGTCCTTCACCTCACTTCACCTGTTATCTAGAATGGTCTTTCCTGGTTCCTACCAGTCCTTCCAAATTAAGGTCAAATTCTAACTCCAACTAGCAATATGAACGAGTATAGGAAGGCACTCATGGTAACTAAAGATACGCAGACATACGGTGTCGTCCCTAAACGACTCCGTGTGTCTAGTTATCTTTAGTCCTCCGGAGTCACTCCGTATACGTGATCACACTCCTATCCCCAGCCAAGAACTTAATATTGAGCCTATGTATTCTTGATGATTTAATTCGGGAGGGCATTGTAATATGTCAGTTATAACATTGTGTCGTCATGAAGACCCCGCCTTCATGATGACACCGTGCTTTAGCTAGCGTATGTCAATGTCCTACGGAATCCTCTCATCGAGAGTACACATCCAGCTCCAGTGATTTGGTTATGATCTTAATATTTAAGATCAACTTTCAGCAGCCATGCTGATCCTTTATCCTCGTTCTCGATACGGTTGTATGTAGCTAAGAAAGACTAAATCCGTCTTCTAGCTTACTATGCATCTTCTCCTTCGTACCGAAGGGTTGCATTTTCTCTACTTGGTTCTTTTCTTAATCCTTGGATTAAGCAGCCCATTACCGACAAACTTAATAAGTTTAACCTATTAAACTTAACCAAGTTTTCCACAACTGTAACCAAATTCAGAATTCCAGCTTATTAGACGTCATTTAAATGAGGTCTAATTCTCTATAAATATATTCATTTATTCTCCTTAACCTTACATAGTTAAGGTCTATAGCCCTGGATATATTTTTCCCATATCCTTACTTTCTGAATTTAACATACGAGGCTATTAACGGAGTCCGAATACGAAGTTCGGTTGCTCCTAAGTTATTTGATATTCCTTAGCTTTCAAGCTAATCCCGAATACCTTTCAGTTATGAGATCATGTTCTTCCTAATCCTTTTAATGTCAATTAAAAATTCATCTTAACCCAAGTATGAACTAATTGCACATTTCAACGTAAAAGTTGCATTTAGGTAAGAATAGATATCAGTTCCTTTTAAATCCATCCAAGGACAATTGAATAATTCCAAATCAAGAGATAACATTATAATTCTAATTTAATCAACAATATCAAACTGATATAGTCATTAAAATATCACACTTGTATTTGTATTCATCAATCCATTTCATAATCCATACATTTGCCAGTCCAAATGACTGGACTTTGTTTATATTAAACAACGTTACAACTCATAGATAGAAGAATGTACTTTCTTCTTTTCACAATTCCTCGTAGAGGAATAATAAACTATCAAATACAATTCCTCTTCAGACAATCAAAAGAAGTATCAGAAAACAGCCATGTCTTCATTTTAATCAAGTTCCATCTGCAAAATTACTTGCACGGGTCAGTTCATTGAACTGAGCATATTAAGCACTTGTCATTAAAATGAGGTGCTTCTAATTAACTGTCTCAATAAAAGAACCCTGCTTTTATGAAACGTTAATATAAACATCAATCAAGAATTAAGTATCAAAAAGAATGAACAGCATGACAACTGAACCATCTAAATACCATCCCAATCAATCAAAGAACTACTGTCCTTTTTCCCAAATGATCATTACAAAAAGTAATTTCCTTCAACAGTTCCAGATTACAACATCTGTAAAAACTAGGAATACAAGTATGTATACTGCTGTTATAACATAACTGCTATCAATTCCATTTCCTTTCATTAGTAATAAACTCAAGGATAAAATCTAACTGAAATATAAACCAATTACTTTCCTTTCAGTTCATGCATCTCATTTGATTTCAAGCAATCAAGTACAGATGAGAAAAGTAAACAACAATAAAATATAGATGCCTAATCCCAAGCAATACAAAATTCGTTTCTTAACGATTACAGATTCCCAACTGTATGAGAGAAGAAATGATCATTATTCCAAGTTATCCATCCACATTCCTATTCCTTTCCTCATGACTGTACTGAAAATTGAATCCAAACGAGACACAAATCAAGATAACAGTTCAGAGTGAAACTTACAAAATCCATTCAGAATTCACTTTCCAACAGATAGAATAACTCCATTCATATACAGCTTTAAATGAAAACAAGGAAGAATTTATTATCCATATCAATACTTCCTTTCAAGCAGGCACATATGAATACCAAAAACAGATTAGTAAGACATCGTATTCATCATAGAACAAGCAGTATAAAGATGCATACTATGTACTTACTGTACTAGAAGGATTCATACTTCCTTCACTGTATTTTAACCAAATAAACAGTTATACAGTCACTTAATCAATTATTCACATGACTTTCTATATCCATGAATGCACACAGTTCATAAATAACCATTTGCACATTGTTGTTACCTACAGCAAGCCCAATCCGGGTGTACAGTGATGCTCTATTATTGCTATTGCCAGAACTCAAACAACAAGAAGAGAAATATTCATTCCTTTAACTATTTCAATAATAAACATCCTTTTTTTTTTCAAACACAACAAGAATCACTCAAGTCGAGTCCAATTTTTTTGAATGACAGTGCAATCAGAGATCACACGAAACATTTCAACCTTCCGTTTGTACAGAAAGAAAACAGCACTCAGAAAAATAATCTAAATACCACTGTCACTTCCATCAAGCTGAACCTATAATGCTCAATAAAACCCAATTACCGTTTCTTTCAAAATCTAAAACAACAGAAAAAGGAAGAACTCGTTTCCTTCTACTTTCAGTAAAGAAACAATCATCTTCTTCAAAATGTAATAAAAACACCCAAATCGTGTTTATTTTATCATGACTGCTCAACCCATATTGACAATAGAACAATTGTTCAACAATGAAAAACAAACTCACATAGCCTGTATAGTTTCCATTCAATATACCATATGAAATGAATACCCAATTCGAGTTCCTTGCCAACAAACATTTCTACCCGAAATCCATTTTTCTATTTCATAATGATATGCAGAACTCAGAATACAATAATCATTTATCAATACCTATATCAAGGCAAACCCGCATAGGGTATTAAATGCGCAAGCATGGTACAGACGAAACAGTCTCAAACAGCAAGCCAGTTCCCATATATTTCATTCATTGCACAGAAATACAAAACCAAGTTCGTTTTCACAACAACAGTCCGAACTGGAAGATCAAACCGCATCAATAAAACACAACAAAATCAACTTTCCACCACAGCAAGAGAAAACATAGCTCATTAATAATTTCAGAAGGAAAAACAGTTACTTTCTCCAACTCCCACGAATACCCAAGTCGTATTCGTTAAATTTTACAAAAGAAAAGCACAACAATAAGAATATTACTATCACTTCCTTCAAACCGAGCTCATAATGCTCAATAAAACCCATTTACCATTTCCTTCAAAATCTAAAACAGCAGAAGGAGGAGGAACTCATTTCCTTTAAAATTTTCAGTAAAGAAACAATGTCGAACAACTCGCACAGTTAATACGTTCCATCACTCAAGTTCATATTAGCAAAAGAACAATTGCTCAACAATGAAAAACAAACTCATACAGCACAGCCTGTACAGTTTCATAACATACATAATGAATTCCCCATTATGGTCGAATAAATCACACAGCATGGACTGTATTTCCAACATAATAAATATGCAAAGACAGTTCAAATCGCAACAACAAGACAAAACGACTCTACCCAGAATCATTTCCAACATGACAGAAAAATCGACTAAACCCAAATCATCTCAGTCATGACAACAATCAAATAAACCCAAAACCCCCTTCATCAGAAGAGCAGGGTTGTTTTAATGAGACGTTTAAGCAAAGCAAGTAGTTTTAAAGAGAAGGGCTTAACATGCCTGCAATTTTTCCTCGAAGCTCGAAGAAAACCGCGTCTACAGGAGGTATTTCCTTCCACGGCGACAACGACAAGCTTCCCAACAATCACCTTCTGCTACAGGCTCGAAAATAGCCTTCGATTTCCCAAGAAACAGAGATAGCAATCAAACACAACTGGTTCGACTGAACCAAGAAAAACCAAATGCAGAGCAACTTCCCAAAAATCCGAACAACACAATGAACAACCAAAAATTCCTCCATACTCTTTCCAAGGTGGGCTGGTCGTGAAGACCAAGAAAATTGAATGCATTAAAGGCTCTACCTTTTCCTATTTCCTCATGCCACCGCCGACTTGGGTTGGCGAATTACCAATTTCAAATTTTGCATGCAAACAGAGTTTAGTCTCATGACTAACTGAATACCTCTACCTTTTTCCTGTTCCCGCCAAACTTGGCGCTGTCCACGCAAGGACCTACATTCAATGCCATTAAATTTCCTTCCATCCTTATCCTTTCCATCCCCCCATGGGTCTGTGCATCCCCTTCCTTAGGTTAGGATTAGTTTAGGATTTATAATAGTGTCCAAACCTAGGTCATCGCCTAGTTCTTAGGTTAATAGGATTTAGATCCATTTTCACCATTTTAGAATTTAAAAATCCACTTAGGATAGTAGTTAGGATATAAGGTAGGACTTAGGGTTAGATTAGGGTCTAATCCCTTTAGCACCTAATTAATCAATTTCCAATCAAGTCTTCCCGACTGACATCCAATTCAGTGCTGTGCAGGACGTTTCATCCCACGTTCCTCATACCTGAGCCACCCGCATCTAGGCATTTATCGCCTTACGAGGTCTCACGTTACACAGTGTATGGTTCGAGAATCAAACCTTTTTCGTTGGCATCTACGTGCCAGCTATTCATACCTAAAATCAGGTGCTGCACATTTATATCAACCTTCAGTCTGGTTTAAGAGTAAATCAGCAAAGCGATTACAAGAAGGCCACAGCATATCTTGGATCAATGGAATTGATTCAAGGTGTGCTGTCAATCGGTGAATAGAGTTCAGCAAGCATACGACAAATTTGTCGTCACATCAGCAAACATACAAGCAATAATAACTGTTGTCCCATGTAAACAAATTACAGTATGCAAGAATCCAGATTAGCAACACATTCCTTTAAGATCAAAATATATCTTAACATGTTTGCCTTCATTTCAGCAGTTACAACATTATGAAAAATAATCACCATGATAACTTACAAAAATCGGGCTTTACATTCACTTTACATAGAGATACATTTGAAGATGCTTTGAGAAATCTGAACAGAGTGTTAACAAGATGTGAACAACACAACCTGTCTCTTAGTGATGAAAAATGTTTGATGATGGTGGATGAGGGAATTGTATTAGGACACCATATTTCAAAAAAAAGGAATCCAGGTGGATCAAAACAAAATTAGGATCATTTCAGATTTACCTATTCCTCAAACCCCCACAGATATCAAATCATTTCTAGGGCATGTTAGGTACTATAGGCGTTTTATAAAAGATTTCAGTAAAAGTGTTGCCCCATGTTTAATTTGATAACCAAGGACTGTGAATTTCTTTGGGATGAAAAGTGTCAGCATGCTTTTGAAGAAATTAAAGACAAATTAATCAGTGCCCCAATATTGAGAGGTCCTAATTGGGAAAAGCCATTTCATATCCAAATAGATGCCTCAAATTATTCCATTGGTGTAGTATTGGGACGAAAGATGAAGAAGGAAAGATGTATGCCATTTACTATCTTAGCAAGAATCTTACTCCCATTGAAAAGAATTACACCACCACTGAAAAGGAATTTCTTGTTGTAATTTATGCAATCAATAAATTCAGACATTACATTACAGGGTACAAGATATTTAAACACACAAATCATTCAACAATTAAGTATTTAATGAAAAAACCAAGTGGTTGGAGGAAGATTCATTAGATGGTTATTACTTTTGCAAGAATTTGATATTACCATTGTGGACAATCTAGGTAAATCTAATGTGGTAGCTGATTTTTGTCAAGACTAACCACCACAGGGAGCAAGATCCAATCAAGGATAACTTTCCAGATGAACAATCTGTTTGCAATCTCGACAAGTACACCATGGTTTCATTGATATGGAAAATTCTCTTGTAACATGGAAGTTCCCTCCTTCTTTCACTAAGAAACAAATAAAGAAGTTAATTAAAACTAGTGCACAATTCAAATGGTTAAATGGAATGTTATTTAAGTGTGGTCCTAATTTTGTCTTGTGCAGGTGTGTAAGAGAGGATGAAATCTTTGACATCCTCATATCATGTCATGATGAACCAAGTGGAGGACACTATTCAATAAAAAGAAACAGACTCATAAGATACTTGGCACTGGTTATTATTGGTCATCTCTGTACAAGGATGTGAAAAGATATATCAAGAGGTGTGATCCTTGTCAAAGGATGGGACAGCCAACTTTCACCAATGAAATGCCTCTTCAGCCTCAAGTTGTGGTTGAACCATTTGAGAGATGGGGATTGGATTTTTTGGTCCCTTTAATCCTCCTTCACAAGGGAAGGAATATATTCTTGTATGTACTGACTATGTGACAAAATGGGCAGAAGTGCAAGCATTGACAAATGCCACTGAGGAAGCAGTTGTTGATTTCCTTTGGAACAAAATTATGATAAAGTTTGGAGCACCAAGGAGCATAGTTTCATATCAGGGACCACAATTCATGTCTAATATGATCCAAGCTTTTGCAAGGTATTACCAAATCAATCATAGGAAGTCATCTATCTACCATCCACAGTCAAATGGACAAGCTAAAGTAACTAAGCAGAGAATCGAGAACATCCTTACCAAAGCGATTGAAGCCGGGAGAAAATATTGGGTAAAGAGACTACCGAAGCTATCCGGGCTTATAATACAACTTGAAAACTACACAACAGGTTTTTACCATATGAATTAGTCTATGCGAAAAACCCCTTGTTGTCTATAGAATTTGAACTTGGACATTGAGGACAACATCAAAGGTGGGAATTGAGTTGAATGTAGCTCAAAAATAAGAATCCCTCAACTCAATGAGTTGGATGAATTAAGGTTGGAAGCACTTCAGCAAACAGAGATGATTCAAGAGAAAAGGAAGCAATGGCATGACATACATATCAAGAAAAGACAATTCAAAGTAGGAGATTAGGCATTGTTGTTCGATTCTAAGTACTAATTGTTCAAGGGAAAATTGAGAACCAGATGGTTGGGACCCTATCGATTGAACAAATATTTGACAATGGTTCTATTGCTTACTTCCCATTGATGGCGAGCGTAACACTCTTGGTCAATGGACATAGGTCTGAAACTCTATAGAAGCCTCCCACTAAGGATGAATCTTTTAGGAAGATTGAAGAGAAAGAATTTGATCATATGCAAGAACTCGGTTCTTCCAAAATGATCAAATAACTAGATGATAGATCTAGAATAAAGGGAAGAAGATGAAAACTAGCAAATAGTATTTTCTTTCCCAAATATATATATATAATATTTTTAAAAAAGAAATTCTCTCAAAGGTCAATTGAAAACCAACAAATGGTAGTTAACCTCTTTTTGGCTAGTTCAAATAAAGGAATTCTTTTGAATTACAGCTATCTTATCTAATCATGTTTTGTTCCACTTGTAGGAATGACGAGTCATCATAAGAAAAGGATTACATCATCAAGGACAGTAATTATGTCTTTTAAACTCATTTAGGGTTAATTAAATGTTTGCATGTGTGATGTGACTTAATTTAAAAGTAGGTATGATGAGTCATCTATTTATACATTATGATTACAAGTGTGTAATAATGAAATTGATTTGGATGGAATAAGTGGCGGCATGGTTATCATTAGTAATCATTATTACAAAAATCAAGTGAAATAAGTTGCAGAGATATTTTGAGGAAGGAGCAGTGAATTGAGTTTGTATTATGCAAAGAAAGAATAGAGAATTTGAAGTTCCGCAGCTAATAACGAGAGGTTCCGCAGCCTAAAAATAGAGGTGTTGAGCCAAGTTGTTAGTTCTGCAGCCTAAGAAAAAGGGCCTGTAACCAATTTGCACCAAATCAAAAGAGACAGAACTCAAGCCAATATGGGGATTAAGAAAAAATCTGAACCAGAGAATGATTCCCAGCCACTCGTAGATGAAGAAGTGGCATCCATCTTTGAGCATGCAGGATGGCTTGAATTCCAAAAAAAATTCAAGGCATAATGACAAATTGGTAAGAGAATTTGTCATAAACTTAGAGCAATCCATAACAAAGGTGAGAAATGTATTTATTCCTTTTTCTGTAAATACTATAAGTAATGTGTCTAGAGTGCCCATTGTGCATGTCCCACAACCTGCCAAGGGGACTTTGAAAGAACTGGTTGAAGTCTTACTACAAGAAGAAGAAATTGAACCCCAGTACATCTATAATACAAAGAAAATCATAAAAGGGGTCAGAAGGGCTAGTTTTCCCAAACCCTTTGACAGGGTAGCATTTTGGATAGTAAAATATTTAACCTGTGATGGTCAGTTTGGGTCTATGGGAAAAGAAGTCTTAAAAATGCTCATATATTTGAAGTATGGAGCCACCAAACTTGAATACATAATAAACCTCCTAGGGTTTCTTTTTTATTCCATTCAGACCATGGCTTAGAGGTATTCCTGGGGTGTTGGGACAATTAGGCATCATGGTCTAATTCATTTGATATGCCAACACCATTTCCTATCAAAGAAGAATGGAGAAGAAATTTGGGACAAGTTTCTTGGCAAGTTCAAGAAAAACCCTAATATTATCAGAAGGACAATTCCAACCCCATTCTCTCCTTCAGCTAATTTGGAAATTGATGCCCCTGTAGAAGGATAGAGGGAAATGGAAAGAGAAAACATACCAAAAAAAAGAAGGTCGGTGAGAAAGATAAAAACAACAGAGCCTTCTGTACCTATGAAGGAAATTCCTTCTTCTACAGTAGCTTTAGGGGAGCCAATATCTATCTCTGACGGTGATAGCTCACCCACACAAGAGCAAGAAATAATAGTAAGAAGAATCTCTAGAAGGAAATTCACTACTGGGCATGTTGAACTTCCCCAGATAAGAAAAATTCATAAGAGGTCAAGGGAAACCCTAGAAGAAAGGAGTGAGCAGGAAAGGATGGAAGAAGAAGCTGCTAACATTTTGGGCAGTATGGCCATGAATCCTCCTGAGCCAAGTCAAGCTGAAATGGACAGAGGAGAAGAGAGATTTGAAGATCAAGATTTTCAGGAATTGGTTGAACCATCAGTAGTGCCACATGAAGAAGAAGAGTTGGCATCCAAGATAAGAAAAGGAAAATTTCCTTTGATAGAGGAAGAATGCCCAACTCCTCAAATAATTTCAGAGGAAGAAGAAAGACAACAAGTTAAACAGCTTTGTTCTTTTCTATAAAGCAAAGCTCATTATCAGAGAAAAAGATGAGGAATTAGATTTCCTCAAACTCAAGTTGGAACAAAGTGATATGCTCATCAAGAGCTAACAACTCAAAACTGCGGCCAAGACTAAGGAATTATCAGCAACCAAGGGACAACTGATAGAAAAAGAGGAAGAGTTTCAGGCTTCTAGAAAATAGAGTGTTGTGTCCACAGTCTCTGCATAGACTGAGTTGACCTATTTGCCTCTCCAATAGCTATGGAATGATACTTGCAGGGATCTCAGAGAAGCCAAAACATTGAATGAAGAATTAAAGACCAAGATGGAGGAAGAGATGAAGGTAAGAAGGAATGGGAAGAAAAATTTATAAAAAAGGAAGGAAATAAATATAAATGCCTTGCCAAAATTCATATGGTTTGTATTATGAGTGAGAAATTACTTTCTGCGCAGAGGCCCTCTCTTGCATATAATGTGTTTTTAGAAGAGCAGTTCATTCATTGACAGCTGTCAAGAATTGCATGTGGGCTTCCACATGAACTCAAAGATGAATCTGAATTCATGGCATCTTACTCTCTCTCCATCCCTGAGCAGAAAAATCTTCTGTGTGAATTTTATCTTTGCAATTTTATGCTAGAGAAAAACATAGGATTTATGATCAACTTGTATGTAGGGGAGAGCTAGCTCAATGCATTTGTCTCTATTTTTCAAAACCAAATTACATGGAAGGAAAGGGAATCTGAATTTTTATTGAAATTCAGATCAACAGGTCTCTGTATGAGAGCTCATTATGGTAAACCCTCTACCTTCCTCTCACATTTTAGAACTCATGCCTTTGATGGGAGATTCAATACACACTGTCTTGCCATTCTGCAAAAGAGTATGGATGCCTTCACCTCCTATGAGGAGGAAAATTTTGAAGATATTTATGAAGGATTCTCAAAGAGGTGGGAACTCCTTATTGTTTCCTTGAGAAGAAGGGAAGTAATTTCCCCAACAAATCTGATCTGGAGTTTAGAAAGGGCAAAAGCATTATGCACAATAATTCCCCAAGTCAATGAAACCTATGGGAAAATATGGATGGGAATGTGAACAAGGCCCCCTCTACTTCTCACCCCCATGTCTCCTTGGCAAAATAGAGAACCTCAAGACCCTACTGAATTTGAACAGTGGGAGAGGAAAATAGAAGGAGCAGGGTACAATACATCCAAGTTTAAACATTGGAAAATCCAGTTTCAGCCATTTGATCTAAGCAATCAAATGGAATGTAGAACTTATAACCCCACTTTTGAAGAGTGAAGTTTGTAAAGGGACTTACAAACAAGTAAGTTTGGGGGAAATGATGAGGCCATAATATGTTTGATTAATGTATAATATATGATCTCATCTTACTCTCCTTTTGATTAAGTTTGATTACATTGTGTGACTTTTAGTTGATCTAATATGAGTTAGGATGTAATTGTCTATCTTTTGACTGATTGTGATTCTAATGTTAAAATCTCTAGAATTCTTGACAAGTGTGTTTGTTTGAATTCAATTTTGTAATAAAGCAGGTTTAATCATTCGAGGAAATGAAGTAGGAAGTGTTCAAGATGTTTTCAAAGAACATCCGTTCTACACACCGACTTAGTTCCGGAACTTCCAAGCTAGTTTCAGAACTCCATCACACAGTCATCATTTAGTTCGGAACTTTCAGACTTAGTTTCGAACTCCAGTATTTAGTTCCGAATTTTCGGACTTAGTTCCGGAACTCCTGGGGATAGCTCCAGAACTCTCACAATTTTGATCCTTAACAATTTCCTATGGTTTTAGAACTTCTCTGAAGTTCCAGAACCGATGGGAGTTATCTATTTTAAACCACATCCAGGGATTTTGCATCTACAACCCTTTCAATCAGGAAGGACGAGAAGATTTCTAAACGCAGATCCAGGAGAGTTATCCTACAGCTATCTGATCAACCGCAATCCGACTCAACATCTATTCTGGGCATGATTTGATTTCATCATAATCATTGAGACAACTGTGATTGTAAAATATATATAAAAGCAAGACTTGTAGTAGATAGAAATAATTATTAGATATATAGAAATAGAGAAATAGAACAGAGAAGAGAAATAGACTAAGTACTCAAATCCAGTACATTTGTAATTCGAATGTTTTATCAATAAAATAGCCATTCCTATTTGAGAGAATTCTGAGTTGTTAAATCCTGATTCGAGGAGGAGCAAGGGCCCACTCCCCTAAGGACCGAATATTCATTTATTTGGTATTTATATTTCTTCAACAAATAGCTTAGATCTGTTAATTTTTATTGTTTTAAATCCTTCCAGTTAAACTCTGTTGTATACTTGTTCCTGCAGGTGTTTAGATAGATTCTTATATTTCTTGCAATTGTTTTCAAGCATTCTAAATTGAGTGTGTTTATTTCCAAAAGCAAGTGTGTTTACTTTCAGAAGTAAGTGTGTTTATTTTCCATAGGTAAGTGTGTTTCCATTTTGCATGGTGTGTTTCCTTTCAAAGAAAGCTTTCAATGTGTTTACTTTCAAGCAAGTTTTCATAGTTTGATTTGAATAAGTTTTTACCAAGAATTCCTTAAGACATTAAAGAGATCCCCCAAAAAATATAAAAATAAATACAGTCAACTACCAAATCGATTAAAGTACTCTTGTTGCATATAGCTTTAGACACACCCCTAGTTCGATATGACATCAACAAGAAGTTGATTAAATGAAGGGAATGATGACACCCATCACTCGGCCTTCCCCCTCTCTTCTTATGTGACTTCAAAACCTATAACAACCTTATACATTTACCTTTAAATGCATGTCTTACCCAAGTTGGATATGACTCTTCAAAGGCATCTTAGAATTGTTTATACGAATTTAAAAATCTTTAATCACAAACGTAATCTCATGTTGGTTGGTTTATTTAAACACCTAAATTTGGTAAAAAGTATAATTGCATAATTTTTTTAACAAATTGTGTATCCGTGGGGGGTCTTAAACAATGAAATAAATGTATAGTGGTGCAAATTTTTGTTTTGTTTGATGTCATATGGTGTGATTGTTAGTTGTCTTGTTCTTTCTTTTCTAACTTTATTGTGTCTTGGCACAAACATTTTTGGGTATTTCAATTAATGTTGGGGTCTCAGACAAGATCGTAGTTTTGGAAAAATCGTCCAACACTACTATCCAAAATAGATTGTTCCCTCAGGAAGCTTTTGAGTCCTTTTTTACCATTGGTTCCTTGGTTACTCTTATTTTCTTTCATTTCATATTATGTGAGTAGGTCTCGTGTACCACTAGGTTCAAATTTCAAAGTAAGAGGTCCTTATATATACAAGTTTATTAGAAGGACTAAAGCATCTATCCACTATCTAAGAACTATCTGTAGACACTCAATTTCGATCGATAAATTTTAATACTAAAATTGCACTAATTGTCTTCTTTCTTGTCATTTCATTATAATTAGCGATTTTATGCTAATTAGCTAATATCCCCATCTTCTCGGTCAATTAGTGACATTTTTTTATTAACTAGCTTTGTCTTTCAGTTTGATGCCAATTACCGTTGCTTTCGCTAGTTAAAATCCTCTTTTAATTAATTAATTAATTAATTATTCTTTCAATCTCGTATTTAATTAATAAACCCTCTTATTAGTTAAATCCCCCTCTCAAACCCTTCAAATTCTACTAATTTCCTCCAAATCATCTCCAAATGGCTTTTATAAGCTAAACTTGGCCTATTAATTAATCCCAATTGATTAATTAAACCTTCTTAAATTCTCATTGGTTACTAATCTCTAATTATTCTCTTCTAATCATGTTTATCATTTTCTAATTCTACATTCACTTTATCCCATATTCACTTTATCCCACATTCACTAGGTTGCAAGCTTCTCCCAAATTGGAAACCTATATAAGAAACCTAGTACACCTTGTCATACCTTACACCATATCCTTGTAAGACATTTGATATCTCAAAGCAGAGCATTTCCCTCACAAGAAAGCTTGCATAAATTGAGAAACCTCTTTGCTAAGGTTAGTAGGAGAAGAATAAAAATGGCACTTAAGCCATATTGATGAGATCTCTTCCACTTTAGTAAAAACCCTTTGATTGCATGTAACTTGTGTTCAGCTCACATAAGGGAGCATATGCATATCAGAGCACATCTAAACATCAAAAGGGAGGTTTGTATTTAGTGTAGATTCACATTTTGTGTAATTTAATTAAGTTTTTCCTTTTTAGCTCAATCTTGATGTATTTGTTAAAATGAACTTAGTTAAGGACCTACTTAGTGTTAGGTCCATTCAATTATCTTAGTTTACATTTAGCATGCATACATATGGCATGCCGGTGGGATACCCCTTTTTCTCATGCGCATTTTAACATTTTTTATTTTTAGTTTAGCTTTATTTTACCACTTTTTACATGTAAATTTTTTGATTTGTTGAAATTTCCATGTTTTTGTGCATGTTTGTTGATTTTTGGTAGTGTTGAATCTTCTTTGCATGTATAAAGGAGGCGAAGTGCTGTCAAAATTAAATCTTGACAAGAAAAAACCAAGTTTTTGTTGTTTTTGGTCATTATTTACATGTTTTGTGCAACTACAAATTAAGTGCACCTTTATCATCGTTGTATTTACACTATCGTGACTCTCGCATGTTCTAAAGACCGTTGCATTTATGCTATCGTCACACGAAAAGTGCATTACATTCACTCTACATGCGTTAGCATCACTATATTTGTGTTTGTTAGTGAAGAATGCTCTACCATCTCTTTGCATGCTCTAGTGACATTGTATTTGCTCTACCATTACTAAAAAGTGCACATAGCATCATTGTATTTGCACTACCATTACTAAAAAGTGCGCTACCATCACTCTGTATATGCTAATCACCGTATTTGTGCTACTATTACATGAAAAGTGCACTACCATCACTCTACATGTGCTAGTATCACTATCTTTATGTTAGTATTACTAAAAAGTGGGCTATTATCACTCTACATGTGTTAGCGTCATTGTATTTATGCTACCGTTACTAAAAAGTGCTACTTTCACTAAAAACGTGCTATCATTCACTATAAATGTGTTAATGTGTTATTAGGTACACTACCATGCTATTAGGTGTGCTACCATGCTATTGTGTGTGCTATCTTGTTATTAGGTGTGTTACCATGATATTAGGTGTGTTACCTTGCTATTGTTTGTGCTATCATAACCTATCTTCTGGAGGCCATAACTTTTGATCCCGAACTCGAAACGACTCCATTTTTTATGACAGAAAGGTCTCAAGATGAACTATGCAATGAATATATAAATTTGGGATTTCACCTTACAAAAATCAATGTTTTGCTTTCTCCTAAAACTTGTCATTTTCTTTGCACATTAGATTCATTTTTTGCTCCAAACTACTAAATCTTGTGTGTAGGTTTCCATATTTGCTTGCCAAAGACAAATTACTCAAAATAGTCTTAACATTTGAAATCTTTGTTAAGTTCCATTCATTTTTATTTGATCAAATCCATGTATACTCTTCTCTCACGTTCTTGAGTGACCTTGAGAATCGAAACAACCACAATTATTCGCGATTGTTTACTTTTAACATTGGTTTCATGAAAATTATTATCATTTGTGCGTAGGACCATTGTGAAATTGGAAATTTTTATAAACAATATCAAACAACAAACTACTAACAAATTTGTATGCAGGGTTCCTTGGTCAAAGACAATTAAACTTTGTTAAATTTAATGAAATAAACAACACATTTTCAATGCAGTTTAGATAAGGGTAAAACTCATATGCTTAATTGTGGGAAGTACTCAAGTATAAGCCCCAAAAATCATTATGAGAAGTACCACAAGAACCCCAAAGTAGTTGGCACATTGAGAGGACCGACCAACAAAATGGGAAATGCCCCATCTTACTTGACTAGTATTACCTGTGAGGAAAACCAAATGTTGTTTGTGGTGATGGTCCCATTCATATTAATTGAGGGGTATAGTCCATATCCATAAATTTTCTAGTGTGTGTACTCGTTAAAACCAGAATTTTTAGAGAGTATCCCAAAATCCCTAGGAATCCTAAAAAATCGGGGCCAACTAATCCTATATTGTTTTTGTACACCAAAGCGTTATAAAGTAAAACTTTGTCCAAGTTAAAACCTTGTTTTAGAGACATAACAGGTGAAACTTTGTCCAAGTTGTGCCACGTATTTTTCGCAAATCATACTTCTCTCATAATTTTGGCTTCATTTATCAAAGAGAATAATCTCGAAACTTTGCCAAAATTACATCAACTATTTTGACACTCACATTTGAAACTTGTTTTCCAAACTTTCTTGATTGTTAAAATTGTGTTGTTATGTTGTCTGATTTTTCCTAGTTACCTTAGAAATATTTTTTACATCTAAATATGGGTAAAATACCACTTACAACCATTACACTTCCCATTTTTTCTTAGATCCTTTATGTCATTCATAAAAACATCATAAATCTTTTTAAAACATGTTCCATCATGTCACTTATAACACGTTTGGGACATAAGAGACATGGGTCTAACCCTTTCCAAAATCCCTTAGAATCATCCTCTCGATGAGGAGCATGAACTTGTTGATCATATCGGGGCGAGGAATAAATTCCCCATAAAATCTTTAGAATGGTGTTTGCACACATAGATAACTATCTCTTTCACAACAAAGACCGAGTCTTATTACGCATGATAGAATTAAGGGCTAAATTACACTATGATTTTGATCCAACCAACATCACTAGCATGATTCAAACAAAAGAACGAAAAAATTGCCTCCTTATAGAACTATCAAAGATATATTACACTATGAACATGCCTCTATATCAAGACAATATGAAGGTGAAAATGAGGAAGTGGTAGCATCCAAAACTAAAAGTGGCACTCGTATATCTTTCATTAGAATAAATCATGTCACCATAAAAAGGGCGAAGAACCCCAACCTAAATCAGAAAATGAATATGTCATTATACAACAACTTCAAGATCTTTCCTTCCAATGGTGAATCTCGACTTCACATGTCAACAAGGATACACAGAGCTACTCACACAGAGGCGAAGCCTCCAAATCTAATCGCACACAGATACCCGCCACACCGTCATGTGGCTAAATCTTGACCAAGAATGGCATTCTATGAAAGACACACTTTTTTTCCTACAAGAAAACAACATGGGATGTGTTGTCCTATGTTTTTGCATGGGTAAAATTCACTAGAAAACAAGAAAACCATACCATAGTGTCGAAAAAATCAATGTTACACCTTTCCAAGACACCCCTAGGTCAACCTTTCCCTGTGTCAGTCCTATCATGTCGTTAAAAATTTACATGTTTTTTTCATCCAATTTCCCTAGGTGATTTAGGAAAAATGGTCATTCAAATAACTTTTGGAGTAGTCTCTCTAAAAGTGGAATTTCAAGCAATCTTAGGAAGGGCTATCATTAGTCTTCCTAAGGCAAGTGCACAACCCTTGGAGTGGATCAAAGGCTCAAATTCATCAAGGAGGAGCATTAAAGATCCAAGAACATCAAGGAATAGATTTTGGAAGATTTTGGGAAGTTTCAGAGGTTTAGGATTCAGTTTGCTTAAAGTGGGTTTTTGAGGCTAAAGGAGCTCACATCGCAGAAGAGTACCTAAGCTTCACTAGGTGATTATGGAGCTCCAGAATGAGTTTTGAGCCCAAAAATATATCATTGGAAATCATTTTCAACCCTCTACATGGTGGAAAAAACATATCAACTTCAAACCCCATGTATTTTTCTAGACAGCTCATTTTTTCCATGCACAACAGCAATCCTGAGAAAAAGGAGGTTTTGAAGGTGTTTCAAGAATAATTAAGGCATGGGGCCATCCCATCCTTCTCAAAATCCCTTTTTATATGAAATCATATAAATAAGTGTGCAAAAATTCATCCGGGAGCTCAAGTTATGGTATTTCCAAGTCGCCTCCAAGGCATGTGGTTTGATACTTAGTCAAATAAGTAAAGGGACACGTGGAAAATTGAGGATGAGGTGCAATTTTGTGTCCTCATTTTCCCTCACCATGGGGACAAGATGGACAAAAAAGTGTGCCCTCCCCCTTTAAGCACTCTGGTCACACCATTTGACCCCAGAGGCTCACTTTAAACACCTTTGACCAAGTTGACTTCCTCCTCCACCAACTCCCGCATGCTCACCACTTGTCAATTTGGGGCTAAGGCACACTTTTTTGAACATATTTTACCTAACCATAGGGAATATGGGGTAAAAAAATGTGCCCCACCCCCTTTAGGCTCCATGGTTCATGAGACGAACCAAATCTTGGAATATGGGGGAAAATAAAAAATGTGCCCCAAATCTTAGCCATTTTTGCCATCTCCATCTAGGCTCCTGGATTTTCATCTTCAAATCCACACTCCACCATTTTCAACTCAATCCATCTTGTCTCCAAGTGAGAACTTTTTGCAAGAGAAAATCCCTCCGGATCAACCTGTGGTTTTGCGTAATCATCGTGGTTCATTTTAAGAGACCTCCTAAATGAGGTGGAGAATACCTCGCGAATATCCCCGAACTTGTCACGGAAGGCGAATTTTTAAGGTTGCATGAAAAATTTCGCCGATTATCAAGCACCTATTTTTCCAAACCAAGGGGAGAAATGGCGGAAAAAAATGGGCCCCAGCCCCGATCATGGCGCGCCAATAGACCTTAGTTTCTAAAGCATACAATCGAGATGCAAATCTTAGCTTCTCATCAAAAATTTTGCCGCGCGCTCATCTCCATCTTCTCATCAAAATCTCTGTCGCGCATGGAGGCCCAGATGCGTCGCGCCAATATCTGTTGTACCTCCTCGCGCGCTCAAATATTATCTCCACCATTTTCATACTCAATCCATTGCTGCCATATTTTTATGATCTAAAGAAGAAGAAAACATGAAAAATTCCAGATTTTGAAGACTCAGTGAATAAATTCTCACCCGGAGAACTTCGTGAGTCTGCCGAAGAGAAAAATCCTCATAACTAAAAACTATCATGTCGTATGCTGCACGGATCTTGCCATGAAAAACTCCATGTCGCCAACAAAATTTGTCAATCATCTAGATTTTTCAGAGACGCATCAAGAACTTACCCCAAGTGGAATGGGATATTCATACATGCATGTTTACCCTAGAATAATATAGGTTTATATAGTGATAGAAATCCTAAAAAAATTAAAGTGTAATTTTTAGCGAACAGTCATGGATGCTGCAAAAATTTTTTTGAAATTTTTCAAAAATGGAATATTCATCTACGAATATTCGCTACTAAAAATTACAATCATCTAGTTTTTTCGAGACCGTGCATGCCCTAGATTTTTGAAGTGAAGAAATCAATTTCCTCATGGATGGAAATTTGAAATCTCTCATTTCAAGACTAGTCAAGCGTGAAATTTCAAAAAACCCATATAAAAAAATGGATTACATCAAAATCGAGGTCTAGAGCACCACTTTCTAAAAATATTAATTCTCCTACATAGATATTGGTTACTTTTAGTAATTCCTCACATATAGCAATTTCGGTGGAAGCAAGTGTGTACAATTGCCATCCCGAGGAAAAATTTGAGTGATCGGAGCTTCTAAAAGGGTGGAAATTATCACTTACCAAATATAGTAAATCCCATTTCTAGTGTAAGGAAGTGTCTCAAGAAACCATTAAATTCAATTTCATAAGATTTCCTTGGTCTCATTGTCTAAACAATTGTTTCAAAGGAACGATGGTTTTTCATGTTGCAGAATGAACATTTTTCATTACTTGATAGTGTCGCAGAAGATCATCCCAATAATTTCCCACAAAGCCAGCTAGAATCCACATAATGAGATCTCAACAATATCTTTCTTCACTCATCTTATGGTCTAGGTTGTCTGTGAATCACGTATGAGGAGGATTTTTATATCATCATCATCAAAATGTTCAGGGTGTGCTTTTTTGTAAATTTCAAATCAGCGCAACAATATCGCAAAGGGTCATTACAAGGGTTGGTGTTCATTCTCAGCTTTTTCGGAGTGAATCTCCATGATAAATGCATGTGGTCATTTAGGTAAGCATTCAACAGTGTTTCTAAACACTCATCTTGAGGTGTTTGTGCATCATTCGAAGGAGGTTTCTCATGGTGAAAAGCATTCAAGGATCTAGAGTTCATCACATTGGAGCATCTCATTAAATCATTAAAGCAACTTCTTCATCGGCATTCCAATTATCTCTCTCTTCTCTCCCCCACTTAATCTCTCCTCCATGCTCTAATTATTCATTGGGATTGCACTTTTTCATAATGTCTTTATTTAATTAAAAATGACTTTATGATTATAATGTAATAAGTCACCCTTATTTCATAAAAGGGGACTTAATCTTTCCTAAGAATGTAAAAAGGTCATAAGTTGTGCAAAGGCATATAAAATGTCACATGGGGGGTAATAGAAGGGTTTCTTCTCTTTCTATAAATTGTAAAGACACCCTCTTTCCAAAGGGTTGTCAATTTTGTGAGTTCATGAGAGAGTATTCCTTGTGAAGAAACAAAAAGATAGCACTTCCTTTATTTTCATATCTACATTTTCTTCTCACTCTTACTATGTACAATTTTGTCAAAGCATCAATGAAGAAAGAAGGAGTTTCATGCCTTTTTTGATGAGGAGATTGTAGAAACTTTGATTTCTTAATCTTAACTTGTCTTGTTTCCACTTGTGAAATTATTTTCTTCTAAATATATGTGTGTTGGAATTTTCTGGTTAACATTTGTAGGAATATGATTTTCTACCTGTAACGTTAATCCCCCTCTCTTTTCTCATTTCTTTTCCCATTCTCCTAGAAAATTCCTCTCCTTGTAATTAATTGTAAGATTTTGCCATAGGTTTGGTGGAGTGTCCTGTTGGATCCCGGTCGTCATGCCACCACAGCATTTCTATTTTACACACGCATAATAAGTGGAGCTGCACCACCCAAGCAGAGGGGACTAGAGTTGCAAATATGTTGGTAAGATACCCACCAATTTTTTTCCACAAAATTTTTTTATCGCCAATAGGACGCTTGAAAAAATATCGAGTTTAAAGAATTGTGAAATTACCCCTTTGATCCATAGATGTTGCATACTCCTTTTACACCAAGTTTTGAATTCTCTAAATTTGAAAAATATAGGGGCAAAGGTAATCCTTGTGATCACATAAAATACTTCTACATGGCCTTCCAGAAGTTTTTTATAGTGATAACTATCTTATTCACTTGTTTCGCAAGACCCCCTTTGTTTACTCCTTCGGTTGCTCATTACGATCTCCTAGAACAACTTGAGAAGATAACCACCAAGATTTATATCTTGGATCTTCTTAATATATCTACTATTCATAAGGAAATCCTCTATAATACCTTCTAGAGTCAAGATTTCCCATGGACATTGACGCTTTGCACTTCCAAGCCTTGGTTGTGCAAATCACCCCATCTAAACAAATCATTTTTAGCCAAAATGAGATTCCTATGGACAATCAAACACACAATTTACCCTTATATATAGAAGTGATCATTACCCATAAAAAGATTAAAAATTACTTGTGGACAATAGATTTGGTATCAATATATGCACTCTAAATCTTGTGAAACAATTAGGATAATCTAGATGTTGAATTAGATCCTAATGTGATCACCTTTAAGGCTTATACTAATGCAGAGTGAAAATCGGTTGACACAATCACTTTACCTATGGAATTTGGGCCTATCACACATGAAACAAGATTCCATATCATTGACTTGGAACTTCCCTATAACATTCTCCTTGGTCCTATAGATCCACTCCATGCAAATCATTCCCTCTAATTTTCACCCGTATATCAAACTATATCATCAAGGACAAGGGCTTCCAACTCTTGGTGACCCACAACCCTTTGCCCATGCAGATCGTTAGTTGGTTATTACCAAGCAACTTATTAATGTCCTTATACAAAGTTGGATTTTGAACTTAAATTATATGCCCTTTCTTCTTGTTTCAATCAATACACTTCATCCTCACAAAAGTGGTGCTTCTACCTCCATTTCCCCTTTTGCTACATGGGAATCCAAATTGAAAATCCTTCATACCGATACGGAGAATGTGAGTTTCAATAAGACCTTCTTGTATCAAACCTTCCCTATCACCCACAACGCGTGGCAGCCCAACTTTCATCTACAAAGAGCTTGGGATCCTTAAAGTCTCGATAAATTCATCCTCGTGGCCCTCTATCACATAAACAATTGGGTAGCACCTATACATCTCAATCATCTAATGAGAAGATGGCCTCTTGTTATCAATCCCTGAATATGTTATCCCTAACAAGATGATGTATGTCATGGGATACAAAGGATATGGATATGGCTTACATGAATAAGGTATGTGAGAAGATCTTCCAAAATATGAAAATATGGACAAATATGGCATTGGTATTCATCCTTATGGGGCATAACCTCCAGAAGTTGATGTCACCTCTTCGAACTCAAGGATAGCTCTTTTGATTATTACAAAAAGCCATAGTCCCCTTGTAGTCTCTATGAAGACCTTATCTCCACAAACCTATTTTCTAATATTGTTTTCCTAACCCTATCACCCTCCATGACTGAACTAGATCTCATACACCCCTCCCTTATTGATTGGGACCAACAACAACACATATCGATTGATCTATTTTAGAATGAAGAAGTAATTGGAGAGTTCATGGGACTACATGATGACATTCCTATAGAAGATCACAAGAAAATATTCACTATTAACCTCGATGCATATGTGTATTTCAAGGAGGAGGTTGAGTTTTATGGTCAGAAAAAGAAAAAGAGGCCAAAATATCTTCAAAAAAGCCTAAAAATAAAAATTCCAAGTCCCATAGTGAAAACCTCTTTGAGGAACTTGCAGACAAACAAAATGAAAAAACAAAAACAAATATTATAAGTGATCATTATATTAGTGAAAATCTCATTGAGACATTGATAGAGGAAGAGCTCGATCCTACGTGTATGGAAGATGATTCATAATTATTGGTTGAAGATACTTTTGATGTAAACATCCCCATAGAGGAAGAGCCTAAAATTATCAAGCTAGGAGCTTCTCTTTCTACACATGAATAGAAAACATTCACTATACTTCTTAGAGAGTTCTCAGATGTATTTTCTTGGTCCTATGCAGACATGTCAGGCTTAGATCCTTCTTTGGTGGTGCATAACTTAGTTGTGCATGAATCAACAAATCCTATCAAACAAAAAACTACGTAAGATGCATCTGCATGTAGCTCTCTTGGTCAAATAAGAACTAGAGAAGTTAATGGTAGTCGGTTTTATCAAACCCATTAATTATTTAGAGTAGATCTCCAATGTTGTTCTCGTCATAAGAAACCAGTTTGAATCAAGATCTTCACAGACTTTAAGGACATTAATAAAGCATGTCCTAAAGATGATTTTCCTCTTCCTAATATCGACATGATTGTCAATTCTACAACAGGTCATGAAATGTTATCCCTCGTGGATGGATTTTTAGCTACAACCAATCAAAATAGTTGAAGAGGATCAACATAAAACCACCTTCACTACTCCTTGGGGTACCTTTTATTATTAGGTCATTCCTTTTTTCCTTAAGAATACATGTGCCACATATCAATGTGTCATGACTATCATATTTCATGATATGTTGCATGATATTGTAGAGGACTATGTGGATGATATCATTGGTAAGCCCAAAACCAAAGTAGAGCACCCAATACTCATTCATCGTATCTTTGAGATTATAAGGTCATATTGAACCCAAATAAGTGTTTGTTTGGTGTGATTTCAAGAAACCTATTGGGCTTCATTGTGGCAAGAAGAGGAATTGAAGTGGACCTAGAAAATATCATTGTTATTATTTAGATGCCTCCTCCCAAGAACCTTAAGTAGCTACATAGTTTACAAGTAAACATTTAGACCAGTCGCAGATTCATTATCAGATTATTCTGTGAGGATCAATACGGAACCTCATGCACATCGAAGAGGTTACGATTCCAAAGGTGACGTGAACACTCCAATTAATCAACAAGAAATCGAATCACAAAGGAAAATAAAGTATGAAAAAATATATCTACTCATTCTTATAGTTCAAATAGAAAGGGTACATATAAAGGAGCGTTGTGTAAATCCCGTGCATGACACATAGATACATGAAACCCTAATTAACCATAATGACCTATGATCTCACTAAGTGATATGACTCGCCATGTGAGGTGGGCAAGACATCGAGTGACGATGAGGAAAGTCATATACACCAACACCCCCTTCATCAAAGCTGAGGTAGAGGTCATGGCAAGTCAATAAAAAAGAGAACTCCCCTAGACAACTAAGAAAGATGTGTCAATGGGGCCCGAAAACTAAATGCCTAATAAGGTACCCATGTACAAATAACATCTCTTTAGAAAAGAAGAAGAGGAGAAAAATGGGTCTCGACAACTAGGTCTGATGAGGTACCCATGTACAATAAGGATCTCAAGTAATGGAGGAAAACCCCAACAGAAAAGCATCCAGTTACAAGAGATTAAAGACCCACCTAAAGAACCTAAGAAAGATACATCCTATGGGTCTCGAAAACTAAAGGCCTAATAAGGTACCTATGTACAAATTGCAATATTTATACAATAAGAAGATGAGGAGAAGAAGAGAACTAGCTAGCTCCTCCGGAAGATGATTTCGATGAACTCCCATGGAATCTAAAGGACCTAAAAGTATGTAATTAGTGGTGGAGGGAGGAGGAACATGAAGTTCCTTTGAATGTGGAAAAGAATCCTGAAGAGGAGAGGGAGACAAGAAATCCCGAAGTAGATGTGTGGAAGCAGTAGTGGAGCTCACCCCAAGACGAGAGCACAAGTAATGATACTTGGCTTCAGCGAAGGGTTTGGTAAAGAATTATGCAACCAGATCTGAATTTTGTAACTCTATGAAGTCTCCAAGAAGAGTGTCGATGATGTGGTCTTCCACATATAGATTGAAGAAGGTCCATCCACATCAAAAATGTTTCTTCCCTCGGGAAGAATAGAAATGGCGATCTTGAAACTCGCCCACTCCATGAAGGAATAAAAAGGCAAAGCAATATGAAGAATCTGTTAAGCTAGTCCAAAATTGAAGTGTGACATAGGTCCGACAAGAAGGTGCTCAAGAATAGAAGGTAATGCAACTTAAGTAGAATTGACAAAGTATGGGTATGGATAATTCACCGAAAGAATTTCTATATGAATTGGAGGCACAAAAACAACCCCCACAATAGTAGACAATGATCCATAAGAAGAGATGGATCAATGATGGTCTCTAAAAAGTGGAAGTGATAATATTCCTAAAGGGGGAACTCCCAAAAAAGGAGATGAATGAACCCTCCGAAACACCTGTAGAAGGATGAGAAACTCCATGTATGGAAAAACAAGTATGTAATGCAAATAGACGACTAAGGTCTGGAAGATACCCGTCCCAAAAGGGTGGCTCGATATAAACAAAAGAGAAATATCTAATAGGTATGAATCATTAATGCATGAAGGAGGGGAGTGGAAAGGGCCTCACATACTGGAAGTGGAAAGGAGGAAGATGCATGAAAGTATGAGGCTGGGAATAAGACTGCTTGATGTCTAATGGGAAGGGAGGAGTGTCAACATTCTCTGAAATGTGGTCAAGAGGAGGAAATAAATCTTCATCTGTACTCTCGTCATCATAACTAGAATAATGATCCTCATCATCAAGGATATGGACAAGAAATTTTGTTTCAATAGAACTGTCATCACATGAGAAATAAGAGGAGACAACGGTATCAGTAGGATAAGTAAAAATGGAAATATCTAAAGGGTCTCCAAATAAGGACTGAATAATTCTGAAAATAGTGTGAGGACACCCCATGTGCGCCATATGATGTTGGAGAGGCCTATAAATTTATGTGAATAAATGACCAATGACCATGCTACGAGTACCATGCCAGTCTTCAAATTGACCAAGATCACTAGAGAAGGTACTCATCCATATAAGTAGAGATAAAGGTCATCATGAATAAGAAAACATTTCATGCTTGAACGTCATAGTGCATAGTTATCCCTACCAAGAAGAAGAGGTGGAGGTTGTAATGCAAAAACGGTCCTATGAAGTGTAGGTCTAAGAAAATTAATCTCCATGGTGCATTCACAAGAGAGCAAGAAGTGCAGAATGCAAGAAAAGAAGGGTTCAATAATACACACAAGGTTACAAGACGTCGGACTCAGCCGAGAATGTGTCTACATGCAATACAACACCAAAGAACAATGATAACCTCCTTGTTTACGGCACTTTATAAACAAAGTGCGTTGATTACAATAAGGTGTGTTCATATGACATGAGATAGTTGACCACTCACCTTGTAGTAGGTGAAGAATCACGTAAGAGTGGAGGCCACAAGAAGTCTCATTCAAGCAAAGGAATAACACGTAAACAAGTACAAAAGGGTGTAAGCAAGGAACAAGAAAACAAAACAAATTTTGGTGTGAGAAAAAGCATCTCACATCACAGTAGAAACCCCCTTGCTACAATATTGTGGGCAGACACGCTTACTAATGTAAGTAATAACAAGGATATTACAATGCAAAAAAGGGGCTCAAGACCACCCAAGGGACCTCTAGGATGCTGAAAATGCTATTAGAAGGAGAAAAATCTAGGAGAGGCACTACACACTCCAGCAACTGATTAGTAGTAAAAAATGCACTCTTAATTTTCCTAATTAGTCTAATTTTAGAGATCAAAATGGATAAGAAAATGTGATAATTGCGATAACGTTAAAGAAACAATTAAAATTAACTATTAATTACTTTAAAGAGCTCCTAAAAATAATTAACCACCTAACTAATTAATTAAAGCTCCTAAGAATAAATGGCCACCTTTTAATAAATCCCCCCCTTTAAATTAACTCCCTCCTTACTTTAATAAAAACACCTCTTTAAAAACTATTAACCACCTTGATTAAAATCAAACCACGACTTATAAACAAAATAAACAATGTTTAAAAAATTAGTGGGTAAATGAAATTGAAAGGGAAAATGGGAAGAAGGTTTGGTGAGTAGCTCGGCGAGGGCTCGACGGGTGACATGGATCTCGAGAAGTAAAGCTATCGTAGGATGTGAGCTCATTAAATGATCCATTATGGGGCTCGAGGTGACAAAGTGGGTCCCAGGAGGACATAATTTGAATAACCTGTCAAGTGAGTGAGTTGGGCGGGATATGCACTCCAAGTCAGTTGCGGGAAAGAAATACAATAGCTTGGGTGAGCGGAGGACGAGGGCACATTGTCAGCGGTAAAAATTTTTGTGAGCGGGTCCAACATGGAGGGAAAGGAAAAAATGGCTCAATAGGGCTTGACCGAAAAGGTTTTAATGGCATACGAACCGGGGCCAAAGTCGCTCATAGGAAAAGGAAGTGAGAAATGGAGAGAATGGTAAAATTGATGAACCAATGCAACACACCCAAGAGGTAAAGTGAGTAGGATAGGGTCTTGGATGGGCTAAAGGACAAGAAAAGGGTGTTAAGGTCCAAGTGTAAAAATGAGCTCGATTCACAGAGATGAAAGAAAAAACAACCAAAAATGCCGATGTAAAACACAATTAGGCCAAGGAAGTTAGCTCGGGGTCAGGCAAGCGAGGCTCTAATCACAAAATAAATAGAACCAAAATTTATTTACAACAAAAATAGATCACAAACACATATCCTTAGCCAAATCATTCGAGTCACAAAAACTAACTTGCAGGAGACAGAGAACTCGACTCAACACTAAATATACAATGCAAAAACCAACATGTGAACTCGACTTAGTAGAAAAGGGGCCAACTCACCTATACAAATCCAATGCAAATAAAGACCTCAAGTCGATCTATAGAGATAGCTCTGTTAGTGCAAATCTGCAGCACCCCCTGGATGCACATCAGGCTTCTAGGTTGATGTTTCGGGCATGCGGTGCGATTGCACAGACAACATCATTGAAACCTCTCTCCAAGTGTGGGACTTGCAAAATGAGAGAGGAATCTCCAGATTAGAGGCTGGTTCCTCAAACTCCTCTGATCAGATCTATTATTTGCACTATTGCAGAGGTTTGAAACCTAATCCTACTCTAAAATCCAAGGAGACAGAGATAGAAAGTGCAAAAATGAAACTAAACTAATAGGTGATACACCAAAGGAGGAGTGGTGAACACTTCTTGTTTTGCAGGTAGACACAGATCATAAAATGCAACATAAAACATCATGCACAGGCTGATAAGATGTAATCAGAGGTCTGAAATGAAACAAGCAACACAAACAGAGGACTGAAAACTGGTCACAAAGCCTGCATTGTCATTTCCATTGTCAAAATCCCTTCATTACAACATCAAAGAGGTAGAAAACCTGTTACAATTTTAGAAGAGTTTTGATACTTGCAAAAATCACCTGTGAAGGTGAAAGAAGAAGCTTGTTATCCAAAGAAATGTTCCCCCTTGGTTGTGAACCAAATCTGGCTATTTACAATGCATGGGTCGAGCCCAGGAAAGAGAAAATGTGAAAAAACGTGGGAGCCATTCCTCATTGAATGCAGATGCATTAAAACAGCATGGGTGTCATAACAGACCCATGCCTTGACATTTTTAACCGTGCTGAAGAAGAATACGACCCATTACGCATTAAAATTGGTTGTTGAAACGTCAGTTCTGGCCATTACCACGTGCCAGAGACGTTTCTTGATTTTCTCTCTCAAAACTAAACCAAAATGCAATATTGACCCCAAAATTGTGTAGATAATTTCACCATCTTTCCATTGATATAAAGAAGCGTGAAAATCGAGCTCTGGATCGAAAGTTATGGCGATTTGAAGATTTAGGGCAAAAACAAAGCCAAAACGGATTGGCGGAAAATATTTGAATTTTTTTCGCTCCGCCACTTGGACGACACATGTCGAGCTCGATTCATCCACAGTTCATCTTTTGAAAATTCCTTTCGGGCCCTTAAACTTGGACACGTGGCATTATTTTATTGGTTCGGGCCTAAGGGGCGCATTTTTACCTTGCACCAAACACTTAGCAACTTTTCAACCTTCTAACACATGGCACGTTCTGATTCGTCCGCGGGCCTCCTTGTCTCTTTTCAGCCATTTCACCTTTTCGCATCTCACACGTACTCTTTGTCCCGGTTGTCCCGGACGAAAACCTCCGAACCGCCCGAAATGGACCTACTTGCGCCAAACCGGCCGATCCACGTCCCGCGCGTACCTTTGTCCCATTATCCCAAACCGCGCGAAACAAAAGACTTAGGCAATTTTTTCCTCTTTCGGCTGATTCGGCTTTTCGTGTCCCACGCGTCCCAACATCCCAACTGTCCTGCAGACCGCCTGGACTAGGACTTAGCTGATTTTCTTCATTTTTTCGGCCCCAAGCTTGGTACAACGAACCTCAGTACGACCCGAACCCTTCAGACCCAAAATGCCTTAACACAATCCTGCAACCTTATTTTTTGCATTTCTTCCATTTTCTCAACCTGTTGGGATTTCTTCTTGGGTGGGGGAGTTAGAAAAAGGCCGAGGGGACCCGAAAAACATGATTTTGGGCCTCGAATCAATCTTACTTGCTCGAGACTGAATAATCTGATGCATGTTATCAAAATTACCCTAGGGGGTGAATTTTGGATAACAAGCTCATTGGGGAGATCACGAGCTTTGCGGGAGCTCGGCCAAGTGTGGCAGGAGGAGACAACAAGTAGGAAAAGCTAGAAATGTAGGTAAAAGATAGGCGTGGTTGAACCGAAAAAAATCACTAAATTTTTACTTTTAATGAAAATTAATAAAACCTGGTAAAACCATAAAAAGGAACTTACCTCAAAAATTAGTTTTTCCTCCAAAGTTAGTTGCAACTAGCTAGATATGGCTGATAAACACCGAAACTTGCACATGCACAACTAGAAAACCAACACAAACTCCAAAAATGATATTGTTAAACATGTTAACAAGATTCCAAAAAATGATCAAAAACTTACATGAGAAGCACGAAAATCAAAATATAAGTAATTAGCGGCGAAATAAATGAATGCATGTTTACCGAATAATATCTCTTATGCCATATCAAATTGTTCTGCAAGGATTGATGTAGAACCTTGTGCACATCGAAGAGGTTACACTTCCAATGGTGACATGAATGCTCCATGTAATCAACAAGAAATCAAATCACAAAGGAAAATCAAGTATGAAAGAACAGGTCTACTCATTCTCATAGCTCAAATAGAAAGGGTACATATATAGGAGTGTTGTGTAACTCCCGTGCATGACACATGGATAGATGAAACCCTAATTAATTCTAATGACCTATGATCTCGCTAAACAAGATGACTTACCATGTGAGGTGGACAAGACATTGAGTGACAATGAGGAAAGTCACATACACCAACATCATCTCTCAACTCGCATATAAATTCCATTCATTCACCCATCTTCTAAAAAAGGATGTTGATTTCCATTGGGGTTCTAACTTCCAGCAATCCTTTTCCTCGCTAAAACATTATATGGCCAATCCTCGCCTTCAAGTACCACCTACCCCCGGTGAGTCCTTGTATATATTTGATACTTAATTTTCTATTGGCACGCTCTTAGCACAATATGATGACCAATATAAACAAAGAGTCATCTATTACCATAGTTATACCATGATCTCTTATGAGATCAATTATCCATAGATTTAAAAATCATGCTTGGTTGTTGTTTTCACTTTCTAGAAGCTTCGCCATTACCTCCTAAATAACAAAACCAAGCTTATATCTAAAGTTGACCTGATCAAATACTTATTATCTAAACCCACACTTATCGGGAGGATGGTCATCTGGTTCATATTACTTAGAGAGCTTGACATTAAACATGTCAACCAAAAGTAGTGAAAGGACAAGTTTTTGTTGATCAATTGGTAGAAGCACCACTACAGGTGCATGAGAACCACTAATTCTAGATCCGCGATGCTTCTATTTTATACATTGAAGATTATTCTACATTGAAAATATACTTTTATGGGTTGTTCACATATAATGACTCGAGGTGGGATTTGTTCTTATTACCTTATAGGTGATCTTATCCTATGCAAGCTTTCATACTCGGCTTTCCATATAAAAATAACATAGTTGTTCTATAAAATGAATATCAAAAAGTTACGGTTTTAGGGGACTCACAACTCATCATCAAACAAGTGAATAATGAATACAAATTCAAAGATGAGAATCTTATTCCATATAAATGTATGATAAACAACTTGAAAGAGTAATTTTTCATATCACCTTCCAATAGGTCCCACAAACACAAAACGAATCAACATATGTTATGGCTACCATTGGATTTTTTCTATGATAATCACTAGAAACCAAATATTTCAAGTTCCTCATTGATCATCTAACGGTACCTACTTACGATATGCCATAATCATGT
This sequence comes from Taxus wallichiana var. yunnanensis, assembly GCA_018340775.1. Classification (NCBI taxonomy): domain Eukaryota; kingdom Viridiplantae; phylum Streptophyta; class Pinopsida; order Cupressales; family Taxaceae; genus Taxus; species Taxus wallichiana. The sequence goes on from CM031240.1 coordinate 961,675,599, forward strand.
TTGGTATGTGAATTTTTGGTCCCTTTTCCCCCGGTACGTAGATATCTACAATTACTTATAGGATGGTACTTTTTCACCCGACATTTCCCATTCCTAAAAAATAACCCTTATTTATCACATAACATGTTACACCCTCCTTGGGGAACTCTCTATCATCAAGGCTATGATGGGACTTTGTTACAATGTCTTAATTCAAAAGAAGCTATTTAAGCAACCAAAGACGTGCACGAAGGCATTTGTGGTGCTCACACTATGGACATGGTCCTCACCATGAAACTTCTACACGTAGGATATTATTGGCCTACTATGGAGGAATATTGTTATTATTACATAAACAAATGTGTTTTGTTTCAAAAGCACGATAATTTGATCCATGCATCATCTTAGTCCTTACATCCCATCACTACACCCCGGTCGTTTCTCAATTGGGGGCTCGATCTCATAAGTAATATTACACCCACTTCATCTGATGGCCATAAACACATCATTACCATAACTAAGTACTTTACCAAAGGAATGGAGTTTTTTCCTCTCACATATGTTACCGGTGCTCAGATCTCAAAATTTATCATGAACCACATCATTTGTTGTTATGTCATCTCTTTTGTTATTATATCTGATGATGACAAATCATTTAAGAACAAGCAAGTGAAGGCCATGTGCCAACGCTTTAAAATCCACAAAAAGTGGTCTACCCCTTATTACTCTCAAGGTAATTGGCAAACCCAGGCCACAAATTAAACCCTTATTCAAACTACGAAGAAGATGGTCAATAAGACAAGCCATAATTGAAATCTCTAGATCCATCATGCCCTATGGGCTTACCATAGTTCTATCTCGCACACCTATAGGTCCAACTCCATATTCCCTTGTCTTTGTGCACGAATCTATCCTCCCCTTAAAGATCGAGCTTCCCTCTTTGTGAATATCCTTGAAAGACTATCTAGATAATGAAGAAGATTACATAGTGGATAGAATAACAGAGCTCAAGTTGCTTAATAAAAATGTCTCCATGTGTTGGATCACTTTAAAGTGTACCAGAATCAAATCTATGCAAACTACAATAAATGCATCATCTCTCATGAATTTTATGTGGGAGATCTTGTTCTTAAATAAAATCAGTTTAACACCACTAAGGAACATGAGAAGAAATGAAATTTTGAGCCTATTTGGTTAGAGCCATACATTGTGGTCGCAAAATTTGGCTCAGGAGCCTATAAAATTACCTATCCTAATGGTTCAGAGCTTTGGGATCCCATGAACATCATACATCTCAAGTGTTTCTATACCTAAGCTTAGAGGCATTTCAAAAAACCAAAAAAAAAAGAGTAAAGAGAAATAAATTTGTTTAAATGTGAAAACCACACAATTGTGGCACTTTGGATAGGTCCTTTGGTGAAAACCAATTTTGGCGCCATATGAGGATTCTATTGTTCACAACCACCTCGCAATTGGGGGCATGATAACTTCTTCCATATTTTTCATTGGCTTTTGTTTATCATCTTGTTGAACTTATCCCTCTTGGCATGTATCTATCTTGTCTTATTCTTTTATATATGTGTAGGAATTGTCCCTTGTATATTCACATCTCATGTTGAGGGCATCTTGGATTTTTTTATCCTAAACATAGTATCAAAAAATCCAAAAATCCAAAAACATTCACAAAATTTGAAAATACAAAAACATTCGTAAAACATCGAAAATCTTAAATATTGGAAAATCTAAAATCCAAGAACATTCACAAATGATCTAAAGGACTGAAGTTCCCTAAATCCCCGAGATTGTCAATATGTAGAAATTGAGTTTGTGAGATTTATGATGCCTAGGAGATCGTGGAAAATGGAGCTCGTGCGTGAAAATGGTGGTTGGTCAAAGTTGGGTCAACTCTTGGATGAGATAGGGTCAACAAGAAAGTCACATTACAATTAGTGGAAAAAGTGCAAATCAGATGAAGGTGATAGGTTTGGGTCGATGTTTCAAGCATTTGTTCTTCGACACTCATCTTCGTCAATGATCAAAAAAATATTTCCATGTGGTATGACCTCGGGCCATCATGTAGCCTACCACCACATTGTCACAAATGTCTACATTACCACATTAGACCTAGCTATTCACCGAGCCATGGGACAAGTAGAGGGACTGAGATCGAGTTATATAGGGGCAAGTTGTGCACCCATATCGGTGAGCCATTGGGCGAGATGGTAGATATGCATCGGCCGACAAAAAAGTGTGGATTGTGGCCTAAGCCATAACAACATATATCCACCGCAGCTATAACAAACATCCCTCTCTTCCATTTGCACGCTTGAGGCCTTCGGAGAATTATAAAGGCTTAAGAGGAATATTGCAAATATCCTTAGTATTTTTAAGGCATTATTATCATGGAGAGATAAGAAATCCTATATTGTATTAGTATAGGTCGATCATTATATGACCTATATTGTAATAATATAGGCATATAGAGATAATGTCCTATATCGTACTAGTATAGGCATTATCATTATCATCATGGAAGTCCGATATTATCGACAAGATGAAATTAAGTCCTATTATTTAATAGGCACATGTAAAAATATTAAGAGTTATTATTTACTCACCGATCACAGCAAAGGCTGAATATAAGCCATTATTCCCATGTTGGAGCCCAGAGATGTCATGGAGCCGAGAGACGTGATAAACCAATAGAGAAGCACTATAGCTCAAATCCTTAGTACATTGGATGAATTGTCAAACCGTTTACTTTAGAGGAGGGTCATTATTCACGATCAAGCTTGTTAGTGACACTAAATCAACTTATCACCCGCAGAGATCATCTTACCGTGCAATGGAGTGAAAGGAGGTCATCATCAACAACATACATCGATCAATCATAGATCTACATAGTAGAGTGAAGGAGCATCATTATTTTCGATCATATTCAGAGACTTGGCGCCGCATAAACAGAGAGGTGTTGGGGTCATCTAGAAGAAGACTTGGCACCGTACAATAGAGGTGTTGGGGTCTTCATTATTACGGGAGTTATTATCAACTCACCAAAACTAGCAGAGCACCTGGATTCCAATTTTGGAAACAAAGGGTATTTCGCATTGGAGATCAAATCTGCTACATAAGTTGGGGTCTTATCACTCGGTGGTCGTGGAGAATATTCTTATTCTTCGGACACCATGGAGATGAATCTACATAAGCTAGGGTATTATCGCTTGGTGGTCGTGGAGGAGGTTCTTGTTATTTAGATTGAATGATAAATGAGTTTAATATTCTCGAACCTAGAGATAGGATCCGTCGAACTCCATTATCAACCCATTTACATTATGATTATTTTAAATTTGATTTACTTAAACGGGGTGAATTCAGTAAAAGAATTAATTTCCTATAAGGGTCCGTGGCCAAGGAAAAAAATTGGCTAGATTTTCAGATCAACAAAATATGAAAATCCAAAAACATTCACAAAATCCTAAACATTCAAAACATGTGAAAATAAAAAACATCACAAAATCTCAAACCTCAAAAAAATTAAAAACACTAAAAATTCGAAACTATAAGTTGGGGTCTTATTTATATGTTAAATGAAATTTGGTGTGGCCTTCTTGGTCTACATTAATGGATTTTATGAGCTTTAACGACCACTAATGGGTAATAATGTAGACATTTCGGCATGTGTTAATGGTTTCTTTATTATAGTTTTTATCTAGTTTGAGATAGAGATATTATATTTAATAAGATCTAGGCTCATAGTATCATCACTTATATTTTTAAAATTTATAGGAGGCGTTCAAAATGTGTGGGCTAGGTGGGAACGTTAGAATTCAAAATGGTCGGGACTTTGACCCTAACTTGGGCTCTAGATCTACGCATGAGAAAATGATGGAAGAACAAAGTAAAGGCTCTTGGGTGGACCGTGTATTGGGTGATAGATGGGAAATAGAGGATTTACCCTTCTTATCTCTAGTGTGTAATATTAAGGGTCTATCTTTGGATTTTCCGAAGCTTGGGTGGAGAATGTAATGAAAAGGTATAACTTCACGCTCATTGGCAAATTTGTTGGGTTTAGACCAAATATAGATTCAGTTAGAGCTTGGGTAAACATGAAATGGAATCCACTCGGAGGTTTAGAGGTGGTGGCTATTGCTTTACTGTTGGCTATATTTTCTCATGCATAGCACAAAACCTAGGAAGTCATGAGATAAATCTCCCTCATTTACTGGTGAGGCTCCCGTGTTAGATTTGTCAATTAAAATATGCTAGTATCTATATGGGGTTTTACTTTAACTGTTCAGTTCATGAACCATAGTTGTACAGTTTTGCAACAAGTAAGTAGTTGTTTAAAGAAAGGAAATATTTATAGAAGAAGGGAATTATATTAACACAGAGAAGAAATGGGGAAGATGTGCATCCCAATCAATAGATAATAGAGTTGATTGCATGCACATAGAAGAAACCAATAGATATAAACACATAATTATAAGCAAAGGCAGCTCTAGATCCAGATCTAAAATAACACAAAGTTTATTTAAAAGATCTAAGATATAAAAGCTAGAAACACAATACACCGTGACACAAAGTTCTCTCGGAAAGCTGCTCCTATATATTCCTCTGCTTGTGTGGATCTCAAGGGTTTCAAAGACAAAGTCCGGAACACAAGGATGCTACTTACAAATTTTGATCATTAACCCGGAGGTTCTTCTTCTACTTATAGAATGTAGAAGGGAAAGTACAAATGGGAAACTCGACTAAACTGTAACATAAACAACAAGTAAAGATGACATTTGGCAATCATCCTCCACTAACTTCTCCTTAAGTGACACATGTATCACTTAACTAATAGAATTGTTCCACATAACTGTAAGTAATGGTTTCAAAACCAATCACTTTAAAGTTTTACAATTTCATCCGAGAACATGGAAAATAGAAGAATAAAGAATAGAAGATGAAGTCACATCAGCTGTAACATTTATGTCTTCCTTTTGTTCTGATACTGGATATACTTGTCAAACATGTAATTCAACATCTTCCCATCTGTTTTAGCCACTGCTTCCTTTTCTGTCTTGAATTGTAGCAATCCTTCGTTCAACACCTTGATACACTCTTCCACATCCTCCAAGCTTGGCCCGAACCTCGCAATATCCACCTGCAGTGCCACCAGTCTGCTAATGGAATTCATCGTGAAAGGTTTAGTAGCTCCATCAATTCTCTTTTGTACCATCAGAAGAGACCCTTCCAGGGAATTAGGCACTTTGCTAGGAATAATCCGCACATATGAAGTAACATTTCCGACCACTTCCTCCTCAGTGAAAGAAATGATACTGTCTAGTAAGGATGATGTCCTACTCTCAAGTGCCTGCATCCTCTTTCAAGCAAAACTCTGCAGATCTCCAAACGGAAAGATACTGCAAACTCCAGTTGTTTCCCCTTCTCAATTGATCCGTCGGTACAATCTGCTCCGTAACCAATACTTCTCCCGGTAGCTTGTTGATTTCGGCCAAAGTACTCAAGTTACTCTCAGCAATTGTGTTCATATCTACTATGCTCATCACCAGTTGCTTCAGCTGATTTGTTGCATCATTCATAACCTTCAGGCGGGCTGGCACCTCTCCAAGTTGTACATAAGCTTGACGAATAATTAGATTCTTTCATTCACAATAACTTTCACCTGATTATTTGCATCCTCCATCTCCTGCATAAGATGATCACTCACCTGCTCTGAAATGGGCTGAGTGGAAGATTTAGCAACCTTGGCTATGATCTCACACAACTGAGATACTGCTTCTAAAGCTTGTCTTTCTCCACCTTTTCTTTGTCAAGCCTAAGGAATAGAGCATCTATCAATGTCTGTGTATCTTGCTTCAATCCTTCTGTGGTGGCTTGACCGATGGGTACTCTGGTTACTATTACATCTTCTACCGTGAGCTCATCCTCCTTCTTTCCTTCCACCAGAACTGACATCTCAGCAAACTTCTACCCCGACTCGATGATCAACCTTGAAGTTACCTTAGCAACTTTAGGTCTTCTGTCTTTTCCACCTAGACTCCAGAGTAGCTGCAAGTTGTGTTCCTCCAAGTTCATTTCCACTCTAGCTTCTGGAACCAACTATGAAGCCAACCATTCTGAGAAGTTACTTCTCGGAGAATGAGAATTTTCTGAGTGCACTACTATCTCCCGCTCTGTTTCCTCTCCATCAGAAACTGCTACAGTGTTATGGCTGCCATCTTTTGAATCATCCAAGGACAAAGCTCTTTCGAACTCGCCATCTGCAGCTTCAACATCTCTTCGGAATAGGTGCTTTGAACGGAGTGGTTGAGGAGAGAAGATGAATGTTGCCGGATTCAGTGGAGGCATGGAAGTGTCCTGCTGAGGTGCAACAATTGGTGAAGTACTGGATGTTGGAGAAGCCGGAACTAAAGTCATCGCCTCAGCCCGCAAATGAATTTGTAGAAGAATCCGTTGTTGACCACTTTGAAATATTTCTTGCACATAGGTATAGTAAGCTATGGGTAGCACTCAAAAATGGGGTCCTTAGAAAGAACGCCACATCTATCCAGCTTGGAGAAGATGCCTTATGAAGCTGCTGCATATACCAAATAGGAAGTCATTTTGAAGGTTTCGAAAGTATGCTTCATGTTCGAGTTGCTCACCAATGTTTGCCGCTTAATGATTTCGACCAATTGATTATCGAATCAACCTTTTTGACTTCAATGGTCTTGATGAAAGCATACATCGATGTACGGAAAGTGTGAACGTTTGCCTCGCCATTTATCATGCATAACAATTTGGCAATATCATCTACCTCCTGTATCAGATTAGACCGTGGAAGAGTTCTTGGGAACTTGGAAGGATATCCGGGCTTCTTCATGTATCTGTTATTCATTATGTTCACGCAATCAACTCTATGCTTCTCCCACCGCTTCCAGCATCCTGAATGCTAATAGAAGTCACCACCTTTCAAGCCGAGAATCTTCAAGCAATAATTGATGAACTCTGCATCCAATCGAATTATTGTTTTCCGTAGCATCTCGCACTGATCTGGATGAAGGATGGTAAGACCTAGCACACTCCATAACAAACTCTGGCAACTAGGTTGTGTATGGAAAGGCTACAGCTCAAATAATTCCACTACTTTTAACTACACGCATGAGTGAAGTCTTTCCTGCTCTGGATCTATCAATCAATTTGGAAAGAGGTTCGGACCTAGATCTGTGTCTCCTATGTCTATAAATTTGGAAGTGATGCATGACTCCGTTGTGCTTTCTTTTTCATCCCTCTTTGCCATGGCTTTGTCTATCTTTGTCTGAACAATTCTTTTCCTTCTTATTTGGCCGGAATTCTTCAAAACTGGTGCAAATCTGGATAATTGTTCAAATTTGGAGGATATATTCAATGTATTGGAAATTGATTAAAGCTCCTTTTCTTTTGTAAAGCACTTGTAATGAATTCCTACAATTAATTCAGACAATGATGGCAACCGGAACATGAACAATTGATTTTAATCATAAAAATCTGCATAATTCAAGCCTATTGCCCCAAAATTTGATATTTTAATTACATGCAAAGTGAGCATGAATTTTACCAACTTCACCTGAGCACTTGTATCACTTATGCAAACAATTATCTAGACACAAATAAACTTCATTTAACCTGTGCGCCAAAATTGGAAGCTTTTAACATTAATTTCACCTTCTTTTGAGCAAAAATCCTCTTCAAATGGGGCGCACTTTTCCTTTGGGCTGCACTTCTTTACCTGTGAATTAATTAATTCATCCTTATGGCAGCCCTACTTATATAATCTTTTGATTCTATAATTAATTAATGCCTTTGCTATTACTGAAAATTAATTAATTAATTAATAAGCTTCACTCTTCAAATGGGGCGCCTATTTTGTGCATGCTTATGGTTGCCATTAAATAAATTAAATTTATTTAATTTTAGACTTCTGCTTCCACTTAACTCAAGCCTCACAATATGCTTTGACCTTAGCCACTGAAAATAGGAATTAATTTAATCATTTAATACTTCAAAAAGTATTATTTCTCTCCCAAAAGGGGCGCACTTTTTGACATAAAGGGGCTGCATTAAATAAATATTATTTATTTAATTTTAGAACAGTCTATTTTCAACCACCTTTTGTCCTTTACCCTCTGTTGACTTTTCCACAAGCCTGGGCGCCAAAATTGGGTGAATAATTAATTAAATTAATCAATTTAAAGGCTGCCTTTACTTCTCCAAAGGGGGCGCACTTTTTGGCATAAAGAATTCTATTTTTAAGAAACACATGACAATGGGATTATTTACCCTGCAAGGCAGCCCTGAAAATCCCATGATTCACTTAAGTCGTTTGACTTTCATAATGGGATTATTTACCCTGCAAGGTAGGCAATAAAATCCCATGATTCACTTAAGTGATTTTTCTTTTATTCCACAATGGGAATTTTTACCCTGCAAGGCAGGTAAGAAATTCCCGCCTGCCTGCTGCCTCTAATTTTCCCATTGTCACTTAAGTGGCGTTGCTTCCATGGGAAAAAGTACCCTGCTAGGCAGGTACAAAATTCCCACCTACCTGCTGCTTCTAATTTTCCCATGATCCACTTCAATTCTTCTTTTTCCAAAAATGCGGCCAGCCCAGAAGAGGCTTTTTGGTGCATGACTTCATCTTTTCCCAGTGAACCAGAACTCCGATGGCAAATTCCTTCTGGCATAACGTGCGTATATGATCTCCAACTACTCCAGGACAAGAATCAGGCCAAACTGGCAAAGGAATTGATCTAGAGAAATTTCACAGAAAAAAAAAAAACTAGAAAACACAAAACATTGCCAAAAGTCACAAATAAAGTCCAGAACACATTCCTAGTTAAAACCCTACTGGTATATAGGAATAACGAAATGTACAATCATAACAAAGTTAAACGGAGCGCAAATTGCCTCAAACGGGGCTCAAAATAATTAAATACAAATTTTCCATGACAAATCCCGAACGACAGAATATAACAATTTTGGGCATCTGGGTATTTGGCAAAAATGGCTAATATTGCTCTTTGGGAATATCTTGATACAATACAGAACTTTCCGGCAATAAAAACACAAACGACCCATTATTTTAAAAGTACGAATTTTTTTCGGATAGGGTAGTCACATATTTCAGATGAAATCGGGGACACCACTTTCGAATCTTTCGTGTTTAGTATTTTTCTTGAAGAGGATCTTCTTAGAGTGATCAACAGAGGGCCTTATCTATTTGGTAACACTATTTTACACATCTCTAAATGGGCGCACTAGACTATATGTGGGGATTATGATAATCTGTTTCCTTCCTGTCTAGGTTACGCTTCCTATTGTGGTATTAGAGTTTTGGGACAATAACATTTTGGGGGATTTCCAAAGCCCCAGGGTACTTGTTTAAAGTGGTAGATCCCATCACTCTAGGTCAAACCCAAATGGTTCTTTGTGAGGATGTGTGTAAATGTTCCCTCTGGTAAATTTCTATCTTCCTCCATCCAACTCATATCAAAGTATGGAGTATCAAAACAAGCTCTGGTGTATGAAGTATGTCCTGTCATCTGTTCAAAATGTAGGGTTGTAGGACATAGTGTTGGTGGGTGTCTGCTCCCTCAAGAGTGGAAGAAAAATACACATGATTTTTCTTCCCCTTCCCACAAGCCTGTTCGAAAGGCCTTTATCTTGGAGGTGGGACCTTTGCAGTCAAAAGGGAGAGAAGTGGAGGAATGCACGGCTTTCGGTGATACTTTGGATGAGGTGATGAAGATGGAGCTAGAGTACCAACGTAAATACATTATAACGATGGGGGCGGGGTCACCGACGGAAGATCCTTTGGTCGCTTGTTGGTGATTCAATCCCAACCATGGAGCGAATGGAACAATTGTGATGATGTATTGTCACATGTGGGACAAAGTGGGAATAAAATATGTATAAATCATGTGCCTCATATGGTGGAGGTTCATTCATTTATCAAGTGGAATGAGAAGGAAAATTCAGAGGATTCCTTGAAGAATCAAGATTTAAATTGGAGGAATAACGATTCTCGAAAGGTAAATTAGAAGTTGTTTTGAATTTTGATAATGTCCCTAGATCGTTATCCAGAAGTACTACCAAAGTGGATCATCCCCTATTCTTCTAGATCCAAACTCTCTAAAAATCATTAAGGTTTGGCATGGCCTTGGATACAAAGACTACCCGAGGATGAATTTTGGCTCGCAAAAGGAACTTGACCATCCACTCATGGATAACGGTTGGAATATCGTCTCGCCATATGAATTTCAAGATGAAGTGGTTGTTTGGTTTTTGTTTCTATTTCGTTGTCACAATTGGGATGCTTGTTTCGTGTTTCTTCTCGCATTCTTCATTGCTAGATCTTGGCGTTTGGACCTTTTGTACCTCGGTAGGATCCGAGTCAAAAAACCTTTATCCTTAATAAAAAAGTATCATCACTTATTATTAAAATCCTAATATTTTACTTCTAATCCCACTGATGAAGTTTTTTAAATAAAACCCATTTGGGTGAAATTACCACATCTTCGATCGATATTTTAGACCAAATTTTGTATAGTGATCGGAAATTGTTAGGGTAGAATTATGGTGATTTAATATGAGATAGATTTTGTACCACATCCTACATATGATCTTATTCTAGTTTATTTGGACACTATAAATAACCTCCTAGATCATATTTAACTCAATTTTTGAGATGAATCTTAGTCCCAATCTCTCAATTTTGAGGGTTTTCCCTTAAGATGCAAGAAATAATTTGAGTTAGGGCACTTGGATGTCGATTTTTAGATTGAAACATACATGAAATGGTATAAGATCTTGGTGGAGGGAACCCCTACCCCTTCATCCGGACACGAATGGTAAAGTGGACATCCCTTCAAATTTAGATTCAGAGTGTGAGAATGGAAGGAAGACCCTTCGACCTAGAAGGAGAATTTAGATAACAATATTTTGGGTACTTCATGCGAGTCTCCAATAAGGAAGCATTCTATACATGAAAATATCATAATGGGTGAACCATTGGCATATACTTCTAAGATTGGTACTAAGAACTAGTTGACGAACAAATTAGGTAATATTTTAGAAAATGGGTGGCTTCAAAAACTTTAAAAAGATTATGTCTATTGAAGTTTGTATTTCCTATTAAATTAATATTGAGAATGTACATGATGAATGGATAACAGTTCAAAAAAATAAAAAAGGAACCCTAAGGTAAATGTGCTAGATGGATGGTAGGTTAGTTGTAATTGTTGCTTATGGTTTATGAACTTTCATCTGGTTTCATTAAGCTTAACTTTCATTATTTTTTCTCTCTTTATGCCACAATCCTTATAAATTTATTTATTCTATAGGATAAATGGTGGCCTTTGAAAATACCTCATGATCACCCTCATCAATTTTTTTGTCAAAATATTAAATCTTTTAAATTTCTTTATGTTCTTTTAGATACAACAAAAAAAGAATTATTATGCAAGAAAAGTACCATTTACTAAAAACTGACACTTGAAATACAAATCACAACCAAATAAAAGAAAGAAATGGTTGGTTATGTTTACTCAAAAGAGTTTGATAGTGACTAGTATGAAGTGGAAATTATTTAAAAAATGCAATTGAGGTACTTAGAAGGATGAGAGACATGTATGGGTATGACAACGAATAAATTAAAATGATGTTTTATATTTATTTTTGTTTATATTAATTTATAACCAATTTAATGTGTAAGAGAATTATAGGTCTAATACTCATGATTAGAGACTAGCACATTGATCCATCATCAGCATGATGGATCTTTATGGAAAATACAATGTGAAAAACGGCTCAAATAGGGCATAAAAAAGCAAGCTACGGTAATTTGAAAAAACAACTATATAATTTTAAAATATCTTTGTTTTCGTCAAATTCATTAATTAAAGGTTTTTCATGTATTGATATAGATATAGGATTCCAAACTATTTACGAAAAATCCCACCGATCCAAAATGATTTAGGGGTGTTTGTGACTAGTTATTTATAAGGACAAATGAGTATAGATAATGTTGTTTGCAAATTTGTAAGCTTATTTCAATAATGTACTCTAAAATATTTATTAATTCATATATCAGTTATATTTGTAAGTTTAAATAATTTTTGATAGAGAAGATTCGTGACTTCAAAGCCCATCGAACAAGTGTTGACACAACTCAAATCTCTTTGATGGAACATCAATTCATTCAATGCATTCTCATGGATTTGTGTCACAAAATATTCATTAATTTAATAACTAACTATTTTAATAAAGTAGGTAACAAAATTTGAATTTCAATTTTTTATTAACAAAACTTAAATTTGAAATATTATAATTATTATTGATTAATGAATTGTTGGAGGCGAATAAACCTTTACTTTTAGTTGTTGGCCCTAACTTAAGACAAGGACTAATGATGATCATCCTAACTACAATTATGGAAACCCATTATTGCATTGAATGGAGTACATTTCAAACAATATGAATAATGACGATATAGATTATCACGATGTTTAGAATGAGCTCTTAGGTGATGACGACAACAAACAATTGATGATTTAGCTAGTTCGTGGTAGTATTTTGTATATAAATTATAATTCAAATTCATGTTATTGTATTATACCCGAGAAGTTAATTATATTCTTATATTTTTAGTACATTACTATCTTTGTCATTAACTTACCTAAAATAAGATTCTATGTTTCAAAACATACATGTGTTATTTTAATAATGTTAAGTTCATTTGGAAAGTATGTAAACCCATATTTAATATATGATATTTTATCTTAGAATTGCAATTTACATTACACAAATATCTTTTTTATATTTTATTCCCCATTAATTTGTGTAAATGTTACTATGATCTTATTTATTATGTTTGTTTAAATGGTATTCAATAGTAATTATTTGTATGTGTACAACTAATTAATAATATTACAAATTATTATTATTATTATTGGTAAAAGGTTTTGGAGGGACCTTACCCAAGTTTACAACAAAAGGCTCAACAACCAAGATAAGAAAAGTAAAACAATGTGGTTTTTTGATCCGTGGGGTCCACACCCCAACCAAAAGAGGAAAAAGTAGTAAAAAGCAAAGGTAGGGGCCAACTGCCTACAAAGAGCCCAGAAACAACAAATCAACAAAAAAGGCAGTTATACAACAACACAAAAATTGTTGCACCGAGTACAAGGAACCAACAACATTAACCAACAGACTTGCTAAAAACTTTAATAGCCACCTTGAAAGCTTGGTAGTTGATGCCTTGAAACTTCTTGTAATCTTTCCATTCTTCCGAGCTAAATCCAGGATGCCACTAGAGTCACATATTTGTTGGATGTGTACCTACATAAGGTCCATTATAGCACTATGCATAGCTAAGAAATTGTTGTATTTATCCTCAAGAGTCTTAAACTTGGTTTCCAAAGTAGAAATTTCATCTTTGAGGCCTGCGTTGGGGTTTGAGGCTTGCTCTTTAATAGTAGACTTAAGCAGAAATATACATTTTCTTCAAGGGTTTTAACCACATTAGCCTACATGTTAAATTTATTTTCTAAACTAGTGCCAACATCAATATCGGGAAAAACAAAGGGGGGATATCATCTACCACAATTTTTTTCTCCCTTCGTGTCGAGCCCACAACTTCCTTGCCTTTACTGCTACTACAGAGAACCCTTTTTAGGGGTGGCTCTAAGACAGAGTCTTTGTACATTGGATTTTTAGACCAAATACGGGTTTTCTTAGGGAGGGGAGAAACCACAACAGGGCATGGGTCATTGCCAACAACACTAGACATGTACTGACTAATGAGATATATGACACCCTGATGGAGAGGGATAGTCCTCTTATGGCCCTGAACTTCAAGAATGGATTTTTCCATTGACTTCAGAATGTAGTAGGAGAGGCTTACCTTCACCTCGTGCCTAAAGTGGTTGAGCAGGACCAAATGATACTATGGAACGATGGAGAATCTCCCTTCTAAAGTGACATAGCGTACCATCATCCATGTCACCTCATCATACGGTGCAGGATAGAAGAAACCAAAATGCCCTCCTTTTTTATGTTGAGCATTTCTCTGTCATCCAAAAACAACCTTTCTTCGTTGTCTTATCCATTTTGTTCCTGAAAAATTTATTCCCTTCCATGCTAAGACCAAGTAATAAAAGAGATGAATTCCTTAGTGATTTGGAAGCTCTTATCTCCAAAGGATACATTACGGTCTTTCCAATTTTCCATGAACTGAATGGATATATATTGGTCATGCCCTTTTATGTGTTGGATGAAATCGGTGAAGCCCTCCATATTAATGGTCTCCTAAAGATCAATTTGTTCTTGCCATTGGGGATCAAATTTAGGTTCCACACAGAAGTGCTACCACCCATTCTCGAAAACCCCTCGAGAATTCACATAATTAAACTAAAAGCTATGAACAATAGACTTCCCAACAACCCTTTGACAACCTGTATGCCTATGCAAAGCAAAATAAAATCTGCTTCTTTCTCCCTGAAAAAATTTGTGTGATCAATTTTCGAGAACATGGAAGAATAAATTCGGGCATGCCCGAAATTCCATTGAGATCTAGCTTTGGGATTGCACATGTGTTTGCCCCATCGACTGAGGTGTACTAATGAGTGAATTCATTTCATTTTAAATGATGTTTCTAACTTGGTAGGAGTGTCATTGATATCATGCCACTCTTTGTAATCATTGCTACAAACTCCAATATTTGCAAGCAAATCCATAGATTTGTTCCCTTCCCTATACACATGCTTGAAAATGATGTTAAGACCATTGCATAAGTTATGAGCTTCATTAATGAAATCCCTGATGGTCCAACTAGGATTTAAGGATTTAGTGAGAATGTTGATAATATTCATTGAGTCACCTTCGATGATGATGTTTCCCATGTTGAGATTCTTAGCAATTCTGATTCCCCAGAGTGCAACTAGAGCCTTAGAGTAGTGGTTAGTTTGCTTACCCATGGGACATATTAAAAAAAAATTACATTTACATACATTATTTATTAAAAAAACGTTACATACACACATGCACACATACATACATCTATATAGAAATACACAAATACTATTTATATTTAAAAATTATAACATAAACATATCATATTTCAAAAGATTATATGTTTAAAAATATATTGAAGGAACTTTTATAGCACATTTGTGCCACTTGCCATTGTGATATTGGCCCATTGGCGTCATGAATAGCCAACACAAATGCATGGACAAAAGTGGTGTGAATAGTGCACAAGTAAAAATGTCTAGTCATGTCAAGGTTTCATCATATTTATGCCACCTATCATGACATGAATTCTCCGATGAAATAGAACTAAAAATCAAAATAATATCTATCTTTGCCGCAAATTTGAGAGAAACATAACATTATTCACACTTTATTTAAAAATGTGGTATGAGGTAATTTAATTTTAGTAATTGTGGCAATCCATTGAAATTCGTGAGTGAAAAATGTCAACTCGTGTGTATCACTCTAAAGAACGGAAATGTGCATGTTATTAATCTATATTTATCTCTCAATGATTTTACAAGTATATATTTGTTTCTCTTTTTTGTTGAATCTTCAAAAAAATCATTTCCACCATCGTGTGGAAGGAGAATTTGGACTTCCTAAATTTGCTTGACACACAATCACCATCTTTCATTTTGTATGTTTCATTTGGAAAATAAAATTGTGTAAATGGTTATTACGCCGAAGGTATTCCCCCTATGGGAAAGGCCCTTCCAGACGTTTCTGCAACTATGTTAAATTTGACGTCAATTTGGACATTTTTTCAAGGCTATTACACTTGATGTCCTGCTTTGACGGTTTCGATGGGTGTCCGGAAATTTTTGTATTTTTTCGCATTTTGCAGTTACATGCTATATTATGAACTTTCCAAGCAGAGTCGATTGTGAACTTTCCAAGCATGCAGATCATGGCAAGAGAAGGGATCATGATAGAAGTAACGATGAGAGATGGCGTGAACACTCTCGATCATAATGACACAAGTGTTCTTATTTTTGGATTGGGTAAGAAGGCTAATAGTGCTTTTGAGAATGTTTATGGGCAAGTGTGGAATTCTCTAGAGAGAGAAGAAGGAGATGAAATTGGTGAACAGTGGTGTGATTCTTGGGAGAATCTAGCCGGTGAGGCGCTTGGCCAATGCTATGATGACATAGATCGTGAGATTTGCATTGCAGAGAAAGGGAAGGATCCCATTTAATGACAATGTGATGCTTTGAGATATCTTCTCCAAATAAGTTCTATTCTTGGGAAAAAGATCATGGACCATGTTCATGTTGTGGAGAATTCAGATTCCATTATTCATTCATTGGACAAGTCTTAGCAAAAGGAATTGTTCTTCATAAGAAAATCCCCTCCTTATGTTATTGTACACGTATGTCCTGGAAATTTGAATGTGGGTAATAATTTGACTGCAATAGTTATGGAGGATATATGTTCTTCATCCCTTGATGAAGTGGCTAATGGGGAATGTGACTGGGTAGATGCCAGACATCAAGACAACAATTAGGAGGTTTGTTTAATTTTCATTGGCTTTGTGTTGGATTGTATTTAAGAGAAGTTAGTGGGATGACATTAGCATTAGATTCTTTTGTAGATTAATTTGGTTGTCATTGGAGCCATGGATATTTGTACTTGCACATTATAGATTGCGTAGAGGATCATTTACGATTTCATTTCTTTTTATTTCCCATGGACCAAAATGTGATGGTGATATGATTATATCACCATGTAAAATAAGAGTTTTCCGAAGATGTATCATGAAGTTTTGGATCTCTAAAAGTTTTATTTCATCATATTTTGTCTTTTGTTGCATGAAAAATGTAGCCTCACAATAATATATTTGCCTTACTCAAAACTATGTGAGATTCTCAATAATTCTAGCAAAAAGTGCTGATTTTCTCATCTTATCTAAAATTGTTTGATGGCTAAGATGCACTGGATTAAAATCTAGAATTTTCTAATATAAAATGCATATCTAAGCAACTATTTGAGGAAACTTCTATTTTTGGTTTTTGTGTTTAGCCTTACTCATTGTAATTGGGGTTCATGAAGTATTTATAATCTATTCAAGTAGAATGGATCAATCGCTCATTAAGTGTTCAGAAGTATTAGAAACAGAGGTAAGTATAACTGGAAATTTTCAAAGCATATATTTAGGTAAGTAAGTTGTTTCTTTAGGGGTTCTTTATTATCTACGTTTTTAAAGACCATTAATGCATGAAAACTTATGCATGAAGAAATGACTAGAAAATGGAAGGTCATCAAAAGGAAGAAAAAGATGATGATGTATAAACAAATTTATGTAAGCACCATCTTCTCGTTCTTTGGTTCTCACAAAGTTTGTTTGGTCTTGAGCCATTTAAGCTTGAGCAGCTTGCTTACTAATTTAGATATATGCATTAGCTACCCTGTGCATGATCGATGTGGGCCTATGGCGGGCCTTGTAGAATGGTTTATACTGACACAATATGTTATGTACATTGTAAATACAAGTAATACATCCATTTTTTCTCATGCACAAAACCTTTAGACTGATTCTATTAAACATCTTGTCATTATAACTTTGTTTCATAATTGTCTCTTATATGCTCTTTCCATGACTGACAGTGCAATGAAGGCTCGAATGAAGATGCTACCCCTGCAGATGTAGTTGCTTCCAACACACCAACAACAAAGAAAGCATCTGAGCCTGGTATTTGCATTATATTTTTTATGGATATAACTTGTGATATAGTGGTATGATTGTGGATTTTGGGTTCATAAATATGATGAAAGGGGGTTATTTTATAGCACCAACTCATGTATTAGTTGTTTGAGGACTAGATGAACACATTGATGAAGAAATGTTACACTATGAGTTTTCTAAACATGATCCAATCAAGGTAAAAGGTGGTATTTATTGAAGAAATTATCCATAATCTGCGCATTGTATGGTTGGTCATAATCCTAGCCATTTGAATGTGTGCCAAGTACAGCCTGATTATTTTTCTCTGTCAAAGTCTGTCCAAAATGAAGTAATTTTATCTTATTACATGGTACCTCGTTCACTCTTGCTAACATAAAATTATTACATGGTAACAATGCATGTGCTTACTTATGCAGGACCTTCGCCTTGTTCATGATAAATTCACTCATGTTTCGTGGGGTTTTGCATTTATACACTTCCATTCAGTACATTAAATTCTTATACGTTTTTATCTATAGAAAATGACCTGTTTAGTTTCTTGTTTAGCTATATTTTATCGTCATGATCTCAGTGTTGGGTTTTAATAATTGGAAATATGTCTTTTAGGTAGAAGAGGCGACCAAGGCTTTGGAGGCTACCAATGGAACGGTTCTTGAAAAGAATGGGCAAGTCTTGAGAGTCCAATATGCAAAGAACATTGTTGGACCAAGAAGAAAACCATACTTGATAACAAAGTGAAAATATGGGCTTCCTCTTATACTCTGGTGGATCAACATCTTATTCCAATAGGGGTTGTTGTGCCTATAAAAGGAACACCCTATGATTTTAATAAAGAGACCATTGTTGGGAGTAGAATAAATAATGTGCCTAGAGGGTATGATATAAATATGGCTCTGGACCCTCCAAAGAAGAACCCTGGTCTGAGACATGTAGTTAGAGTGAAGGATGATTTCAGTGGCAGGATTCTGAATTTGTGGACAACTGCTCCGAGCTTGCAATTTTATAGTTCCAATATGTTGAAGATGACTGTGGGAAAAGGAGGTGCAATCTATGGGAAATATTCAGCCTTGGCCTTGGAGACCCAAACCTTCCCTGATGGTGTCCACCACCCAAACTTTCCCAATATAGTTTACAAACCAGGAAGATCTATTGTCATACTATGGTGTATAGATTTTCAGTGCAGAAGTAGTCATCACATGTTCAATGTTAAGGATAGGTGACATGGCTTCTCAATCTATCTAATGAATTCTATTGTTTAAAGATAGTACAACATTGCCATTGAGAACAATTTTTTAATATTGCTTTTGAGGAGAAAATGTATAGGATTTTCTTTTATGAAATAATCTTTCATTGGTTTTCTTCATTCTGTCAATTTATTGGCTTTCTTCTTATAATATGACATTTGTATGGGGTCAGTTGGTTCGATCGGATACTAGGAACTTGCTTAGGAGCAGGCATTGACAACATCAACTTTAGAACTCTAGCAACATCATGCATGGTGGGTCGATCAGAGGGTCGTTTCTTGGTGCAAAGCAATGCCAACTGGAAGATTTTTTTTACGATCCCAAGATCCTTGCAGGTTGCTGCAAATTCTATATCAACAGTTTCCCCGTCCACTGTATTCTTGCATTCCGTGGTGTCTATTTATCTCAGATTGCATCGTTGTGAGTCTGTGACCCATTATTTTTCTCTCTTCCATTATATTGTTACATCACATTGCATGGTGTGCATTGGGTTATTTCCTTGCATTCTTCCATTTTGTTGCACATTATATTGGATTCTCTTCCACTGTAGTCAAAAATGTATTTTATCCTTTAAAAAGGTTGGCTCGCATTTTTTGCAATTTAGGTAATTGTGGAGATGTTTAGCCTTCAAAATTCCATATTGCCATTTGTTAGAGGAATAACGAGCGTCTTGAGTCATTGTTTCATAATGACATATATTGCAACCTTTAGAGGTCATTATGCATCACAAATGACTTTTACAGTTCTGGACATAAAAACTCCCTTTTGGGATGAGATGAACTAGAGGTCCTCATAGAGAATTGTTGCATGGAATCTAAGCTTCCTTGTTTGGCTGAGCAATTTTGTGACTCTTTGCATCAATTGTTTGGATTCTTGTTCAACAATGATGATGCTTTACTAGGTTTGATGTTCAGAATAGGTGATCATCGTAATTGTTTCTACGAACAAAGACTACACATACCATATGGGGTTTTACAACAATATCCATTTTACCATTTTTGCAATTGAAGGCATGATCAGGATCTTGTGATGGTGAGAAGGCTTCAACAGTAACAAAATATATTGAATTGGTCGAGTGGAAATGCATGTGTAATGTATATTGATGATGGAAAGATTTTGAGACAAAATACAACTCCTATAGAAAAAGTATATACCATAAGACCCTAATGTGTTGTGTGGTCCACTTTGATCATTGTTGATGTTGTGGGATTAGAAAATGATATCATTTGAAGGGCTATACCTATTAGGCTATCATGTTTGGGTTTTAGCTTTTATAATATATATGTTCTTCATGAAACTAATTAATAAGTCTCTACAAGTACATGTTAGAAGGTGTTGGGCCTTAAAGTTCATTTGATTGGTATTTTTATTCTCTTGCTTAAAAAAATTCACGATAAACCTAAAATATATTTAGGAGAAAAAATCCCTTACAATGTATGTTTTTTCATACTCAAAATATCCTTTGTAAAAAGTGACATAGAACACAAAGGAAAGTTTTAACCAATGACCTCAAGGTCCCATTGATTAATTTCACTACTAATGACTCATAGTATAATGATGTTACATACATGAATAGGGGAAACCTAATATGATACATACACAAGCATACATATATGTGCTGAAAATGAGATCAAAACATCCATAACATACAGTAAAAATAAGCAGTGGAAACACAACAATATGGGACATAATATGTAATAAATTCATTAGCCTTTCCGAATTGAGGCCAGGTTTTTGAGGTTAGCTCGCCCTAATGGAGCGCAACCCTTTTTTATAGAAAACACAATTAAAAAATACAACACAATGTCTCTTGATCTTCCAAATTCTTGACTGTACACACTGTGCAACACCTAATCTTATTTGTATAACCTATTTGACCCTTTGTATCCCTAACATTTTATATAACTCACTAATGTACCGATTCCTTTATAAATTATGGATGATTAATTTCCCAAACATCATCCCTAATAAACATCAAAGAAAAGTGTCTTCCTTGTACAGTGAAGACCTCCATCATGATTGAAGTCACAATACAATCAGAACCCATTTTGTCAATTGGTGTTGATAAAACCTTGTTATGTATCCTAACAATACATAAAGCATTGTAACTCATATGGATAGTCCACTTGGATTTAAGTCCCTATGTAGCCATCTCCCACTACATAGCTCAAATGTTGCTACATTGCCTTAATCTAATTTTTCATACCTATGAGGAGACACCACATCTTGCTTCCATTTAAAACAATCCTTTTTAGATGCCCAGGCTTTCAGTTATAATGCTTAATTTTTTTCCCTCTTATTTACTTTTTTTAATTCTTTATTTGCAAATACTTCTACTTTGCATTCTTTACCGTGTCCATTGGTGTTTCCAACTT
Organism: Taxus wallichiana var. yunnanensis; assembly: GCA_018340775.1. Classification (NCBI taxonomy): domain Eukaryota; kingdom Viridiplantae; phylum Streptophyta; class Pinopsida; order Cupressales; family Taxaceae; genus Taxus; species Taxus wallichiana. The sequence continues at coordinate 961,696,940 of CM031240.1, forward strand.
CATGCCTTTTACCTTTGTTGTTATTTGTTGGTGCTTAGAAGGCTCTAAATGACTTTGGTAGATTGTGGCCCATTTTTAAAAACATCAAATCACATCTCTATTAATCGGCTTTCTCCATTCATGTATTCCTTAGAAGCGCCACCTTGCCTTCTTCCCTTTATAATACCCAAATTTTCACTTGACTGAAAATCCCCAAAATTTGGTCCAATATGTTCCTTGCATAAAAATATACAATTTTTTCTAAAGACTCAAGGGAAGAATACACAATTTTGACCCCCAAAACAGATGGTACATCTAGATTGGGCACACCCTTTATCAACATCAACTACAAAAGTAATAACTATCCCTCTAAATCAAATAACATATATCATTCGGCGTTCACATCGCATTGTATACATGTGATTGCTAGTTTTTTTCCTTTTATATTATACTTAATATTTTGCTTTTGCTTTTTGGTTGAACTTTTTTAGAAATCATAATTGAGTGTATATAGATGGAAGACATAAAAAAATTGTTAAATAATCATATTTAAATATAATGTGAATTTTAAAATTTATTTATTGATAATTTTAATATATAACAATAATAAATTAATTATATATCTCGTAAAAATTATCACATTTAATATATAAATATATATTTGTCAATTGTAAATGTAGGAAATTCATATAAATATTTATCTAAATGACTCTAAAGTCGGATGTTAATTGCACATTTATATGTTTAGAAAAAGATAATTTCACAATTCATTATTATAGTTATTAATTCGTAGCTTCCACATATAGGTTCTATGTGGTAATGTTGATTGTAGATATATTCATTGAAATTGTCACAAATATAACATTGGCTAGAGATGCAAAATTGTGAATTGTGAGATTTTTAGAGAGAGAAAATATATAGAAAAATATACATTTTGTGAAATTATCTTTGAAAAAAACAATTTTGTGGGAATATTAAAGACACGAAAAATTATTAACAATGTACAATATAAAAATATGTAGGTGAACTATAAATTTCAAAAATTATGCATTATCAATGAGTTGGGAACAACAATAATATGAAAAATGTAAATGAGCTACAATTAGCAATAACACCTTTGGTGCTATTATTAATTACAATTAGATTTATATATACAATTAATAATTATTAAAAATTAAATTATTATTACAATAAATAATTATAAAAACTAAAATTAATGTTTTTATTATTTAAATTATTGTGGTTAACCACAATAAAAATTAAAAATTAATTTAAAAAATTAATAATTAAAATTATTAAAAATCAATATTACTAAAAATTAAAAAATAATTAAAATAAAATATATATAATTGAAATTAATAAAAATTAGAAATAGAAAGTAGTAAAAATTAAAAATTAAAATTTGTAAAAAAACAAAAATACTAAAAACTAAGAATTAAAATTAATACAAATAAAATGTTAAAAATTTAAAATTAAAATTAAAATGAATAAAAAGTAGAAATTAAAATTAAAAAATTAAAATTAATAAAAATTAAAATTATTAAAAAGTTAATAAAAAGTAAAAATTAAAAAATATTAAATTTTTACAAGCTAATAAAAAATAATAAATTTTATAAGGTAAAAATGATTTAAAAAATTATTAAAATTAAAATTAATAAAAATTAGTTAAAATTACAAATTAATTAAAATTTAGAATTAAAATTAAGAAAAATTAAATATTACAAATCAAAAATACAAAATTCTCAAAAAATTAAAAATTAAAACGAAAAATTGAAATTAATAGATAGTAATAAGTAATAATTAATAAAAATTTTAAATTTTAAATTAAAATTAAAATTAATGTTAGTTATAAAATAAATTAATAAAAATTATAAATTAGAACTATAAATTAAATTTAATAAAAATAAAAACTAAAATATTAAATTAATAAATATTATAAATTTGATAAAAAATAAAAAATGAAAATAAAAATTTATAAAAATTAAAGTTAGTAAAATTTAATAATTAAAATTAATAAAAATTTATATATTAAATAATTCAAATTTAAAATTAAAATTATAAAAATTAAAAATAATGAAAATTAAAATTTGATAAAAATTCAAAATTCAAAATTCAAATTAGAAATTGAAGTTAATAATAAGTAATAACTATTAAAACTAAAAAGCCGATGGGGTGGGGTAGTACGGTTAAGTCACATGGTTGTGTGCTTGCCCACGGTTTCTAATCCCCCGAGGCACGATCCTCCTTGGAGGTGGTTTCGCCAGAGGCGGCATCTCTCGCTCGTGGCCGACTTTGGTGATTACTCCTCACCGCCGACGCGTTGGTGGTTGCTCCTCTCGTTGTCGACGCTGGTGGCTCCTTCTCCTCTCGGCCGCCGACGCTAGTGGCGATCCGCTCATTGTTCTTTGCCGCACCTTTTGCGTCGTGCATTTGTGGTCGCTTCTTGCTGCCGACACTTATGGTATGGCCGCTTGCTAGCTGGCCGATCTGGTGTTTGCTCCTCTCGCTACCGACGTTGGTGGTTATTCTAATAGTTGTCCCACTCACTGCGAGTCATTGTCATTGAGTCCTTTGCATCTTCACTTGATGTCATGTGTCATGGTTGCTTCAATTGGGTTCTAATAGTGGTCCCCTTCATTGTAACCGTGTTGTGGATCCTCTCAAAATCCTCAAGTGTACAAGGATGTGGGTCCTTTCAAACACCCTCAATTCAACCTCAATCCAAAAAAAAACTATTAAAACTAAAAAAATAAAATATCAAAATTGAAAAACTTACAAAATTACGTTCTTTCCATATAAAAAGGATCTCCACTCGAAAGTATGCCACACTTGCGGAAAAGCATGGGGAATGGAAATAGAATGTTAGAAAGAAATGGAGTGGTTGAAATGGCCATGCTTATCTCAAATGTGTTCTTACAGATCTAGGACCAGGCCCACAAGGTAGAGCTGGAAGTGCGGCACCTCCAGACCCTTATGGATCATTGGGCCAACGCTCCTTGCACTGTGGCACGGGAGCCCCCTACCTCCCCTTCTGGGAGTGTTCATTTGAGAGGACATCGTGGCCGAGGCCGGTCGGATGAACATGCTCACCATCATCGCTCTCCTAGGCGGCAACCCAAGCATCGGCGGAGCCCTGTCAACTACGGTGGTTGGGGTCCACGCAACGATCTGCGTAGCACAGTGGCTGGGGCTCCCGCCACCACTCCCCGCCTCCTACATAGTGGGATGGATGGGATTCTGGAAAATTCCCTCGGTTGGCTCTTGCCATATCTCCTAATCAACAGGACGACAAAGAAGAAGAAGTTGGTTGGTTCTGGTTGGCCCCCTTCCGGATGGAAATGATCTTCCAGGTAGTAACTTGGAGGATAAAGGGCCTCCACCACCGCCCGCTTCTATGTTTGTCAGAAAGCAATGGCTTAGTTTGTTTCCCTTTTGTTTTTTGGCTTTGTTGCCTTGTGATACTTTTGTCTCCTAGCCTTCGGCTAGTTTGAACGTGGGGTGTGCCCTTTACCACCCATATTTTTTGTGGATAGACTGTAATATTTTATTAAGTAATATAGACTATTTCATTAAAAAAATACTTACAAAATTAATAAAAATAAAAAATCAATAAAAATTATTATTGTTAACAACAACAAAAATTAATGAAATTTAATAATTAAAATATTAAAAATCAAAAATTGAGAATAAAAATTAATAAAATTAAAATTTAAAATTTGTAAAAAAACAAAAAATTTAAAAATGACTAAAAATTAAGAATTAAAATTAATAAAAAATTAAATATTAACAATTTTAAATGCAAAATTAAAATTAATTTTTTTAGAAATTAAGAATTAAAAATAATAATAAAATTGTATATTTAAATTTTAAAATTAAAAATTAAAATTAACAAAAGTTAAATTTGTTAAAATCAAAAATTAAAAGTTCAAATTAAAAATTGAAAATAATAATAATAATTTCTGATGCAAAGATCTTACATACCTCCTTCAAGTCATCCATGTCCTTTTGCATTAGTTCAACATTCTTTACATATTCTCTTGCACGCCTCTATTCTTTTAAACAATGTATCTCACACCGAAAATCTCTAATGACTCTAATCATCTCTTGGTAGACTTTCTTCTAATGCGTCGTGTCTAGATATTTGGCATGTATCACTTTCTCCCAGTTAATGAGAGGCTTGGACTTTAGAGGTTCACGCATGCATGTTGCCTCAGTGCGCGTTATAACCAACATGGGTTATAATTCTGGATCAGTCTTCTTAGGCATCCATTAATCAGCATTAGCGTCGCACCTTGATCATCCCGACACCCTTGTCCTTTTTCTTGTTTTTACTCATGTGCTCATATAAGTCTGGGAAATCCTCCAACTTATGCGGCTTCCCACACCATGAGCAAGTTGTGTTCTGAGGGAAATCCCACTGGTAATGATCGGGCGATCCACAAGTACAACAAGTTCCTTGAGCGAACCTACCTCTACCACCACTGTGACCTCGGCCTCGATATCCTCCTTAGAAGCCTCCATTCCTATTATCTCCATGGTTGTGCCCTTCATGATTATGGTTTTTGTAATCCTTGGACCCATTCACTACACTAGTTTTTCACACTCCTATCTCAATTGCTTCATGGATGTGATCAATCAATCTGCAATCGGTAGTGTGTTGTGGGTGTGGGTATTTCAAATCTTATAGTACATGAACACCTTCTTCTAAATCACGCGCTTCTACAGAGGAAAATTTCGAACATCATGTTCCAAGTGGAAAACTTCACACATCCAAAGAACATCACGTGAACAAAATTACGCAGACAATTATCCTTAGTATGTCCCTCGACTTCACAATCTATACACCAAATACCACTACGTGTCTCATGGGATGATTTAGCAGAAATTTTCTCCAATTGTTTCATTGTGGCTGCGATCTGCACCTCTAATAAGGGGCTCACTCAAATATCAACACTTCCAACCACCTCATCCCATAGATCAGCTTCCAAGGCCTCACACAGATCTACATATGTCTTATGAGAGAGTGCTCTTTGAAACGCAATCAACAATTCTCCAACGAACCATTGTGCATGTTGACTAGGATGGATATCATAAGACAAATTAGATAACAAATTTTTAAAATGTGCATCATACTCCCTCACGCTTTCAAATAATCCATGTTTAACGTATTTGAGCACACTAATGCTCTGTTGTTCAAATTCTAGAATGTGAAACTCGACTGTAAATGCAATATGCAAAGCATTATAATTTACCACTGGTGATGTGGGTCATACTTCGATACCACCTATGCATGCACCCTTATAGTAGTAGTAAAGAAACTGACTTACCTTCCTATCGAGGAGGTAATTCCCTTAATGCGCCATAATAGTTTACACTTATGCACATGCTGTTACATCTTCAATATATTCGTACTCTAGTTCATGGAGAGACATCTCATAGTAAACTTAAGGTGTCGGTTATCTTTGGCAATTTTGTTGATGTGGTTGATTCGGCAAAGGATCGTGTGGTCTCTATCCACCATATCCTTAACCAAAACCTCCACTAGTATTTCCTCCTCCTGACCCACCCGATCCATTTGATCCGTCTGATTTTCTGTGGTGGGATGTGGACCAATTGACTTACTTCCTTGTGTTCTAGTGGTAGTACTAAATTGGGCACCCACGGTTTGCGTGGTCGTAGCACCCAACGAAGTGCTCCCAATATTATGCGTGTTAGCATTATGTCCTGATGACACACCTAAAAATAACCCTGTAATATAACTTCCAAAGAATGACGTTGACTGAGATGCCATGGGCACGCTATTAACCTTATCTCCCAAATTTAACACAAAATGATATCTACTCGTCTCTACATGTCTACCTACACTAGCTTGCTTCTCAATGACTACTTCTAGATTCAGAACACCAAGCGCAAGGGCTAGGTGGCTAGGTAGGATCAAGTGGGTGCATACGGTCCTTACACTTTCCTCGACACGCTCTCATCTAAAGCCAAAGGGGATTCTCTCTTCGCGCTTATATAACGTCGTAGAACCAGATGTTTCAGCTCCTCGTCTTCTATGAGATCTTTAAATCCTCCGTTAGTCATCTCTCTCCTTAACTCCATTGCCTCATCAATATCCCTTTGTTTCACCATTTCCATCTCTCGCACTTCATTAAACTTGAGTCATCTTTCCTCTCTTTGTATTTCTACTGCTAGGTTTTCCATCTTTCTCCACACTTGCTCCCGCCCTACACGCGGTGGGGATTTAACAAGCCATATGAAGGCACTCTAAATCCAACTCTATTATCAAAATCTTGATTGATAACAGTATAATGTGCAAGTAATATCCTTTGGGCTCACGCAAGAATCTAAACTCAACCTCCTCAGGACAAAACTATGTAGAAATAACATACTCCAATGTATAATTGTGCCACATTCCAACCCCCTAACGATCTACAACTCTCTTCAAATCCACATATGTATCAACAATAATTTGGTTATCTACTCGCATCTAAAGTCTTGGTCTTGGACCCCAACACCTCCCTAGTGCATATGCTACCAGCTACTCATATAATTCTACTGAAAAGAAGTTGAAGTATGTTTCATAGATCTCATGATAAATATTATCTTCCACCCACCGTCATGCATTAAAATCAGGTCAGTGCTATATCTCTATGTAAATTGATCATGATTGTCCTCTACCCAACTTTCAAAGCCCTCCGAGTCCATCAATATGTCATCTGTAAGCAATATCCTAGAAAACATCTTGAAAAGAGGTCTCGCAATGGAACCAACATGTACTCTTTTATTTCCACTCAATTCTTAAAGGCGCGTTGGCACTTCATTCGAGACATAAATGAACTCTCTCCCGAAGTGCACAAAGCTACTAGGTTCCTCCATTCGATGCTTGAAAAGATGTTAGAATACATATACATGATGATATATAACCAAGTGTTCATTCAATCATAAGAACTCATTACATATGTTCAATTGGAAACACACATAATAAGGAAACACACGGATCATATAACAGCTTAAGATCAATTGCACCATGTAGTCACCATATTCAGACACATCAATTACTAGAATCCATCCTCCATATTCCATCATAAATAAGTCTTACATAAAGAAGCTAAATACATAACAATTACTACCACAGAGTCATGTGCGCTAGTGTGTGAGAACAACATAACCCTAATACATCACAAATTTATTCTCACATACACGGTACCCAAAATAAAGACATACAATAGATATTTATAGGGGTGGGGAATTTCCCTTCACCACCTATGCACTCTCAAAATAGACTACATGCCCAAAATAGCCATGTGTTAATAGTTGCATGCTTTTACAATGGAGCTAATAATAGATTATCCTATAAATAGAAATTACTTTTATCCCAATAATAGCTTGATCCATACATGAAATTTCAGCTTCTCTTTACATTTGCTTTATCCAAAAATAGACTTTCCTTGGCCATCAAGTCATCCTTGTAGACACCCATAATTACGCCCGAGTAATTTAAATACTTAAATTGCGCTAATTATCTCCTTTCCCACAAATTGGTGACATATTGTCAAAAGAGCTCATCTTCTCTCATATCGTCATTAATTAATTACACTACGCTAATTAATTAAGTCGCATATCCAACAAATACCCTAATTAATGACCTTTTGTTAATTAATTCCCCTTCTATTTAGACTAATTAATTATTATTAATTAATTAGCTTCCCTTTCAGTTAACCAATAAATCAATATTTAATTGATTTAATCCCCTTCTATAGTCTAAATCTATCTAGACTAATTAATTATTATTAATTAATTAGCTTCCCCTTTCATTTAACCAATAAATCAATATTTAATTGATTTAATCCCCTTCTATAGTCTAAATCATGCTAATATTCCTCTAAAAGCTTTTATAAGCTTGCACATCTATTAATTAAATCATCTTGATTAATTAATGAGCCCCCTTTATCCACATGGGTTACTAAAAGACAAGCTAACCCCTCCTAAAGTTAGCTCAACCCTATCTAAACCCCCCTTATCCACAACTAACTCAACATCCCTATTATCCCACATGCAAAGGGATGTAGTGATTCCTTTATCCATTGGGCTATATAAAGAGCCCTCCTCCTACCTTTACACTTACACCTAAATTCCTTGAGAAGACAAAAGCAAAGCACATAGCAAATAGACTATAAGCTTCTTTGTTATTCTTGAGAAATTCACCATTTGAAGAGCTAAGCCTCCTTTCTTGTAATTTTCTAGCCAAGTGCTTGGGTCATATGGGAATAGTCAAAGGGTCTTGTAGCCAAGCTTTGATGAGCTCCCATTCCTAGGTTCTTGAGGATCAAAACAATCAATTTGATTGCCATGGAGTCTACATAGGTCCATTTACTTTTTGTTGGTAATCTAGAGAAGTAGAGGTTTGAATACTTTAGCATGTTAATTCAAAGTTAATGCATTATGCTTAGTATTGATCTTGTTTAACTCTCATCTTTTACGGTGCTTATATTTTGTCTTAGCTTTGTTATAAAACTATTTAGGTGGTAGTTCTTATTCATCTAACTTAGCTTAAGCACAAATACACGCACACATGTGGCACACCCGGTGGGACGGATCCTTTGTCCCTTAGCATTTTTAGCTTGAATTCTATTGTTTTTGGCTAACCCTTTGATATGCACATATAGTAAATAATGTTCAATTTCTTGGGATTTTTGCTAGTATTATATGTGTAAGTTCTCATTTATAGCTATCATTTTAATGGGTTGTTGCCAATTTCAAGCTAACTTGTTAAAATTTGAAGTATTGTGAGATTTTTGTGTTTTTCACCATACTTTGGTTGTAGGAGTGGTGTAGGCACACTAACAGGCGCAGATACACTTATCATGACGCAGGCACCTCTCGGGTGGCGTAGGCGCACTGTCGGAGTTTGAATTTCTATTTTCGACCCTGGCACACATACACTAACCCCGACGCACATACCCTAACAAGGGCGCAGGTGCACTAACCTAGGCGCAGATGCTATTGCGTACTGTACCTTCACTGCAACGAAAAAACTGTCAGACTAGCGCATACACGCTAACCCAGACGCAAGAATCCCTCTCCGGTGGTGCAGAAATTTTCTAGTGGCGCAAGCGCTATGTTAGAATCTGATACTATTTTAATCTACGGTGGCGCACACGCCTTTCTAGTGGCATAGGAACCTCTCTGGTGGTGCAAGCGTCTACGTCGATCTTTATCTTGTTGTTTACCTTTCCTGGCGCATACGCCTTGATCCTAAGCGCACACGCTTTTTTGGTGGTGCATGTGCATTGTAAGTTTGAAAAACACAAAGGGGAACATCCACCCTAACCCACACCCAGATGCTTAAACAAGGGCACATGTGTCTTTTTTTTTTCTTGAGATTAAGGTGTTAAGGTGCTAACTTCCTTGCAGGTTTTATCTAATTAATACTTATTTTTGCAGGGTGTGTTTACATGTTTTTTCTAGATTAGGTAAACTTTGCATGCTTGCTTATAAGAATAAGATCATGTATGCTCTTCCCTCGTGTCCCTTGGGGTGATCTTGGGAATCAGAAATGATTCTTAGGTCTTTTTGATGCTTTGAAATTGTTAAGAATATTTGAATTGGAATGGGTTAACTTGGTGTGTTTGAATTAAAGTGTTTTTCCATTTGATATCTTCTTGGATTTTGGAAACATCACGTATGCTCTTCTCTTGCATCCTTGGACGATCCGGAGAATCGAAATGATGTTTACTCTTTTTATGGAAAACTACTAAACTCATTGTGCAGTCCATAACACACACTTGTCAAAGAAAGGAGGAATCGAAACAAGGTCAAAACTACTAATACAGCTTGTTGTATAGGTTTCCAAAAGGTGTTCAAGCAAACCACACCTCATTAAACAAGATCAAAAGAACAACATATTCAAAGCATTGTATTATAGGTTTTAGAAAAGGGTACGTCCCTATCTCGCTCAATCTGGAACATAACCCCGGCATAATGCCTTAAGCTACAAAAATAGGGGTGGTTCTAGGAACCCCAAAGTAGTCCACGTAAGAGGGAACCTTGTGGACAAAATGGGAAGTGCTCCGCACTACCTACTTGACTAGTGATTCTTTGTGAGATAGCATTACCGGTTGTCTATATGGCGACCCCAAGGAGAGCACACGTGGACACACTAGTTGCCCTTTATGCTCGAAGGGGGTAAAGTAAAGCCAAGATACTCCCAAGACAGCCGGGATTGTTTGGGTAAATCACACTCTCTTAAGACAACTTTGTAACACCTAGGGCGAGAGAACCACCTAAGAAGATATTCTTTGGCTAGGAGCCCACTTTGACCATTTCAAAATAGTGTTGAGTTGTGAGCCATATTTCATCACGAAACATGTGACGCATTACTTTCGCTTAGTTTTTCACTTGCCTTAAGGTGAGGTGAAACTTTGTCAAAGTAAAGCCAACATTTTTCATCACCATTTTTGATCTACTTCCTTCACATTCTTTTGACACTTTGTTGATCAAAATAAGGGTGACTACCTTTGTGTTACCAATCGATTGTTTCTACCACTTTTTTGTCTTTACACCCATCCATGTTTGTGGCTGGGTAAGTTAAACGTCTAAAGTGTGTAGAGGTGTATTCATATCATTGGTGGCCTTTGTGATCTTGATACCCATGTCAAGATCGTCATTGTAGTTAGGCGTGGTTCATCATCTTGAACTTCCTTAGAAAGGTTACCTTGTTTGTATCGTATCACTACAATTTTGGTATTTACATCTTGTTTCTTGTAAACTTGACCTAAATATCTATATTGTAAGGTTACGCTATACACATTTTAACAATTCTTAGTTATACTTTAAGCTTTTAGTTCGACTCTATTATTACCTCGATTTTGAAGAGTGCTACGTGTTACCACTTGTGCGTGTTATATCAATACCTTACTTTCTCGCAAATTTTGGTTAACATATTTTGGTGACATTATTGTGTCACTCACAAATTGTAACTGGCACTTTTTGGGATATAGGTATTAATTGACTTTGAACTTGCTTCTAGTATACCTTGCTAGGAGGTCACATTAACTTATTATATTTACTTACGTCTTGTTCATTCTCTTGAACTTGGCATAAGTGAGGACATCTTGTTAATTATCTTGTGACACCAACTACTTTTTGAGGCAACAGTCTAGGAAGTACTTCATTCATTTGTGTCATTGTTGATCTATCACTCTATCACATTGGTATTCTCACATTTTTACTCATTCATATTCTTGACATTCATCTTGCATTTCACTTAGGTGTGGTCACAAAGTTTTGAACACATTTACAACTTACCTTAGTGAAACTATTGTAAATCATGGCTCCCAAAACATGATTACGGCTCAAGAATCAAACATACGAGGCACAATAAGCGCAAGCTTGGGAAGCCTCAAACAGACAAGGGTCAAACCCTTTTATTGGACATGATCTAGGGCCTCTATTTTCTGTGGAAAAAGAGATAGAAGACATGGTCGATCATAGTGGTGATGAATTGGAATCCCCACATGCGGAATTTGACTTTGACCCCACCTTATTAGATGATTTCCTTTTTAGAAACAAGGATAGGGTGCTAGCATGGGTTGTAGAATTGGGGGCCAAAATGCCCACTACAAATGAAACAATCCCACCTACGAATAACACTAATGAGGAGTGACCTCTTATCAACATGGAGGACATTTTAACACACGGACATGCTTCTACCTCCAACGCAGAAATGATAATGTAGTGGGACATAGAATACCCTTTATCAAAGTGCCACGTAAAATCTAGGTTAGAGACACGAGAATGTTGAAGAACCTCCACAATATGAGGAAGAAGAGGTCACCATTCAACAACAAATTAGTAACCTTAGCCAACAATTAGCCTTGCTAACCTCTCATGTACAAAAGGAAGCAAGCAAGAATGTCCAAAAACCAAGGCCTAAGGTCAAAATCAGTGAACTCCATAGAGAAAATCAAGGAGAAGACAATACGGATTATCATCGTGTATATATCCCTAGCTTCTCCTACTAAATAACAATTGCTCGCATAAGAAGTACAATCCATGAAGGAAACACTCGCAAGCCTTCAAGAGAGCAATGTGGGGAGCATTAGAAAGTATCAATATGAAGAACTATGTCCCCATCCTTTTGACAAATCTATGACACTTCAACCTTTCCCTAAAAAATTCGACATGCCAAAATTTAACAAATATAGAGGGAAGGGAGACCCATGATATCATGTCAAATATTTCTATATGGCATGTCAAGAGGTGTCCTATAGTGATAATTATCTCATACGACTCTTTCCCAAGAGTCTAGGAGGTCAAGCCTTGGAGTGGTTTACTCGTTTGCCTCATGGGTCTATTTTTACCTAGCCATAATTGGCAGAGAGGTTTGTGCATCACTTTTCATACAACATAGAAAGTGATATCACCATGGCAGATTTATGTGGCACCAAACAATGCCCTAATGAGACTTTCACCAGCTTCCTACAATGGTGGAGAGGGATAGCCAGTCGCTTCCCTTGCGCTTTCCCTGAAAAAACAACTGGTAAGTATCTTTGTGCCCAACCTAAATCCAGACATTGCTTTCCACCTTCAAATGCATTGTGTTCGCACTTTTGAGGAGGTCATTGAAAAGGGTGTTCAAATAGAGAAATCCCTTATTGCTAAAGGAACTCTTAAGTCACAATCTAAGGATAATAAAAATGCTAAACCTACAGAGAAGCTGAAAATATTTAACAAAAACGTGGTGGGAGACGGGATCACAGATTCCAAATGTGTACAAATGGTCCAAACCGGTCAACCTTTTAAACTAACCAAAGGACCTATTCAACCACCACCAAAATGAAGAATGTTCACCCCTCTCAATGAGCCTTTGTCGGTTATATTAAAACAATTGGATGTGGCTCACATGGTGACATATCCTATGACACAACCATTTGATGACAATGCTCCAAAACCATCATGGTACAAGGAGCATGACTATTGTGAATTACATCATGTCAAGGGACATAAAATAGACAAATGTCTGTGACTTCGTCACTATATCCAAGACCTCATCAACAATGGGGAGATAGAGGTGGAAAACCCGAGAAAACTTAGACACCCAACAAAAAGATGGGGATATATAAAGAGCCATTCCCCAAACATGGTAAATCAGAAGAGTCAAAGCCGGATCGGGAGAGTCATCCCAAAGTTATAAAGCAGTGAATTACTTATATACCAAAAAAGACAACAATCATTATGATTCACTTATTGGATGTATTCTCTCTCCTAATGACCATGTGAACACCATTCGAATCAAGGGAAAGGATTGTGCCATGGTAACAAGGCGTGCCCACCTCGTGATTCCTGAACCTTCTCCATCAACCCCACAAAATGGTAGGTACAACCTCTTAGAGCAACTTGAGAAAATGTCTACCAAGATTTTGATCTTGGATCTTCTTAAGATATCAAATGTACACAAAGACATTTTGTACCAAACTCTTCAAGGGTCAGGAGTGCCACTAGAGGTAGATCCTACACATCTTCAAGCCGTAGTAGCAAACATTGTGCCAACTGAACACATTGCCTTCAATCATAGGGAGATCCCTACTGAAAATCCAACGCATAATCTCCCTTTGTATATTGAGGTAGTCGTTACCCACAGGAAGATCAAATGGGTGCTTGTGGACAACGGATCAGGGTTGAATATATGCATGTTGAAGTTGGTTAAGCAGCTAGGACATACTGAAGCAGATCTTGAGTCAAACATCATCACTATCACCGCTTACGACAATGCGGAAAGGGAGTCAACGGGCACAATCATGTTGCCCATGGAAGTTGGTCCCACTTTTCATCAAACAAATTTCCATGTCTGGACTTGGAACTTCCGTATAATATGCTTCTAGGCCGACCATGGATTCATGCCATGCAAGTCATGCCATCGACGTTCCATCAATGCATTAAACTGAAGCATGAGGGACACACTATTACAATACAAGGAGATTCAAAGCCCTTTGCTCACTGCAGAGCTCTCAATAGTTTTACATGTAAGGGTACATATGCATGTCCCTCCGCCGATATAGTTGTCCCTGTACGATGGAAAAGTGACATGCGAGGATGATAATCGGCAAGTGACCTTCCCCGTACCCGACCTCCCGAGGTCGTGCCGAGACAGCCGGTGGTTTGAAATGCGGGTGACTTAGATGAAGTCACAACTGGGATTATGGTCAATTTTCTATGATAGAAAAGCTACAAGCGAGGATGAGAATCGGCAAGCAACTTTCTTATGGCTAACCATGGGAGGATCAGTGACTAAGATCTGGTAGTGTGATCTCCTGGTAGCTAAAATGACAAAGGGGAGATTTAGAGGCTATGAGCGGGTAGCATAAATTCCCTAGTGATTTATCCTCCTAACTAGAATTTAAGCGTTTAATCTAGTTATGAAGTCTCTAAATTAACTTAAACTGAAAATAACAATTTATACTACTATTGAAAGGGAAACTAATCTAAACAAAATAGACGATTGAAACATTATAATTACAAGCAATAATTAAACTACTTTTATACTAAAACTAAACAAGCGAGATAACCCGGTGTGGTTATTCACCTGTGCAGATGTGTGAATCTAAATAAAAGACAACTAATTAACTTAATTGAAAAACCTTCAATCCTACCTCAGAAGTGAGGAACAAATCATAGTTTCTCAGAAACTATCATTCCTCACAGCTTCCCTGGCAATATTGAAAGTAAGCTTAACTGAAATAAAATGATTCGCTACTCTATTTGATAATAACTTTGACAATTTAAACCTGGAGTTTACTGAGCAGAGGCAAATCTAGTTTTGTTGTAGCTTGTCCCCTCAGAGTGATCTCTTCGTTCTTGCATGTTCACGTGAATCCAGAAAGAGTAGGAGTATGGCAGCATCAGCAAGAGAAGGCACTGGGATGGTAGTCACTTTGAAGTAAAAATGGCATGAAGCACAAGTAGGAGAGGGATAGCGCAAGTGAACTGGCTTGGCCTATGCAATTCCTAGCAGGGTCGTTGCAGCAATGATGAAATAAAATGATAAACAACAGGTACTCAAACAATGAATAATAGCAGCTTCAGAGAAATACAACGAAGTACAAGTAGGAGAGGGATGGCACAAGAGAACAAAGCTTGGCCTATACGATTCCTAGCAGGATCGTTGTCGGTGTATAGTGAGGCATAACTAAATACTCAGAATTCTAATCCATGCTAAAGATAAAATGATTCATAAAATAAATCTAGGACTGAGTATTGAAGACTGAAACTCAAGAATGAAGACTCCAGACCAAAGAACCAAGACCATTTACTTGTAAACAAGATGCATATTTATAGCATTTGCAATGACTAGAAGGCAAGTTCAAATTGAACTCTCCCACCATTAAACAAAGATAAATCACTATTCAGTCGGCAAAAACATAAATACAAGCTTTAGTGGTTGAGAAATGCGGGTGAAAATTGAATTTTCACGCTTGACGCGATCGTCGGAACATTCTGGAAAGCGCGTACAGGACCGCCTTGCCATACTGGCACAGGCCTGGCGGGTGGGTTATAGACCGCCGCCCGGCCGGGTGACGGATTCTGAGGACCACCGCCCTGTCTGGGTGACGGTTACAGGACCGCCGCCTTGGCTTGGGTGACGGTTACAGGACCGCCGCCCTGGCAAGGAGGTGGTCTGTAAATAACAACAAAACAACAAGGAAAAAGAGAGAAAAGGCTAGGACAAAACATGTAGAGGCTAGACAAGGATTTTTGGGATGTAAATGTATACTCAACAAGCTTTCTGGATTCCGAACACCTTGCGAAGAGATCTTAATCATCATTGGGGCTTCCGTAACCAATTTCCGACTGTACAGTACATACAATTTTGGGTACGTACATATTGCCCCCTCGGAGAAGCGTTTTAGCCATGAAGAGGCATAAAACGTTGGGTCCGAGTATGGCGGTCCCAAAATGGGGAGTTAGAGGCTATACCTGACATGCCCGTGTGTCGAAATGCCACCGATTTTCACATGCTTTTCAGAATGTATGCAATGGATGACAAGTGATAACAAATGTTAAACAGAATGTTTTTACTTTATTTGCTTTTGTAATGCTGATATGTGATGACGATCATGTAGTTTTGAACTTTTGGCCTCTTTAGACAATGTCTGTGATTTCTTCTTATGTTGGCAAAACGTGATGAATGTATAGCGATAAAGAGATGAACTTGCCCCAATCCCAAATCCACACAACTAGTAAGATGCGAGGGCTCAACACCAAGAATTGGGAAGGGCACAAGTTGTATGAGTTTGATTTATGTGGAATGATGAGAGATAGACAAAACAAGAACAAGAACCAAATTTTGACCTACACACCCACCCTACTCAGAACTACTACCAAGCTTAGAAGGCCACTTACTTTTAGTTTATCTAGACTTAGATTCATAAATGGCAACCTGGTTGACAAAATCTGATTTTAAGGATTTGATCTCTTTGGAATTTGGATGTTTGCCTTCTTTTAACAGAATTTGACTTGTGTTTTTTTAGCATACCAAGATTTGTTAGTTTGTGTGACTGGACCCCCCACACCTTGCCTCACGCCACTAGTAAGAAGCATGGGTTTGTCACCAAAGGCAAGATACAGGCGAGTAAGGGCACTTCTTTCCTTTCCCAACCTCACATCACCAGTAAGAGATGTGGGCTTATCACCGAAGGTTGATGGGGCAAAGAAGTGTGTAAAATAAAATATTTTGTTTGCTTGGTGCTTTTGATTGCATTTGATTTTGACATTTTTGATCTATGACTTTGGGATATCCTTTCGTTCTAAGAGATTTTAAGAGGGATAGATGTGACACCAAGAAGCTTCTAGAACAGACCGTAGGCAAGGACAACTTTACCTAGTAGAAAGAAAGAGCAAAGCCAAGTATGCAGGTCTTGGTATGGTTTCCATCAATGTTTGTCTGTCAAACTTGATGAGAAGATTTGAAAGTACTTGATGATGTTTGAAGAGATGTGATTTGAATAATTTTGCCAATATCTTCAGAAATTTGTAACAGATTACTTAAGAGTAAGTTCCTGGACTACAATATTTATGAAACGAGTGAAAAAATGAACCAACTAAATTACTAATGTAATGCAATCGTAACCATGTACATATGAAAATGCGGGTGGAACCATATGTCATGATGTCTAAGGTGAAGAAAGTTGTGAATATCGAATTCTTCACCCCTAGAAGTACACAACGGAGAACCATTATCCTCAAATTTTTCATTTTCTTGACGAGGGCCTACCATTCTGGGTTTGAACTTACAACCCTTGCCCAGAGGTGTATATGTCCCATTATTAAAAACATTTTTCTGAAAGAGGCATTCGCGTACCTCTTTGTCATGTTTTTGAGAGATGGCATGTGGGTGAGCATGACTATGCTGCTCGACCTTCTCTCTCATAGTGAGCATTGTGTTAATGATGAGGTCTTGCCCCATGGATAGGGAAAACTTAGCTTTAGACACGCATGGGTCGAAGCTAGACTTTAGAATAGGGTAGTGCCTAGAGATGGTTTTGATAGGCATCATTTCAATTTTAAATTGCCCTTCTTCGTTTGTTAATTCTATCATGTTTATATCTAGATTTGGGTCATCGGAGGGAAGAGGTGCTATACCGAGAAGACTATCCATTCCCTGTGGTTCGAATGGGAGAAAGATTGGCTCATCATTCTCCAAGAGTTTCATAATTCCTGTTGTGGTTTTAGTGGAGACTGTTTCCACAGAAATTGACTTACCTTTATTTGTCTTTGTTACGTCGTATATTTTTGGGTCAACAAATTCAACCTTTGGAATGTCTGGGGTGACCGAGACTAACTCTTTTGTTGGAGGCGGTTTGTTTAATTGATTCATGGTGAGTTCATGCTCTGTATGGACTCCTTTCTTTTTCTTGAGGTTTTCTAAGTGTATATCAAAGGGTTTAGGATCCCCTTTAGCGATGAAGACCTTTCCTAGGTGTAAAAACCTTACTTCTTGAAATAGCGTAGAAGGAATTGCCTTCATGCGGTGTATCCATGGACGACCGAGAATCATATTATAGTTGGTTTCCTGATCTATAATATAAAATTCAGTGAGGATTGTTTTGGGTCCTAAGGTGACTGGTAGTATTATAGTCCCAATCGAAGTGGCCTTAAGGCTATCATAGCCTCTCAGTGTATTTCGAGTCGTGGAACAATTTGTTTCCCCATATCCTAGTTTTTGAAGGAAAGAGAAGGGGACTATGTTAACTACTGCCCCATTGTCCACCATTGTGCGTTTAACGTAATTGTTGTAAACCCACACCTGTAAATGCAAGGCCGGATCGCCTCTACGTGTAATTTCAGCATCTGTTGGCATTTTGTTTATGTCGAATATAAACTCGGTATCCCTATCTGGCTGCCCCGGAGGGTGGATATCAAAGTCTACATGGTTCACTTGTGTTTCGGGTGGTGGCGTAATGTTGATTAGATGACCAAGACCTAATTCATTGAGCAACGCAAAGTGATGCGTGGGTGAATTTTTAGCAAATCTAGGAATGAAATGTGGGAAAAGGTCTTGTTCAAATATGATATTAAATCATAGGATCCTACCGGTTTAGCATTTGTAGGAACTTCATCTCGTGTGGAGAAAATATCGGGTAGGGGTTGTGAAACATACTCCTTTGTCCGAGTTGTTGCATTAATTTCACACTCAACCTCTAGCTCGACTAATCCCAAGATTTGTGTAATACCATTTGAACCTAGGTTAGGAGCAATCTGAGAGTTGTCAAGAGTTGAGGCGTCTTGATTGTTATTTCTTATTATGATACCTTTGTTTTTCCCGTTTGGATCTAACCTATTATTGTTAGAATGATTTGGGAGAGGATCATTGAAGATCTTGAGAGGTGCATTTTGAGTGGAAACTGATCCCATACCAAGTGGCAGTGTAGGATTTTCCAGAAACATATCTACAAAGAGTTGTTTTTGCTCTTCTGGTAGATGTTGTAAGAATTTGTTGCAGTCATGGCAAGTCCTAGTATCATGACCCTTGATTTTGTGGAAACCACAATATAGATTGGGATTATAGTTCCGTGGTCATCGGTTTGAATCCTGTTGTGGCCCAAAGTTTTGATTGGGCTGTTGGTTGTTATAGTTGAAATTTCAAGGTTGTGGCCTTTGGCTTTGGTTTTGATATCCATCTGGGCCCCGAGCAAGGCCTTGTGGCTGGATTTTCTGTTGTGGAGGATGATTAGAATCCACCATATTGATCGTTGGAGTGAAGTTATTATTGCGTTGATTGTTAGCAGGTGTCGGGGTGTTCACAACATTTGGTCCTTTGACTTGATCAGTGACTCCATCTATTGTAACCCCACGGTTTTCATTAAGGATCTTGGGTCCTTGATCGGTATTCCCGGCATTAGGATAGGTCATAGTGTTTTGATTAGGAGTGATTAATTTCCCATTTGTTCCATATGTCTTACGACCACTATCTATCGCTGCTTGATCTATTCGAAGAGCGCTCTCAAGTACTTCATCGTAAGTTCTTAGTGGGAACTTCTGGACTTCTTCCTTCACCTCTCTGCTGAGAGAATGAAGGAATAAATCACATAGTTCCATCTGATCCATATTTGGAGCACTTGCTGAAGAATAAAGAACTGTATGCCACCTCTGGATGAAATGGGAGACAGATTCGTTGTGTTCTTGTTTGATGTGTAAGAACTCCCTGATTCCTGTTCTTAACAGTTTGTTCATGTCAAATGCCTTAATGAACTCTAATACGAGTTGTTTAAATGAATGGATGGAGGCTTCAGGTATTCTATAATACCAGTCGAGAGCAATGCCTTCCAAGGTTTTGGGGAATATTTTAGCAACAACCCCATCCTAAGGGAGTAATTCACGTATGGCTGTAGCGTAAGCTTTGATATGCGCGTTTGGATCTCCCTCACCTTTGTACTTGGGTAAATCGGGAAGAGGTCTTGGAAGCATGACGCTTCGTATGGTGAAGTCTAAGGGTTCCTTCAAATATTCTGAATAAGTCCCTATCGCATAGTTTTCGACCATTGATGGTGGTTGTTGAGGGAGTGGTGGTGGGATGGGTTGTTGGTATGGCGCAACGTATGCATTGGCAGGGGCATAGGGAAGTCCCTGCGTTTGAGCAAAAGGGGCGGGAGAGGAGAACATATCTCCTTGTGGTGATTTGGAGTACATGTTTAAGTATGACGGGGTATTGTCTAGTAATGGATTGTTTGATACTAGACCGGGAGGAAAGGTGTTAGAGATGATAGGCCTTGTTGGCATTTGTTGTGGATACTGAGGAGGCATGCCTAACGTGCCTACTCCTATGAGGAGATCTACTTGGCCAGAGTGATATGGAGGATTGGAACTTCCTGCTTGCATGAACTGAGGATTTTGACTTGCTTGAGCAAGTTCTAACCCTCTCACTTTTTCTACTAATGTTGAAATGACTTCATTTGGTGAAGTCACGGTGCTTTTCCTGAGCGGCATTTTTGTATACCCTGGTGTTGTATAGGCATGTGATATCCTGCTATAAACTGATCGTTATCTTGCCAAGTTTCTCCGAGAGTATTTCCTATATGCAGTGGCATAGAGGTATTTTCTTGGAAAGAGATCTCGGGTTGTATTTGTAAACCTCCTATAGGTGGGTACATACCCCGAGAATGTTGTTCACTCCTAGGATAACGTATTGACTGTTCATCATCTAAGACCAGGTATGGGTCAGATTGTCTACTAATTTGTGGTCTAAGTAGCATTTGAGGAGACGAACCAGATTCTCCGGTAAACGTCATATTGTTCGAGCCTGAAGGCTCTGTTTGTTGCATTCGAGGGGGTTGATCTAACTCCCCTGTTTGAAAAGACGAGTTATATCTATTTCTTGGGGTTTGTGTTGACAACTGATTAGTTGAATAGTTGTCGCCCCATACTGAGAGTGAGGGTGATGATTGTCTATTCTATTGGGCATAGTATGCCTCAAGACCCAAGATGGGTCTGCCATATGCATCGAATCCCGACATATTCGGGGGGTATATGAATACCCGTAGAATAATGGGAAGGAGCAAAGGTGATTTGTGAAAGAACACGTGATACTATGACTCTGAATGAGAAAGTAGGAAGTTTATGTCACTTTCACTAATTTTGTTTGCTTCACATTAGGTTCACCAATTTTGTTTGGTTCACGTCGGGTTCACCAATTTTGTACGTCGGAAAAGCGACAAGCGAGCGTGGGAATCTACAGGTAACTCTTCCGCGTACCCGACCTCCCGAGGTCGTGCCGAGATAGCCGGTGGTTTGAAATGCGGGTGACTTAGATGAAGTCACAGCTGGGATTATGGTCAATTTTCTATGATAGAAAAGCTACAAGCGAGGATGAGAATCGGCAAGCAACTTTCTTATGGCTAACCATGGGAGGATCAGTGACTAAGATCTGGTAGTGTGATCTCCTGGTAGCTAAAATGACAAAGGGGAGATTTAGAGGCTATGAGCGGGTAGCATAAATTCCCTAGTGATTTATCCTCCTAACTAGAATTTAAGCGTTTAATCTAGTTATGAAGTCTCTAAATTAACTTAAACTGAAAATAACAATTTATACTACTATTGAAAGGGAAACTAATCTAAACAAAATAGACGATTGAAACATTATAATTACAAGCAATAATTAAACTACTTTTATACTAAAACTAAACAAGTGAGATAACCCGGTGTGGTTATTCACCTGTGTAGATGTGTGAATCTAAATAAAAGACAACTAATTAACTTAATTGAAAAACCTTAAATCCTACCTCAGAAGTGAGGAACAAATCATAGTTTCTCAGAAACTATCATTCCTCACAGCTTCCCTGACAATATTGAAAGTAAGCTTAACTGAAATAAAATGATTCGCTACTCTATTTGATAATAACTTTGACAATTTAAACACGGAGTTTATGAGCAGAGGCAAATCTAGTTTTGTTGTAGCTTGTCCCCTCAGAGTGATCTCTTCGTTCTTGCATGTTCACATGAATCCAAAAAGAGTAGGAGTATGGTAGCATCGGTAAGAGAAGGCACTGGGACGGTAGTCACTTTGAAGTAAAAATGGCATGAAGCACAAGTAGGAGAGGGATAGTGCAAGTGAACTCGGCTTGGCCTATGCAATTCCTAGCAGGTCGTTGCAGCAATGATGAAATAAAATGATAAACAACGGTACACAAAAATGAATAATAAACAGCTTGAGAGAAATACAACGAAGTACAAGTAGGAGAGGGATGGCACAAGAGAACAAAGCTTGGCCTATATGATTCCTAGCAAGATCGTTGTCGGTGTACAGTGAGGCATAACTAAATACTCAGAATTCTAATCCATGCTAAAGATAAAATGATTCATAAAATAAATCTAGGACTGAGTATTGAAGACTGAAACTCAAGAATGAAGACTCCAGACCAAAGAACCAAGACCATTTACTTGTAAACAAGATGCATATTTATAGCATTTGCAATGACTAGAAGGCAAGTTCAAATTGAACTCTCCCACCATTAAACAAAGATAAATCACTGTTCAGTCGGCAAAAACATAAATACAAGCTTTAGTGGTTGAGAAATGCGGGTGAAAATTGAATTTTCACGCTTGACGCGATCGTCGGAACATTCTGGAAAGCGCGTACAGGACCGCCGCCTGCCGCGCGGCAGGCGACAAGCTGAGAACGCCACCCAGGTGGTGGCGACGGCTACGGGACCGCCGCCACGGGTGGCGATTCTGACCACCACCACCACAGCAAGGAGGCGGTCCTGTAAATAACAACAAAACAACAAGGAAAAAGAGAGAAAAGGCTAGGACAAAACATGTAGAGGCTAGACAAGGATTTTTGGGATGCAAATGTATACTCAACAAGCTTTCTGGATTCCGAACACCTTGCGAAGAGATCTTAATCATCATTGGGGCTTCGTAACCAATTTCTGACTGTACAGTACATACAATTTTGGGTACGTACAGTCCCTCTCTAACTGAAGCCATGGAGTCTTGGGTAGATTTTGATTCTCTCGGTTCTTGCACCCATGGTGCCTCTACATCAACCTCTCCTTTTATTCATGGGAGATGAAGGTTCTAGAATACTACTGTGGAGAATATAATGTGCAACAAGCCCTCTTGGTTTCAGACCTCTCATTGTCACCTAAGACTAGAGGTCGACCTAGCTATCACTTCAGAAGACCTAGAAATGAGCAAACTATTGGGTCATTTTTACCGGAGGCTTGTTGGTTGAAGAAAAATTGTTGGATCCACCTATGACTTAGGTCTCGGAGGATACTTAGCCAACTCCTGCTATGAAACACTGAATACAAGAAATCTAGTAAAATGATGTACTCCATGGGCTATAAGGGCTTAAGATGTAGAAGAAATGAGCAAGGACAGCGAGAACCAAAGTGCCTCTCTTACATTTAAAAAATAGAAAGATACGGCATTGGAATTCTCCTTTATGGTACACATCCTAAAGATCAAGATTCTACTTGCTCTAAATGTGAGGATAGCTCGACTATCTAGACAAAGTAATAAAGATTCCCATTGTATCAAATATGAGGATCTTGTCTCCACGAACCTATTCATGAATACCGCTGTCCTAACCATAACCCCTACGAAACCTACCCTTGACCTTGTTTACCCTTCCCTTGTTGAATGGGACCAACAACATCATATGTCACTAGATCTATTTGAGAATGATGAAGCTATCGCAGAGTTCATGGGCATTCAAGATACAATTCCCATTAAAGACCACAAAAGGGCTTCTATATTGACTTGGATAACTGCACCTACTTCGGTGAGGAGGCTGAGCTTCGTGGTCAGCAAAACTTAAGAAAAAGTGAGGGTAAAAGTTCCAACATAAAGCCTCAGAAAAAATCAAAGTCCAAGTCACATAGTGAAAACCTCTTTGAGGCACTGGCCAACAAACAGGTGAAAAAATCAAAGGATGATAAAAGTGACCACGCCAAGGATGAAAATATTGTGGAGACATCCTTGGACAAAGATCTCAACGTTCCTCCCAATCCTATGCGTGTGGAGGACTTGTCAAAGTTACTAGTAGAGGAAACTATCGATGTAAACATTGGTACAGAAGAGGACCCAAAAATAGTCAAATTGGGAGCATCACTCTTGGCACGGGAACATAAAATATTCACCATGCTGGCACGGGAGTTAAAAGATGTATTCGCGTGGTCCTATAAGGATATGCCAGGATTAGATCCAACTTTGGTCATGCACAACTTAGTTGTACATGCAGATGCAAAGCCTATTAAAAAAAGCTCAGAAAGATGCACCCAAGGGTGGCCCTACTGGTTAAAGAGTAATTATAAAGATTGCTTGCGGCAGGATTCATTCGACCCATTGATTACTCGAATGGATATCCAACATCGTCCTTGTCCAGAAAAAGCCTGTCGGGATCAGAATCTGCATGGATTTTAGAGACATTAATAAGGCTTTCCCTAAGGATGATTTTCCACTGCCAAATATTGATATGATTGTGGATTCAACAACAGGATATGAGATGCTATCTCTTATGGATGGCTTTTCAGGATACAACCAAATCAAGATAGCTGATGAAGATCAACACAAGATAGCTTTTACAACTCCTTGGGGTACCTTCTGTTATCAAGTAATGTCGTTTGGTCTCAAAAACAGCAGGAGCTACTTATTAGAGGGCAATGACAGTAATTTTCCATGATATGATCCATGATATCATGGAAGACTATGTGGATGAAATCCTCGAGAAAATCTAAGACAAGAGAGGATCACCTTGTTATTTTGTGGCATATCTTTGAGTGCCTACAAGAGTACAAGGTCCGGCTAAACCCAAAGAAATGTGTATTCGGTGTGCTATCAGGAAAATTGTTGGGTTTCATTGTATCAAGAAGGGGAATTGAGGTAGACCCTGCTAAAGTGTCTCATTATTATTGAGATGCCTCCTCCTAAGAACATTAAGCAATGTGCAAACAGAGGGAAAAATACAGGCTATTCACCACTTCATCTCCCAACTTGTTGATAAGTGTCATTCGTTCACCCACCTACTTAAAAAGGATGTTGCCTTCATTTGGGGACCAGAGCAACAACAGGCCTTCGCCTTGCTTAAAAATACTTGGCCAATCTGCCTATCCTCATGCCTCTAACTCCTGGTGAGCCACTCCTACTTTATATCTCTACTACTCAATTTGTTATTGGTGCGTTGCTCGCCTAATATGACCTTGGTCATAAAGAAAAAGTGGTGTACTACCTCAGTCGCACTCTCATCGCTTATGAGCTCAACTATCCCCAAATTGAAAAAGCTTGTTTGGCTATCATTTTTACTTTTCAAAAACTTCACCATTATCTATTGAATACCAAAACCAAGCTTATATCCAAAGTTGACCCACTCAAGTACTTGCTATCTAAACCCACCCTCACAGGAAGAATGGCTAATTGGATCATTCTACTAAGTGAATTTGACATAGAGTTTGTGCATCAGAAGTCGGTTAAGGGACAAGTACTCACTGATCAATTAGTAGAAGCACCTTTGTAAGGCACTAAACCTTTGAATCTGGATTTTCCAGATGCCTCATTACTATACATTGAAGAATATATCATATGATAGATACACTTTGATAGGTCTTTTACTTTTCATGGTTCAGGGGCAAGTGTGGTCCTCATTACTCCTTCTGGCAACCCCATACCACAGGCATTTCATCTTGGTTTTCCTTACACAAACAATATCATAGAGTATGAGGCACTTATTGCAGGGATGAAGCTCACCATCAAATGGAACATTCATCATGTTAAGGTTGTGGGTGATTCTCAGTTAATTATCAAGCAAGTTAATGATGAATACAAGGTTAAGGATGAAAAACTCATACCTTACAAGAAGCTAGTAGAAACTCTGAAAGAGTATTTTGTGCGCATCACATTTGAAAAAATTCCAAGAGCACAAAACAGTATCTGCAGATGTTATGGCAACATGGGTTCTATGCTCGCATTCCACCAGGAAATAATGACATGCCATTCTTTGTGGAAAATCTATGCCAGCCTGCATACAACATGCCAGAATCCTGTCTGGCTTGTGATGTTAGTCCCAATTCCCCATGGTATGATCCCATCTTTACCTATCTCAAAGATAACACGTTCCCTCCTAACATCTCTCGTTCTGAGAAACAAATCCTAATTCACCAAATAGCCCATTATACCCTTTTAGGAGGTACACTTTATCATCGTGGCTATGATGGGAATTTGTTATGTTGTCTCGATATGACAGAGTCGGTCCAAGCAATCAAAGAAGTACATGAAGGGGTGTGTGGAGCACATACTAATGGAATGGTTCTTGCTTAAAAAGCTGTTGAGAGTAGGCTACTATTAGCCTACAATGGAAACTTATTGTTGCAACTATGTCAGAAAGTGTGTACTTTGTCATAAGTATGGAAATTTCATCCATGCTCCATCACAACCATTGCAACCCATCACCACCCCATGGTCATTTTCTAAATGGGGACTTGATTTGATAGGGAAGCTTACCCCTACTTCATCTAATGGCCATACCCACATCATCACAGCTACTGAATACTTTACCAAGTGGGTGGAGGTCATCCCTTTAACCTATGTAACAGGAGCTCAGATTTCTAAATTCATCATGAATCATATCATTTGCGGTATGGCATTCTTGTAGCCATTGTTACTGATAATGGAAATTCATTCAAGAATAAAATGGTAAAGGGTATCTATCATCGGTTCTAAATCAGGTTAAAATGGTCTACGCCATATTATCCCCAAGGTAATGGACAAGCCGAAGCCACAAATAAGACTTTGGTGCGAATAATGGAGAAAATGGTAAGTAAGACAGGTCGTAATTGGCATTTACAAATCCACCCAACTCTTTGGGCTTACAAGACCTCTATTCACACTCCTACGGGTGCAAC
This sequence comes from Taxus wallichiana var. yunnanensis, assembly GCA_018340775.1. Taxonomy (NCBI): domain Eukaryota; kingdom Viridiplantae; phylum Streptophyta; class Pinopsida; order Cupressales; family Taxaceae; genus Taxus; species Taxus wallichiana. The sequence goes on from CM031240.1 coordinate 961,723,819, forward strand.
GCCATATTCTCTGGTATTTGGGATGAGAATCTATCATCCCACTAGAAATTGAACTTCCTTCCCTAAGAATCTCTCTTAGGGATTATCTGGATAAAGATGAAGATTACCGGGTGGCTAGACTGGTTGAGTTAGAGCTCCTAGATGAGAAGTGCATCCACGCCCTTAATCACCTCAAAGTGTATCAGAACAAAGTCTCAGAAATTACAACAAAAGAATCATACCTCGTCAGTTTGAGGTTGGTGATTTGGTCATGAAGGAGAATCAATTCAACACAAGGGCAGAATGAGAAAATAAAGGAAAGTTTGAACCGCATTGGTTAGGACCTTATGTTATCATGGCCAAGTATGGCATAGGAGCATACAAACTTGCTCACCCTAATGGTGATGAGCTCCACGAGCCCATGAATGCCATGCACCTTAAGCGGTTCTATGCTTAAACATGGCGCAAAAATCAGAAAAAGCAAAATAAAAAACATGGTAAAATAATCAAAATACAAAAAAATAAAAATAAAAAGAAAAAATAAAAAGAGAAAATAGGTCATCCATAAGTGAAAACCACGCAATTGTGGCACTTTGGATAAGTCCTCGGGTGAAAACCGGTTTTCGGCGCCTTGGGAGGATTCGTTGTTTACAAGCATCTTGCATCGAGGGGTACTTTTACTTATCCTAGGGCTAGTTCCACATCTACCTCGAGATTCCCTATGAGCCCAATCTTGTCAAGCCTTGATCCAACTTTGTCTCCTTTTATTCGTCTGTGAAGGGCATGGTCTTTGTCTATTCCCCATCTTATGCTAGGGAACTTATGTGACTTCACCTTCCTATTTATAAGTGTGTGGCATCTTCCCTTGTATATTCCCCATCTAACGCTAGGGGCATCCACACTTTCTTGGTTACCTGTGCATAGCCCTAGAAAACTGTTGGAAAAACACAAAAACATTCACAAATATAAAAAACACAAAACAATAGAAAATTGTTTCACAAAAACCCTAAACAATAGAAAATTGTTTCGTAAAAACACAAAAACAATAGAAAATTGTTTCACAAAATGCAAAAACAATAGAAAATTGTTTCACAAACACCCTAAACAATAGAAAATTGTTTCATAAAAAAATGTTGCAAAAACATTTACTTTAGCTTACTTGCATTGTCTTGTTTCCTTCTTTACTTGTTTGCTTGTATAGTTGCTTCATGTTTGTACATTTGTTGTGTTTATTGCTTTGGGGCATACTTTGTTAGGATTTATCTTTTCTTGATTAGATTAGATTTATTCTTACTTGTGCATATTGAAGTGTGTTTTTTCATGCTAGTGAATCATGGTACATTGTTGTATTGGTTCATTATGTTCTTTTGTTAGCATTTGATTGTGTTTTTTGTTACATGTGCATCATTTTGTTATCACATCATCATATTTCCATCAATATCATCACATCTAACATCATTTATACATCATATATCAAGAAAAAGATAAGTATACATCATACATGAATGCTAAGCTAATCATCACATATCGTATCATCAAATGGGGGCAAGAGGGATCACAAATATCAAAATCTATCCCCCACACCCATATCATCATATCATCCCATCCACTAAGTCGACACATCACATGAGCAAAATACATTTGATATCCTCTACACGTCTATCATCTAGTAATCAAAACACATGCGATACATCAACAAATTATGATACATATACATGTGAAATCAAATCAGCTAACATCATAAACACATCTATCTATCCATGTACTCCATCAAGAAATAAACCAACAATGTCCATCTCATAAACACATATGTCATGTCAAAAATGTCCATATAATACATATGTGTGGTATATCTGTATCAAAAATGGATATACGTAACTGCGATACATCAAAAATGCCTTCATCTAAGGCGTATAAAAAGATGATACACATCGATCAAAGAATACAACTGCCTTCATCGAGGCATGTATCAAAATTTCAGTACATCAAAAAGGCCTTCATCAAGAGGCATATGTGTCAATATAATCATCAAGGCTGACTCAAGCCCTCAGATGGGGTGGTTGGTCTGTCTCACGGTGGTGGCATAGCATGAGCATTGCTCGGTCTCCTTGACTTTCCTCGTGGTTGTTCCACTGAGGCCTGAGGCCCTCTCGACTGGTCCCTCTACTCGACTGTTGGCTATAGGAAGGTGCTGCTTTGCTCAATGGAGCGCCTCAAAGTATAACGATCTATAGTAGGACGCTCCGCCTCTGCTTTGTATCTAGATCTCTGTGCATTTGGGTTGTCACACTTTGTGTCATCGTGCGTCGAAAGGATGTTATCTCGATGAATCTTAGGCAAGCTCAACTGGCCCACTACATGCTCTACTCTCAGCCTATCTTACTCTAGTATCATGGGCTGGCATTTGGGCTGTGTCTCCGATATAGGCTCGTTGCACGATCCATTTGTGTGACGCCATCTGTCATATCTGTTGAAAGTGAACAACACTATCATCTCCTGGCTAGCACTTTGGGCCCGAACTGATCTCGCTCTGCTCAAGTCTTTGTCAAAGTCGAACCCGAGCTTGATCGCACTCAGTATCATCTTTGTCACACACTCGGGGCTCATGCAGTCTCTCTCTGCTAAAGCCTATTGTAATTGTTGATCTAGGGTGGCTATCTATGCCACTATTATGCCACCGGGGCTTGTCCATGTACCGGCTGGAGGGCCCCTACTCTAGTACTCTAGGCCTACGAAGTTGTGCAGGTGCATGTCTTGGTCCCTGCGGCCTTGGTCCCTATACCTATGCGGCACCCTAATCATCATGTGGTAACCCATCAAATGGATCCTCTTCACTGTTGCACCCTCTCTCTCGTCACCACCATGATGAAGCTCTCATGATGGTCAAGCACTTCTTTGCCCGGGTCTCCTGCGGGATAGTTAAGCATCGGGGTAAAATAGTAGTGTACCAAGTCTAGTAATATGTGGTAGTGCTGAATCTCTAACCTGTCACATTGGATCCCATACCTGTGGAACCACCTCTAAGAAATTGGCCCTAGCTCGGGTCACCTATATGCATGGCCCCATGGTTGGCCTCTCAAAATCTTGACGGGCATACCACAGTGCAGTTGTGGAACCCCTACACCATGCCTAGTTGTCACTGGCATCTATCTACCCTGTATAGCTCAATGATGTAACTACGACTGCCAAGAAGAAAGTGCTCCATTGTGTAAACACTGAGCTCTACGACATCCTCCAGCTACTACATCTACCTATAGGGTTTCCATATGATATCCCTGTCTAATAGCTCATCAAACTCTCGTGATATCTGTATAAGTTGCCTAGGTGACCTTGTATGTTGCCACCTACTGAAACCCATGCCATATAAGATGGCTCCTTTGTAGCTCAAACATATAGAGTGCCTATGGGCGCTCGATAGCTATGTGGTCCCATGACCAGATCTACGGCGTGATGGCGAGCCCCACCATCTTCTGACGGTGCTAGGTGATCAGATGTAGGTCCCAGTAAAGGTGCGCCAATATACACTATCCCCAGCAATAACGCTCACCACTAAAGATCCCCTATACTAGTGTCATTAACCCTCTCGAAAGGATGTCCCAGTCTTATCAGTGAGTAAAAACCCACTGATAAGTGACATAACATATAAGGGCCCTCGGTGCAGTGTCGAGTTGGCGATACACTCATGAAACGTAATAGTCATACCATACCGTCATGCAGTATATCATCTCGGTCAAACAAATCACCGACATCTTCCCAGGATCTCGCCCAAGGTCGGAAATATACTCGATCAATGAACCCAAGATGGGCACGCAGAGAATCTACCACACATCCTCTAAGGTCATGGTCATCTCTCCAAGGGGAGTCGAAACACTTGGCTCTTGTTGTGCCACCACTCGCCCAATACGAGTAAGTAGCCCATGATCTAACGTAATCATGGCATCAAGACACGGGGCCTAGGCCCACTGCCTCTAGAAGAATGGCTATCGTACGCTAGTCTCATTGATGCATTCTCCCCTCCAGCTCGGCGATATGTGAATGACACTCATGCATCTAAAGCAACGCAAGCGTCTACATGTAAAATCATTCCATTCGTTCAATTACTAACATTTCCTCTAAATTCTACCTATCATTTTTAGGGTTAACCCACAAATCCTAAATTTTCTTCTAAGTACCATCATTTTTGGTTTTTTTTTGTCTATCCTCCATCTGCCTAGTGCACCTACATGCCCTTTGGGGTGTGTGTGCCACCCTTTGGCGCATGCACATGCGCGCAACCATCTAAGGGCACTTGCGCCATTATTTGGGTACACTGCGTATGCATGCATGCGTTGACCCTTTATATGTGTGCTATTATGTAGTGTGTGTGTAGGCGTGCACATGTGTGGCGTATACGCATGCACGTGGTGTGTTTTGTGCGCTTGGATATGCGCGCGTGATCACTTTAGGGTGCATGCGCCACCATTGGGCACTGTACCACCTTTAGTGCACCTGTGCCTACGTGCATGCGCTCGACGTGACCTCTAACCCTAATTCCTACTTATAGGGGCATTAATTACAAAATTGACAAAGAGGGTTCAAATACTCACAAAGACGCCATCATCGGCGTGCCACTGTTACCCTCTGGACCGTGTCTACCCATCTCAATTGGTCTCATGCTATCACCATCATCCTCATCATTTGTTAGAGCCTCGCGGTAAAAACTCAACAATGGTCGGTAACAAATGAATTGGTCGCGGTGATTTACCCCCCCGGGTGGGGTATATCAAGTTGTTTTTCACCACCATGATGCTGGAGGCTTGTTTTGACTGTTGTTTTCTCCTCTGTTCACCATTGAATAATTATTTTAATTAAATAATTATTTTTCTTTTATTTTTCACGTGCTGGGGCATTTTTTGCCGTCTAGTACCCCTTTCTTCTCACTAGGACAATTTTTATTGCTCATAGGTGATTTTTCTTCTTATACACACTCTCTTGAATAATTATTTTTTTATTTTAAAAATATATATATATATTATTCATTTTCCACTATCTGAGGACATTATTTGTCACTTGTTTCTTCTTTCTTCCACATGGGCCATCTTCTTTCGTATCTAGGCGCTTCTATTTCTTCTACTTGTCCACTTTGCATTTTAGAAAATAGAAAACAACAATATATATATATATATATATATATATATATATATATATATATATATATATAAAGCAGGCAAAATTCTTCACAAAATCCTAAAAATTAAAAAAACCTACAAAAATAGGTAACTTGCTTATTACGGTTGAAACTTGTGTCTTACGCATGGTATTCTCTCCATATCCTACTAGTTTGTTTCACATCTTCCCCGATTAACACGACTCGCGGATCGCCGGATTCACAACCATTCACAAAGCTAGTTGCTTGCTTCATCTGTACTCTAGGGCACGTCTTGTTGCCTGGTGTTGTTTCATTGTGCACAAAGCTTTCTACTTGGACCCAATGTCCATTATCATTTCCCCTTGCATGTATCCTTGCACTGAGGCATCTATTTAAACTTTTGTCGTCAATCACGAACATGTGGATCTCTTCAGCTTGATAACAAAACATTTGTACAACTACCTTGACCGTTGTTGGGTTGGATATGTGCATTCGTACTTAGTTTCCCTGTTAAATGAGCTTGTTTCCTTCTCATATTGCATTCTATTTTTGTATGTTTCATGGAGTTGGTGTTTTCAGTGATGAACAATTACTCATAGTATAGATTTTCATGTTATTCTACTTTTGTCGTATGCTTATGTTTTTCATACAGACCGATGATGTAGATCTTTTGGCAATATGATGACATTGAAATTGTTCAATACAAAGGCTACGAGGATAAGTTATTCTCTCCACTTCTCCATATTTCTTCTACATCACTTTCCTCTCACCCCTAATCTTTTGTTTCATTGGGGCATTCTACCCCTACCCATTCTTCTATCTATTTCTCACCTTTTTCGATCGTCGATCGTCTTCCTTCATCACCCCATCGACACTCGAGGGGGCATCTCTCCCTCCTACTAATTTTTCTTCTATCCTTTCAAAATTTCATCTGTCTACTATCTTTGAAGTGGCGTCACTTACGCCACCCCAAAGAGGGGCAAATGTAGACACCCATAATTACGCTCGAGCAATTTAAATACTTAAATTGCGCTAATTATCTCATTTCCCACAAATTAGCGACATATCGTCAAAAGAGCTCATCTCCTCTCCTATCGTCATTAATTAATTACACTACGCTAATTAATTAAGTCACCTATTCAACAAATATCCTAATTAATGACCTTCCGTGAATTAATCCCCCTTCTATCTAGACTAATTAATTATTAATAATTAATTAGCTTCCCTTTCATTTAACCAATAAATCAATATTTAATTGATTTAATCCCCTCTATAGTCTAAATATATCTAGACTAATTAATTATTATTTCCCCTTTCATTTAACCAATAAATCAATATTTAATTGATTTAATCCCCTTCTATAGTCTAAATCATACTAATATTCCTCTAAAAGCTTTTATAAGCTTGCACATCTATTAATTAAATCATCTTGATTAATTAATGAGCCCCCTTTATCCAAATGAGTTACTAAAAGACAAGTTAAACCCTCCTAAAGTTAACTCAACCCTATCTAAACCCCCCTTATCCATAACTAACTCAACATCCCTATTATCCTACATGCAAAGGGATGAAGTGATTCCTTTATCCTTTGGGCTATATAAAGAGCCCTCCTCCTACCTTTACACTTACACCTAAATTCCTTAAGAAGACAAAAGCAAAGCACATAGCAAATAGACTATAAGCTTCTTTGTTATTCTTGAGAAATTCACCATTTGAAGAGTTAAGCCTCCTTTCTTGCAATTTTCTAGCCAAGTGCTTGGGTCATATGGGAATAGTCAAAGGGTCTTGTAGCCAAGCTTTGATGAGCTCCCATTCCTAGGTTCTTGAGGATCAAAACAATCAATTTGATTGCCATGGAGTCTACATAGGTCCATTTACTTTTTGTTGGTAATCTAGAGAAGTAGAGGCTTGAATACTTTAGCATGTTAATTCAAATTTAATGTATTATGCTTAGTATTGATCTTGTTTAGCTCTCATCTTTTAAGGTGCTTAGATTTTTCTTGGCTTTGTTATAGAAATATTTAGGTAGTAGTTGTTATTCATCTAACTTAGCTTAAGCACAAATACACGCACACAATCCTGCGTTTAACTTTTGCATGATCCGCACTCCAATGTGCTTTTTCTATTTTCACTCATGACTGTAAAATTGGCTAAGTCATGAATCCTATCTTCCTGGGTGTGCACCACTACAACTTTACCTTCGTGTGCACACATGCATCCCACTTGCATGCCCTATTCCTCCATGCGCTCTTGATACTTAATCAATTTTCCAGTCCAACAATGGCCACTTAGGCAATGGCCACTTAGGCAAAAAATCAAGGACTTTGAGCTCCAAAATGGTGAGCTACAACAGGGAACAATACGACTGAGTCGAGACCACAAGGCGAGCTTGTAGAAAACTTGGGTCGAGCTCCAAAAAAATAAGCTTGAGCCTCTCATAAAAACCATGACCAAACACTGGAAGAAAACCACAGCCGAGTTGGAGAAAGTAACAGCTCGAGCCCTCCAAAAAGAGCTTAAAATCATAATTCATGTCGGCCAAAAAGGGTAAGCAATGGCGTGTTACAGTAGTAAATAATGGCGTTCCAGATACAGCTCTAGCCCTCCTCAAAAACTACAACAAATGCAATGTTATAACAAACCCAAACAGAGATCGAAATGTAGAGAGATCAAACTCATATAAACATGATCGAGAAAGGAAAATATAGGGCCGAGTTGAGACAACGCGGAGAGCTTATAGAAAACTATGGCATCTACACAATAAAGAGAGATCTAATGAGAACCCAAATAGAGAGAAGTGGTGTGCGAAATAGCAAAGCCGATGATGAAAAAAATATTGGGTTGAGCTCAGAGAAAGAACAGATGATCTAATCAAGAAATCACAACAAGCTCCAAAGAAACCAGGGCGTCCCAAAAAAATCTCAAGCTCTTCAACCATGACGGATACCAAAAGAATGCAAGGTTTTCTCCAAGCAGAGTCTCCACATAAAATCCAAATGCAAAATGAGTTACATTTTAGCGTTTCAACCTTAAAGGAGGTCAACCAAGTGGCCTTAACCATGGTCAATTTGGACCATGGTTAAATCCACTTGTGGTTTAAAAATCTTTAGTCATTCTTGACCAAATGCCCATGTAGACGGCATTTCATAATAATTACTATAATTTTGCAACATGGTGGGAATAACGCATACTTTTCCCAAGTCAACCAATCAAATAATTACCTCAATTTTTCCCAAGGCCAAAAAGAGACCAATTATTACCTTAATTTTTTTTAGGGGCCACTATTGTTTCATTAATTTTTGCAAAAAGAGGTTTGACCAAGCTCAACAAAGGAGTTAAAATGCCATGTAAACTCATAGTTTTGTCCCTTAGAAATCATTTGCATGATAAGAATTGTATGATTATTATTAAATAATTATATTTTAATCATAAGGGGTCAAATTATGCATTAATCCCGATAGTATTGGATTTGTATCCAACTAGTCCCTAACTGAAGTTCAAACTCATAATTGAAGTATTCCATTTGAGAGAGAGAGAGTTGAGTCACTCTTGAGTTCTAGGAGCAAACTGAGGTGAACTGAAGTGTTGAGTAGTTCCATCTCCACTTCTCTTCTACTTCCTTTTCCCTTCTTTATTCTATATGTACCCATGATTTTGAGCATTGAAAGGAGGCTTATGATTTTGACACGCCAAGGCTATGCCAAATTTTGTACTCCGACACCTATTTGATCCAATAAAAGATTGTTTTCTTCCAATTGTAGCTGACTTAAAGTGTGTTACATTAGTTCATTGGTATGATTAAGTGAATGTATTTTTCCTTTTCATGTTTATGAATCTCATCACCTCCATTAAGTTGTTTTAAAGCTTTCACATGTCATTTTAATGCAGGTGTAGTTTATTGATTAGTTTGGAAGTGGCAAAGACACTAGATTTTCCCTCCCGTGCTAGATTAACTATTTTGTGCCTTTTGTCAAATTCCTTTCGAAATTCAAACAAACGGTAAATGAAGTGATATTTTCAAGTTCTAAAGGGTCTAATAGTGTCTCTTGTGCAATCATAAGTCTCAAACATTAGTGTATCACCTTACTTTCTATGTTTTGTGAGTTTATGTTAGTTTTTCCCCTTTAGCCCTAGAAAGATATTAGTTTAGGTGATTGATCTAAGGAACCAGCTCTCTCTATAGGTTCTTCTCAACTTTAGTCACCCACACTATGAGAAGATCCCATCGTATCAGCTGAAGAGAAGGATTGCTTGTATTTCTTCAACTCAGGTTGCTCTTTAGATCTATTCACAACACCCTCTACAAGTTTGAAGTTTCCTCCTAGGTCCAATAGTCTTAATCTTCTCTCCAAAAGAAAGAAAAGTGACCCTTCCCAAGTATTTGAGAAAGTGTGAAACTCAAGCAAGGAATTTTCAAAGAATAGTTTTCAAGTTCTGATTGCACTACGAAAAATATCACATCTTAGGAGAATGATGTGCAGTTTGATATGTCTTGAGTAGTGGAAATGATAGTAGTGTACAGGAGATCCCACAATCCATCTAAATTATTTTTGGAGTAATTTCATCTTACACTACGAGGGTTTACGTGTTTGAGAAGAGTTTATAGAGAAATTTTGAAGGTGAGTGAAGAAAATCAATATACAAATATAGTCATTTCTAGTCATGAGAAGCACTCAAGATGTTGCAAACATAGAATCTAAGAATAACCAAGACCATACAAAGTAGGTTGAGAAAGTTGTATATATGGTTTTGACTAGATCCACTCTCATGTGTCGGTTCTGCTGAAAAAGACTTTTCGGTTCAAGTCATCTTGTTCATACATTAAAATCACTCATACTTTTCCATATCCACACAAAATCAGCTAAGAGCAATCTCTCCTTTTTGTTTTGATATTTGTTAGTTCAATTGTCGGTTTGTGGTATTATTTTGATTTGGGAATTTAATTAAATCAAAATAGCCTCCTCTAATAATAATTCATCCTTTTTATGTTGCTTATTTAGGAACATTATAAAGATTTAAAATGTTTAGATTAATCAATTAAAAATTAAAATATTTTTTGAACCCAACCCTCTCTTATCGAACATCGGTACTCTAACCCTAATTTTTTTAGGGTTTCTTTTGTTTATTTCTTAAGCTTGATCTAATTGATAGGGCTTATGTGACTCCTACTATGTCCTTTTATGATTATCTTAAGAAGGAACATACCTATAAATAATCATTTGAAAATTATCTCTAACAAAATCGGATCAACCCAAACATTGATCTTTCTTATCTACTCTCGCTTATTCCTAAATGTCTCAACTTTCAAGAAGATATTGTTATTAATGATATAGAAATTATACCTAATATTGTGTATACACATACACCACATTATTCCCATTATTATAGTTGTAATGATGATCATATTATACATATATTCATTAGGGATAGTCTTGTATGTTAGAGTAGTGACCATGAGAAAAATAAATCTCCTCCACATGTAGATCATGACACTAATGTTATAGATGACCTAGATTCTGATGATGATGTTAGTGTTTCTAGTGCAAATATAGATTATTTTCCTTCTATTTTCACTTTGATTGATGGTGTCCCTTATGCATTTGATAATGAAGTGGAATTAATGCATTGTCATTACACCCATCATGATATCTAAGATGTTTATTGTCCCAATGAGTTAGATGACAATGATTGTGTTTCGACTTGCTATCATTGTAAAAATAATGAGCTTGATTATAGCATCTCTAGTTTTCTTGTGTATAATGACCATTGCACTTCTATTATTCCATTTGAATGTGAAAACAATTTAATGTTTCTTGTACTAATGTTTCCATTTCTCACGAATGCAAAAATTCTAATATGGATCATGTTTTGGTTGATACACATTGTGTTTCTATTTATCTTCTTACAAGCAAGTGTGATGTTTCTATTAGTACTTATTCTCTTCCAGTTGTAGATATTAATGTCCATAGTGATATTGTTATAAAAACTAGCATGTTGATATTTATTTAGTTGAATGTGGTACGCATGTTGATACATCTCCTAGTGTGATTATAATTCTTATTGTTTATGTTGATACCCTTTTAGAGCCTCATCATGAAAACAAGACCATTCAACCTATGCAAACTTCATATGACTCATCACTCAATAATATTCAAAGACTTAATAGTGTTCCTATGACTACAATTAATGGTAGGGTCAAACCTTTGAATTAACCTCTAGGTGTTTATGTTATACCTCCTCAAGAGATTCTTTCTCTTATGCATGTGGTAGGTGAGTTACAAAGAAAGGTCCACACATTGACTTTAGAAAGCAAGGCCTATTATGCTAGTGTTGATTCTAATATTATTCTTTACTGATCATATTCCTTCCTAGGATTTTTTTTATGCCCACATTTTAATTATTTGATGGAACTTCATATCCATATAGACATCTTAATATTTATATGTGATCGTCATGGCTCGTTATGAAAATGACCCCTTATGCTTCGTAAGATTTTCTCGAGGATTCTTATTAGTGATGCTATCTCTTGGTTTACTCATCTCCTTCATGGATCTTTATGTACATTTATAAAACTTGAGGATACATTCTTAGCTCACTTTAGTTCTGATAGAGGCCTTGATATAATACACTAGAGAAGAATGAATTGATTTGATGATCTATTAATGTACACATAAGTGAATAAATACATTTTCAATAGGCTTCGTGAATACCAAGGCAAAATGAAGCTAGAAGTTCACCGGTTGAGTTAATATGTAGAGACAGTGAAATAATAAGTCATCTTTCCCCCTTATTACATTGTATTTACAAAGGTACCCCTGAAACATCATCTTCTTCTTATTCAGGTACTTATTTTTCTAACGCATAATCTTATTAAGTTGTGACATGTCCTTTCTACTTCCCATAGTAAGGACGATGTTTAGATTTCTGTGAATCATTGCAACTAGATATTCTCATGTTTTTAGAATTACAGATAAAAAGGTGAGCTTGATATGCCCGTGCAGTGATACGTGGACACTTGTGGGTGCATTCTATATCGCGTTCATCATTTGCATCACGACCTTCCTTGAGTTTGGTATGAATCTTCTCCTTACGGCACCGTACATCAAATAATAATTGGTCAATCGAGTCCTTGATGCAATATGCCCTCAAATTATAATGTTTGAAGAACTTCAAACAATGCAAAATAGAAATTGGTGCTCTCAGGGATTGACTTCGGTCTTCAAAGGCTACATGCTTCCATGGTTGTTTGTAGCACTACTAGCATCTCGAAGCATAATTAACATGCAAGCATATTGTTGTGTAGGATTAGAGACTTTACCTTGTTGTGCAGTCGCTCATGTTCTACAAGTTTTTGGTTGTTATAAAGTTTCTTGCTATGGCCTAACATAGGAAGAAGATTTTTATATTAAGGGATATATTTCTCTTATATATTTGTAGCGAAATTGATGAAGATTCATTTAGGGATTGCCACTTGTTCTGAACATGTTCTTGCTCCAATCAAATTAGAGAAGAGTGTAGGAAGCTCCAAGTATTTACTCCTTTTTCCACCTTGAACATCAAAAAGAAAAATATATTTCCACAGTGCGGCACATGTTAAGTGTGCCCCGATTACCTACGGCACTAAAATATGTAAGGGCAGATGGAGACATCCTTGAAATCTCTTTGATAATGGAATGATTATATCCTAATAATCCAACTCCTAAACAATAATATCCTAGAAAACACCGTCTCCCAAGACTGGAACAATGACCACAACTGAGGAACACATTTCAATGAGCACAACTCAGGATCTTCCATTTCAACTAGCTTTAGGAAAGGAAGAAAACACATCCGTTTTCTATTTTCTATGTTTTAGACTTTGAATACATCACCCAAGCGAGGATCTTTGAATTGATAAATGAATAAGCCTCATTTGGAAAATCGTCGGAGACCATGGGGAATATTTGAAGTAGAGAGAAGAATATATTTTCATAGAAAATGCCAAAATAAATGCATGATCTAAATTTTACACTGCTGAGACACATGAACAATAATCAACACCTCTTGAAGCTTTGAGAGAGGCCATCATTTACAACAAGGACCATATTTGGGATGACCACTATATTTTTGGTATGAACCCTTCATAAGGACTATTCTCGTAGCTATTTACCAACAAATGATTATTCAGGACATCCCATTCAAACACTCTTATACAAAGGATATAATACAACTAAGAATAATGAATTGATTTGATGATCAATTATTGTGTAAATAGGTGAATATATACATTTTCCATAGGCTTCATGAATACGAGGGACGATGAAGTGGAAGGTCATTAGTCGAGGTAATTGTTGATGTGTAATCACAACACCCCTAAATGTCTGCAACTCAATGGGTTGAGACTCTCAGTGTGATTACATAATGTGGAGCTTTTCTCAAAGTGTGGGACTTTGCAAATAGGAAAGCTTTCCGGATGAAGTTCGGTTCATATTCCTCTGTTCAGGTGCACACATACAATTTGCAGAGGGTCTACTCTAAAATCTACTCTAATTTGCCAAGGAGACAAGGTTAAGAAGATACAAGAAAATGAACCTAACTAACAAAGGTGATGCACCAAAGGAATGTTGAACACCTGCTTTGCAATTAAACACAAACCATAGAAATGTAATACAATCACCATGCACAGTTAACCAAAAAATGCAATGAGAGATCAGGAGGATGTAATGAACACAAGAGAGGGTTGAAATCATCCATAGACTTATCTTATTGCTCCAAAATTGATACAGTGCATTACAATAGCCAAGAGGCAGAGAATTACATTACAACTTGAATGGGAAGTTTGAAACTCCACAAAATTCACTTGCAGACAAGGGAAGAAGAGAGGGTGCAAGGAAAATTGTCCCACTCTAAAAAAATGTCCCCTCCTTACAATATATAGGAAGAATTAGAGAAGGAGATGAGAAGAATTTCAAAATCCTACTCCAACCACCCAAGAAAATGCATTGAATTCACTGAAACAATGATGGGTTCTACTAAAAACCTATACCTCCATGTGTTGTTCCTTGTTGGGAAAGAAAGGAAGCCCATACTTCATTATGGTGGTAGGTGAGAAGCTGACAACCTCAAAAATGGTAGACTATATTTTTCATTTTTAAGAACTTAGTCCCACTAATTTAAAGATATCCAATCGTAGTTGAGTAGCAGACGTTGAGATCTTTCCAAAAATTCCTCTCTTTCTCAAATCCGAGCTTCCAATCGAAAGTTATGATCATCTAAAGGTCAGGGTTAGGCGTTCCCATGAGGATCTCACAATATTTTAAAAGATCTAAGCATTTAAAATTCTTGGTGGGCTTCATGATTCATCTTTCATTGAATTGACCTTCCGCCAATCTTTTCCAAACTACTTTGGGTTTGGAGTCTATCCGTGCAAGATCCACGTGGAAGCCCCTGCACATTCTTAAGATTTTGCTGCCTTTTAGGGTCTGGGAATGTGACGTGCCAACACTTGGCACCGTCTACGAACATGTTGCTTCATTCCCTTGGGTGAGTAAAGGGCCCCACTATATATAATGTCAAAACCCCTTTTTGGGTGGGACCTTTGTAGTTAGCTCCACGTGGAAACCTGCAGGAGCTTTCAAGACTTTATCCCCTCCTTTCACTCTTGAAGTTGCGACGGTTGGACACTTGGCATCGTCCATGAGCCTGCTCTGCTTTCTTTGTGTTTTGGCTAAGTCCCTTCTATTTAGGAGCAACTATGTTGGACCCTAGACACGTGGAGATCTTGCACTCATTTGGGGACCTACCTTTGGATTTTACCTTTGAATTTGCACTTTGATGAGGCATGTGGAGGCTTCCGCTAGCTCTTCCCATGTTTAGACTTTTCAATGGTCGGTGCAAATTTCTCGAGCTTTGACCACGTAGAGACTGCGCTCGTTTGGGGACCTGCCAATGGATTTTACCTTTGGAGTAGCGTTAATGAGGCATGTGGAGGCTTCTGTTGACTCTTCCCATGTTTAGACTTTTCAACGGCTAGTGTAACTTTCTCGGGCTCGACCACGTGGAGAGCTTGTGCTCATTTAGGGACTGCCTTTGGATTTTACCTTTGAAGTTGCGTTGATGAGGCACGTGGCACCTTCCTGATTCTGTTGGTTTGCTTTGATTCGACTCACTCTGGGCTCGATTTTGACTTACTGAGTTAGCTTTCTTCATTTTTTCAACCGTTCGTTTCCCGAGATCCCCAAAATGTGAAGTCTAAAACTTCAAGCCTTTCTCCATTTTTTCACTTGAGCTTTGGTCTTCTTCAACATTTCCATTGGCCATTCATTTTCCCACCTTCCATTGCCATTGTTGAGCCTGCATGTAACCTGATTGTTAGATTTGAAATGTGGGCTCGCATGACTGAACTAACCTCTTCATTTCTCTGGTGTGGAAGGTCGTGTTTGATCAAACTTTTCCCAAGGGGAAAAATTGGATAACAATAATATGTATAGATAATGGAATAATTTTCCAACATGCCCTAGGGCTACATATGAGCATTTGCATTCTTTCTGATAAGATAATGCTAATTTTGTCTTTAGTTATAGCTTATGCTTTAATGAAAACATGCACTTGCTAGCGGGGAGTTTCATCTCTCATAGCCTCGAAATGTCGGGAGGAGGATCCTCTATAGTTATATTTGTTATGGAGGGTTCTGCAACCTTTAGATTTAGACCACTGAGTAGGATCACCCTTGCATTGATTTTTCATTAGCTTTGACTCCCCCAAGGTGGACGGTTGTCACGAGGTCTAAGGAAAAGAGAGGATGCCTTGAGCCTCCTGTCACTCGGTCTGCTATGGCGTCGGTTTCTCCATTTACTTTTGGCATTGTGGTTATTCCTAGGCCCGGGCCTTTTTAGTTGTGTTTGGTGTGTTGTTTATCCCTTTGGGCTTTGTTCCTTCTTGGGTCATGTCCACTGATTAGGGAATCATTTTTGAAAGTTCCCTAAACATCCCAAAATGGTGTCAGTGCAGAAGATCATCTTGAGAGCTTTCCAACGACTATGAGAACACGACAAACGGACATCGAGAGTTCTAGTTATGTCCGGTCAAAGTTTGGTCAAGAGGAAAGTCAACTCTAGTCAACTGGTCAATATTGGACCAATTGCACTTTGCAACATGTGGCAAAAGGCATTGGAAAAATTGAAGGGGTTTTATCCACTAGTCTTCAAAAATTGTGAAATGGAATAGCGCGTCGGAGCAAGAGGCTCAACTTTTGTTACGGAGGGGAGCCCGGCCGCCGTGTGGACTATGGTATTATCGCCGACGTGGTGGGTCCACAAGCCACCACGTGCCACCACTCATTGAATTCACTCAATTTGCCTATCGGGAGACGAAAAGTGGACTACATGATGATCAAGTTAATTATTTTCGATACCCATGGTATGGGTCGAATTTTTATTTACTTGGTAAGTCCACTATACATTATTCCCAAATGCCACACATATATATATTAATGTTCAAACATTAGTATAAACCACATAATACCCACTTAGCCGCCATACATTATGCTAAGCCCCTTTGTAAAGCGGTTGTAGTGGAATCTTCCACGTGGAGGAGAGAAGGAGGTGAAGCGGTGTAGGGGGCTAAGCCATGCGTGGTATTAATCCACGTGGAGATGGGGGCGGTTATGCCTCTAATGGTCCATTGACCACTATACATGTGCATGGAAAGGCTTAATAAAGCCTAAACTATTATCCCACCACCCTATTTGGGATATTTATCCCATTAAACATGCTTCTCCGCCAACATGGGTATTTAGCCCATTAAAATATGCAAATCCGCCCAAATGGAGATAAGCCTATCCCATTTTTCATGTACGGGCTAGGTTAAAAATAGCCTAAGGATAATTTGTAATGCATTATTCAAGGGCCCTAATTTTGTATAAATAGGGAACCCGTTCTTTGTAATGGACACACACCGGCGTGTGAGAGAAGCTCATTGCTAGAGCGTGGAAAGGTGGACACATTAGTCAGAAGCTTATTATTTTTTAAGCTTATTTGTGAGATGTGTCAACAAATATTGTTTATTGGCCTATTATTTTAGGCAATAGTAGACGAAATATTTTTGATTGGGAGTAAATTATAAACTACCCAATAGGCCCATTGAGCCACACCAATTACTTGTAAATCCTGGATTGTCGACCAGAGTGCTAGCGTCGCATTGATAGCGTCGGGAAGGCCGATTGAAGCCAAAGGAGATTGTGCATCAGGAAAGTGAAGAACAATTCGACTGATCATCGGAAGTTTTCAAGAAGAAGCGGGTGTCTTGATAGGCAAGTAAAATTCCATTATGTTTTCTTGTAAAAGTACTCTCGTAACTTACAAGTTTTGACTAGTGGAGCGGTTTGACCATGAAACAGGAGATGTAGGCAATTTCGAACTCCGTAATCAATCTTTGTGCAATTTTCTTAAATGTCTTGCATTTTATTTTAAATTGACTACTTAAAAGGAGTAAATTATCGGCAAATAATTAAAGCCTATAAGCACGAGATCGGGTAGTAATAATCGATTATTTTGAATCATCACTGCAGTCACCCCTTACTATGTAAAACATGCACTTGCTTGTATATCAACCTAGTGATTTAGAGATGCAATTCATATTTTGTAGGGGAATTATACAGCCCCTCAAATAACAATTACATTATGACACTTGTGATTCATTCTATGACATTTTCTCACGTGTTATTGATTTAGAATAAGATATTATGCTAGCACATAAGCCTAAGCCTTTAGATGTGAATGTTACAACCCCTTATGTTGCACATGATTATGATACACACAATGATAGTCAAGTCAAGGTTTTACATTGTGGTGATAATTTTTATCATCCTCATCCTAATCTGTGAGTATGATAACCATCTCCTCCTAAGTGGAATCCCATCTATTTTGATAAGGTTTGTTATTGACCCCATGACATATTACTTACATTACTTAACAAGAGGATGATTTGGTTACCATCTAATGATCATCTCCCTCCTCATAGGCTTGAACGTGAGAAGGGTTGTCCATTTTGCAACTTCCATCATATTAATGGACATCGTGACAATGATTTTTATGCATTATATCATAAAATTAAGTTATTAGAGGATAAAGGTATCATCTCTTATGTGATACGACATGTAGATAGATATACTTCACAAAATTCATGACATAGATCTGCAAGAAGTGTTACACTTGATAAGCATGCTTCCACATCTAGTAATGTTTCTCATACTTACATTATTCCTACATAGAAGAAATCGGGGTGTCTACAAGTGGATTAGCAAGGAGCATGGTTTTGTCTCAAAATTTACACACGTGGCTTCGATTGGCCCTTTAGTTATATCTTCCTATTGACCATTTTTGGTCATCATAAGGAAGTGGCACAAAAAATTCAAGTCACTCAGTTTTGATGGATGATTGGGCAAACATACAAGCAATCAACACCTTGAGTGTGGTTTTAGGATGCTCATTCCTCACATATGAGGAAATTCTAGTTGTTGTCTTCACCAAGACCATGCATCAACCATTAAATATTGTTGCAAGGCTTTGATGGAGATGGTAATGGCATCACACATTAGAAATTGCATGCTAGAATAACAAGCAATCAAGTTGTAGATTTGGGATTATCAAAAGGAAGCATAGTTGTTACAGGTGTTTATTCTTTCATTCTTGGTTTTAGATGAGCAAGTACAAGTAATTATTATAAAATTATTTATGATTACATGCAAGTGTGTAAGAAATTAAGTTTTCATATTTTCATTTAATTACACAATGAAGAACAATGTAAAATAAACAGAGGACAACTCATTGCTTAAAAACATTTGTATACATTCATAAAGAAATTGTACATTTTTCCCACACAACCATGGGATATGGATGAAAAGTAAAGAATGCATATAAATGTAAAGCTGGAAATGTATAGAGGGAAATGGACTGTTATTTCCGTATGGATGAGACCCATTCCTTAAGTGATGCTTCATTGGTTCAATTGTTACTTCATTGTACCTAAAAAAAGAGAAGAGAGAGGTGGTTATATCTCTGGGTTACTTTACCTCGTTATATTTTCAAATTCGAATATATATGCATCATCGATTGAAGTGGAGAGAAATTGAATATAAAACATAATGAACATGTTTTCGGGAAAAGAATACTGATTTGCGGTATTTCTCAAAGCAAATATATATTTACAGTATACTTTTCATGATGTGCAAATGAAATTAAAAATAGTCATTTAAGAAATATGAAGTACATGTGTTCATCATGCTTTCGGGTGAGTTTCGAGAATGATCGATTCCATATTTTCACTATTCCAGGAGGATAATTTTGTGTGCATATTCTCCTATATCTCCCTAAATCATTGTAGTGTTTTAGAGCGTCTCTAGAGATGTGCATCGGTATGCGAGAATCAAAAATGGAGCTCATATGTGAAAGATATCGTAGGTCAAAGTTTGTGAAGAGATGAAACTTGGTCAAGCTGTCGAATCAAAATGTGACACGTAATTTGAAGTGAAAAATGGGTAAAAGAGTAAAATTGTGTTTTGGCCTCCGATCTTTGACACATAGTTGAATAATTGGTAGGCCCCACTATTTTCTGGTTGGGGGCCCTCAAGCTAGGCTCGATACACTCTTTTAACTTATCAATGTATTGATATTTCATTTATATGCCACATTATTTCTATATGTTATATGTGGGATATTTTGCAGGATATTTGAATAGTAATGCGAGTTTGAAATATGCCTTACATTTGAATTGCTCGGTGAGCTATTTTATAGCTCGGTGGGATGGTCAAATCCCCATCGAGTTTACTATATTATCTCCTCCATGGTCATTGAATCTCCATATATCTTGGCCTTATTATTTGGCCATACTGACTCGGCATATGACTCGGGTAGTTCAAATTATATGCAACAACCTCATAAAACTCGGTCTGCAACGAATATCCAAGCACATCTCACCGCTGCATGGCTCCCAACGACTCGACCCAATGGCCATATCATTTCAACTCGTTATAAACATCAACAACTCGACCCAAACCATTAGGCAATTCAAACTAAATGGTGGCACATATATCTCGCCATAGCCAACCATGTGGCCTTATTAACTCGTCCCACAACTCGGGAGGTTCAACAATGCACGTAGCTAATTACTATGTGGTGAAGCAAAAAAACACGGTATGGCCACAACCACGAGTATAAAGATCGGTTGTCCTTTATTTAAACACCTCGATGTCCACCCCGCATGGATGTGGGATTTGACCCACCACAATGCAAACTACTTGTGTAAAAGGAGGTAGGAGGGATTCAACTCGCATGACCTAGGGGTTTCATCTTGGGTGCTCAACCAACTCACCAAAGGATTCGGTGATGTAAAAAAGAGCTCGGTGATATTTAAACAACATTATTGTCAGGCCTATAGAGAGGGCAGAATTGGTAGTTTACAGATATCATCAAATTTGAGGCACTTAGGCTCTGAATTGGAATTTGGTGTAAAAAGAAAAAAATCTCAAAATTTGAGAGGAATACAACCTTGTCATCAGTTCTTCATGAAATGCTTTAAATTTCTAGGTGTAGGTGTTTTATAGCACAATTACATGGAGATCGCATTGTGAAGAAGTTATAGGGGCCACGAGATGGATTTGAGAACGTGATTCTAGAAAATTGTAGAGTTCTACAAGTATGATATCAGCCCATTTGCAAGTGACAAAGATCTATTTGTCATTATTGAAGGTAAAATTGTACTTCATTGGATTAAATAGATCGATTCACAATTCGTGAATACGGAGACGTAGCCTACGGGTGAACTCCGTTATCAATTTCTTATGGATTTCATTTTCATTTTTGAAGCTTTTGATCAGATATAAATTCAGTAAAAGGAATTTATTAATTTAATTAAACAAAGCAATTAACTAATTAAAAATTAGATTAATCTAAAATTGACTATCCATATCCATAAAGGACAAAATAAAATGCATGATCTAATGTAGATTAAAAAATCAATTTGATTGCATTATCGATTCGATTGGTGATTAGTATTGTGTTGAATTTGTAATAGATTCAATTAAATTGTGAAAGTTGGATTTTAAATAATAAATTAATTGTTAAGAGTAAAAGCGGAAAATTGGGATTTTAAAATACCCAAAAGTGGTTCAATTAAGCACTCTTGATCAATTTGTAATTGGAAAAATAAAGTATCAAAAAAAAATTTAAACAGTTTGAAAAAAATAAATACCGTCACATACTTAGAATACAAGTTCCTATCATTTAACAACAAAGGTTATTTTCCAAGTACCCATCATCGAGGATGAATTCAAATTCCACAAAGAATGACCTGCCACCTCACAATAGTACAGTTTACACAAAAATAACATGCCGAGTTGAGCTAAACAAAGGTCGAGTTGGGTGTAAATTTTGAGTTGTGCAACCTGGTAGAGCTCATTGAGTTATGCAAAGAGCTACGGGTGAGCTAGGAGTCAACAAATAGAGTTAGGGGTCTCTAACACACCATCGAGATATGTAACACCAAGTTAGGTGTTAGCAAAAATCTAATAGAAACCAAGCACGAGATCTAAGCGAGCTCGAAATCAATACAATGGAGGAAAAACCATATTAAAAAATAAAGACCTAGTGAAAATGAATGGTTGACCCAACAATAAATGGCCAAGCTCGTAACAAGAGAGCTCGGTCGAGTCACAAATGGAGCCATGAAGGCTAAATGAAATACAGAGCTAAAAGGAAGAGAAAACATAAGTAAGTGAGCCACTGATGAAATGAAATGGCCAAGCTCGAGCCAACACGCCCGAGTTACAAATAAGTCGAAGCAAAAAGCAAAAATAATGGTGACCTAGGAAAATTTGGGAGAACCGCCACGACCTCGTGAAGCATCTAGAAACCCGGATGCGAATGAATGCATTTTAGGATTTGTTCCTAATCCTTTGTTGGTTTGCCCAAAGTTGTCAACCCATGGTTATTTTTACTAAGGTTTTGGTTACATGCTTTTCAAACCTTATGTTTTGTTATGCCCATGTGGTTTGGGTATGATGGTTTTTTCGTTTTTATCAAACTTTGCAAGTGTTAGGATATTCATGCTTGACCAAGTCAAAAGCCATGATCAACTTGATTCATTCTAATATTAATGTCAAATGTGACCAATGATAAAAAATAATGCATGTGCCTTACCAAGTTAGAAAAGCCAAATTTACCTCAAACTTTGCGAGTGGCTGATATTATCTTAATATTTTCTAATTGGAGCTTTACCTTAGTTTTTGCAAAAAAAAAGTTTGATTTAGTCAACGGGGACTTTGATCAAGTGGAAGGAGACCATACATTCTTATTTTTAGCCCTTAGAGATCGTGCTGATGATTATAGCTTTATTATTATTAGTTTTTATTTTCCACAAAGGGGGTCAAATTGTGCAAATTGGCTAATATTGAATCTGTCTCAAATTAGAATTGGGTCTAAAAGCTGGAGTTAGAGTATTATTTTTAGAACAAGAGTGAGTTAACTCTTCTTGTGTTTTTCTATATGTAGATTTATTTTGCAAGCAATAGGAGAGACTTAATTATGTCATGCCTAGACTATGCAGAGATTGTAAGGGGTTTTCATCTACACCTTACAAGACAAAATCATCTCCCTTTTGTACACCATTCAATTAGCTTTTCATCTTTCAAAAAAATTTCAACTTCTTTGACTTCACTCATTCTTGATCTTGTCTCTTCATCTTCTAACAACAAGTCTCATTCAAAACTTGAAGTCATCTATGCTTGCATCTGTTTTAGCCCTATGGATAGTTATCTAACTCATCAAGTTCCACTTGAGAACACCAAGGGACATTCCTTCATAACAAGACAAGAAAGAGACTCTTCATGTTCTTCAACGAGCAAGGAAGAATTTGAACAAATTTGAATTCAAGAAGAGACTTATCACCTTCTCTTAGAATGCACATGTGTGGTCTAGGGAGAAGAACATCCATTTCACCTTCCTTTCACTGCCAAGACTTCTCAACAACATCCTTTCCACTAAACTTCTAGTTTGGTGAATCAATTTGTCCTCTTGTCTCTAAAATTCTTGACCCATTTGGATGAGCCAAGCTTGTTCAAGCTTCAAAATTTCCTCTCATACCTTGTGTACCCTTACATTATTATGAATCAATCAAAATAACAAAAATAACCTTTCCAAAACCATGATAAACATGATACCATTGTATCAGTCAACTTGCAGGTAGATTGTTTGCAATATGAATACAAGCATGCACCTTCAAACACTTAGGAAGACTTTCAACATTCAGTAGCTCCATATGATCATGATTCAACATGAGGTAGAGTGTGAAGTCTTCAAAACTTGAAAAAAATGAGGTAAAATTGTAATGTTAACGATAAGAATGATTGTGCAAGAGATTATCATCAAGATTTCACTCTTTAAAGCTTGTTCAATATTTTAACATGTCATATTACCTAACCATGTCCTTCCTAACATCATGATCCATAAAAATATTGACTTGGACAATGAGAAATTTCAAGGAGGAATTATGACAATCATTTTATCAAACTAAAAATGTGTTTCTAATTTTTTGCTAGAATATTCTCTTTCTACACTTGATCTTTTACAAAAATTCTTTTGCAAACGGTAGAAAATCTCCTCATAGATATTTGATCAAAATGTCATGGATTTTGACTTGTTGAAACTCTTAATTCGACATATATTGCTCTTACCAAACCCTAGATTAGGGTATTAGAAACTGTCAAGCCTAAGAGCTCCAAGAAAAAAATTTCTTCCTCAAATATTCAATGAAAACCAAAAATTCAAGGCTCTATGGGTATGTACTAGAGATGTCAATCTCTTCCTAGTGAAAAAGTAGCTTGAAGACCCTCCATTCATTTACAAAATCCCTGTCTTAAAACCTACAAGAGTGTTCCTTGTAGAACACAGTCAAGAGTTTTCAAACTTTAAAAAGATTGTGCTAAGCACTTTTCTTTAATCAAACACTAAATTTGTTCTTGAATGAGAACAACCATCCATTCAAGATTGACAAGCCACCAAACAATCACTTTGAAAGCTCCTAGAGATGAATAACAAGCAAGTATAGTTGGAGCTAGTGAAAAAGTTTTCATTGACAAGGAGACAAGCTTTCAACACCAAAACTTTGTAAAAACTTGTATTCAAGACTGAGATGGTAAGCATCTTCATTAGAGGGAGACATTACATATTTGAGGTCAAACTTTCTCTTTGGATGAAGAATAACTCAGTTACATACCTGTGTAAATCCAAGCATGACTTCAAGAAACTTGTCAAGAAGAAAGGACCACCAACATCTATATTTTTCTCAAGAGATCCATACCGAGATGAGGAATTTTTTTAGCCTCGAGCATGATGACAAGGTTGATTGAGTGCACGATAAATAGAAATGAGACTCCTTAATACCATGGCTTCAAGCAACATTGTTTCTAGACAACTTCTCCGTGTAGCATAAAGTACCCAAGAATGGGATTAGCCTTCAAGCACCTTCGAGCCTAGAAAACATCATAAATGAACTACTAATCACTTTATAAGTGATCAAACGGGACCTTTGATATCAACTTCACCTTCATATTCTTATTGATCCAAAACACGGTCTAGAGAGAGAAAACTGCGCCACTAAAATTATGAGAACTTTTCAAGTACACCTCCTTGTGAGAAAATTATTTTTGCACTGGAATTCTAGGAAATTTTTCTACAAAAATTTCTCTTATGACTTATTATAAGAATCCCCCATAATTTTCTTGAGAGCTAAGAAGCCAGAAGCCTCAAAATGCATTTTCCAAGAAGGTTGTTTTAGAAAAACTTGAATAACTCAAAATACTCATTACAGAATCTAATGAAATTTTACATGGAGCATTGCAAGACATCCCTCTACATGTCCCAAGTGTTGGTTAGCCATAGGTTTTCCTGTGGATCTCTGACTAGCCTCATTTGCATGTAAGAACATTGTTAGTTCTTAAGACCAACTTCTGTGCAAATTAGACATCTGACTCTTGGGGCTAAGTTTATCCTAAAATTTACTCACACATGTTGTAGACACTCTTCCAAGGCTTCTCCCATACTCCTATCACATGTACTTCGATTTCAAAGAACAACCACCTTTGAGAGACACCTAGATCACCTAGCCAACGTGCTTAGATCACCTAGCCAACATGCCTAGATCACCTAGTCAACATACCCGGATCACCTAAACCCTGTGACATCAATGAAAACAAAAGTGACATAATTTTCCAACATTTAAGATTTGTAATCATCCAAGAACCACTCACCCAATTTCAACTCCTTGTTGGAGAGACAATTTTGGACAAAATTTTGATAGATCAACATTATTTTAGTGGATATTGGCTACTACTAGGAGAAATTAATTATAGATTTCTTCATGTTCCATGCCTAAAGTGAACACAAGGTCATCATCAAGAGGTATTCCTTCTGAATTTGTTCAATTACCTCTTAATTTTGTTAGAAGAAGAAGGCTTGGGAATACTACACCTTATAATAGGCCTAATATTTCCATTCCTCCAACTCGTAACTTTTTCATTAAAATTTATATATTTCCAATGGCTAGAAATCATCCCTTTGTGACCTTCACCAATAATAGTCCTTTGTAAATTGTTGTTTTTAATGATATACTAGTTGTTGCCTTAAAATGTCTCTCCTATTTTAGGGGTGAAGACCAAACCACTTCCATTGAACACATAAGAGACATTTACCGCCCTATGTTTTACATCCATAACGTTACTCATGAAAATGGTTCCTTAAGATTACTTGTTGCATCCTTTAAAGTTCAAGCCCTCCAATGGTATAGAAGTTTTCCAGTAGGATCAATTACTACTTGGGATCTGTTGGGGTAGCCTTATGTAAGCAATTTGAGGAAAAATTAGACCATCTATCCCTCATTGAACAAATTATAACTATTAAAAGATAACCTCAAGAATTCATGACAAACTTCAATTTGAGATTTAAAATAACTTTAGAAAGGATACATGCAAGTTGTTAAACTATCATCTCAACATGCATTTTTGTATTATTTGCATACACTAAATAGTGATATATTGATGTTATGATTCAATCCATGGGTGGTACTACACTTCCTGTTGCTTTTGACATAGCAATAAGAGCATAAAATAACCTTATACAAGCTGGAAAATTGGCCCCTAGACCTTTTATGCCCATTTTTCCTGAGCTAGCTCATATTCCACCAGTTGCAAAACCACCACTACCTCCTACAATTTAGCCCAATGACATAGATGACTTAAAAGGGGTTGTTCAAACCATGTCAAACAAGATAGTATAGCTGGAAAGAGAGCAATATCAGGTAAATAGACCATATCAACCACCTTATTAGCCTTATAATAATTTCAGACCTCCTGCTCAAGGTTATAGGCCTCCATATCAAGCTCAAGGAGCTATTACAGTAGAAAAACCACTTGCAGTTGCTGATCCAAATTCTCTTTCAACTTCTAGATCATTAGTTCTAGTGCAACCCCAAAATAACATGATGTTGGATCCTAATTTGCAGCCTAGTGAGCCAAATACAACATTGGAAATGGTGCCACAAGGTTTTCCTATGCCATAAATGACTCAAGAGGAAACATTTTATCAAGTTCAATAAAGTGATTTTCTAGCATCACAAGGTGATCCAAATTTTATGCAAGGGCAACCTAATGTAACTATGGTAAATTTTGAAGTTAGTGATCATATGGCTCTTAATCAAGAAGTTGGAGCAAAGAAAGAAGTGAGTTTGTTGCAGGTGTAACAAGGTCAAGAAAGAGAGATATGGATGAGAATACAAGTGATCAAGATGTTGTTCTAGCTCAAGAAAATCAGAATACTAATGTTGGTAAGAATTCTTTTTCACCTCAAATACAAGAGCACGTTTTTGTTCCAAAAGTTCAGTTTAAGGTAGGAGTTGTCCCTTTCAATATTGTTGATCATATGAAGAAATCACATGTTAGTATGACTATGTGGGACACATTATCCATTATGGGAAAAAATTGCTTGTCAAAGATCTTTCAGTCTAAAATATCATCAAAACTAGTAGACGCGTATGAAAGTACAACCAACATGGTTATGAAAAATACATACTAGCAAGTTAAGAATTCAAAATAGCGAGCATCAAAGAGACAAAATCTGCTACTAGTGAGGTAAAACTAGTAAAACCACCTCCTTTATATCTTTCATTGATTATTGGTGAATCATTAGTACACAAATACATGGTGGATAGTGGAGCAAGCAGCTCAATTATGCCCAAATTGGTTGTGGATAAGTTAGGACTGAAGTATGAACCAAGTGTTAAAGGTGTTTTATAGCTAGATGGTTCTCCAACTAAGACAATATGCATGATTAAAAATCTGAAACTCACCTTGCATGTTTTCCCAAGTGTAGCCATTTTACAGGATGTGATGGTGGTCGATTTTTCACCTTATTTTGTTATGTTTCTTTCAAGAGACTTCACATCCAAAATTGGAGGTTATCTTTCATCGATTGGTCTTATCTTATTTTGAACGAGATCTGAGAACTAAAGTGACAATTAATTTTGAACATTTTGTCAATTTTTGATTGAACCTCATACACCTAGCATGGTAAATGAAAATTATGCTATCAATGATGAGTACATAGGTGACATTGAATCTAAAACTCTTCATGCACTAGAAGGTATTCTAGATTTGTTTAAGGATGAAATGACTAACAAATTTTATGAGCATGATCCTTATAGAGTTATTGAAGAATAAGGCCTTGGTATTTACCATATTCATGAAGAAAATGTTGAAATTCCAGCCATGGAAAAGGAAAAACTAGAGGATGGTTTATGGAAATTATTTTTGATGGCTCCAAAATTAGCATGGTTCAGGAGATGGTCCTATGTTGATTTCACCCACCAATCAGAGGTATTTTTCAGTTGTTAAGTTTCATTTTGGTTGTTCTAACAATGTATCAGAATATGAGGCACTTATTCATGGCCTAGAGTGGGCAAGAAAGAAAGGAATAAAAAAATTGCAAGTTTATGGTGACAACGAGATAGTTATACATTAGGTAAGAGGTTTTAATGCTTGCAAAAATCCATTAATGAGGACTTACATAGAGTATGGGACATGCTTGAATATTTCCTTGCTTTCAACATTCAAATTGTTCCTAGAGATAGAAATAAACATGCTGATAGACTTGCAGCCATTGGATCTCAGTTTGACATACCTGTAGATATCAGAAATGATAAATTGCAGCCTCATATCAAGGTTATAGTGAGGCCATCCATTCCGGATAACAACTCACATTGGAAATTTTTTGATGATGATGCTCATATAGTGAGATTTTTTGCAGGAAGAGGTTGAGTTTTCTTCACAAAATCAAGGAAAGCTTCAACATAGGTATGAAGATTAGATTGTGAAACTTAAGACAAACAAGATTCCTAAAGGCCTTGTAACTTTGGAAAACATTTTTGGGGATGATGATGAAATGAAACAAGATAGAGATGTTCTTACTACAAGTACGGATCAACATGAAAGTGTTACCATTCTTGATGGCAAGAACCTCAATCTTGGCAAGGTATGTTCAAAATATGAAAAGATACATTCATTGAGTTATGTAAAGATTATGTTAATGTGTTTACATGGAAATACAATGATTTAAGGGGGTTTGATCCCTCATTAGCTCAACACACCATTGAATTAGAAGTTGATGCAAAACTGGTAAGACAAAAACAAAGGCCAATCAACCCCAAATTGAAACCATTGATGAGGAAAGAGCTTGAAAAATAGATTGATTCATCCATTATCTTTCCCATCAAGCATTCAACTTGGGTATCTAATCTTGTGCTAGTATGGAAAAGAATCGTGAAATCAAATTATGTATTGATTTTTCATGATTTGAACAAGGCTTCACTTAAGGATCAATATCCTTTGTCATCCATGGAAAAAATACTTCACTTGTTTGCTAGTTCGGAAAGGTATTCTTTTCTTGATGGGTATAGTGGTTACAACCAAATAATTTTCAAATAAGACCAATTCAAAATAACATTCACAACTAAGTGGGGAACTTATGCATACACAAAAATGCCATTCGGATTGTCCAATACAGGTGCAACATTTCAGAGAGCTATGGACATGGCATTTCAAGGTATCATTAATAAGTTTTTTCTTGTTTATTTGGATGATATAACAATTTTTCAAAGCTTGCAAGTGATCACTTATCTCAGCTCAAAGAAGTGTTTGAAAGATGTAGAGAATATGGAGTATCACTCAATCCCAAGAAGTGTGTTTTTTTGTTCATGAGGGTAAGCTTATTGGTCATGTCATTTCAAAACACGGTATGAGTATTGATCTGGAAAGAGTAAGTTCCATTCTTGCACTTTCATTTCTAAAACATAAGAAAGCATTGCAAATCTTTCTTGGAAAAATCAATTTCATAAGAAGGTATATCTTCATTATCAAGGCCACTAACCAACATGCTCAAGAAAAATCAGAATTTCACATGGACAAAGGAAGGGGTAAAATGTTTTGAAGCCATAAAATAAGGTATTACCTCAGCTCCTACAGTCATAAATCCTAATTTTACCAAAATATTTCATGTTGTATGCTTATGTTAATATTGATACAATCTCGGGAATGTTGACTCGGTAGAATAAACAAGGTTTGGAGCAACCAATAGCATTTTTCAGCCAAAGCTTGCTAGAGTATGAAACAAGGTATTCATTTATTGAAAAGCATGTCCTTTACTTTTTCAAATCTATTAAAAATTTTAGGCATTTACTATCTAACAACAAAATTCACTTAATGGTTGTTCACCCTAACATTAAGGATTTTTTGTTAAACAAGGACATAAGTGAAAAGAGAGCGGGTTGGATAACAAGAGTAATGGAATATGACATCAACATCAAGGTTACCAAGCTTATTAGAGGAAAGGTATTGTGTGAACACTTGGCTCAAGACTTACAAGAGAGAAAATACATTTTTCCTTCTTCTACAAAATGATCCTAAAGAAGTAAAAACTCAGTAGCCTTCAAGTTGGCTTTCAAACATGACAATGTATCTTCAACATGGTATGTATCCACAAAACTTAAACAGCTCAAAAAGAAGATATTTCATATTGCAATCAGTTCCTTTATTGTTGGTTAATGGTGGTTTATTAAAAAAAAATATCAATGGTGTACTCTTGAGGTGTATTGAACCAAGTCAAGTTGAAAGGATACTTGAACAGTTCCATGATGGAAAATTTGGAGTGCGTTATTCTAAAAAAAAAAATAGCCCTTAAAATCATGAAAGGTGGATACTATTGGCCAAGTCTTTTCAAGGACTGCCATGCTTGGGTAAGAAGGTGTCAAAAGTGTGCATTTTTCACAGGAAAAGAGAAGGTTGTTGCCTTACCGTTCAGAAGCTAATTTCAGTGGACAAGCCCTTTGTCCAATAGGGTTTGGACTTCATCGGCCTCATTAGCCCACCTTCAAGATTGGGGCATAGATGGATTCTCACCACAACTAATTATTTTACATGTTGCACTGAAGCAATGGCTTTGAAGGAAGCAAATGAAACAAGTATCTTGGACTTCTATGAAGGTTTGATAACCAAGTTTGGTGTTCCTTCAACCATTATTTTAGATAATGCTAAAGCATTTGCTTGTGGAAAGATTGTTGCATTGGCTGTAAAAATGGTATTTTTCTTAGTACTTATTTTAATTATTATCCATAAGGCAAAGTGAACTTGTTGAATCAACTAATAAGAATATTTTGAGGATTATTAGGAGGACTACTTATCTCCTTTATCTCATACCGAACTTATTAAAATGATTCCCACTTCACGAATAGTCCCTCCTTCAAAAATAGGCGTTACCTAACTTTAGGGGTGTTCTATTCTATTGGTGGCACGCCACTATAGGGAATTCTCACAGTGATTGTAAGGACCTTAGGAAGGCATCCCTTAACTTCTTCCTTGGTCCTTATCTCGACTACTCTACCATCATCATACAAGAACGATATGAGAAGTATCGATCCTTAGAAAGATCCCATTCCAACTAACAAAACAAACATCATAAGAGCCTCGTGAACAATTTCATGAGCACCAAAGATCCTTCATACAATTACTGCCTCCTAGACTCTCAATATATCAATGTGGAAAAGGTAAACTATAGATATAAACCTTCCCATAAATATCTCGTCATCAAGCCAAAGAAATCTTCTGACAACCCACCA
The DNA here is from genome assembly GCA_018340775.1 of Taxus wallichiana var. yunnanensis. Lineage (NCBI taxonomy): Eukaryota > Viridiplantae > Streptophyta > Pinopsida > Cupressales > Taxaceae > Taxus > Taxus wallichiana. Next base: position 961,755,119 of record CM031240.1, read on the forward strand.
TTACTTGATACTTCCCAAGACCCACCAATGACAAAGCCTGCTCTCATAGTCAAGCCTCCACTTATGGTGTCATAAGAAGTACCAAGTGAATATCCTATCCCACCTTCTTCCAACAAGATGGTTGTAACTAAATCACCTTTGGATGTGCCTTCTAGTGTGTCAGTCTGTTTTCTTACTCAAAACCCTATACGCGTTGGCCCATTACTCGAGACAGATCGAGCACTCACCGAAGTGAGAAAAGGTGCCAAGTCCCTATTTTAATACCAATTTTGTCAAGGTGTTAGCATGATCATACAAGAATCCCATATTCATAATAGATAATTAAAGATAAGATATAACAAGAACTAGATCACAACCATAGCGCATAATAAGTCAAACAAGGATCAAGATCAGATTTACCATATAACAACCACTAATGGAGACATCAACAACCATTATCCATCCACAAAGCCCCATTATATTAATTCATTAGAACACAATAGTTGAACACATCATAGTAACCTTCACAAAGTCATGTGCATAAAATCATACCAGCAACATAACTCTGTATGACCACAGTGTGTCTCCAATCCCTAAATTCGTGCAAACCAATACGTATATATAGATAGTGGGGGATTTCCCTTCACTACTCGTGCACTCTCAAAATAGGGTGCATGCTAAGAATAGCCATGAGCCGCTACAAAAGAAACTACGAAGCATGCAATCTTTGTTGATAATAGATTACCTATAATTAACTCTATATCTAATCATATTATTATCTCTAACTCTACATGGCGCTTCATCTTCCACTTGTTCCCAAAATAGTTTTTTCTTCATCCACAAGTCTTCTTATCCTTATCCATTGTGTGCTCAACACTCCATGTCTATTTTTAGCTCGTGCATGCAAAAATGGATAAGTTCCAAACTCTCACTTCCCTCGGCACCCGCCCAATCCGCTAATCTTTTGTGTACCTACGCGCATTTTTCTTATGCACCTCTAACACTTAGGCAATATTTTTTCCAGTCAACATTACCCCACACTAACTTCATTTCTGCCCTTGCAACGGGTAATCATGCCTTATATCTCCAAGGTTAAAGAATGAGGAATAAAATAATGTTTGTACATAATAAATGAACATATACCAAAAAGAATCTGGGTCCCTGTTGTCTGTGTTTTTGCGGGGAAAAATTCAATAGAAAGTAGGACAATGATACCCTTGTGTTTAAAAATTTCAAGTTTATCTTCCTAAGACACTCCAAGTCATCTTATTGTTAACACTAGCCTTACCCAATCAACATTGGTCTCCAATTGGATGTCCATACAATCCCCCTAGGTGATTTGGGAAAGAAAATTTAGTCCCCCTAGGTGATTTAGGATCTTTTGGAGAATGCCAACTTTTGAGTAGTTTTGGGAAGGGCTACCACTGGCCTTCTTGGGACTAATGCACCCCCTAGAGTGGAACAGAGGAGAAAAATTCAACATGGATATGCATTCAAGTGCAAGAACATTCATGAAAATATTTTGGAATATTTTGGAAAGATCCCGAGGTTTCGCAACTAATTCAATAAAAGTAAGTTTCGGGCCTAAAGGAGTGAACACCACGAAGGAGTACGTAAAATTCAAATAGATATTTTGGGAGCTTCATGAATATTTGATAGCCTAATAAAGTACCTATGGGAATTATTTTCATTCCCTAAATGATGGAAAAAATGAGACATCATGAAACATCATGCACTTCCCTAAGCAACTCATTCTTCTTGTGCACAACAAAGTGTAACTTGAGAAAAAGGAGCCATTTGAGAGAGTTTCGGTGAAATTTGGATTTTGGGACCATCACCATTGGATTCATTAAGGTTTTTCAGGTGAAATAATATAAAATTTCACCCCAAAATTCATCGAGAGCTTGATATATTGTTGTCACCCTCAAAATTCCCCTCATTTTTCAAGTCAAGTTTCAAAATTTTGAGTTGGTGCCTTTGAGAGATGTTTGAGCAGAGTGAGAAGTCTGGAGAGATAGAAAAATTCGTGCTTTGAAGAAGTTGGTGCTCATTTACAATCTCACCCTGTTAATTTAAAATCTTGCAGTCTGCATGGTTTGATAAACTTTTTGTCTTCCCATCTGGATGCTTGAAAATTGTTTCCTCCATTCGAATGAAATTGTCAAATCCTTTTTCTATGGCTGTGGATCACATCGAGCCTAGTATTTTTTACAGTTCTTCTTTCCTCAGGAGAAAAAAAAATTTGGGCGTGAAGGGTGGAGTTTTCCCCTCCTCTGTATTTTTTTCTATAGTCGTGAATGACGGGTGTATCTTCCCTGTCAATTTCTTTTTTCCAACATCCGCGGATATGTGGACATCTCTGATTGGATGCGGCGTGGTGGGTTTATTTGGTGAACTTGTCACTTTTGTTATTTTTGCAAAAGTATCAAATTGGCCCCATGGCCCAAAGGATCTGATTGGTCAAATCGAATTATAACAAAAAGGGCGTAAAAGTATAAAATAATGCCTAAGGCCCACAAAAGGACACGTGGCCATTTTTAAGTTCAAAGCGGGAAGGCGGGTCGTCGGAGCCTTTTGGGAATTTTGGCTTTATTGCCAAAAGGAGTAAAGTTGTAAAATGAGCCGCAACCCCATGAAGCCAGGTAATGAATATACATTGAAAAGTCAAAGTGGGGAGGCGGGTCGTCAAAACACTTTGGAGTTTTTGGCTTTATTTCGTAAAAGGAATAAAGTGTAAAAGTAAAGTGCGACCCCGTCGGCGCACCAGAAAAAGTCAAATGTTGAGCCCGCATCAAAAGTCAAAGCGGGAAGGCGGGTCGTCGGAGCTTTTTGGGAATCTTGGTTTTGTTTCCAAAAGGAGTAAAGTTGTAAAATGATCCATGACTCGCCAAATCCGTAATGAATATACGTTGAAAATTCAAAGTGGAGAGGCGGATCGTCGGAGCACTTTGGGAATTTTAACCTTTTATCAAAATAAAGTAAAATTGTAAAAGTGAGTCGTGACTCCATTAATGCCCAAAAAGAGCCATGTGTTGGGCCTATATCAAAAGTGAATAGCGGGCCTACGGGGTTTCAGGGAGACTTTTACACTTTCCATATTTTGCGCTAAAGGTGCAATTACATTTTCGGGCCTGTAGATCCATTTTGCAAAAATTGTATTTTCGCCAGTTTTGTACAGATTTGATTCAAATATTTGAATGGGCATAACTTTCTACCCAATGCTCAGAATTCGACAAATTTTATACTGTTGGAAATATCTTGGACTCCTCTATGCCATGGAAACATAACATATTATTTATCAGTGGGATTTTATGGCTAGGAATCTGGAAAATATCTTTCACGTCATTAATACGTGATTGATTGCTTCAACCAGATCAGATTTGATTTGATCTTCCATCCTTCCTTCTCCGATGCACCAAATAGACATGCAGAACCAGACTTGATAGATTGTAGGTAGATTTGTAGGGGCATTGATGGTTGGTGGTTGAGCTTCCAAATCATATTTCTTTCCTTCTCTTCTTCTCCTCTCTTCGCTTCATCTATAAATGTAAGAGCTTGGCTCATTGCAGTTGTTGGACTCTGATACTTTTGAAGTGTAAATAGAATCGAAAGCAATCAATACAGAAGAATTTCCCCTTTCTCTCTATCTTCATCTATTGTCTCTTCTTGCTTGCCTGAAATCTGTGGATCATTTATCTTCTGTAATAAGAAAATTTGTGTTCTTATTGATATGATTTCTAGAACTTTGTGTCTATGGAATGATATCTTATGTTGTGAATGAGAATGATTTTGTTCTGTATCACCTTTGCTCAATACGTATAAGGTTATACTCTGCTATCTATATTTCCTGAAAGTACTATTATATTCTACTCTTTCCTTTCTTCAGTTGTTCCATTTGTTTGTATTGATAAGGTATTTTGGTAAAAAGCATTTCAAGATGTCGAAGTCCGGCCTCAAGATGAAATTTGTGCATTTGTATATAAGCTTTGTTGCTTGCTTTCAATAAGGGAACCTCTCCCATAAAGAGGAGGGACTTGATGTCCCCTAACTATGGTTTTGTTAAAGCACCAATTTAAAACCCAATGAGATATCACCTCTCTGCAAGTCGGTCCTAAGGTAAGAGTCTTCGTACTTAGCCATTTTTATAGAGGGACATGTGGTAGCTTGTGGTTAAGGTGCGATTCCATGTCCCTTACATCCCTTAGAAAAGGGAGGAAAGAGATCAAAAAATTCACCCAACCCTTTTTGAACCCATGGGTCACCGATATGACCCAGAATTGATCCATCAACCCCGTTGACTAGGTTTTACTTGTTTGCTCACCTACCCCGCATGCCGGCAAGTGTCACCACCGAATAAGGTGGAATTTCATGTCCCCTTCGTCCCTTTAGCAAGGGGACAAAAGGGATAGAAAAAAATGTGCCTAGCCCTTTTTTTTCTTTCCGGTTCCTCATGTGACCGAAAATTAGCCTCATAAGTGCTCAAGTCAACCCCCTTCACTAAAGTCACTCATTGAATAAAAAAATGCCATGTGTTGTGGTGAGGACAAGGCGGAAGTTTATGTCCCCTTCATCCCTTTACCAAGGGGATAAATGGGACAAAAAAATGGGCCCCACCCCTTTCCTTACCATCCTAAACACTATAAATATGACACTTAGCTCTTTTTTGGCCAATTTCCCCCACACCTCCATATGTTGCCGAAACTCTCGTGATTTTTACCAGATCTGAAAACAATATTTTCACACTCAATCAACTCCATCAAATCCTTATTAATTTGAAAGCATAAAATACACAAAAATTTGCAAATAGAACGGATCGAATGGTGAAGAAACAAAGTTTTTTTGAAGAAACCCCGAGTCACCAGACGAAGATTCATTCATATCTTTCAAACCGTTCAAAGATCGAGATGTCATTTTTGTAAAATTTTAGTCTCCCAAGTGTCTAATCCAAAGAATTTTTTTCACATGAATGGCCTAGATTTGTTTCTAGTGAAAAATCCCTCTCTTCCCGCTATAAAAAAATTGAAAATTTAAAATCTTGCAAACTAGTGATCGGGCAGAGTGAAAAATTTAGAGGGGTACTATGAGAAAAAAACCCATTTTAGAAACCCTCATTTTGTCACAATCCAACCATTAGAGACCCACTTTCTAAACATAGTAATCCCTCCTACACCGGTGACTATTATTTCGGGCAAGTCACCATCTCAAGAAGTCTGAAGAAGGTGATGAACACGGGGGAAGTATCATAGGTAAAAATCATTGAAAGGGTCATCTCGGCCCAAAATTGACACTTACTAAAAATAGTAAGTGGTCCCATAAATACCCGACTTGTGAAAATAGTAAGTTGGTCCAAAAGGTGGTTTTCACAAGAGGAAAAAGGTGAGGAGAAGGAGTTCAAGTTGACATAGTCGGTCGAGGTCCAAAAAAGCTTATTTTTACACTTACTAAAAATAGTAAGTTGCTCTGTTTAAGAATATAAAGTGTTAAAGAACCATGAGATTCAAGTTCATAGGTTCTCCCAGTACCTCATTCCACAAGTGTAATCAGTTGCAAATTATTTCTTTCATTCTATGATTTTTAATGGTCATTTCCTATTATGGAACAAACACCCTTCACTATTTCGCCAGTATGTTCATCGGTACCTATCATCTATACGGAAAAATGTATCATTCAATAGGACATATGTCGGCGGAATACAACACTATTGCAAAGGATCATCATAGGAGGTAGTTTTCATCCTTGGCTTCTTCGAGGTGGATCTCCATGAGCAACGCCCACGGTCACCATTGGGATAGCTCAACAATGTTTCTAAACACTTAGTTCATGGTGTCTACAAGTCATCAAAAAGTAAAGAACTTATCACCGCAACATGAATGAATCATTCACATCAAGGAATTCAAGGGAGTGGAGATCTTCTCGGTGACACGAGTAACAAAGAAAAATTTGACATCGAGTGTAAGTCTTCAAGAGCTTCTCGGGTTGCAAATAATTTTAGAGGTTCAAAGTTCATCACAATAAGGCATTTCATCTGGTCATCTTGGAAGGAGAAATGGATTTCATTAGAGATAGATATTTCATCGCCAACATCATTCTTCTCCCCTTCTTCTTCTTCCTTCTCTCTCTCTCTCTTCCCCCCAACTTTCTCTCTCTTCAATGTTCTAATTTTGCATTGGGGTTACACTTTTTAATATGTATTTCAGTCAATTAGAAGTGACTTTAGAAACATAATGTAAAATTAAGTCACCTTGATTTTATAAAAGGGACTTAATATTTTTTAGGAATATGAATAGATCAAGTTAGAAATAGGGCATATGAAGTGTCATCGAGAAGATGAAGAGTTGTCCTTCCTCTATAAATTATAATGAGCCCCTCATTTGGGCTTCTTCTTAGCTGGTTGTCAATTTGTAATCTCATGAGAGAGTAATTCTTGTGAAGGAACAAAGAGATAGTTGATTTTATTTTGTTTTCTCCACCTCACATTTCCTCAATTCCTCACTATGTACAACTGTGATTTTACAAGCTAATGAAGGAAGAATTTTATGTTTTCCAAGGCATACGAATGTGTATGTCTTTGTACGTATGGTTTCCTCTAGCCAATGGCTCCGAAATCATGTTGTTTTCTTCTTTAAAATGCATGTGTAATATTTATAAATAGTGTGCAAGGCTTTGAACATCTACTTGTGACATTAGTTCCTCCCCTTTAACATTCTCACTCCCTTTCACACCTTTCAGACAAAGTCTTCTCTAAAGCAAGCAATTACTAGATTTGTTAGGAGGTCGGTGGAGTGTCCTTTTTGATCCATGACCATGAGGCCACCAGAAAATCCACCATTTCATGTGCATAAAAACACGGAGGTTGCACCGTTTAAGTAGTGGGACTTTGATTCCCAAAGCATTGGCAAGAAACCCACAGATTTTTCCACCCGGAAAATTTTCTCACCAACAATTTTTTGCACCCACTATGGGGCAGATGATTTGACATCTCGCACCCAAAAAATGACCTCAAAATATTTTTAAAAAAATCAACCAAAAAAAAAAAAAAAAAGGAATTTGAAAAGTCACTCGAGCCTTATGTCTCCAAACCATGGCTACTCCGGGTAATCCTCATGTCGAAGGACTCGAGTTATTATTTCATATCCAAAAGACATCGCTTATGACTTAAGGGGAGCCATCGCACAATCGAGAAAATTTTTGCTCAAGATACTTCATTGCCACAAGAGTATTGGACCTCGAAGAAGAACGTGCGCAAAACTAGAAATACAAAGAAAAGTTCAGGCTCCACAGAGGAGAGCGTAGATTTTCAACTTGGTGGTGAAGGTACACTCAAGAAAGATAAAGAGGAAAAATTGATCCCATCTTCAAATAACTTCAAAGAAGACATGAGCTACTCATAAATCCAAGGTCCCCTTCATTCAAAGTTGGTTCCATTAGAAGCCCTAGAGTCATCAATCCATTAGACATGGAGTTCCCAAATATCAACAAGAACATTGAAGACTTTACCGATGTTAAGACCGAAGAGGAAGCTAGAGAAAGAGAAGCAAGAGTTGAAGCTGAAATAAGAGCTCAAATTGAAGAGATTGAAAGAGCTCAGGCTGAAGTAGATGTAAGAGTAAGTAGTTGAAGTCGTAGCCTTAGAAAGGTTAGAAGCCATAATTAGAGACAAAATAGCGGATTGTGATCACAAAGAATGCAAACCAAATGTACCATGGGGTGGAAACATCGACCCACTTTCTCTTCCTCAACCACTTCATGAGCCACCAAAAGGCTCAAGAAAAAACTTCGAAAATTTAGAGGAGATGGTTCTCAACTTCCCAAGGAACATGTAGCAACATTCATCACCTCTTGTGGAGTTTTAAGTATAGAACATGAGGATGTATCAATCAGACTATTTGTGGAATCTTTGCAAGAGAAATTTTCCAAATGGTTGTAGATGTTGCCTCCAAGATCTATCACATGTTGGGAAGACATAAGAAGTAGATTTGAGAACAGGCTCAAAACCACGGAGGACTGTCAAGATATCTTAGTCCAATTAGTACAAATGAAGAAAGAAACTTCTAAATCAATGAGAGACTTTATTTCCAAATATAACTAAATAATTAGGAGGATTCCAGAAGATGTTGTGCCTCCGAAAACAATCTGAAAAGGTTCTTCATCAGTGCCCTACCACCAAAAGTTGGTTTCTTCCTCAGGGGATCCTAACCTAGAGATCTTAAAGAAGCACAAGATTACATAATAGAGATCGAAGATGATTTGATTCTATCTGGAAAAGTGAAGGGTCTCAATGGGAAACATAAAGGCCAGAGTTCAAGCTCAGCTCTCACCAATCCTATGATCTAGAAGATGGCCAATGACATGGTTGCCATGAAGAAACAATTGTCTCAAATCACCATGTGGAATGATCCAAGGGATCCAAATCCTCCGAACCAATCAAGAATCACCCCACCTCCCCGTAGGCTTGCTCTTGAAGCACCATCGGTTAATGCCACATGTGACACTGATGAACCAAAAGAAGAAGAAGAGGGTGATGATGGAGACTACCTTGAGGTTGAAGAAGTTGATGGTGACATGCACAATGGCCTAATTGAGTATGTTGAAGGAGACGAAGATGATGATGATGAAGAAGCCCCAAGCTTCTCATGTGTATTTTTCACTCATGCATAATCCAAGAAAGGAGCCTGTTCTCGGTAGTTATGGTGAAGGAAAAGAAAAATAAAGAAGAACACCCCACAAAAAGTTTCCACAAAATAAAATCATCATGAGAGGATCACCGCTATCTCCTTCGATGGAGTCGGCTAAGGAAAAACTAGACCCACTAGAAAGCAAGAATTTGTTTACCATGCCAAGTAAGTCCTATGGTACTCCCTCCAATTCAAAAGCTATTTCTAAAAATAATCCTTTATCAAATGCTACCCATGTTAAACCTATTAAGGCTCAAGAAAAACCAACTTCTCCCTCTCCTTCTAAACCCACTACCACACCCATTAAAGAAACTCAAGCTCCTAAGGTAGCATCATCCACACAGAGAAAAACAACTACTATTCCAGAACATCATCTGTGTTCTTCACATCTCCATTTGACTATGTCAAACATGTAAACATAACTAAAGTTCAAATCACAAAGATGGAATATTTGCAAACACACCCTGCTCAGTTTCAAAGGTTTGTTAACAAAAAGTGGTACCCCAAAGCCTCATGTCACGAACCCCATTGCTACAAGTCTTCTCCCTACCCCATCCACACCATCCTCGCAAAACATGTTAGCACTCAACGCATCCAAAACTAACAAGGTAGAACCTTCTACATGTCCTCTTGATCAAAGGATACCAACTCAATAACTACATCATAGATTTTGGAGCCTCTAACAATGTGATGCCCATAAAAGTCACAAATGCCTTAGGACTTACCTTAACGTGCAAACGGCTCTTTCTATTCCATAGAATCCAAAGAAGTTGTTGGTGGGAAGGATAAAGGATGCTCAAGTTTCTTTGGTTGACTTCCTAGAAAAGAAAGTACTTCTCACAATTTTGGTAGCTGACATTCCATCCTCGTTCGACATGCTTTTAAGCAGAAGCTTCTACAAAGATTTAGGTGGTGAAATCAAAATGAACTGGTCCTCTACGACCATACCTATGAAAGGGGAGGTAAAGAATTTGCTACTGGTGCGTAAGATGAAATACACAGTACAAAAATCAGATGATCCAAGGGTGAACATTTTATTTCAAGGTAGCAGGATAGGAAACTATTTCCTTACATCGGAGAGAGATGAAAATTTTCCTTCCTTACTGAGAAATACATGGAGATGGAATCATCATTTATCAATTCATTTTGGCATGAAATACAACTCATCGGAGGAGTAACATATTCAATAGATGAAGATTCATGTTGCATAATAGATGATTTGATGCTTTCTGAAGACTCCACTGATGATGAAGAAATACAAAATGATGAGTTTGGGATGTTCATGAGTAATCTATTTTCAGACTTTGATTTTTCAATCAATGACAAGATGGAGATATGTGAAGAAGTAGAGATGATTGAAGAATCAAAATATCTTCTTGATTCAATCATGGATAAACATATGGGGAAGCCAATTTCTTTTTTGAAGTCAAGGACAATATGGATTTTAAACTCGAAGGAGTACAATTGAACAAAGCATGGACCTCCTCTCCTTTTTGGAAGGGTTCATAAGTCATAATTATCTGTACCTACATGAAAGAGATCCTTGGGGAACACAAACCATAGAAAAAGAAACTAGAGATGCTTAGAATGAATCATGGGAAGGTGTGGATCATATTTTTTACCATTCCTATGAGTCACAATATAGAAAATATTTTCAAAACAAAGATGAATATATGATGAATTTGGAAGATCTATCCATGAAAGATATTTTGAAATCTATAGAATAAATTAAAATCCTCAACTTAGCCTTGAACTCTTGACTCGAGCCATGGAGATACAATACATGCATGAATTAACGAGTGCTCCTCGTTTCGATACACCAATGTTCAATTTGGAGATGGAGCAAATTAGATAGGTGGATGACTTCCTCAATAGTGAGCATGAAAATGCAAACATGTCTATTTGTCACATATTACGAGGAAGTTCATGAATGTAAAAGAAGAAAAGTCCTTGGATCCTCTTCGTACATTTCTAATTTTAAAGGTAACACCTTCGTCGTGGTGGGAGATGATAGGGAAAATATTGAGCCGACTCAAGTGGAAGAGAGTTATCTGCGGTAAGAGCATTGGGAATATGTTTAAAATCAACTTGATCACATCGCTTTGGAACTTTCTCGGAAATACAAAGAGTGAATATGGTAATTGTTATCCAATTTTTTCCCTTAGGAAAAATTGGACTCGCACAGATAAAATAGCAGGATCGATCCGGCCATGGGAGCTCACATTTCTGGCTCGAGCCAAGTGAGTTAAAGTGATGTGGAAGAATTCAGATTCGGTGGGAAAAATTCCAAATCAGCGGGCTCAAAAGGTCCGAAGGGCATCAAAGTCTCGAAGTTCAAAATTCATACTTCGGACATTCGGGAGTTCAGAGTTGACATTATTATCGAGTGGTGAACAGTGTCATGCAGGGAGAAAAATAAGTCTGAAACCCGAAGTCTGAAATTTAGACTTTGAGCTTTTGGGATTTTGGAGGTTTGATGTGCTAGGTGAATGAACAAAACCCAAACCCTCGAAACACTGAAACCCCAAGCCTCGAACCCCAAATCTTGAAACACGAACCTCAAAACACAAAGGTCCAAAACACGAACTCGAATTTCAAACTTTGAGATTTCATCATTTTGAACATTAAAGCCTGGTGCACATAAATCATAGCTAGAAGTCTGAAACCCAAAGTCCAAATTTCAGACTTTGGGGTTTCACCATTTCAAAAGTTTCATGAACTCAGGAAAATGAATAGTGACAACGATCTCGAAAGCCCGAAGCTCGAATCCTAAAATTCTAAAATTTTAGATTTTGGAGGGTGCGATGCAGGTTTGGAGTCCAAAAATAAGATCAACCACCCACATTTATTTAGAATGGTACCCTCATCTTCATATGGCCATAAATTTTGACTGGGAGCTTGGATTTACACAAAATAGGAATTTTTGGAAAGCTCTCAGTGTCCTCTACACAAAAATGACTAGTTTTCTTAATTTTAGTAAGACTAAGTATTTCAAAATGAGGAAATATAGTCCACCATTTTAGAGGAATGTTTCCAAATTTCTCACCTACCCAAATGATGAAGGTATGGGCTTCCTTTCTTCCCCAATAAGGAAAAGTACATGGAGGTATGGGTTTTGCAGTGGCACCCATCATTGTTGCAGGTGATTTTAATGCATTTTTGGGTGGTTGAAGAAATATTTTGAATTCCTTCTCTCTCCCTTTCTCTCATTCTTCCTATATATTGTAAGGAGGCTCTTTTTAAAAGGTTGGACACCTTGTATATGCCCCTCCCTTCTTGTTCTTTCTGTAAGAGATTTGTGGAGATTTCAAACCTCCCTATTGAACATTGTAATGCAAAATTTGTGCCTTTGGCCCTAAATGTGATGTATTGTATCAACTTTGAGAGCAATAAAATCATATTTTGGATGCTTCAAACCCTCTTCTATGTTATATTACAACTTTATGATATTTCATTACATGCAAGGTTATTATGTATTGTTGTTGTTTTCATTACAAGGTTTTAGTAGTGTTGTGTTTATTGTGCAGGTTATTCAACATCCTTCTTGGTGCATCACCTTCCCTTAGAGTAGGTTTTATTTTCATGCATTTTATTTATCTTTGTCTCCTTGGAAATATTAGATTAGGGTTAGATTTGCAACTCTCTACACTTTGGAGTAGTTGTAACTAGGATAGGATAGGAAGTCGGCCTTCACCAGAGGGTTATCCCAATTGAAAGTCCCACACTTTGGGATAACTCCATGTTTGATGAATCACACTGACTGCCTCAACCATTCACTTGTGAGAAATCAGGGGTGTTGTGATTTTGACATAACAATAATGAAAAGAGATCAGAAGATTCAAACAATTTGAACAAGAATCAACCTTGGAATGATGATGAAGTGTTCAAAGAAAGATCAGTGTTATGGATAAACATGGAAGGCAGCCAACACTCTGAAAATGATCTCAAAGAACGTAAATGCAAGGGAATTTCGGGTGAAGGCCTAAGAACCAAAAATATCATGTAGGCTCACTCCTATGAAGCACACGAACAATCATGAAAGCACCTAGCTTTCATAGGAATTTGAGGAAATGAGGCTACTTCCTTGAACTAGTCAAGGATTCGTAAAACATCGGCATTCTGCGTTACCTCTTCGGGGTAAACCCACGAAAATAAAATTGATTCAATGAAATTCGGTTGTCCCTTGCTTTTTACTATAGGTGATTTTTAGTGTTTTACTTTCTGTGTTGTGTGTCTTTCCCTTTTTGTGTGTGTTGTGTGTTTCCTTTATTTTGGTTTGTGTGTGTATTCTTCCTTGTTATCTCTCTCTCGCAAGTTGTAAATGACTCCACAAGGCCCAATGGATAATGCACTAGTCAATGTGTTATATGTTGAGATTATGGGATTGCTCATGTCATGTCTTCACTACGCTCAGTCCATACCATGCCCCCAAGATAGAGCTAGTTGTTGTCTATGTTTTGCGGGGGCAAAATTCAATAGAATGCGGGAAAACAATACCCCTGTGTCAAAAAAATTCAAGTTTTACCTTCCCAAGACACCCCAGGTCATCATATTCTTAACATTAGCCTTACCCAATCAGCATTGGTCCCCAATTATATTTCCATGCAATCCCCTAGGTGATTTAGGAAAGAAAATTCAGTCCCCATAGGTGATTTAGGATCTTTTGGAAAATGCCAACTTTTGAGAAGTTTTGGGAAGGGCTACCACTGGCCTTCCGGGACTAATGCACCCCGGAGTGGAACGGAGGAGAAAAATTCAACATGGAGATGTATTCAAGTTCCAATAACATTTGTGAAAATATTTTGGAAGATTTTGGAAAGATGTAAAGTTTTGCAGCCTAATTTAGAAAAAACAAGTTTTGAGGCCCAAAGGAGTGAACACCACGAAGGAGTGCCTGAACTTCAAACAAAGATTCTAGGAGCTTCGTGAATATTCAAGATCCCAAAAATTACCTATGTAAATTATTTTCAATGCCCTAAATGGTGGAAAAATGAGACATTATGAAACATCATGCACTTCCCAAGCAATTCATTCATCTCACGCACAACAAAGCGGTCCTAAGAAATAAGGGGGCCACTTGAGAGAGTTGGGGTCAAATTTATATCTTGGTACCATCATCATTGGATTAATTGAGGTGTTTTTAGGTGGAATTATATAAAATTTCACCCCTAAATTCATCCAGAGCCTGATATATCACCTCCGCAAGTCGGTCCCAAGGTAAGAGTTTTCATACTTAGTCATTTTTTTAGAGGGATACATAGCATCATGTGGTTAAGGTTCAATTCAATCTCCCTTATGTCCCCTTAGCAAAGGGAAGAAAGGGACATAAAATTGTTCCCAACCCTTTTTGAGCCCCTGTGTCACCGATATGACCCAGAATTGATCCACCACCTCCGTTGACCAAGTTTGACATATTTGTTCACCTCCCCGCATGCTTGCCAAGTGTTGCCACCAAAATAAGGTGGAATTTCATGCCCCATTTTTCCCTTTAGCAAGGTGATGAAAAGGATAGAAAAATGTGCCTAGCCCCTTTTGTTCCTTGGTTCCTCACGTGATCGAAAATTAATGTCCCAAGTGCTTAAAGTCGGCCCCTTCACTAAAGTCACTCATCGAATAAAAATGTTATGTGTCATCACGAGGATAAGCCATAATTTTACATCCCTTCGTCCCTTTAGCAAGGGGATGAAAGGGATAGAAAAATGCGCCCCACCCTTGCCTTACCATCCCAAACACTATAAATGCAACACTTAGCTCTTTTTGGCCATTTTTCAAACTCACGCCGATTTTGCAAAATCGAAAAGTAAGATTTTTGCACTCAATCAACTCCATCAAATACTCAGTCATCTCAAAACACCAAAATACACAAAAATTTCAAAAATAATGGATTGAAATGGTGAAGAAATAAAGTTTTTGAAGAAACCCCAAACTCACCGGATGAAGATTCATTCATATCTTTCAAACCGCTCAACGGATCGAGATGCCATTTTTGAAAACTTATATTCTCATAGGTGCCTTAAATGATCCAAAGAATTTTTTACATACATGGCCCATATTTTTCCGGTGAAAAATCCTCTCTTCCCGCTTATAAAAATTTAAAAATTTAAAATCTTTGCAAATCGATGATCAAAGGAGCTGAAAATTCGAGGGTACTATTGAGCAAAAAAACATTTTAGAAACCCTTGTTTCATCGCAATCTAACCATCATAGACTCCAATTTCTAAAAATAGTAGTAAGCCCTCTTACACAAGCGGTTGTTATTTTGGGTAAGTCACTATCTGGAAGAAGTTGCTAAGAAGGCAATGAACACGGGGAAGCATCATAGGTGAAAATCATCGAAAGGGTCATCTCGGCCCAAAATTGACACTTACTAAAAATAGTAAGTGGTCCCATAGGTACCTGCCAAAAATAGTAAGTTGGTCTAGAAGGTGGTTTTCACAAGAGGAACACAAAGTGAAGAGAAGGACTTCAAACTGCCATAGTCGGTCGAGCTCAAAAAGTTGATTTTTACACTTACTAAAAATAGTAAGTTGTCCGTTCAAGAATATAAAGTGTTGAAGAACCATGAGATTCAAGTTCATATGTTCTCCTAGTACCTCATTCCACATGTGTAATCAGTTGCAAAGTATTGGTTTCATTCCATGGTTCGTAATGGTCATTTCTTATTACGGAACAAACACCCTTCACTATTTCGCCAATATGTTCATCGGTACCTATCACCTGTACGGACAAATGTATCATTCCATAGGACATATGTTGGCGAGAATACAACAGTGTTGCAAAGGGTCATCATGGGAGGTAGTTTTCATCCTGGATTCTTGAAGTGTATCTCCGTGAGTAATGTCCATGGTCACCACTAGGATATCTCAACAATGTTTCTAAACACTTAGTTCATGGTGTCTGTAGGTCATCAAAAAGTAGCAACTTGTATCATGACATTAGTGAATCATTCACAAGAAGGAATTCAAGAGAGTAGATATCTTCTCAGTGACATAGAACAGAGAACAATTCAACATCAAGTGCAAGTCTTTAGGAGCTTCTCGGGTTGCAAATAATTTTAGAGGCGCAAAGTTCATCACAATGAGACATTTCATCTGGTCATCTGGAAGGAGCAATGGATTTCATTAGAGATAGATCTTTCGTCATCAACATCATTCTTCTCCCCTTCTTCTTCTTCCTCCTTCTCTCTCTTTTCTCTCCCCAATTTTCTCTCTTCAACATTCTAATTTTGCGTTGGGGTTGCACTTTTTAATATGCCATTAAGTCAATTAAAAGTGACTTTAGAAACATAATGTAAAATTAAGTCACCTTGATTTTATAAAAGGGACTTAATATTTTTTAGGAATATGAACAGTCTAAAGTTAGAAATAGGGCATATGAAGTGTCATCGGGAAGATGAAGAGTCTTCCTTCCTCTATAAATTGTAATGAGCCCCTCATTTGGGCTTCTTCTTAGCTAGTTGTCAATTTGTAATCTCATGAGAGAGTAATTCTTGTGAAGGAACAAAGAGATAATTTATTTTATTCTATTTTCTCCACCTCACATTTCCTCAATTCCTCATTATGTACAACTGTGATTTTGTAAGCTAATAAAGGAAGAATTTTATGTTTTCCAAGGCATATGAATGTGTGCGTCTTTATACATATGGTTTTCTCTAATTTGGTGGCTTTGAAATCATGTTGTTTTCTTATTTAAAATGCACGTGTAAGATTTATAACTAGCGTGCACATGGCTCGAACATCTACTTGCAACATTAGTTTCTCATCCTTAACATTCTCACTCCCTTTCCCACATTTCGGACAAATTATTCTCTAGCAAGAAATTGTTAGCTTTACATGCAGGGTCATTAGAGTGTCTCTGCAGGATCCTCGACCAAAAGGCCACTAGGAAAATCCATCATTTCACGCGCATGCTAACATAGAAGCCTCTATGTGTTGGCCCATCACTTAGATAGATCTAAGTGCTCACTTGAAGTGTGCGAAGGTACCTGAGGTCCCTCTCTTAATATGAGATTTGTCAAGGTGTTAGCATGATCATACAAGCATCCCATATTCATAACATATAATTAAAGATAAGATATAACAAGAACTAGATCACAACCATAGTGCATAATGAATCAAACAAGGATCAAGATCAAATTTACCATATAATAACTAGTAATGGAGACATCAACAACCATTATCCATCCACAAAGATCCATTATATTAATTCATCTAAACACAATATTTGAACACATCATGGTAACCTTCACAAAGTTATGCGTGTAAAATCATACCAACAGCATAACTCTGTAACAACCCCCAGGTGTCTCCAATCCCTTAAGCCATGTAAATCAATACACATATATAGGTAGTGGGGACTTTCCCTTCACTACTCATGCACTCTCAAAATAGGTTGCATGATAATAATAGCCATGTGTTGCTACAAAAGTAACTACAGAAGTATGCAAGCTTCGCTAATAATATATTACCTATAATTAACTCTAGATATAATCCTATTATTAGCTCTAACTCTGCATGGAGTGTCATCTTCAATTTGTTCCCAAAATAGTTTTTGCTTCATCCACAAGTCTTCTTATCCTTATCCATTACATGTTCAACACTCCATGTCTATTTTTATCCCATGCATGTAAAAATAGATAAGTTTCGAAGTCTCACTCTCCTTGGCATGCCCCCAATCTGCTAATCTTCTACGCACAACTATGCACTATATTCCTGTGTGCGTTGTTCTTATGCACCTCTAACACTTGGGCAATATTTTTCCAGTCAACATGTGTCACCACCATAAGTATCACTATGGGAGTTATTCCAAGCCTAGTTAGAACTTCTTGGATGAGTTAAATTCCCTTACATACAAGCTACCTTTCATGGAGATCATGTGTACATCAGCTTCACATCGAATGTTTCTCCTCTAACAGCTTTTAGAGCGTTAAAGATCCTTCTTATGTAGCTCCCAAGATTCCTACCACATCTCAAAATCCAGAGATCCACCACATAGAGACTACGCTACCATCCTTACAACACTCCCATCTGGGTTGCCTAGCCTTGGAGTTTGTGGAGGATGACATGATTACTGATGAGGTCCTATTTCATGTGGATGACCCACCCTTTCTCATTAGTGTTATCATTCACGATACATAAGTGCACAGAGTCCTTGTGGATGAGAGATCAAGAATACACTTAGCATCTTTCTCTTTAGTAAAAATCCTTGGCTACTTTATCAATGATCTCAAGCCTACCTACTTGACTTGTTATGGTTTCAAAAACTAAGCAAAAGCTTATAAGATGTATATGGCTACCCATGACTAGACCTAAAATGGTCCGAACTAAGCTTATGGTTCAATATCATCCTCTCTCTTACAACGTCTTATTGGGCTAACCATGGACACATCACATATATGCAAGTCACATCATTTGGGTACCAATGTATAAAGTTCATCCATAACAACCAACGCTTTAGACATGATGTTGATCCCGATCCTTGGGATATTTCAAGACCATTCCCTAATGAACCTTTCATAATATCAACTGCTCCCGAGATCCAGAGCATTCCCTACCCAAAATTCTTTGATTTTAAGTCTAAAATACAATTCACATTAGCATATTTAGATGACGATGAGCCCTTTATCTTTAAAACATGGTTAGTAAAAACATGTTACCTAATGAACTTGTGCATTGATTACCTCCAATTCTATTACTTTGAGTCTAGTTTTCACTCAAACCGATATAGAGTAAATAACAAGTGATGCCTCGGCCAAGTAATCATTTAGAATGTAGTGAACTAGGAATTACACAACACTTTTCTCGATCACTTAGAATGGAATGTAACTCCTATGACACACTTACACATATGATGATTTTGTAAGAGAATCTATCATAACTAAGATGACACCTAGATCCATGTCCACCTAAGTGAGATGACTCACCGATGAGGTGGAATAACACTAAATAAGTGAAGAAAAATACCACCTACACCAACACCCCCCTTCATCGTAACTTAGGATGAGGCGCAAGTCAGAAATGAGAAATGGGTCTCGACACAAAGCCTAATGAGGTACCCACATACAAGAAACCCTCGAAAAGTGGAGTAAAAGGACAAAACCTAGTGGGAAAAACTCCCCCCCCAAAAGAGAGACAAGTCCACTCTCTAATTTAAGAAAGATGTCAAAGATGGGTCCCAACTATAGATGAGCCTGAAAAGCTACCCATGTACAAAGAGGTAATCTCTCAGAAAGAAGAAGAAGAGAGAAGAAGAGGGAGACGAGAGGAATGCAGAAGATGTCATGGATGGATCAGAACTCTGCAACTCTAAGAAGTCTCCCAGAAGAATGTCGATGACAAGATCCTCTACCTTTGGAGTGAAGAAGAGCCACCTAAACTGAACTATGTGCATGCACTCAGGAAGGACATAAATGATGTGCTGGAAGTCCGCCCACTCCGCGAAGGAAACTAAAGGCAACAACACAAAGAACTCTGAGTCTGGTCCACGAAAGTGTGACATAGGTCTAGCAAGTGAGTGCAAAGGAACCGAAGGTAATGTCACGAGTGCAGAACTATCAAAGTGTGAAGAGTGAACACCCGCAGAAAGGATGTCCAAGTGATGTGAAGGTAACATAACCCCCATAATAGAAAAGGGATCCACAAGCAAGGGTGGATCAATGAAGGTCTCCTAGGAAAAGTGGAAGTGGTAAGAGTCCCAGAAGGGGCACTCCCAACAATAGAGATAATGAAATCCTCTGAAATACCGTAGATGGATGACGAACCTATAGTACATCACAAGTGTAATCTATGAAAAGATGACTAAGGTCAGGCAGATACTCATCCCAATGAGGGGGCTCAACAAATAGAAGAGTGATGTCAAATAGGTATGAGTCATCCAATGAAGGTAGAGGAGTGAAAGGGGCCTCACACACTAAAGGTGGAAAAGAGGTAGGTGTGATGACTGTATGAGGCCCAGTAGGAGACTTCTCAATATTTAATGAGATGGGAGGGGTGATAACACTCTCTAGAATAGTGAGAGGAGGAGAAGAGTCCTCTTTAATACTCTCAACATCAGAATTGGGTGCACAATCCTCGTCATCAGATGTAGAAGCAAACGAGTTTGTGTTAGTGGAATTGTCATCACATGAAGAAATAGAGGAGACAATTGAATCAGCAGCAACAACAATGGCTACAGTATGTGAAGGGTCTCCATAGAGGGGCTGAAGAATGCTTCAGACACGGTGGGGAGGATCTGGGTCTGCCACGTGAAACTAGAGAGATTTGGATACATGCATCATCAAGTGACCAAAAATATGGTCACAAGTGTCGAGAAAATCCTCTAGATGACGATGATCAATGGGTGCAGGAACTGGCCCAAGTAAGAAGGGTGAAAGACCCTCGTGAGTGAATTAACGTTCCATGGAAGCATGCCAAGCTGAATAGTTCCCTCTCCCGGTGAGAAGTGGCGGAGGCTGTAAAGAGATCCTACAATGCTTAAGTCTAGAAAGAGCACCCTCCATGATGTGGAAGCAAGAAGTGCAAGGTGCACAAAAGCAAGACGTCGGACTCGGCCGATAATGCGTCTGCATGTGAAAACCTAAGAGTACTAGTGAACCCCCCGAATGTGGCACTTTATAAAGTAGTGTGTTTACAAAATTGACAATGTCATCACATAATGTGTAAAAAATCATGCAACTTTGACTAAAGAAGCACTCAAAACCGAGCAACGAGTCAAAAGTTATAGCAAGAAAATGATTCCCACAACTGATGGAAAATGCCAATAAGCTTTGCAAACTGATTAAAAAAGTGCCCGAAATGGGTGCAAAGGGTGTCGTGTGGGTACTCGTTGGAAATGGCATCAAATTTTAGGTAGGGTTTGTTTTGCTTACGAGGGGGATTAGCCTCCTGCCAACCCCGGACCTCGCCCTCCGTCTTCAACACACATTGGAAGGGCATAATTACAAGCAAATAAAGGCCCTAAAATTATTACAATGCCATAATGAATGTTTTTAACCTTATAACATTAAAAACAAGATTTTTTTACCTCTAAACAATGTCTAAAAGGGAAACCCAAGCTTATTGATGGTTGACCGAGCTGAGGCTATGCAAATGCACCGAGTTGAGTTAATTTCCTGAGTTTCTAGCCAAGGTAGCCATGTGCACATGTTGTAAGTCGGTGGCAGTCTATCGAGTTGTGCTAAGGCCTGGCTGAGGGCAGGATTCCCATGAAATAGTTGAAAGTTTTGGGCCACGTGTATAGGGATGACGCCACATGCAAGTGTGAGCAGAACTAAACCATCAAGCAGAATACCGGGCTAAGTAACCGAGTTACAACTAACACAGTTTGAAGTGGTTGCGTGTAGAGTAACAGACACGTTGAGCTTCAGGAAGAGTCCATTTGTAAGAGTGTGGCTCTGCAAAAATAGAAGTTTGAACGTTGAGCAACACGTCGACTTGACACCAGCCCAATGAGATAGCAGAAGTTCAAGAAACCATGCACAAGGGAATAAGGCAAAGAGAAAAACAACCAATATGTGCAGACTGAAGGTGACGAGCTGCTTCGAGTAAGAATAAAAGCAAGTCAAGCATAGTAAAGCCAAGTTGTAATGGTCCAAGTCAGAGTAGCCACCGATTCGTGAATGGATTGGTTGTCAAATGTGATAGGGAGGGTAGAGTTGAATGCACACACAGAGCCAACCAAAAGCAACAAGGCACAACCTGAGCACATGCAGAGCTAGGTGAAGTTCCAGACTAGAGAATCAAAACCTGAGTGCAAGGTAAGAGTGGTGTAAGAGCCCAAATTCATTTAAATGTAGAGACGACAAAAAAATGAGCTAATGACCACGCAAGACTCGAGTTGTGTAGACAAAAAGGTCGAGGTGATACACCAAAACATGACAAACCAGTGCAAAACGTTGGGCCCAAAACTGCTACACTTCAATCCTGCAATATTGAACCTGTCAGTTCCTTGATTCTAAACACAACCATAACCAACAAGGAGTACACAAACAACCACTAAAAATAACCATAGGAATCTTGAAATATGCAAGTAGAGCACATGCAAAAGAGAGCTTGCACAAGAAACTACATGGTGGAGCAACAATGGCGAGCAGCGTGATTCTAGTCCCCTCATCTCTGATACCATGTCGGAGGAATGACGAAGACCTGGAAGGAATACACATGCATCGAATAGTTGCACTTCACCAAAGTGTAGGAGTTGTGAGATTAAAGCAAGCAAGATTTGTAAAGAAATGTGCATGCATATGAGAGCTCAAGATTCGAAAAATGGAGTGGAATGGAATGCCTTGGCTTGGCTTAGGCTTGTCATAGATCAAAGGAGGTGAGTACAAATAGGGGAGTGAATGTGTAACTCCCATGTAAGAGAATATTCCTCCATAATGGAGAAGAGGAGTTACTTTCCCAAATGGGAATGTAACTCCTATGACACACTTACACATATGACAGATTCTATAAGAGAATCTGTCATAACTAAGATGACACCTAGATCCATGTCCACCTAAGTGAGATGACTCACTGGTGAGGTGGAATAACACTAAATAAGTGAAGAAAAATACCACCTACACCAACGATTCTGGTGTACCCTCGAGATCCAAGTGTGAATACTAGGTGATCAATAGAAGTGACAATGAAACTACGGTGAAACAGAAAACCAAGTTCTAAGTATTTACGTAGTCACCAATGGCTAGAAGAGGTCTCTAGCACCCAAGCACTGTGTCTGGTTCTATCCATGGTGAAAAATTAATATCGAGCATTTGTGACAATTTTCCCAACATGTTCATCAATTGTTCCAGTTCAAATTTGTTCCAAGATAAGCGTAAATCAGATAAGTCTTATATCTCCCCTATTTGCTTGCAATATTGTATCATTATAGTGCTTATCATTTGTATTTCATTGTATCTTATCATATTAGTGACTCTAAAATTAGATTTAATAAACCTCTTTTTGTTAAATCAATTGCTATGTAAAGATGCCCTTCTGACTAAAAAAATTGTAGCGTAACATATCAACACACTATGACACACATCTTTCATAACCTCATACACAAATTCGCCAAAGTCTATGTCAATGATCTACTCATCAAATTGTGATGCATTAATGATCACGCTCATGACTTGGAAATTTCCTTAGGAAACCTTTACAAGTACAAGGTTTGCCTCAATCCTAGAAAATGCATATTCGGGGTGACACAAGGCAAACTCTTAGGTTTCTTATTATCTAACCATGATATCGATGTTGATTTAACAAAGAGTAAATATATCCTCGACATGCCACGTCCATCCTCCACAATAGACATATGTACTTTTCTTGGGAACCCGGTGGCAATCCGATGATTTGTCCCCAAGTTTACCTATTGAACCCATGTCATCAATAGTCTCCTTCGAAAACTACCAAGCCAAAATGGACCAAAGATTGTCAACAAACATTTGAAAACATAAAACACTCTTTGTCCTTGTTACCAATATTACAACCTCCTATGCGGATTGACCTCGCTACTATACACCTCTTTATCATGCGGTGTCTCTGTTGGGGCAATGCTAGCAAAGGAAGGCAAAAAGGCAAGGAGCATGTCATTCACTATATTACTTGATCCTTACTAATTATGAAACATGATACACTTCCATTGAATGAGATTTCCTCACCATATATTACGAATGACGAAGTTGCACCACTATATGCTTTATCGAGCACCCATGCCATCATCCATACTGAGATCCTTTGTGGCACTTCTTTTCACATGATGTCCTCTCCGTGGATCAAATTGGGAAACAAATGACCCTTCTTATGGAGTTTGACCTTCGCATTATCACATGACGCGCAGTGAAAGGCCAAGTCATGCATGGAACCGATTGGCTATTTATCCTATCTCGTACCACAACCCATTCATGATGCATTACCTGATGAATATATCCTCCTTATTGAGGGCATAAACAACATTATTTCCACAAAAGACTACTACTATAGCTTCACGGATGGTCTTAAGGCACATTCCTCAAACACCAAAGTTGAAGCACTTTGTTCACCAAAAACCAAACCAACAACCACGATCATTGAGGAGGAGGTCACCATTGATCTCCACAAGGATACATGGATGTTGTAATTCAATTGGAAAAAATGCCTCCAAGGAGCTTGGGCAGGTTGTGTCCTCACCAATCCCTCTGGATATGATTTTCCCCTTTCTTATCGACTCGAAATTTAGATCACCAACAACATGGCAGAATATGAGGCCCTTATCCTAGGTATACAGGCTACCTTAGCTAAGGGTGTCTCCTATCTCCACACCATATGGGATTCCCAACTGGTGTGTCAATAGGTTAGTGATGCATATTATGATGCAATAAAAACTTGAAAGCATATTATGATTTAGTCCAATAATTAACACCACAATTCACCTCATTTACCATTGAATCTATCCCAATGAACAAAATTCCTTGGCTGATTATTTGGAAACATATGTTGCTCAGTTTTAGTCACATTTTGATTCCCATGAGGATGCCCTTATATACATTTGATAACATCCAGTCACTTCTCCAAACATCTAGGACGTCTGTTAGATCGAGCTACATGACCTTGCACAGGACCCTTAGTATACTGACATTTGCCAATTTATACAATACCAAACTTACCGGAAAGGTACCGATCCACGAGCATGGCTACGAATACATAAAAAGGCTCTTAAATACACGTTTAAATATACATCTTATACTATCGCAACTTCGAAGGCACCCTACTCCGATACGTTAACAAAGATGAGTTTCCCTTGTCTTAGAAGAAGCGCATGGGGGCAATCGTGGTGGCCATCAGCGGTCATACTACTACACATAAGTGCCTAAGTATGGGTTACTTTTGGCATACACTAGAATTTGATGCTCATGCCTTGACCAAATAGTGTCGACCTTGCCAATTTTATGACGATTTAATTCATTCCCCTTTGGCTGAGTTACTGATCTATCGTTGCTCCCTGACCCTTTAGTATATGGGGATTGGATTACATCGGGAAACTACCTCAATCCCAAGATGGTCATGTCTTCATCATCATAACCACAAAATACTTCACTAAGTGGGTTGAAGCCATGCCTCTCACCAACATGTCTGGACTTACTACATCCAAATTCATCCTCAATCAAATAATTTGCCACTTTGGAATTCCCCATACCATCATATCTAAAAATGGTGGGAGTTTCAAATGCAAAGAAATGAAACAACTCTATGCTAAATTCAAAATTAAACATCAATTCTCAACACCGTATCATCCACAATACAACAAACAAGTTAAATCCACAAACAAAATTCTCAACAAAATCCTACAAAAGATGATCTATGAATCACACACAGATTGGCACACAAAGCTATATCGACATTATGGGCATACCACACCGGTTTCCATATGACCCCTTTGGGCAACATCATTTCTCTTACCTATGGAGTCGAGGTAATTCTTCCACTCGAGGTGGAACTCCCTTTGCTCTGCATCTCCCTTCATGGTATCATTCCAAACGAGGAACTCTATGAGTCCCGTCTCCACGATCTTGACTTACTAGAAGAATGATACGATAAAGCTTACACTAGAAACCAAAAGCAAAAGTAGTTCCTTTCCAAATAACACAATAAACTTATTCGTCCACGTAATTTGGACATGGGCAACCTTGTTCTTAAGCTTAATTACACACATGACAAAGAAGGAAAATACACTAAAAATGGTGGGATCCTTACCTCATCAAAGATATCATAGGTCCCAACACATATCACCTTCAAACCAATGAAGGCCACATTTTCAAGGAACCAACAAATGCCTAATTTCTCAAAAAGTTTCACGCATGAAGGAACTCAAGAGTTTCAGTACTCAACTACCACCTCTTCTCTTTTCCTTCTCAAATTAACTACTTCGTGAACTATCTCTCGAAAATGATATCGACTCTATTGATTCTACACCCCTGATCATGTCGATAGGATTGCTATGGTATTATGCACATCCTTTAGCTCTCATGGTCTTACTTGGATTTATCTAATTACCTTATAACCTCTACCTCATGTTTTTTTACACTTTTCAGCATTGTTATCTACCCTTTGGGCTAATTATCCATCTTCTCTGTATGAACACCTTCGGGTTTTATGACAATTTCTCTTTGTAGCTTCTACCATACATTTTTTTGCACTTTTCAACACCTGCTACCCACAGATTAACTATATCTCTATGACACTACACCATCTCGACATCATGATATCTCGACATCCATCTCATGGGCCCCTAGCTAGGTTATTTATGTCTTATTTTAATGATGTTCCTCTAGTGTTTCATTTCATTTTTGCTTCTCTAGGTTCTTACAACATGGATTGCACCCAAAGGTGGCAAGCTGAGTGAAACTACCAGGTACACATTGGCGGGTATATTTCATTTTAGCTTGTCAGTTCAACATTTCCTTCATGCACTTACTTTCAGTATCAGTGTAATGGA
Source organism: Taxus wallichiana var. yunnanensis (assembly GCA_018340775.1). Lineage (NCBI taxonomy): Eukaryota > Viridiplantae > Streptophyta > Pinopsida > Cupressales > Taxaceae > Taxus > Taxus wallichiana. Next base: position 961,781,224 of record CM031240.1, read on the forward strand.
CAATATTTTTCCATTGGCCACTCTATGTTTCGCTATTACGACATGTGGTGATCAACAACTGGGGCATATGTATACACCTAATTTTTCACTTTTCATTTTCATCTTTCATACCTATTACTAATAATTGTCCTTGTGCAGATAAGGGTTGTTGATGCATCTATTTCCTAAGTGGGTGCCTTAAGGGGCCTACCGGGAATGGGGAATGGTTATTCACGTAACCATTATGGGTTAGAGACAATACACAGAGAGAGTGTCGCTATTTGGTCTTAGCCTTAGTTTGCATTAGGTATCCTTTTCCTCCTAGGTCTCATGCATATCATATTCATGATCTCTTGCTTGCATTCTACCATTTTTCACCTTGTTCATCCTCTTTCATGACCCATGACACATTATTTTTACTTTTCATGACACATCACTTTATTTTTACATCCTTGGCACAATCACCCGTGGGTGATTGTGTCGGTGTCATATTTTCTCATGGCCGACGCCATTACCCGTGAGAGATGGCATCCTATATATACCTCTCGCTTCATTTGATACTCATAAGAAACAAGAAGCTAAGACATCTGAACTGCCATTTGCTATGTTCTTTTGCACCATTTTTACATTTGTTCGCTTCTATTTTTGGTTCATCTTGCATTTTTCTTAGATTGGATTGGACACCTCTCTTCTTGGATGATTGTTTGCATTATTGGGTCATCATATAACGAGTTTAGGACATGAATGGATTTCCCCACTCTACCTAATAGTGAATATCTCTCGTGTGTGTTGTTTCTCGGGAGATAGATACATCAACAACCACCCTACAGGTACAAGGTGAGTGCTCTAACCCTTCTTTGTCACTTTGCATAGATTAGTTCAGTTCCTCTTCTTCATTGTGTTATGTTAGTTTAGTATTGTACATGGTTGATGCTAGATAGCTTAGTACTCTTATCAGATATCAACTCTTTAGTCACTTTCATTTCAATTATTACATACTCCTCTTATTTGTTGATCCATACCTCTCCACACCCAACCACCGATATCTTAGTAGGGTTCCTTCCTCTATCTCGATTGCAGGCCTTGAAAACCCTAGGTTGACCTAGTGTAAGGGTTACTTCCCTCTAGATATGTGACCCTAATGCTCACTGTAGCCCCTTTAAGTCTACCCCATTTTGTCTGAGGCACTTGTGTGTCTCTTACTCATTCCCTCAAATACCCTAGTTGAACGGATGAGTAAGAGTGTATGTTATTAAGAAACATTTTGGTCCACATACACCGATCAATAGGACTATTTTGATGAAAATATTGTTTGAAAGATTATGTCATTTCTAAATAATAGATGTTGAGGGTTAAATATGCTTCGTCAATTTCCAAGGTAGACTATATTTTGATGAGAAAATGTAAAAGAAATGCTAATTTGTGATATTTAGTTTCTCAAAATCCTAAACAAATTATTTTTTAAAGTGCAATGAACATTGATTGTTAAAGTCTTCGTAAGCTTGTAGTTTTTTCCAGTGATTCCACATAGGATAACACATTAGATAAAATGTTGATGTGTTAGGTCATTGGTTATTGACATTCATAGGCATGAAACTTTTAAAAATAAAAATTCATTTGAAAGTGATTCAAGACATGTTTTTCTAGAAATAGAAACAATATGTGGTGAGGCATAGACAATTAATTGGTGTGTGACAAGGTTATTGAATGCTATTTGGGAATGGATTCCCATAATAAAATCCTAATAGCTAAAAATGAAGATTTATACATTGTAAGAATGCTTTGAGTTGATGGATTTATCGTTGTCGATCCTTCTCTCTCATTTTCCATCAATTTAATAACCATAATAATGCTTTTAAAGATTTGAAATATAATAAAACATTCAAAAAATCCATCCTAGGGTTACTCAGAGAGATCTTAGTGTTTGCACATTTTTTCAAACACTTGGAAAACATCCTTATTTATGTAATTTGACTTATGATATTCCATGGAAATGATGATACAATAATTTTTAGGCATGCACACGATTAAGAATAATTATACTCATTTAACACCCATAAATTCACAATTTTCCTCTTTATTAGCAAATCTACTAGCCCATATGAAAAAAAAACATTTTTCCAAATTTTCCAAAGGAGGGAAAATGGTATGGAACATGTAACAACCCTATTTTCTTACTAAAATTTCTTTCTTTAGCCCCATAACCCTATCTTAGGCTTGTTTTGTGGTCATCCATAAAGGAATGACTCTAAATCTGAAAATATCTTTCCAAATTTAGCTCCATTTATCTATAAATCCTAGGCCTAAAAATATTATTATAAAAAATTCTAAAAAACCATCTAAAATGTAAAAAACATGCATATATTCATAAGTAAAAGTGACTAAGAAAAAGAATTTACTTGATTTGTGTCACCCCAAATGAATTCCTTTCAACAATTTGTTCTCCAATTCCTTAAATATTTTCCCCAAATTTCTATAGAGCTTTCGTGAATTCGAGAATTTTCCAACCCTTCTTCCAGTCACCTCATGACCTTGTAAGATTTTTTTGCATGTTCAAGTGCCCTTCCATGTCACTTCTTCTATTCTTCTCCTTCTACCCCCCTGTCTCTTCTATCTACCTTCTCTTTTTCCATCTTGTGTGAATGCATAATAGGGTAACATAAAACATGGGTGCAAATGGTGGTGGCACAAATGTGATGCAAATATGATGTTATTTGCATCACTTTTGCATCAGATTTGCACCATTAAAATTGCGTCAAAATTTCCATCGAAAATGAAATAATGAAACGAGGGAATGATGCGAATTTGACACAAATTATGATGCCTTTTACACCATACATAGTAGCATGAGTGTGATTTAAGCTAACCCTATATGAGTGCCATTGTGTCTCTTAACACAAAGATAACGTGCTAGCCCTCTATATCTATATAGGATGGGGCCATCCCCATCCAAATGTCTAGATCTAGATGGATAGCATCAGATCTTAGATCTCTATTATATATGTAATACAAACCAAACCGCCAGTCCAGATCCTCCAGATCTAGATGGATAGCAGACTAGACTAGACTCAAATAGATTTCCATCCATTCCAGATCGCCCCCCATATCATACTATAGATTGGATAATGTAACTAATGAGGTAGTAGTGCTCTTTAGCTGTTAGACTAAATCCTCGGCCCTGAAACCCTACGAAAATGCTTGGAGTGACTTTAGCCTTGCTAAGGCATGGCTCTAAGACCTTTGCATGCTTGAAAATGGAGGAAGATAGACTCTTTGACTTGGTTAAGTGCTTCATACCTATATTATTAATTTCTCAAAATGATGTGCAACTATTTTTGAGAGATTTAGGAGAGATTTGAGTACTTTTGGATTGATATTTGCAATAGGAGCTTATGAAAGTGCCAAGTGAGTAATAAAGTGATATTTACTTGCTTATATAGCCTTTCATTTGTGAAATATTAGGATAAGGCCAACCCTTAGAGACAAAACTACGCAAGTAAAAATATTCAAATTGAAATCAAAGTCGGAAGATGCAAAGGGGCAGGACTATACTAAGTAAGCTAAAGTTATACAATGTATCCTGACCGAATTATATAGTTTTGGATGGGAAGTTTGTGATGTAAAACCAAAACTATTCTAACGATGCACAAAGATGATTTACTAATTTTATTAATTAATAATACGAGTTAACAAAAATGAAGTGTGGAGATGAGAAATTCGAGAAAGAGCTAGAGATATGTATTGATTGGACTTAGAATGTGAGCATTTGTCTTAGTAAGGGAACATAGCCAAACTTGTCATTGCTAAAGGACAAGTTACCAAATTTGAGTGTCTACACTTATAACCATTGATGATAATACTAACATGAAATTACATGCATGTCATGATTAAAAAAAAACCCTAGAAAAACACAAACACTACTATAATATCACCATATAAAGTTATTTTAAATACATTCAAGATCATCTTATTTATATTTAGGGTTTTACATCTATTCAATCTAAGCCAAATTATTTATAGTAATTAGAAATAACAATTAGTCTTGCATTTTACTAGTGGTATGTAAACACAAACCATTTTTCCTATAATTTAAATACATTTCTTGATGTACAAGTATCTTAATCAAACTTGGTCTAAAACACAACCGTATCCATTGTCCTTATATCCCAATAATGTGACAAAACAAAAATCCAACCACTAGTAAAGGGTCACTAGTATAGATAAAGCTCCACAACTCTCGTCTTTAGAACAAAGGGGTAAGGTTCACCACTATAAATGAAATTCCATAGCCCCTACTTAGAGAAAAGGGGTTCAAAACATGTCCAAAGAAAAAAACAACCATGGGCACTATATTACAATTTATAGAGTGTTTTATATATCATAACAAAATTGACTCCTTACCATAACTAGAAGACTACTATAATTTTCCATAGATTATATACTATTTAATTTAAATTCATTTAAGCAAAACAAAAGCACTATAACACAATTAGAGAGTTGGGTGTCTGGTTAAGCTTTTTATCCCCCCGGACAAGCTTTAAAAATTGATCATTTATTCCATATGCTTTGTAATTTTTGGTTAGGATTTCTTGAATGTAATAATCAAATTCCTTTTAGACATAACCAATTCACGAAGATAATTTTGTGGCTATTGAAACCAATATGCCACCTCATGGTTTGCCAAATAAAATCGCATCAACATGTGTGTTTATTACTTCAAGGAAATCTTCCATTAATATTCCATCCATGACCATTAAAATTTGACCGCATGTTTGTGTTAGAGTAGGTATTTACCTTAGCTCATGTTCACCTAGGTACTTTATTTACCTTTATTGTATTTATCCTCATCCACTTATGTGTGTGGATATTTCTTTTATCTTATTTAGATATTAGGAGATATTATTTAGTTGTTAGGTATAGTTCTTTCCTTGATCTATGGTATTGACTAGATCCTTGATGTCTAGTTCTCTCCTAAATCTATGGTCTTGACTAGTTATTTCTTTGATTTATGGCTTGATCTACAACCTTTGACTGGTTCTTAGATTGTTGTTGCTTGCTTTATTTAAGCAAGGCCCATTCTCAATGTATTTAATTGAGTTCCATAATAATATATGATATTGCTACTCATTTCTTTGCAAATGTTTTATGTAAAGCTATTCTGGTGAATTGCTTTCATCTTATTGATCGTGGTGTTTGATTAGCATCTGTGTTCTTGGCTTGGTACGATTTGGTTATCGTTCCTTTCATGGTATCAGAGGTGGAGATTGTTGTTGGCATCTGTCTGTAAGTTTTATTTTGTAAATAAATTCATTAGATATTTATATATTTGGGATTTGGTCATATTTTGTTGTTGCGGTGCTTAACTTCAACCCCTTTAATTTTATTTGTGTGGTGAAGAAAACAACAATTTATTTTGTTTTAGTGGCAACTAAAATAAATAACTGAGCAAAATATTAAAAAGCTTGTATCTTTTGATCGCAGTAGTGCCATTTTTGCAAAAGTGCTTGTTTTTTCGTGCTCTTTCCATTGGAGTTATTTATTTTGAGACGTGCACTATAATTATAAAGTGCCAAATATTGAGGAGTGTTATAATCAATTGTGGATCAAATTTGGTGAGCCCGATGTCCTAAATTTTGGGAGTCGCAGTTTGTATCTTTCATGGATTCTGAGAATGATATGCTTTTCTCTGAAGTATGTGGACTTCAAGAGGATATTGTAAAATTTGTGGAATAAAATAGATCGCTCAAGAAGTGAAATTCTCTTCTATAATCACTCATTCACGATAAGGATACAATAATACACTCCTGCAGAACAAACTTGCTAGCCTACAACATCACCATCATATTGTGGACAACCATATCCATGCTCCTAGTCCACTTGCAGTTGTTGCTCTTGTACCCACTAACATTGATCTGCCAATCTTTGAGCTTGAACTTGCTTTTGATGCTTCTAAACCTATGAGGCTTATTACTGCATGCTCTTCCACATCTGTGCCTATTACAATACCACATGTTGTGTATCCTACTTCTGCTCAGCTGCATGGCTTTTTTAAGAAGCATACCATTGCATTCAGTTCTCGCATGCTCCATTCTATGGGTCTCACTAGCGGAGTCATTGATCAGACATTCACAGGGTATTGTTTCCTCTATTCCACATGTTAAGTGGAATTCTTGTCATGACATTGGTTTTCGAGTAGATACTTCATTGGGATCACACATTGTGAGCTCCTTTTTGTTCGCTCGACTCTTTCGAGGATCATGAACAACACATGAGTTCTCGCACCTTCACTCGAGCTTGAGGAACTTGAGATTTCGGTTATCGGACATGATAAACCCGACACACATTCTCGATGTTCTTTTGTATGCACCCATTGTGCATTTTGCACCAAGTCATATGCAGGCATCTTCTTCATCCATCCGTGTTGATTTGGGGTGGATATCTGATCACTCGTGGTGGCGACATAAGCATTCATTGAGAGGACTCTACAGGTGTGACTCCTCCACCATTAGGCCTCTTGCTTCACTTTATATACCTTCTGCATTATGATGCTTCTTGTTTTGAGCATTTTTCTTTAGCAGGTGTAGTGTATCTCTCTTATTTGTTGAGAGGTTTTAGATCTATATTTTCGACACTTTTGACATGTTGACAATATCTCTTGTGGGGGATCTATCTCGGTGAAGTCCAGTGTTATTTTGTCGTTGTTCGAGTGGTTGATTTTGGGCAACTCATACAAATTTGTAGCATCACTCCACCCATTCAACAGTATGGGAGGGTGTGGTGTTGATCCCGCTTCTTCAAGTTTCGTATCCTTGCCTTGTTACCTTGGCTTTTCTTGGATCGTGATACTCTACGGAGTTTGTGTCCTTTCCTTGTTGCTTTGGTTATTGTTTTTGGATCATGGCACACCTATTTGCAATGATTGATCGATTATGTTTGGTGTTTTTTTACACTTTCGACATCACTTCGTTGACAATCTCCTCAGATGGAGCTATTCTCGGTGAAACCTAAAGTGTTAGTTGTTTTTGAGTTTTGTGATCGAAAGCGGTGGATTTGAGACCACAATGCACACCAAATTTCTTCAAGATTGTATGATTTTTTTGAGTGAGCTTCTTGGGATGCCTTGGAGCGGGTCTTTACTCTCTTTACTTTATTGCTCTTCGGGTTTTGGGTACCTCATGCGGTGTCCTTTTTTTTCGCAGTCATTGACATGAGTACCTCATCGTGCCTAATACGGGACTCATACTATGGACATGCCACTTCTATTTTGGCCCCTAGCTTCACTTGAGGGGGGTGTTAGAGTAGGTATTTACCTTAGCTCATGTTCACCTAGGTACTTTATTTACCTTTATTGTATTTATCCTCACCCACTTATGTGTGTGGATATTTCTTTTATCTTATTTAGATATTAGGAGATATTATCTAGTTGTTAGGTATAGTTCTTTCCTTGATCTATGGTATTGACTAGATCCTTGATGTCTAGTTCTCTCCTAAATCTATGGTCTTGACTAGTTCTTTGATGATTAGTTATTTCCTTGATTTATGGCTTGATCTACGACCTTTGGTGGTTCTTAGATTGTTATTGCTTGCTTATTTAAGCAAGGCCCATTCTCAATGTATTTAATTGAGTTCCATAATAATATATGATATCGCTACTCATTTGTTTGCAAAGGTTTTATGTAAAGCTATTCGCGAATTGCTTTCATCTTATTGATCATGGTGTCGATTAGATCTCGGGTTCTTGGCTCGTACGACCGCTATCGTTCCTTTCAGTTTAATTAACATATATATGCATCTCCTCATTGATTTTATCTATCTTTGACTTTCTCTCCTCATACTTCGCATATCTACTCGTAAATCCAAATTCATATGAATAAGGGAAGTGTTGATTTCAATAACTGAAAAGAGCGACTATACATCCTTGTCATTTATGGAATCCTTAAACTCTTGGTGTATTACACCTTCTTCAAAGTTGTCCTACACACTCTTCAAAGTTGTCCCGCATATTCTTTAATGGTGGTTTCACTTCTCTATTCCTCTAAATTGTGGCTTGGCAACCTTATGCAATCGCCCCAACTTTAACTAATAAACAAAGTGGTAACAAAGCAATTATATGCTTACAACAAGTCATCTTTAAAAATAAAAAAGTATTTGATAAATTTTTCTAATTAATTATAAAATATGAGGTAATAATAAATGCCACTCTAATTAAATTATGTGGAACAATAAATAACACTTTGCTCAAAAATGACATCAACAAAATGTGTTCGGATAATTTACAATCAATAAATCGTTGTATCACTTACATGTTAAATAATTGTTGATATTAAAAACCACCATATGTCAATCTCATTACAAGATACCTCGAAAATGAGTCATGCAAACTAACTTTATTACTTCATATACACTGTCATTTGAAGTACAATTAGGTGTCATGGATGACCAAAACTAACATGCATATACTAGGTGGGGTCAGTAAACTTTTTGCCACTTAGCAATATGAAGGGACATATGCAACCCTACGGGGGTAGGGCACGTACACCTCGTATTTGAAGCACAAATAGGTGCCCTTTGCATCTGGGAATACAAGGTTCTCCCATATGCTACAAGTCACCTCCATACCTAAAAACAAGGAGCCTGTCATCATAAACTATAAAACACTTATTATTATTACGCTAAGTTTGCATTCTACAATGGCATGCAAGACTATAATAGAGTATGTTATTCAATTTTATTCTTGACATTAAATTTGACCGTCATATGATTGTTCATTCATAGATTTTACTTCTATTAGATTGTCACTTAAATAATTTTGTACTTCAAATTAATATCTCTATATATGTATTTTCAATAGATATATTTAAGATATCTTTATTAGTTAATAACCATTTGGTAGAACTTTGTTTATAACTCTTCGATGGATGTATTGACATTTGCAACACCTCAATTTATCATGCCACGCGTGTCACTCGGTAACTTACTTCCACGTATCGGCTAACATAGGTTACTTATATGCGACACTCGGAAAGATTTAATGGTTTGAAGTTCAGGGTTTTAGACGACGTGATATTTATAAATTTCTGTGTTTAATGCTTTTTTTTGGTTCGGTAGAGCGATTTTCCCGACCTCGGCTCCACCCGATCTATTCACCTGCCGTTTCCTAATATTTTCTGGTGCCAAATTTGAGTAGTTTTCTGCGCGAAGGATTATCTGCAGGTAAGAAAATTTTCCTTAACATTTTCCGCTTTTAATCTTTAAGAATATCTGTTTGTTTGCATTAAGGTAATGAAATTCTAGTGTCTATTTGGGGTGCTAAGCGGACGTCTTTTTGGTTAATTCTGTATTCCGTATGGGTAATTCAAATTATGCCTTGGATCGGATTTCTTCTGCTCGGTGACTCTGCTTTAGGGTTTGAAGGATTGTGTTCTTGTTTTTATGCTTTTCTTACTTTTGGAAAAATTTCAAAGGTAATTTAAGTAAGTTTATGTGGATTGGCAAGGTTTGTTTTACTTCCGAGTTTAACGAGGATGTTAAAACTAGGTGTGCAAAATTTAAACAATACTAAATCAAAAGATCAGAAATCCTCTTGTAAACTTTTTTTTGGTTGGTAAATGAATGATTACGGCCATCTACTATGTCCGAAATTTATAAGGGAACCAACCGTGTGACTCAAACCGGTGATACAGCTTTAGTAAGTCCTCTTCCCTACTGCTGAGCCAACACGCCTCAGGAAAATCTCCTTGTAAATTTAGATTAGGCACACCTCATTTGCCGATTTAAAAAATAATAATAATAGGTTTTTACAGTCCACGATGCCGTGGGCGGCCTGTTTTTGGGTCTACAAGCGGCTTATAGCATATGGGACTACCTCGTACTCACATGCGGGAGGCAACTAACTTTGCTACAAACGAGGCGTACATACCCTACCCCCTGCAGGATTTGAACTTGTGACCTCTATTTCAAGAGCACATGTTCTTCACCATTAGGCCAACTCAGGCGTACAGGCCAACTCAGGGGTTGCTTACTGCTGAGGCAGTGGTCTCAGGAAAATCTCTTGTAAACTTACATAACGCACACCCAGTATCCCTACTCAGCATCTCTCTTAACTATGACCTGAAAACATCATTTATCTTTTAGATATATACTAAAATTATGTTTGGCCACAATTTTGTAAGATTTGTAAACATAGGTCACAAGTCACGATAATAATGTTTGGCTTACTGCTGAGCCAACAGGTCTCCTGAAAATCCTCTTGTAAACTTACATAATGCACGCCTAATATCGCTACTTGACATCTCTCTTAGCCGTGACCTGAAAACATCATTTATCTTTTATCCATGTATAAATTATGTTTGGGCTGTAATGTCCCTTTCTGGATAATTTATCAACTCTAAAGTTTTCTGTGATTCCTTTTCAATACTGGATATCAAACAAATACTAAAACATCCCACATGCAATATTGATATTGAAAACCTAATTGAAACTTCATTGAAACCCTTATTGTATTGAAATGGAAGCATACAAAATTCTGATAATGAAGTAGTCTAAACAATACATTTATTTTGCATCACCAGGCCAAAAGACAAAACTCTTACTTGGATAAACCGCTGTAAAATAATTACATGCAACAATGAGCAACAAACAACGAACATAGGGATCACGATCTGAATGAAGCTTGAAGTAAGGTTATAACTGGAAGTAAAGGCCACAACAGCCACTTCGATTTGCACAAATTAGACTCAGCTGGTCACATAAACTACTACGCAATAACCCCAGCTGTACATGAAACTTCAGCACAACAATCTGAAGCTGGTTCGTGACTGGTACGCCGACAAACAAAGGTAAACCAGCCCAGAAGGAGTATTACAACAGTCTTGGACACCGAAATAATCCCACAGCAGTTCTTGATGTATCATGTACTATACTCGAATGCAGCAGTCTTTGATGGGGAGAAACCCCAATGTCGCAGGCATTATGAATAGAAACTCCAACGCAGCGGTCCAGCTGGAAGGGAAGACTACATATCACATCTAGTTATGTAATATGCAGAGTACAACCCATGTGGACATATAATAGAAAAAACTCACTACAAATCTGTGTTGAAATCTGTTCATAAATACAGCAGACGACAGGGTACGGATCACTATAGCAGCAGTATGAATCACTGTAGCAGTTGTACGAATCGTTGTAGCAGCGCTACAACAAACTGAAAATGGAATAAAATCTCAATCAACACAAATATGATCTCCGGATGGAATTACCTCAATGGGTTGGAGGGTTTTCTTCCTCCACACTTGTATATTAGATGATTTTTGTCCTCAGATGAAAAGATTGAACACAATGGCTCAAGCTCGGATTAGGGTTTGATTGTCAAAGATGAATAATGAATAATCATTCTTTTGAGCCCAACTCCTTTTATAACTTCTCTTTTCCAATTTTACCCTAAAAGTATTTAAAAATACTTTTAATAAAATATTACTTTTCATCCACTTAATAATAATTACTTTTGGCCCTCTTTAATAATAATAATACATAAGTGTCCTTTTTATGTTATAAAATAAAAGTGACTTAGGACAACTTAAAGTATTATTATTAATTTATTTCCCTAACTTTATTCCTAAGCTATGTTGCCGAGGAAACGGAAACGAAACTAAACGGGTACGAAACGCGGAAATGGCAATTTTCAAAAAACCTTGGATACGAAACGTCGACGGAAACGTCCGTACAATATATTATTAATAAAAATAATATATATATATATATATATATATGCATAGTACTCATTTTATAATTAGACCATAAAAGATAATTGATAAAGCACTCAAAATATTTTGAATTCATTGAAATTTGAACTTCTAAGTTCTAAAGAGTCATCATCCAACATGGTTACAATTTCAATGATTCACATATACATAATAATAATCTAGATTCTAGAATATATCATCTAGATTTCCTCATAGTCATAATCATCTCCATGAACACCACTAGCACCGACATTTCCACTCCCACTAGCTCCACTCTCCCTCCCTTCTGCAAAAGATCCCGATTCTTCTTCATCAATACCAAGCAGTGAAAGTTGGCTAAGAGAGCGCAGCAGAAGCATCAAAGTCGCTAGTCTCAGGATCAATATCCCAAAGTTTGTTGGGACCTCTAACATAGGCTTCACTCTTGTGTGATAGAATGCGCAAATTGGAATGCACATACACTAAATCCTCGGCCTTCTTGGATGCTAACTTGTTCCTTCAGAGTGAGTGGATGAAGGAATATGTACTCCAATTCCGCTCACGAGGAATGCTAGCCCGTTACAAAAAGAAGTTAGAAATTTTCAATTAGTAATACTATAGTATTAATTTACTAAGTACGAACATACATTTTTAATTAATAAACAAACTTTTGATTTCATTTTAATATTTGATACCTGTGAAAGGATTTTAATGGCAACAGGTCGCAGCCACTTGGCATCATGGCCATGTGCACACCACCACATGCATGGGGTCATCTTGTACCTGTCAAGTGTTGCATCTATTTCACCCATGCTAGTATTAGATGAAGAGACAAAGAGCGTCATTTCACATGGACGCATTTGTACTAGTTACATTTGGATCGGAAAAGCCTCCAGGAATGCCGCCTTAGCTCCACTTGCAACTTCATGGTCATCATATGGTTTTTGCCTACCTGTAGTGCAAGTATTTCACTACTATAAAATTTGGGATTCGGGGCATAGGCTAGGAGATGCAATGGGGTGGTCATTTTATTCCATCTTCTCATGATCACGTTCTTAACTTCACTTGTAGAATTTTTCTTCAGGATCTTGCTCTTTTGTTGTATGATGTCTCTAATTTTTTCAAGCATAGAGTCAATGCCATCATAGATCTCCCTATGCAAGCATTATCCGTGTCGCATATCTAATCATAGATAAAATAGGCTCGGTAAAACTAAGCAAGTATATGCAACCTTTGCCCACCAAATATCATCAAGTATCACTGATTTTATTTTGATGGCTCTTTCTGTGTTTGATTGCCTCCACACGGACCAAACATCATCAATCACCATAAGCCTTAAGGCTTGCTTTACCTTCACAAGTCGTCTCAAGACGAGCGTGTGAGAGGCAAATCTTGTTTCAGCAACCTATTAAAATAAATTAAAGCAAGTTAATTAAAAAAAAAATTAAAAGGAATTCAATTGATAATTTGATATTTCATAAAAAGTTAGCAAATAAAAATTAGAAACTAGGAAATTGTTTGGTTACCTTCAGCAACTCCAATGTCGAGAACCTCCTAAAGATAGCTTGGGACATATGATGATTTGTGATAAACATTTGGATCTCATTTGCCTCTGTATAAACTTCCTCAATCCATGGTATTTTTCCAATCTTCTGCAGCATCAAATTCAAGGAGTGTACTGCACAAGGTGTCCAAAAAATGTGCTCATATCTCCCTCAACAATCAGCCCCGCTTTGCTCTACAATTTTGGCATTGTCGTGATGATTTGGACAACGTTTGCAGGGCCCACTGACTCAATAGCCTCAATCAAAATATTAGCAATAAATTGAGCATCTTTCACTTCACCCTCACAATCAACAACCCTTAAGAACATTGCCCCTTTAGGGCACACTGCAACAATGTTGATTAGGGGTCTATTTCGGGCATCTTTCCATCCATCTGAAATGATAGATACCCCTGAGTCCTTCCATGAGTCCCTAATTGGCTGCAAAGAAGTATGTACATGGGCCACTTCTTTCGCCAACAATGTGGTTCTGACCTTCTCATAACTAGGGCTTTTATACCCTTTTGGTGCATCATTAATACCTCTCACCATTTGTTGCCAATAAGGTGAGCGCAACACATTGAAGGGCAGCCCACATGCATAAATGCATCGAGCAACTAACTCATCAGCAACATCCCTTTTCTCATTTGCAAATGCCTGCTCTAATGGGCCTTTGGAAATTCTCTTTCGTGACAAAGTCTCTCCCTCTGTTGGAGTTTCAACTGCAACTTGGATAAAAGGATGGCTTGATGGGTTGGGTGGTTTTTGTGAACCCCTATTTTGCAAAGGAGCTGTTTTAAATCTAGCTCTCAAGCTTCCATATCAGCGTCCTCTTGCTCTTTCATATATGCCAATATATGTTTATGTTCAACCTTGTTACATTTTCTAATCCTCGTTCCTGATTTTCCCATTAAATGAGCTTTGAGTCGGGTATAAGAGGATTTGTATTGTATATTGCAATGATGGCATACCCAAACTCGAGAGCCACCGCCAACAAGGTTCTCCACAATTTGCACATGTCTCCAAAGAGGAGCTCTAGGATCCACACCCCCACTTTGGCTTTCTTCCCCTTCCCCATGCCCTCCCACTGAAGCTGAACTAGATGCCATTGAATCAAACCTTCATTGAAAAATTAAAACATAAACTTAGATAACAATAAATTATTAAATAGAATCACACCCTACATATCCTATCCTGCTTTTGATCACCAAGTTCACCGTTTAGGCGCGAGGTGAGAGCATACACGAGTTCGGATTTTTAATTTAAAAAACAAAATAAACTTTTTTAAAAACAAAAAGAATTAAATTAAAAATCCCTACACATCCTATTCTGCTTTTGATCACCAAGGTCACCGTTCAGCGCGAGGTGAGAGCATACACGAGTTCGGATTTTTAATTTAGAAAAACAAAATAATTTTTTTAAAAAACAAAAAGAATTAAATTTAATAACCCTACACATCCTATTATGCTTTTGATCACCAAGGTCACCGTATAGGTGCGAGGTGAGAGCATACACAGAGTTTGGATGATTTTTATAATTTAAAAAAAGAATATATTTTTTATTTTAAAACGCAAAGAAAATGTTACATTTTTTATTTTTTTAAGCATAGAGTTTTAAAATTACTAAATTAAATATACATATTGACATCATGATCAATGATCACGAATGATGTGTGCATAATGCACACATCATTCGTGATCATTGATCACATTAACATTTTCTTTAGCCAAATAAAAAAAAACTTGAAAAATACCTGGTTTTTCCTCCTTGAAGTCAATCCCACCTTCCAAATCTGATTCGAAATTCCTCCTTGAAGCTGCTCCTTGATGTCTCTTTGCTCTTAACAATGCTAAACTCTTCCTTCAAGCTGCTCCTTGATGTCTCTTTGCTCTTCACAATGCTAAATGCTAGTTTAATAAAAACTGTATTTAGCAAGAGAAAAATGAGAGTGTGATTTAGAATGGACCCAAGAGGTCATTATATAACTTTTTGGAAGTGTGTTTAGCAAGATGCAGCCGCATTAGGGTTTCAAGGCATTTAATGCGAAGTATTTTCACCTTTTAAAACGTATTTTCGTGTTTTTATACCGTATTTTCGTTTTTTTTTTTTTTTAAGATAGGCGCCGGAAACGCGGAACGCGTTTTCGAAACGCTCATGCCGTTTCCGTTTCCGAAACGTTTTCCTCGCTTTCCGGACCGCCCCTCCGAAGCGTTTCGCCTTCGCCTGAAACGCCGACCCCGCCAAGCGTTTCCCTGGTAACAGAGTTCCTAAGCCTACAGAAATAAGGAATAGGCTAGAGGTCTTCTCGATTGGCTTAATTCGAAAAAGGACATGACAGTCACCCTTCTTAGAATTACTTGCCCTCAAGCAATTGCAAGCTCCACCGCTCTAACTTACCCCAATTGACCAATTTCGTAATATCTGGATCCCAATTCATCCTTTGGGATTTACAATTCCAAATCTGATTTTGTATGTCTTTGCATGATCCTGGGAGCAAATGTTTAAACACCACAATACACTTATTCTGAAAAATTTGAATATCAACATGATGTTTACCTTGCTCACAAAGTGAGAGGGTATGAATGCCTCTCAATACCAAGTATTTGGTTGCCTGAGGAATTCGTGCCTCATGAGAAATTTTCTTAACTGTGACTGCCTTTATTTTTCTAGGCATCACAAGCCATGCTTTTGCTTTATCATCATGCATTTGTCCAACATAAACAAATGATCTTCTACAATCTTTAAGAGCAGACCACAAAATGGAAGCTGCATTCTTTTCTACTTGTTTCTTAGTTTTAGCATGTTTTCCTTCAAATGTCATCCCATCAAACTTCACAGTGCACTTGAAAACAGGCATATGTGATGGGCCAGATCTAGTTGTGTTGTATACTGGAAAAGGTTTCCCTTCTTTCTGCACTTTTTCCTGTAACAAACTCTTGTACATTGATGACTCATCAAAAGAAGAACCTTTCTCTGACAATGACTTGAGCACTACTGTTGCAGCTGCATGTTCAGCTTTCAGTTCGCTGTCTGGCAACACATTTGCCATTACATCTTTTGGTTGTCGTAATGTTTCCTCTTGCTTACTACCTTCCTGCTCCTCGTTTGAGGTTGTTAAGCAGTCTTTTCCTTAACGTGATACTATTTCCACACAAATTCAACTCATTATATATGGAGGATATCATGCTAGTGTTGGATGGTAAACTAGCAACTGAATCAAAACCAATATCAGAAGAGAAAACTGCTGTTGCACTGTCTAGCATGCCCTGGACCTTGTATAGAAGAAGATATGTTAAACCATGGCGATGGCAGAGATCAGTTGCCTTTTCCACATTTCCAACTTCTTGGGCCAAAGAAACCAGGTATGCAACAAGTATGGGGTCTTCGGTGGTTATTGACTCTGCAACATCCCAGTATTCTTTTTCGATGAGCTTCCTCAAGGTACTTTTCCTGTATTGATGATATGCATCAGGAAATTTCTGCTGCAAGTTATATTTTTCTACAATTTTATAAGCTTCCTTGAACATATCCATCTCTGTGCAATGCTGCACAAGAGGGCAGATCATATACTTTCCCATGTACACTGCCCATTCTTCTGCTACATCAAATTGATTGTCACCAACAAGTTTCTCAACTCAAATATATTTATTGAAAGAAGCATAAACCTCCTTGCAGCCCTTGACGTCAAGCTGAAGATCATAAAACGACTCTTTGCTAGTGGATTTATAATTCACATCAATGCAATCTATGTAATTTGTTAGGTGGCCTTCGTAGAACTTTCGAAGAGGCTCCTTTGTTGTCTCTTCTAGCTTATTACGCAATATTGTGTTGAACTCTTGCACATCATGCTGCTGATAGGATTCATATGCGGTCCAACCAAATGAATCTGTAAGTTCTTTTGTGGTTACACTATCATTGCTACTCTGCATATTATAAAACAGGGTCTGCAGAGTATAACTGTGGAGAACTGAATTTGATTCAAAGCCCCCATAGTATGGGATCAAGTTACCACACTGATTTTCAAAGTGGTTATCTTGAGATAGAAATCTGTTCCTCAGTAATAGAACAATCAACTTTACAACGTTGGCATAACATACTAACGTTCTGAATCTTCTTGCTCACTTCCACACGATCTGATAGCAATGACTGAAGTCTCTCCACCTCATTTATGAGCTCCAAATTCTTTGTATTCTGCACAAGCAAATTATTTTGCCACTCTATCTTTTCCTGCTCTAACAACCTCAACCTGTTAAAAATAATGGTAATCTTGTCCTGTATAGAAAAACAGTTGCAAGTGTTGCAAACACCTCCCTTTGACTGATGCCAACCCAGATATAGCCAATCACTTGCAGAGGCAAGAATGCTGCTTGTATTGATTAAGAAGTATTTTGATAATTGAAAAAGACAAGTCCTCTATATCATCACAAAACACAGGAGTAGGTAATGATTTAAATGTGCTATCAGTTAAGTTTAGCTCAGGTACAACTAGTTCATCAAAATAACTCTGTGATTTTAGGTTTAACTCAGCTGATTCTTCAAAAGTAACCTGCATTGCTTCCATTACTTCGGACTTCAGTATCAGGTGTCTCAAACAATCACTTGGATCCCATACTCTTATGAGTAGACAACCTTGAGCGAAAGGATCTATGTGCCCTTTGCTACGAGTTGTGTTCTTCACCTTCTCTCCATTCTTATGGTACTTTCCATGATGGCAAGAATCTTGCAATGATATCAAATCTCTGCTAGAATCATTACTTTCAAACCCCGAACTATAATCACGGAGATAGTCAAATTGCTTACCCTTAGTTACTGAATTTGCGAACACAATACCTACCTCTACTAAAGTACTCATTCCAAGTGTATGCTTATCATCAAAATCATTCTGATATGTTTCTTGGATTGGAACATT
The DNA here is from genome assembly GCA_018340775.1 of Taxus wallichiana var. yunnanensis. Lineage (NCBI taxonomy): Eukaryota > Viridiplantae > Streptophyta > Pinopsida > Cupressales > Taxaceae > Taxus > Taxus wallichiana. The sequence continues at coordinate 961,799,375 of CM031240.1, forward strand.
CCTTTCATAATCTGAACTGACATCATAGGAATGGTCCAAGGGCTTATCTTCTTCTATTGATACCTCTGAGAAATTTGCATCAACTCCGTGTTTTAGTTAAGGAATTTGGGTTTCACCAGAAGTTTCTTCTCACTTTTATTTTTACAGCTATCCTGCAAATCCCCTTCATATGGCATGAACTCAATCTTTGGGATATTGATGGTTGCTTCTTGAACAGGTACATCTTTTTCAACTTCCTCTTGTATGGTGGATTCCTCCATGGGTTGCTTCCTCTCAATTTCTTGCAGCTCTAATTGTTTTTCTTTCTTCTTTAGCCTTCCACTTTTATTTTCTTTGAATATTTCCAAGAATTCTTCAAAGGTGATATAAGATTTGTAAATGTCAGACTTCTTGTCATATTCATCAAAGGCAAGAAGTTTGCATTCATCTCTATCACACTGCTCTTTTAACCACGCCTCTTGAATAGGATCTTTCTTTCGTGCTCTTCCAAATGAAGCTATAAAATGTCACTCTTTCTAAAATAACGATGATGAAGACCCTTGGCCTATTTTGTCTACCCGACGGCTAAGGGGTGATCACAAGGGTGACTTAAGTCATATTAAATTATTATAAAGTGCCAAAAAAGAAAAAAGAAATTATAAAGCACTTGTATTAATTATTATGACTTTATGATAAAGTGAAAATAGAAAAAGACAAACAAAAGGCAAAAGACATTTAGCAAAAATAAATTATCCAAGGGAAAATGTGACTTGCCTAGGAAGGAAAAGTAGGTGGAAAAATACATTTAATAAGGGAAAATCTAAGTGGTCATCAAGGGTGGCTATTTGGGTCATAAGCTCTATAAAACAAGTCGACTTGCTTGAGGAGGACATGCTTATCTATTTTCTTTTAAATATGAATTTGTCTGAAGCGTATAGCTTTGTCAAAAAAATTTCTAAGTACGAAACCCTTTAGAGATACCCTCTTGAGGACGAAAATCCTCTAAGAGACCTAGAGGATTCTCCACCTTAGGGTTTCCATTGTGCATACGGAAAGAAGTTCTTCTAGTCATCATACGGAAAGAGTTTCAAACAAGACTCCTTCCAAATTCTTTCGTGCTAGTTTCCTTCAAAGAAATGAGCCACAAGAGGAGAGGGAGCAGCCACCAACACATGGGTTTGCTGAAGAAATAAATCTATATGGAGATGAGTATGCATCATTGAATCCCCACACAAGGGATTTGCTTTCATTCAGAGACTTTTTCCAGCTTAGAAGAAGCGAGGGACCAAGGAAGAAGGTGAGTCATCCTCAAGAGCCAAGGAAAGATATTCAACATAGATTGGGTAAGATCACTCTTCCTACATTTGATGGTACGGATAAATGTTTTGCTAGAGCATGGTTGCAAAAGTTAGATACTTGTCACTAAATCCTATGTATGAGGAAGAGGCTCTTAAATTTGTCACCTTGCATTTAGAAGGTGTGGCTCATGAATGGTGGTATCATGGTCTAGTGACACAAGGACATGGTTCCATTACCACTCTTGAAGAGTTTGGCAAAAGGCTAACAGAAAGGTTTGACAGGAAAGATCCAAAAGTACATTTCAGGGAGTTAGCACAACTCAAACAAGAGGCATCTCGTGGAAAGGTATGTTGATTTTCAAAAATTAGCAGTCATGGTTTCAAATATTAGTGAGAGAAGATTAATTGTTTTGTTCATGGAGGGCTTGACTGAACCCCTTAGAGGTTTGGTAAAGGCTTTTGAGCCTCCATCTCTTCAAGATGCTATCAAAAGATCACTAAATTTGGAATTTACAGCGGAAAGAATAAAAATCTGCAGTTTGGGCAGAACAAACAACACCTTTGGGGCAACAAACAAGTTCATGTGAACCACCAAAGACAACCCCAAATGATAAGCAAGGGGCAACAATTAATGGGCAGCAAGGTAGGGCACAAGAATGGGAAAGAAACAAGTCTGAAATTGAAGCAAGAAATGAATTAAGGAGGAAGAAATTATGCTTTGATTGTAAGGACCCATGGACACCCAACCATCGTTGCAAAGGTAAGGGATCTATTCATTACATTGAAGTTGTTTCAGATAATGATGAGGATGAAGATAATGTTGATCCAAAAGACCAAGCAAAGGAAGATGAGGTGGTTGTCATAGGTGCTACATTGACAGTGTTGCCTAGTTTCTATGCTTTCCATGTGAGAGGTGATCTTCATGGGCAAAAGATCACCATATTGATTGATCAGTGGAGCAACACATAACTTCATTGATGAAGATTTGGTTGCCAAATTGGGTTTGCAAGAAGAAGACTTCCAAGGATTCAATGTGATTGTGGCAGATGGACATTCAATCACATGCACCAAGAAGATTCCTCAACTCCAATTCACCATGGGAGGTCATGAGGTAAGTGATGAGTTTTATGTTGTTGGTATTGATGGTTTGGATTTAGTACTTGGTGTACAATGGCTTCAATCCTTGGGTGAATTCATCCAAAACTATCAAACCATGGAGTTGAAATTCAAAGTGCAAGACAAGGAAATTGTTTTGCAAGGTATGAGGAAGGGAGTTCCTCAAAGAATGGCAGCCAAGAGCATGATAGGATTATTCCAAGAAGGGCAGATTGCACAAGATGTGAATGGTGAAGAAAGAAGCATGACATTGCAACAGTTGAATTATGAAGAAATTCAGCCTCTTATGGATCATGGTGACATCATGAGGTATGGTACAAGTAAGATAATGTCATATATATTGCATATTCAGATTTGTCTTGAGAAAAATACTGAGTTAGAAGATGAAATCTGCAATCTGAATTATGTAATAACTTGGATGCAACCTTTTTACATGAACATCTTGTGAGTGATAAAGGATGGCAAGTTTTAGCTCACTTGACAAGTACAGGGGCCAGACTTTTGAACCATTTCAACATGTTTTGTCTATTGTGCATGACACTTAGACAAAGAGTTTGGAATTGCTTGAGGGCAAGCAATTCGAGGAAGGAGGATTGAAATGTCTCTCTTTTTAAAATAATGATGATGAAGACCCTTGGCCTATTTTGTCGAATTCGACGGCTAAGGGGTGATCAAAAGGCGACTTAAGTCATATTAAATTATTATAAAGTGCCAAAAAAAGAAATTATAAAGCACTTAGATTAATTATTATGACTTAATGATAAAGCGAAAATAGAAAAAAACAATCAAAAGGCAAAAGACATTTAGCAAAAATAAATTATCCAAGGGAAAATGCGACTTGCCTAGGAAGGAAAAGTAGGTGGGAAAAAAACATTTAATAAGGAAAAATCTAATTGGTCATCAAGGGTGGCTATTTGGATCATAAGCTCTATAAAAGCAAGTCGACTTGCTTGAGGAGGGCATGCTTATCTATTTTCTCTTAAATCTGATTTTGTCTGAAGCTTATAGCTTTGTCAAAAATATTTCTAAGGACGAAACCCTTTAGAAATACCCTCTTGAGGACGAAAACCCTCCAAGAGACCTAGAGGATTCTCCACCTTGGGGTTTCCATTGTGCATCATTGAATTAGTAGTAATTCTCAGTGTTTTTCCAGCAGTTAAAGGAAGAAGATTTGCAGATTTTGTCCAAGGGTTTGAAGGGAAAGATTGCAGCTGTGTTTTCTTTATTATTTCAGCCTTATCTCATGTGGAGCGACCCACTTCTAGGCAAATCTGATATGTTTGAAGGCTATTTCTGATTTGATTTGGAGAGCTACCAATAAAGTTAATTTTTAGAGACCGAATCAGTCCATTTTCAGAATTTTTGTTGTTCAAAAGGTACCATTTTCATTAATTTCTAAGGGCAGCCTGTCTGCAGATTTTATAGAATTATTTCAGCCTCTTTTTTGTCTCTAAATCTGGATTTTCTTTCATATATTGGCTTCATAAATTCAATGGGTCAGATTGGAGTGGAAATCTCATAATTTAATGGCTGACTTTAATATGTTTTCTTCCATACCCTACTTGCATTTTTTTGCATATAATTCAGATCTGCAGTTATAATTTTTGGGATATCTTTTATATATTTGCATTTGGTGATTGGAAGTGCCTCAAATCCCCTTGGGGTTAGAAAGTGTCCTTTTGGGGACATTACAAGCTAATAGAAAACTGCTCCAATAGCTGATCCTTAAAACTTGGGTTCTCTTCTCTTTGCAAAAATGTTGCTCGGAAAGTTTTGGAAGGGGGGTTGACTGAGATCCTCTCATTAGCTGAAGAGCTTCCTTCCCCTTGATTCACCTTATTTTGATTTATACCCTGCAAGGCTCAGACTAACTCTGACATGGATTCTTTCACTGTCCTCTGGATTGTTCTTTCCAGATCTCTCTGACCTTGGCTGATCATTTCTTGCAAAAAACTCATCTCATCTATAAGAACCCTCTTTCTCTTTCCCTATGTTTTTTTGTCTGATCCACAGGCTGGCAAAATCAAAGCCTCGATAGCTATGTAATGTCACTTTCTGCATAATTTATCAACTTCAATATGCGATTCCTTTTCAATACTGAATATCAAACAAATACTAAAACATCCCACATGCAATATTGATATTGAAAACCTAATTGAAACTTCACTGAAACCCTTATTGTATTGAGATGAAAGCATACAAAATTCTGATAATGAAGCAATCTAAACAATAATAGAATGCTGTAATAAAATCCTTACATTTATTTTGCATCACCAGGCCAAAAGACAAAACTCTTACTTGGATAAACCACTATAAAATAATTACATGCAACAATGAGCAACAAACAGCGAACATAGGGATCACAATTTGAATGAAGCTTGAAGTAAGGTTACAGTTGGAAGTAAAGGCCACAACAGCCACTTCGATTTGCACAAATTAGACTCAGTTGGTCACATAAACCCCAATGCAATAACCCCAGCTGTACATGAAACCCCAACACAACAATCTGAAGTTGGTTCCTGACTGGTACGACAACAAATAAAGGTAAAACAGCCTTGAAGGAGTATTACGGCAGTCTTGGACACTGAAATAATCCCACGTAGCAGTCCTTGATGTACTACACTCCAATGCAGTAGTCCTTGATGGGGAGAAACCCCAATGTTGCATGCAATATGAATGGAAACCCCGACATAGTAGTCTAGCTTGAAGGGAAGTCCACGCAACACAATTGGTTATGTAATATGCAAAGTACAACCCAAGTTTATAGTGGACATACAATAAAAAACACTCATTACAAATCTGCTGTGAACACCTGTTCACAAATACAGCAAATGACGGTGTACGGATCACTGTAGCAGCAATATAACAAACTAAAAATGGAATAAAATCTCAATCTTCGGCACAAATATGATCCTTGGATGGAATCACCTCAATGGGTTAGAGGGTTTTTGTCCTCCACACTTGTATATCAGAGGGTTTTTGTCCTCAAATGAAAAGATTGAACACAATGGCACAAGTTCTGGATTAATGAACAATCATCCTTTTGAGCCCAACTCCTCCTTTTATAACTTCTCTTTTCCAATTTTACCCTAAAAGTATTTAAAAATACTTTTAATAAAATATTACTTTTCATCCACTTAATAATAATTACTTTTTGGCCCTCTTAAATAATAATAATACATAAGTGTCCTTTTTATGTTATAAAATAAAAGTGACTTAAGACAACTTAAAGTATTATTATTAATTTATTCCCCTACTTTATCCCTTAGCCTACGGGAAATAAGGAATAGGCTATGGGTCTTCCGATTGGCTTAATTCCAAAAAGGGGACATGACAGCCACATTTTTAAAGATTCGTGCACACATAGGTCATGAATCACAATTGACTATACCAATAATTTTAATTCTTACACCATAACCTCACTAGACTGTGCACTGGAGTCCTGGACTTCCTCTTTGATGCCAGGTGGGGGAGTTTAATTTTGGGTCAGGCTCCTACAATCGTCATCATCTGTCATTACACCACAACTCTTTGGACTTGACCATGCGTAGTTTTGGGTTTTTGGAAACATAATTTGGGAGTTTTTATTTTTGTGTTTATGTTATATTCTGTAAATACGGTTTTGAATGTTGTATGGAATTACAAAACCGTACTAGGTTAAAATATAAGTTGGTCAAGGGTTTATGGTACAAAATTGTTGATAATACGACGACTAATCCTTGTACTTTCTTCTACTGCAACTATCTAGGAAGCTTACACACAGCACTTCTTGTATGCCAAATTGGTGTCTGGCTTGGGAGTGACCTAGAAAACAGCATTTATTGAGATTTGTGAACATTGGTCACAGTTGACCACACCCATAACCTTCATACTTACCTCATAACCTTACAACAGTGTTTGTTGCAGTTCCGGGCTGCTTTATTATTGTTAGGGGTTGGGGTGGATTTGATCCGGGGTCACACTACTATGAGTGTCATCCATTATTATTACGCCGCAAACCTTTGGATCTGTGATATGTAATTTACAGTTTCTTCAGTTTCTGGATCTTTGTGTGTTAATTATTTTACTAGGTTAGAATATGTATTGAGGTAAGGGTTTACGCTTATGGTAAAAATGTTGATGATTGAGTAGTAATGAATAGTCTTTTTATGTTCTGCTACAGTTATGTCAAAACTTATATCCTCTTTTCTCTCTGATCTTATGGGTTTTACTCCTAGATCTGGCTTTGGGAAACTTGGATCATATATTGATATGTGCATGTTCCGTGCCTATTAGTTTTGTTTGGTTTCTGCAAAGATATCATTTGTGATGAGTTTTCCATCAAAATTTTGTATATAGAAAGTTTTGTAAACTGATGTCTTGTTTTACAAAGATTTTGCATTTCCCTTTTTGATTATATACAACTTTCCGTTTTATTTAACTTTTTAATATGTTTTTTCAGCAATGTCTCGTGTTTATGTTGGTAATTTGGATCCTCGAACAACTGAACGGGAGCTGGAGGATGAATTTCTTGTGTTTGGGGTTCTCCGCAGGTATGATTAGATAGTTTATTATGCCTTGTTTTTTTCTTTTTTATAGCATAAAATTTAAAAATGAACTGCTTTTTGTCTGTTTGGGTTTGTGTGCTGATCTATGATTTGGATTGGTTACTAGTTATGAGTAGGTAAATCCTGAACATAATATTTAGTTTTACCATGGGAGGATTGATAGCCATACTTGTCTTTATTTTTATCAATTTCTTTTTCCTTAGTAATCCCATGGAGGAGTTTTCCCAAAATTTACCATGCAGGTACTGCCTAACAAATTAGAAAATTTTGTAGCAAAATAGTCCACAACATCTGGCATTGTTAGCAATGCTGCAGTTTTAGGGGTATCTATCTGAAACTATCACGTTACATTTTTGTAGGAAGTTATTTGAAAATTCAAACATTGGCAACCACTAGTCAATACATCTCTTAAGTGTTTGCTGTAATCTTTAACTGCTCTCTAGCACCTCCTGGAAATTCCCCAAGCTTGGTTGAGTTTTTGGAAGAGGTTCAATTTTACTGTTTCAAAAGTAATCATGAATCACAAGGTCATGTGCAGGGCAATTTGCTTATGCTCAATATGTTCTTATATCCCCTCTTTCTTATGTGGCATTGGTAAAGTATTTTATTTTATGGTACAGAGATATATGGTAGTGCAAAAATTGCTCAACTGAATGCTTTGTGTTGTTATTTATATGGTAAAAATTGAATGCTTTCTGTGTATGTACTGCCTACAAATCCTGTAATAAGGATTGCCGGAAGGAATGAAAACCGCTTGGGAGTATATAAGTTTTGTTGAACTTTAAATTTTACTTGGACGTTTGCCTGGATTGTGTTTTTAATCATTTTGTGTTATAATACTTGTTTTTAAATCATTTGAGCTGTAAACTTGTAACATTACCCCCTAACCCCATCTACCATGAATATCTTTAGATATTATTTTGTAGTAACCTTTTCAAGATATTCATGTACCCCATTTCAAAATGACATTCCCATCCTTGTCCCTGTACCATATCCCAACTCTCTTGATATGTTATTAGTTTTTGTCTTATCTTGCATTTGTTTTGAAGAGTGTTAATAGTTTAAATTCTCATACAATTTGAGGATTGCATGCAGTGTCTGGGTTGCTCGAAAGCCTCCAGGCTATGCGTTTATAGAGTTTGATGATCAGCGAGATGCTGTAGATGCATTCGTGGGTTAAATGGTATGACTTATTTCACTGTGAAGCTATGATTATATTTCATAATTGTTGTCCTAAGTCTGCATAATAAGTAGATGTTAAACTCTGATGCTTTAAAATAACTGTTGTAAATTATTATAAAATTGTTAATTTGTTAAGGTAAGAATGGTTGGCGAGTTGAGATGTCTCGGGGTGCTAGAGGGGGAGGGGAGGAGGTGGTCGTCGTGGTCGTGGTAGTGGAGATGACCTTAAGTGCTATGAGTGTGGCGAGCCTGGCCATTTTGCACGGGAATGTCGTTTGCGTATAGGTGCTGGAGGCTTAGGCAGTGGCCGGCGTCGAAGCCCCAGTCCCCGCTATAGACGCAGCCCGAGCTATGGGCGCAGGTAAATTATTGTCTGATTGCATCAACTATTTTTAATTTTCGCCATAGATGCAGCCCATGCTATGGGTGCAGGTATATTATGCTGTCTGAGATTCAGCTATTTATGGTAGCAAGGTGGACACATGTTCTTAAAATAAAAAATCAATTCTTTCTCCTAACATGTACTTGTGGTTGTATATTTGTTGGGGATTTGTTTTTTGTGCGGCTTTTGCATATTGCGATTTTCTGTGGGTGGTTGGTTGGATTCCGTGCATGCTGTTTAATCAATGGATGGGTCACATCTCGACTTGGATGAACAAACATGGCTTACCCATTGGCAATAATAAATAATGTAAGATATCAAAGACCTAATTATGATTATTATTATTCTAGCATGAGCAGCTCTAGGAATAGTCCTTTTTTTTATGATGCTCGGGAAACTGGGGCGAGATCCCTAAGCCCAAGTTATGGCAATCGATACTACAGTGCCAGCCCAGGTTATGGTGGTAGCAGCTACAGAAGAAGAATTCGCAGCCCATCCTATAGCCCCTATTGGGGAGGTTATGGAGATGGTTATATGTACAGCAGGTACTTAGAACAATCCGGTTTTCGAGCTGCAGGGAATCGCTGATACATGGCAGAAGGCATAGGAGAAATAATTTTTAAAATTTACTTTGTTAGACTGTGTACTTGCGTTGTAAATAGTTGCTTACCAAGCTTCATTGTCACTTATGCAACTTATGCATGTAATTTCTTTGTGCACAGAACTCGCAGTCCTCGCAGAAGTCGTTCTCCAAGACGCCGCAGCTACTCCCCACGACGGGGCGAAGTTACAGCAGGTCACCTCCACTTCGCCGTGATCGTCGTGTCTCTCCATATGCTAATGGGTATGAGATTGTATTTAACTTGATTTAATTGGCCTTATTGATTCTGTGCTAAATTCTTCCTACGGATGTTCTAAAACTGTAAAGTTGGTGAGTGCAGAAGTCCTGTGTTTAGAAATCGGTGCCGGAGCCATAGCTGAAGAAGTAGGTTTAATCTGATATGGAGTTATATGTACTTTTACTCTATGATGTAGACAGTATTATACTGCCCTTATGGATCTGATCTTTGGAGAATCAAAATTTGGGACAGAAATCCGTCTACATGTTGCTGCTCTGTTGATATATGACAGTTGTTTTACAGTATTACCTCAATGACTCACTGTGTTTTTAATTAGCAGCTGGTTGGTAACTACTGGCTCAGCACAGTGATAGGCTGGTTGATATAGACTCTTGTGTCAGCCTATTTCATCGGTCTCCACAGTAGATGGTCTCATCGGCTGCCTGCCATTTGGATAAGTTTCCTTCCTGTTTATGCCTTTTGTTTTTTCTTTTGTACATTATCTTTTATGATGACAGAAACATATTTTGCTGGTTGATATATTAAACAATTTAAAGTATAATGTTAATAATATGTTGGCATGATAAACTGTTGAGAGGAATCTCACTAAGGCCTTTAACTTGTTTCTGTGTTCTGAGGTGTGGTCTTTCTAAAAAGCGACATGGCACGGAACTGCTCCGCACCTTCTCCTTGCTTGGGTAGTCTGCCTCTCTGCCCCATATCATCTCCTGGATAGTGTGACTCTTCGGTTCTTCTGGTATCCTCATTTGCATCACTACTGCAATTTGAAGTCCACAAGATCTTGGAAATTTGGTTATCGTCATGACTAGGCTCTTCAACGCAAAATTACTGCTTGTAATGTGACCTTAAAGGGTGCGAAGATACTACACAATGAGGAGGTAGGTGCATACTGTAATCATAAGGAAAATGAACCTGTTTATCGTTCACACTTTACTTGAATGTAAGATCCCATTTTGCCTGTTGACGCTACCCTTTGAACCTCTTAATCACGAAAATAAGACATATTTAGGCTGGCAAAACAAATGGTTAGAAATTAGTTTTTTTTCACATAAACTTGATATTGGAAATATCCCTAAAGAGCAAGTCTGTGCTAACCTATTTTGACAAAGGAGTACAACATCTATCTTTAGCTTCAATTTAAGGTATTACTAACAACTAGTGCTTCAGTTATGTCAAAATAACTTTTGACTAATGCCTGATTGGCATTGTACTCTGTTTTTGACATATGGAGTTTTAATGTAATTCTAACCTACTTTCTTGGGTAGTTGCAACATAGGTTGGTGTCAGCATTCCAATTCATTACCCTGGCAATGCCTTTATTGTAGCTTCAGTAGATCAGATAGGCTCTGTAGTTGTCATCTCCTAGTCATTCATTAAGTGGCAGAGGTGAAATTTCGCATCTGCTTCTTGCAGTATTTCTTTCAACTCTGTATTCCCTTCATTTTTGAGTGTGTTCTAGATTCTGTACACCGACTTCATCTTGTGTTACTAAATTAGCACGATGCCATTGTCTGGATGTACTTCTGGGAAGGTTCTATCGATCAATTCACTCTTACTAGCAAAATTGAAAATGGTTTCTGAATCACCGACCAAAAAAGAGATTGAAGAGCTGTTAGTATGAAGAGTTTGGAGAGATTATGTAGTGATTTGGTATTATAGTATAGTATGTTTACTGTAAAATATTTGAGATCCTCCCAAACCGATTACTAATGAGTGGACAGATTGCTAGTTTTCTATTTATTGTGATGGGCAGTCTTGTTATTTTATTTAGTAGGTTGATGTGAGGTTAAGTTAATGGGAATATGGTATTCCCTTATATACAATTTATCGTTGATATCCAAAGTAATTGATGCCATGAGAATTTTCTTTTAAGTTTCAAAACTTTGCAGTGAATGCAATGAAACCTATTTGTGAATGGTATGGCGGGCGAATTTCATTGATGGCTGTGACTCCAGAACTGCAGAATATTTGTATGATGCATTAGTTAAACTGGTTATATTTAAAAGTGAAAGCAATGCCTAGATTTTTTGGTTTTGTTTTTTTGCAAGATGCAAACCTCCCGTTGCATTCTTGGAGATATCCTTTTCCTTTTCAGTTTGTTTCAAGGTTTGCATGCCTAGATTGTTTGTGGGGCAACACTGATATTTATGATTCCTTTTAAAAAGATTCCCATTTTTGTGGTGAGCCATTTGAAAGTGATGAACTTAAGTAGACGAGTAAATGGGATACATTTGAAAAGTAGAATGCTAGCGAGAGGCTAAGTGCACCATTACTGTGGATGGTATGGCAAAGATTACCTAGGTGCATTTTTGTTTTAGCTGAAACTGTCAGATTGTTGCTTTATAGCTAGTTGGTTCATTGTTTGTTTGGGTGATAAAGATGGTTTGCAAAAGGGATATTTAGGGTTTTCTATTTTCCTCAGTTAAAAGTCTTTTCAAAGCTAGACCCAAGTATTTGGTTAGGATTGTGTAGCCTTTCCAAAGATAGATGGTTTATTGTATGTTTGCTCGATAAGATGATCCGTAGAGAGTTGGATATCTATGATTTTGTATTTTCCTTTCTCAAAATAAATTAAATTAGAATCATTTGTCAATTGAAAGTGAGGTTCAAATATGACTTGAATAGAAACGCAAGCTTTGTATACACCCCAACAAGCGTGGGCATTGAGTTCGAAATTTGTATCAGTATTCCATCTATAAATTGAGTATTTTGTCAAACTAACAAAGCCGCCTCCCCTACTTACCCTCTGCAGAGGGTACTATTAGTGCTGCTGTGTAAAGCTACTGGAAAAAACATAATCTTTAGCAGGGGCCTTTGAAACTTTTCTTCACCTGCTTAAAAACTTCCTTGCCAAGTGTTAGGAGAGTTGTGTGGCTATTCCATCTTAAGTTTTTGGAAACACTACCTGATTTTTCTCAACCAAAAGAAAATTAAAAGATTCAAAAATTAGATGGCACCAAATCTCCTAAATTTTCTCAGCCGCACCCGTTCTTCTAAATCTGGTTGACCCACTCCATGTGATCATTGGGTTAACCAAGACCAATGACTGATACGGCCACTACGTTAACCAAGACCGATGACTGCTTGTTTTAACTTAAGGTAAACTATAGATTGTGTATTGTGCTTCGATATACTACTGTCTTTTCTCTGCACATTGTGCTGAATAACCCTCCCACTATTCCTTGGGGAGACTCTCAATGCAGATTCTATGATATTTCAGTGCAAAACTCAACTGCCAACAAGACTTATTCATCTTTGCTCTTACGATCCGTATCACTGCCCCTCTTATTTCAAGGGGCCTCACATGGTGAGGATTCTAAGTTTGTTCGTTGTATTTTATTATTTATCCCTTGATTTGGACCTTTCATTATTATGTCACCTTATTTCATCTTTGCTCTTATGATCCGTATCATTGCCCCTCTTATTTCAAGGGGCTTGCATGGCGAGGATTTTAAGTTTGTTCGTTGTATTTTATTATTTATCCCTTGATCTGGACCTTTCCTTATTATGTCACCTGACTTCATCTTTGCTCTTACGATCCGTATAATTGCCCCTCTTATTTCAAGGGGCCTCTCATGGTGAGGATTCTAAGTTTGTTCATTGTATATTATTTTTATCTCTTGATTTGTACCTTTCATTATTATGTCACCCGACCCCTCTATTTTTTTCCTCTAAAGATTATAAATTGGGAACTAATTTTTCTTTGATTGACACGGCAAATGAACTATTGAGACCGTTTAATTTGTGTTTTTTTTTTTTAACATTTCTTTAAAGAATAATGTTTTATTAATGTTAATGCGTTGTTGGAAGAAGTGCTTGTTGCTTGAATATTGTTTGCAACTTTCCCCGACTTTTCACACTTCTGAGTTTTCAAGATCAAATTTTTAATAAAAATATTATCTTGAATCAATGATGCATACGCTGACCAAATAATCAAAATGCATTACTAGTTTGGATCTTATACCAAGATATTTTATCTTCACCCTAACTTTTGACAAGTCTTTTTGTGACATGTCGTAATAATAAACTCAAATTGTTGCCACGTGTAATAGAATATCAAAGTTTTTTCTCACGCCTTCACTATGGAGAAGTGTTGGATTTTGAGGTTTAGGTTGCATGTCGCAATAAAATTAGGTGATAGTTCAAAAAATTATGTCAATGTCGTTTGACATTCAAAGTTTAATATGCACGACAAAAAAATAAAGTAATTATTAACAAATACATAGAATAATTAAAATTATACAATTGGAAGATTGAAAATAAATAGTTTGTTTTACAAATTTTTGACCTCTTACCGATGCTCTTTAGGTAGGCATAGATCAATCATTACACCTCCATGAATAACTATTACTCATCCCATTGTTAAACCAAAAAATGACTATTTAATCATTCTTACTCTATTTTTTTGTAGAGAGAAAAACACAAACAAGAAATAGTTAAATGATTATAAAAATTAAGTTGTAACCAATGTTGGTATATATTAAAAATCTTGTACATAAATTTTTATGGCGGGTTATTCTTAATTTTGGATTCCATCTTTTATATTTTCTAAATTGAATTATAATTACAAATCTTTGTGGGATTCCTTAATTGATAAAGTCGAATGATTTTAACAAACTTAATCTTTTAAAAGTTTTTGGATGTTTGTTGTGTGGTTATAAACTAATGAAAACAATGATATATTAATCAATTTCATAATTGGTTTATTGGAAAATTCCTTGTTAAAAAATGGGAATTGGCTTTTAATCCCTTTGAAAAAATTGTTACTGAATATCCTATTTGGGTGAATCTTCCGGGTCTACCTCTTGAGTTTTGGGAACCAGAGGTCTTGATTGACATTGCTAAAAGTCTAGGTTCACCGATAGCGATAGATCTCGGTTACTAAATCTAGAACTAGGTTAACCCACACGAGATTTTGTGTCAATATGAAACAAGAAGCTTTATTGGAAGGAAATATCAAGTTGTTTTTCAAAATTTGGGGATTGGGTGCAAAGATTTGAGTATGAGTGTCCCCTTTTGCTTGTAGCAAATGCAAAACTGTTGGGCATGATCACAAAGGATGTCCAACAAAAAAAAAGCAAGAAACAAGACCAAAGCCACCCCCTATGGGTAACAATAAAGACAATGTAGAATGGAGGAAGGTGGGAAAAAATGGAAGAATCATTAGCTCTGGCAATGAGGTAGAGCAAGAAGTACCAAAGGAGACAATAGTTCTAGAGACGCAAGAAAAAGAACTGTTGAAGGTTCAAACAAGAAGGGAAAAAGGGATAAAACAAAGACTGATAAAGAGGATGAAGAGGTATTTCATCACCAGAACCAAAAAAGAAGGAAGCAAAGTATTTATCAGAATCAGAAGGAAATTATGATTTGAAAGTGGTTCATGGGGCCTTCCTTGGAGGAGGTATCATCGATAGGGCAAAGTTCCTTTGGTCAAAGGCAGGATGTTGGTATCTCGACTTCAAATGCTTTTGACCTATTGATGGGTGGTATAGTCCAGATTCAGTAGAGCCAAGTGTCTTCTCTAGCCACCCCAATCATGGGGACTAAGCCTATAACAAGGAGCAACTACAGAGTGGATGTTGGTAAAGATTCAACTCCAAAAGGACGAAAAACTAACAAGGAAAAGAGGGAGTCCTCGGCAAAGAAAGAAATGGATAAAGGGTTATAGAAACCCCTTAGGTTCTCACATGCAAATAAAAATAAATGATTATGCTATCATGGAACATAAGGGGGTTGAATAACCCTAGCAAGCATATAATTGTGAAGGATTTTAGGAACAAATATAAACTTGACATTTTGATGATTCAAGAAACTAAAATGAGTACTGAAAGATTTAAAGTTGTTAGTAGGACGGTTTGGAAAGATGGTCTCTGGGTGGAGTCAACTTGGAAGGGGCTTCAGGTGGTATTGCCACTCTTTGGAATCCTCTTACGGTGAAAGGTGAGGTGCTCTTGTCCTCGGTCAACCATTTGGCCATGTGTTTCACTAATTTTGCTTCTAATAAAACTTGGATTGTGTCAAATATCTATGCCCCCAACTCTGTTGTTAGAAGAAGGAAACTTTGGGGGAGCTCACAAGTTTTAGGCTTTTGTTTAAGGATTGTGATTGGATTGTTGGGGGTGATTTCAACACCCCCTTTCTCCTGATGAAAAAAAGGGGGAACCATCTCTTATATTGATAGTATGGATGATTTGGCGAATTTTTTGATGAGAAATGATTTGTTTGATATGGAGTTAGGAGGTTCTAAATTCACTTGGGCTAATAGAATAATTGGTTAGGATCTCATCCAAATCATATTGGACAGGTTTGTTGTGAGCCATATTTGTATGATTAACCAACTCTATTCTCTGTCC
The DNA here is from genome assembly GCA_018340775.1 of Taxus wallichiana var. yunnanensis. Classification (NCBI taxonomy): domain Eukaryota; kingdom Viridiplantae; phylum Streptophyta; class Pinopsida; order Cupressales; family Taxaceae; genus Taxus; species Taxus wallichiana. The sequence goes on from CM031240.1 coordinate 961,815,092, forward strand.
ACTTTGCCTAGAATCGGGTCTGACCATAATCCGATCCTCCTCAATTTGGGCATGGCTATTCCCAAAAAAGCCAGACCCTTCAAATTTGAAAAATGTGGCTCCAACATCCTGGACATTCTCAAGAGAATGCAAGAATGGTGGGAAGTGCCTATCCATGGGGTGTCGATGTTCAAATTAAGTTTCAAGATGAAGCATGTAAAAAATAACCTAAAAATTTGGAATAAGGAGACTTTTGGGAATATTTTTCAGGCTAAAAGCAAAATTGAGGAGGATCTATGAACTATAGAGGAGCTGATGGAGGAGGATGACTTTAACCATGTCCTTAAAAGTTAAGAGCAGCCCTTCTCATAGAATATCATGATATCCTTGCTAAAGAGGAAGTGTACTGGAAGCAAAAATCTAAAGTTAAATGGCTAAAGGAGGGCGATAGAAACACCAAGTTCTTTCATTTCTTAGCTACTTCCAGAACCAATCAGCTCAAGATCAAGGAAATCAGAAAACTGATGGAGAACTTACTGCTGATGAAAAGGAAATCAATGAAACTGTTATTAATTACTTCAAGGATCTTTTTCTTCCTGGGAAAGAGCCGAATAGGACATCATGGGACAAGGTATTAGGTCTCTTCCAGAATGTTATCTTGCAACAGGAAAACAAAGAGCTTTGCTTATTCTGGGGGAGGAAGAGATCAGATTTGTTGTTTTTGATATGGAACCTGATAAATCTCCTGGGCCAGATGGTTTCTCGGCATTTTTTTCCAATAGTTCTAGGAGGTGATTAAGAAAGAGGTAATTGAGATGGTTCAAGATTTCTTCAGTAATGGGCAGCTCCTAAAACAAATAAACAATACTTTCCTTGTCCTCATTCCCAAGATGATAGGGGCTAAGGATGTTAAAGATTTCAGGCCCATCAACCTTTGCAATACTAGCTACAAATTGCTTACTAAAATCATCGCTTTCAGGCTCAAGAAAGTGCTTACCAATTTCATCTCACCTAATCAAGGTGCCTTTGTCCCTGGTAGACAAATTCTGGACAACATCGTGGTTATCCAAGAGGCCATTCATTTTGTTGAAAATTTGGGAAGATCTGTTATGTTTGTTAAGCTTGATATGCACAAAGCCTATGATAGGGTTTCATGGGCCTTTCTGCGGGCCATCTTGATCAAGGTTGGTTTTGATGAGTTCTTTATTAACATGATTATGGTTTGTATTTCTACTGTCCAGTTTCTCTGTTATTGTTAATGGCAAACTTGAAGGTTTCTTTCGAGTTGGGAGGGGGCTTAGACAAGGTGACCCCCTCTCCCCTTTCCTTTATATTATTGTGGTAGAGTCTTTAAGTAGACTGTGTAATCAGGTGTATCCCTTAATCTTTTGCAGGGTCTCAAAATTTCTAATGGTCTTCCTCCCATCTGTCTCAATCAATTTGTGGATGACAATTTTCTGATGGGAAAAGTTTCTATTCAGGAAGCCTCTAATTTCAAGGGTGTTCTGAATGAATATGAGAATGTCTCTGGTCAATTTGTCAATTTCCACAAAAGTGTTGTTTTTTTTTCATTAATGTGGACGAGCAGTTTCAAGTGAGACTGGCCCGTATCCTTGGTTGCAAGATTAAGACTTTCTTAGATACCTACCTGGGAATGCCTCTCATTCATAAGAAGCCGGATCCTTCTATCTGGAATAATTTTTTGGAGAGAGTCAATAAGAAATTGACTACCTGGAAGGGAATCCTCCTTACTCAAGCTGACAAAATTCAATTGCTCCAAAGTTCACTCCAAGGCATTCCCATTTATGTTATGTCTCTTTTTCAGTTACCGGTTAAGATCTTGGAGGCACTGGAAAAAATACAGAAAAAAATTCCTCGGGCGGAGTGCGGAGAAGTTCAAATTCCCTCTTGTGGCTTGGGATAAAGTTACTAGACCCAAGGAATGTGGCGGTATGGGCTTGAAGAATATGAGATACATGAATGAGGCCCTTGTAGGCCAAAGCGGGATGGAGAGTGATAAAAGAGGATGGTTTATGGACTGACATCATCAAAAGGAAATACTTAAGGAATGTTGGCAGAATAGAGACCTTTTTTCTTCAAGACAATCTCCCTTGTGGATCTTTTTTCGAAATCTTTTCTTTCTTCTAGGGAGATTCTAAGTAGGGGTATTAAATGGAATATTGGTAAAGGAAACATGATTCACTTCTAGAGGGATTTTTGGTTGTCTAAGAAACCGCTTGTGGAGGAAGAGCCTTGGAGAAATGTAATGCAGTTTTTTTGAAGACAGGGGCAAAGTGTGGGTTAAAGACTATTGGGTTTTTTCTAATGAGGATATCATTTGGGAGGTTTTGAACCCACCCCTAATTTCAACGGGGATAGGCTCTCCTTTACCACTCTCAACCTCAAATTACGGAGTTTCTATATCCTGAGGTTTCAACAACATGAGGACTCTATTATATGGAAGGAAGAGGATTCGGGAAATTATTCTGTTAAATCTGCCTACTTCCTTAATTTCAAGGATTCTATCCAAAAGGACTATTGGGGTAGACTGTGGGTGAAAGATCTTCTACCTAAAGTTAACATTTTATTTTGGTTAGCGACGAAAAAAAAAAATCCTCACTGTTGATAACTTGAGGAAACGGGAATGGTTATACCCAATAAGTGTGTCCTTTGTAACAAAGAGGAGGAAAGTGTCAACCACCTTTTCATCTCGTGCCCCTTCTCTCAAGCGGTCTTTACTAAGGTGATGGATTTGTTCCAAGTGCAATGGCTTCTTCCTAATTCCATTGAGGATTGTTGTTTGCAATGGGAATGCCCTTTCAGTTTCCCTTTCTTGTTGCTTTGCTTGGAAGATGGCCCTTCCCCATTTCTTCTGGTGCTTATGGAAGGAAAGGAATGCCATCATCTTCAGTAAATCGAAAGCTAACATTAGAAAGGTCAATGCTTGTTTGATTTCCTCTATTAAAGAGAATTCCAAACTTTTCAGAGGTAAGCTTAAAAAGGCTTGCTCTAGCAAGGAAGAGGAAGTCCTCAAACAATTCACCTATAGCCCTCCTCAAGCGGTCTTTCCTTCTACTCACATCAAGTGGTCTCGTTGGGCTCCTAAAATATTGACTAAGTACAAAAAGACGCATGAATGCGCAAGGCCTAAGTTGAGGGGTGGGCGCATAAGGAGAAGGCGCGTAAGGCAGGGTTCTAGGAGGGTTTTAGAAGGACCCATGATATGCGCCGGCAGAACAAGGTCTCGGGACTTAGCCGTATTTGGCGTATCGGGCAGGACACGAGAAAAGCGTGACCCGCCTGTGCATGATGAATGGATAAGGTGCCAGCCTGGTGACAGGTTGGCCTAGGAAGGAATATACCATGCGTTGGAAGCTTCTAGAAGACCATCATGGCAAGGAATGGAGAGCTCAGGCCTGGAGGAGCATGCTCCCATGGAGGACCACATTGGAACACTTGGCAACAAATCTGAAGCCTTAGAAAGGTGAGTTGGCAATTCAAGAGGCCTATAAATACAAGTGCCCTGTAAGAAAAAAAAAGTAGATCAATAGAGAGCGAAGCATTGCGTAAAAGCGCTGCGAGGAGTCAGATCTTGGGTTAGGTAGACGAAATATAGGAGAAGGATGCATCAAGGGACTTGGGATTGTAAATTTTATTTTTGAGAGCTAAGGGATGTAAATCCAATTATGATGTATGACTTGATCTGCCATATTGTGATGTTCTATAATGGATCTAATGGATGTAATGAGGTTACCAACTTATCTAAATATGATCATTAATGATTCTGGTCCATACATATATCTCGATAGTTTTGTTTCATGTAAGTTTATGAAATGAGTATGAATCCTTATGCATTTTCCTTTCTGTTTTGGTTCATTCCTATAACCTATTAAGTATCTTTCTGTCGGAATGACCGCATTGCTCTAAGCTTTTCCCAAAGTGTGGGACCTTACAAAATCGGAAAAACTCTCCAGATTAAAGGCTGGTTCCTATTCCTCTATTTAGGTGCATATGTGAAAACTTGCAGAGGGCCTATTCCTAAACCTAATCTAAGTTTTACCAAGGAGACATGGTAAAAGGAATACAGGAAATCAAACTAAGCTATAAGGTGATGCACCAAAGGAATGATGAACATTCATTTTTGCTAATGGACACAAACCAACAAAATGCGTACAATAACCAAGCACATGAACAACCAGATCTATAATGAAAGACCAGATGAAAGAAAAAGAGACAAGAAAGGATCTAAAATCGATCACGAGACGTGTTTTATTGCTCTGCAGATTGATACAATGCATTACAAATGACTAGGAGGCAAGAAACATATTACAATTCTAAAGGGAGGTCTGATACTCCATGAGTTCCTTTTCTAGAAGAAAGGGGAGCCTGCAAAATGGGAGAATGTCCAACCCTTTACAATGAGTCCCGACCCTGTATTTATAGAATCAATCAAGAGAGAAGAAAGAAAGAGAGAGAAGCGGGAAAAATAGGTTGAAGCTCAACTACTACTATTAATGTCTCCTACAAAAATTGCCCCCAAATCTGCCTTGACTACATCAATCTATGGTTCGGTGCCTCGAAGAAGGAGGAAACGGCGGAGCAGATCGAATTTGATCTGGTTGTTGGGGCAGATGGATCCCACATTAATGGCCCTGAAGATGTTTTCTCCATTTTCCTTTACCTAACCTCTCCAAACTTAAAGTTTTAGATCTCCATGGCATGGGCGAAGCCGAGATCTTTCCAACGGTGTCAGATTTGCAATATTTTGAGCCTTGAGTCGAAAGATATGCCCCTTCAAAGTTTGTATCGGGTCCGTATAAAAGGGCGGGAAAACCAGTTTGAAAAAAATGGGCCTCCTTTTGACCTGGGACACGTGGAGGGCTGGCGCTTGTTCTGAAGGCGGCCTCTGTATTTTTCTCTTGGAATGGCGCGGGGTTGACACGTGGCTTCCTTTGCCGGCCCGCTCAATTTCTTTGTTTCTCGGCTAAGTTCTTTGCTCGATGGGGTCATATTCCTTGTCGGGGACACGCGGCGGTTTAGCGCTTGTTTGAGAACCCTTTCTCTCGATTCACCCTTGAGTTAGCGCCGTTTCGACACTTGGCACTCTCCACCAGTCTGCCACTATGCATTGACTATTCAACCCGATATATTCCCTTCTAAGAGACTAAGCGCATGGAGGCTCTGCGCTGAAACTCCGATCAAGATTTTCCCTTCAGTTGACACTTCTCTCCATAGAAATTTCGACCTTTACCTTACCTTTGCCCTAGGCTACGTTGAAGGAGTGCACTTGTTTGTCATTTGATTCAACTTTCGACACTGACACATGGCTCTCTCCACTAGATTTTATACTTAACCCCTTTTGAATGACCTTTACCTTACCTTTTGACCGGACCATTGGGCTACGTGGAGGGATGGCGCGAGTTTGAGTCTTCGCCTTAAGCTCCCATCTTGGATTTGTCTGAGCCGACACTTGACACCTTCTTGTCTAGCCAAAGACTTTTCAATGGCCACACAAATTTTGGGGCACTGGACGTGTGGAAGCCTGACGCTCGTTTGAGATTCCTTTCTTGGACTCACCCTTGGAGAAGTGCCGTTCGACGCGTGGCCCTTTCCATGCAACATCCTCCATACTTAGCCGATTTTTGGGCTCATTCCGAACTGTTTTGAGCCCGAGGACTCCGGATCTTTTCGCCGTTTCTACCTTTAATTGCTCTCCTGGCTTCTTTGACACTGTTCCTCCTCCTCTGACCCTATTGTTCTATTTTCGAGCCTACCTAAAACTTGTAGAATGGATTTAAGGCCGGATCCGCTCGATAGAGCCATCTTTTAGATTCTTCTACGTAGGGTTGTTTGACCTTCGCAGGCCCCGCCACTTCCATTATAGAGTCCCTCTGCAATCTGTTTACAGGATCTGAACGTGATTTCTAGGTCCTTTTAGTGCGGGGTCATTCTGATCCAATATTTTTCCTGGGGGAAAAATATGGATAATAATTTGGTGACTCACAGGGGTATCTGCCTGCTAGATGAAAAGACCAATTGCCTTGTTGTATCCATTGGGCATGGAGTCGAGAACGATGGTCTGATACTGATTCTACCTTTGATTCACAAGCCCGACTATTTGCACTCTCAATCTTCATAAGAAATCTTGAAATGATGGTTTATGAGAGTAGAAAATTGTTTTGACTCGAGGCTTTCATCATTTTTCGAATGAGTCATGTATAGAGCAACAAAACAACACCATAACTATATAAAAATTTGAAATCATACATGCTCCAAGTAGAACATGCAGAGTGTGCAAAGCACTTAGGAGAAAACAACCTAAACTACAACAAGACAATGTGCACAAGCACTTAGAGGAATGAGAAACTAAACTAATATATACAAGGTGAGAACTTCCCTTCTAGTAGCAGTGTTTAAGATAGATTCCATTCACTGGAATCTACAACTCTTCACCATCCAAGGTGGACAATTGGAAAGCATTGCTACTTTTACATCTTGTGACCATGTAAGGGCCACTCCAAATGGCATCAAACTTGGAATGCCTTCCTGGTTTTGCCCGATTTGCATCCCATTTTAAAACTAGGTCTCCCTCCTCGAAGGTCCTTGCTCTTGCCTTCTTGTCAAAGCATCTCTTGATTGAAGCCTGATCCTTCTCTATTGTTTGAAGTGCATATTCTCTGGTCTCTTCCAATTCCATTAGTTTTGCATACCTAGCCTCCATTGGTTCAAACTCAGACACCTCCAGTTGTTTCATGAGTTCCAATGCTGGTAATTCAAGTGATATAGGCAACACTTGCCTCTTTCCCATAGACAAGTTTGAATGGAGAGTTACCCATAGACCTCTTGGGTGTTGTCCTATTAGCCCATAAGGCTGATTTGAGTTTCGTGTGCCAAGTTCTCTGATTTTCATCCAGAGTTCTTCTGATAATCTTCAGCAGGTTCTTGTTTGTAGACTCTGCTTGGCCATTACCCTGAGGGTAATAATTTGATGAAGTGCTTAGGTAAATCTTGTTCCTCATAGCCCATCCTGTGATTTTGGAACCTATGAATGCCAATGCATTTTCTGATATAATGGTGGTTGGCACTCCGAATCTAGTCACTATCCCTTCATAGAAATCTAATATGTTGGACTCATTAGCCTCTTTGAGTGCCACTACCTCGGTCCACTTGGTAAAATAGTCTGTTGTTGTCAGAATCCATTTGTGGCCTTGGCTTGAATTTGGATTGATGACCCCGATGAAGTCCAATCCCCATTGCATGAATGGCCGATCTACTGAAATTGGATGCAATGGTAATGCTGCTAGCTTTTCCTTGCCTCTGAAGAACGCACAGTTCTTGCACTTTTTGATCCATGCATAATAGTCACTAAACACCCTGGGCCAATAATAACCCACCTTCATGATCTTGAGCACCGTCACTTGTGGAGCAAAATGGCCTCCAACTGCTTCGTCATGGAACTCTTGTAACACTCTCTCAACTTGATTTGTCCCAATGCACCTTAACAGAACACCATTGATGTCCCTTTTGAACAAGATGCCGTCAATAAGTACATATGGGATGGCTTGTAGTCTGAAGTGTCTCCTTTTTGTTTTATTCATTTCTGGAGGACACATGCCTATTTGAAGGAAGTGCACCATGTTCTGAGTCCAACAAGGAGTGGGCACATCCTCATTTTCTTTGTCTTGACTATCATGTAGGGCCAAAACAACTTCTTTTTCATCACTTGCTTCTTCTTGTCGACTTGAGGCCAACTTCTCACACAATCCCTTCCCATGGACTAGCTTAGTGACCTTGATCTCAATGTCATACTCCATGACACGAGTGATCCACCCTGCACACTTTTCATTCAAATCCTTGCTGAGAAGGAAGTCTTTAACCCCTACATGGGAGACCAACAGTCGGATTTTGTTATTTGAAACCAAATGCTTAAACTTCTTCAATCCTCTGATTTGCCAGGACCTACTTTTGATGAAAGAGTACTTCACTTCATAATCTTCTAGACCCTGGCTGAAGAAAGCAATTGGTTGCTCTGTATCCCCTTTGTTTTGTTGTACTAGGATTGCAGAAATTGTGTCACTACCTCCAAAGGCGTATAGTATGAAGTCCTTGGAAAAATCTGGATTTACGAGAGTTGGGGCTTGTGATATAGCTTCTTTGATGGCCTCAAAACTTGCCTTCCTTCAATTGTCCACCTAAATGCCAAGCTCTTCTTCAACATCAACATGATTGGCTTGATGAGGGCAGCAAAGTTTGGTACAAACCTGTGAGACAAAATTGATTTTTCCTAAGAAGCTTTGAAGAGCCTTCTTATGGCTTGGCAATGACAATGCTCTTATTGCTTCAACTCTCTCTGGGTCAATTGCCAAACCTTCCTTTGACACAATGTGGCCTAGAAGCCTGCCCTCATGGGCCAAGAATATGCATTTTTTGGGTTCAATGATACCCCAAATCTTCTACACCTTTGAAACACCTACCTTAGGTGAAAAAGGTGGTCTGTTGCATTTTGGAGAACACAGTAATGTCATCCAGGTAGATCAAGTACTATTTTGTTGATAAGCCCTTTGAATGCCATATCCATTGCCCTTTGGAAAGTGGCTCGACATTAGACAATCCAAATGGCATTTTTCGTAGGCATAGGTGCCCCATTTGGTGGTGAAAGCCATTTTGAACTGATCATCTTCTTTCACCATGATCTGGTTGTACCTTGAGTAGCCATCTAGGAGAGAGAATCTCTCTGATCCAGACACCACTTGTAAGATTTTCTCCATTGAGGGGAGTGGGTAGTGGTCTTTGAGGGAAGCTCTGTTCAAGTCACGAAAGTCAACACACAACCTAATCTCTCCATTCTTCTTCCTGACTAGGACCAAGTTTGTGACCCATCTTGAGTGTTTGATTGGAAAAATGATACTTGCCTCTATCAGCTTGTTCAGCTCTTTCTTCATCAGAGGCTCAATATGTGGATTGACTGGTCTCTGCTTTTGCCTGATGGGCTTAGTAGCTGGATCTAGCTCAATTGTGTGTTGGGCTAACTTTGGATTGAACCCTCTTAGGTCCTCATAGCTCCAAGAAAACACATCTGGAAACTCTTGGCAAAGTTACGAATTCATACCTTTCTTGCTCGGTGGCCACTTTGCCAATTTGAAGCACTTTTCCTTCTCCAACTAGAATTGACTCTGAATCTTCTCCTTTGATTTGTATATTAGCCTTTTCCTTTCAAACTGATCATTGGGATTGAAGATAGACTCCAATGTCACTAAGCCTTTGGGAAGCTTGTTTGTATGCAGCTGCACTACTTGATCTCCATATTGCCGCCCTAATCTGCTTTGATTTCTAGCCGAGAACTTAGCTTCCTCCTGCAAAAATTGATGATCTGTTGATCATTTTTGAACACCTACCAGCATGTGTTATTATCTGGCACTGCGGCCTCACAACCACATGGATATGTGGCTGTTCTTTGTCCCTCTTGATGTTGTCAACCACATCAAAGGTTGCTCCAACTGCCGCAAGCCTATCAATAACTTCGTTCTCCTTTCTAGGTATGGACACAATGTTGAAGGCTTCAAAATCCTCGATGAGATCCCATACCCTACTCTTGTAGCTTTTGAGTAGGTCATTCTTGACAACATTTTGTCCTTTGACTTGATTGGCAACCAACTCACTGTCACCAAACACTTGCAGGTTCTTGATTCCTCGTCTTCTGGCCCAATGCAATCCATGGACCAAAGCCTCATATTCTGCAGTGTTATTTGAGTAGGAAAACTGAAATATGAAGGCTGAATAATACTTCATACCTTGGGGGGACATGATCATAGCTCCTCCTCGGCTCCTTGTCTACTCCTCGAGCCATCAAAGAATAGTTTCCATACTTCATTGTCATCTTTGTGTTCTGGCTTAATGATGTCAGGAAGAGGATGATTCTCCTCATGCAAGCGTAGTAGACTCCTAGTTTAGATTCTTCCATCTCCTTATAGGGATCAAAAGCATGTCTTTGATTTTGCCCATTCGTCGAGAGTCAAGTCTGGGATACACCCTACTTTGGTATCTGCCTCAGAAGTGTTTAGGAGGTCCTCTTGATCAAAAGCCGAACAATTTACATTGATTGGACTAGGCACATAAGACTCAATGTGATAATCCGCTATGGGCTCAGATCTGATTGTGGCCTTCGCTCCATACCTTGTTCTAAAGAGCATATGTGACCATCAATCAGACAAATAACCTCTAATTTTGGTAGTGAAGTCCTTGGACAAACACAATGCAAAATGTGGTGGAAAATCTTATGATATGCTCTAAGATACAATCACGTTAGGCGGGCATGCAGAGTGAGGCTAGATCATTGATGATTCCAAATAGTGGTCACATTGCTTGTCCCATCCAATTGTACTACTCCTTTAGAGATGACCTCATACTGGAGGCCCAATTGGTCAGCTATTTGTTTGGGCATTACAGAACTACTTTCCCCCGAATCAATCATGCAATTATGCACCAATTTTTCTCCAATGATTAATGAAACATAAAATGGAGGAGGCTTTAGATTCTTACCTCGTTGTTCTCCATGGCTTTCTCTCAGGTTGAGCCGTATTGGTAAGCACTTTCTCTTGCTGGCTAGGGGTGGTTTGAACTTGACCAATTTTGCATGGTAGTTTGCAATAGATCCCTCTGCCCTGGAATGGCCAATGACTTCCATAGTGAAATGTTCACACTTGTCCTCTTCATTTTCTTAATGATATTAAATGAACTATCTTTTTGCTACCCCTTCCTTAGCACATTTTACCCTTGCACATGGGCTGTTATAATCGCTGGTTACTAAGTAGGTTTGGAAGGTGGATTGGATTGACTGTACACATTGGGAGTTGTATTTTGAATGCCAATACCTTGTGGAGTAACGAAGGGTTGATGATCACTTGAGCTTGGTGAATGTCCTTCTCCAATATTTCTCTTTTTGGATCATGTATTGTAGTTATACTTTAAGAAGGGGCCGATTCATTCCACAAAAGTCTCGACCTCCAATTGATAAGCATAGTTTCACTTGGGGGTCCCTCTTCTTTGAGCTCCTTACTGCTGGATTTCTTCTTGGCTAGGTTCTTGTGACACACCAATGGTTTGCACCATCAAAGCCTGATTTAGTGCACCATTGAAACACATCGACTGATTATGTGGCTGATTACATGTGAAACATCAATCATATTCTTGTGGCATGTTATTATCTTAGAACCAATGCTCTTGATGTCGAGGCTATATTTGGATCATATGACTGAAAGGTCTAGCAACTTGATGATGTTGATTCTAAGTCAACTTGGGTTTGTGGTCTATTTTGGTGATACTGGGGTCTAGCCTCGATATTGAGCTTGAGGTGATATGGCCTAGAATTCTAAGCGCTGTCTTTTAATGGTCACTAACTCATTCCCCATGTTTTTAGTTGTTTCATAACTTCTTGGAGCTCCTTTGATGTTTTAGATGATGAAGTGGAGGCTTTGAACTTTAACTCCTGGGGATAGGTATAGGAGCTAATGTGGGTGTTTGACTAGTACCGGGTTTCCTAACTCAGGATATAGAGGCATGGATGGCCTAGGAGCAAGTTTGCCAGCCTGGATCAAATGATTCTCAGCTCTATGGAAAGGCTATAGGTTGCAGGTAAGGTTGTGCCCCCATTGACTGAATCATCAAAGAAATATCAGAATTTAAAGCTCTAAGGAAGTATAAGAAGGCACCTTCATTAGTGGGCTTTACTACTATTGGGATCCTGTCCCAGGTTCATTGAAATCTAAGGTTGAAATCCAGTGGGTCACTCATTGAGCTCTCTTGATCGTTGTCAGCTTCTCTAACAAGGATATGTTATCCCCCTTTTCTCCAAACTAGTTGTGAAGAGCACATGTACATTGGTCCCAATTTTGAATAGAGCACGCTTGAGGCTCTGAACCATTGTAAAGCTTTACCTTTGAGTGAAGAGGCTAGAACCTTGACTACAATATCCATCTCACAAGACCCCCAAATGAGTGTCGATCCACTTTTCTAAGGCAGATTCATTTGGTGTGATTGCACAACATTGAGCTTTTCCCAAAGTGTGGGACCTTGCAAAATCAGAAAAGCTCTTTAGATTATAGGCTGGTTCCTATTCTCTCTGTTTAGGTGCATACGTGAAAACTTGCATAGCACCTATTCCTAAACCTAATCTAAGTTTTACCAAGGAGACATGGATAAAAGGAATATAGGAAATCAAACTAAGCTACAAGGTGATGCACCAAAGGAATGATGAACATTCATTTTGCTGATGGACACAAACCAAAAAAATGCATACAATAACTAAGCACAGATAACCAGATCTATAATGAAAGACCAGATGAAAGCAAAAGAGACAAGAAAGGATCTAAAATCGATCACATACGTGTTTTATTGCTTTGCAGATTGATACAATGCATTACAAACGACTCAAGAGGCAGGAAATGTATTATAATTCTAAAGGGAGGTCTGATAGTCCACAAATTCCTTTGCTAGAAGAAAGGGGAGCCTACAGAATGGGAGAATGTCCAACCCTTTACAATGAGTCCCAACCCTATATTTATAGACTCAATAAGAGAGAAGAAAGAAAGAGAGAGAAGTGAAAAAAATAGGTTGAAGCTCAACTACTACTTTTAATGTCTCCTGCAAAATATGCCCCCAAATCTGCCTTGACTGCATCAATCTCTCGGTTTGATGCCTCTAAGAAGGAGGAAATGACGGAGCAGATCGAATCTTATTTGGTTGTTGGGGCAGATGGATCCTGTATTATGGCCCTGAAGACATTTTCTCCATTTTCCTTTACCTAACCTCTCCAAACTTAAAGTTTCAGATCTCCATGGCATGGGCGAAGCCGAGATCTTTGCAATATTTTGAGCTCTAAATCGAAAGATATGCACCTTCAAAGTTTGTATTGGGTTTGTACAAAAGGGTGGGAAAACCAGTTTGAAAAAATGGGCCTCCTTTCGACCTCTGGGACACGTGGAGGGCTGGTGATTGTTTAAAGGTGGCCTCTGTATTTTTCTCTTGGAAAGGTGCGGGGATGACACATGGCTTCCTCCGCCGGCCCGCTCAATTTATTTGTTTCTCGGCTAAGTTCTTTGCTCGGCAGGGTCATATTCCTTGTTCGGGGACACACGGCGGTCTGGTGCTTGTTTGAGAACCCTTTCTCTGATTCACCCTTGAGTTAGTGCCATTCGACACTTGGTACTCTCCACCGGTCTACCACTATGCATTGACTATTCAACCCAACTATGTTCCTTGGAAGAGATTGGGCGCGTGGAGGCTTTGCAGGCTGCTTGAAACTCCCGATCAAGATTTTCCCCTTAAAGGAGCGTCGAGTTGACACTTGGAAACCTCTACAGGATTTAGACTTTTCAATGACCTTTACCTTACCTTTTTGGACCCTGAGCTACGTGGTGGGATGGCGCGAGTTTGAGTCTTTTCCTTAAGCTCCCATCTTGGATTTGCTTGAGATGACACACTGACACCTTCTGTCTAGCCGAAGACTTTTTAACAAATTGCACAACTTTTGAGGCTTTGGACGCGTGGAAGCCGGGGCTCGTTTGATATTCCTTTCTTGGACTCACCCTTGGAAAAAGTGTCATTTCGACACGTGGCCCTTTCTGCAACATCCTCCATATTTAGCAGATTTTTGGGCTCATTCTGAACTATTTTGAGCCCGAGGACTCGGATCTTCACCGTTTCTGCCTTTAATTGCTCCTGGCTTCTTTGACACTATTCCTCCTCCTCCGACCTAATTTGTTATATTTTCAAGCCTACGAAACTTGTAGAATGGATTTAAGTCCTGGATCCACTTGATAGAGTTGTCTACTTGGATTCTTCTACGTAGGGTTGTTTGACCTCGCAGCCCCGCCACTTCCATTATAAAGTCCTCTCGTAATTTGTTTACGTGGATCGAACGTGATTTCTTAGGTTCTTTCGGTCGGGGTCATTCGATCCAATATTTTGCTTTGGGGGAATATGGATAGTATTTCCTATCATAGATGATGTTTCCCACTAAACTCACATAAAGGAGAGACTTGACGCCGCGTGTGCCTCGGAGCGCCCATCGCCCGCCGGGTGATAGGCCGACGCGCATGGGATTCCTTGGTTCTTTGGTGGGTGTAAAAATTACTACATTTTGGTTCCATTGGGACCTCTTTTTGAAGTTGTAGTGGTAAATAACATACATCATGATCTATGCAATGAGTGATGACATAATGTTTAAATTTGGAAGGTGTTGAAACATGGTTTAAGAGAACGGAGGATGAATTTGCTCAGAGATTCAACACTGGACCTGAGTTTGATGCACATAGATGGGTAGAAGAGAACCTCTACCATGAGTTGTATGAAACTTTTTTCTGTTGCTTCCCAGTAGAGTTGTATGAATGGCTCTCGACATATGCGTCTAGATCAAGCTGGTATTATAGATCGTGCGTGTGGACCCAAGAAGAGTACCAAAGGCTGTAAGATGCAGATCTAACGTGGACTCGTGCTGTGGATCATTGGTGGAAAGGAGTACTGGCTAGCTACACTATGGAGTATGCTATTTCTACATATTCTTGTCTAGATGTTCTTTGTGTTCGAGTTTCGTGAGAGCCCGGAGGATCATTTCTATGTTTATTCCTCCTGGAAATGAAGATCTTGATTGTTAACTTGGGTTTAGAGGCATTTCCGATGGATGGCTAAACCTTCCCGAGTGCTAGACAAGGAAGCTAGGGTGGAGGAAGATGTCAAATATTGTGACTAAGAAAGAAAGGGAGTAAAGACAACTCAAGTATAGTGAAGCGTATGAAAGGGATATTCTTAGACACCGCGAAGTTCAGCAAGCATGATGGATATATGGAGGCATACGTTGCGGGAAGGATTTGAGGTTCACGCAGAGGACGTGGAACCGAGTAGTCATTCTACCCCATCTTGGCAAGCGTGTAAGAAAGACCCTTCATCTTTTGGTGAGAGTTCATCATGCGGAGAGAGAAGAGTCATTGGTGCGCATCTCGAACCCACATAGTGACCAAACCCTGGCGCTTGGTTTTCCGAGATCAAGGAGAAGTATCGTTAACCTGGGTTGGTATCGGTGGAAGTGATGATCTGTGCCGGGAGATACAATTTCTTGTTTGGGACTTCTATGATTTCACATACCATTCCAGTGTTTGGGGAATTTTTGGGAAAAGTGCGGATACACAAGCCTTTGGTCTCGCGTCTGGGAGTGGCGCGGGGTATACTATCGGTAGTGGGAAGATCTCGCAGACGATTGGCACATAGTTCAATGGGACATTGGGGACCCTAGGCATGACCACTTCAAGCTCATTCACGCGCATCGGGATCCTGGAGGTGGAACCGGTGGGACTGGGGGCACAGGACCTTGCGGATCTAGTGGATCCGGCGGAGGGGGAAACACAGAGGAGAGTCAAGGAACCGGATCAGGAGGACAAGGGCCTCAACCACCTCCTCAAGTTTTCTTTGAGATGTCATTACATTTTCTAGATTACAGAGGTATTGAAGATGCGATGGAGCATGTTCACAAGTGTGAGCTACTATGACACACAAAGGGGATCACAACCCTAGAATGGAAGGCTAGTCAGTTTACAACGATGTTGTAAGGGTGCGCGCACAGCTAGTATAGGAAGTATGACCCCCATCAGACGGTGGTAGATTACACCACGTTCAAAAATGCCTTCCTAGCATAATTCCACATCCTTGAGTTTGAATAGAAGAGCATCAATGCCCTTAAGGAGATTCAATAGGGAATGGTGGAGAGTGTGTGGGAGTATGACACACGGTTTAAGACTCTCCTATCAAAGTTGTCATATGACATTCACCCTTCATAGCATGCTCAATGGTTTTTAGAGGGTTGATAACCCCATTTAGAAGAGATTTATCTCATAAGACTTTCATAGACCTACACGAGGCGTTGGAAGCTGATCTCCATCTTGAAGCTGTTGGAAGTGTTGACACTGGTGTTAGCCTATTCCTAGAAGCTCAAATTCTTTGCTATGGCTAAGCAGCTGGAAAAGTTATCTGCAAACTCAACTCATGAGACTCGCAGTGGAATGTGGTGTATAGATTGTGAAGTAGAGGGGCATTGCGCAAGGATAGTTGCCCCAGGAAGACAGTGCACGTCGTAGTAGTAGACTGTGATATTTTTCATGGGGACCATGATGCGAGTAGATGTCCCTTGTTAAAGCACACAATTTGGAAGAATGTATCTTACTACTGTAAGATATGCACCTCTATGACCCACGATACTAAGGATTGTAGGCTTATTAACTAGATCCATGAGGCCATTGATCTTGGTGTGCACCAAACTAGCCTTGCAAGCGGTTCTAAGGGTGATGATCACCATTATGAGAAGCGCGCAGATGGAGGCGCGCATGGAAGGGGATTTCACAGAGGATTCCGTGGTCATGGTAACTATGGAGGAAGAAGTGAGTTCCCATGTGGAACCTGTTTTAATTGTGGATCTACAGACCACTACAAGCGCGAGTGTCAGACTTATTGTAGTGCTCATGGTGCGGGAAGAAACACAAGTATGAGGAGTGCCCTGAGTTGTTTGAGCACATGAGTCAGCAGCATCGGAAAGATAAGGGCGCTGCAATGGTAAGCATTAAGAAGGATGACACACAATGGATGCCACGGGTGACACGTGATGCAGGATTGGAACCTGTTATGGTAACAAAAAGAGCAGAGGCCATGCACGCAAAGGAAATGCCAAGGTAGAAGAACTTCATTTCAAGGTAAGAAGTGGTACATGGGAAGTACCTAGACCTGTGCATCATCAAAAGGAGGTATATCAAGAAACCATGGACGTCATTTAGAGTTTACAAGGAGAAATCCAGTGTCTAAAGGAGCAGTCCAGGAGGGAGGAGCAAAGAAGGAAGGTCGAGGCACCAAAGGATGACCTAGATGAGGTCAAGGAAGTATGTAAAATGCTAAGGCAAGAGAATATTATTCCCTTGCTAGGAGCATGGTTGAGAGAGAAGGTACCACGTGCCGAGAAGAGTGCGAGAGGCAAGTCTTGCATGCAAACCTTCCCCCTCAACCTTGACTATGATAAGGAGATCATGTTAAATGTAGTCGTGGATGGATGGCTCCTTAGTAATATCTTCATTGACACAAGCACGGAGGTCAATGTTCTCACCTTGGATGTATGACATCAGATGGGAAGACCTGCATTACAAGCATCTTCAAATGTGCTGTATATGGAAAAAAAAACAAAGGCAATGCCTATCGATGTCTTAAAGGATGCAACTATCACCATTCAAGAGGCTAACTTTACTAGGGACTTCGAAGTCTTGGTGCTCGTCGAGGAAGACAATTTCCTAGCATTACTTGGGCGTCCGTGGTGCTTTAAGAACAATGCAGATCTTGATTCAACAAGGGACACATAAGCTTTGAAAATGAGGAGGAATGGGTCATCATACCCCTGGCTGATGGAAAATCAACACCCTATATTGAACCCTTGGGAGAAGAAGTCCTTGATAGAATATACGTGCGCTCAATCAGGGACCCTAAGATAATCCATCCCACAGAAGGAGTTATCCAGTTTGAGGATGCCCAGTCTGTGAGTGATACCACAAGCATGGTGTGTGACAATTGGGCACACGGGACCTATGAGTTGATCGAGATGACATTTAAGAGGATTGGTAACCAAGGTGACAAAGGCGTGTATAGTTCGGTGCTTGGGAGGAAGAAAACTACCAAGTTACTCAGGTGGGGCTGATTTGGAAGATTTCTTGTGAGAAATGGAGGCCCATTGGAGAAATGAAAAGGAAAGAAGAGAAATGCTCAATTACAACCTACTCAAAACTGCTGCGCATTGGTGGGCAACACATCGGAATAACCTCTTGGAATGGCGCGAGGTGAGAATTTCTTTCTCTATAAGGTTTTGCAGGAGCAATGTGCCCACGGCTATAAAAGACTACCATGGTAAATAGACCTCTTCCTTCCATATCCAAGCATGTGAGACAACCTGGATGAGAAGCGTAGAAGCATTACCACCTTCATTATGGGTTCACAAGTTGTACTCTACCCTACAAGGTTGTGTACGTGCATGGTACATTCACGCTGAGACACACCGCTAGATAGGGAATTGGCAAGAGTTAACGGCTAATCTCATTCAAAAATTCGAGTATCAGAGTACAAAACCCTTGGTGGATAAGGCATTGTAGGTTGTCAAGCACCTTACCATTGGGGATAGTGCCATGGCAGAAGATAAGCTAATGGACTTGCTAGGTGAACCTGGCTTGGAGGTGCGCTTTGAGGAGACAGAACCAGAAGAGGTCCAACTTGAGTGCGCGTGTGTGGAAAAAGAAAAAGGAAAGATGGTTTATATAATTGATGGGGAAGAAGTGGAAAACTTGGATGTTGACCATTTTGTAGGGATGTGCGAGGTGTTAGACAATGCTGATGAACGGGCACACGCCTATCATGAACCTTTAAAGACAAAGAAGGTTAACATTGGCTCAAAAGAAGAGCCTAAAGAGGATATCATCGAGAGACTATTGGTCGAGAGAGGGAAGTCTCCAAGATCATTGATCTTTTACGTGAGTTTGAGGATTTATTCCCCGTGCGGGTATCATGAACTCAAAGGTGTTCACCATTCCTTAGGGGAAATGAGAATTAAGTTGAAGGAGGGTGCGTGCCTGGTCGGAAGAGACCATATTAAATGAATCCTAACCTACGCGTGATGGTCAAGGAAGAAATAGATAAGATGTCGAGCATTATTGAAGTTGTTGAAGAGTCAGAGTGGATAAGTCCAATGGTGATTAGTATCAAAAAGATGGAAGGATAAGGATCTGTGTTGATTACAGGGACCTGAATGTAATGTGTATCATTGATCCTTTCCCAACCCCATTTATTGAAGAAATCTTAGAGGGAGTGGCAGGACGCGAGGTCTACTCTTTCACAGATGGATTTTCGGGCTATCACCAGGTAAGGATCGCGAAGGAGGACTAGAGGAAGATGAATTTCACCACTGAGTGGGGAAGTTTTTCCTATATAGTCATGCCTTTTGGGTTGAAGAATGCGCTGCTTGTGTTCTCGTGCATTGTGGTACAAGCTTTCCAAGACTTCATCCATAAATTTCTTCAAGTCTACCTGGATGATTGGACAATATATGGGTTAGTGAGGGACCATTGTGACAACTTAAGGTTAATGTTTGAAAGGTGTCGGCAATTGAGGATATCCCTCAATATTAAGAAATGTGTCTTTCTTTACCCCATTTGGAACATTATTGGGACACATCATATGTAGGGAGGGCTTACTAGTAGATCCCGCCAAAGTTGCTAGTAATTGTGGGATAGGGGAGCCTGCTAGTCAAAGCACAAAGTGTGTGGATTCCTTGGGCACATGGGTTACTACAAGAAGTTCATCAAGGGATATGCCAAGATCATCGTGCCTTTAGAAAAGTTACTTAGACATAAAAGTGCCTTTCATTGGGGAGAGGTGCAACAGAAGGCATTCAACACTTTAAAGGATAGGCTTGTCACCACACCCATACTATGATTCCTCTCTTGGGATAAGCCCTTCCATGTTCATGTGGATGCCTCAGGAACCGCCATTGGAGCAGTACTTGCACAACATGGTGAAGAGATTGCTGATCATCCTTTCTGCTATGCAAGCGGGAAGTTGACACCAACGGAGCAAAATTATAATAAAACTAAGCAGCGAGGCATTGTCGATGATCTACGCACTTCACAAATTTCGAGACAGATTTGCTAAAGAACCCCTTTTATATTTTACACGGACCATATGGCATTGAAATATTTAGTGAACAAGCCCATTCTACAAGGGCACATATGTCGATGGATACTATTGTTCCAAGAATTCAATTTCATGGTGGTTGTCAAACTAGGAAAAAGTAATTCCAGACTTGATCATTTGTCTAGATTTGATTCGGGGAGGAGGAAAAAGCATTGAGGATACCATGCCGAGATGCAAAACTATTTAGGTTGTGGCACGCGCCCTTAGACTTAGAAGATATTGCAGTATTTATCAAGACAGGTCTAGCACCGGAAGGGATGAAGGCATTGGATAAAAAGTGGTTAGCTATACGCTCCACGTCATACATGCTAATTAGTGGGGATTTATACAAATTAGGACGTGATGAGATTCTACGTCGGTGTGTGCTATAACATGAACGCCTAGCCATAATAGAGGAGGCACACGAGAGGTAGTGCATGTGGACACTATGTAGGCGATGCCATTGCATGCAAGATATTAATGGCCAAATTATGGTGGGAGACCCTATATATCACTGTAAGGCAGTGTGACCATTGTCGGGCGCATTGGAAAACTAGGGTGAAGAGATGAAATGCCTTTGTGCCCTATTCCCAACACCGAGCCATTCGAAAAGTGGGCTATAGACTTCGTAGGCCCTATTGCACCAGCCACACGTAGGATTGGATCACGATATATAATCACTTGCACATATTACTTGACAAGGTGGGCAAAAGCAACACCTACTAAGGATTGTACAACAACTACTGCAGTAAGGTTCCTATGGGAAAACATTATTACAAGGTATGGATGCCCTTTGAGTTTGACTAGTGACAGGGTACACATTTCTTGAATGAGACAATAAGGATTCTATTAGCAAAATTCATGGTGGCTCATCACAAGACTACCCCTTACCATCCAAAAGAAAATGGAACCATGGAGGCATTTAATAAAATACTAAGTCATACCCTAACAAAAATTTGTGACATTGGTAGACAAGATTGGGATGAAAAAGTATCAGTCATTCTTTGGGCATATAGGACAACCTACAAGAGGTTGAATAAGGCCACACCATTTCAATTGGTGTTTGGCACGAAAGCTGTCCTACCAATTGAATTTATGTTGCCTTCACTACGTATAGCATGCACAGGAGGATTAGATGATGAAAAAGCACTGGAAGAAAGAATTGACAAGTTAATGCAATTGGATGAAAGATGATTATTTTCAAGTGGAACTAAGACGAAAAACAAAAACAAAAGGCATGGCGTGATCGTCACATTAAGATCAAAAAGTTTAAAGTTGGGAAGATGGTTTTCTTTATGATTCCAAGTTTTTGCGCCATCATGAGAAGTTAAAAGTCCATTGGTTGGGCCCCTACATCATCTCGTACATCCTTGATTAGGTGCATACCGACCGGTTATAAGTATTTGGATGGGGACGAGATTTCTAGGACACGTCAATGGGAGTAGGCTAAAGCCCTACTATAAATATGTCTTCTCGGTGTTTGTAATAAGGTAGGATTTCCAGTTAGTTTAGGATTTCCTTTAATGCTTTTTCTTTTCTTGTGTTTCCCTTTCTCGTTTTTTTTTTGTGTTGCACCTTGGGTGCCGATAACCTCATTAATTTTTCAAAGGTTGTGAATGCGTAGAGGACCACACATCAGTTTAGTGTGGGGTAGAATAATGTGGAGGAAAGTGTAAAGTGTGAAGTACCAGGAAGGATTACGTTGGAAAGCCCTGGTTGAATAGCCCTGAGAAAGGAAGTGCATGGAAGGAAGGGTGAAAAAAGGATGGTTGGTGTCAAGGTAAGGCTACATTGTGAATCCACGTACAAGAGAGGAAGCACAAAAGCAACATGAGGTAGGCTAGAGAAAAAATCATGACGGAAGTACCTTCGGTGCTGGTGACATGTGCACAAGAGTCTCATGTCAAGATGGACTGGTAGTTGCGCCAAAAGGTTGGGGATTGTCGCGCAAGCTTGGAGTGCGTGACTTAAGGCACTAAAGTAAGGTTTTGTTGAAAAAGCCACATTAAATGTTGAAGTAAAATGGTAGGTGAGGTAGCATTTAATGTTAAAAAGTGGGAAAAATATAAATAGAAGCTCGAGCACTTCATTATGGATATTCAAATATGAGAAAAAAAGAAGAGCTCTTGCAAACTAGGGTTTCTAGAGTTGATCCGTGTGAATAAAAATTGGAAAAATTTAATTGTGAGTGACTAGTTTGGATCTGTAAACTAGGAGGGAAGTAGTTCACGGGCGTAGAGAGAGTTGTGGAGAAGTGTCGTCTTGTGAAAGGGATATTCTAGTGAGGGTTTGACAACTAGGGCACGGGTTGAAAAGGATTTTCTTCACAAGTTTGAGATCTAAGCTTGGAAAGGGTAGAGAAGCAGAGCAAGAGAAGTTGAAGTGTAAAGATAACCTACACAATGAAACCCAAGAAACCAGTTGTAACACCTAAGAAGGGAAAAGGCAAGGGAAAGGGAAAAAAATAAGAAACTACGATCCATGTGTAGGATCCGAGGAAAAACACACCACTTCATCGGTTCCATCAAAGTAAGAAGGAAAACAAGAAAAGTGAATAAATTGAGGTAAACAGAGGTTCTCGAAAGAACCACCAATCTGGCAGAGATGTGGTTTCGAACCGCCTGGCGCCTTGAAAGGGCGGTGGTCTTGAAACCTTTGCCAGCCAGTGGCAATGGTCCACGAGACCGCCGGTTCCGCACAGGGGCGGTCATGACACTTTCAAATAGAAAAGAAGAAAGAAACGTGAATGGACGCGAATTTGAAGTGCCTGACCGTGTCTCTTCCCTTCCATTCCCTTTCACATTCTCTAGTGCATGGGAGGACATGTGAAGGCCTATAAATGTATGAAAGGAACAAGAGAATATTCATTCAAAGATCCAGAGAGATCAAGAAGAAAAGTTTAATGAGAGCAGTGAGCAAGATCTTCAGTGCTGGAATGGAATTATATGAGCAAGGTGTGGAAACAAAGCAAGCAAGTAATTGGAGAGAAGGTTTACATTGTTGCTTCTTTTCATACTTATTGTAATCTATAATTATCTATATTAGACCAATAAAAGTGGGAAGAAAGAGCAGTTGCCTTTCTCGACTGGTTTTCCTCCATTGGAGGTTTTCAAGATAAAATTGTTGGTGTTGAAGTTTGAATTATTTCCTTCTCTACAATTTTATTTCTATAGCACTAGATAATCAGTCACGAAGCTTTAATTTTCAAGCAAATCTATCATTTTCCAAAGTTGAAAGTAGAACAACATAGTTGTGTGATTCGTAGAGTTCCAAAGAAGAAGTTTATGGATCACTACCATGCAAGTACCAATGAATAATGGTATACAAAAATACAGTACCCAGATGGGGTTTTGCTTGGAAAGGAGTGGGAGTCCCATTTAAGAAACATGAGAGTAAGCAATTATAACCATCACACAAACACGACTGAAAAGAAATGGTGTTGGAGTTAGTGCGCCCGATAAATAAGAGGACACCATAAGGGTTAACCATTTATAACAACGAAGTAAAAGTGAAGTTGGAGAAGGCGGGATTGTTGCAACTCTATGAGTTGCCCTACTTTGGGAATCCTGAGCGCCTCTATCAGTGGCTGATGTCACGTGTACATGAAGACCAATTTCACTTCGCGGGGCACAAGATGTGCATAACTCCTCAGCTGATTTCAAAATTCATAGGTCTCATATATGAAGGAGAAAGTATAGAGGATGACCTATGCGACAAAGAAGCCATCAAAGAAATCATCACCACATATGCATACAAGAAGGGGTCAAGGTACTTTGATATTACGGATATCCAAGACCTGGTGATGAGAATGGTGTGCATTTGGTAACCAAACTTAATGACCAAGAGAGGTGGACGCAAGTGAACAAGTCATGGCTCAATGTTTGCAGAAGGATCTCAAAAGGTGCCATCTACAACTTGTCTACGTACATCACGGATGAGATCATCAACAACGCGTAGGAAGGTGACAAGATACTTTTTGGCAATATCCTCTTAACTATTGTGTTTTCAAAATTGGAGTGCCAGATGCAGTAGATAAGTTCGTTTGGGAGTACCCAGAGGAAGACCCCTTGCACTGTAAAGAGATTTGAAAAATACACTTGCGATAACATGACGATCGTTCACAAGGCGCATCTTGAGAAGTGGTATACATGCTTAAGGAATGCGTTTGGGGTAGAGTGGAGGATCCCAGAATAACTGCCAGTGCTCATAGAGGGAGAAGTTGAATTCACAATATACCAACACTTTTGCATTGAAAGATTTAAGTTGGTTGATGAAAGCATGAGCCCATGGTGTAAACTTCCATTTTCCTTCACCGCTCAGTACTTCCAAGGGAGTAAAAAAATTCAAGGAATCCAAGAAGTTGAAGTTTGACCTTGGAAATATGGATCGGGACCACAAGGAGATGCACATGATGTTGGTCTACCCCAACAAGCGTGCGTACGTGGAAAAGTACGTATCACATGAAGTTCAGATGATGAGACCTCTGACTCTGCCCATTGCAGGAGGTCCGCGGCACATGTATACCTTCGCATAAGGCCCAAGTTTGAGAAGGGTGCTTATCTTGAAAATGAGATATCTATACCTGAAGACCTAATAAGTAGAAAGAAGACCACACCCAAGAAAAAGGAAGGAGATGTAAGAGATAAAGAAAAAGGCACCAAGTGTCCAAGGTACACAAATGGTGGGTGCCCCAGGGAAAAAGCGCTAGAACAAGTACTTACATGCACAGGAAGAGGTCCCCAGTCAGAGAGGAGGCACCAGAACAAGAAAATCCTATCGTAAAGGAGAAATCACTAGAGGAGGAAGAAGAAAGAGCTGAATCCCCTATACTGGAATCCCAGTTAGGAAGAAACAGAAGGTGATAAAGGAGGCTGATTCGGAGGACATAGAGAGCTTGGAGAACTACAGGGGTGAGAGGGATGATGATGAAGAAGATGAACACAAGGAGACTCAAGAACCACTTGTTTTCAGCGTGCACGATTTAGGAGAAGAAGGCAAAGAGGAGAATAATGACTATCGCTTTGTGCGAAGGAAGGGAAGCCAGGAGGAGGAGGGTGCCCAGGACATGGGAGGAAGTGAAGAGGTTAGCATGAAGGATCAGAGGACTCCAAGCCTCACACAAGAGTAGATAAACGAGGTGATAGAAAGAGAAGCAATAAAAATCATTGAAGCCTTAGTAGAACAAGAGTTGGAGCGCAGCGCTGAAATAGTGATGAATGAAGATAAGGAAGAAAGTGTAGGAAAATATCACGGCGGTCGGGAGGCCCAGTCTAAGGAAGCTGTTCCTAAGGGCATGCGTGCACAGGAGGAAAGCACATGGAGATCCTAGAGACCAAGAATGAGCTATATTGATGATCCAAATAAGGTGTTGTGTGCGTACTTCCAAAGCACAATACCAACAGATCAACTCTTGGAAATGAAGTTGTTTGATGAAGAAGGTGCATACTCAGATGAGGAAAATGATTTCTTGGGCAATTGAGTCCCACATCGATGAGCCAAAATTTGAGGTAAGCCAAGGGGAAATAATGAAGATGCCTGAGTCAAAAGGAGACAACCCTTGTTGAGTGCCCAACAAATTCAGACATGAACAAGTCTGTAATGTGTTGAATAAGGTCTCGATTGAACTAGAATCCAGGTTATTCGAGAGGAATGACAGGGTAAAATTTCTAGAGGAAGAGCTAGAGAAGAGGGAAGAAGAGCTAGAAGAAAGGACCAAGGACTTAAAGTAGGAGGAACTAATTAGCACGCAGCTAAAGTGTGAACTAAGGGAAGAAAAGGAAAGGGTGCGCGAGGTATACAAGAAGGTAGAATCCATCATATATGCCATTGTTTTGAAGCATCCGGACCTAGCACCACCCGCACAAAAGTATGGATCTTCCCTTGAGTGCCTTGAAGACTTAACACACATCCTCACCATGGAGAGGAAACCTCTAGCCTTAGAATCTGGAAGAAGAAGTAGCAGTGTGCATGGAAAAGGAGGAAAAATTAAAGGTTGTAGCAATCATTTCCGAGTACAACAAAGTTCTTGTTGATGTGAAAATTGCTACCCATACTATTGAGGCCGCGTATGACAATTGCGCAGACAAAGATAGAGTGGCGAGTATTTTTTCACCACTCATGAGGTAGAGCTCAAGGAATTCCAAGAGAAGAACAAAGGAAATAGAGTGGAGCGGGAGAGGATCCTAGCCGAGGTTGAGAAGAAGTCAGAAGCCATTGAAACCTTACGAGGTTCAATTAAAAACCAGTTGAAGGAGTTGTACCCATAGATTACAAGAAGGATGGATGCACTTGAGGATGTGGGCAAGGAATTGGAAGGAATGGTTGAAACAATGAACACTCGAGGAGATGGAGTGGATTTTGAGGAGGTAAGCACCCTAGTCGGCGACCTCTACCAAAGAGCGCAAAATGAAGTCGATGCCTGGAACAAGTTGGAGGATGACTTGCAAAGAGATTTTCCTATCTTGTTGCAGTAATGACAACACTTCCCCATTCTTTCATCTTTCCCAAATTCTTCATTCCCTTATTCTTTTCCCAAGTTTATTCGTAAACCTATACAAGTTTATTCGTGTCTTATTGTGTGTGGTTCTACTCAAGAATTTTTTCTTTAGGTTTTAATCTTTATATATATTAAATTATGATTAGATTTCAACTCTATGGTAGTTCTCAATTACATCATCATCTATCTCAACATAAACCTTCACGAACAAACATTATCTACCGTGCTTTCCATCGTATGTTTTACACGCTAGAATTTGACCATGTTTTCATGCCATCACAAGTGACAGATCATAAAGACTATCAACACCTCCATAACAATGTTGGATTTTTCAATGTGTTTGGATGTTTTTTAGTCAATTTAGATGTCAAAATACAACCACTTATAAAATATGACCGTCATGATGATTGACGAATTAAAATATAATTCGGTAGTCAATATGACATTTATGTTCAAGATTTAACCTTGTGACGGTCAAATTTAAATTAATTATGGAAATTATGAGATTTATGACAATTAATAACAAAAATGGAAACATTGGAATTAAAATAATAAAAATATCTTAATATCTTACTAATAAAAAATAAACATCTTAGTATCTCATTGATAAAATAAAAATATCTATTAATTTTGATTTTTAACTAGTTTGATTTACTTTAAATTTCTTTGAATTTTCTTTGTTTAATTTCTTAGAAACATAGATTGAAATACAAACATTAACTTTGGGATAATTCATTTTATATGAAATTGCAATCTTACACTAATAAGTCATTTCTTTCAATTTTACAATATTTTCACCTTTTAAGTGTAGAAATTTGTAAATAGTGTTTTAATGCTCTCAAAAACTATAATGGTGTTTATGGTTCTTTCACTTGATTAGTGAAGATCCAATTGATTATTATACAATCGATATTTATGAAAAATAATTGTATCAACGATAAATTATGAAATCATTTTTTTATTAGATAGGGTAAAAATAGGGATCAACTCCCAGAGGCCAATACATGAAAGATTACAATGTGAAAGCAGAAAGAAACAAAAAGAGGAACATGACCAAAAGGAGTTAAACATGCTTAACTCCAAAACAACAAGGTCTAGAAACCCAACCAGTGAGAGAAACAAAAACTAAACAACTAAACCAAAAACCAGAGACAGTTCTCCTAAAAACCTCTGAAAGTTTTGGAACATCACCATTAATTTTTCTTTTGATTTTTGGAGGGTTTGGCCTCCATGTCGCAGTCTCCTTGTTGTTCTTGAGTTCTGCAGCTCTTCTGGGGTGGCTCCTTCTCATCTTCTCCTGCAACATCCTCCTTTGTCTCATCCTCATCCTCCTCTTCATCATCAGAGTGGTGGCTCTGGAATATTTTCTTTTCCTCTGCTCCTCTTCAACCGCTTCCAAATGAACCCTCATATCCCGAACAAGATTATCCTAGACCATTGATTTCCCCCCTAATATTCTTGGGCCATTGATTTGTTTGGTGGCTTCAATGTTGTCGATCATACCATTCCTAACCCGAATTTGTCTCCTCCATAACCTGTAACACAGTCTCCAAATACTACACTTTTTTCTTCAAGTCCTCATAGCTCAGCTCAGCTTCTGAGATCATATTTCCTTTACCTTTCGAGGACCCTGCCTCCTGACTCACCAAGCCAACCACATTCTTCCCCTCCTCAACTCTGTTATGGCCCAATTTTCCCTCGCGCATCTTTGTAAGACATTGACCGAGTAATGTCCTCCTCCTTGATTTAGGGCATGGGTTTAGCCGACACAGGTTTACCATTTTGAAACAGAAGGATAATGAGCCCCTCATGAATAGGGGTATCCACCTTACCCCTTTGAAAATATTTCACAGAGGTAGTCAAAGACATGAATAGAAAGAAGGGAATACTTAGCATTTTCTTGTGCTGAACATATTCAAGAGAGACAAGTGATGAGTGTAGATCTTACGATACTTGCCTTCCAAAGTTAAATACTTCATAATGTGAAGGCAAACCTCCTTCCACACTCCAAGGATGCAGGACCGAGCAATGCCATCAGTGAAGTAATGCACCCTTTCCTTGCCAACGAAAAAGGTGTTAATTTCATGCTCACATCTATTCTTGTCCTTAATTTTTTTAGGCCATCCATGTCCATACTAGTAATCTGGGAAATGGCTTCCTCGAAGTCTCAATTTCCATACCCCTGACCACCGCCTTACCATCCTTCCACACCAACCCAAACTCCCTAGTTAACGAAGGATCGTGCCCTTGCAACTTTATGATATACTTTCTAAATCCCCAACCCTTGAAGTATGTGCCACATAGAAGGGTCATCCACAATATTGCCATGGCTAGATGGTTCCACCTTGACTCTGTCTCCACCCATGGTTGCCAAAATATTTTCTAGAATCCCAACCAAATGGTTCTTGCAAATTTTGGTGTTAAAATGACCTTTCCAAAGTGAAATAAAGCCAAACACGAGCTTGTTGTCTTGAAAAATGAGCCAATTTTCCTCGCTCGAGTGGACGATAGTGAAATTATTATGATTTTTCATGGTGTGTAATATCATTAATCGGCGTGGGGATGATGTCACCTTTATGCAAGACTTTGAAATCATTATAATGTACCACTTCATTAGAAGCCTATTTACACGTGTTACAAGGTAAGGAGTATGTTTGATGATGAAAGAATCAAAATCTTTAAGATGCTCCTTAATATAAAAAATAATGTTACCCAGAGCCCAATTATGGGAATGATCCTTTTTAATGGCATTGATAATGAGAAGAGAGTCCCCCTCAATTAAAATATGGTTGATACCTCTTTCCTTAGCAAGAATAACACCCCGAGCAATGCCCGAGCCTCTGCCACATTGTTACTTTGAATGCCCAAAGGACCAACATAGGCAAGGATCCAGTCACCTTCATGATCTCTAATAATACCACCTCCCCCTGCCATGTTAGGATTACCTATGAAGCCCCATAAAAATTAAGTTTGACCCCACCCCTTTCCGATTTGGAGCATGTAGTCATTTTTACACCCACCAAAGAAAGCAGGGAATCCCATGCGCACCCGGCCTATCACTCGGTGGGTCTTTGGGTGCTCCCCTGAGGCACGCGTGGGCACCGAGTCTCTCCTTTATGTGAGTTTAGTGGGAAACATCATCTATGATAAGAACTTAAGGAGAGTGAGCGGAAACAAGACATGCAATCATCATAGAGCTCAGAACGAATTCTAGACCAATGCAGTCATTCTAGCAGAAGATACTCAATAGGTTATAGGTATGAACCAAAACAGAAAGGAAAATGCATAAGGATTCATACTCATTTCATAAACATACATGAAACAAAACTATGGAGATATATGTATGGACCAAAATCATTAATGATCATATTTAAATAAGTTGGTAACCTCATTACATCCATTACAAAACATCATAGTATGGCAGACTGAAGTCATACATCATAACTGGATTTACATCCCTTAGCTCTCAAAAAGAAAATTTACAATCCCAAGTCCGTTGATGCATCCTTCTCCTATATTTCATCTACCTAACCTAGTCTGACTCCTTGTAGTGTTTTGCAGGTGCTCTACTCTCTATTGATCTACTTTTTTTTCTTCTGTGGGTGCTTGTATTTATAGGCCTCTTGAACTACCAACTCACCTTTCTGAGGCTTTAGATTTGTCACCAAGTGTCCCAATGTGGTCCTCCATGGGAGCATGCTCCTCCAGGCCTGAGCTCTCCACTCCTTGCCATGATGGTCTTCTAGAAGCTTGCAACACAGGGTATCTTCCTTCCTAGGACAACCTGTCGCCAGTGGCACCTTATCCATTCATCATGCGCAGGTGGGTCACACTTTTCTCATGTCCTACTTGATATGCCAAATATGGCTAAGTCTTGAGACCTTGTTCTGTGGCACATATCATAGGTCCTTCTAAAACCCTCCTAGAACCCTGCCTTGCATGCCTTCTCCTTACATGCCCACCCCTCAACTTAGGCCTTGCTGCGCTCATGCACCTTTTTGTACTTAGTCAATATTTTAGGGGCCCAATATCACCCCACACTTTACCTGTTTTCTGCCCTCAGGAACACTTCTTTAAAGAAAAGAAAAGAAAGAATTACGCCTAGACAAACTTAGGGCACAATAGCCATGCAATTATATCCAATAGATTTGCTTTTAAAAAAAATCTATATTAAATCTTGTGACTTATAAATAAACACTCCTTACAGATAACCGATGTCGATTCTTGCACGACCGATGTCGATCCACCGCTTGACCAATGCTAGTCACTATCTCGACCGATTTCGGTCAGCGTGTAACAAAATCACTTTGTAATGCATGCTTGAGTGAAGCTATTTAGCTTCATAACCTAATGAGGTCGCAGGAAACCAACAAAAAGTCATTGTTGAATAAGTAATGTTTGTGACAAGTTTTAAACATTTCATGTGGTTGGGATCTAGTGGACCACTCGAAAAAAGCGCATCCATGATTGGTCGATTGGTCGATCACTGGGGAAACATGTTCCCAAAGCCTCATCGATTACCGCATCGTAGTTGGTTGGAAAAACAAGGCGGAGATTGTATTAGCTTGCTTTCATTATGAGGTGCCTCTGGTGGTGCCCGTATACATCCAAAAAAATGGAGAATACATTGCCATAACCTCATTATTGTAAACAACATTACAAGGTACAACGAACTACATAGACACATTTATGTGTACCACATAAATGATACGTACTATATGCAACAAACACGGACAAGTACAACATGCAAAATTTACAACCAAAGTGGAGGCACACGTAAGTAGATCAAATAGCTAATGTGCTTGTGAAAGAAGATGACGTAAACCTAAAGCACTTTGGAAATTATGTAACATAACGTAGCCTTAGGAAATATGATTGGTTACGAGAACATAACACGAAACATTGAGCTAATATGTTTCCATAAGTGATCTAAAATGACTGTTTTACAAACTAACCTAATAATGTTATGTACCTAGTTAGCATACAACATGATGTTACACTCAAAGTTGTACTTATACATTTATCGAGTCTTGTTTCGATATGCATATTTTGCGAGGCAAACTAGCCTATATATGAAGTGTCATTTTGGATGTATGTAGTTTTGTGATACAAAAGTGTAACATCATCGAAAAGAGTGGAAATGAATTATTTAATGGTTATATGTTCCTCTGTGGTCCACAATATAATCATGTAATTCTTCATCTAGCTCTTATATGCTTTACAGAAAACCAAAAACATAGACCATAACATTATATATATATATATAGACCAAATTGTCTTTAAAATTTTCATTTTTTTTTGCAGTTTTTGAATTTCTTGTATAACCCTAAAATTCCTTCATTAAAAGAGAAACATACATATTTTTGGATGTAACATTCGAATTACGATAAGAGTAGATCCATCCATAATGGAGCACAAACCACATTTAAACAACAAATAGAAAACTCGGATGATATCTATCTATTATCAGATGCCAAAAATTTCCTGAACATGGGCGGCTACCGATGATGCTAGAGGGTAAGCTGAAAGTAGGCACCAAATGTAGTCAAGGCAATGGGACATACAACCATTCTCAAGTCTGTAGCAGGTGGAGCGAGGTGACCCAGCAAGCAAACCAGTCCACCCACAAAGTACCGCATACCCAACGAATAACAAACAAAAATCCAAAGGCCACGTCCATGCAAGCAGGAAAAGCAGAATGGGAGGCAACGAAAGCACCCACCGCCCAATAGTACGGGGGTTTAAAAATTGGAACAGGCACTGGCATTGAAGTAGAATAATAACATGGCCTTGGGAACCATGACTGGTTCTAAAAACATAGCTCTAAACATTTTCCAATTACATTTCCTCAAGTAATATGAAATGGTTTACCTACAGAATGACCTAAATATACCATGTAACTGGTGAGTATACAACACAATGTTGCATTCAAATAATGGCAATAGTATAGGTATCCGTAACAGAGTATAAATCACATTTAAATAGTAGATAGAAAATTTGTATGCTGTTTATTTAGCAGTAGATGCCTAAAGTATATAAAATTATATATAGTCTGTCTGTATTGTTAGTCAAAATTTTCGTTTATTCTTTTTGCAATTCAGGTAATAATTACAAAGCACCTCTACTAAGAGTCCTTGCATGGTGACGCAACCTAAAAGGAAAATGTAACCTAAGCTAAGTACTGCATGTTTTAAAATAGGAAAGGCAAGGTATGGTCTTTATTATGATACTGGGACCTCTAAAACGAGCTGCATCCAGGTTTGGGTGACACAGGAGAAACAAGTGCCAACTAACTCATCAGCTGGCGTTGCATTTTGAGGTGCCAAAACTGGTGACGAAGGTTGGATATTCTCGAGATCAGTATGGGTCTCCTCTAGGTTTGATCAAATGCATCTAAAAAATGGCAAATGCATCCTCACAACCCCATCAAGGTGTCCAACAGTGTGCAGTATGTCTAACAAACACAATTGTATATAACCTGTAAAAAAAGCACAACACGGTGGATAAATGTACAAAACACACATACTAGACTACCATAAAGGTATTAATAGTTTGTACTACAAAAAAACACTACACATTTACCGTCATTTGATAATAAGTTGTACCGTTTCAGCCCTACACCTCATCTACAAAATAGAAATTTAGGCTTCTGGGATTGTGTTCTATTTGCCTAGTCCTTAAACACTTAGCAGTAAAAAACTAATCATTCGATAACAAAATTAGAATATTATAATCGTAAAAGCTTCCTTTTTATTGGTGCTATTCTATGAGTTTTAAGAAAGACATAGGTTAAGTACCTCTCCATTCTTTTATAAATTAAAATAAAATAAAAAAATCATATAACTTTATTTTCAGTTAATATATAAGTGGTATATGTTTTACTTTTAAATTGTTTTTAATAGTGAACTTCAATAATTTATTAATAATACAATAAAAACAAAAAAATTAAACCACGTTGTCATAGTTTCAATTTGAATCTTACTTTTCCTAATCCCGCAAAGATTCAAGAGATTATAAGTATAGGGTTTGTTGCACCTATCACATTATTTATTATATTTAATTTATAATTCGAATGCACAACAATTTTACATACATATTATGCCATATATACACACACACACACACACATGATTACACCGATTAATGACTTTAAGCTTCATCATAATCATCTTATACCACTCTCGCCTCGACTAAACCATCATATTATTATAACTAAATACTTTATATCAAACGTTAAGAAGCATTATTATCAATTTAATATTTAGTTGAATATTATTTCATACCTCAAATTAACCACAAATTCATGATATATTACAATTTAGACTTTCCATATTTGTTATCCAAAAGCAAAGATGATTGATGATGTGATGATAGTTTACCTCTAAAAAAATAGTCAAATCTATGTTTTTATGTATTCAATTTCGACATAATTTACCAAATTTGTTTATTTATTTAAAATAATTGAATGCTAATAAAGTATATATTTATTATATATCGACATCTTTAAAAATATCAACAAGCAACATTATAAGCTGCTGACCATTATTTTAACGGTTTGGTGCAAATGTCAAAAGTTTTATAAAACAAAATTTTAAGGAAACTAGAAAAATGTTTCTATCAGTCAAAAAAGCAACGGTAAAAACATCTCTAGCGATTAAAAACGCTTAAAGGGCGTCAAATCTCATCTCTCGGCACAAGTGATAATTACTTACCTCATTAATGGAAAAAATTTGAAATAATAATAATAATAATAGGTTTTGTAGTCCATGATGCCGGCGGCCTATTTTTGGGTTTCTAGTGGCTTATAGCATATGGGACTACTTCGTACTCATATGCGGGAGGCAAATAACTTTTCTACAAACGAGGTGTACATACCCTACCCCCTTCAGGATTTGAACTTGTGACATGTGTAACCTTGCAGATGGATGTGGATTGTGGGTTCTCTTGAATGATCTCCAAAATGGGGATGCAAATTGCTATGAATAAAAATATTTGGCTTGGAAATTTATCGAGTTATTATACTGTGAATCCAAGAGGGTTTGATAGAGTGTACATCCGAATTTTATAGAGGCGGAAGTAGTTGGAAATTGGTCACAAGCTGGGTGAATTCACATGCTAAAAATAAAATTTGAGGAGGTTGCAAGCCGGTTTGGGCATTTAGGGGTAGTAAATGAAATTAATTGCAGAATTTACATCCGGGAAGGTGGTTGTACATGCAATTGAATCTCCCTCACCTTTCTAGGATTCTATAAGTGTATTTCACTATATTGGTTAAGTTGAGTCCAGGTGGAATTGATCGAGATGAAGATTTGGAGTCTAAGTGGAGTCCATGTGGTTATTAAATGTGCACACTTAATTAATTATTCATTAAATTAATAAATTATAATTATCTTTAGCACAAAGGGGTAAAAGGGATTAATTTAATTAATACAAAGGGGTAATGTGTATGAATAAATCAATTTAATCAATTAATCACAAATGGGTGAATAATAGGGTTTAGTAAGATAACATTGGAACCGGGTGAGTAATTTTGGGTGTCCATATTTTCCCCTCTTTAAAGTGTTATTGTGAAGTAATTATTTTTAAAGATAGTAGACACATGCAGAGAAACGAGAAGAAATCAATAAAGCATTATGATTCCCGAGAAAGTAGGAAGTTGTGGATCATTTGGATGCCCCAACAAGTAGGATAGTAGAGTAATGCTCTCAAGTAGGTAGATGACACAATAAGGTGGTGGATGACCACTTGATAGGAAGAATACAAGGTATTGGAAAAAATATGGGAAAGGACTATGTTCATAGCATGAGCATCATTTGGAGAATAAATTTAGAGAAACCTTTTTTGTTACAAAATAAAGTTATCACCATGATTATGAAAGAATCAAGATGGTTAACCCAGATGCACGTAAACAAACACACACATCAAAGAAACGATAAAAAAGGGGAAAAAAAAACTCAATATACAAAGTAGGTGTCATCATCAAGGTTATAAAGGAACCAAGATGTAGTCACACTACTTGTAAGTGGTCTAAAAAGTAAACATAAAAAATGCAACACAAAGTCAAAAAAAGAATACAATCGTTATGCCCCTAATGATTTCCACAATAATGATTAAGTAGATGCAAATGCTACCAAGTGGAAATAGGATCAGACTGGAAGAGAGGAGTTAAAGTGAATCCTTATGACACTCTTTTCGTATCTATTGTGTAAATGATTAGAGTTGAAATTTCCTAGACAAAGTTATATCGCAAAGTAAAAACAATTTTGTGACTTTCCCCAAGCGGGATTAACATATCATGCAAAGGGAAGAAAGTGATAGTTGTAATATCGGAACAATCACTAGGGCAATAGATAAAGGTATGAATTTATCAAGATTGTATTGAGATGTTGAAATATTCACTTCAAGGGTTTTCTAATTGTAGGATTTATGTGATAAGTGAATGTTTGTTCAAATTGTCTAATTTTTAAAAAAGTTTTTTAGTTTTTGAAATATTTGATTTTTTTGGATTTTTGCAAGTTTTGAAAAGATTTGAAATACAAATGCATATAAATGCAAACAAACATGAATACATAGTAAAAAGGAAAACATTCCATGTCTTAAATAAACCAAGAGGAAAAACAAAACATGTGCAAGCGACAAGAAAATATGAAACAAGCATTGAAAACAAACCCAATATGAACAGGAAGGAACCACACCAAAGTTATATGTGAACTAGGATGCGAATAAATTTCCTGTAATTGGTCTAAAAAAGATAAACAAAGTACAATAAAATAATAAACTAAAAGAAGAAAAAGCATCGTCACAATGTTGACAAACTACAACAGTACAACACAACGTGCAAAAATGATGTCTAATGACACTCTGAATGTGTTCCACATTAAAGAACTAGACAGATTTTAATGCCCCCAAGTGATAGCTTAGAATGTGAGAGGATTGGATTGAGATGAAGAGTGGAGTGATACTTAGATACTCCAAAATATACTCTTTTCGGATCCCATTGAAGTTTGATTTGTAATTGGATTAAAATGTAAAATCCAAGTGTTCGAAACAAAGTTATATTACAAAAGAGTAAAGGATTACCTCGAGCATAGATATACACCACAGAAAATAAAGATGATCTAGAACGATCATGAGGAACACCATCAAAAGTTGAAATTGTTGAACTATGTTATCCGATTCATTGAAAGCTAGTCAAAGATTATCCGAATGTTTTGTTTGTGACAATGCTTATACTATTTTTGTGGATTTTGAACAATTTAATATTTTTGTATTTTTGAGAAATTTTTGAATGTTTTTGGTATTTTACAACTCAGTAAAAGGTCACACTACTTGAAATCAAGTGAAAATAATTAAAATCATTCCATTCCATTAGCATAAATGTAGATGATAAAATGATAGGGTGTTTCACTCCACTCGTGGCTCCACGTAACTAGGAAGATGCAAGGGCTCATCACCGAGAGCTAAAAAGGATGTGAAAATGAGGTGAAAAGTGGTATGAAATTTGAAGATAATGGATGTGATGACACAAGGTGTAACAATGATCCACATGAGAAAAATGTAACTCATCATCAATCAAGATTATCTATTTGATTCTAAGATGATTTCACTTTATAGGTTTTGACTCAACTTAGATCCGTAGATGACCTATTGATTGACAAGATCCGGTTGAAGGAATTGTTGTCTCTCTTAACATGAGCACCTTAATTAATTTGCAGGGATTTTTAATGAGGAATTTTGATTAAGATTTATAAAGGCTTTATTGATTTTTTATTTTTGTGAAGGAACCTCTACATGTTTCCCCATTCCATCACGTAAAAGGCAAGGGCTCAACAAAGAAAAAAAAATGTAGGTGAGTAAGGGATTTCTCCATTCCCAATCTCCAACTACTAGTAAGAAGTATGGGCTTATCATTGAATACTATGAAGGATGAAAGGTGTAGTGATTTTATAATTACTTGTATTTTTGGATTGATTGAATTTGCCTTGTGTGTTTATAGTGTGCTTGTTGGGAAGGAACATTCTTCCCCCAAGTCTCAAACCTCATACGCAACTAATAAAACACAAGGGTTTGACACTTTGTAGATTGAGATGGGAGGTCAAAATGACCGGGTAAAGAATTTTAGTGATTTCTATTGAAAATAGATATTATTTGAAAGGAGGAGTTACCATCAATAAGCTTCAAGACAAAACCGTAGGTAAAAATATTTGAAATGGTAAGAACCATGACAAAATGAGACACACAATGCCCAATAGGAACAAGTTTAACCTGTGTCATAATAGGTGAAGAAGGAGAATATATTATAATGGTATGATTAAGATATCTTCCAATAGATGGAATGCTTAACATTATTTTTATGCACTATGTCATTTCGACTTGCAAAAAAGTGCTTTAATACATAGTTTTATTCTCTTTTTATGCTTTTTAAGTTTTCTAAATTTTAGCAGATGAGAAGTTGAAATGGACTCATCAAGAAAAAGGTACATGTTTATTGAATTTGATGGTCCTGAAATACAAGACTTGTGTGGATGAAATATAAGTCAAGAGAGGGAATCAAAAGATTTGATAAGTCTTGAAATATGAGACTTGGGGGACAAGGTCCAAGTCAAAGGCAGAAATCTGAAGGTTTGATAAGTCTGGAAATACGAGACTTGGGTGGATAGATTCCAAGTCAAAGGAGGAAATATGAATCTTTTATAAGTCTTACAATATAAAACTTTGGTGGATAGATTCCAAGTCAAAGGAGTAAATCAAACGATTTGATGGGTCTTGAAGTACTAGACTTGGGAGGACATGTTCCAAGTCAAAGGATGTGTGATTAGATAAATCTTCGATGAGATCAAGAGATAAATTAAATGTTAGAAGAAGATTGTCGATGTGGGGAATATGTTGAGATTCATATTCACCTGTGAGTGAAATAGTGTGAGGAAAGAAATATGGATCTCTAGATGTACACCTAAGGATCCTTAGATGTCGTAGAAAGGAGATAGTCAATGTTTCTCCTTCTAGGTTGTGAATTAGTTGATTTGACAATAGATTGAATATTAGAGTGTGAAAAGGTTATATAAGTACATTCTTGGGTATGCGTACCTCATAGATTGTATGCATGTAGATGTCTTGATAGGTAGGACTCATCATCAATGAGATGCTTGTAATATTGACCATTTAAAGTGTAATGGACATAGAAGGTTGCATTGTCGCTAGTGTCCAAGATTGTTGTGGTTATATTTTGACAACAAGATTAGAGATGTTAGGTTTAGAAGCCTTAATGGGAAGACTGGAATCAAGATAAATTGTGTTTGATGATGGAACCTCTTCGGTAGTGTCGAGGGTTGAAAGAGATTCTTGGATAAAATTCAATTTCCAATTAGGTGTTAGAAGATTGTCCAAAAAGGTTCAATGTCTATTTGGGAAAATGAAAGAAAATCTAGAGAAGAAATATTTTTTTTGAAGGGAGAGATATTTGACCTTCATCGTGATCTCTTTGAATTTTAGTATGAATAAAAGTGGGGAAAACAATCAACTCTTAATTTGAAGTTGTGGAAGTTGACATGAATGAGGGATACACTAAAATTGTTCTCAAAGAGGTCTTATATGAACACTAGTCTTTAAATGAAAACTTCATACACACAAGATTCCAAATGTTTTGTTACAACTCTCTAGATTTCCAAAACCTTCACCTTATATCCCCTACTCTGAGGATCTTTGTCTCCATTGATCAAGTATGCATATGGACTATATTCAGCTAGTGTATCTTACACTCACCTTACAACATTGTCATCTTCCTCAAGCATATGTGAAGAAAACATGAAATTCATACCTTAATATACTTTGGTCAATCTCCCCTGATCTGGTTTCTTCTCCACATTCCAAGATCACTCTGCCCTGTGCAAAACACCAAATATTTCTATTTATATACTCCTCTCCTTCATACTTTTAATCTTGGTTTCAAGTTATGGCCAAATGGCAATATATGAATAACCATTATAATAAAGGCGACCACCATCACACCCTTTCGATTCCTATATATGTAATTTTCTTCTCACTTCACAATTGAAATGACATTATCCTATAACAATGCTAAATTGTAAGTATTAAATTTACATTAACTTGCACTCACCCAGTTCACTATAGAGCTCCCACGACTTCAATATTTTTTTCATTTGCTGCTCGCTGCACATTCCACTATTTTCTCTAAAATTTTGTGAGTCTCTTCATTTAATCGGGGCAAAGATATGTTGAATTTTTTAGCGTATTTCATTAGACCAATCTTGAGAAATTTGATGCCCTAGTTAGGGCCTGCGTATAATAAAATGCATACCACAGGTAAATGATGTACTTTCAAAGATTTATTTAAATTGCAATACCTTCTCAATCACGTCCTCTTCCTCTCTACACTTGCTGTCAAATAATTTGACACGGATTTTAAAGACTAAGGTTTTCTTCTTGATTGT
Source organism: Taxus wallichiana var. yunnanensis (assembly GCA_018340775.1). Taxonomy (NCBI): domain Eukaryota; kingdom Viridiplantae; phylum Streptophyta; class Pinopsida; order Cupressales; family Taxaceae; genus Taxus; species Taxus wallichiana. Next base: position 961,854,758 of record CM031240.1, read on the forward strand.
CTGGCATAAATCTCAAAAACACGATTACATGTAATATACAATATATTAAAAAACACATGTAAAGCAGAATTATTATTATTATGAAGACTTTGTACACACCCCATTACATTGAATTTATACCATATTCATAGTTCCATCGAGTTATTAATCAGGAAAAAACATGGATTACTTACCACATTTTCTCCTTTATCTTCTCCCTAGAAAGCCTAACAACTTTCTAAATTGACCTAGTCTTCCTACCAAAGCAAAACTATATCCCATTTAGATAAATTAGGAGAAAATTCATTTTTAACCTCTATCTTATGACCTTATCAACCCAATACAACTCACTCACACGTAATAGAATCCTTTTACTTGGTCAAAATTGACCACTTACAACTTGTAATAAGAATATTTTTTTTCACTCTTACAACTATACTTACATACACACAATTTGAATTTGAACACTGAGATAATGGAGGAAAAAAATTCTCCATCTTAGCCCACATAAATTATCTACCATACTTTCTCTCATGCAAAGGATGCTCATGTATCAAGTTGACATTTCATCTTGAGCCACACGAGCTTCATTGTTGATCTCTATGGAGATGGTTCAGGCGTCAATTAAGTCCTGGACATGTTTATGAAGAGGTGTACAATTATCAGTAGAACAACCATGCATGTGATTGTATTCACAATATTTAGATGCATTATACGATGTATGATTGGGTTCCCCATTAGAAATAGGTCTTGTAGGTGGACATTCAATAATATTAGCCTTTACTAATTGTTGAAAGGCACTAGATAAACTCTCTCGAGAGGTGTAAATTTACGTTAAATGGTGTACAAAGTAGTTTCATCAATATAGGATATGATGGATTTATAATCAACATTGTTTGAGGATGCACCATATTCATGAGATTTACCCTTTGTATCATGTTTAGATGATAGGTCTTCAGTCACTATGTCTCCATTGTCAATAAGGTCTTGGATGTAGTTGCGAAGTTGTTTGCACTTTTCTGTTTGATGACCATCTATGCAATGAAAATCACAATATGTGTTAGGTCTATACCAACCTAGCTTAGGTTCACCTTTAGGGAAGGGTTGCATGATAGGATAAGTGACCATATTGGCACTTACCAGTTGTTTTAAGATGCTTGAAAGAGATTCCCCCAAATATGTATATTGTCTTCGATTATAATCACGAGGAGGAGGAAAAGTTTCTCTTTTTGGAATTGTGACAGATGGTTTAGAATTAATATATTTTATATGGTTTTTCTGTAAGGGTTGCATGTTACGATTATTTGTGACACTATCATTGACAATGTTACGATTGTGGTTGATGTACCTAAGTTTATCGTGAGAAGTGCTATGTTTTTTTTTCTTTTTGTGATTACGAGTATGCCCATTGTTTTTAAAGTAAGTCTTGATCAAACCTTTAGAAATGAGGGATTTTTCAATTTGAGTTCCCTTTTCGATAACTTCCTCAAAAAATTTAAGGAAGTGCATTTTCATGTGAATGGACAACTCGTCATTAAGGTTAGGGATAAAAAAATCCTAACCATCTATTTCTCAGGGAGTTAACATGGGAACCGACTGGTGATTCCTTGCCATCGTTGTTAAAATAGTGCAAATATCTCATTTTGTTGTTGTTTGGCATTGCTCAAATCCATCATGGTGATTTCATATACAAGGTTTAAAGAGATGTGTTTGACAAGCTTCTCGAGAGAGGTCCGCAAAGGTAGAGATAGATCCCTTTTGAAGGTGTAAGCATCAGTCTAAAGCTTGTCCTCCTAGACTCTTAGGAAAGAATCGTAAGAGAAATATATTGTTATAATCCACCTCTTGGCATGCTAAGAAAAATCCCTTGACATACTCTCTAGGATCGGTTTTCCCCTTGTATTTTTCAAATTTGGGTGTCTCAAACTAGTGTGAGAAGGGTATGCATAAGATGTCCATGTCAAAAGGGTATGGACATAATTCATCAAAAATGAATTGTTTGTACTTGCTTCGCATATACGAAATAGTAACCTTCATCATTTTCCACTTCTTATCAAATGGTTAATTATTTTGAGGGATGAATGGAGATTTATCATTCGTATGTTTTTATTCTTGTTATTGGTCTCAGAATTATTTTTGAAGGTGTTGTCACTTTTCTTCATGTGTTCGATACCTTTGGTATCATTTTTAGCGACCATGGAGGATAGGTGAGCCAATGTTTTTTCCATTGCATTTATTTTATCAAGCAAGGCTTGGTTAGGATTAGGGGAGAGGCAAAGAAGGAGTTGGTCTTTTTTTTCGTAAAGTGACGTCGATAGAAAGGTTTTTAAAGTTGGTCTTTGACCTCTTCATCTAAGATGATATGGAAATGGTTTATTTCCTCCCATAGAAAAGGACTATAGTCATGATTTTGTGTTCCCACCATTGTTGAAATAGGGGATGAACAAGAGGATGTGTGATAGAAAACTCAACCCTTATAAAAGTGAATGCTAATATGGAAGAGGGAAGAAGATGAAAAATCTCAACCCTAGAAAAATGAGTGCTAAGAGGGAAGAAGTGAAAATGGTTATTCAATGAAGCATGAATCTTAACAAAATGATAGTTAAGAGGAAAGGGACTAGATGAGGTTATATGTTCTCTACTCGTTAACAAAAATTAATGTTAAAAAAGAAGAGACTTAACGAGGCATGCACAATCAACTCTTAACAAATGAGTGATAAGAGTGACAAAAAGATGTGAAAATGTTAACTCCTAACACTATGAGTGTTAAGAGAAAATAAAAGAGGGACTTCACAATACTTAACAAAAGGAAAATAAAAGAGATATTGAAGTGCGAATGCGATCAACTCTAATAAAAATTAATGATAAGAAAGATGAAGAAGGTGGACTTCGCAACACTTAACAAAATGAATGATTTTAAGGTGGAAGATAGGTTGAAATGTTAGTTTAGATCATTATTAACACAATGAGTGTTAAGAAAGATGAAAAGGTTCTAAATGAATTCATGACCCTTTACAAAATTGAACGTAAAGAGGGAAGAGACGAAAGAAGTTAGTGTGCTCAACTTGTGAAAAATTATGTGCGACAAGAGGATACTTAAAACATGATGGACTATGCTCAACCCTTAACAAAAATGTGTTAAAGGAAGAGACTTTGGAAAAAGTGATGGATTTTCTCAACTTTTAACAAGGTGTGTGTTAAAAGAGGAGACTTAAGAAGTGGATGAAAAATTTCAACTCTTAACAAAAGTGTGTTAAAATAGGGGATACAAAAACAAACTAAGAGTCTTAAAATAAAGAAGAAGTAAATGTTGTCACAAGAAGTGAGGTAATGATAATGAAAAGGTCTAAATCTCACAAAAATGGAGATAAGAGACAAGGGAAAGTGATGGATTAGTGAGCTCAAATTAAAGCAAAGTGAATGCTTTAAAGAGAGAAGTGATGAAGTGATGAGGATGTCGGAAATGCAATAAAGTGATTCCAAAGTGCAATGATATAATAATGTTGAAAGAGAGATAGAATAATTTCGTCAATTCAACAAAGTGATTGTGCAATGCAACAATGTAAGATGATGAGAGAAAGATAGTGAAAATGTCAAAAAATCTATAAAGTGAATGTGAAATGTGATGATGTAAGAATGTGGAATGCTCAGATTTTAACAAGATAACGTTAAACTTGAGACTTACGACAATGAAATATCAATGTGATCAAGAGGGTGCTTGACCATGATAAAGTGAGTATCACAACGTCAAGACTTAGATGAAAATTAAAGTACTCAAGTGCGGATATGGATGTCCGTTACCCAAGACTTAGACACATTGATAAAATGATAAGTTGGATGAGAGAGAAAATGTGAATGGTGAAAGTGAAACACAAGTGTGTAACACACGAGAAAAATGAAAAATGATGTAGTGAAAGTTATGGCCTCTACCTTAGATTAGCTTGGACAAGGTGTGGTTTCCTAGGTGGTTCACTTAACTAGGTGTTAGTGATATACCCGAGCGAGTGAAATGCTATTGCTAGCTAACGGCTTTAGTCTAGCCCCTTTGAAACCCTGAGAAAAAATCTTGCTCATAATGAATCGCACTAGGGTCATCACTAAGGATATTTGTGACTCTAACTCACAAGGCTTTACTATTTAGTTGGGATATAAGGTACCCATTTTGTCAACCAGTTCCCTCAAGATGCTAACTACTTGGGGTTCCTTTGGTAATCCTCAAAAGAGTTTTATGGCCTATGCCAAGGAACTTCCCACAGTTATGTGGAGAGGTTTTAACCCTTATCCAAACCTGTAAATATAATGTATAGTAAAGTTTATTTTATCTTATTTATCAGGAATTTCTTACGCACAAGAATTAGTAGTTTAAAGCGCGTAAGCAAAGGCAACTTGCAGTTAGTAGTTTTTAAGTGCTTTATCAATATTCGTAAGAGCGGGTCCTGCAAGAAAGGATTAGAAATTTCACCGAGGTAGGTAGAGGCCAAGACGACAAAATCAAGTTCACATTTTTGATTTCCCAGATCGCTTAAAAATCACAAGGAAAGAGCATACATATGAACAAGCTTTGATTAAGAAAAATGTTAATTCCCCAAAAATAAAAATAAATGAGAAATGATCACATTTTTAATTCCCAAGATCACTTATAAAAGTGCAAGAGAAGAGTATATGTGTGATTGCATAGTTTTTAATATCACAAAAACAAAAACAAAACGACGATAAAAATCCTACAAAACAAGTGAGAAAGCTGTTAGTCTAGTTTGTAAAATGACTAAATGTACATAAGAATGGCTAAAGAGTGATACAAATGGGACCGAAACATCCAATAACACTAAATTATTAACCTACACAAAGTTAGGCGAGAGAATGTAAAGTGATAATAGAGTGGAAATAAAAAGAGTCCACAAAAAGGTCGCTAAACAATGGAGATAACATGTGCCAACACGTCTAATGGCCTGTAAAAAAATTCACAATTAGTTTAGTTGAAAAAAATTATGAAAAATAATAATAATAAAAGGGTCCTAATTAAATGAAGAAAAAGAATGAAGTCAACAAATTAATAAAGTAAATGAACTAATTAACTAAACTAAGTAAATATATTAAACTTAGAAAATTAATAAAAATAATGAAATAAATAAAGTAAAATAAAAGTAACCTTAGCTAAGGATAATCCTAAGTTTGAAACTTAAAAAGAAAGGAAAAATGAAAAGTTAAACCTAAAGTTGCAAACCATAGTAAAAACCTAAATAAAAAATGCATAGACCCTAAGTTTTAAACTAAGGGATAAGTAAACCAAAGCTACAAACCTAAATCGGCGGTGTAGTGTTTGTGTTGGTATGTAGGTTGGAGCTAGTAAGAGGCATCTCGATGAGGTGAGGGAAAGTTAAGGGCTCGTTGAGGCGGGGAGGTAGAGCTAGGGCTTGTTCATACAAAGAGGCTCTACATGTAGTATCTTTTAGAGCATGTGGGTTGTATTTTAGCATGACATCTTCCAAGGGGTGCACTCGAGGGGAGAGAGTAGTGAGGGACGGAGGCTCGGGAGGATGCCGAGTTGATAAGGGAAGAGCTCACGAGGGGTGATCTACTCACTAGGGGAGGGTTCGACGTGGGGAGGGGACCAAGGAAGGGTCTCATTATGGGGAAGGAGTGTTTGGGGGTCTTGGGATGGGGAGCTTGGTGAGCCCTACTCGTCAAGTAGGGGAAAGTTGGGTGCGGGGTAGGTAGTATCTAGGCATCGAGGGGATTGGAAGGCTCGCGGGTATGGAGGGGTGGATTAGGTGGGTGGGGTGAGTGAGAAACCAACTTGGCCAAGTTGGCTAAGGTCAGGGGAGGGGATAGGGGATAGGTGTAGATCTAGGAATGTCTATCTATTGTTTTATTTTTTTAATAAAATATAATTTATGTGTAGAGATCTAATTTCTTATTTGTTAGAAATCTATTTTTTCTGATAATAAAATTTGATTTTTTTTCTTTGATTTTGTAAGTTTTAAATCAAGAATAACAAAAACGTAGATTGTTAAAGGAATACCACAAAGGAATTTTGTTTTTGCTTCGTAAAACTAGAAACTGGACAAAAAACTCCACAATGAAAACAAATTTCCTACAACAAACCAGTAATTTTGGTTTTTAAGTATAAAATTGATTTTCCTTCCCAGAATACCTGTAAACATACTAAAATTTGCACAAATCATAAAGTGAGTATGAAAAAAATGCAATAAAACAAATTAAACACCTAAATAACCATGAAACATAAAAACAAATGAATAGGGGTGTGGGTCCCACTGGGCATGCCAAAATGTAAGAAAAGAAAAGTAACAGTAGATGAAATTAAACAAAACAACAATGCAAACCTTCCCGTGAAACCTTCCAATGCAAACCTCAAGTAGGTTGTAGAGACTTCATCTGTGTAACCTTGCAAATGGATGTGGATTGTGAGTACTCTCAAATGATCTCCAGAATGGGGATTGATTACTACAAACACAAAGATTTGTCTTGTAAATTTAGTAGAGTTATTGTATTGTGAATCCAAGAGGGTTTGATACGGTGTACATCTACATTTTAGAAAGGCGGAAGTGGTTAGAAATTGGTTACAAGTGGGTAAATGCACATTCTAAAAATAGCATTTGAGGAGGCTACAGGTGAGTTCTAGAGCATTTAGGGGTAGTAAATGAAATTGATTGCAGAAGTTGCATCTGGGAAGGTGGTTTTATGTGCAATTGAATTGCCTCCACCTTTCTAGGATTCTAGAAGTGCAGTTGATTGGACTGGTGAAGTGGAGTCCAGGTGGAGTTGACTGAGATTAGCATGTGGAGTCTAAGTGGAGTCCATGTGGTTGTTGAATGTGCACACTTTATCAATTAATCATTTAATTAATGAATGATGATTAACTTTAGAAAAAGTGTGACAAAGGGATTAATTTAATTAATCCAAAGGGGTAATGTGTATGAATAAATTTATTTAATCAATTAATCACAAATGGTTGAATAATAGGGTGTATTATGATAGCATTAGGAACATGTGAGTAATTTTGGGGTATCTACAATATACACATGCACTTTCCTCAAGGAAATTTGCAGAGATCATATAAGACATAATGACCACCTACAGGTCCTTAAACAATCATTCAGCTTGAACACTATTCATGATGCATTAGAGATGCAAACATCATTGATTATAGACTTTTCTTCAACTTCAAATATTAATACTGAGTTACGACCACCTTATTCATGCATTGTAAACTCTGAGAATCACTAAGGTTTACTACATCATATTCATACTATCGATTACATTCCCACAGTCTAACTAGCCCTTAAAACCATGTGAATCATACCTCACATTTTATGGATCCACCTTCATGAATAAAAATTACCTATTTCAGACACCCATTTGGCCATAATATTTCCTCTAAAAACCTTGAGACAAGTTCTTAAAGAATGCTTACCCAGTTACAAGTTCATCATTTTCCAATTAGGTTACTTTGCTCTTTCACTATAAAAACATAATATTGTCAAATATTCTTAGAATTGTAGCCATATTTGGAGACTGAGACCCTAAAATATTGAAGAACTTGTTATTTATAATATTTTATAGGATTTTAGCTTTGGAATCCATAATTTAATCTCTCAACAAAAACAATTCTATACCACTCCTTATGAACCCATAGTGCCAATTAAGACTAAGAAGCATTAAAGATGCATGAATTTTGATTTCTAGACCTCTAACTTGAACATCAACATTGTAGAGACACCATATGAGGTTTTGAGATTTCATTTTTCATGATTTGAAGCATTATTTCTAGTTGCACACATGAAACCTCCGATTTTTTTCTAGTAATCGTTTGTTTTTGTCCATACAAATGCCACATACCAAATTTAGAGTAATGGTCTAACCAAATCATCATCTTGATGACATAATCCTTTTCAATTATTCTTTTCAATACATTAATAAACTTGATAGCATGATGAATAATTTATACAATACACGAGACCTTGACAAGCGAATGCATGATAATGTATACCTAGAGAGACCTCGCATGCCATGGTTTACTCTATTAAGACCATTTCAAGCTTCAAATACACCATACACACTTGAACATATATGAACTTTGTTCTTGAAGCTCATGACAATCTCATCATACACATATTGATTTAGAATAGACAAAATGAAATATCATAGTCCTCCATTCAAGGCAACCATTACTTAGACATATATCCTGACAACATTAGAACTCTTTACATGGATGTCATGACACAATAAACTTTCTTTGAGACACTAACCAGAAATTACACCTTTTGAGTCACTCAAACATACCATTGTACTCAGACTCTAAAAACTCAGTCACATACAAAGGAACACAAGACATAGATTTTGACAATTGCAACATGACCAACCAATAAGAACTTTCTAAACAACTTTAAGAGACATACCTCAACACCATGGAGAAGAAACACACTAACCAAGACAACCCCCTTACTCTAATGCTTCATTAGAACCAATACACCTCTAATAGCCTAGTAGAGGCGTATATCAGCATATAGGAGCTTGATGAGAGACCTAAGAAGGTCTTAAGCCTTATTCCTTATCCTTTACTAATTCATTATTTTTGATTCTTAAATTGTCACAGTAGATTCCTCCTTTTGATCAGTCATACTCTTGAAATCATATTGAGAACTTTGACTACTCTCTTCCTTCTTCTTATAGTTTTGAACTAGTTTCTTGGATCCATGAGTTTCTTTCTTTAATCATCCCACATCACAGAACCTTGCAATGTGCCCTACCTTGTGGAACCTAAAGCATTCAAATTTTCTTCTCTTACATTCAAAATCCCTATGTCCATACCCATTACAAGAAAAATAATTTCCATTTAACTTACATACTTTCTAGTGCTTGGTTGTTCATTCTTGCAATACTTTGCAAGATGACCTTTTTCATGACAAAGACAACATTGAGCTCCATATATTTGACCTATCTTTTGCTCTTTCTTTCCTTGACATTCATCTTCATTCTTTCCTTCACAATGATGTTCATGAACATTTCCTTTGCATTCATCCTTCTTTTCAACCATAGGACTCAACATGCTAGCTCTATGTCCATAAACACCACACTTATAACAATTTCCATGAAAAAAACCATACCTATATGCATTTGGATTACTGATAGATGATCTTCCATGAGATGGAAGCCTTGAACTCTCTCCCTTGTTTGGCTTCCTTCTTTCATTAGATCCTTGACTTTATTCTTCTTCATTCTTCTTTGATTTTGATGAACCCTCATTAAATCGTAGGTGTGTCCTATCACCATAAACCTTTTGTTTTTCCAACATCTTACTCAAATTTTATAAAATCTCTTGAAAATATAATACCTTGCTTGTCATGGTGCTTAGATCTTTCTTTAGTTCCTCTTTCTCACCCTCATGTTTGAGACATTATTCCCTCTTAATATTCATCTCATCTTGGGCCACCTCAAGTTGAGCCTTTTAAAATTTAACTATTTCCTTATGAGATGCATCCATACTGTAAATCTTGTCACCATGCTCAGCCACCATACGCCTTATATAGTGGATATCAACCTCTATTGTCATCTTACCACTAAATATCTCCCTCTAGATTGTTAGACTACTTCTAAGGGTCTACTCGATACCAATTGTTGGAAGTGAAAAGGACTGAGGGGGTGAATTAGTCCCCAATAAAACTTTCACACTATACTTCATAATATCAAACACACAAACTCATGAAGCACAAGTATTAATGAGTAATCACAAGAAAATAGATTTCACCATGAAACATACTCAAGAAAGGATCACAAGATATACACAAAACCACTTATATTGATGCTCAAATCATATCACCACACTTCTATTGATATTCAAATCATATTATAATGAATGATGTCTTCAACAATGATCAACAAGATACAATCATGAGCTCTCAAGACAATCAACCTTGTCTCATGAATACATATGAAGATATACTACTTTGGAAATGTCTTCAACTCAATATCATATCTGAAAACACTTTAGAAACCTGCAAATGACATCAACATGCTATGAATATAGCACCCAAACAAAAAATTTCCAAATTTTCCCTCCTTCAACTTGTTATCAAAGAAACATCACCATCTTTGATTTTCTCAAATCCTTCACATGAAGAATCAACGATATAATATCCTAGAATAAAATTCTAGGGGAGTTTTTCTAGGACCAATTTCTTTTTCTTTGTTGCAAAGGGTTCTTCAAAAGAAGATAAAAGGGGTTCCAAAAGATTAGCAATATTGCACCCAAACTATCACCTTTATAGCCTCTTCTTGATTCATATTAAAAAGAGGTCAGTTTCCCTCCATTTTCACACCCATACCATCCTAAAATCATACCATAAGAATTTTTATAAAATTTATAACTGATCCATGTAGGTCGTCCTAGAAAAACACCATCCATGCACCAAAAATCCTAAAAAAACTTGTATTAGGATGAAAAAAATATTCTCATTCCAAAACCATGATTAGTCATGACCCATAAATCACCACACATGTTTAAATTAAAATTTAACCATCATACATGGTCTAAATGTATCTCAACCAATAAAATTATTTCGTTTAATGGGCCCAATGTTCTTTGTACTTCTCAAAACAGTTGTTTCCTACACCCTTTAGGACCTTGAAACCTTTTTGAGGCCACCATATCAATTCAAATCATCAAAACTATTTCATGTGAAAACTAAATAGAAATGTAATAACATGTATAACACTTCTAAGCAAGTTATAAGTCATGAAAAATCACCTGCTCAAACCTTAGCCACTTTTGTCTTTACCAAAACAAACTACCCAAAAATATGTTTTCAAAGATCATCTGATTAACACCTTTATAGGAACAATAAATTCCTATAAATGGATACATTGGATGAAAAATGCATCCCTATTCACTATCTAGGTTAGATAAAACATCACCTTATCCATATTATGATTTAAACAATTGAAAACTCTCAAGAGATCATGTCATGTCTGCACCTAAGCAAAACTACTCTTGTCCAAAAGTAGACTTGAAAACCCTATCAAATCTCCTCATAATAAGAAAAACATTATATCACTAGAAATATATTTGAATCCTCTTTCCAAAACAACTTTAATAATCTCAAAATTACACATGTAGCTCTCATTATGCCCATTTTACTAAAGACTGCTTTTTATGGCCTCAAAACTACCCTTTGACTAGTCAACCTGAATGGAGCTCATTTGACCATGTAACTACTTCAACATTTCCTAAAATATATTTACAAATAAATATAAACTAAAATCCTTGACATATTGGTAATTTATTTCATACCTCATTTGGCAACTTTCTCCTCAAACTATAACTCTTCATAAACTTACATTTTCATGTGGGACCCACATACTATCACAAGTCTTGCCATACCTTTATAGAAACCTGTAAGATTCCTATACAACATACAATAATTAATTTTTATTAACCAGTCAAAAATAGGCTAGTATACACATTTTTCTACACATGACTAGGGTTTTACTAGGGTTTCAAATGACTTTTCTTTCTTAACCTTCGTTCATAAAAATGTGACAATGAATTGGCCTCATTATTTTTCTGAAACCTTATAAAATTAGTATAGAATCATCCCTAAAAGCCACAAGGTCCCATGCAAAGATAACAATTTAGGGTGAGTATTAAAGTTCCAATTCAAGTGGAAATAAACTTCTTGACCCCGTTTCACCAAAAAACTTCATAACATGCAAAATAATCATCATGGGAACCTAAAATTTTTCCCAAATCACAAGGATACATCCTAAAAACATCTCAAATCATCATCAATTCATGATTACATCTCAATATTTCCAGCCACTAATACTTACATAGTTAACCCTTAGGATTTTTACAATATAGAAGCTAGCGTCAACTAGAAAAACACTATAACTTATCATGAAATCTATTAAAATGATCTAAACATACCTGTTATACCATTATACACCTACAAACATGCATCCATAAGCTCATATAGCTCAAAACTCATCCTTAAACCCCCTAGAATCCATACCCCCTCCAAATGAGCACTTGAAACATAGTCAATCACCTGTATTTGCACCTTGCAATTGATGTGAGTGATCAAGAACTCTCCAAACATGATATCTAACATGCCAACATGATTCTCAAGAAACCAAGAATCTCATACCATTATGTCACATCACCTAGGTACTGAATGGGCTTGTAAGATCAGGCAATCCTCACTAAATCTCCTTATATCATAGTGACCTCACCTAAACCATCATGCCAACACCATCCACAACATCATCTAACCCTACTCCATCATCCAATTTTTCATTAATGTGGTTTTGCATTAATGACAACACCTATAGGACCACATGCCAACAAATCATGGTATGGCCACCATCTAACCTGTTTTATCTCAAGCTCTTCCAATCTATCTATATACCACTATGATCCTCTCTCTCATATATGACATCTAAAAAAATCCTATAAACAACTCAATGTGGTCACCTATCAGCCATGGTAGCCCTAGTGCCCGATCGATCACTGCGATGTGCTCCTAAGCCCAACAATGGATTAGGAAGCACACATCCATCCTTGTCCTCCTCCTCTCCTCATAAATACACATCCCATGATTTACGTGTGCTAGTAAGGTTGTGCCGTGATCAAAAATATCAGCTATCACACCTATCGGTGTCCATGGGAACCTAGCACCCCTTGAATCTAGTAGTTTATAGCTTGAAATCACCATCATCACTAAGCATATCAATCGACTCCTAGCCACCCCTTGCTCATATCGGGTCTCTATGTGAAATTCTTTGGATGAGAAATTAATTTGTGGGGCATCAGCTCCAAACATCCGTATCAAAACCCTCAATCTTTTATCTCTTGTGATGGGTTGTACTCAACTCCTTTGTATAGGTAGCCTCGGGATACGGTACACATCCTCGAGTGTGGTAGTCATCTCGCCCATCCACGAACCAAAATGTGCATGTACGCATGTCCCATATATCCACCAATGCAATCATAAGTCCATAATCTTGTGGAATCCATTGCTAATGACAAAATCCACCCAATTTGACTACACCCAAGTGGTCCCACTCAACATCTATAACATATCCCTTGATCGATCATCAATTTCAACACCCTATTTTGCAGACATAAGGTCTCTCGGGCCTACAAAACCAGTAAAACGTGCAAACTTTAGAATCAAAATAATCAAAAATCTAAAACAACAACATCTTATCCCTAGTCGTTACCAGCACACGTTGGGTCACCACCTCTAGCGTGAATCGATGCCCTTTAGGCCCGGTCGATGGTGACCATATCCAATCACCCACAACCACCCCTTGTACTAACCCCAAAATTTGAAAAATGCATAAACATAAACAAAAAACAATGTTTAAAAAAACTAGGGTTTAGGAAATTACCATCCTATGAGTCCTCTCGATGCTTCCTAGTTACTCCTCTAGCCTCAATTTCTCTCAATATATCACTTTCTATTTTTATATCCGAGCTCTCGATCTTTACCTCGCATGAGGAAAATGATATTTATCATTTGACCCAAGGGCTTATATAGCCCACCAACCGCGATCGCAATCAACTCCCTTGGGTCTTCATGACTATGTCACTTTATTACAAATTTCGGTCGCCGACCCTACCGATTGTCATCGACCGCCCTATCTTTTTATCATTATTTCTCGTTTCTCTTTTCAATCAATCCTTTCTTTCACATTATCATTTCTTACACTTTCACCTTGATTGGTCTTCATATCACATCCTTATTATGTCCTACCCAGGGTTTGTTATCTATCACATCTTTCTTTTCATCATCTAGCCTCTATGTCCATCTTTGTGTTCCCTTTTGGGGCACCATTATTTTACCTTTTTCCATCCCACCCTAGATGCATCATTTAGATTCCTCATCTATGATGGACATTACATTCACATTTTCCCACCCTTATCCTTTTTTCTCGTGACCCTTATGCGGACCATTTTTCTCATTTGTTTGTGCATACTTTATGTCTACCTTTGACCCATTGGTCCCATGGCTTATACATATATTTGAGAGGATTCCCAACATCTTGTAGTGTATTTTTTCCAACTCATAGTCCGTAGGACATTTCTATCATCTCCATTAAGGTCGTACTTTGTTCCCTATCGAAGTGGTTCCAAAATCACCACCATATTTTTATTTTACTTTTTAATTTTATTTTTCCTCATCTAGGATATATTATCCCATAATCCTCTTTTCTCATCCTTTCCATCCTTCCTCATCTATCTCTTTCAAACTCGTGATCGACTTCCTTTCATGTCGTTGATCCCTAGTTTGAGGGGGAGCACCTCATCAATCATCTTTTCATTTCTTCTCATTTTTGTCTCATGGCTTGCCCAACACAAACCATTCAACAAAAAGGGGAAAATGTAGACACCATTTTTAGTATCGCTACCCCTCACCCCATGTTCACTCTCCATCATCTTTCATACATACATACCTCTCTTCCCTTTTCAATTTCCCTTCTTCCCTCCTAAATTCAATTTATCCCACTTATCATTATTTCCCATCATTATTCATCTATTAATCATCCCTAATCATGTTTAGTTAATTATAAACCCTCATTTAATTCATTTCCTCATCTTAAATCCTCCAATTTATCCTTTCTAGGCCATCATTTAATGATTTCACCTCTCCATGGCCTTTATTTAATAATTTCTACCCTCCACCTACCCATTTACTCATCCTAAGCAACCCTAATTCACCTTAATCCTTCAAAACCCTAATCTTGCCTCTTATGGGATATTTGTCTCAAGCTCACCACCTTCCCACCACCCAAATGGATGTATCCCCCTTGATCGGTGACGACCCATCTGGGTCACCATCGATCCTATAAATCTGCCCTTATCTCTCCCTTTCTCAAGGATTTAATTTTGGAGTATTCGTGCCTTCTTGTGGTCTCACTTTCACTTTTGTGTGTCCTTATAGCTACCATCACTTTCTTGGAGTCATCTTTGAGGATATTGTGCTTGATTAACTGAAATTAACTAAATCTATATTTAAAAATTAGTTAATCTAATCTAGGAGGACATATAGCATAGTAAGTAAATATACTAAAATAGTTTATTAGTTAAATAACTGCGGTAAAATATTGAAATTAAACCCTAATATGTAATAAGGATGTAAGGAAGGAACTTAGATGATAATCGGTGGTATGCCGCAGAGTGTTGTAAGTATGACTAAAATTTTTAGGAATAGGAACGAACATGTAGAAGTCCTAAAAATACTATATTTGGAGGATTTGAGTGGAATGGGGCACCCAAGGGTGCTATAGTATGAATTTTGGGTGTCTTTGTGGTCTCTAGAAAAGCTCTAAAACATGTTTTTTCAAGGTCACAAGATACTCTGTAACTTTTTCCAATTGTCGTACTAATTTTTTTCGAACTACGTCAAATGCTCTGAATATTCCAAGATTAATAAGTGACTGTAAGAGACCAAAGAGAAGTATCAAAACCCTAAAAATGTAAAATGAATGATCAGGCTTACCTCATTGCCACAACATTGGGCTTCCTAAACCGAGAAACCTTTGCACTACCTTTTGGAACCATATGTAGTTACGGTGTGTGTGCATGTTGTGCCATAGGTACTTTTGTGCAGTCACACTTTGTGAAATAGTGAGCAATATATAAATGTAGAAGTATGTGTGCATGGAATAGAATAGAATCCCTCCCCTATGAAGTGTGAAGTAGGTGTCTATCTTATACCTTGATGATGGAGCTATGTGGATGTCAATGCAATAGATGGATGCAACTCTAGATGGAGTGATAATAGTTGTATGATTCTAGGTCCCTCATTATGGTCTCATAACTTTATATTTATAGGGTTTTCTTGGTCTAATTTCATAATTAACCCCAAAAAGGTCGACTACAAAAGATAAGAATGAAAAATGGCTAGAAAAGACCCAAAAATGGTGCAAAAGGTGAAAATAGACCACGAAACCCCCAGGGGACCGGGCGCCCATGGGTGCCATAGTTAGGGTTAAAATGAAGTGGGATCTTCATAAATGATTGGGTAAGTAGGTGTCATAGGTCACAAAATATGAAATAAAATAAGTAAGATGACCAAAAGGATGGGGTTAATTAGTACTTTCTTTCCTTAAGAACCTTCTAAATAGTAGTATGAGACCGGGATAAATAAATTTCTAAAGTGCATGATTTTTTTACTACATTTTTCCCCCACTTTATGATGGTGAGCGGAAATCTCGGTTATATAAAGTAGATAGAAATGTGTACTTGATTTCGATGAGGAGTGTAGAAAAAGTGTGCCGAAGGACTAGACAAAAGTGTGGAATGATAAAAATATGGAGAAGCATGGAAACAATAGATGAAAAATGCTCAAAGAAAAAGTGATGAGAGTGAACCTATGGTGAAATTCTTATGTGTAGTTTTCGTAGTGTGTAGTGTACCCACATGGTTACTAAATCATGTGTTGTCACCGAATGTTTTTGTTGTTGTTGTTATTGTTACCCCCAATTTGACTACTTTTTTTTTTCGTATATTTGAACTCGCAAGGAGAAAATGATCAAGTATTCAAATATGTATGTATGTAAAAATGCTATGTGAAATAAGCATGTATATGTAAAGTACGCAAATGAAAAGTATGTGAAATAAGAGAGTGTAATTGCAACATGTGCACCTGATCTATGTCGAGAAAGAGTGTAGAAGGATATCTTGTATTGTGAATTTTTTGGGTGATCTCACACCACCTTGGCTGAAGAAGTGTAGGGAGGAAATGATCTATGTCCTCCAAGCTCTAACCACTTTTGCTGAAATGTGTGTAGATATATCTGTATTGTCCTAGTTTTTGGCGATCCGAAACCATTGGTTGAAGAAGTGTAGGGAGGAAATGCTTTGTGTCCTCCAAGATGTATCTGCTTCCCAAAAATGCCAAGGACACCATGTCTTATAAAATTAACTATGTATGGGGTTCGTAGACTAGTCTGAACCCACTCTCTCGAATATCTTGAATTGAATCGGTGTAAATAAGTTGCATTTGTATAAACCCCCAAATGATGCCTCCCCTCTTTAGGGTCACATGTGACGTGGATGATAGGAGACATGTGGCCCCAAAAGAGGGTCAGCTGTATATATGTTATAACACTAAAAATTACTTGGTAAAAACCAAGGCACGCACAAACAAGAAGGCTAGCCAAAGACAAGTGTAACATGCATGTATATAGAAACAATGTGTAATCTACACAAACAATGTAAAAGCTACCAAGAAATATAATGTAAAAACATCAAAAGACAAGTAAGCTACAAAACATGAGTTGTAAACAAGGGACATCACTCATGATGTCGCAAGACATGCAAGGCCATCATGGCCGCAAACAATAAACAAGTGTGCACACCAAACAAAGGAAAAGTCCTACAAACAATATCAAATAAGAGATGACTAAAACAAATAATGTAACAAACCAATAGTCATGGAAACATATAATCCTACAAAACAAGTGTTGCACATGGAACACACATTAGCATGTTAGAGAAATAACCAATATGTCAAAGGCATGTATGATTAATTAATGTAAGATGTTAAGTACAAGAATGGAACAATAGAACCCTGGATGAGATGAATATGATGCCCCAACGATCGGGATAGGAAGGGCGGAAGGTGAGCATCCATGTCACGTGTAATATTCTTGTATCTATAATCAAACTAAACAAATGTGTGAAGGCGCATATTTGGATGGTACAAACAATGAAATATAATAAATCAATCTAAGTTTAATACTAGATCCTACTCTAAATTCCAAGGAGACAGAGATAAAGGATGCGAAGAAATAAAACTAAGTGAAAGTGGTGATACACCGAGGAGTGGTGAACATCTACTTTGAAAAATTACACACTGAGATCATAAGAAATACAACACAAAACATGCATAGATTTCTAGAATGTAATGAGAGATCAAAAGACAATGATAAACACATGAAAGGATTGGGAAAAATCAATCACAGAACATACATTATCATTCCCAAGTTCAATACAATGCATTACTGATGGCAGGAGGAAAAAAACATGTTGTAGTCTATATGAGAGGTATGAAACTCTCTACAAATCCACCTCTTTGAGGAAGAAAAGAGAGCTTGCAGAGAAAAATATGTCCAACCCTTTACAAATGAGCCAAATTTGGCTTTTAATGGTCGAAGAGAGAGAAAGCAAAAAATGTGGGAAAAATGGATTTATGAATTCAACCACCAACCAGATTCCTCAAATTTCACTGCTATAGAGTGATGGGCTTCATGGATGAACCCATACTTAGAAGTACATTGTTCTACAGATCAAAAAAAATGACCATACTTCATTAAATTTGGTGGTTGAAAGTCAATTCTACATTTTTTTCCGTGCCAGGGACGTTTCTCCATTTTTCTCCCAAATTCTCATCAAAATACAAAATTGAACCCTCCATCATGTAGATAATTTCACCATCTTTCCAATGACACCAAGAACGTGAAAATATGAGCTCTGGATCAAAAGTTATGCCCTCTGAAGATTTAGGGCAAAAATAGGGCCAAAAATGGGTTGGCGGGATGAAAGTTTAAAATTTTCCCCTTTTTGAAATTTGGGAAAATTTTCCCAAAAAAGTTCCACCCCCACCACTCGATGCCATGTGGCATGTCTGATTGGTCCATGGGTCTGCCTGGTCCTTTACGCCCTTTTTGGATTTTTGGAAAATTTTCCATTCATTGCCCGCCCATGCACTTCGCTCCTCGATGCCATGTGTCATCTTTTTATTTTTTGGGGGGGGCTTCCAAATTTTCCATTGACTCTGACCATTTCCCTGAATAGGGACATGTGGCACCTTTCCATTGGCATGGGCTGAACTCAAACTCTTTTCCTTTTGACGTGCCCTTTTGACTTTTGTCGGCCACATGGACACGTGGCATATTTTGATTGGTGCGGGCCATCGGAGTGGAGTTTTATTGTGCCATTTGCCACATTTTGGAAAAATGGAAAAATTCCCCCCATGCCTCCACCTCCCACCGGTTTGTGGACATGTGGCATCTTCTCATTGGCATGGGCCTTTGGTCGAAATTTTCCTTTTTGCTTGCCATTTTGGAAATTTTCTAACTTCTCCCTCGATCCGATCTCTAACCTCCGATAGCCCCATGGACACGTGGCCTCTTTCTATTGGCTGGTGGGCCTTCGTGCCAAAATTTTCTTTGCATGCCCCACCATTCCTTGGTGAAAATTTCAAATTTACCTCCGCTCCCCGCCATTCCATTCCCCACCACGTGGCTCTTCGATTGGCATGGACCTCCTAGGAAAATTTCCCTCCAAAACTCCGTTGAGCCATAACTTGCAAAATACAAGGAGTTAGAGGAAAAATTTACCTTTCTGGAAAGCTGAGAAGATTCTCTACCTAATGAAACCATTTCTAGAAAATTTTGAGTGCTAAAAAGTGAAAAAAATTCAACTGAGGCACAAGGAAGGAAGGAATGAAAGGAAGTTAGCCAAAAATGAGCAAGGGGCTTATTTTGGATAACAATTTTGGTGACTCAGAGGGGTCATCTACCTGCTGGATGAAGTTACAGTTTCTGAACAATCCATTGGGCATGGAGTCATCAAATTAACTACTTGGTACTCCCAACTCATTAGAAAATTTTCAAGAAGAAGGAAAATGTGAGAGTAGAACATCACTTGATCTGGAACATGGCCTGCAAAAATGCATCTTGGGACAGCAAGCTTGTGCCAAAGCACTTAGGGAAATGGAAAACTAAGCTACAACAAAACAATGTGCACAAGCACTTGGAGGAATGAAAATCTAAGCTAATATGTACAAGGTGGAGAGTTTCCCTTCTAGTAGCAATGCTTTAGATGGATTCCATTAACTGGAATCTATGAGTTCTTCACCATCCAATGTAGACAATTGGAAGGCATTGTTGTTCTTACATTTTGTGACCATATAAGGGCCACTCCAAATGGCATCAAACTTTGAATGCCTTCCTGGCTTTTCTCGGTCTGCATCCCATTTCAACACTAAATCTCCAACTTGGAAGGTTCTAGCCTTGGCTTTCCTATCAAAGGTCCTCTTGATCAAGGCTTGGTCCTTCTCCATTGCTTGGGCTGCATGTTCTCTGATTTCTTGGAGCTCCATCAATTCTGCATATCTAACCTCCATGGGTTCAAACTCCAACAACTCCAATTGCTTCATGAGTTCCAATGTTGGCAACTCAAGTGACATGGGCAAGATTGCCTCTCTTCCATAAACAAGTCTGAATGGAGAGTTACTGTGGATCTCTTGGGAGTTATCCTATCAGCCCACAAGGCTGATTTCAATTTGGTGTGCCAAGTCCTCTGATTTTCATCAAGAGTCCTCTTGATGATCTTTAACAAGTTCTTGTTGGTAGACTCAGCTTGGCCATTACCTTGAGGGTAATAATTTGATGAAGTGCTTAGATAAATCCCATTTTTAACAGCCCATTCAGTTACCTTTGATCCTATGAATGCCAAAGCATTATATGATATTATAGTGGTAGGTATACCAAATCTGGTTACTATCCCCTCATAGAAGTCTAGAATGCTAGATTCATTTGCTTCTTTAAGTGCCACCGCCTCAGTCCATTTGGTGAAGTAGTCTGTTGCTTTGTTAGAATCCACTTGTGTCCTTGGCTTGAGTTTGGGTTAATGACTCCAATGAAGTCCAAACCCCATTGCATGAATGGCTGGTCAACTGAAATTGGGTGCAATGGAAGGGCAGCTAATCTCTCCTTTCCTGTGAAGAATGCACAATTTTTGCACCTCTTGATCCATGCATAACAATCACCAAAAACCTTGGGCCAATAATAGCCAGCCTTCATAATCTTGAGGGCTGTCACTCTTGGAGAAAAATGGCCCCCAACTGATCCACCATGGAACTCTTCTAGCATTCTATTAATTTGGTTTGTCCCAATGCATCTCAAGTAACACTCCATTTACATCCTTCTTGAACAAAACACCATCAACAAGTGCATATGGGATAACCTACAATCTGAAGTGTCTTCTCTTGGTTTTGTTCATCTCTGGAGGGCATAGGCCTATTTGTAGGAAGTGCATTATGTCTTGGGTCAGCAAGGAGTGAGGACACTATCATTCTCTTCTTGAACACCTCTTTGTTCTTGGTTGTCTTGCAATGCCAAAACAACATCCTTCTCATTGCTTGCTTCCATTGATTTGCTCAAGACCAGTTGTTCACATAATCCCTTTCCTCGGACCAGCTTGGTGACTTTGATCTCAATGTCATACTCCATGACATGAGTAATCCACCCTGCACATTTTTCATTTAGGTCTTTGTTGAGGAGGAAGTCCTTAACTCCCACATGAGAAACCAATAGTTGAACCTTGTTATTTGAAACTAGATGCTTAAATTTCTTCAAGCTCCTAATCATTGCAAGAACATGCTTCTCAATGAAAGAATATCTCACCTCATAGTCCTCAGGCTTTGGCTAAAGAAGGCAATTGGCTGCTCTACATTTTCTTTGTTTTCTTTGTACTAAAATTTACGAGAGATTGTATCATCACCTCCAAATGCATAAAGGATAAAATCCTTGGAAAATGGGTTAATGAGAGTTGGAGCTTGTGAGATAGCCTCTTTGATTGCCTCAAAACTTGCCTTACCTTCAGCTATCCATTTGAAAGCCATACTTTTCTTCAACATCATGGTTATTGGCTTGACAAGGGCTGCAAAATATGGAACAAACCTCGAAAAAATTGATTCTTCCCAAGAAACTTTGAAGGGCCTTCTTATGACTTGGTAATGGTAGTGCTTTTATTGCTTCAACCCTCTCTGGATCAATTGCTAATCCTTCTTTGGAAACAATGTGGCCTAGGAGCTTTCCCTCATGAGCTAGGAAAATACATTTCTTGGGGTTCAAGGATACCCCAAATCTTCTACATCTTTGGAACACTTGTCTCAAATGAAAGAGATGATCTGCTGCACTTTTAGAAAATATAGTAATATCATCTAGATATATCAGCACCATTTTGTTGATCAATCCCTTGAACGCCATATCCATTGCCCTTTGGAAGGTAGCTCCGGCGTTGGACAACCCAAATGGCATTTTTCTATATGCATAAGTCCCCATTTGGTGGTGAAGGCTGTTTTGAACTGATCATCCTCCTTTACCATGATCTGATTATACCCTGAATAACCATCTAGCAATGAAAACCTCTCAGAGCCAGCAACAACTTGCAAAATCTTCTCCATAGAGGGAAGTGGGTAATGATCCTTGAGGGATGCTCTATTCAAATCTCTAAAGTCTACACACAATCTGATTTCTCCACTCTTCTTTCTAACTGGAACCAAGTTTTCTACCCAGCTAGAATGCTTGATGGGAAATATGATACTTGCCTCTATTAACTTATTCAATTCCCTCTTCATGAGAGGCTCCATGTGTGGATTGATTGGCCTTTGTTTTTTCCTGATGGGCTTAGCACTTGGATCCAATTCAATTGTATGTTGAGCTAGCTTGGGATTGAAACCTCTCAAGTCTTCATAGCTCAAGAAAATACATCCGGGAACTCTTGGAAAAGTTGCATGAACTCATACCTTTCTTGCTTGGTTGCCACTTTACCAATTTGAAGTGATTTGCCTTCTCCCACTGAGATGGGCACTTGAATCTTCTCCCTTGACTTGGATGTTTGCTTTCTCTTTCCTAAATTGATCATTAGGATTAAAAATGGACTCCAAAGTGACAAGTCCTTTTGGTAGTTTGTTTGTTCTCAGTTGTACCACTTGATCACCATACTGTTGTTCTAACTTTTCTGATTTTTGGCTGAGAACTCAGCTTCTTCTTGCAAGAAATTGATGATTTGTTGGTCACTTTCAAACACTTGCCAACTTACATTATTATCTGGCACTGATGGCCTCACAATCACATGAATGCTTGGCTGCACTTTATCTTCCTTGATACTTTCCACAACATCAAAGGCTGCCCCAACTGCTGCAAGTCTATCAGCAGCTTGGTTTTCTTTCCTAGGGATGGAATTGATGCCAAAGCCTTCAAAATCCTCAATGAGGTCCCACACCCTATTCTTATAACACTTGAGCAGGTCATTTTTGGTAGCATGTTGCCCTTTAACTTGATTAACAATCAGCTCACTATCACCAAAGACTTGTAAGTTTTTGATACCTCTTTTCCTTGACCAATGCAATCCTTGTATCAAAGCTTCATATTCAGCAGTGTTGTTAGAACATGCAAACTGAAATCTAAAAGCTGAATAATACTTAATGCCTTGAGGTGAAACAAGCATAGCTCCCCCACCTGCACCTTGTCTACTTCTTGATCCATCAAAAAATAGCTGCCATACCTCATTGTCATCCTTATGGTCTGGCTTGGTGATGCTAGGAATAGGCTGATTTTCTTCATGCATGCAATAAACTCCTAGTTCAGATTCCTCTATTTCCTTGTAGGGATCAAAAGCATGCACCTTGCTTGCCCATTCATCAAGAGTCAAATCTGGGATGCTTCCAACTTTGGTGTCAGCTTCATCGTGCTTGGATAATCCTCTTGATCAAATGTTGAACAATTGGCATTGATTTGGCTTGGAGTATGAGGCTCAATGTGAAAGTTTGCAATAGGTTCAGACCTGATTGTGGCCTTAGTTCCATATCTTGTTCTAAACAACATGTGTGACCAATCAGCAGATAAATAGCCTCAATTCTAGTTGTGAAATCCCTTGACAAACATAGGGCAAAAAGTGGTGGTAAATCTATCACTGAGACATCTTGCAAAACTAGTGACATTGGGGCATGCATGCAAAGTAAGGCTCAAATATTTAATTACTCCCACTATTATTACTGTTGTCCCATCTAGTTGCACCACTCCTTTGGATATGATTTCATATTGGAGACCCAGCTGATCAGCTATTTGCTTGGGCATTACAGAACTACTTGCCCCAGAATCAATCATACAATTGTGTACTAGTTTATCCCCAATGATCAATGAAACATAGAATGGAGGGGTTTCAAAACTTTACCTTGTTGTCCTCCATGATTCCCCTTAGGTTGAGCAAGCATTTGTGAGTACCTTCTCTTGCATATGAGCTTGCTGATTTGAAGTTGACCAATTCTTCATGGCAGCTTGTAGAAGATCCCTTTGGCTTGGGATGGATAGTGATTCCCACATAGATATATTCACATTTGTCTTCTTCATTTGTTCAATGATGCTAAATGGGGATGAAACATCTCTTTTCTTCCCCCTAGCCTACACACTCTTTTCTTGTACATGGGCTGCAACAAGTTGGCATTTGAGCTGGTCTAGAAGGTGGCTTGGGTTGTCCTTGCACATTTGGAACTGCATTTTGCTTGCCAACACCTTGTGGAGTGATGGAAGGTTGTGGATCACCTGGAGTTAATGACTACCCTTCACCAATATTCCTCTTCTTTGACCTTGTGTTAGCTACTACATTCTAAGAAATTGCTTGATTCATACCACAAAAATCCTCAGCTTGCCAATTCACAAGTGTAGTCTCATTTGGAGTTGTATTTTCTTTGAGATGTTCCTTGTTGTTGGTTTGTTTCTTGGCTCACCTCACCCTCTACACCGATTTTGTCACCATCAAGGCTTGGTTCAAAGCACCATTGAAGCACATAGACTGGTTGTGAGGTTCATTGCATGGGAAACACCAATCATACTCTTGTGCTATATTATTTTGCACTGGCACTAAGGCTTTAGAGGTAGATGCAACATTGGGGTTATAGGGCTGAAATGGTCTATTGGTAGGAGGCCTTACTTGATTTTGATTTGTAGTTGGATTGGGTGGCCTATTAGGCTGATATGGCCTATTAGGCTGAGCTTGAGACTGATAAGAAGGTCTAAAACTTTGGGCTTGTTGCCTCTTGAGTGTAACCAGCTCATTGCCTAAATTTTGTAATTGTTTCATGACTTCTTGAAGTTCATTTGAGGCACTAGAGGATGAAGTAGAAGTTTCATTTGAACTCTGATTTCTAGGAGTGGGAATAGGAGCTAAAGTAGGTGCTTGACTAGTGCTTGGGCTTTCCAAGTTTGGATACAAGGGCATGGGAGGCCTAGGAGCCAACTTACCGGCTTGAATCAGACAATTTTCAGCCCTAATGGCAATGCTATAAGCTACAGGTATAGTTGTACCTCCCATGGATTGAATTAACATAGAAATATCAGAATTTAAAGCTTTGAGATAGTATAAGAAAGCACCTTCAGCTGTTGGCCTTACTGCCACTGGAGGATTCTATCCCATGTCCTTTGAAATCTGAAGTTGAAGTCTATTAGCTGCTCATTGGGAGCTCTCTTGATAGTTGTCAATTGTTCTAGTAGAGACAAATTATCTCCCTTTTCTCCAAACTACTCATGGAGAGCTATGCACAACTGGTTCCAATTTTGGATAGAGCTTGCCCCAAGGCTCTGAACCATTGCAAGGCTTTCCCTTTGAATGAAGATGCCAAAATTTGACAGCAATTTGCATCTCAACAATCTCATGGATTGCACAAACATTAGCAATGTCTTTGACATGGTCACCAGGAGTGGTCTGATTTTCTCCAGTAAAGTATGGAATGTTCTTCAATGCTGCAACTAGAACTAGATTTTGTGCATGTGCATTGAGAGCAAGTGGGCTGTTCTGCGGTAGTGAAGTTGACATAAGGGTTGTGTTGTGCCATTCTGATTGGCCTTGAGAACCCTTGTTGATTGGGTGAAAGGTCTACCAGGTGGAGGAGTTGATAGAGTTCTGTTTGGTGGAGATGGAGACCTTTGAATTCTTCTTCCCCTCTGTCTTCTTCCTAGGGATAACTGAGATACTCAGACAATCCTTCTTCTCTAGCCCTTGACCTTGTTTGGATCCTTCTCATGAATCTTCAGACTTGGACTACTAAAACTAGTTGATTTTTCTCTTTGGAGTCGCGGAGGATGTGTAGATCAGGGCTCTTTTAAGCAAGAAATTACAAAAAGCACATCAACTTTTTGTAATGAAGATGAAGACCTCTAAGGTCCCACCGGGTGTGCCAAAACTGTTAGTGCAAATCAGCAGCACCCCTGGATGTTTTCTCAGATTTCTAGTTTGATAATGGACATCCAGTGTGATTGCACAACATTGAATCTTTTCCCCAAGTGTGGGACTTGCAAAAAAATGGGAAAAGACCCTCCAGATTAAAGGTTGGTTCCTTCACTCCTCTGATCAGGTGTATGCATGAACTTTGTAGAGGTTTAATACTAGATCCTACTCTAAATTCCAAGGAGACAGAGATAAAGGATGCGAAGAAATAAAACTAAGTGAAAGTGGTGATACACCAAGGGAGTGGTGAACATCTACTTTGCAAAATTGACACAGATCATAAGAAATACAACACAAAATATGCACAGATTGCTAGAATGTAATGAGAGATCAAAAGACAATGATAAACACATGAAAGGATTGGAAAAATCAATCACATAACATACATTATCATTCCCAAGTTCAATACAATGCATTACAATGGCCAGGAGGAAAAATACATGTTGTAGTCTGTATGAGAGGTATGGAAACTCTACAAATCCACCTACTTTGAGGAAGAAAAAAGAGAGCTTGCGAGAAAAATATGTCAACCCTTTACAAATGAGCAAAATGGCTTTTAATGGTCAAAAGAAGGAGAGAAAAGCAAAAAATGGGAAAAATGGATTTATGAATTCAACCACCAAGCAGATTCCTCAAATTTCACTAGAGTGATGGGCTTCATGGATGAACCCATACTTAGAAGTACATTGTTTTGCAGATCAAAAAAATGACCATACTTCATTAAATTTGGTGGTTGAAAGTCAATTCTATGTTTTTTCTGTGCCAGGACATGTTTCTCCATTTTCTCCCAAAATTTCATCAAAATACAAAATTGAACCCTCCATCGTGTAGATAATTTCACCAGCTTTCCAATGACACCAAGAACGTGAAAATATGAGCTCTGGATCAAAAGTTATGCCCTTGAAGATTTAGGGAAAAAATAGGGCCAAAAATGGGTTGGCGGGATGAAAGTTTAAAATTTTCCCCTTTTTGAAATTTGGGAAAAATTTCCCAAAAATCTCCACCCCCCACCATCTCTAATGCCACGTGGCACATCTGATTGATTGCAGTGGGTCTTCTGGTCCCTTTACGCCCTTTTTGGATTTTGGAAAAATTTTCCATTGGCGCCCCGCGCTCCGCCGCTCCTCTGCCACGTGTCATCTTTTTATTTGCTGGGGCGGGCTTCCAATTTTCCATTGACTGACTCGACCATTACCTTGATAGGACACATGGCACCTTTCCATTGGTGGGCTGAACTCCAAGCTCTTTTCCTTTGATGCCACGCCCTTTTGATTTTGTCGGCCACATGGACACGTGGCATTTTGATTGGCGCGGGCCATCGGGGCGGAGTTTTATTGTGCCATTTGCCACATTTTGGAAAAATGGAAAAATTCCCCCCATGCCTCCACCTCCGCCAGTTTGTGGACACGTGGCATCTCCTCATTGGCTACGGGCCTTTGGGCCGAAATTCTTCCTTTGCGCCAATTTTGGAAATTTCTCTAACTTCTCTCTGCTGATCCGATCTCCGACGACCCCATGTACACGTGTCACCTTTCTATTTGTTGGTGGGCCTTCGGGCCAAAAATTTTCTTTAGCATGCCCTGACCAATCCTTGGTGAAAATTTCAAATTTACCTCCCTCCTGCCATTCCGCCGGTGACATGGCACTCTCTTGATTGGTCCGCGGACCTCCTAGGAAAATTTCCCTCCCAAACTCCGCCGAGCCATAACTTGCAAAATACAAGGAGTTAGAGGGAAAAATTTACCTTTCTAGAAAGTTGAGAAGATTCTCTACCGATGAAACCATTTCCAGAAAATTTTGAGTGCCTAAAAAGTGAAAAAATTCAATTGAGGCACAAGGAAGGAAGGAGAGATGATATAATAGGTGACGATTTAGCCTAAAGCGTATGTCAAGTAAGCTAGAGATGTCACATGATGAAAGGTGGAATAATAGGGGTGTGATAAGTGTAAGGTCCATTTGATTTGTAAATCCTCAAAGCACTTGAGTATGGGCCGATGAACTAAATTGTTTCATTAGGTGGTGAGTGTAGTGTGGAGAAGACAATGTATTACAAACAAACAAGTGATGAATAGGGTATGTAAATGTGTAGTATGTTGAATGCGATGGTAAATGTGTAGGATGTGTAATATGTAATGTGTAAAAGACAATGTAATGTGTGATAATGTAGGATGTATGGATGAAATGCAAAGCTAGGCTCATATATAATGTAGGCTAGTGTAGTATTTAGAATATAGGTGATGTATAAAGGTTGTGAGATGGCCTAATGGTGTAGGATGACCAAAATGTGCATGATGAGAATGTAGTTGTAGACACCAAATTTGGGTCACACTCCCCTTTCCCCCTTTAATTAATTAATGTCATGTATTCACCTAACCATGACCCCTTACCCCGCATTCATATTAATTTAATTACTTACAATTGAATTAATGTTCATCCTCACATTATTAATTAACTTAATTAATTTAATTAAGGTTATTTACACCTCACCTAGCCACATCACCTAGAAACCTCACCATGGACTTATTCATAACTTATTAATTAACTAAAATTGAGTCTCTACTTATCTTAAATATTTGGGAATCTTTCAACCCCTAAATTAAAATCTTATTCCTTCTTCAACAACCCTCCCACTTATCTAAGTCCTAACCCTCACTTGAGACTCATATTAGAAATCAAGATCATGCCAAACGTAGTAAAGATTGGGCTATTTTTAGTAACTTTGACTAATTCACCCTAACCGACGTCGGACACCTAAACCACCATTGGTTTCTTTATATAAAATTTTCTAAGTCTTTACATGGGTTGGTCATTCAAGTTTAGGAATTCAATTGCAATCAAGCGTGAGTCTCAAAGCCATTCCTGCATCTAAACAATGATGACACACCACCAAAATGCATCACAAGAAATAGGTTCTCTTTTAGAGCGTTAGCTCGCCTTTTAACCACCAGCCACCTTCATTCAAGAGATCTTTATATAAACAAGTAATGTGATTTTCATCATTTGTGCTTACTTTACCCTAGATTTTTTACTTATTTTGGTATTTTTATTTATGGTATTACCCCAGATATCTCCATCTTCCCATTAATCCACCTACCCAACCATTTCAAGTCTTTCCACCTTTCTTAACATCTTCCTCTACATTCCTAAGTCTTCTTAGCCATATTACGAGCCTAACCATACCTTCATCACTCTCTTTACAATTATAGGGGGGACAAGAAGCCATTTTTATTAATTTATCACCCATTGCCCCTATCAACATCGGTTTACCTTAACATCGTCAGTTTCATCCCTTTACTGGCATTGGTCACATAGTGATACCGTCTACTGTGTTATTTTACACCCTTAAATAAATAAGCCTTATATTCAACAAAAACCAACCCAAACATCACCTAATCAGTCCCATACCTTTACCAAATCTCTAACAAACCTTCCCAGCCTGAACAAAACTTTGGTTTCATTAGACTCAGTGATACGTTTTGTATTTAAAATTAAATCTAGCATATTTTTTTGTATTGAGAAACCTAAATCATTCCATTACAATAGGAACTTTTTATTTCATTTTCCTATTTACATTCAATTCAATAATGGGTGACAACCTCTCTAGAAAGCATCATGCTTCCTAGATTTAGCATATGCTAAAGGCGAGTCCTCTGTCATATGCTATTTAATGCTCTTTTGTGGTCTTGCTTTGTATTTATAGGTAGTCCTTCCTAGACAAAAGGATTTCTCTACGATCAACTTGGATAACATCAACAACGCGCGCATTCTACCTTCCACCTTTGCTTCACAGGTATTCCTCCTTAACCACTTACCTTCTATTTGTTTCATCCTAGAAAGCTTTAACTTATTGGTGAAACATTTTGGCACGCCCGATGGGACCCATTTGGGTTCTTTGCATTGTTCATTCTTAGGGAATCATTGTGTGTTTATTTCTTTTTGAAAGAGAGTTCACATTAAATCTTCTCCCTTGGAAACATTCTTCTTCTCCTACTTGTCTCAGTGAAACTTGTAGTTTGGATTAAAAATAACACTTCTTTTTATTCTGTATTGCATTAGTGAAAGACATACTCTTTCCTATTCATTATTGCTCTCATTGAATTTCATTGTGGATTTGGGTTTAAAACCTTTGCATCTCATTTTTGTATGTTGCATTGTAGCTCATTTAAATTGTGAGCAACCTATATCTTTGGAAGTAATGACCGAGTTGATGGTTGAAAAATTTAACCGTACCTCACATTTTGCACACACACTCTCTCTCTCTATACAAAACCACTAAAAAAATTACACATTTCTTAAAAACATCTTTCCCAAAAGAAGTTGTCAATGATCACATGATCGAGAGGATTGTGATGGGCTCCAGTTGGTTTTCTTGCCGAGTCTTCATATCGAGTAGGGCCTCATGTACTGCAAAGTATATATTGGGGACACCACACCAAAATTTACCTGAAACCAGCCATAGTTAGTTTCCGTAGGGCACCTTCAGTAACCAAAACTCTATTCTATTCACAAGTCAGTCCTAAATGGCATAAGCCACAACATAAAATCTACAACATAGGATTTCATGTTTGCTAGATTTTTCTTGATTTGTGTTTTGAGGTGTGAGTTCATTTTCTCCATTTTTCTCTACCTACATACTCCATAATCATAGTTGGTGTATTCTGACTATTTTTGAGTGTGTTGGGATTAATCATTTCCATACTCAACTTCTGAGTTGGTCCTTTTATTTGATCTAAATCACCAAAATTCACTTTTTCCATCTTTTCATAGCTTTGATAAGTGCGGTATTGGTCAATGAGCTGCCATTAGTTATATCATCATACCACCATCTGTTTACTAACCACTATATCGTTCGAGTTGTTTTGGTCATTTTCCCAAACAGTGTTTTGTTCACACCTATCACCTTTTGTGACTTTCTTTATCACTTCAATATAATTTTGAGTCTTTGATATCACCTTCAGAATCCGTTTCACTTCATTTTCATCATTTATTACCCAATTTTCAAACCTTTAATTTATCCCCGAGAATCGACATCAATCTAGCAATCAAAGTGGAGGTTACCCTTTCATACCAACATCGGTTACCAAACCGGAGCCAATCTATGTGTTCTGATTTTTAAAATTAGAAAGACAATCAAATCCCACCTTCTAGATGCATTTTCTCTACTTTTTTTTGTTTCTGCATCATCAACAAAGCTCAGATCACTAGTTCTATTGTCAATCACATGGTTTTGACTTGTAGACAATCCAACGCTCTCATGTTTCATGCTAGCTACCAACCTATTCCACCTATCCCATCACCCCCTTCCATCTCATCACCTATGGACCCCAATCAGTCTCTTACCATACCCACTGGTGATGAGGAGTTTTTGAGACTCCTTGATGAAAACCCTTCCACTTTACCTTGCTCATTCATCTACCTGTGATTCATCAGGGAAGCTTGTATATGGCATGCATGTGTCCATTCCTCCTACTCTCACACCCACTTTTACATCAGCTACTACCAACATAGCCTTAGCCTCTTCCACCTTACACCACTTGTGGTTTCTAGCTTGACCCTACATCATCGATATATGCTGCACCTACAACATCTATCACGCCTTCAACATTTGTATCCCCTACAACATCCACCATGCCTTCATCAACCACCCTTAGTATAAGTATATTTGTGTCATCCATTTCTCATACACCTATTGCATCTTAGCCACCTTTGGTGTGCAACCCATACTCCCTTCCAAAACCTTTTCCTCTCCATCCCACAATCTCTTCCTTCGATTACTACTTGAGTCTTTTCATCCACCCCACCTACCTACACCTATGACCAATAGCCCGTTATTTCATCTACCACTTACCTAGGGAATTTCCTTCCACATCTATTCCATCCTATGTTCCTTCATCAAAATTTTCATACTGACACCACCACATACTGGAGTGTCATCCACATCATACCCATCTTATCTCCCTCCTTATACTATAGGGGGTGCTCTATCATCACAAGCCCATAAATGATCTTATCAAAATGATGATGGACAAGATGCAAACATTAGAAGCATTTGTCTCTGGCTCACGTAACTCTCTAACATATGATGAGATTTGCAATGAGCCCATTCACCCATCCATTCTGATTCATCCATACCCTGTGCATTGGGAAATACCTAAATTCAACCGATTCAATAAAAAAATACCGCAATAGCACTTGTGGTATTTTGAACATGTGTGGCATCTCATCACTCATGATGACACTTTGCTCTTGTAGACATTCCTAATGTCCTTGACAGGACCGGATTTAGATTGGTATAGTGCTCTACCCAGGTACTCCATCTTTTTATTTAATCAGGTAGCTTAGGATTTTCTAGACCACTTTTCTATCAACATTGTCAATAAGGTAACCATAACCGATTTATATGTGACATGCCAATATGAAGACGGATCTGTCATAAATTTTTTTGCTCGATTGGCGGAGCCTGATCAACCAACTCACATTCCAATTACCTCAGATGGATTTGATAGATTTGTTCACTAGAGCTTGTGCTAGACACATCTTGCCAACTCTCCAAGTTCAAACCTTCCACACGTTTGATGAGGCATTTAACATGTCCCCAAAACTTGAAATCATGTCATTGAAGAGAAGAAGATACAATTAAATAACAAGAACGTTGTGTTTAAGTCAAATGATACCTCTCCCTCTTCCAAACCAAAAATAATTATTCTAAAGCAAAAGAATCTTCCAACATAGTAGTTTTTAAATCCATCCCATCTCATCTATCCAACCAATCAAAACCTTCTTCCAACCTTTCTCCTATTCAAGATTTTTAGTTCAAGTGGGAGAAACAAAATATACTCCAATAGGAGAACCCTACTCTTCAGTTTTAGAAAAACTTCTAAAATTTGGAGCAATCACTCTTCCACCCATCAAACCACATACTAGTTTTTACCCTTCTCGTCATGTTCTTGCATGGTACAAATAAAATTATTCTTTATAACTATCATCGCGTTAGAGGTCATAGCAACGATAATTGTATAAATTTCAAAAACAATGTCCAAGAAATGTTAGATAATGGAGATATCGTCTTGGATAACCCTAATGCACTAGCTAATCAAAACCTTCATATCTTCAAGAAGTTTTTCCCAAATCCCACCCCGTCCTCTAACCAAATCAGTGAAACTTTGACCGATTCTGGTAACATTCATGAGGTTCTTGTTGTTTTTGACATCATACCAACTCCTTCTACTCAATTTCCTCCCATTCCATCTGTCGAGGAGATTATTGCACAAGATCCTTCATTCTTGAAGTACCTGCCTCATCCACTCATCTACCCATGGAGGGGTACCCCTTATCTTCTCCTCCACCCACGAGGAGACCACCATATCTACCGATGCACTTTTCCCACTCACCTCTCAACCTGACGAACAACCTACAATACTTACTCTCATACCCACAAGAGAGTCATGTTTACCTTCTTCTTCACCAAAAGAAGAACTTTCCTCATCATACTTTCCTTCTCCCCTACCCATAGGGGATCCATTAGTAGTGTTTATTCATATTGGTGAAAATTCTCCATTGGCTTTCAAGGATCCTATTGATTTTCTCTCATCTCTTCTACCCACAGAGTCTAAAGCCAACCATTTCCCTGTCTCATAGACATTTTTATAGGGATTACTACCAAATCAACATCATCCTCCCCTACATCGGTGTCATTCTCACGTTTTTCCGACCACTTGGATTATGTTGACAATTCCATGCTTTAGGGACATCTTTGACTACCTATCTTAACTCAAATACAAATATTATCCACTAACACTTCCATGATCTATCCAAAGGTGTTTCAAATAACCAAACCCATAATGTCCATGCTACTAGTTGTAGTTGCACCTTCTTCATCACCCTCACCCACACCTAAAATGTAACCATCAAACAAACTTTCTCCTATGCCTAAAACCATACCACGGACCTATATCTTCCTCTCTGCATCTAGACACATTACCACATTGGGAGTCATGTCGACATCAAGCCTAGTCTATCTTCCTATCAAACTAGATTTAGCCACTTCCTCACAAGCCATCACAAATACTATTCCCCCACCTAGGAGGAAGACCCAACCTCTTAGGCCACATACACCGGCTTCACCCACTACCCATCTATTGACTTCACCACTTCCATCTATCCTAGGTCCCCACCCATTAACCTTAGTCAAGCATCCTCCTACCAAAGATAAACCAACAAATAAAATCCCATCCCCTCCTCGTCATGATCCTATGTTTGACCCAAATTACCTACACTGACCTATGCCTTCTCCATTACCTACATCCTTTCTACCTCCTATACCTACACCACTTCTTATATCCTCATCATTACCCATGCCATTCTCTTCTCTTCAATCATTCCCTTCCACATTTCCTCTTACCACCACCTTTACCACATCTCCATTATCAACTTGGCTAACTAATCCCCTTCCACCATCTTCCTTCCTTCTACATCATGTACTCCTTCACCTTTACCTAAGAAGGTGCAACCCGAGCCCAAAACCCCACTACCTTATAAAGAGGTAGTTAAACCTACACCGCCTCCAACAACTAGTTCACCTACTACACCTTTACCCAAGAAGGTGTAACCCAAACCCAAAACCATACTATCTACCAAACAAGTATTCAAACTTACTCAACCTTTGATTCCACCTCTAGTGATGCCTCTCTCACTAAATTCACCCAAACTTCCATCCAAAACCACACTTACTTCACATTGTGATCCATTAGCAGGGTCTTATGCCAACATCTTAGCTAACCTATTGGAAACCTTTGTCATCACATTGCCACCTCTTAGACCTTTTGACCCACTCAAACCTAAACCAGAAGGGTTTAATGATACCAAAATTTGCACTTACCATCGTGTGTTAGGGAATGATGTGGAAAAATGTAAGGCTCTTAAGACTATTCTTCTCCAACTATGTCCTCTCAAAGAAAACTTTGACGATGATGATCTTTTAGATGAGGACCCTATTCCACTTGCACCTATTACAACACAGTCTCATCCCATACCTATTCAGTGACCTCCATCTCCACCACCACAACCCTTTTATCCTCCTCCAACATTTGAGATCAATATGGTCTCGCATCCAAGAGCTAGCTAAACCTCCACCAAAATGCCAATGTGTCACATTACTTTCACAAAACCATTATATTCCCTCACCATATTTTTTCCCATCATGTCACTACACCTTTCATGACTCACCTTCTCCTTCATTATAGATCAATATGGTTCAAGTTTCCACTGAGCCCAGAAGGAAAAGGAAAGGAGAAAATAACCAAATCATTCGTTACTCCTTTACCCAACATTCCATCTACACTTGCACCCAAAATCACCATCCGTGGACCCACATACCCTATTTCTGATGGGGTTTCCCATCGTATAATGCTTAAAAAATTACACCAATCTCCTCTCAAAATGTCTTTATATGACCTCGTCCAAACCTCTAAGTCTCATCGTCAAGCCCTCATTGAGGTCCTGTAATCTATTGAGGTTCTACCTAATGACCCTATGCCTATTGCATCCATTATCACTCCTCACCATGTTTCCTCTCTCACCACTTTTCCCCCTTCCTCTGCTCCCACTACCACTCATCAAGTAGTTGCTCTTAGTTTCTCTAACAACGAGATTGTACCTCTCAAATCGGATGATCGACGACCGCCCTATTCATTTCCATCTATATTGATAATATACACGTTTGACATGTTATGATCGATGGAGGTGCCAATATCAACATCATTTCCTCCCATGTGTACAACCAAATGTGCATCCTTGCCAATTGCATGCATAATAACCTAGTTATGTTGTGTTCATTTAATGATGCCATGACTTCCACCCTCGACACCATCATTCTCCACATTCGCGTGGGCCCTTGTGCCATTCTTGAATTATTCTGGGTCTTATAGGGGAATTCCAATACAATGTACTGCTTGGTCGACCTTGGATTCACACCATGGGTTGTGTTTATTCAACGTTACACCATTATTTAAAATTTGAACATGAAGGACACAACAACACCATCCTGGCCGATCCTTCACCATTTAAAACCTATAACATGCTCTACCGACCTAATGATGTCCTTATACTAGTTAAGGCATCTACCACCTGTCGCTCCTTCTTTAGTTTGCTATCCCATATACTACCACTAACGCTTCTTCTTCATCCACTACTTCATCCACCACTTCGTAGCTACATCTTCCAAAACCAACTCCTCTATCCCACTACTTCCGTATCTTCTACAATTGACAAATCGACAACCCATCTACTTCTCAAACATCCAATGCTTCTTCTTCCCACCATCCATACCAACTACTTATCCCTTAGAAGTTGTTTTTCAATGCCTTCGTTTGGGGAGTATCACCTTTATAACATTGACAAATTCCTTACTCCTCAAGAGTATGGTCACCTTCACCAATATCCCCGTTGTGATCACCACATAGGAGAAGTTTTCCCCTACGGTCCTCTCCACCTTTTCACCAACTTAAAGTATGAGGGACTTGTTTCTTCTTCCTACTCACCTAAGCCACCTTCCCAAACTTGACCATTTTCCTTTGACCTTGATCTCTCACTGGCTTGCTTCACCCACACCTTCCTCCATCATTGTGCTTGGAAGGGCTTTAGCTTTGGTTTCTATGAACATGGTTGCCATACTGCCATTCCTTGCACCACATGTAAGTATAAAGACCACAGTAGTATCAGATTTTCCAAACCACCTTCCAAGAAGGCCCGAGTCGAATTCATGGAGGATGCTAAACCTTCCCCACCCCATTCACCTACCTCACCACCTTAACCTAAAGAATCAATGGATCCAGAATCCATTCCTAATTTTTTTTTGTGAACACCGTTTTCCTAGGACCTCGACTTATCGAAGCGATGGCGAGGCTCCCTCTCTCTCCCCTTCATATATCCTAACATGATCGATGATGATACACCTTTATTAATGTCATTCAATGTTAAGATGATGAGTCTATTCTCACCTATCTTGGTGTGGAAGATTCATATATTTAGTAGTCATTACCTTCTGAGATGTAAACCATGTTGAATGAATCGACCATTAAAATCAACATTCACTCTCAAGATGACCTACACATTCTAAAAATAGGCAAATCTTTAGATGTTACTGAATAGGAATCTTTCACTTCTTTCCTCTGGGATCATAGCAACATTTTTGCTTTTTCCTACGCTTTGATATGCCCGGTATTGACCTAAACATTATGGTTTAAAATATTATAACCATTCTTGATGCCAAACCCGTGAAAAGCAATTTGAAAAAAAAACATCCTTGCATTTCCTTCTTATCAAACAAGCAATTCAATGCCTCCTTTTTGTTTCATTCATTCCACCCATTGATTATCCCCAATGGATCTCTAACATTGTTCTTGTTAAAAAAATTAACAGGGGGTCTCCGCATTTACATGGATTTGCATGACCTTAACCTGGTTTTCCCCAAAGACAACTTTCCTCTACATAATATTGACTAGTTGATCTCATCGCCGGCCATGAGATGTTATCACTCATGGGTGGTTTCTCGGCTATAACTAAATATTACTCACCCAGAACATCAACACAAAACCATCTTCTTCACTCCTTGGGGACCTTCAGTATCGTGTCATGCCCTTTGGCTTTAAAAATGTTGGTGCTACATATCGGTGGACTATGAATTATATCTTTCACGACATCATGGATAACATATTGGAATATTAAATCGACGATATTCTTGTCAAATCTAAACATTGGGCCAAACACCTTAATCCTTAATGTTGTCTTTGACTATCTCATCAAATATTGCATTCGCATTAAACCTAAGAAGTGTTTCTTTATTTTTCTCTCGGTAAATCTCCTTGGTTTTATCGTTTATTTGCGTGGAATTGAATTTTATCCCACTAAAATCAAGGATATTCTCAATATGCCTCCACTGACTAACCTTCATCAACTTCATAGTTTGCAAGGCAAGTTCAATCTATTCAGTAACTTTATTTCTCGACTTTTCGATTGTTGTCATTCATTTCATCATCTTCTCAAAAGGATGTCTCCTTTAAATGAGATGATGAATGCCAAATCCTTTGATTCCTTAAAACAATACCTCCTCCAACCACATGTGCTCATTCCACCTAAGGATGATTAACCATTTTACATTTACATTTTTCCATCGATCATTCCTTGGGCGCTATGCTTGCTCATCATGAAAAGTAACATAGGGAGAAAGCGGTTTATTATATAAGTCATACGGTTTTTTAGACTATGATACTAGATATACTCACACCGAATTTTTTTCCTAGCCTTAGTCTTTGTCGCCACTAAACTGTTGGAACATAATGATTAAGTCGTCTAGCTAACCCTTAATGTATATAGGTCCATCACTAATATATAGGTTAATATTTAATAATATGAAATATTTATATTTCTATTATTAAATATGCTAACCTAGGTATATATTGTCGGTTAAATATTTAATATCATGAAATGATTATATTTCTAATATTAAATATTATAAACCTAGGTATATGTGTCAATTGATAAGGTTGAAAAGGTGGGTCGTGAGACATACCCGATCACCTAATATAAAAAGGACTTTAGGTCCTCATTTGATATGTTTAAATGAAATATCAAAGGTGAATATTATTTTACCCTTGTGATTAGGGTTGAAAGGAGGAGGTGAAAGTTACTGGATGTAAATTTGGTTCTTGGAAAGTAAAAGGTTATTTCACAGTGGTTTTTACCCTATTTGGGGTTTTCCACTATAAACATTGTGTCACTGTGTTCTTACTTTTGGTATGTATTACTTAATTAATATGTTATGTAATTTTATTTATTACATTGCATAATGTTTAACATTTAATGTTTTATGGTTTATGTTAATATTTAAATGCATTGGTTGATTAAATTTGTAATAATTAGAATCCTCTAAATTCTAACATGGTACCGAGCATGGTTTAAATTAAATAGGTTAGGTCTAAGTTATTGTATTTAATCTATTTAATTTTTATGGGTTTTTTCAACCAACCCGAAAGGGTATTTAAAATGATCAAGCCCCTCTTTTTCCATTTTTTGTGCAAACTAAAATTGTGTGTGTTTTGTGAAGAATTGGTATTTGCAGGAAAATTGTGGTGGACCCCCATCCTCGAAACCCTTGG
Organism: Taxus wallichiana var. yunnanensis; assembly: GCA_018340775.1. Taxonomy (NCBI): domain Eukaryota; kingdom Viridiplantae; phylum Streptophyta; class Pinopsida; order Cupressales; family Taxaceae; genus Taxus; species Taxus wallichiana. The sequence continues at coordinate 961,893,935 of CM031240.1, forward strand.
TGAAAGGGGCTCTGGAATAATTTTTTTACTTGGGCATGAATATCATATGTAAAGGTTAAAATGTTTAAGAAATATTTTATTAATTCTTGTATAGTTTGTAATGTATGTGCAGGCCAGGTTAAATTCTAGGGTAAACATGTAAAAATTCAAATCACAAGGTCTCTCATACAGAGACAATTTTCCTCGAGAATAGGAAAATTAAAATTTTCCTATTGGCTCGGGGTTAAAGACCCATGGAATGAGACAAAATAATGCAGTTGCTCTAATATCCTAGTTTGAATTTTTTTACATATTTTTATTAAGGAGTCATCTATAGTTGTCAGGCTCCCTTTAAATAGGGTCCTTTCTATTTCTTTAATAAATTCATGTAAATACTATAGTCTTAAAACTATAGTAATCTTTTATAATTTATTAAAAAAACAAAAATATATATTTGTATAACAAAATAACTATAATTTTATAGTTTTTAAAAATAAGTATTCAAACCTAAACCTAACATGTGTCCCTAACCGTTTATATTATCCATGTAAGGGGTGGCCCCATTCATTTATATCTTATAGTTTATAAAAACTATATAAATAAACCTATTTCAAGGTTTTCTTTTATATAAGTGTGGGAGTGGAGAATAAAATGGGATAATATCTCAGGTATAAATGGAGAATTAAAAAAATGGTTTATTGGTGGTCCACGTGAAGTGTGGTAAATATTTATTAAAATATTGGTAATTATAGCCACATAAAAGTTATAAAGTTTTTAGCTTGTAGGAATTATATGAAATATTTTTCAATCTTTCTATAGTTTCAAATGTGTGTAGGGTAAAATTAAGAGTAAATGAAGGGAGGAGACAAGGTTCATGAAAATAGGGATTTCAATTTATTTCATTAGGGTGAAATTACTTGCCTTTGTAAAATATACGAGTTAATTTGTACTCTCATAAATCTATTTGCACACTGGTAAAATTCTTTTAACTTGGTCTATGTGCTTTAAACCCCTTTAATAAGAGTTATGTATTTTTTTATTAAAAAAAATTACTATAGTTTATAATTTTTATGAACTATATGTTAATTTTTATTTACATTATATAAACTATTTACCTTTTTTTGTAAAATGTATATATTTGTACATTATAAAATATAAATTATAAATTATAATTTTTTTGTAAATTGTTTCCTTCTTTAAATTTTTGGGTTTTGTTAATTATTCTTCTGACAATAATATATTCATTAAGAAAGAAGGCTCTTATATTATCATTATATGTATATATGTTTTGCTTATGACTGGTGACAATTCTACTTTAATTCATAGGATTAAACAAAAATTGAAACAATACTTCAAAATGAATGAGTTAGATCTCTCACATCATGTTCTTTGTATGACTGTATTTCATTCTATTGTTATTTTTTCAAAAACACAATATGCAACCAATGTATTGAAAAACTTTATTATGATTGATTGTAAACCATTTTATACTTCAATGGAAGTTGGACTAAATATTGATCATAAGCCTGCATGTGAAAAAGATGATCCTACTTTTAGGCAGTTAGTTGGTAGTTTGATTTATCTAACTATAACTAGACCATATATTTCCTATGCAGTAGGAATTGCTTCCAGGTTTATGCAGGAACCTTATAGAGATCATTGGAATCTTGTAAAAATGATTCTTAGATATATTAAAGGAACAATCAATTATGGGTTGCATTATACTAAGAATGAAAATGCTAACTTATATGGATTTTATGATTGATCATGCTAGTGATGTATTGGATAGAAAATATATTTCTTGTTATATGTTTAAATTTGAAGTACAGTGTCATTACTTGGTGCGAGAAAAAATAAGACAATTTTTTTCTTTCTTCAACAAAAGTTGAGTATAAAAGTGTAATAAAAGTTACAAAAGAGGCTTTATGGCTAAAGATGTTGTTCTATAAGATAAAGATGAAGGATCCATGAATTGTTCATTTGTTCTGCAATAACGAAAGCACCATAGCTCTTACACATAATACAATACAAAATCAGAGGATGAAGCACATTGAGATACATATACACTTCATCCGTGAAAAGGTGCTAAGTGGTGAGATAGATCTCAAGTTCGTATCGATCAAGAGTAGGTTGTTGACATCTTCAAAAAGCCCCCGATTTGTTATGTGTTTTGTCACTTTCGTGAAAAAACTTGAATTGTCGTAGGTTCCATTGAGGGGGAGTGTGCATGACAATGTCACCTCCTAATGTAACTTGGTTTTTATAAAAAGACCTTCGGGAATTTATAAAAGACCGTGTAAGTGTAAAAAGACCTTCGAGGGGAAAGTGTAAAAGACCTTTTGACATGTATACCTCCTCGACTTCTTTTTTAAAAAGAAGTGTAGAAATATCTTATAGGTGGTCTTTAGTAAACTCTTTAGTGTTATTGAGTTTATTTGTGTAAGGATATTACTTGTATAAATCAGAACATATACAATAGAATAATATGAGAGAACACCAAAATATAGATAAGTGATGACAATATGCTCATAAAATAGCTTTGCCACTTCGAGGGGGAAACCTCAATACCACTTCGAGGGGGTAACCTCCAAACCATACAATAACAGTCCAATACTCAATATGATGATTAACTACAACCTTCTAACCCCTATATATATCATTCTAACCTATGGTTAATACTGAGGCCGACCTCTCCTAAGCATAATGAATCATAAATGAATGATATAATAAGATAAGGGGATGTGTGCCACATGTCGGCATCTCCATCAACCCATATACATTATAATATTATATCCCAAGGTACATAAGCAATTTGAAAACATCCAAGACAAGCATATTGTTAAGGAGGTCCTTGGTTAAAACGACTCTTATATGCTTGAATTCAATAAGCTTTTATGAGAACCTATGAGAACATGTAAAAATCACAAACCATACTTAGCCACTGATCATGGGATGATCTTTAGGATTTCAAATCCTTTTGTATCAAAAGGTAACTTGATTATGATGAAGGTTTTATAATTCCTTCAACCGATATGCTAGCCTAAAAACTTTATGGTTTAAGGATTGTAAATCATGTAGTGTACCATGGGTAGGTAATATATTGGCATATGTTATGTTATCCCACTTAACATTAAGGAGGAGTATTGGAACATAATGATTAAATGGTCCGCTAACCCTTAATGTATATGGGTCCATCACTAATATATAGGTTAATATTTAATAATATGAAATATTTATATTTCTATTATTAAATATGTTGACCTAGGTATATATATTGTCAGTTAAATATTTACTATCATGAAATGATTATATATATAATATTAAATATTATAACCTTAGGTATATGTGTCAACCGATAAGGTTAAAAGGTGGGTCAGAAGACATATCCGATCACCTAATATAAAAAGGACTTTAGGTCCTCATTTGATATGTTTGAATGAAATATCAAAGGTGAATATTATTTTACCCTTGTGATTAGGGTTGAAAGGAGGAGGTGAAAGTTACTAGATGTAAATTTGGTTCTTGGAAAGTAAAAGGTTATTTCACAGTGGTTTTTATCCTATTTGAGGTTTTCCACTATAAACATTATGTCAAGTGTGTTCTGCTACGCCCTTAACCTATTGCTTGTATTAGGATATGAGTAGCCGACTTGTGGCTTACCATATCATTTTATTATATAATTTATACTTTCTCATGCTTAATAGGTCAGCCTTGGTGATGGCCATAGCATATGAATAGTATATATAGGGGATTATAGGTAGTATTTCATTATCATTTGAGCATTTGAGTCTTATTATATGGTTTGGAGGTTGCCCCCTCGAAGTGGCGAAGCTATTCTAATTGCATATTGAGATCATTATTCTAAAATATTATGTTATTTGGTGTTCTATTATTGCTCTTAATATGAATTATACAAGTAATTTCATTACAAGTGGTATCAGAGCTGCGATCTGGGCCAAAATTAGGGCAAAAACCCTAATTTTTTGTTTCCACCACATATTGTGAACTAGAGTGAATTTTTGAGATATTTTTACTAGAGTTGTGAAGTATTTCAAGTAAGGTTCCCTAAAAATTTTAGACTTTTTTGATTTATTTTGCAAAAGTTATTACAAATTTATGGTTTTTCATAAAATCACTCCCTAGGGTGCAAATTGTGGAAAATTTTCAAGTTATTTACATTTTCGGAAAGATCTCAAAAAAATAGTATTAGTATTTTCTCTGTGTTTTTTCCTGTTTGACCAAAATTGTGTATGAAACCCTAAACCCTAAGGTTTGACATCATGGCGGGCCTTCCACAAGAGCAAAAAGAATCCAGTTACTCCGGGTAAAACCCCAAATAAAGATGGGGTAGTGATTGAAGAGATGGAGTCAAAAGGGGTAAATACAGATTCCTCAGCACTAGGGTTTACCTCAGTTGATCATAAGGTGAGCCAACTTGAGTATGAGTTGTGAAATGTACAATCTGAGATGGCCTCTAAAGGAGACATAGCCCAAATCAATCATCGGTTGGATGATATCATGCAACATGTAAAGGGTAACCAGTATGGCCCAAATCTAGCCCATATCAACCAAGGAGGACCTTCAGTTCAAAATCATGGACAAACTAACCATATTGGATCACTTTTCCAGTCCCATCAGAATCAAACTTATTCGCAACCACAGAACATGATGCCGAAAGTGGATATGCGCAAATTTGATGGTAAGGATCCCCTGAATTGGATAAATCAAATGGAGAACTTATTTGAGTTACATCAAACACCATCAGAAAAAGGTGACATTGACATCCCTATATCTTGAACCCGACCAATTTGTTTGGTATTGTTGGTTATGTGCTCAGAGGCAGAAGAATGGTCTAGGTGTCACTTGGATAGTTTTTACCGAGGAGTTGCAATTGCACTATAGTTCCAGTGTTTCAGAGAACTACTTTAGTCAATTAGCAAAGTTACGGAAAACAGGATCAGTCAAAGATTATGTGCATCAATTCCAAAACCTATCCTTAAGGGTGGAGAATATTCCAGAAGAGAATCTGAATGACCTATTTCTTGGGGGTCTTAAGGACCACATCAAGCATGAGGTACGTATGTTTAATCCAATCAAGATTTCTGATTCTATTATCATGGCATGTCGTGTAGAGGAAAAATTTCTTTGTAGTAGGAGGCCACCTTTCATTAACACCAGAGACTAGTAGTATCTCTTCCCCTTCATTTGCTAGGCCAATTAGACTGACTCCTCAACAAAATGGAAGAAAAGAGAGCAAAAGGATTATGTTTTAACTGTGATAGAAAATATGGACCGGGACATAAATGTGCTGAGAAGAAGTTTTCTATATTGATGGAGGTAATGAGGATGATGAGGAAGCTGAAATTATAGGAGACTAGGAACCAATAGAAGATGAAGTAGAGGATCACCAACCTACAATTTCTTGCCATGCATTGTTAGGTATTAGTACTCCTCAAACACTCAAGGTTATTGGCTATCTCAAAAATAGAAGGTGATGGTGTTGATTGACTCGGGGAGTACTCATAACTTCATAAATAGTAAGTTAGTTGCCCGCCTCAATTGTTTTATTTACCCATCTCCATAAATGCAAGTTATGATTACGGATGGTGGGACAATCAAGTGCACAGAAAGTGCCATAGTATCAAGATTTCCATGGGAGACTACATGTTAGACTCACCTATGTTTGCTATTTCTATGGGAGGGGCAGATATTGTTTTGGGGTCCAATGGCTCACAACCTTAGGTACTATAGAGATGAATTTCCAAGAATTGTTCATGTAATTTCATTTAGATGGAAGGACAATACAATTGAATGGGATGGTAGCTAAGTCTCCACAGATTATTAGCTCTCATCTGATGCAGAAGGTTCTCAGAAAAGGAGTGGATGGATTTATAGCAAAGCTATTTTCCATAGAAGTACAAAATACAGAGTCTTCAATGCCACCCGATCTTCAAAAGATTGTGGATGCTCACTCATCTATTTTTGATGCAATTCCAAAGGGACTACCACTAGTTAGGGATCATGATCATGCCATTCAGTTGATTCCAGGGAGCCAAACACCTAACATCAGACCATACAGATACCCATATTCCTAGAAAAGTGAGATCGAGAAAATGGTGGAGGAAATGTTGAAGGCAGGTATCATCAGGCATAGCCAGAGTGCATATTCTTCACCAGTGGTCATGGTACGTAAGAAGGATGAAACATGGAGGATGTGTCCAGATTACTGAGAACTCAACAAGTACACCATCAAAGATAAGTTTCCTATTCCAAGTAATTGATGATTTACTTGATGAATTGCATGGTGCTATTTATTTCACAAAATTAGATCTTCGTTTGGGTACCATCAAATTAGGATAAAAGAGGAAGATGTTCATAAAATAGCTTTTAGGACTCATGAGGGCCATTATGAGTTTTTGGTAATGCCTTTTGGTCTTACAAATGCGCCCTCAACCTTTCAAAGCTTGATGAACACTATTTTTAGGCCATTTTAAAGGAAATTTGTATTAGTTTTCTTTGATGACATATTGATTTATAGTAAGACATGGGAAGAACACTTACAACATGTAAATAACGTGTTGGAAGTTTTGGAGAAACATACTCTGTATGCAAAGCCATCCAAATGTTCTTTTGGTGTACAAGAGGTAGAGTACTTGGGTCATATTGTATCCCATGAAGGCATCAAAGTTGATCCTCATAAGATCAAAGCTATGGTGGAATGGCCAAGGCCCAAAAATCTCAAAAATATTCGTGGGTTCCTAGGACTAACAGGGTACTACAGAAGATTTGTGTGGGGATATGGTAGAATAGCAACCCCACTCACTGCATTGCTAAAGAAGGATGCCTTCCATTGGATAGACGTAGCCACTAAATCCTTTGAGTAGCTGAAGGAAGCCATGTGCAACACCCTAGTTTTGGCTACTCCCAACTTCTCAAAAACCTTCATTGTTGAATGTGACACTTCAGGATCAGGATTGGGAGTAGTTCTAATGTAGGAAGGAAGACCAATTGCATTTGAGAGTCACCAATTCAAAGGAAAAGATCTGCTCAAACCTATCTATGAGAAAGAAATGATGGCTATTCTTCATGCGGTCAAGCAATGGAGGCCCTATCTCATGGGTAGACACTTCAAGGTAAAAACTGATCATGATAGTCTCAAATACTTTTTGGAGCAAAGGTTATCATCTGAGGAACAACAAAAGTGGGTAACAAAAATGTTGGGTTATGATTTTGAAATCATATACAAAAAGGGTAAAGAAAATGTAGTAGTTGATGCGTTGTCCAGAAGGGATACATCCGCAGATGCCTTACTATGTGGAATGTCCATGTTGACGGCCGATTGGGTGGATGAAGCAAGATTGGAATGGAATCAAGATAAGGATACACAATCTCTAATACAAAATATCAAGCAAGGATCTATGACATCTAACAAATTTGAGTGGAAAGGTAATGCCCTATGGTACAAGGATAGGTTATACTTGAGTAAAGATTCTAAGTTGAAGCATAAGATTTTTGCAGAGCTACATGCCTCACCTGTTGGAGGACACTGGGTTTTTGAAGACATATCATAGAATAAAAAGAGAATTATTTTGGGAAGGACTCAAGGGGGATGTACAAAAGTTTGTATCAGAGTGTTTAGTGTGCCAATAGAACAAAGGGGAAACAATTAAGACACCAGGTCTGTTGCAACCCTTACCAATTCCTAGCCAGAGATGGGAGGAGGTCTCCATGGATTTCATCACCGGATTGCCTTGTTTAGAGGGTAAGAATGTTATTTTCATGATTGTGGATAGGCTCACAAAATATGCCCATTTTTGTGCCCTATCACATCCATTTGCAGCTAGTACAGTCGTAGCTATTTTTTTGGAGACAGTTCAAAGGCTACATGGAACCCCAAAGATAATTGTAAGTGATCGTGATCCTATTTTCACAAGTAATTTTTGGACGGAATTATTTTCATGTTTGGGTACTCAGCTAGCTCATAGTTCATCTTATCATCCTCAAACTGATGGGCAAACAAAAGTGGTCAACAAATGCTTAGAGGGGTATTTACGTTGTTTTGTATCAGATAAGCAAGAAAGGTGGATTAAATGGCTACCACTGGCAGAATGGTGGTATAACACATCTTTTCATACCTCTTCTCAAATGACCCCATTTTTAGCATTATATGGTTACCATCCACCTTCTATCACTTCCTCCTTGAGGGTGCAAACTAAGGTCAGAGATGTTGAGGAACACATTCAACATCAACAATAGGTTTTGGCTAGTTTGAAGGAGAATTTAGCATTAGCACAAAACAGGATGAAACAACAAATCAGATCAACACCGTAGTGAAAGACATTTTGAAATTGGTGACTGGGTTTTTGTACGTCTCCATCCTTACAACAAATGTCCCTAAAGCAACAGAAAAAGGAAAACAAACTTGCTCCTAAATATTATGGCCCTTATCAGGTTCTACAGAAAATTGGTAGTGTTGCTTATAAACTAGAGTTGCCTCCATCTTCACACATACACCCAATATTCCATGTTTCATGCCTAAAGAAGGTTATTGGATATAAATTTGAAGCCTAGAAAGAGTTACCAAAACTTGACGAGGAAGGAAGAATCATTTTGGAGCTAGAGAAGATTCTACAAACACGTACTAAGAGGCTGAGAACTAGAGACATTAAGGAATATCTGATCAAGTGGAAGAATCTGAGCATAGAAGACACCACCTGGGAGGATGAAGGTTTTTTGTAGAACATCCAAGATTATTCAACATTGAGGACAACGTTGGTTTGAAGGGGAAGGGCATGTTATGCCCTTAACCTATTGTTTGTATTAGGATATGAGTAGCCGACTTGTGGCTTACCATATCATTTTATTATATCATTTATACTTTCTCATGCTTAATAGGTCGGCCTTGGTGATGGCCATAGCATATGAATAGTATATATAGGGGATTATAGGTAGTATTTCATTATCATTTGAGCATTTGAGTCTTATTATATGGTTTGGAGGTTGCCCCTCGAAGTGGCGAAGCTATTCTAATTGCATATTGAGATCATTATTATGAAATATTGTGTTATTTGGTGTTCTATTGTTGTTCATAATCTAAATTATACAAGTAATTTCATTATGGTCGATTAAACTCGTAATAATTAAAATCCTCTAACTTCTAACATAAAATTTTCCATTACATACTCAACCACAAAATATTCATTGTCACCAATATTAATCCTTGACATTACATGTACACTAAGCCTTACCAACATCAATGTGTTGCACATTGTCTCATGCTTCTTGTAGACATAGATATCGAATGCATCCATCAAAATTTTGTCAAAGGACAAACCATTTCTAACACACTTGCAGATGTACCTCTCTCTGAAACCAATCTTCTAACTTTGACTTCCCTGATGAATCCATTACTACCCTCTCCTTGGATGATATCATTTACCAGATGACCTTATTCTTCAATGTTTCCAAATTTCAGTGTGGGGGTGGTGTAGGAGTTATCCTCATTCCTCTTAATAATGTGCATATGTCATTATCTTTCAAACTAAATTTTTATTATACTAACAACATCACTGAATATGAAGCACTCGTGTTAGGTATTCAAACCACCATAGCCTTATATGTTAAATCAATTAATATCTTTGGTGACTCTCAACTGGTTGTGAACCAATTAAATGGTATATATCAGTTTCATAATGAGATACTTCAAAATTATAAAAATCATGTTGACATGCTTTTGACTACCTTTGACCATTATGAACTTTAAACCACCCCACATTCCACTAACAAATTCATAGACACCATGGTTTGTCTTGCTTCTCAAATACCCACTTCGCCCTCCGACTCAAAAATATTTGTCATAGTATAAAGGTTACAATCACCTTATTATCTATTCCGAGATGTTAACTTTGTAGGAAACATTGAAACTGACCCATGTGACCTTTGGTATAAGCAATTTGCTTTGATTACCTTTCCCTTTCAATTCTTCCTCCAGATCTTACTTGCAATGGACAACGATCCTTCCTCAAAAGTGTCTCTCATTATGTCATCATGGGTGGTCTTCTCTATAAATGTGGATTTGACGGTATCCTCTTATGATGCCTTACAAGTTCTAAAATCCCATACACCATCAAGGAAGTTCATGACGGGATTTGCAGAGGTCATTTTAGTGGCTTCATTATTGCTAAGTGCATCCTTTGCCTTGGCTATTACTAGCCAACCCTAAACCAAGACTATTGTGAATATGTCAAATGTTGTGTGAAATTTCAGCAACATGCTAATATTCATCACACCCTTAGTCATGCCTTACAGGTTACATGAGACCTTTGGCCTTTCTCTCAATGGGGTTTGGATCTTATCGAAGAGATTAACCCTCATTCTTCCCAACATCATCAATGGATTATTACTACTACTGAATATTACACTAAATGGGTGGAAGTCATACCTCTCATTTCTAAAAAAGATGAGAAAATTTTTGAATTCATTAACCATCACATCATTTATCACTTTGGTGTTTCTCACCGCTTCATCACTAATAATGGAAAACAATTTAAAAATAAAACCCTACAGAAACTATGTGACACCTTTGGAATTAAACTCGGTATCTCTTCACCTTATTATCCTTAAACAAATGACCAAGTTGGAATCAACTAACAAAACCCTAAACAAAATTCTTATGAAAGTGGTTGGCGATCTTGGTAAGGATTGGCACACATAAATTCCTCTTTCCTTATGGGCTTATCACATTAGTATTCACACATCAATTGTTGCCAAAAATTTATCTTTGGTCTAGTGTACAAAGGATTTCTTTCCTCTCGAAGTCTAAATTCCATTTCTTCATATCTCACTAATATTTTTTTGGCACAAGCTTGGGTTATTAGATGGACATCATCTAAATTCTCTTGATCACCTTCAAATCTACCAAAAAATTATCAAATGTGCCTATGATAAATGAGTCCAAGAACAAACCTTCAAGGTCAATGATCTCATCCTGAAGGAAAATCAACATGTAACAAAATCGGAGAAAAGTAAACGGGGCAAGTTCACTCCTAAATGGCTTTGACCCTATATCATTACCCATGCCTATGGATCAGGTTCTTGTTGTTTATCTTCCCTCTAATATAAATCCAAACTTGAGCCCCTTAATGCCTTGCATTTTTTACCATTCTATTGTTGAATCAAGTCCTATATCACCTTTTATCTATTAAACACTTGTTCCTTAAGAAACCTTCACCCTCCACTTATTTATTTTAAGGATAACGACTAAACAAGAATCATATGATTATCTCTGTCACCTTTCAACCTTATCTTCAATATGAGTATTGTGGCTCTACTCATGGCATGATTCTCATGAATAATTTTTGATCCTTTTTCAAGATGGAATCCCATGGTCATTCATCATGTAAAACCTTTCTTTTATAGCTAACCTCTGTGTGTTATGGTTTTCCTTCATAAAAGAAACATATACTCCTTTATAGTCTTGTTCACGACCTAAAAGTCCAAAAAAAAGTTCAAAAGTAATATATAGGATTTTCATATTCAACCCCTTAAGTCAAACTTTTGGCACATAGATGATTCTATCAAAAAGGAAATCTATATTTCTATCTTGATTCTATAAATAGATTGTTCCCTCAAAGAAAAGTCATACAAAGCTAGCCATACTATACGTAGTCTATCCAAAAGAAGACTATTTCTACAAAATAAAAATAAAATATTCTTGAAGCTTCCCACATCAATCAACTTCACAAAGACCTCAAGGAGTCATTATATTTATCCCACATAGACTTCCCACATCAATCAATCTATCAAAAAAATCAAAAAGAAAATACAAAAATCAAGAGAAGTATAAATTTTTCATCATGGACTTGCCTATTTCAGTTTTGTGTATCTTACGAGAAAGAGGCAAGTTGTATCACAATAAGGTTATGTTAAACAATCCATTTCACCTCATCTTGCTTTATTTATTTTCTTCTACCTACTCAAGGTATGTGCCGCAAATGTGACATTTCGTGATCATGTAACTTCCTTCACCATTAGAACAGTCAATCATGCACTAGCCTTTGGGGTTTAAGTTCATCAACCCATCCTCGGTATGCTCATTATGGTCCTTGCCACTTCTAGAGAATTCCACCTCTTTTACCATTCATCTCTTTTCTTACTTATTTATTCTACTACGTAGGACTATACCTATGTCACCTACATTCTAGGATTTATTTTACTTCAACCATGCTTATTAAACCTAAACTCAACCATGCCTAAAACAACCTACACTCAACCATGCCTCAAATACCTAGACTCAATCATGCCTAAAACCTACTGACCCATTCATCTACCCCATCATATTATTCCCTAGCTTATGGGAGAACTACATCAGCTTGAGGCCCCTTTTTGTCAAGGCTATGTAGGTAGCACTCCTAGGGCATGGGGCCCTTAGAGGTTAGCTTGGCCACTTTTACCCCTAACCATTTTTCCCCTTTACATTCACATTCTAACCTAGTTAGTTTCCATTTACACAATAACTTGGAGATTAATATATTAAAAAATCATACATTATTTCATCATACCTACCATTTTATAACCTCAACCATATCATACATCAATCATTTAACATTTCCATGATATCAATTACTTGGAAATTTAAACACAACATACATACAACACATCATTTCCATAAAATTAGTAACTTGGAAATTTTCAAACTCAACCATGCCTACACCTACCTCAACCTTTCCTAAATGGCCTAGACCCAACCATACCTAAATGACCTAGACCCAACCATGCCTAAATGACCTAGACTCAACCATTCCTAACTCACCTAGTTTCCATAATATAACAATAATAATGGAAATGAAAACCAAGTACATCATCAATCCAATAATCATCATCAACTATATAAAAGGGAGTGTATGTGTATCAATACATATATACATAGGGATAAATAATCAAAGTATCTCAAAAATCTCATATAAAATTACGAAATCTTTGGCACGCATGCCGATATATATATCAAAATCAAAATACAATGCCACATCTCATAAATATCTCATCCCCATCTGAGGCCCTCCTCTCCACTCTCACATGTCTCCTCCTCTCGCCTAAAACCCTTTTCACCTTACCCAAGTTTGAATTTAGCCTTTCAACTCAACCTAATGACCTTATTACCTACAACCCAACCTCACAATCAGTTGGGGCATTTATACTCCTCTAACATGGCCTTACCTATAGCCTTTTCTAAACCATCCAACCCAACCTCGCCCATTGTGACACACAAATTTGCTTATTATCTATACCTTACGATGATGCTACTCGTGTTGTTAAGCCTAATGACCTTACCTTATCTAATTTCATGTTGTTTATCTTGACCTAACCTTTGGTGCCCTGGAATAAACCTATTTGCCATTCCTACACCTTACCTGGTTATGTTTTAGGATCTTATCATATAGCTTGGATACCTTAACCACTTCAACCTTGTTTGGATAAACATATTGACATTTGATGAAGTTGATTTTGCATGCTCTTCAACTTGGTACCATATCACATTCTATATGTGTGTGTATGTGTTATACTATCACTACCTATTACTTAAACTAAACTCACCCTTACCTAAAACCCACCTACCCCTATTTTCATCACTTACACATTTATCAAACCACTCACTGACTCCATCTATTACCTCATTAGATCCTAGTTTGAGGGGGATCACCTCCACCCATACTTGGGGAAACCTAATCTTCACTCATACATGAGAAAATGAATTCCTTTTTTCAGTGTCTCTTATCAATACAAGATCCGTGACAAAAGGGGAAAATGTAGACACCAAATTTGGGTCACACTCCCTTTTTCCCTTTAATTAATTAACGTAACGTATTCACCTAAGTGACCTAGACTCAACCATGCCTAACTCACCTAGTTTCCATAATATAACAATAATAATGTAAATGAAAACCAATACATCATCAGTCCAATAATCATCATCAACTATATAAAAGGGAGTATTTGTGTATCAATACATATATATCTTGAGGGATAAATAATCAAAGTATCTCAAAAACTCTCATCTAAAATCGGGCATTCTTTGGCATGCATGCCGATATATATATCAAAATCAAAATAAAATACCACATCTCATAAATATCCCATCCCCATCTGAGGCCCTCCTCTCTGCTCTCACATGTCTCCTCCTCTCTCCTAAAACCCTTTTCACCTTACCCAAGTTTGAACCCAACCTTACCACTCAACCTAATGACCTTATTACCTACAACCCAACCTCACAATCAGTTGGGGAATTTTTCTCCCCTAACATGGCCTTACCTACAGACCTTTCCTAAATCACCCAACCCAACCTCACCCATTGTGACACTCGAATTCACTTACTAGCTATACCTTGTGATGATGCTACTCGTGTTGTTCAACCTAATGACCTTACCTTACCTAATGTCATGTTTTTATCCTGACCTAACCTTTGGTTCCCTAGAAAAAACCTATTTCCCATTCCTGCACCTTGCCTGGTTGTGTTTCAGGATCATATCATATAGCCTTGATACCTAAACCACTTTAACCTTGTTTGGATAAACATATTGACATTTTATGAAATATATTTTGCAAGCTCTTCAACCTGGTACCATATCACATTCTATATGTGTGTGTGTTATACTACCACTACCTATTACCCAAACTAAACTCACCCTTACCTAAAACCCACCTACCCTTATTTTCATCACTTACACATTTATCAAACCACTCACTAACTCCATCTATTACCTCATTAAATCCTAGTTTGAGGGGGATCACCTCCACCCATACTTGGGGAAACCTAATCTTCACTCATACATGAGAAAATGACTTCCTTTTTTTAGTGTCACTTATCAATACAAGATACATGAAAAAAGGGAAAATGTAGACACCAAATTTGGGTCACACTCCCCTTAGTCCCCTTTAATTAATTAACATAACATATTCACCTAACCATGACCCCTTACCCCACATTCATATTAATTTAATTACTTACAATTGAATTAATGTTCATCCTCACATTATTAATTAACTTAATTACTTTAATTAAGTTAATTTACACCTCACCTAGCCACATCACTAGACACCTCACCATGGACTTATTCCTAGCCTATTAATTAACTAAGATTAAGTATCTACTTATCTTAAACAATTGAGACTCTTTCAAACCCTAAAATTAAAGTCCTATTCCTTCTCCAACAACACTCCCACTTATCTAAGCGCCAACCCTCACTTGAGACCTGGATTAGCAATCAAGATCATGCCAAACATAGTAAAGATCAGGCTATTTTTGGTAACTTTGACTAATTCACCCTAACCGACATCGTTTTATCCTCGGCTAACGTCACTCACCTAAACTACCATCAATTCCTTTATATAAAATTTTACAACTCTTTACACGGGTTGGTCATTCAATTTTGGGAATTCTATTGCAATCAAGTGTGAGTCTCAAATCCATTCCTGCATCTAAACGATGACAACACACCACCAGAGTGTAGCACAAGAAACATGTTCTCTTCCAGAGTGTAGTATCCACGGGAACACATAGGTTGCACTATCGTGGCACTAAACCAACCATCACCTTGCCTATCAACCACCAACCACCTTCATTCATGAGATCTTCATAGAAACAAGTAAGTAACGTGGTTTTCATCATCTATGCTTACTTTACTATAGATCTTTTACTTCTTTCAATATTTCCATTTCTGCTATTACCCGGATATCTCCATCTTCCCACCAATCCACCTACCCAACCATTTCAAGTCTTTCCACCTTTCTTAACCTCTTCCTCTACATTCTTGAGTCTTCTTAGCCATATTATGATCCTAACCACACCTTCCTCACTCTCTGTGTAATCATAGAGGGGTTAAGAATCTAGTTTTATTAATTTATCACCCATTGCCCCTACCACCATCGGTTTCATCCCTATACCAGAATCAGTTACCTGACTGATATTGGTCTCTGTGTTATTTTACACCCTCAAAACAACAAGCCTTCTATTTAACCAAAACCAACACAGACATCACATAATCAATCTTAGACCTTTATCAAACCTCTCAAAACTCCGTCTGAAAAAACCTTTGGTTTCATTATACTTAATGATGCATTTCATATTTAACATTAAATATAGCATATTTTTGTATTGAGAAACCTAAATCATTGCATTACAATAGGACCTTTTTATTTCAGTTTCTTATTTACATTAAATTAAATAGTGGATTGACAACCTCTCTAGGAAGCATCACACTTCCTAGATCTAGCATACACTAAGCAATCCCTTTGTCCTATACAATTTAATGCTCTTTTATGATCTTATTTTGTATTTACAGGTAGTCATTCCCAGACAAAAAGGATTTATCTACGATCAAATTGGATAACGTCAACAACATGCACATTCTACCTTCCACCTTCACTTCACAGGTATTCCTCCTTAACGACTTACCTTCTATTTGTTTCATCCTAGAAAGCTTCAACTTATTAGTGAAACAATTGTATAATGTAGAATGTAGTCTAAGTGTAGAATGGATGGCGAATGATGCATGATGTGTGTGATAAAAGATAAATATGTAGTGCTTATAGTGTAGTGCATGGGGTTCGGTGTAATGGTACTCCTCAATAATGAGTGTGAACCAAATCACTAGAGTGTGTCATCGGGTAACGACACTAAATTATATGATGAATATGCTAAATGTGAGAAAAATGAGGGTGTGAGAGTATGAAAAATGTGATTATGCTAAGATGAAGTATGCAAGAATGTGGGGAGTGTGATGTAGAAGTATGTAGATATGATAGACTAAAAGGGGGAGAATTAGGTAGTATTCCCCTCAAGTGTGTACGTAAGTAGCTCATGTAAATTCATCTAGAAGTTCTTCATCTTTTGGGTCATAATCAAATGGGTAAGCATTAGTAACTTGGTAAGAAATGGTGTCTGGTTGGTCACGTAAGGAGCCATTGAGGTGTAAGTGATACATACCCATAGCATATTCCTCATCAGTGAAGGGAGGAAGTGGGAAACCATGTGCATACCAATGAGTAAGGTTTTGTGTATAGCCTAGGAAATAACTATTGCAGATGAAAATGCATCCAAAATGCATAGGGAAAGATATATCCGTATGGTCGGGGTTGAGAGTACCTCCAATATCCGTATGGTCGGGGTTGAGAGTACCTCCAATATAATCAAGCCATGATTGGCCTAATGTGAGTGGTGAATATATAGGAGTGTGGACAAGAAAAATCATGAGATAAAATATATAAAGACTATAAGTGGAAAGGATGATGATATACCCATAATAAAGATGAGAAGCATATGGCATAGGATGGAGATCATCGAAGGTAAGCCCTAAGCAAGTCAAACCCTCATGTGTACATATAGTGTCATCGCACGTAGGATCAAATGGAATGTGTTCCCAATATGAATTATTCATGAAAAGAGTGCAAGTGAATGGTGGGCATGCTAAGATGTTTGATGTAAGTGAAGGTGAATGTGATAGAGCGATGTCCATAGAGTGGACAAGTCCCTGATAAGGAATCATATCAATAGTAGCAGTAGGTGACATAGGAGAAACAACATTTATCACACAAATGGTATTATCAAGTGGTGGTAAGTGAGGGAATTTATCTAGAGGTTGAGGATTGTTGGTAGCGTTAGTACGTGGAATGGGGAGACTAGTGTTAGGAGCATAATCAAAGTACCAAAATGGGTCACAGTCTATGGGAGAAAGTATATTCAATACCATCATGAAGGAATTTAACATAATGATACACGATAGATGTAATGGCTTGCATGCAATGAAGCCATGGCCTACCAAATGCAGGCAGTTGTAAGAGATTGGGAAGTCAATAATAAAGAAGATAGTGTTAAACCTTGGTCATTAGTTTTTCATTGATTTCAAGTGGCATTGATGGCAAAGGAGTGAAAGTTGAAGATGTTTGAAGCTTGCAAGAGAGAGTTCATGATGGTCTCATTATTGCGGGCTTCGTTGGTGAGGAAAAAGTCTAGTGGAAGCATGGAAATGGTAGGTATGGCTTTTTATATGTGATATAGGTCAGTTATGATGGTATAATCATGATAACAAGCTCTTATAGTGAGTATCAGGTCAATTGGTGGAAGTCTCAGGTCAAATTGATTCATTTAGGTTTATTTCTTGAGCTTGATGAGGTATGAAAGGCTAGTACATGTCATGACAAGACCATGAGAGAATGGAATCAGCCTATTAATGTTTTCCAAGGAATATTTGAGCAAAAATAAAGCTTATTCTAGGTCCTAAAGGAAAAATTCAAAAGTTAGCCAAGGTTGTCCTTGAGGAACTTAGTTGTTCTTGCATGCAAATGAGATGGGTTAGAAAATTTAATATATATCCATATCAAAAATATCATGGAAAATGATGGAGGAAGGTGTCCTTTGATTCATACAAAATTTCAAGTCCTTCTGAGGTCATTTGGGCAAGTTGTTCAAGTTTTTCTAAATCAGCCTTCTTGAAAAATGTAGTTTGGGATGCCCGGCTTCTTAGGTCTCAAGAAAACATATGAAGCCTCCTTTGAATAAATCATTGAATGAATTTTTGAATATAACTATGAGTATGAGGTTTTTCAAAAATTCTAATGAAGATTGGTTGAGAAATAACGAAGTTATGAGTGTTTTTCTCGACAAGGTTGTTTTTCGTCAAATCATGTCTTCTTGAAATGGTAGGCACAATCCGAGTAGTTTTCAATTAAATTGGCTCATGTAAGATAGCTGAGCATCTCGGGAGTGAATAATACTATATCCAGGCCTTCTTGGTGGTAGTTTTATCAAGTATATAATTATTGTACGTTTTATACCATGTTGTTGCAAGATTGGGTAAGTTTTAAAGTGCTTGAGGAATGTCCATGTGTAGAATGATAATGATCTCTCTCTAGGTAAAATGTGAAGCTGTTGGAATATCCTTGTTAGACCCTAAATATCGGCTAAGTACCAAGAGGTGCATGTGTGTAGGATCAGTAAATAGAAGGTTTCTCGGGAAAAGTGCACGGGAAAAGGATTTAATAAGGGTTTAAGTTAAACTAGGGTGCACATAGGAGGTAGAACAAGGGTTTAAAGGGCTTATACATATTTGGCATCATAGATTCACTTGAGGAAAAACGTGAGGACCCGAATAGATGTGATAAGTTTATAAGGTAATAGCTTGGAACTTTGGAGGTCAAGAAAAGGATATTCCACACAAAGAATATTCCTAGAGGCACAATTCTGAGTTAGTGGAAGGTTTTATAAGGAGGATAAGCATTCGTCAATGGAGGACCACATTAACACTTGGCACACAATATAATCAAGAGATAAGTCATGGCGATGGACATTGATCCTATTTAAGGAAGTTCTTGGGACTGGAACAAAAAAATAAGGGGAGAAGGGAGAAGGTAGTGTGAGATTGTTAGAAGGTACGGAGTACCGAGAAAAGGAGGGTAACAAGATGTAAAATGTTGGGAAATGATAAGGGTTTGGATATCATGATGTTAGGGCTCGAGTTCTTGGTGCTAGAGGGTTGTAAGGGATATCATTAAGCATATGTATGGGTACTGGGGTCTATAACAAGGGTTATAATGGGGAAAGTATAGTTAGGATCTTTGATAAGATTAGTTTGCAGGGGTTGGATCTTTTTCATTTGATGTATATGGTCTGAGATGACCCTTTTGAATGTAGTATGGCTACCAAAGACTCTTTTTAAATCAATATACATGGATCTATTCTATACATCTTATTTATGGGTGTAAAACCTCATGTTATTTGGCTTTTCATGACTTAGATCTAGTTTCTTATGCTTCATACAATGTTTATTTATCTTTTGTGATGCATTGATGTGTAGATTTGTTAGTTATATCTTCTACCTTTTGAGTAGATGCATGTACTTCTATTTTTGCAAATAATCCTCCATTAATGGTATAACTCTCTTGCAAATATCACATAAAGGAGGGGCTCGGCACCCGCGCATGCCTTGGGTGAGTGCCCAGTGTATGTGGGGTGATAGCCGATGCACTTGGGGTTAGAAGGAAGTATTGAGGGTAAAATAATGACTACATCTTTGTTTCATTGTCAAGACATCTTTTGAAGATATTGTGAGAGAAATGTGTAATGATGGAGCACTTGACCTTGGGACACAGTGTTGAGATCTAGTTTAAAGCATGGATGATTTTTCTCAGAGGTTCAAGACTAGTTCCGAGTTTGATGCATGAAAATGGGTGGAAGAAAACTCGTATCATGAATACTATGAGACATTCTTCAATTATTTCCCAATAGAGTTGTATGAATGGCTATTAGCATGTGCATCAAGGAAAATTTGGTACTATAGACCTTGTGTTTGGACCGAGGAGAAATATCAGCGGTTGCATGATGTCGATCCGACATGGACCCATGTTTTTATCTTTGGTGGATTAGAGTCTTGACTAGTTATACCTCGAAATATGCTATTTATACGTATTCTTTCTCGAAGATTGCTTTGAGTTTGAGTTCTTAAGGGAGCCTAGAGGATCATTCTTATGTGTTATTCCACTGGCTATCAAGAACATGGTCATTACTTTGAGTTTGGAAGCCTTTCCCAAAACTAGCTAAACTCTGTTAAGTGTAGGGCGCAGAAGCTGGCATGGTAGAAGGATGGTAGAGATTGCGGCAGAAATGGAGAGAGAGGAGATGCAGATCAAGTATAATGAATCTTAAGAGATGGAGTTAGCAAGAAAATGTGAAGCTACATGAGTGATGGATTTATGGAGGTAGACATTACATGAAGGATTTGAGGTTCACGCGGAGGACATGGAACCTGAGAAGTCTAAGCTACCCCATCTTGGTAAGCATAGAAGAGAAACCCCTTGGATTCTAGAGAGATCTCATCATATGAAGAAAAGAGAAGAGCCATAGGAACACAACTTAACCCACATGGTGACCAGAATCTTTCACTTAGTTTTTCAGTTCTTGAGATAAGTTTTGATAATCCAATTGGTATCGATATTTGTAGTCGATCGACACCTAGGAGGTGTAATTTTTCATTAGGTACATCAATGACTGTAAAATAATTTCGTGTTTGGGGGTATTTTATCTCGGAACAACATTTGGGCAAGGTGTGGGACATAATTTTTGAGTATCGTGTCTAGGAATGGCGTGGGAAACATATCTAGGAGTGGTTTGGTATCACACACTGCAAAGACACGCTTGAAGCACGATGGTGGGTTCGGAGGGCACAACTGCGTTAGGCCCCTTACCTATGAAAAGAGGAGGATATGGTGGATCTGGAGGAGTTGGCACTAGTGGATCTAGTGGGTCGTATGGTAGAGGTAACATTGGAGGAAATATAAGGGTACAAGGTCCACAATAACATTAATAGGTGTTTTATGATATGTCGCTCCACATTCCTTATTACAAGGGTGTTGATTATGCCATGGAACATGTACACAAGTGTAAGTTACTACAACATGCGAAGGAAATCACTACCCTAGAGTGAAAATAAATTAGGTTTACAAGCACGTTATAAGGACACATGCATAGCTGGTACAGAAGTATGACCCACACCAAACAGTGGTGGATTACATTATGCTATGTAATGCCTTTTTGGCGGAGTTCCACATACCTAAGTTTTAACATAAAAACATCAGCATGTTGAAGGATATTTAGCAAGGAATGGTAGAGATTTTATAGGAGTATGACATACATTTCAAGACTCTCCTATCCAAGTTATCTTATGACATTCACCCTTCGTAGCATGCTCAATGGTTCATTGGAGGAATAATTACACCGTTTAAGAGGGTGCTTTCACAGAATAATTTCATAGATCCACGTGAGGCCTTGGAGGATGCCTTACACATGGAGGTAGTAGGAAGCATTGATACATGAGTTAGTCCATTCCTAAAAGCCCAAATTGTTGCAATGACAAAACAACTAGAGAAATTGTTTGTGAACTCAGCTCATGAGACTCACAATAGGTTATGGTGTATGGATTGTGAGGTAGAAGGGCATACAAAGGAAAATTTTCCTTGGATATCAGTACAGCGTGATGATGATAGATGTGATATTTTCCATGGAGATCATGATGTAAGTAGGTGTCCGCTACTGCAACGTGTAATCCATAAGAATGTGTCTTGTTATTGCAAAATTTTCACCTCTACTACTCATGACACCAAGGATTGTATATTGATTGACAAAATACATGATGCCATATATATTGGTATAGACTAGACTAGTATTACAAGTAGTTCCAAGTATGAGGGTCATTATTATGAAGGGCACGTGAATAGAGGGAGTCACGGAAGAGGATTTTGTGGAGGATTTAGAGGGTCTGTGGAAAATCCTCATTCACCAATGGAGGATTTAGAGGTCCTGTGGCCTCGATCTACTATAGTGTTCTTGGTGTGGAAAAAACAAAAATATGAGGAATGCTTGGAATTATTTGAACACATGAGCCAAAAGTAATGGAAGGATAAGGGCACTAGGATGGTGAGTGTAAAGCATGTTGATCAATAATGGATGCCAAGAATGACATGTGAGTCAGAGTTAGAACCTATATTGGTGATGACATGAGTTGAGGTTGTGTGTGCCAAGGAGATACCAAAGAAAAGGTCATTGATTATAAGAGAAGAAGTGGTACATGGGAAGTATCCAGACCCTACGCATCAAAAATAAGTCTATCAAGAGACCATGGATGTAATCAAAAGTCTTCAAGGGGAAATTCAGTGTCTAAAAGAGAAATCCAGGAAGTTAGAGCAGAAGAAAAGTGTTGAGGTCCCTCAATCAGATATAGATGATGTCAGAGAAGTGTGTAAGATGTTGTGCCAAGAGAATATCATTCCTCTATTAGGAGAATGGTTGAGAGATAAAGTACCAAGCACTAGAGGAGAGTGCGAGAGGTAAGTTTTGCATGCTAATCTACCTCCCCACAACCTTGACTATGATAAGGAGATTACCTTGAATGCAATTGTTGATGGATGGATCCTAAGTAATATTATAATTGACACGGCACCAATGTTAGCATTCTCACCCTCGAAAAATGGAATCAAATGAGAAGGTCCCCATTACATACATCTTCAAATGTGTTGTATATGGCTAATAAGACAAAGGCAATTCCCATTGGTGTTTCAAAGGATGCTTCTATCACTATCCAAGGAGAAATTCACTAGAGACTTCAAAGTCTTAGCGCTTGCTGAGGTGGAAAACTTTCCAATGTTACTTGGGCACCCTTGGTGCTATAAGAACAATGTTGACTTATGTTTCAATAAGGGATATATAAGTTTTGAGAACAAGGAGGAATGTGTTATCATTCCTTTGATGAGATGGGAAGTTAGCACCTATACTAATCCCTTGGGAGAAGAATACCTAGATAGAATCTATGTGCACACTATCAGGGACCTTGAGGTTGTACAACCAACAAAAGAAGGCATTATTCAGTGGGAAGACACTCAATCTATAAGTGATATATCAAGTGTTACATGTAACAATTGGGCACAATGGACATATGAGTTAGTCAGAAGGCAGTTAAGAGGCTCTGTGACAAGAGTAACAAAGGTGCACTTAGTCAAGCACCTGGGAGGAAAACAATTGCCGAGTTACACTGGGGGAGCCAACCCTGATGTTTTCATGTGAGCAATGGAGACCCAAAGTGGAGATGCGAGGTTGAAAGGAGAATTATGCTTAGCTATACCTTGCTTAGGACCATAGCATGTTGATGGGTGACCCATCACGATAACCTTCTAGAGTGGCACGAGGTGAGAATCACATTCTCTATTAGGTTTCTCTGAAGCAATGCACCTATTGTTATATAAGATTATCATGGGAAGGAACCCACCTCATTTCACATCTAGGCATGTGAGAAGGCTTGGATGAAAGGAATGGAAGTATTGCCTCCATCTTTATGGGTGCATAATATTTACTCCACCTTAAAGGGATACGCACTCAGAGTAGTATGCCTCGAGAGGAAATTGACAAGATTGATGGCTGATATCCTTCAAGATTTCGAGTATCAAAGTATTAAACCATTGGTGAATGAGGCACTACAGGTTTTTAAGAACCTAACTATGGGAGATAGTGTCATGGTAAAGGATAAAGTACTAGATTTTTTGGGTTGACTGTCTTGGAAGCATGATTTGATGACAAAGAATCGGAGGAGGTACATCTTGAGCACACATGCAAGGAAGAAAAGAAAATAAAATTAGTGTACGTGATAGATGGTGAAGAGGTGGAAAATTGCATGTTAACCATATTTTGGGCATGCGGGAGGTTATGTATATAGTGCGGATGAGAAAGTGTGCACCTACCATGAACCCCTAAAAACCAATAAGGTTAACATTGGTTCAAAGGCGGAAGCTAAGGAGGCTACTATTGAAGATTAATAAACAGAAAAGGAGGTTTTAAAGGTCATTGACTTATTATGCAAATTTTAGGATTTGTTTTCACACAAGTACCATGATCTTAAAGAACTTCACCAATCCTTGGGAGAAATTAAAATCAAGTTAAAGGAAGGTGTGCACCCGATTTGGAAGAGACCTTATCAAATGAATCCTAATATGCGCACCAAAGTCAAGGAGGAGATTGACAAGATGATCACACCGTGCATCATTAAGGCTATTGAGGAATTGGAGTGGATAAGTTCGATGGTCATCAATATTAAGAAGGATGGAAGGATAATGATTTGTGTTGATTATAGGTATTTTAATGCAGTATGTTTCGTTGACCCTTTTCCAACCCCCTTCACTAAGGATATCTTGGAAGGAGTAGCTGGGCATGAGATCTATTCTTTCATGGATGGATTCTCGTGGATATCATCAGGTTAGAATTTCAAAGGAGAACCAAGAAAAGAAAACTTTCACCACTGAATGGGGAATTTTTTCCTACATGGTCATGCGCTTTGACTGAAGAACACACCGTTGTATTTTCGTGCATTGTGGTTCAGAATTTTAGGACTTCATCCATAAGTTTCTTCTAGTCTATGTTGATGATTGGATGGTTTATGGAATATTAAGATACAATTGCAACAATCTTTTTTTGATGTTTGAGAGATGTCAATAGTTGAGTATATCTCTCAACATTAAGAAATGTTTTTTCATTATTTCTTCGAGAACCTTGTTGGGGTATATCATATGTAAGGAAGGATTGTAGGTGGATTTTCGTGCCATTAGAGGGATTGTTGAAGCACATAAGTACATTTCATTGGGGAGAAGCATGTGAAGCTAACATTTAATACATTGAAGAATAGGCTTATCACTACACCCATATTATGCTTTCCTTCCTAGGATAAGCCATTCCATGTACATGTTGATGCCTCAGGGATGGCAATTGGAGTAGTGTTGGCATAACCTAGTGAGGGGACTGTTGATCACCCTCTTTGTTTTGTAAGAAAGAAGTTGAAACCAGCAGAGCAAAACTATACTACTACCGAGCATGAGGCATTATTGATGATCTATGCACTACAAAAATTCAGACAGTATCTGTTGGCAACACCCTTTATATTCTACATGGACCACATGGCATTGAAGTACTTGGTAAATAAGCCCATTTTACAAGGGCGCATATGTAGGTGGGTCCTATTATTTCAAGAGTTTGAGTTTACGGTTATTGTAAAACTAGGTAAGAGTAATTTGGGGCTTGACCATTTATCAAGGATAGAATCAGGAGAGGATGTGCAAATAATTGAGGATATAATGCTAGATGCACAACTATTTAGATTACATTGCACGCCCTCATACTTGGAAGATATTGTTGTTTTTTTCTCAAAATAGGTGAGGCTTTAGAGGGAATAAAGACTTTGGAAAGGAATTAATTAGTCATACACGTCACACCCTACATATTTATTGGTGGAGACTTATACAAGTTATTTCGTGATCATATTTTTCATCGGTGCATGTTAGAGCATAAACGCACTGCAATCATGGAGGAAGAACATGGTGGAATCACAGGAGGACACTATACTAGAAATGCCACCGCATAGAAGATTTTACTAGCAGGTCTCTGGTGGGAAAGCATTTACCAAGATTGTATCAAGTATTGTAAGGCCTGTGACCACTACTAACACCTTGGTAAACCAAGGAAAAGAGATGAAATTACATTAAGACCAATTTCCAATGCAGAACCATTCTAGAAGTGGGAAATTGACTTCGTAGGCTCTGCATTTTCGTAGCCACACAAAGGACATGTTTGTGTTATATCATTACATGCATAAATTACCTTAAAAGGTGGGCGAAATGCACCTACAAGGGATTGCATAGTGATAATACAGTAGTTAGGTTCTTGTGGGAAAATATAATCAGTAGATATGGATGCCCACTAATCTTAACAAGTGATAGGGGTACTCATTTTTCAAATGAGACAGCTTAGAATCTTACTAGCATAATTAATGGTGGCCCATCACAATACTACCCCTTATCACCCATAAGCTAATGGGACTGCTTGAGGTGTTTAACAAAATTTTGAATCATACATTAACCAAGATTTGTGATGTGGGAAGAAAGGATTGGGATGACAAAGTTTTTGTTGTGTTATGGTCATATCAAACTACTTATAAGAGATTGAACAAGGCCACACCTTTTCAATTGGTGTTTGACATGGAAGTTGTGTTACCTATTGAATTCATGTTACCATCATTGTGTATAGTGTGCGCATGAGGGTTAGATGATGAACAAGCACTTGAGGAGAGGATTGATAAGTTGATGCAGTTGGATGAGAGGTGGGTTATTGCTCATTGGAGTCGAAAATAGAAAAATCTAGGAAGAAGGCATGACATGATATACACATCAAGAATAAGTAGTTTGAGGTTGGGTAGATGGTTCTCTTGTATGATTCCAAGTTTTTGTGCCATCCTGGGAAATTCAAAGTCCATTAGATGGGCCCGTACATTATATCCTATATACTTGATTCAGGAGCTTCCAATTACAAGCACTGGATGGAACATGGTTTCCAGGCCATTTCAATGGGAGTAGGTCAAAGCCCTACTATGAATAATTCTTCTTTGTGTATGTAACTAAGGTAGTATTGCCAGAAGCATAGGATTTACTTTGATGCAGTTTCCTTTCTTTATGTTTCCCTTTCTTGTTGCTTTATTTTGTGCTGTTGGTAGCCACTTATTATTTTCAAAAGTTTTCTATGCATAGAGGACCATGCATCCATTTTTGTGTGGGGTGGAGTGATATGAAAAGTGTTGGAAGCTATGGTTATTGATGGCTCAGGTTGAAAAATCAAAAACACGTGGATTGGAAGATCACGCATAGAAGAGGTGAACATAAGGGAAGGATGGTGTCAAAAGGCTTTATAGAAACCACGTACAAGAATGAAAAGCATAGGAACAACATGAGGTAGGCAATGTCAAGAACTAGGATTAGGACATAGAGGAAGAATGCCTTCAGTGTTGTACACACACGCGTAAGGATCTGTGGTTAGTAAGGGGTTTTTATGTGCCTGAAGGTTGCTGAAGTTTTTCACGTAGGATTGAGCATGGAGGAAAAGCACTGAAGGTTGGCGTTGGAAAAATTCACCTCATTTATTGCAAAGAAAATAAAAAATTATAAATAGAATATCGGGGGTGTATTATTTCCTACCTTGTGTTTTAAGTTATCAAAGAGCTCTCATAAACTAGGGCATCCTTGTGAAGAAGGTTTGAGAAGAGTTGTGAAGATTTTCATGTATAGCTAGTTTTATTAGTGAACATGAGTGGAAAGGAGTACATGGGCATAAGTGGAGAAGGTTGTGGAAGAATCCCATGGTTATTACACCATCTTATGGAAAAATGGTTTTCTGAGTTAGGGTCATAGCTGTGGCATGGGGTTTGAAGGAATTTTTACAAAGGAGTGGAGCCACAAAGTTGAGAAGAGCTAGGACTAGGAGAGAGGAAGAAGTTTTAAGGACCCGATGAAGGAATGGCACCAAGGAAAGTAGCAAACGTTTCACCGAAGAAGGGAAAGGCAAGGAAAACAAGCCATTTCTACTAGTTTTAATGAAGAATGGTATGTAGAAATGTAGTACCCAGACGGTGTATTACTTGGTAAGGAATGGGTGTCTCATGTCAAAAAGATGGCCATAAGTGATTAAAACCATTGAACAAGCACCACAAAGAATGAGATGACCCTAGAACTGGTTCACCCTATAGAGAAGAGGACACCAAATGGAATGCCTATCTATGACAATGAAGTGAAGGTGAAAATGGAGAAGGCTAGGTTGTTGTAACTCTACGAGTTTCCCTATTTCAGAAATCTTGAGTGACTATACCAATGGTTGATGTCATGCATGCATGAAGACCACTTCTATTTTGAGGTTGGAGGATGCATATAACCCCCAACTAATTTCTAAGTTTACTAGCCTTATCTGTGAAGGAGAATCATTGGACGATGATTTGGGAGACAAATAAGCCATTAACAAGACCGTTGAGGCTTATGACTATGAGAAGGGTTCACACTACTTTGAAATTACTGTAATTACTCTGACCTGAGTGATGAGGATGGCCACATGCTTGGTCATAAAGCTGAATGGGAAAGAGAGATGGACATAGATCAACAAGGCTTGGTTGAATGTATTCTGCAAGATCTCGAGGGGACCATCTATAACCTCTCATATTTTATTACAGAGGAGATTATAAACACCGCACGTGACGGAGAGAAGATCATGTTTGGTAATGTCCTCCTCACCATTGTATTTTAAGATATTAGAGTGCTCGATGGGCGGGATAGGTTTTTTTGGGAATGCCCAGATGATAACCCCTCCTCGTCAAGAGCTTTAAATAGTATACTTGTGACACCATGATGGCTGCTCATAAGGCGCACCTAGAAAAGTGGTATAAGCAGATGCGTGATGCATTTGGGGATGAATGGAGAATACTCAAGTAGTTTCCTTCACTAGTACAAGGAGAGGCTGAGTTCATCATATACCAACATTTTTGTATTGGCAGATTTACTTTGATAGATGGCACCAAGATTCCTTAGTGTAAGTTTCCTTTCTCCTTCACGGCACAGTACTTCCAGGTTGAGGTCAATCGATTCAAGGAGGTGAGGAAACTTAGGTTTGATCTAAGTGTAGTGGATCAAGACTACCACAAGCTATACAAGAAGTTAATATACCCCAAGAAGTGTGCCTATGTGGAGAATTATGTCTCCCATGATGTGTACATGTTAAAACCAAGAACCTTTCCTGTTATAGTGAGGGACAACGGTGAGGGTGTATTTACGCCTAAGGCCTAAGTATGAAAAAGGCATCAACTACGCAGACAGAACAAATAGTTAGGGCACAAGAGTTGGGCACATGTATAAGTACTTACATCTACTGGAAGAGGTCTCCCATTAGAAACGAGTCGCCATAGAAGGATGAGTCACCAATAAGGGAAGAGTCACCTAAGAGAAGAAAAGAGAAGTCCCCTGAATTGGAGTCACCAGTAAGGAAGAATCAAAGGGTGAAAAAAGGGTCAAACTCAAGAGAAATATAAATCATGGAGGTCAACAAGGGTGATGAAGATGATGAAGAGCACAATGAGGCTCAAAATCATCCTATGTATGATGTACATGAGTCGAGGAAGTAAACATGAAAGATCAAAAGATCCCGACCCCAACCGAGGAGAATATGGATAACATTATAGAGAGGGAGGTGGAAGGTATTATCCAATAGTTGGTGGAGCATGAAGTAGAGTGAAGTGTTGAAGAAGTGCTGAAGGAAACTGAGGAGAGCACAAGTGTAGGAAAGGAGTATGAGATCATGGATGGAGACATCAACTCAATAGTAAACTTCCCAACATCACCGTGCATGAGTGGAAAGGGCACAAGAACGGCATAGAACATGAGATGACTTATATTAATGATCTAACCAAGGTACTACACACACGCTTCTAAAGTACCGTGCCCACCAACCAAATCCTTGCTTGGTCTTCTTTTGATGAAGAGGGTACATACACATGCACAAGGAAAATCCTATCCTTTGCTTTTGAGTCTCATGTTGATGAGCCCGAGTTCAAGGTAAATCATGAGCAATTTTCAATTCCCTCTAATAAATTCCTAACAACAGTCAGATGATAAATTTTTCAACATGCTCAACAAAGTATTGGTGGAGGTGGAAGAAAGACTCTTCGGAAAAAATGATAGAATAAAGGTCTTGGAGGAAGATCTTGAGAAAAAGAATGAGGAGATCATTGAAAAAGACAAGGAGATAAAATAGAAGGAATTGATCGGTGTACAATTAAGGAATGAGTGGAGAAAAGAAAAGGTGAAGGTGTAAAAAATCCACGAGAAGATAGAGGTAATTTCAGATGCCATTATCTTGAAACACCTAGACTTGACCCTGCCCGAGTAGAAATACGAGTCAACTATGCACTGCTTAGAAGACTTTACCCACATCCTCACCATGGAAAGGTGGCCACTTGAATTAGAGTTAGAAAAGGGGGAAATTACATGTCATAAGGAGGAATAAAATCAGAATATTAGGGATATTATGACTTGGTACTTCAAGCTCCTTACCACAATAAAGACCACGCGCAGATGGTCAAGCCGTGTAGGATAAGCGTGTCAATAGAGATAGGGTAGCAAGCATATTGGGTTCTACACATGAGACGGATTTGAAATAATTTAAGAAGAAGAAAAAAAGACAATAGGATGGAGTGAGATAAGATCCAATATAAATTTGAGAAGAATTTAGAAGAAATCAAAACCTTGTGGGGTTTAATTAAGAATAGGCTAAAGGAACTATACCCCAATTCACTCGCAAGATGGATGCGCTAGGCAATCTTAGCAAGTAGTTGGAAAGCATTGTAGATATGTTGAAAGCTAAGAGTGATGAACTAAGTTTTGATGAAGTAATCACATTGGTGGGTGACCTACTTTAGCAAGCACAGGGAGAAGTGGATGCCTGGGAGAAGATTGAGGCATCCATAAAGAAGGAGTTCCCACTCCTCATGCAACAATAGCATATTCTTCAATTATTTATTTTAGATTATTTCAATTCCACTATTATTTACTCTTTAAAGGAGAAGAATGTTTTTGAGGATAGAGAACATGCGTAGTGTGGGGTGATGTTGGACCCTAAATATTAGCTAAGTACCAAGAGGCACACAGGTGCATGATCAATAAATAGAAGGGCGCTCAGGGAAAAACACATAGGGAAAAGGTTTTAAGAAGGGTTTAAATGAAACCGGGGCATGGGGGAGGTAGAAAAATGGTTTAAAGGACTTAGCCATATTTAGCATCATGGATTCACTTGAGGAAAACCGTGAGGACCCAACTAGGTGTGATAATTGGATAAGGTACTAGCCTCGGAACCTTGGAGGCCAAGAAAAGGATATTCCATACAGGGAATATTCCCAGAGGCATCATTACAATTAGTGGAGGTTTTGCAAGGAGGATAATCATTCACCAATGGAGGACCACATTGACACTTGGCACGTGATCTGCTAAAAAGAGAAGTCATGGTGGTGGTCATTGATCTTATTTAAGGAACTACTTAAGCCATGAACAAAAAAATAATGGGAGAAGGGAGAAGGTAATGTGAGGTCGTTAGAAGGTACATGAGTGTTAAGAGAATGAGGGTAACAAGGTACTACAGAAATGTTGGGAAATGCTAAGGGTTTGTAGCTCATAATGCTAGGGCTTAGAGTTCTTGGTGCTAGAGGGTTGTAAGGGATATCATTAAGTTTATGTATGGGTACTGGGGTCTATAACAAGGGTTACAATGGTGAAATTATATTAGGATATCTAATAATATTAGTTTACAGGGGTTTGATCTTTATCATTTGATGTATATGGTCTGAGATGACCCTTTTGAATGTAGTATGGCTACCAAAGACTCTCTTTAAATCAATATACATGGATCTATTATGTACATCTTATTTATGGGTGTAATCCTCGTGTTATTTGGCTTGTCATAACTTAGATATGGTTTCTTGTGCTTCATACAATGTTTATTTAGCTTTTGTGATGCATTGATGTGTAGATTTGTTAGTTATATCTTCTACCTTTTTAGTATATGCATGTACTTATATTTCTGCAAATAATCTTCCATTAATGGTGAAACTCTCTTGCAAAGATCACATAAAGGAGGGGCTCAACACCCACGCACACCTCGGGTGAGCTCCCAGTGTATGCGGAGTGATAGGCCAACACGCTTGAGGTTAGAAAGAAGTATTGAGATTAAAATAATGACAAGGGAGAAGGTAGTGTGAGGTCACTAGAAGGTACGGGAGTGCTGAGAGAAGGAGGGTAACGAGGTGCTGCGAAATGTTGGGAAATGCTAAGGGTTTGGAGCTCATGATGTTAGGGCTTAGAGTTCTTGGTGCTAGAGGGTTGTAAGGGATATCATTAAGCGTATGTATGGGTACTGGGGTCTATAACAAGGGTTATAATGGGGAAAGTATAGTTAGGATCTCTAATAAGATTAGTTTGTAGGGGTTAGATCTTTTTCATTTGATGTATATGGTCTAAGATGACCCTTTTGAATGTAGTATGGCTACCAAAGACTCTTTTTAAATCAATATACATGGATCTATTTTGTACATCTTGTTTATGGGTGTAAACCCTCATGTTATTTGGTTTTTCATGACTCAGATCTGGTTTCTTTTGCTTCATACAATGTTTATTTAGATTTTGTGATGCATTGATGTGTAGATTTGTTAGTTATATCTTATTCCTTTTGAGTAGATGCATGTACTTCTATTTCTACAAATAATCCTCCATTAATGGCGGAATTCTCTTACAAATATCATGTAAAGGAGGGGTTCGACGTCGTGCGTGCGTGCCTTGGGTGAGCGCCCAACATATGCGCAGGTGATAGGTCGGTGTGCTTGGGGTTAGAAAGAAGTATTGAGGGTAAAATAATGACTACACTCCTTGTGTGAATTGGCATGATTATCCGAGAACTTGAACCTATTGTCTCCAATTTTCCTTGTATTGTGGTGTTAAAGAGTCTATACTCTGAACTAGACTCGAAACTCAACCTTTTGGTAAGTGTTTTGAGCCCTCATATTAAGGATTCTTTGAAAATGCTAGGGAATAAATGATCTTCAAATAAATTCAACTGAATATCACAAGGAATAATATCAAACTCTCTAGGACCAAAACTCAAGGAAAGAAAACAAAGTGTTATCATACTACAAATTGTTCCTCTCATGTAAGTAAATTTTTCATTCAAAGCGATTGGTTTGTGTGCAAGAGTTACATTGATGATCTAGAAATTTTAAGGAGACCTCAAAATCTCTTTAAGAAAATTTTTGACTTCTCATTAGCTTTGTTTCATCATGTTTGAACTCAATGTGTTACTTATTTTTAGGTATTGTGTCCGTCTTTGCAAAATTTGGAAGGGATTCAAAGGGTTTTAAGGAAAGTGGATGATTTAAAAACTGGAGAAGGATATTATGTACCCACAGAACTTGATTTTTTTAATTCATCATTTATAGAGGAAGAAATTCAATTTTATATGCTCTCGGATCCACTCAGAGATCATAACCTTGAAACTAGGGTTTGGAGGGAAAAATTAGTCAAATCACACGCTTCATCCATCAAAATTTCCCAAAACTTTGTGGAAATTTCTCGTATTCGGTCACGATGACATTGCAAAAGTTTTTAAACTAATTCATGAACCCTCAAAGGATATTTTAGTAACATTTTTTTGATATTTCGTTCAATGTATGTAGAACTTGTTACTTGAGTTTTTAATGCAATTTTATCGACTTTATCAGTTAATTCACTCATGAAACATCTTCAAACATTGAAAATGAGCTATGTTGATCTTCTAAAAGCACGTAAATTGAGTTGAATACCTA
This sequence comes from Taxus wallichiana var. yunnanensis, assembly GCA_018340775.1. Taxonomy (NCBI): domain Eukaryota; kingdom Viridiplantae; phylum Streptophyta; class Pinopsida; order Cupressales; family Taxaceae; genus Taxus; species Taxus wallichiana. The sequence goes on from CM031240.1 coordinate 961,927,651, forward strand.
TTCAAGTTGTTACAATGATATGTCACAATCAGTAAAATAGTTTAATGCAATAGTGGATGATATAAAATCTTCTTCTCACTCAAGAAATGGTCTACATGGTTATAAAGAGTTGATGAAGTTCTCTTAACACCTTGAGTGAACAATAAATGGTTTTCACAATTCAAAGTTATGGCAGAGGTGATTTAGCAAAATGATAGAGTTATGCATGTTTGTTTAAGTAAAATGGGAAGGGTAAAGTCATGAAATACTCTTGCTGCAAGTGAAAGAGTTTGGTTAGTTACAAATTGGAAAGAAATATTCTAGCTTTAATTAAGAACATGAAAATCCATGAAGAATCCCATAGGTAAATGAAATAACTCGAGGACTATTAAGAAGTTACAAATTTTTTGTCTTCCCTCTTCTAGTTCAACCAAGAAGGTAAAGAGTCAACATAGAATTCAAAAGGCCATCTTAAATGTGAAGAGCTAAAGGGGATATGGAGAATTTGAATAAGTATAATAGAAGATGATAAGACAGTTGTAGAACACACAAAATGACATGAATTTAAACAAGTATCTAGTAGGAGATATAGTGAAATTATTGAAGTATGTTGACAAGGTGCTTAAGGATACATGATAGATATCTAATAAAATAGTTAGCTCCAAGAAGAAAATAGTGATATGAAGAACTATTGATTGTCTTCAAATAGTGTGAAGCGAGAGAATATTATTGAAGAAAAAGTTAGTATGATTTGTTGAATATAAAGTGATTTTTGTGGATGGTGATAGTTGTATAAGATCACAACAATGAAAAATCGAGTGTAGTGAGCTTTGACCAGGATTAAGAGATTGAAAATGAGTAGTGTGTCATATCAGGTACAAAGAATATATATTTAATGAGACATAACTTATCAATGTAATATGAAGAGGTAGTGAATAGTGATCCATAAGAAGTATGAAGAAAACAAAGAACAATCATGAATGTAGAAGACTAAGGTAACCGATAGAGCATAGGAAAAATACAAGGAATTGTATGACAAGAACAAGGGCAAGTGATCATGTTGAGATAGAGGGAAGATATATAATAGGGAGAGGATTTTTTTGAAACAAGGTGTTACTCATCAAAGCAAGAACAATGTATTAAAGGCAAGAAGGACAAGAAATTTATGAGCTCGTAAAGGCATTATCAAAAAGAGGTCGAGACACAATTGAGCTACCATTATATGAATGTATCAAGATCAGTTTGTATGCACTCTTGATAAGATATGAATTAGAGGAACATGTGAATTGTGAAGAGCTAGAAAGGGATCATAATTTGTTAAATAAGCAACATGAAAATAAATGATCAGATTATACATTGTTCTTTTGTTTTTCCTAAGTGGGTGTTTGGGTTACGGGGGGTAGGAAATCATTACAAGTTGTAACTTACTAAACCAGCCTATTGGGTTCTTGACAACCTTCTAGTGGGTGCTAGAAGAATTGGGAAGTGGGTGCTTCTTAGGTTGAGTGGGTGCTCAACCAAACTGGAAATCATTGTAAACAGGAATTGGTGTTCCTAATAAAGAGTTTTTATTTCAAGTGGGTTTTCTCCCTCTAAGGGTTTCCCACTATAAATTTAGTGTCATGTGTTCTTACATGCACTCTACTATGTTCATGGTTTGATTTTTGAAGGTTTAAAAGTTGAAAAAAATATTTTCATTGATTCACCCCCCTCTCAGTACTTTTGATATCCAACAAATAGTGTGTTTAGTTTTAGGGCCAACTGTAATAAGAAATGTAATATGATCTAGAAATGGATGAATAGAACCATCATAAGCACACAATGAAATACTAGATGGGCTAAAATCAAGAGAAGAGAGGCCAAGGTGTTGAAGGAATGACATGGGACATAAATTGAGCTCAAATCCGTTATCAATTAATGTGCACTTTACATCAACATTATGAATTAGAAAAATTATATGTGGTGGTGGATCATTGTCAAAAGTGGCAAGATCAGCCAGAGGGATAGATGGGAAAGCAATGTGTTGAGAGAAGGCATCCACAAAGGTATTAGAGACTATGCCGGGATGGTTATTTCGGGGAATTGGAGTAGGCAAGAAACGATTAATTATTTTAGCTCGCAATTGGATAGAGAAGAAGAAATTCATGAATGGAAATAGCCATGATAAAGAAATGCTAATGAAAATGGGGATCCTAGGATTATGTAGGTAACTTCGGGTTCACCAAAATGATTAACTAAAATTAACTAAATCTAGGTTAGTTAAGAACTAGTTAATCTAATCTAGGAGGACATATAACATAGTAAGTAAATGTACTAAAATAGTTCGTAAATTAAATAAATAAAGTAAAATAATGAAATCAAACCCTAATATGTAATAAGGAAGTAAGGAAGGAACTCATTGATAATCGGTGACTATCGAAGAGTATCGCAAGTCCGACTAAGAATTATAGGAACATGAACAAACATGCAAAAGTCCTAAAAAGACTAGATCTAGAGGATTTGAGTTGATTAGAGTTTTGAGACTAGACTGAGGTGCCCAAGAGTGCTCTGGTATGAATTTTGGGTGCCCTAGTCTATGTAAAATCTCCAAAACTAGTTTTTGCATGGTCCTAGGATACTCTGTAACCTTCACACCGATCACACTAATTTTTTTGAACTATGCCAAATGCTTTGATTATTCCAAGATGAATAAGTGACTTGCAAGAGACCAAAGAGAAGTATCAAAACCCTAAAAAATAAGATGCATAATGAATGGGTCAGACTAACCTCAGTTGCCACAATAGTGGGCTTACTAAACTGAGTGTTGCACAACATTTTGGACCTGGATGTAGTTTTGGTGTGTGTGTGCATGTTGTGCCCTAGGTTCTCTTGTTTCAGTCATAATTTTTGAAATAGCGAGCAATAGCTAGATGTAGAAAATGTAATAGTATGTGTGTATGAAATAGAATAATATCCCTCCCCTATGAAGCGTGATGAAGGTCTCATATCTTGTGCCTTGATAATGGAGCTATGTGGATGCCAATGTAATAGATGGATACAACTCTAGATGGATTGATAATAGTGCATGATGTTAGGTCCCTCATTATGGTCTCATAACTTTATATTTATAGGGTTATCTTGGTCTAATTTCGTAATTAACCTCGAAAAGGTTGACCACACAAAAGATAAGAATGCAAAACGGCTAGAAAAGACCCAAAAAATTACAGGAAAGTGGAAAATAGACCAAGGCACCCCAGGTGGGACCAGGATGCCCATGGGTGCCCCATTATTAAATCTTGGTGCCCTTGTTATGGTTAAAACAACACAGGATATTCAAAATGACTAGGTAAGTAGGTTTCATAGTTCAAGAAATATGAAATAAAATAAGTAAGATGGAAAAAAGGACGGGGTTAATTAGTACTTTCTTCCCTTGAGAACCTTCTAAATAGTATTATGAGACCAAGATAAATAAATGTCTAAAGTGCATGATTTTGTGACTACATTTCCCACTCTTGGATATTTGAAGCCTTCTTTCATCATTGCATGTTTTGATCTTCATTTGAAAATATCATTATCGAGATCTTGTGCAGTTCAACTTTCATAAAGAGCACTCTGTCTCGGTTGTTCTTAGGAATTCATTCCCACTTATAGGTCTTCATTTCAGCCCATCCATTTTTGTGCTTGGATCAGCCCCAATCACCATTAACCATATCTTTTCATCACTCGACCCATCATTTCTTTTGTTGTCTTTCGCCATCCAAATCCTTAGTCATCAATTTTTGTTTCCACATCCATCTAGCCTTTAGATCTTGTAATTCTACCCTTTCTTCCATCCTAGATTTATTTTTTTCACCCCGATCATCGATGACTCAACCCGGTCATCATTGACCATGTTTTTCTTCATACCACTTATCATCAGTTTTCATAATTTTATTACATCCTTTTAATTAGATTCATATTCATCCTTTTCGTAATGTTCTTCCTTCATCTCAAACCCACTTTCGAGATCTAGCTACATGATGTCTGCAAGCCTAGTTTTCTACATTTTCTTCTCATCCTTCCTAATCATCATCAACCATCCTCTGTAGCCTCATGTCACCATCGACGCACCCATTTTTTATTTACTTTGCATCCATCTATATCACATCTACATTTAATATCTTATATCTAGAATTTCACTTTTGTTTTGGTTCAAATTCTGCTACATCCAATTTATCAATATCTCGATTTTATCTTATCTTTATCAAAATAAGGTTTAGCATCAATCCTAGAAATTTTTCACTTTTCGGACTGACATTGTCATGAAATCCTTCCATCTATATATTAATCCATCCTATGTTGAGTTTCTCTTGATTTTCTAGTCGCTTAGCTAGCTCCGAAGAAAGATATTTTGTTTGTGCACGTTTGCATATTCATCCCATCTTGAGGTACCTTGAGCCCTCACATATTTGGAGTTACTTATTCTCTTTAGTACTAATGCACTAATATGAGAAAGAATGAGGATTTTTTTAGAAATATGGAGAAGGATCTTTTGTTTGCACTAGAATGTTGAACAAATTTCCTCATTCCATCTCGATTAGTGAACTAGTACTAAAGAAAATAAGTAACTCCAAATATGTGAGGGTTTAAGGTACCTTAAGATGGTATGAATATGTGAATGGGTGAAAATAAAATATCCTTCTCTCGTAGCCAACTAAGTGACCTACAAATCAAGAGAAACTCAACAAAGGATGGATTAGTAGATAGATGGGAGGTTTCGAACAATGTCAGTCCGAGAAGTGAAAACTTCCGAGGATGGATGTCAATCCTCATTTTGACAAAGATAAAATAAAATCATATATTGATAAATTGGATATAGCAGAATCTAAACCAAAAAATAAACTTAAATGCTATATATAAGATAGAAAATCTAGATCTAAAATAAATGGATGCAAAGTAATCAAACTTGGGTGGATCGACGGAGACCCGAGACTTCAAAGGACAAATCGATGGAAACCGGGGTAGGATGAGAAGAAAATGCATAAAACTATGCCTAGAAGACCTCTTGTAGCTGGATCTGAAATTGATCTTGATCTAGAAATGGATCTAATATGAAGGAAGAAAAGCTGAGAGCAGTTGAATCTACATCTAATTGAAAGGATGTAAGAAAATTATGAAAACTAATGATAATTAGTATGAAGACAGATCACATCGGTGGTAACTTGGCTTAGTCGGTGATGATTTGGGATGGAAAGAAAATATTTGGGATAGAAGAAAGGTCGAATGACAATATTTAAAGGTTGGATGGTGTGGAAATAGAAATATGACGACTAGGAAACCGAATCGCAAAAAGACAACAAAATGGAGGCTCGGTCGACGATGACCGTAAAGGTTCAATAGTGACGGGTATGATCTAGGATTGGGTGAAAATGGATGGTTTGAAATGAATACCTTGATATAAGAACTAAAGGCCTAGGGATGAAGGAAATGGAGAGCTCCTGATGACAATTAAATCTGCACAAGATCTAATAGTTGTAGAAAATGGTGATAATTATTCCTAAAACACTTCTCGATCAATATTACGTGTAATGTCACCATCATTAACATATACACCATTAGATAGTATGATGATGAATATGTCATGAGTTTCATCACACGATGGCATGGCATAAGTAACCAATTATCATTTTCCCTTCCACAAACTGAATTAATTGAACTTCTCTCATGATATTATATGAAGCACATCTCCTTCACTATTCAAATTAAATCAGTTCAAACCTTTGAATATTCATTTACTATGGCTTGTAAACTTGAACTCCGCACCCTTAAGCAATACCACCTTAAAATTTGATCAAACAAACACAAGACTGAGTTCACTAAGTCCTCCATGGATGGTGACAAATCTAAAAATGCTACTAATGCCATCGTGCTTAAATATTATTCTATATCCACTTCTCATATAGAGCCTCCATAACATGCTTCTAGGATACCTCCTAACTATACCCCTCTCGGGAATTGTATAGTGTAATATTTCAGAAGTTGATGGCATTCAATATCATTTGTCTTCCTCTCATCGATCATTTGATGAATCACGACCTAAACTAGCATGGTATCATGAGGAACATTAGTGTAAGTATCACAAAGTATGCGGGCATGACATTGAAATTTTTGATCTTTTAAAGACTTTGTCCAAAAACTTATAGAATTTGGTGACCTTCAAATCGATAATCCTAATGCATGGCCTAATTAGCCCCTTAATTTCTTCAAACAACCCTTTCCTAATCATCCACCTAACAATAAAACTTCACCCCCACATCACAACCACAAAATGCACGTATAATTAATACTATATACCAAAATCCAACACCATCATCTACACCCATCATCTTGTCATCCATTACATCTACCCCTATTATAGAATATTCCCTATGATCACAACTTCATAAACTCTTACACCTATCATATCAACATCAACTATAACCACAACCTATGACATTAACGTTGACCATACCTACTTCTCTATCCACATAATTCATGTCATCATCTATCACATTCAGGACTTTATTTATAATTACCTCAACACCTTCATTCCACACATTTACATCTATTCCCACACCAATCACATTTTTATTAAGAAAATACCTACATCAACATTTGAATCCACGCCCATATCCATACCACCACTTAAATAATCCACCACACAAACATCCACACTCAATACATCTACAAATGACACTCTCACTTCATCTATAACTCCAATCATTAATAAATCCATAAAATATATCACACATTTAGATCTTGTTAAACACATCATACAAAAGCCACTTCCACCATCGATATCTACAAACCAATCCACGTCTCTTAATCCTACTCCCATAGATTCCCAAGTTGAACCTTTCATCATCCCTGTCAAGGTTAAATCCTTGTAACCTAAGACTAAGAATCTTAGCATTCCCATCCAAAAATCTCTCACGTGTCCACATAAATATTTGGAGTTTCCTCCTCCTAATAAATATAGTGCCATGGCATCACTCTTAAGAGTGTCATCATCCATCTTAGGACCATCCCCTTCATCTACGATCCCCACTACATTTAAATCAAAGTAAGCTAACCCTTCCTCTAAATCATCTTCCTCTTCAAAATCATCCACCACCACATTTGGTAAATCAGATTTTAAACCATATAAGTCACCACCAATCAAAACCGAAATCAAGACACAACTACCTTCCTCTTATAAGACTAAGACGGAATCTAAGGCTCCTAAAAAACCCCATTAAAACAAACTCTCTTCGTCCACCATTCTTAAAACCAATTCATCCACAACTCCTTCAACCACTCCCATTGGATCTTACATGGAAATATTTCAATGTCTACTTCAAGAATCCACGATCACTCTCCCATCTATCAAGCCTTTCAATCCACGTGGTCCATGACCCTCATGGTTTGATTCTAATCTCATTTTTGCATACCATCATGCACTTGGACATGACACTAAACATTGTAGATCCCTTCAAACCATCATTCACAATCTTATCGATGAGGATGATCTTCTCGTTGAAGGAGATCACCCCCTTCCACCTATTATTTCCACTTCATCATCTCAATCTTCATCCATGAAGACATATAAATCTCCTCATTCATCTAAGACTTATGTTGTTGACCCTCCTCCAACTTCAACTACTCCTAAGGAGGCTTATCCCCTCTTCATTAATGTCATTTGGGTCACAACCTATTCCCATCCCCATGAATTCCAACCACCCACTCAATCAAAATCCAAAGTCATTGTCACCACTCCTTCCAAATAATCTACTCCGCCCACTTCTTCATCAAGACCCGAGGTATCTATCTTAGCTACCCATCAACCTACTATTACTGAATAGAGTATTATGAAACAACTTCATCAGGCCCCAATTAATATGTCACTTTATGAGCTTATCCAAAGTTCTCTAGACCATAAACAAGCCCTCATTGAAGATCTTAAGTGTATCCCCACTCCTAATGATGAGGCTCATCCCTTTGCATCTCCCGTTGGAGTGCTCATAGCTTCGCCTCCATATCCTTTGACAACACTGAAATCCTTGATATATCATCGAAGAACATGACCTTCCCTCTTCATCATTGTGCATATCAATGACACATTCATTCATTGTTCTATGATTTAAAATGGAGACATCATGTTCATCATTTGATATCACATCTTTGATCAGCTCAAGCTCCCTAATTTCATTGTCACCCAATCACCCACAAATCCTTTACGCATTCAATGATGTTGTTGCCTTTTTTTTACTCATAATTATTCTTACCATCTGTGTTAGTGAAAAACTCCTCCATGAGCTCTTCTATATCATATAAAGTGACTTTCAATACAATATCCTCCTTGGACGACCTTGGATTCATGTCATGTGTTGTGTTCCTTTCACTCTTCATCGATACATCAAGTATGAGCACAAGGATAAAATCTTAACCCTCCCCATAGACACTTCTCCATTCAAAACATGTCATATGACTTATCAACCTAATGATGTGCTCATCCCTAAGCATTATCCTTCTCAAGCATTCATTAGCTCATATGTTATACATCAAAGCTTCCCAATGACAACTCGAGAAAAATTAATGGATCAACTCTCGTTGGGGGAATATATATTCCTCACACTTAATGCTCTTCCCATGCCTAATCAGCTTATTAGACCCAAAAAATATCAAATGTATCAACCTAATTTCGGGAATATTGTCCCTTTAAGTCCATCTCATGTTTTCACTAATCTCATTTATGGTGGCATTGATCGGCCTTCTTCACGCCGACACTCAACCGCACGTAAAACCATATACCAATGGATTTTAATTTCTTTACAAGAAATCATTTTCCTACACTTATCTTCATCATGTGCCTAGAAAGGATTTGGAATGGGGCATTATGAACAAGGCATGCATGACCTTGTCATTGATAAATCTCGCAAACCCCATGAAAATTTGGGTTGAGTTATAAATAACGATCCGCCAACCCTCTTCCTTCATCCTCCTCTCTCATGGATATCAATCCTCTTCTTCATCCCACAAGGTTATTAATATAGATGACATTTTGTCTATAACCTCTATATTTTATTTAATCTCTATCATTACCCGGGACTGTCACTTATCAGTGTGATGGTGAATCTAAGTCCCTCCCTCTTTAATTTATATAAATTATAGAGGAAGACTCCCCTACCATTGACATTCTTCAATGCACCGATGATGATTCCATCCTTTCCTACATGGGGTAAAAATATTCCTATCTTCATAAGACCCTACCACTAGACACATCCACCCTTATTAACGAATCAACCATTGAGATCAACATAGGGACTTTGCAAGAGCCTCACATCCTCAAATTCGGCCAAACCCTTGATCTGCAAGAGCTTTAATATTTCACCGCATACTTTTCTTGATATAGTAAATCCTTCACATGGTCATATGCTGACATCCTAGGCCTCAATCCTTCCATTTTTTTCCCATAACATCGTTATCATTTCCAACACTAAGTCGATTAAGAAAAATTTTAGCCACATCCACCCTCATGTTGTCCTCATCAAAGAGGAGCTGCAACACCTTCTTTCAGCTAATTTTGTCATTCCTATTGACTATCCACAATGGTTTTTCAATATATTACCTGTTACTAAAGCTTCTAGCAAGCTTTGCATCTGCACTAACTTTTGAGATCTTAACCTATTTTTACCTAAAGATAACTTTCCCTTTGAAACATCGATCATCTCATAGACCTTACTGTAGGCCATGAGATACTTTCTCTTATGGATGGTTTCTCTGGGTAAAATAAAAACCTCATCGCACCAGAAGACTAACATAAGACCTCATTCATCACTCCTTGGGGGACCTTATACTATTGCGGTATGCCCTTTGGTTTGAAAAATTTCAGATCCACCTATCAGTGAGCCATGACTTATATCTTTCACAATCTCATCCATAATACTTTAGAGGACTACGTTAATGATCTCTTGGGTAAATCCAAGCATCGCCATGACCACATTTCCATCCTTAAGGTCCTTTTCAAGCTACTTATTTGTTTTTTCCTTCATCTCAATCTATCCAAGTGTCTATTTGGAGTGTTTGCTGGTAAACTACTTGGCTTTATCATTTCCATCAGGGGTATTGAAGTTGACCCCACCAAAATCAAAGTTATCCTTGAGATGCCTCCTCCTTCTAACCTAAAGAAACTTCACAATATTCAATGTTGACTTCAATCAAGTATACTATTTCATCTCATAACCTTTTATCATTACCAACCCTTTCATCACCTTCTCTATAAAGACATCAACTTCAAATGGGATGATAACTGCCAAAAATCCTTTGAGGACCTTAAGCAAAGATCTCCTTTCTCTTCTTGTTTTTACCCCTCTATGCGAGGGGAACCTTTCTATCTTTATGTATCTTCCTCCAAGCATGCTTTAGGTTCCATCTTCACACATAATGACAAGAAAGGAAGGGAGAAATCCATATACTATATCAGCCACACACTTCACAACTATGAGACTCGCAATATTGATGCTAAAAATTTGTGTTACGCCCTTTTCTTCGCTACCTCTAATCTTTGCCATTATCTTCTCAATCATAAGACATATGTCATCACCAAATTTCATCTTCTCAAGACCATGCATTCTAATTTATATCATAGTGATCGAATCACTCAATGGCTCATGTTCATGACATAGTTTAACCTCAAGTTCATCTCTCAAAAATCAATCAAAGGTCAGGCTATCGTAGATCAATTAGATGGTTCCCATCTTCTTGATAATATTATTCCTCACGAATAGTTTCTAGATGAATCTATAAAAAAATTTGAACATGATTCTTTCCCTCTCAAAATTACACTCTTATTTGACGGCTCTAAGTGTCGACAAGGGGGAGGCGTTGGCATCATTATCATTCCTCCTTGGGATACTCCTATTCCTATTTCTTATAAGCTCAATTTTGAATGTACAAACAATATGGTCAAGTATGAATCTCTCATCTTAGGCCTTCAAATCATTTTCTTACTCGGCATCCATATCCTTGATATTTACGAGGATTCCTATATCATCATTAATCAAGTCAAAGTTATCTATCAATGTTAAAATGAGATCTTTCAAAATTATAAGGATATTGTTGACTTCCTTCTTAGAGCATTCGATTTCTACACCATCCAAACCATCCCTCGGTCATCCAACCACTTCGTAGACACTATGGATTTTATCACATCTTTCATCCCTTGGCCTACATAAGAGTCTAAACTCTCTGTTATCATTCACTTCCTTGACAAAACAGCTCATCTTTGTGAATTACCTAGTGTCAACATTGTCAAATCAAATCCTCATGATCTTTGGTATTCTCAAATATTTGACTATCTTTCTCAATCCATCATCCCCTTTGACCTATCTAAAAATGGTAGGAGGTATTTTATTCAATGTGCTAGCCACTTTGTTATCCTTGGTAGTATTATTTACAAGCATTGCTTCAATGAGATCTTGCTTTGTTTCCTTAATTTTCAAAGATCCACTCAAGTTATCCAAGAAGTCCACGATAGTATCTGTGGTGGCCATTTTAGTGGTTTGGTTGTCACCAAGTGTGTATTTCACATGGGTTATTACTAGCCCTCTCTCTCAATCATGAATACTATGAATACATTAAGAAATGCGTCTAATACCAATAACATTCCAATCTAATTTACATTCCCAGTCGGGCCTTGTAGCCAACTCAATACCTTTAGCATTTCTCACAATGGGGTTAGACCTCATTGGCCTCATCAACACATGTTCCTCTCAATTCCATCATTCTATCATCACCACTATTAAGTACTTCACCCAAAGGGTGGAAGCCATTCCAATCAAAACAACTAAAGCTAATCAAATCATTAATTTCATCTATCAACACATCATTTTATGTTTTGTCGTTCCTCATAAAATATAATCACCGACAACGAAAAGTCCTTCAAAAATAAATATCTCAAGAATATATGTGACTCTTTCAATATTTAAACTTATTTTCTCTTCCCCATACTATCCTCAAGCTAAATGTTAGGCCGAAGCCACTAATAAAACCCTTCACAATATTCTTTCCAAGACTATTGATAAATCAGGTCGTAATTGGCATCTTGATATCCCATTTTCCCTTTGGGATTATCGGACAAGCATCCAAACCTCTATGATCGCTACTTCTTTTCCTCTTGTCTACACTCCGAGGTCATTCTTCTTCTTGAATTTTTAATCCCATCCTTACATGTTTCTCTTTGTGACTTAGTTTCTAAAAATATTATCACCAAGAGCATCTAGCACAACTTGAGTTATTAGATGAACATCTTCTACTCTCTTTTTTAAATCATCATGTCTACCAAGATCACATCAATCATGCTTATAATAAAAACCTTAAGCAACACAAGTTTAACATTGTTGACCATGTCCTTAAAGAGAATCAAAATTTCACTACTTTATAAAGGATTCCATGTGGTAATTTTTCTCCCAACTGGATTGGACCTTATAATATCACGCATAAGTATGGATCCGGAGCCTATTGTTTGGCTTCCTTGATGGTAAAGTGGAAATGAGACCTCTTAATGCATTGTACTTACATCCCTTATATTTTTAACATACCTACTACGTAAGATTAGTCATCTCGGTGGTCATCCATCCATCATTATCCATTTTCATCCATCATCATAACGATTTGGAATTATGTGGTCTATAGTCACTTTTCCATTTATCACCTTAAATATGAGCATCATAGCTTTGCTCATAGCATATTCCTTATGGATAGCTTCTTCCTTCTTGGTAATAACTCCATGATGTTTACATCTATCACCCTCTTATCTACCTATTGGCACCACATTAAGGGTCCATGGGTGTCACTTGTATATTCTTACTCCCTCCTTAGTGGTCTACCTAACTATCCCTAGCTCTTCCATAAAAATTCAAAATTCCATGGATTCTCATTTCAAAATCTATCATATCTAAAAATAGACTACTCCCTCGAAGGATAGTTATTCACAAAATTCAAATGTCAAAAGTATAGACTGGTCCCTCAAAGGACAACTATCATGCACATCTAATCCTGCCATATATAAAAGTAAAAAAATAAAAATCCAAATTCAAAAAGCAAAATTTAGATCACTCCCTTGAAGTATGGCTACCATCTCATATCATGATAGTGTAGGCTTCCCACATTGATCAACCTTTCAAATATCTAAAAGGAAAAGTAAGCATCCCAGGAAATTTTCCCGCATCAATCATCATTCTCATCCATGGAAAACTTACCACATTGATCAGTTTGTGTTATATTTCTCGAGTTGGGGCATAGACCTAGAAACACCCACCTAAGGAGAACCTATTTTCCTATGTACAAGTTTCATCCACACCCCTTATGTCATGTCAAAATTAGTTTTATGAGTCCATTTTCCATGCTTTCCTTGTGATCCTTGGGATTACTAACTATCAATGGTTGTGTGTTAACACCTGCTATTGGCTGCAAGTGCATTTCCTTGATTAGCTCCTTTTCTTGTTTACCTCCAATCTGGTTCAAATCAGTATTTCTTAGTGCACTCTTTACTACAATCAAGTGTTGTTTATCTTCTTTTGGGTCACATTATATCAAATTTGCATCCTTTATTTTACCTATAACATGTTCTTATCATATTATTTCTAATTTAACCATTTTATCCATTCCTATGTATATAGTTTTAAGTGTAACATCATTCATAATTAACAAGTCTATAGTTCCACCACATCATCTATCCATTATTTCACCATGCCTAAAAATATCTATCCATTCTGAATCACATTTATTTAACAATTATATATCCATCATGATAAATCACATCACATTCATTATCATATTTTAATTTCCATTGCCATCTATCCATGATAATAATATATTCATTCTAATGCATCACATTTCTATCTAACATCATCTACACCAAATCCATAATCCACATCATCTATATCTAATCCATAATCATCATAATCAAATTCATCCACATCTAATCCATAACATTATAATCAAGTATCTACATCCAATCCATTACATTTTTATCATCACATCACATCTGAATCTAACATAGCATCATCAAAACCATGAATAAAAACTATGAATCCAAAACACATGACACATTATGAATCGTAATAAAAATAATACACACACACACACACACACACACACACACACACACACACACACACACACACAATCATAAATCCAAAAACATGTATACATCTATCAGAGGACACTAAAATTCATGTCTCAAACTAGATACATCATCAAAATTAGTGAACTCTACATCGATAATCTCAAATCTTACCCCCTAGATCAGGTGCCTGAATCAATCCTTGGGCCTCATCATCTTTATCATGTATTTTATTTTGTTATGGCTATGGCATGATTTTTGTGCTCCCAAATGGTGTTGGTTGTGCCACACCACATTTTCCCTGTTGCTAAACCAAATATGTAGTGTATCTCTCCATTTGTGGCAGCTTCGATGTCATGATATGCTCATAGTATTGTGTCTCATCTTCCAAAGTGCTCTATATAGATCTAGGGGAACAATACCTAGAGGATCCATCTTTCCATATCCCTATTATTCCATTGGTGCACCACTCCCTGACTCCACCACCTGTATCAGTGCGAGATCTCCAAATGTCACTCTTTAAGCCTCTCACTGCCTCTTGTATCAATCCCTTTATTGAATAGCTCATTCCCTCTCCTGGTGTAGGATTTTGACCTCATGTCATGTCGCCTCTTACTCCTATTGAGTCATTTCCCTCTCTAGGTGGTTTAGATCATGCTATGTGTGCAACCATGTTATCTATATGGCAACCCCTCCATCATCACCCTCCTCACCTCTAGGAGGTACATCCTCCTCAACATGAACCTCCTCCTCATCATCTCCCCGGCTCCCTCCACCTTCATCTAGGCTACCCATGTGGTATTCATTCAATCTCTAAATATATTTCCAACCCCTACATTGTCATCATCATTCCATGGTGCCCCTCGCCTCCTCGAATGGTTCAACCATATTAGGAATCGAAAGTTATCTCTAAAAATAATCTCACCTATATCTAATAGGCTCTCTAGGCATTGTTTTTACTACTCTAAACCTGTCGTCAAACTCTATCAAACTAGACAACATCTATCATCTTGGGCCTCTACCCTTGTTTTCATCGAGTATGTCTCATCCCTATCAATTCCACATCCACACTAGGCTATGTAGGATAATCACATTATGGACACCATCTAAGTTTCTCTATCTCAAACTCTTCCAATCTATCTCGCATACCACTTTGATCCCCTCTCTATCCTATCACCATGAACCCGGTCGACTTACCATCTCAAAAATCCTACCACCAACTCAATGTGGTTACATGTAACCCATGATAGCCATAGTATCCTAATCACTACAATATGCTCGTAAGAACAACAACATATAAGGAACCCTACATCCATCCATGTCCTCTTCCTCTCTCGCATACATACATAATGCATGATATACATACGCAAGTAAGGTTTTTCCAAAAGAAAATATAGTCCTATGATCAAAAATATATGCGACCACACCTTACATCCATGGGAACCTAGCACCCCCTAAATCTAGTAGTGCATAGCTTGAAATCACCATCATCACTAAGCATATCAATCGACTCCTAGCCACCCCCACTCATATCGGGTCTCTATGTAAAATTCCCTCTATGAGAAGGTAATTTGTGGGACATTGGCTCCAAACACCTTTGTCAAAACCCCCAATCTTCTATCTACTTTGATGGGCTATACTTGGCTCCCCCTATATAAGTAGCGTTAGTATGTGGTATACATCCTCAAGTGTGACAATCATCTCACCCATCCTGAACCAAAATGTTCATGTACACACGTCCCATCTATCCACCAATGCAATCATAAGCCCCACATATTGTGAAATATGCTTGTAATTTTATCACAAAATTAGAGCATAGTCTCGATTTTCTTGTATGTAATTTGACCGTTTGGAAATGAGTGTAATTGGGTAACATAGAGTTATTTCAAGATGTGGGACCTTGAAATTGAGACAACTCTCTAGAGAAGGTTGGTTCGTCTTCCTAATCTAATACTATAGCTACTCATAATGATGGAAATATAATTATCTAATTCTATCTTATGGTTCTAAGGGACCATGAAGAGAGGAGTATACATAAAAATGAATATATCCTACACTAAGGAGGTGATAGCACCAAGAGAAGGGTGATTATGACACTTTCTAGTTTCGAAAATAGGAGAATATGCATATGGAGAGGATGGACAAGCGTCACTGAGACCAAAATAATAATCATAACACCATTTCCATAAACATGTCATCATTTAATCTTGTAATAATAACAATAAAATACAAAACCATACCTATAAATGTAAAGGAGAGGCAAGAAAATAAAATAACACCGTAAGGATAACAAAATTATCAAAAAGTTAAATTTTATTGCTTCATGAGAATGCATAGACCATTACATTGAGAAAGAAAGGCATGATTCATCATTACAATTCTAAAAAGAAGGTTTGAATCTCCAAAAACTACCCAACAATTGAGAAGAAGGAAAAAATAGATAGAAAAATGTCCAACCCATACAAATGGGTCTCCTTTTACAATATATAGAATTTTTAATGAGAGAGGGAGGGGAAGATAAATTCAGATTTTTAGGCACCAACGACCCAAAAATGGCATTAACTACCTCCTACACATCATGAGACCCCTACAAATCCCATCCCTTTTTGTACCCTATCTTGTTGTAGAAGAAACATGCCTTATGCTTCATTTAATGCATTTTCCCCTAATTTCATTAAATTCATGCTTCAATAGTTTCTAAGAAGACATTTGGATTTTTTAAGGTACCCACAAGGTCAAAATTGATAGAAAGGCATATGGGTGATGTGGTTTAAGTTCATGGCCATCTTACTCCCACTCACTACCATCTCGACAAGTTTGGTTCCCTATCTACTTACTTGGTGAGCTCTCACGAGTTCCAAAATCAACTTACTCCTTGTAATCTAACCCACTCCTTTCTCCCGATTTGGTGGTTAATTCGTGCCTAGACCCAACCTCCGAATTCCACCTCCAAAAGGAACTACTTTCGACATGGGTGCCCAAACCCCGAATCCGAACTCTAAAATTACCTCACTCGATGGGCTCTTAGGATTTTAGGATCTATATTGCATCCCACACGCTCATGCACCCCTTGAGTTTTAAATTTTTACATCCCAAACTCGACATAGTGATCCCCAAAGTCCGAATCATTGTGTTGACTTTGACCTTCGACTCACGTTGACCCCAAACTCGAAATCACTTCACCAAGCTCTTCAAATTTTGGAAACTACGACCAACTCGACCCAAATCTCCACGTCACACATCCGATCTCCACATTCCTAAATGATTAACTAAAAATGGGGAATAATAGTAGTTAATCTAAGCTAGAATAGCATGTAAATATAGTAAATAAATGTAATAAGAAAGCATGGAAAGTGACCCAAGCAGCTAAGATAATGTAAATAGAAACCCTAATATGTAAGAAGAGTGGTGAATAAACTCATCTAACAATAGGAGCTCATCAGATCTTGTGTCGTAGAATAAGCAAAATAATTTAGAAGTAGGAACAGGTTGTGCAAAGTGGTCCTAAAAAGGACATATCTAGACTCGATTATTTGGACTAGGGCACCTATAGAAGGAATGGGAAACCTGTGGGTGCATTGGTTTTTAGTATGGGTGCTCTGGTCTACGCATGAGGTCCAAAACTGATTTTTACAGGTTTGGTAGGTGGTATGAAACCCTCGGTGTGCATTGCATTAGATTTGCTACACTACACTGGGTGTCATTGATAATCTAGGATGAAAGAACAACCTATAAGAGACCATAAGAAGAATCAAAACTTTTAAAAAAATAAGAACGCAAATGCATAGGTTAGATAGAACTCAGCTTCCACAAAAATGGGCCTACTAAGTGAGCACTACATTATATTCCAAACCCAAATGTAGTTCTAGTGTGTGTGTGTGTGTGTGTGTGTGTGTGTGTGTGTGTGTGTGTGTGTGTGTGTGTGTGTGTGTGTGTGTGTGTGAATCATGTGCCCTATCGATCTTGTGTCGAGTCACACATTGTGAAGTAGTGAGCAATAAATAGATGTAAAAATGTAGTAGAATAATGGATGGAATAGAATATAATCCCCTCCTATGCTTATGTGATGTAGACAAGCCATCCTTGTCCCTTGTGATGGAGCTAAGTGAATGCAAATGATCTCCAAATGCCTTAGATGAATGTAACCCTAGGTGGATGATAGTAGTGACTAGTGTTTGGTCCCTCATTATGGTCTCATAACTTTATATTTATGGGATTATCTTGATCTAATTTTGTAATTAACCCTAAAATGGTTGACCACCAAAAAAGATAAGAAGCTAAAATGGATAGAAAGTGTCCAAAAAGAGGTGGAAAAGTTCAAAAAGAATCGGGATGCTCCTGGTGGGACTAGGGTGCCCATGGGTACCTCAATACTATCATGGGCACCCTAATCAAAGATAAAATAATGTGAAATGACAAAATTTGACTAGGCATGCGGTGCAAGAGGTCGGGAATGATGAAAGAAAATAAAGTAAGATGGCCAAAAGACGAGGGTTAATTAGTACTTTCTTCACTCAAAACCATTTAAATAGTAGTATGAGATCGAGACTAAATAGTGTCTAAAGTGCATGATTTTGTGACTACATTTTCCCCACTTTATGTTGGTGAGTGAAAATATCGGTAAGATAAATTAGATAGAGATTTGTATGTGATGTCCTTGAATATTGTAGTAGAAAATTCATTAAAGGACTAGACAAATCATGGAATGAAAAAATAATGATGGAGCATGGAAACTAAAGATGAAAAAGGGTACAAAAGTGACAAGAGTTAATTGTTAGTGCGTAATCACAAGTACCCCCAACCGAGCTCTAAAGATTGCATAACATTGAACTTTCCCCAATGTGTGGGACCTTGCAAAAATGGGAAAGCTCTCCAGATTGAAGGTTGGTTCCTTATTCCTCTACATAAGGATTTGTAGAGGTTCTTATATCTAGTCTAAACTTGCCAAGGGGATAGGGATAAAATAATATAGGAAATAAGAAATAACTAAACTACCAGGTGATGCACCAAAGGAATGATGAACACTTAGTTTACCTTCGACACGAACCAATAAAATGCATACAATAAACAAGCACAGATAGCCAGATCTGTAATGAGAGACCAGATAGAAGAAAAAGAAATAAGAAGGATCTAAAATTGATCACAAACATATTTTATTTCTCTATAGATTGATACAATTCATTACAGAATAGCCGAAAGGTAGAAATGTATTACAATTTTAATGGAAGGCCTAAACCCACAAATCCTTTTCTAGAAGGAGAAGGGAGCCTGCAAAACTAAGAATATCCAACCTTTATAATGAATCCCCCCAAATTTATAGATTCGATTGAGAGAAGAAAGAGAGAGAGAGAGAGAGAGAGAGAGAAAGAAGTGGGAAAATGTGGGTTGAAGCTAACCACCATTGTTAATGCTTCTGCTAAAATTTTCCCCGAATCCATCTTCTTGCATCGATCCTTGGTTGGCACCTTGAAGGAAGAGGAAACGGTGGAAATAGATCGAATCCGATCTGGTTGTTGAGACTAATGATCCTACATTGAAATCTTGAAGAAATTTCTCCATTTTACTTCCACCTAACTTCCCAAAAATTAAATTTTTAGACTCCCATGGTGTAGAAGAGATCAAGATCTTTCCAACGGTGTCATATTTGTAATATTTTGAGCCCTAGGTTGAAAGATATGCCCCTTTGAAGTTTGAATCGATTTCGTACAAATGGGCGGGAAATTTTTTTAAAAATGGGTCCCCCTTTTGGATTGGGACATGTGGCGGCTAGATTGGAACAAAATTTGGGCCCATGGGTCTGCAATTCACCTTTTATCCTTTTTGCAAAAAAACATAAAACTTAAAAATTCCGCAACCCGAAGCTCCGCATGGACACGTGGCTCCTTTTGGTTGGATGGGAAATGCACTCCCATTTTTACCTTTATGCCTTTTGGGTGAAAGGAAAATTTTCACCTTTTCCCCGACTCCCTGCCTTGGCTTTGACTCGGGTCTAAATGTTGACTTTTTCCTTGGGTGGAGTTGCGGGCCATTTTGTAACTTTTACTCCCTTTTGAGGTAACAAGGGAAAAAATCAACTTTTCCCCAACTACCCACTTTCCCCTGGGACACATGTCACTCTGGTGCTTACTCGGGAACCTTTTCTCCATTTTACCCTTGAAATAGTGCCCTTAAGACACTTGGTAATCCTCGTTGGTCCACTTATGTGTTGACTATTCAACTAACCTTGCCCCCTTTGAGGTACACATGGAGGCACCGCGCTTGTTTGCAAACCCGACCCAAAGTTGCCTTTGGAGGAGCATTGAGTTGACACTTGTCGGCCTCCACTACTTTATGGAATTTTTAATGGTTCTTCTCATTTTTAGGCTTTGGGCTATGTGGCGAGCTCGCGCTCATTTGGGTCTCTACCTTTGGACCAACTCTTGGAAATGCATAAGGTGACACTTGGCACTCTTCACTTACACTTCTATACTTAGCCAATTTTGAAGCTTTTCCTCTCTGTCCCTTAACTCTCTTTGACCATTTGCTATGTGGAGGGATGGCGTAAGTTTGAGTTCCTCTCTTTGGATTCACTTTGAGAGAAGCATCGTTAGGACATGTGGTCTCTTCCGCTGCCTCCTCCATACTTAGTTGTTTTTGGGCCTTTCTTGAACTGTTTCGAGCTTGAGGACGTCAAATCTTCATCATTATTATTTCTTCTTACCTCTATCTCCTTTGTAGCATCTTCCCTACTTGTCCAACCCTACTATTTGATGGTTCCTGCTACGCCTATAAAACTTGGAGAATGGATTTAAAGCATTAGAGATGGCCCGATAGAGTCATTTCTTTCTGTACAGGATCCTTTGCTCTTTCTTCATCTCCACCACTTCATTGCTGAATCTTTTTTGCAACCAATTATAGGATTTGAATGCGTTTTCTTGGGTTCCTTCTATGTGGGGTCGTGATTGATCCAATATTTAGCTCGGGGTGAAATATGGATAACAATTTGGTGACTCATAGGGACATCTACTGCTAGATGAAGAGATCATTGCCTTGTCATATCTATTGGGCATGGAGTCAAGAATAACAGGCTGATACTATTTACCTCTGGTTCATGGCCCGACCACCTGTGCTCTCAAATTTCATAAGAAAATCTGAAATGAAGATTTTTGAGAGTAGAAAATTGTTTTAAAATAGGGCTTCATCTATTTTTCTGAATGAACTACACAAGAGCAACAAAACAACACCATGACTATGTACAAAAAAATGAAATCATACATGTTCCAAAATGGAACATGCAGAGCATGCAAATCACTTAGGAGAAAAGCAATCTACACTACAACAAGACAATGTGTAGAAGCACTTAGAGGAAAGAGAAACTAAACTAATATGTACATGGTGAGACTTCCCTTTTAGTAGCAGTGCTTAAGATAGATCCCATTCACTGGAATCTGCAACTCTTCGCCCTCCAATGTAGAAAATTGGAAAGCATTACTACTTTTGCATCTTGTTATCATATAGGGGCCACTCCAGATGGCATCAAACTTAGAATGTCTCCCTGGTTTTGCTCGATCTGCATCCCATTTCAAAACCAGGTCCCCTTCTGGAAGGTCCTTGCTCTAGCCTTCTTATCAAAGCATATTTTAATTGAGGCTGATCCTTTTCCATTGTTTGAAGTGCATGCTCTCTAGTTTCTTCTAATTCCATCAACTCTGCATACCTGGCCTCCATTGGTCAAATTCAGACATCTCTAGTTGCTTCACAAGCTCTAATGTTGGTAATTCAAGTGATATAGGCAACACTGCTTCTTTCCCATAGACAAGCTTGAATGGGGAGCTGCATGTAGATCTCTTGGGTGTTATTCTATCAGCCCATAAGGCCATTTTGATATTTTGTGTGTCAGGTCCTCTGATTCTCATCAAGAGTTCTCTTGATGATCTTCAACAGGTTTTGTTTGTAGACTCATCTTGGCCATTACCTTGAGGGTAATAGTTTGATGAAGTACTCAAATAAGTCCCATTTTTAACAACCCATCCTGTGATCTTGGAACCTATAAATGCTAATGCATTGTCTGATATGATGGTGGCTGGTACCCCAAATCTAGTCACTATCCCTTCATAGAAATCTAGGATACTAGACTCATTTGCTTCTTTGAGTGCCATTGCCTCGGTCCACTTGGTGAAATAATCGATTCTTTGTCAGGATCCATTTGTGACCTTGGCTTGAGTTTGGGTTGATGACTCCAATGAAGTCCAATCCCCATTGCATGAAAGGTTGGTCTACTGAGATTGGGTGCAATGGAAGTCTTGTCTTTAGCCTCTCTTTGCCTTTGAAGAATGCACAATTCTTGCACCTTTTGATCCATGTGTGAAATCAGTCACTAAACACTCTAGGCCAATAATATCCTGCTTTCATGATTTTGAGTGTTGTCACTCTTGGAGAAAAATGGCCTCCAGCTACTTTGACATGGAATTCTTGTAGCACTCTCTCCACTGATTGTCCCAATGCATCTCAGCAAAATGCCATTGATGTCTCTTTTGAACAAGACACCATCAATAAGAACATATGGGATGGCTGTAGCCTGAAATGCCTTCTTTTTGCTTTACTCATCCCATGAGGACATAGACCTATTTGAAGGAAGTGCACCATGTCTTGGGTCCAACAAGGAGTAGGTATATCATCTCTCCCTTCTTCTTGATCATCTTGTAAGATAAGAACGACCTCTTTATCATTGTTTGTTTCATCTTGTAGAGCAGAGGCTAATTGCTCACACAAGCCCCTCCCATGGACCAGCTTGGTGACCCTAATCTCAATGTCATATTCCATGACATGAGTGATCCACCCTACACATTTCTCATTCAGGTCCTTGCTGAGGAGGAATTATTTGACTCCTGCATGGGAGACCAATAGTTGGATTTTGTTGTTTGACACTAAATGCTTAAACTTCTTTAGTCCCCTGATCACCACCAGGACTTGCTTCTCAATGAAGGAATACCTTACCTCATAGTCTTCCTAGACTCTGACTGAAGAAAGCAATTGGTTGTTCTGAGATTTCTTTGTTCTGTTGAACTAAGATTGCAGAGATAGTGTCACTGCCACCAAAGGCATACAATATGAAGTCTTTGGAAAATCTGGGTTCACAAGAGTTGGGGCTATGATATGGCTTCTTTGATAGCTTCAAATCTTGCCTTTCCTTCAACTTATCCATCTGAATGCTAAGCTCTTCTTCAACATCAGTGTTATTGGCTTAACCAGAGAAGAAAAGTTTGGGACAAACCTTTGAACAAAGTTGATCTTCCCCAAGAAGATTTGAAGAGCCTTCTTGTGACTTGGTAATGGCAGTGCTTTTATTGCTTCAACTCTTTCTGGATCAATTGCCAGACCCTCCTTAGACACAATGTGGCCTAAAATCCTACCCTCATGGGCCAAGAATATGCATTTTTTAGGGTTCAAAGATACCCCAAATCTCTTGCATCTTTGAAACACTTGCCTTAGGTGAAAAAGGTGGTCTGTTGCATTCTTAGAGAACACAAGTGATGTCATCTAGGTAGATCACACTATTTTGTTGATTAGCCCTTTGAATTCCATATCCATGGCTCTTTGGAAAGTAGCACCAGCATTAGACAGTCCAAATGGCATTTTTTTGTATGCATAGGTGCCCCATTTGGTGGTGAAAGTAGTTTTGAATTGATCATCTTCTTTCACCATGATCTGATTGTATCCTGAGTAGCCATCTAAGAGAGAGAATCTCTCTGACCCAGACACACTTGCAAGATCTGTTCCATTGAAGGGAGTGGGTAGTGATCTTTGAGGAGGCTCTGTTCAAATCCCTGAAGTCAACACACAACCTGATTTCTCCATTTTTCTTTCTGACTGGGACCAGATTTGCAACCCAACTTGAATGTTTGATTGGGAATATGATACTTGCCTCTATTAGTTTGTTCAGCTCCTTCTTCATTAGAGGCTCAATATGTGGGTTGATTGGTCTCTACTTCTACCTAATAGGCTAAGCAACTGGATCAATTCAATTGTGTGTTGTGCTAGTTTTGGATTAAAACCCCTTAGGTCTTCATAACTCCAAGAAAACACATCAGGGAATTCTTGGCAAAGTTGTATGAATTCATACCTTTCCTGCTCAGTGGCCACCTTGCCAATTTGAAGTGTTTTGTCTTCTCCAACTGGGATTGACTTTGAATCTTCTCCTTTGATCTGTATGTTGGCTTTCTCCTTTCTGAATTGATCATTAGGATTGAAAATAGATTCTAGTGTTACTAAGCCTTTGGGAAGCTTGTTTGTATGTAGTTGTACTATCTGATTTCCATATTGTTGTCCCAATCTACTTTGATTATTAGCTGAGAATTCAGCTTCTTCTTGTAAAAAATTAATGATTTGTTGATCATTCTCAAACACCTGCCAACATGTATTATTATCTGGCACTGTTGGTCTCACAACCACATGGATATGTGGTTGTCCTTTGTCTCTCTTGATGTTGTCCACCACATCAAATGCTGCTCCAACTGCTGCAAGTCTATCAACAGCTTCATTTTCTTTCCTGGGTATGGACACAATGTTGAAGGCTTTGAAATCCTCCATGAGATCCCATACTCTATTCTTATAGTTCTTGAGCAGGTCATTTTGATAGCATTAAGTCCTCTGACTTGATTGGCAACCAATTCACTATCACCAAACACTTGTAAATTCTTGATCCCAGCTTCCTTCCCAATGAAGACCTTGGACTAAAGCCTCATATTCAGCAATATTATTTGAGCAAGAAAACTGAAATCTAAAGGCTGAATAATACTTCATACCTTTGGGAGACACAATCATAGCTCCTCCTCCAGCTCCTTGTCTACTCCTTGAACCATCAAAGAATAATTTCCATACCTCATTGTCATCTTTATGTTCTGGCTTGATTAAGGTAGGAAGAGGGTGATTTTCTTCATGTAGAAGGTAGACACCTAGCTCAGATTCTTCCATTTCTTTATAGGGGTCAAAAGCATGTCTTTTTTGGCCCACTCATCTAGAGTCAAGTCTGGGATACATTCCAACTTGGTATTTGCTTCATTAGTGCTTAGGAGGTCTTCTTGATCAAAAGCTGAGCAGTTGGCATTAATTGGGCTAGGCACATAAGTTTCAATATGATAGTCTACAATGGGTTTCAGATTTGATTGTGGCCTTTTCCCCATATCTTGTCCTAAAGAGCATATGTGACCAATCAGCAGACAGGTAGCCTCCAATTTTGGTAGTGAAGTCCCTAGATAGACACAAAGCAAAATGTGGTGGAAAATCTATGATGGACACATTTTGCAAGACAGTCACATTGGGGTAGGCATGTAGGGTGAGGCTTAGATCTTTGATGATTCCCATAGTGGTCACTATTGTCCCATCTAATTGGACTACTCCTCTAGAGATGACTTCATATTGGAGACCCAACTGATCAGCTATTTGTTTGGGCATCATAGAACTACTAGCCCTAGAATCAATCATACAATTGTGCACTAATTTGTCCCAATAATTAATGAGACATAGAATGGAGGGGGTCTCAAGTTCTTACCTTGTTGTTCTCCTTGGTTCTTCTCAGGTTGAACTGCATTGGCAAGCACTCTCTCTTGTTGATTAGGGGTTGATTTGAACTTGACCAATTTTGCATGGTAGTCTTGTAACAGATCCCTCTACCTGGAATGGCCAATGACTCCCATAGTGAAATGTTCACACTTGTCCTCTTCATTTGCTCAATAATATTGAATGAGCTATCTTTTTTTGCCCCTTCCCAGACACATTTATTTTCTTGCACATGGGTTATTACGGTGCTTGAATGGATTTGGAAGGTGGCTTGGATTGGTTCTACATGTTGGGAGTTGCACTTGGAACACCAAGACCTTGTGGAGTGATGGAAGGTTGAGGGTTACTTGATTTTAGTGGTTGGCCCTCTCCAATGCTTCTCTTTTTGGACCATGTATTGGTAGCCACACTTTGAGGAGGGGACTGATTCATCCCATAGAAGTCTTCAGCCTGCCAATTTACAAGCATGGTCTCTCCTGGAGGTTCACCTTGTTGAGCTCCTTGTTGTTGATCTCCTTCTTGACTAGGCTCTTGTGACACCATACTAGTTTGCACCATTAGAGCTTGATTTAGAGCACCATTAAAACACATGGATTGGTTATGTGGCTGACTGCATGGAAAACACCAATCATATTCCTGTGCCATATTGTTCTATGCTAGGGACCAATGCCTTTGATGTTGAGGCTGTATTTGGATCATAAGACCTAAAAGGTCTAGCAGCTTGAGGTTGTCCTTGATTTTGATTCTGATTTGTAGTCTGAGGTGGTGGCCTATTCTATTGGTATTGGGGTCTAGTTTGATATTGAGCCTGAGATTGATATGGCCTAGAGCTCTGTGCCTGTTATCTTTTGATGGTCACTAGTTCATTTCCCAAGTTTTGTAGTTGCTTCATCACTTCTGAAGCTCTTTAGAGGTGTTGGATGATGAAGTGGAAGCTTCAGCTGAGATTTGACTCTGGGGTGGGTATAGGAGCTAATGTAGGTGTTTGGTTAGTATCTGGGCTTCCTAACTCAGGGTATAGAGGCATAGATGGCCTAGGAGCTATTTTTTCAGCTTGAATCAAATGGTTCTCAACCCCTATGGAAAGGCTATAGGTTGGCAGTGTAGTGCCTCCCATTGACTGAATCATCAGAGAAATATCAGAATTTAAAGCCTAAGAAAGTATAGGAAAGCACCTTCATTTGTGGGCTTTACTGTTGTTGGAATCCTATCCCAGGTTCATTTGGAATCGAGGTTGAAGTCAGTCAGTTGTTCATTTGGGGCTCTCTTGATTGTTGTTAGTTGCTCCAACAAAGACAAATTGTCACCTTTCTCTCCAAACTGGTTGTGAAGAGCGGTGCATAGCTGATTCCAATTTTGAATAGAGCCTGCCTCAAGACTCTTGAACCATTGTGAAGCCTTCCCTTTGAGTGAAGAGGTGAGTAGCTTGACTGCTATGTCCATTTCATGAATCTCATGGATTGTGTCAGACATTTGCAATATCTTGGACATGATCACCCGGAGAAGTTTGGTTCTCCCCAGTGAAATATGGGATACTCTTTAATGTTGTAATAGGAACTAGATTTTGTGCATTCAAGGCAAGTGGACTATTGCAGTGAAGTTAACATAAGGATTTGGCTGAGCCATTTTGATTGGCCTGAGCACTCCTCTTGATTGAATGAATGGTCTACCGGGAGGAGGTGTTGATAAAGCTCTACTTGGTGGGGATAGAGACCTCTGGACTCTTCTTCTTCTTCTCCCTCTGTCTAGGGATAAGTCTAAATAGACAAATAGTCCCTCTTCTCTAGTTCTTGACCGTGTTTGTATTCTTCTCATGAACTTACTTGGACTGCTGAAACCAGTAGATTTGTTTCTTTTGGAGTCACCAGATGTACATAGTTTTAAAGCTTCTTAAAATTTAGAATCAACAAGTGTACATCAATCTCTATTATAATAAGATGGAGACTTCTTGTCCCATCGGGCATGCCAAAACTATTAGTGCAGAATCACAACACCCCCAAATGAGCTCTAAAAGATCTACTTTTCTAAGGTAGGATCATTTGGTGTGATTGCATAACATTGAACTTTCCCTAAGGTGTGGGACCTTGCAAAATGGGAAAGCTCTCAGATTGAAGGTTGGTTCCTTATTCCTCTGTTTAGGTGCATACGTGAGGATTTGCAGAGGATCTATTTCTTATACCTAGTCTAAACTTTGCCAAGGGACAGGATAAAAGAATACAAGAAATAAGAAATAACTAAACTACCAGGTGATGCACCAAAGGAATGATGAACACTTAGTTTACCTTCGACATGAACCAATAAAATGCATACAATAAACAAGCACAAATAGCCAGATCTGTAATGAGAGACTAGATAGAAGCAAAAGAAACAAGAAGGATCTAAAATCGATCACAAACATATTTTATTGCTCTATAGATTGATACAGTTCATTACAGAATAGCCGAAAGGTAGAAACATATTACAATTTTAATGGAAGGCCTGAACCCCACAAATCCTTTTCTAGAAGGAGAAGGGAGCCTACAAAACTAAGAATATCCAACCCTTTACAATGAATCCTACCCCCAAATTTATAGATTTGATCGAGAGAAGAGAGAGAAGAGAGAGAGAGAGAGAAGTGGGAAAACATGGGTCAAAGCTCAACCACCATTGTTAATGTTTCTACTAAAATCTACCCCGAATCCATCTTTTGCATTGATCCTTGGTTCAACGCCTTGAAGGAAGAGGAAACGATAGAAATAGATCGAATCCGATCTGGTTGTTGAGACTGATGATCCTACATTGAAAGCTTGAAGATGTTTCTCCATTTTACTTCCACCTAACTTCCCAAAAATTAAAGTTTTAGACTCCCATGGTGTAGAAGAGATCGAGATCTTTCCAACGGTGTCATATTTGTAATATTTTGAGCCTTGGGTTGAAAGATATGCCCCTTTGAAGTTTGAATCGATTCCATACAAATGGGCGGGAAAATTTTTTAAAAAAATGGGTCCCCCTTTTGGATTGGGACATGTGGTGGCTAGATTGGAACAAAATTTGGGCCCACGGGTCCACAATTCACCTTTTATCCTTTTGCGCAAAAAATGTAAAACTAAAAAAATTCCCGCAGCCCCGAAGCTCCGCACGGACACGTGGCTCCTTTTGGTTGGATGGGAAATGCACTCCCATTTTTACCTTTATGCCTTTTGGATGAAAGGAAAATTTTCACCTTTTCCCCAAACTCCCCACCTTGGGTCTAAATGCTGACTTTTTCCTTTGACTTGGGTCTAAATGTTGACTTTTTCCTTGGGCGGAGTTGCGGGCCATTTTGTAACTTTTACTCCCTTTTGAGGTAACAAGGGGTGAAAATCAAATTTTTCCCTGACTACCCACTTTCCCTGGGACACGTGTCACTCTGGTGCTTGCTCGGGAACCTTTTCTCCATTTTACCCTTGAATAAGTGCCCTTAAGACATTTGGTTCAGCCTCTTTTGGTCTACTTATGCATTAACTATTCAACTAACCTTGCCCCCTTTGAGGTACACGTGGAGGCACCACACTTGTTTGCAAACCCGACCCAAATTTTCCTTTGGAGGAGCGTCGAGTTGACACTTGTCGGCCTCCGCTACTCTGTGGAATTTTCAATGGTTCTTCTTATTTTTAGGCTTTGGGCTACGTGGTGAGCTCGCACTTGTTTGGGTCTCTGCCTTTGGAATAACTCTTGGAAATGTGCCAGGCTGACACTTGGCACTCTCACTTACACTTCTATACTTAGCCAATTTTGAAGCTTTTCCTCTCTGCCCCTTGACTCTCTTTGACCATTTTCTACGTGGAGGGCTGGTGCAAGTTTGAGTTCCTCCCTTTGGATTCACTTTGAGAGAAGCGTCGTTAGGACATGTGGTCTCTTCCGCTGCCTCCTCCATACTTAGTCATTTTTGGGCCTTTCCTAAACCGTTTCGAGCCCGAGGATGTCGAATCTTTGTCGTTCTTCTTTCTTCTTGCTTCTAGCTCCTTTGTAGCATCTTCCCTATTTGTCCAACTCTGCTATTTGATGGTTTTTCCTACCTGTAACTTGGAGAATGGATTTAAAGCATAGAGACGGCCTGATAGAGTCACTTCTTTCTGTACAGGATCCATTTTCTCTTTCTTCATCTCCGCCACTTCGTTGCTGAATCATTTTTGCAACCAATCATAGGATTTTAATGTGTTTTCTCATGTTCCTTCTATGCGGGATCATGATTCAATCCAATATTTGGATCGGGGTGAAATATGGATAACATTAACCTAGGGCAGAAATGCATGTGAAGTTGTTGATGTGTGTGATGTACTTTCATGGTTAGTATGGTGTGTGCTACTATAAACTATTATTGTTGATGTTCTTGTTATTGTTGTTGTCGTTGTTACCCCCATTTGATTTCTCATTTCTCATATGACCGGACTTGCAAGGAGAAAATCATCAAGTAGTCAAATATATATGTATGTATGTGTAAAAATGTAATGTAAAATACATGTGTATATAAATGTAAAAAGTGTGTTTATATGAAATATACAAATGGAAAATGTGTACCTGATCCATGTCAAAAAGAGAGTGTAGAAGGATATCCTATCTTTGTCGGGGTTTTTGGGTGATATGATGCCATAGGCTGAAAAACTATAGGGAGGAATTTTGTGGTCTCCTCCAACCTTTAACCGCTTCTCGAACACTATGAAGAGATCTTTATATGTCCTGTATTTATTGGGTGATTTGACACCACTTTGTCTAAAGATGTATAGGGAGGAATTTTGTTATATCCTCCAACCTTTAACTGCTTCCTAGAACATGTGTGAAGAGATCTCTGCACATCCTAGTTTTTTGGGTGATTCGACACCACTTTGGTCGAAGAAGTATAGGAAGAATTTTTTTATATCCTCTAACCTTTAACTACTTCCTAGAATGCTAAAGACTACCATCTCCTATAAAATTGCTATGTACGGGGTTCGTAGACTGGTCTAAACCCACTCATTATATGTAACCCACAATGC
This sequence comes from Taxus wallichiana var. yunnanensis, assembly GCA_018340775.1. Classification (NCBI taxonomy): domain Eukaryota; kingdom Viridiplantae; phylum Streptophyta; class Pinopsida; order Cupressales; family Taxaceae; genus Taxus; species Taxus wallichiana. The sequence goes on from CM031240.1 coordinate 961,958,263, forward strand.
CAAGGGCAGAAATTGCTTGGAATTGAACCACTTTGTAAATGCATTGTGTAGTATGTAAGGTCCCAAATGATACCCCCACTCTTTATGGGTGCATGCAACATTGCTAATAGGAAAATGTGGCCCCAAAAGAGGACCAATCACATGAAATTTTAATCTATGCCCTATAGGGGGAAGGGATTGTGCTTGGTAGAAACTAAGGCATGCACAAACAAGAAGGCTATCCATAAATAAGTGTTAATAATAAAATGGCGGGCACATATAAAAATAATTATAAGCTACCAAACAATTTAAAAGATAAAAATCAAAGTATTAATGTAAACATGCAAGAATGCATAATAAGCCACACAAATATGGTTGTAAACATAAGACATCACTCACAATATCACAAGACACATAAGGTCAGCACGATTACATACAACAAACAAGTGAGCACACCAAACATAGGGCAAGGCTTGCATACAAAAACAAGCAATAGCAGACAATGTAAAAAAATTATGGAAGAAAATATCCCTCCATAAAAAATGTTGCACATGAAGCACCCGAGTAGCATGTTAGAAAGATAACTAGTATGTCAAAAGCATGTATAACCAAGTAATGTAAAGTGATAAGTACAAAATGAAACAATAGCACATGTGAGAGACAAATGTGGATTCCCCAGTGACTAGTGTAGGAAGGGTAGAACGAGAGTATCCATGATCCATGTAAGATAAATGTATCCGTGATCACAACTATTAAAAGATGTGAAATTTCATGTGTGGATGATATAGTAAATGACATACAAGTAATCTAACTAGCATGTGTAAGAAATCAACCATGAACAAGAAAAAGTAAGAAAGAGTAAAATTAACCATAATATGCAGTATGTTGTGGATGGATGGAATGGAATGTAATATTGTTGGTAGGATCCACATTTCCCTAAGTGAATGGAGATGAATGCAATGAGGTTCATTTGGTTTCCCCCCTCAATAGTAAATAATGAACTATAAATGAGAGTGTGTCATCAAAAAATGATTTGAGTGTGTGTTATGTCTAATGCACTATGATGATTATGTATGTATGTTTTGATGAAATGTGACCTAGCGATGAAGTGTGCATGAGCACTATAGCCTAAGTGTATATCACGACACAATGAAGAAATAAGTGATGATTTATCCCTAAGCGTTTATCACTACATGATGATTGGATAAGGTGATGACAATGTAAGTAGGATTGGTGATATATCCTAAAGCATATACCACTACAAGATGATGAAATAGGTGACCATTTATCCTAAATCCTATGTCAATATCCTAAGAGTGTCTCATGATAAAAATTCAAATGATAAAAGTTTGAGTATGATAAGGTCCGTTAGATTTGTAAACCCTCAATAGTCAAGTACATGGACTAAGGAATTAAAGTGCATCATAGGGTAATGAGTGCGGTGCATTGAAGACAACCAAATGATGTGTATGATGAATATGCAATGTGTAATATGTAATGTATAGTGTGTAATGTAGTATGATGTATGATGTGTAGAATGTGTGGAATGTGTGGATGCACAAATGTTGAAATGTTGCGAGAATAAATGTAGATGTATGATGCTAAACATGTGATGACATGTATAACCTATAGTGCAATATATGGGGTTCATGTGTAGTAAGCCCTCCAAATTCAAGTGTGAACTGAAGCAAAAGAGTGTGTCATCCGGAAATGAAGAAGCTATAATGTATGTATGACTATGCAAGATGAGATGATGCTAAGATGAGGTATGCGTGAATGTTAAGAGCGTGATGTAGTATTATGTAAGGATGTGAATGAATGATAATGAAAATATGAGAAATGTGCTTATGATGATATGATGATGATGGAGGAGGATGTGAATGTTATACCCCAAGTGTGTGATGAAATATTCTATCATGTAATGTCATCTAGAATATCATCACTTTTAGGATCATAGTTGAATGGGTAAGTGTTGGTGACTTGATAAGCAATAGTGTATGGTGTGTCACATAACAAGCCATGGAGGCGTAAGTTGTACATACCCATAACATACTCCTCATCAAGGAATGGAGGGAGTGGGTAACCTTGTGCATACCAATGGATGATATTTTATGTATATCCTAGGAAAGGGCTATTACAGATGAAGACATGTCTAAAAGGTATAGGAAATGAAATGTCTATTTGATCCGGATCTAGGGTACCCCAATATAATCAAGCCACGATTGTAGTAATGTAAGTGGAGAAGAGTGAGGACTGCACGATAGATAAACCATAAGATGAAAGATACATAAGCCATAAGTAAAAATGATGCAAACAAAGCCATAATAAATATTAGGAGCATGCGGTGTAGGATAGAGATCCTCAAAAGAAAAACCTAGGCAAGCCAAACCCTCATGTGTACATATGGTGTCATTGTATGTAGGATCAAATGGAATATGTTCCCAATAGGAGTCATTCATGAAGAGCATGCAAGTAAATGGTTGATGTGATAATGTAGGTGGTAAAGGTGAAGGTTCAAGTGATAGAGCGATGCCCATGGACTAGAATGACCATTCATATGGGATCATAGAAGTACTAGTAGCATGTGGCATAGAAGAAACTGCATCTATCACGTAAATGGAATTTTCAAGTGGTGGTAAGTGAGGTGGTTCTTTCATAGGTTGGGGCTCATTTGTAATATCTATGTGTGGAATAGGAAGACCGGTATTAGGAGCCCAATTGCACTACTATAATAGATCACGGTCACAAAAACCGGTGTACTCAATTATTTCATGTAATAATTTGACACAATTATGTACAGTAGAGGTGACAACTTGCATAACATGAAGCCATGGCCTACCAAGTAGATAGTTGTAGGAAACTAGGAAATCAACAACGAATAATATAGTGTTGATATTATTTTGACCAAAAGTGATAGGAAATGAAATATGACCGAGACATGGATGGACAAAATCATCATAAGCATGCATTAAAATACTAGATAGACTAGTGTCATGAGCAGAAAGACCTAAAACTTTAAGGAATGATATAAGACACAAGTTAAGTTTAGATCCTTTATCAATCAAAGTGCGCTTAACACCTACATTAGGAATACAACATATGATATGCAGAGGCGGGTCATTATCAAAAGTATGAACATTAGTGGGAAGGTTAGACTTGAATACTATGTGTGAAGAGAATGCATTGACAAATGTTTGATAAACCGATTCTAAATGCATGTCAAAGCATGAATGTGAGTAGTAGAAGAATATGTTGGACTCTATGGAGTAAATTAGGATTTTCAAGAAAATAATCATGGATTGAGATACTCATGATGAAAAAACCTAGGATGAAAACCAATGAATGAAGAACATAGAAGTGCGAATGATCAAGTCGGGTTCACCAAAATGATTAAATAAATATAGGGAAATTTTGTAGTTAATCTAATCTAGAACAACATGTAAATATAGTAAATAAATGTAATAAGCAACTATGTAAAGTGACCCAAGAAACTAAGCTAATGTAAATAGAAACCCTAATATGCAAGAAGAGTGAGGAAGTGACTCAGTTGATAAGAGGATCTCATTGATTTGTGTTGCGGAGAATGAAAATAATAATATGGAAGTAGGAATGACTATGCAAAGGTCCTAAAAGGATAGATCTTGATTGATTCTCTGGACTAGGGTGCCTAGAGAAGGACTAGGGTACCTGTGGGTTCCCTAGTCTATAGTATGGGAACTCTGGTTTGCACAAGAGGTCCAAAACTAAGTTTTACAAGTTTGGCAGGTGGTCCGAAAACCTCATTGTGTGTCGCATAAAAAAATTTCACCGTACTAGGTGTTGTTGATAATCCGAGATGAAAGAAAGACTGCAAGATAGAAAAACAAGTATCAATTTTTTAAAATAATGATGCAAATGAATAATTCAAACATACTATAGCTACCATAATAGTGGGCCAACTAATCGACCACTACATTACATTCAAACCCAAATGTAGTTTTAGTGTGTGTGTGAATCATGTGCCCTAGGTGCTCTTGTGCCAATCGCACTTTGTGAAGTAGCGAGCAATAACTAGATGTAAAAATTTAGTAGAATGGTGGATGGAATAGAATAGAATCCCCTCCTATGCTTGTGTGATGCAGATGAACTAGCCTTGTCCCTTGTGATGGAGCTAAGTGAATGCAAATGATCTCTAAATGCCTTAGATGAATGCAACCCTAGGTGGATGATAGTAGTGACTAGTGCTTGGTCCTCATTATGGTCTCATAAATTTATATTTATAAGGTTATCTTCATATAATTTCATAATTAACCCCAAAATGGGCGAACGCTAAAACGACAAGAAGCTAAAATGGATAGAAAGTGCCCAAAAAGTGGTGGGAAAGTTTAAAAAGGATCGGGATGTGCCTTGTGGGACCAAGGTGCCCATGGCCACCCCAATACTAGCATGGGCACCCGGTCAAAGCTAAAATAATGAAAAATGACAAAAATTGACCAGGCATATGTGTGCAAGAAGTTGGGAATAATGAAAGAAAAAAATGGACAAAAGGCGGGGATTAATTAGTACTTTCTTCACTTAAAAACCTTTCAAATAGTAGTATGAGACCGAGACTAAATAGTGTCTAAAGTGCATGATTTTGTGACTACATCAAAACTTGGTGTTCCCAAAACTCCATGCTCTCCCCAATATGGAATTTTCCTTTGACTTTGAGTTTCTCGGTGATCAACTCACCAACCCCGGTGCAATGTCCTTCGCGATGCCAACTTCTTGGCTCACCAAATTTTTTATCGAGCCATTCTTTGTTTCGTTTGGCCCTCATCTAATGTAAACCCATCCGATGTGCCTCTTGAGCTCACCGAGTTAGCTCGGTGAGCTAACTTCTTCATATTTTCATCCTTCCCTATGTTGAGTTCTCCTTTGTTGAGCCAAGCTTGACCCCGAGCCGACTAAACATCCAACTTGTCGGGCTCGATACAGCTTGCCTAAGCTCCAAACCATATCAACCCCTTAGCTAGCTCCTCAAGTTGGCATCGCTTGTCTAATAGCTCTGTGAGCTGATTTGGGCTCTTAGCCAATTCTTTTGGCAATCTTCCCATTTTCCTAAATTGTTGGATATTCATAGATTTTGCTTGAGAACTAGAGGGCCATGGGGATGCATTAGGGCACCCTAAAATTTAATTTTCTCAATTTTTCTCATTTACCCATTTTTGGATGAATGTGGGCCCCAAGGGCCTATTTTCTCTCTTTGGTTGAGCTCGAACTTCTAAAACCCAAAAGAGGAAAAAATGCTTAAAGTGATCCCAAACTTCCTCAAAACTCTTTGTAGATGCTCCCAAAACTGGATTTCACCTAAAATACTCCAAACTCATCCACGAAGCTCTATCAATTGGCCAAGTCTACTAATCTCTAGTTTTCCATTTTACCAAGGGGGTAAAAATGGTTAACAATTTGGTGACTCACAGGGACATCTACCGCTTTATATGGGGTTGATCGGTAGCCTTATGTTAGGATAATTAATTATGCATTGTATAATTAATTATTTAACTATTTTATTAATTAATTATTGTTGTATAATGTTATATGGTTTTATTAACCATATTTGGCTTATTATATTCATGGGTATAATTGTTATGTTGTTATAAAAATTATGTCATTATTCATTTGTGCTTCCCGGATGTATTTTGGAAGCTACTGTATTTTAGTTTGTTGTTGCATAGTTGCAACTCCATATTTGTTTGTATCCAGGCTATCCAATATGTATAAATATTGTAGCCTGCACTATTGTATTTGATTTTTTATTAATATAATTCTACAGCTTTGTCCTATTCTAAATTTGGTACGGAGCAGGAATCTAGACTGTGAAGCAACAAAGGGTTGGAGAGAGGTTGTAGTAGGAAGAGAAGAGTCTTGGAGAAGAATTTTCTTTCCAAGAGAGCTTGTGTTGCCTCCAACAACTTCCTAGACATCCCTGCATCTCCACAACCCCTCTTCCATTCTAGGTGTTTGGAATGCAAATTGTTTTTGCACTAGTGCACCCTACACCAGGAAAAAATTGCTCAGAGGAATAGAAATTTTTTATAAAAAAAGAAAAATCCCCATATAGGGGTTTTACCTCTAATATTAGAGGAGCATTTAATTCCGCTACATTGAGCGAGTCTACTATATTTGGAGGAATCAATTTGTAGTGTGCAGTGAACACTTCCCTTGACCAAGCTATTTTCCTCCTGGCCGAGTCACGTTCCATCGGTGAGTTGTGTTATTTTAAGGTTGTAGATTGGGCTCCTCTTAGGCATATTGCATTATGCAAGTTGAATGTCTAAGCAATGGATCGAGAAAACTTGAGCCCTTCATTTACAAATCCAAGTGACCAGTGCTCTGACTTGAGCTCCTCTAAAGACCGAACCATGCATATTGGAGGCAAGTTCAACCGTGTTATTTTTGACTTTGAACGGGTCGACTTGTGTGTTTTGTTTTCAAAGTCTAAAATGTCGAGTTAGCCTTTCATTGAATTGAGTTATTTGCAAAATTTCTATCAACTCGGTTGCTTGTTTTGACTAGTAATTCATTTTGTAGAAGATTTCGCTCCTAGTGAGCCTCCTGAAATACATCGCTGAGCCCACCACCACTGAGTTGTTTAGTAGTGTGGATCGATCCACGTTCAAAGCGCGCACCATGACCAAGTTGCCCTCCTTGTGAACCTACAACCAAAATCAAACATGAAAAAAATCCGATCAATCAATAAAAAATGGCGGATCCAAAATGAGGAGGAAAAAAATCAATCCAAAGTGGTATGAGAGAATAAAAGAAATTCGAAGTGCACAAAAAAATACACAGTGACAGCAAAAGGAGAGAATAGAACAAAACAACAAAGGAAAGAAGATAAAGAAGGTTGCATATCTATTTAACACGGAATACCTAAACCACCCTCACCAAAACCCTCTCGCCACGTGTACTCTAACTCAGCCAAGTCACATTTTTAAAAGGTTAGCAATTTATGAGTTTATTTAAAATTCAATTGCTTCAATTTAATACACAAGCGCTCATAGAGCCAAGTTGGATAGTGTGAACGACTTGGGTGGATGAGGATTAGGGTTCAAACCCCACCCCTAACCTGATTTTTAAACCAATTTGAATTTAGCAGCGCATTTGGAGAAACCACTAAATTTGGAGGAGAATTAGTGGGAAAACCTTCACTAAATAACTAGTTTTTACTAAACATGCCCCTAAACCTTTAGTGAGAAAAACCCTATTTTAGGGCAAAAAAACATTCTCCTATTAGGCCTATTTTTAATTCCAAACAACATTCACAAAAAGGGGTACTAGAAAATTCCATTTTAAGCAAGTTTTTTTATGGTTTTTTGCTCACAAAGCCGTTTTGGGCTCCAGAGGCCACCAAGGCCCGCAAAACAAAAACATTTTTCCTACCATTCAATTTTTTCCAAATTTTTGAATGTAATTGCATGCTTAAATATATAATTTGCAGTTGCCATAGTCAACTACAAACTTTGTAACTACTCATAAACTAGCAAAATATTGTACTCAAAAATAGTAAAATTTGGTTCTAAAACACTCACGAGATCCTAGATCTCATTTGTAGCATTCGGTATATACAGTGCCTCTAGGAAGCACTTACGAGTAAATCCATCGTGACTACTACTACACTTAATGCCTAATATAGCTGCAATAACGTCGTCTAGGCATCGTCCCTTTAAATTGATGGGGAGTAATAAGGTCACAATGCACACACTATGAGCCATCTCATCCATCTATGAATGATTGCATGACATAAATCTGGACTAAGAAATTATCTGAGTATATAGCGAAGTTACGCGCACATATGAGGATATTTCTTTGAGTCGGTGTCAATAATCACACAAACCCCTTTCAGTATTGTCTTAGTACCACGTATTGAATTATTTCACATACATTAATGCCTCTTTCACGTACCACCGAGTATATAGAAAGGGTGAGCTTCTTCCACATACCATCGGTATATCAGAAGGGTGCGTATATAGAAAGGTTTGGTATATCGGACTAACGGTATATAGATTAGGAGACCTTATACCTAGAGTGATAAGAGCCTAACCCTGTTAGTGATTTCTATAATATGGGCACCAATGCCCCCAAATTTTTTTCTTCTAGATTCACAACTACTCAGAGGAAACAACTATGCTTCCTAGAAGACAAAAATCAAGACACATCTTGAGTTTGAAGAGATATGGCTGTTGTGGATTTGGTACTCTAATCAGATTAACAAGCGATACAACATAACAACGATGATAGTTTGATAAAGTAGATCAAAAGGCCAAACTCATCATCTTGTTTGGAGTGTCTGATGATGTGCAACCCCACATTCGAGATGACAAACATCCAAAGAAGCGTGGGATAAATTGAGCACAATATATGAGGCCAAAAAAAAGAATGTCATACTAAATTTGTAGAGTCAATTACATACACCGAAGTTTAAGCAGAATGAGAAAATTGAAGCTTTCTTAAGAAGAGTTGTAGAGTTGAGGGCTTCACTTCTAGCCCTGGGAGAAGTGGTCACAGATGATGCTCTTGTTCCCATTGTTCTGAGAGAACTCCCCTCTTCTTACCACATTTTGTAACAACACTAAATGTGTCAGATACAACAGTTAGTTTTGAAAAGTTGGTAAACCTACTACAACAAGAGGAATCCATGCATAACAAGGATGATGAAGAGGAGCAGGCACTTTCTTCTCATCAAAAATGGAAAGGAAAAGGTAAAGGAAAACCTAATTCCTATCAAAAGTCCCAACATTAGAATCAGTATCAACATCAAGGGGACAAACAACAAAAGAATCAATGTCCAATCTGTAAAAGAGGACATGAGTTGAAATATTGTTGGTATAATACATACAAATAAGAATCATGAAGTAATTCTAGACCTTAAGACCAACAACCTCACAAGGGACATACAAACTACAATCAAGGGCAAAAAAAGGGGAACTGGAAAAGAAGACCCCATCAACAAGGAAATATTGTTGAACAGAAGAGCAATCGAGATAATGAAGACTTCTTGTTCATTGCTTGATCAAGTGAACCATCCACATCATCTAGTGATGTTTGTTATGTTGATTCGAGAGCCAATCAACACATGACCGGACCACGAGAGATTAGTTTAATTCAATGAGGTACATTCCTTTGAAAAACCATGTTTCATTGGGTGATGATTCTTCTTATACAATTCAAGGGGATTGGGAACATTTCTCTACCCCTTGGTTCACGCAACTATAGACTATCAGATGTCTTATATGTCCCTGGGTTGACTAAAAATATACTTTTAGTTAGTCAACTCCTAGATCACAACTTAAAAATTGACTTTGATAGTCATTCTAGCAAGAAAATGTGTTTAATTCAAGACAAATCATGAGGCTCAAAAATAGTTGCAAAATCCTCCAATGTGGGATGCATGTTCCAGCTTGATTTTATCCACGGAGATGATCAGGAACTTGTGGCTAAGAACTCTACCTCATCACAAGTTATGGCATCAAAGACTTGGTCATGTTAGTTTCAAGTATCTCGAGACACTTCACTAGGCACAATATGGTACATGGGTTACCATCTCTTTAGAAGGATACAGAAAAGTGTCCTCACTACCTAGTAGGTAAACAACATAGAGCCTCATTCTAGAAAAGTACATATCAAGCTCATGGTAAGCTTGATCTGGTTTATATCGATCTTTACGGTCTGATGCAACCAATTCATTCTGGATTTCAGTATTTCATGCTTTGTGTTGATGACTATTCAAGAAAAATGTGGATTTTTGTCTTTGCAAGAAAAGTGAAGATTTTGAAACCTTCAAAAAGTTCAAAGTGTAGTTGTTGAGAACAAAATTGGTCATCACATCAGAACTCTCCTCTCAGTTCAAGGGGGGGAATTCACCAGTAATGAGTTCAAAGACTACCTACAAATTCACGGGATTCGTCGACAAATGCCTCCTCCACACACACCACAGCAGAATGGTGTTTTTGAGAGAATAAATCATACTATCATGGAAATGGTGTGATGCATGATCGATGACTGGACTTGCAAAGACATTCTATGTAGAAGTAGCAAAGACAGTAGTGTATTTGGTGAACAGAGTGCCCATAGTCACTCTTGACAGAGTAACACGGTAAGAACAAAGTGGAAACCATCTATTGCACACCTTAGAGTATTTGGGTGCAAAGCAAGTATTCACATACCCAAGAAAAATAGAAAGAAATTGGACATGAAGTCGTAAAAACTCATCTTCATTGGGTATAGTGAAGAGAATCTTGGGTATAAATTGATGGATCCAAAGACTAGAAAATTCTACACCAGTAGAGATTTTGAGTTTTTTTCAAAAGAAGGAATCAGAGTCTCCTCCTCCAGACTCACCTGATGTAGATTCTTCACCGGTTGTAAAAACTAAAGTTGATGTTCCCACAGATGATGAAAGTGATGATGGGGATGATGGTTTTAATATGATAGAACCACGACCCATGGGAATAGTTCACCATATGCCCAAGTGGTGTACTAGCATGTTACGAGATGCAAGATTGGATGCTCCACTAGCTACATCCACCCTTGGACCACGGAATCACAGTAAAGCAAGAGAAGAAGATAAATTTACTTTGATGAGTAGAGTTATCGAGTTTGATGAGCCCTCTATAGTCCAAGAATCCCTACAATTAAAATCTTGGAAAGATACCAAGGACTCGACTATCGTTTGTAATGAAAAATAACACTTGGTAGCTTGTCAATCTTCCATCGGGAAAAAACCCATTAGATGCCAGATGGATATTCAAAATGAAGTACAAAGCAGATGGGACAATGGACAAGTACAAGGTGAGACTAGTAGTAAAGGGGTGTGCATACAAAGAAGGCATTGACTGCGAGGAGACATTTTCTCCCATAGCTAAGATCAAAATGATCCAAGATGATCTTTGCTCTAGCTACACTGATTTGGTTGGAAATTCCATCAGATGGACGTAAAAAGTTCCTTCTGAATGGAGAATTACAAGAAGAAGTCTATACGACTCAACATGAGGGATATGTTGTACCTTGTCAAGAAGCAAAGGTATGCAAACTTGTGAAATCTCTGTATGGCCTTAAACAGGCACCCTAGGCATGGTACATCAAAATTGATGAGCATCTCGTACAACATGGATTTGTTAGAAATCCATACGATCCCAATCTTTACCTCAAAAAGAAAGGGGTGAGATTGTGATTTTTTTGTCTATGTCAACAATCTAGTCATCACTGGTAGTTCAATGAAGATGATCAATGCAACGAATAAAGATCTTAATTGATCATTTGACATGATAGATCTTGGGCTAATGCACTATTGTCTTGGATTGGAAGTATGACAGAAAGAGAATCACATATTTTTTCTTAGATGAAATATACCAAGACAACACTCAAGAAATTTAGGATGATGGATTGCACACCGATTATTACACCTATGGAGAATAGATTACAGTTATCTCGTTCAAATCCATCTCCTGAGGTAAATTTCACTCTCTATCGGTAGTTGATTAGGAGTCTCATTTACCTAACCTACACTAGACCAGATATCAGCTTTGTAGTAAGCTATCTATCCAAGGTCATGAAGGAACCCAAAGTTTTTCATTCAAAAGTAGCAAGGCACATATTGAGATATCTCAAAGGATCATTGGATCTTGTTTTAGAATACAAGAAGAATGACAACTTCTTCTTGTCGGGATATTCGGATTCGAGACCATACAGGTAATATTAATGACAGAAAATCCACTTCGGGATTCATATTCTTTATGGGATATGGACTAATATCATGGGAAAACAAGAAATAATACTTTGTTTCTCGTTCTTCACAGAATTTGACTATTGTTCTATAGGAGAAGTTTCTCGTGAATTGATTTGGCTATGTCGCATACTAGAAAGACTTGGAATACCACGGGACAAACCGACCACCATGTATGTTGACAATGAAGGTATTCTCAAACTTGTTCATAATCTAGTTTTTCATGAAAGAGAAAAACACATTGAGGTACATGTTCATTTCATACACGAGCATGTGTTGAAGCACAATATACAACTTCGAGTTTTGTCTAACAATTTGAATAAAGAGCAGATATACTCACAAAGTCACTTGCACGTGACAAGTTCGAGTTGTTCAGAGATTTCCTCTCCTCATCCCTTGAAACAATGCAAAATTAAGGGGGGGAATGTTAGGATAATTAATTATACATTGTATAATTAATTATTTAACTATTGTTATTAATTAATTATTTTTGTATAATGTTATATGGTTTTATTAACCATATTTGGCTTATTATATTCACGGGTATAATTGTTATGTTGTTATAACAATTATGTCATTATTCATTTGTGCTTCCTGATGTATTTTGGAAGCTATTGTATTTTAGTTTGTTGTTGCATAGTTGCAACTCCATATTTGTTTGTATCCAGGCTATCCAATATGTATAAATATTATAACTGCACTATTCTATTTGATTCTTTTTTATTAATATAATTCGATAGGCTTTCATCCATGTTCTACACTTACGCATCCTTTAGGCATGGAGTCATCATGGTAAGCATGAGTTGATCCGACCCCTTGAGATTTAACCCCGGAATCTACTTGAACAACCATTGAACCTAGATTGACCCGTTATGCCTAAATTTTCCAATTTTATGACAAATCTTCTAAAGAAGGTTTTATGACACTAGAAAATTGTTTTGAATCTGAATTTCCTCCTTTCCTCTTCAAATATGATTTGTTGAGGCTAAAGATGAATATATGAACCTGCCCCAAACTTTGATTTTTTCCTAGTCTAAAAATTTAAGCTGAACTAATTTCTTGGCTAATAATGAACATTACAGAGCTTAGGAACACATGTTGATTTTGGAAGCACCTAGGATTGTTTTTAAAAATTTTTTCCTTATTCTACACGTTGCTTGGCACACTACTAAGGTTGAAGCTTCAAATAAATTCATCACATATTCAATCGAATAAGATCCAATAAATGAAAAAGGAGGATTTGAGGTTGATCTTATGCTCAAAACTTAAGAGTTTCTTCAATGAACTTGGGGAGGGTTTCTCAATGGAACTAAAAACCTACCAAGTTCGATTTACAAAAGGCATGAGAAGCTCAATATGCCTAATCCCAAGATTAAAGAGGATAAAACATTGAAATATTTCCTAAAATTTATTTAGTTACTCGTATTTGAGGATTTTGGGGATTATAATTGTTTCTTGTAACTTTGAGCTTGTTACATTATAACATCCTCTCTCTTGGAAACATAGTGAACTATGCAGAGCACAAATGTGAGAAAAAAACTATGTAAAAGAGAAAAATCATACATGCCCAAGTGAAGCATGCAGAGTTTACACAAGCACTTTTTTTTGAAAGAAAACACGTCTGCGCTCTACTCTAACCATAGAAATGAGAAACTCAAACAAATTTTTCCATTGGAAAGTAGAAGTAGCTACCCTTTCTCACAATTTGTAACCATATGGATGATTTTGCATTGAACATGGCTCTTGATAACAATGGAAAATTGTCCCATAGTTTCTTTTCCATCTTAAAATCCATAGTATCAGCAACAAATAAGAAAAATGCCTCTTGAAGTTGGTTTACATTAGACTCCTAGAGGTGTTAGAGCTAATCCTTTGTACATTGAGACTCTTCCTCATGCTCTAAAGTGAGCATGACCAATTATGACTCATCCTTTGGCTCTAAATAAGTCAGTACTTGATTTGGGCATAGTCGATCCATGAATCTTTCCCATTGCTCTAAATTTTAACTCCAAAAATGATGGAAAATGTGACTACTTGTGAGGTGATTTGGAATTTGTTCTGTTTCTACAAACAAAAATTTGATTTTCCACCCCGATGATTGATATGGGAGTTTTTATCTTTGTCCTCTTCTTTCTCTTTGTCTAACATGAAACATAGAAGATCAAAATCTTCTAATTCTGCTCCAAGAGAACTGTTTTGAACAATAGGTTTCTCTTGAATGCTCTTCTCCATGACAAGAGGTTCCTTGTATTGGAAGATAGGTGATGGGATAGAAAAAGTGACAAGTTTCATGGGCCCTTTCTCACCAACACACTCTTCCAAATCTAATAAAAATAATCCTCTTTATTTTTCGGATGTGACAAGGATTTAACCTCCTTCATGATGTATTTTGGCTCTTCAACTGAATCACCATGTGTCTCCTCATGTAGTCATAAAATCATGTACTTTAGGCATTATTTAGCCCAGTTGCATACAAATATTTAGAAGTTTATCAAGTGAAGAAAGTAATAATTAATCCCACCTTTTGGCCATCTTATTTTACCTTTTATTTTATCATTCCCATGTATTTTCATATAAATTCCCATCTATTTCATCACTATCCATCATTTTAGCCTAAAGTGGGGCATCTCGGTCCCACCAGGGTGCCCTAATCCTTGTTTTACTTTCCCAACTTTTTGGGCCTCTTCTAGCCATTTTTCATCCTTATCTTTTTCCTAATCAGCCATGTCGGGGTTAATTATGAAATTAGAGCAAGAGAACCCTATAAATATAAAGTTATGAGACCATAATGAGGGTCCTAGTGTCACTTACTACTATCACTCCATCTAGATTTGCATCCATTGCATCCCTTCCATCTACATACTTCTATGCATCAAGACTAAGAGATCGTCATCAATACACACAACATAAGGGGAGGGATTCTATTCTATTCCATACACACATGCTAGTATATTTTCTATAGTTATTATTTCTTACTACTTCACAAAGTGTGACTGACACAAGAGCACCTAGGGCACGATATGCACACACACACACCAAAACTACATTTGGGTCCAAAATGTAGTGTAGTGATCATATTAGTAAGCCCATTGTTGTGGTAGTTGAGGTCAGTCTAACCCATTCATTTTGCATTTTTATTTTTAGGGTTTTGATACTTGTTTGTATTTTTAGGTCATTCCTTTATCCTACATTATTTCATATATATGGCGTAGTTTGGAATATCGGTGTGACAGGAAGGGAATATTTTAGAGTGTCTTGTGACACTAAAAGAACCAAATTCTTATATTTTACAAATACCAAGGTGCCTATTCTACATACATAGGCGCTCTAATTCATTTAGATCCTCCAGAGATGGCCTTTACGGGACTTACGAGTGATCGTTTTCGCTCTGGGATCCACAATCATACCTATGACACCTTGCAACAGTCTTCGGTAATCAGCTAAGTCATTTCCTTTTACATCTTTACATACTTAGGGTTTTATTTCATTTGATATAATTATTTAAAATCATTCCATATTGTTTTAGCATAGTTTACAATGTTTTAGTCCTCCTATATTAGATTAACTATTGTTATACTTTCCCATAGTTTAGTTTAATTTTAGTTAATCATTTTGGTGAACCCCTCGTTTCTTCATAGCACCTTCTAGGGTTTGCATTTACATTTAGCCATCATGAGTATCTCCATCAACGATTATCTGCTTACTCATCCTAATTTACTTCATCGTGTTCAACATATTTTTGCTACTACAAATGTTTTTATTAACATGCATCCGATTCCATGTATAACACATTTGTCGATGCATTCTCACAACATATAGCATTCAAGGCTAATCCTCCTGTTGACATTCATCCCTTTGACAATGACCCACCCCTCCATATTATGTGTCACATTTACAATGTTGGTGTCAAACACACTCTAATTGATAATGGTTCTGAGCTTAATTTGTGCCCCATGTCATTCCTTCAAGCTTTAGGTTTTTCTACTCGTGACATTAGTCCTTCTTCTATTTCATTGTGTGCTTATGATGGTACCATTCATCCATGTCTTGGTCATGTTACCTTTCCCATTATTGTTGGTCCCAAAACTCTCCCTACAGTTTTCTTTGTTATATATTTTCCCGTCTCATATAATTGTTTGTTGGGTAGGCCATGGCTCCATGTCATGCAGGTTATTGTTTTCTGGTCCATCATTGCGTTAAGTTCTTACATGAACGCATTGAGTATACTATCTTTCGGGACCGTGACCCATTCCAATACTATGTACATGACCTTAACACTAGTCTTCTTATCCCTCGCATTGATACTATCAGACGAGCCTCAACCTATGGATGACCCACCTCATTTACCACCACTCGAGGGAGCTATTTTTTTACTAGATGTTGTCCCTTCTCCACCACCTACTACTACAACTATTATTCCATATCAGCCACATGTCCCCTCCATGGACATTGCTTTCCCATCTTCATCTTCATCATTTGTCCACCCACCATTCACTTGCACACTATTCATACATGGTTCATACTGGGAGCACATTCCATTAGATCCTACTTCACCTGAAACCATATGTACACATGAGGGCTTAGCCCACTTAGGTTTTTCCATCACCGATATTCATCCACCACCATACCACCCTCATTTATACCATGGGTTGGTCCATGTCACAACCACTTATGGACTTTGTGTCTTTCATCTTGATGTTTTTCTTACACGTACTCCTATTATTGTGCCACTCACATTAGGACAGTCCTAGCTAGACTATATTGGGGAACCATGGATCGGATCATAAAATATATCTTTTCCTATGCCTTTTAGATGTACTATCATTTTTAATAGCACTTTCCTAGGTTATACAAAAAATCTCACTCATTGGTATGCACATGGCTTCCCCTCCCCTCCATTCACTGATGAGGAATATTCTATGGGCATGTATCACTTATGTCTATATGGCTCATTATATGATCAACCTAGCATTATAGCTTACCAAGTTACTAATGCATGTCCACTTGATTTCAGTCCCAAGGATGACGAGTTTACATAGTCCCTTGGCACACTTCCACGAGGGGGCATATCACATTACACACTTCCCCCCCATGTTTCCACATAGTTACATAGTCTTACATCACACCTTTCATAATTCTCATTTATTGTCCTTTCCTATAAGCATATCATCTCACACATTATAGCATCATCATTACCCGATGACGCACTCTTGTGCTTTGGTTCACACTTGATTGTTGAGGGATTACCATTATGTTGAACCCCACACACCACACTCTAGGCATCACACATTGCGCATCTAATACAATATATTCTATAATTTTGTCTACAACCTCTCCACATTTATGCATTCATACATTACACATTTTACTAGATTGTCAATATTTCTATCATCTATGCATTTTGGATCTTCATCACTAGGCTATCTACATATATAGTCACCTTATACACTGAGCATTTTCGTATCATACATCCTCTATATACTATACTAGTATTCATTACATATGAGTCTAGTTTTACATTTCATTTCGCATTCTACATCATACTAGTCCTTAGCTTACACGCCTACATTATTAGGTTATCCACACATAACCTATACATAGTCATACTACACATTTCCACATACATTATACATACTATGCTAGGTTACATTATATATGGGTCTAGCTTTACATTTTATCACTACATATTCTATTTCTATCTACACCTATCATTACATCTTACATATTACATATTGTATACACCATACACATCCTACATTGCCTTATTTCCTCCATGAATTTATACATTTTATCCATCCTCTAGTCATATACTACATTTTTTTATGCATTGTGCTCATTACCCTATGATGCACTTTAGTTCCTCAGTCCATACTCAACTATTGAGGGTTTACCAATCAAATGGACCTTACACTTACCATGCGACATTTCATCATGCAACATTCATAGGATAATGACATACACTTTAGGTTAAATCATCACCTAGATCCATCATAGCCTCTAATAGTGGTATATGTTTTAGGCTAAATCACCACCTCCATTATTTCATCTTATAGTGATATACGCTTAGGGATAAATCATCACTCATCTTTTCATCTCATCTTGATATACACATAGTACTAAATCATCACTCATCCTTCCATCTTATGGTGATATACGCTTAGGGATAAATCATCACTCAATTATACAACAAGTCATGATATACACTTTGGCTATAGGGTTCACGCACACCTCTCCACATGTCACATCTCATCACAACGTACTAGACACAACCAACACTACTTGACCATTTCCCGATGATGCACTCTCATTTATGGTTTATTATGGATTGCTGAGGGGAAAAAAATAAACCTCATTGCATACACTTCCATACACTCATAGGGCATGTTTCTCCTACTTTTCCATCTTGCATTTGTTTCATCCATCCACGGTATATTGCATTATCTTAGGGGCATTTAATTTTTCTTGCTAGTGTTTTTCATGATCACTTTACTACACATGTTAGACTGATTTATTATATGTCATTATATATATCATACACACATGTGCATTCACACCTTTGTTTAGTGTGATCGCAGATACGGGACTCTTACACGTAGCATGGAGGCTCGCCTTCTACCCTTCCTATACAGGTCATTAGATGTATTCACATTCATCTTATCCAGGTGTTATTGTTTCATTTTGTACTTAGCATATTACATTTACTTGATCATACATGCTTTGACATATTGGTTATTTCTCTAACATGCTAATGGGTGTTCCATGTGCAACACTTGTTTTTGCAGGATTACATGTTTCCATGACTACTTGTTTATTTTTCTATACTTGTCTTCCATTGTTTTCCATTATATGTGGGCTTTGCCCTATGTTTGTGTGCACACTTGTTTGTTATTCAGCCATGATGGCCTTGCATGTCTTGCAACATCATGAGTAATGTCCCATGTTTGTAACCCACTTTGTGCCATCTACTTATTTTATTTCTTTTTATACTACTTTTTTCTAGTTAATACATTATCTACGTATTTTACACTTGTCTTATTGCATGCATGTGTTTTCAAACTAACACTTGTTTTTGCTAGCCATCCCCTTTTGTGCACACCTTGGTTTCTACCAAGTGCTTTCCCTTTCCCCCTATAGGGAAGATTCTACATGTTAGAATGTAGTAGGTCCTCTTTTGGGGCCACATTCTCCTTTCAATGATGTTGCATGTGCCCCCAAAGAGGGGGAATCATTGAGGTTTTTACATACTAACATAGCGTATATACATAGGTTTAGTATAGTCCACTTTCTACCCTTGGTATTGAGGGTTTACATGCAATGAGTGATTTCATACCAGTATACAAACTCCATACACAATGGATTTTATAGGACATGGTGTCCTTAGCATTTCTAGGAAGTAGTTACAGGCTTGGGGGTTACAGTGGGTGTGCCTCTCTACACTACTTCATCCAGTTGGCATCAGATCACCCAAAAACTAGGACAATACAAAGATCTCTTCACACACATTTCAGTAGAAGTGGTCAAAGGTTGGAGGACACAGAGCATTTCCTCCCTACACTTCTTCAACCAGGGTGGCATGAGATTACCCAAAAACTTGCAGCAATACAGGATATCCTTCTACACCCTTTCTCTCGACATGGATCAGGTGCACATGTTCCATTTACACTTTCCTTTTCATGTATTTTACATTTGTGTATTTTACACATTTCTATACACATGCATATTTTACATAGCATTTTTACATACATACATATTTGAATACTTAATCATTTTCTCCTTGCAGGTCCAGCCATATGAGAAGCAAGCATTCAAATTGGGGGAAACAATGATGATGATGATGATGACATCGTAATGATGACACACCGCGATGGCACTTGCCTTTACTAACCATGTAGGTACATTACACACCACAATAGCTACACATGCTTTCGCCCTAGGTTCACTCTCATCAATTTTTATGCACATTTTTCATCTTTAGAATCCATGCTCCTTAAATTTTTATTTTTTCATTCCACACTTGAGTCGATTCCATCAACACGTCTCTACTACACTCTACATGGATACCAGGTACGCATCTCTATCTACTTTATGTTGTTGATCTTTCTACTCACCAACATAAAGTGGGGGCAAAATGTAGTCACAAAATCATGCACTTTAGGCATTATTTAGCCCGGTCTCATACTACTATTTAGAAGGTTCTCAAGTGAAGAAAGTACTAATTAATCCCACCTTTTGGCCATCTTATTTTACCTTTTATTTCATCATTCCTGCATATTTTCATATACATGCCCAACTATTTCGTCATTGTCCCATCATTTTAGCCTAAACCGAGGTGCCTAGGCTGTATTGGAGTGCCCCACGAGTGCCCCCCATACCCACTTAGGATTCTATCTTTTTTTCATCCTTATCTTTTTCCTAGTTTCCCATGTCGGGTTAATTAAAAATTAGAGCAAGAGAACCCTATAAATATAAATTTATGAGACCATAATGAGGGTCCTAGCATCACTTAATACTATCACTCCATCTAGAGTTGCATCCATTGCATCACTTACATCCACATAGTTCCATGTATCAAGGCTAGGATATCTACATCAACACACACAACATAGGGGGAGGGATTCTATTCTATTCCATGCACACATGCTAGTACATTTTCTATAGTTATTATTTCTCACTACTTCACAAAGTGTGATTGGCACAAGAGCACCTAGGGCATGACATGCACACACACACACCAGAACTACATTTGGTTCGAAATGTAGTGCAATGCTTAAATTAGTAAGCCCACTATTGTGGCAACTAAGGTCAGTTTGACCCATTCATTTTGCATCTTTTATTTTTAGGGTTTTGATACTTCTTTATCTTTTACAGGTCATTCCTTCATCCTACATTATTTCATACATTTGGCATAGTTTGGTAGATCTAGTGTGATAGGAAGGGAATATTTTAGAGTATCTTGTGACACTGAAATAACCAAATTTTGATCTTTTACAGAGACCAATGTGCCTATTCTACAAACCAGGGCAACTCGAGTGCCCCAATACCCTCCTAGGCACTCCAGTTCATTCAAATCCTCCAAATCCAGCTTTTACGGGACTTCTGAGTGATCATTCATGCTCCTGGAATCTAAATTCAGACCTGTGACACCTTGCGACAGTCTTTAGCAATCAGATAAGTCCTTTCCTTTTACATCTTTGCATACTTAGGGTTTTATTTCATTTGATATAATTATTTAAAATCATTCCATATTGTTTTAGCATATTTTACAGTGTTTTATTCCTCCTATATTAGATTAACTATTATTATAATTTCCCATAGTTTAGTTTAATTTTAGTTAATCACCTCATCCTCAAACATGAATTTTGAGAGATCAAAATCATCCAAAAAATCATATTTGTGGGAGAATGAAGTGGGAAGAGGGTTTGAAATCTCTTCTCTAACCTGCTCTGTACTCAAGACCTCTAAATCCATTTTCCTTTCTCCATGACATGAATCTCTTTATGACTAGTTGCAGCATTTTATGATGTTCTTTGGTGGACTAATACAACCTTCCGAAGTGCATCAAACCCTTGACATTTAGGACAATGAGGATCACTGCATTCCTTTGAAAGGCCTTACAAACTTGGGAGCTTCTCTTCCTCTGCTTGTAAATGTCCCTCTTCTTCGGATTTGGGGCCAATTCTTGCTTTGTCTCGACATTTCCAACTGCGATGGATCTATAGCTCCCATGAACATGGTGCCAACATGTACACTACATTCTAAACAAATGGATTTTTGGCCATCTTCCTCTAGTGCTTGTCCTTGTGCAAACTCAATCTGCACTTCTTATTCTTGAACCTCAACCTCTACCGAGTGCCTAGACATCAATGTAATTTGAGCAATGTTAAACCTTATAGCCTACTCTTTTAATCTTCTTGCAATCTCCTCTTTGCTATGCTCCTCAATATTCTCCCCTCTTTAGCTAATTTTCTAAGTTTGTCCCTCCCAAAATGGATTTGGGAATGTGAGAGGAGGGATGGGTTGGGATTCAACTGATTTTTGCATTATTTGTGGTGGAAGGAAGGTTCAATTTCTTTTTTATGTAGGGGAAGGATTTTATAAGAGAAACAGGCAAGAGATAGAAATTGGGATGGAAGGGAAGAAGATGAAGAAATGGAATCCATAATGGGGGTAATATGTGAGAAGCAAAGAAATTGAAACTTAGGCTAAGATGGTGTGGTTTAGGGAATCATAGGAGGCTTTTGAGATGGTAATGTAAGAGTTTCCCATTAACAAGAATGACTAGCATCACATTCATAAGTCCTAATCTCCTTAATTCTCCTTGCAAGTTATGGTAACATCTTAACCATGAATCCCAGCTTCTGTTGAGGGCTGTAGTGTCTTGGCATAAGGCCAACCCATGCAAAAGGGAGCACTGAAACCAATTTTTAATTCCTTCAGTTGACATGTAGCCCTAGTCTACACCATACTTGCCTCCATCCTCTAAACCTTCATTTTCAACTCAACATCTCAAGGTGTAGGATGGCCTCTATAATATGCATACTCTTACCTTTGAATTATTGTATAGTTTGGTAAATGGGCAAACTAACTTATATCTTACTCATGGGAATATGCACACCGTTGATTTTCACCATAAAACTAATTTGGATGTGTTTTGAACTAGTTTTGTAGCTACAAGAGTGAATTCCATGAAGGGAATGAAGTCATAATTTCACATCTTCATGGGTGGAAGAAAGATGAAAAAGTGGAAAGTAAAAATGGATGAAAATGGGTGAAAATAAAGTTCTGCAACTCATAAAATGGGTTGTTTGGATCAATATATTTTCTAGGTATGCTTGAATATGCCTCCAAAGGCTAAGATTTCATCAAGAGCAAAAAAAATTTGATGAAATGAAAATGTAACCAGGATACACACCTATGAAAAATATGACATATGTCCATCCCACCAGTCATGCCATCATTGTTATCATCATATTACAGCACCCTCTAATTTGGTGTAAGTAAGTTGGTGGGAAATCAGTGTAACTGGGTAATAGGGAGTTATCTTAAGGTATAGGACCTTGTAATTAAGATAACTCTCCAGAGAAGGTTGGTTCCACTTCCCAATCTAATAGAAAAACTACTCCTAATGATGGAAATACAATTATCTAATCCTATCTTATGATTCTAAGGGACCAGGGAAAGAGGAGCATACATAAAAATGAATAAACCTTGCACTAAGGAGGTGATAACACCAAGAGAAGGGTTATTGGAACACTTTCTAGCTGAAAATGGGAGAAAATGTAGATGGAGACGATGGATAAGCATCACATATCACAATAACACTCATAACACCATTTCCATAAACACATCATCATTTAATATTGTAATAAGAATAATAAAAATACACAACCATACCTGTAAATGTAAAGGAGAGGCAAGACAAGACAATAACACAGTAAGGATAGAAAAATTATCACAAACATAAATTTTATTACTTCATGAGAATGCACATACCATTACATTGATAAAGGGAGGCATGATGCATCATTACAATTCTCAAAGATAAGGCTTGAAACTCCACAAAATACCCATGACGAGAAGAAGGGGAAAAAAAGATAGAAAAATGTCCAACCCCTACAAATGGGTCTCCTTTTACAATATATATAATTTTGAATGAGAGAGGGAGGGGAAGAGAAATTCAGATTTTTAGGCACCAACCACCCATAAAGGGAATTAACTACCTCCTACACATCATAGGACCCCTGAAAATGCCCATACCTTTTTGCACCCTAGTTTGTTGTGGAAGAAACATGCCTCATGCTTCATTTAATGCATTTTCACCTATTTTCATTAAATCAATGCTTCACTAGTTTCGGGAATACATTTGGATTTTTAGAGGGACCCACGGGGTCAAAATTCATAGAAAGGGGCGAGATGATGTGGCTTAAGTTCATGGCCAGCTCGCTACCAACTTCGTGAGATGGCTCCCTGTTTGCTTACTCGAAAAACTCCCGAGTTCAAAAATTAGCTTGCCCTTTTGGAATATGACTAGCTCCTTGCACACCGACTCGGTGGTTAACTCGTGCTCAAATCTGACCTCTAAAATCCTCCTTCGAAAATAGCTCGACTAACATGTGCACCTGAACCTCGAATCGACATCCAAAATTACCTCGCTTGATGAGTTCATCATATTTTTGGGATCTACACTGCATCCAACACCCTCGCACCCCGCCCCGGCCACCCCCTCGAGTTCTAAATTCCACACATCCTAAAGTATGACTTGTCGCATTAACTCTAACCTCCAACTCACGTTAACCTTGAACTCGAAATCACCTTTCCGAGCTCTTGATTTTGGAACCCATGACAAACTCTGACTTGACTCCTAACACCACACCTCTGATCTCCACATTCCTAAAACTCCACTCTCACTCCTGTTGGTACCCAAATTTTTTTCTTCTTTTCGGATCTGAAAGCATCAAAGACATGGCATGAAGCTTGAATATAGATGGATCATGGTGTGTGTCATTTTTAGTGGGGATATGATCAAGTGGCACTCAGTTTGTGGAGAGATGGATGATACTCAAATAGGACTTGATCTTGTTTTAGCTGTTTTAGGTTGTGCCTTTTCAAACAAGGTACGAGAACCTATTTTGTAACCCTAAAATGGTGAAGGAGATGAAGATATCCCTCAATTTTTGCAAATAGTATGAAAAGGGCCTTGGGAAAATATGATCAACACTCCAAATCTGACTTTCACAAGTTGTCACTTCCAGATTATGGAGATACTTTCAATGCAAGACAAGGTTACTAAAGAAATTTTGAAATCCTGATCTGTTATGTACACTTTAGCAACTAGATTTTGATCTTCTATGGGTATACAGGTCAAAACAGGGGTAAAAAAGGGTAGGATTAGTTGTTTTGAATGATTTTTTGGGTGGGAGTTTAGATAAGACAAACCAAGGTCCACCAGACTCTTTGAGGATTTCAGCAAAATATGGAGAAACTTAACAGTAGAAAGTATCAAAATGGTTAATCATCCCTTCAACCAGGATATGTGCATCAAATGGAGGCCCATATCTACACTTTTCCACACAATATTTGATCATCTATCACAAAATCTTGAGTTAGAATGAACTAATGAAGCATTTAGCAATCACTATTTAATCATGACCTAAGGTGCACCCAAAGGTTTACAAACAATCTCTGAAGTCAAGGAAGGTAAAGTGATTTTAAATTTGTTTATCTCTTTATCAGATGAAAGCTATTTTGAATGTGAGATTGCAAATTCCACTAAACTATCACAAGAAATGAGACCATGTATGATCAAGAGAGATTTTAAACACAAGACTACAATAGGAAACAAGAAACACAAATTTGAAATGCATTATGAAATGTAAGCATTCATGATTTTTCCCAAAGACAACACATAATAACTCAAAAATGATCAAATTTATCAGTAGGGGAATGTTTTGAAAACAATCTCAGAGCTTGTTAATGGCTATACATGTGTAACCAACTTAACATGATTTGAAATATGATACAAAGAGAGTTACATGAGTTTCTCAAGTGGTCACTCAGAGAATGGGATTCTTCCCATATTTTCCCATGAAATTTTTAGTTTTCTAGAATTTTTAAAATCTTCCAACCCTTTGCATGAAAAATTCATGTAATATATAGCATTCAATCTCCTTTGAGCCTTCTTTCCCAAGAAAAGAATATGCCAAAGGATCAAATTTGTTACAAAAATTCCTCATGATTCGCAAACAGGATGTTTGAGAACACGTCCAAAAAGTTGCCAGTTGTCTCAAAAAGAGATGAATCATTGCAAAATTCACATCATAATCCATTGTGGAGGAATTTTTTCATCTTCAAAGCATGCAGACCCCCTTCCCTTCATTATTTCATCCATTTCCCTCCAAAATTTGACTCTACAACTTCTGGATTTGATATTTTACGTTTTGGATGGGCTAGGGTAAAATTTCACTTCAAAAACATATTTGATCCTCGAAACCAATTACATTGGTTTTGAAGGCACAAAAAACATGAATTTTTCAAAAAATTATGAAAATTAATGCAAAAATGCATCTCAAACTTCCTAGAGTGTTCTAGGGAAAAAATGGCGACAAAGCAAAAAATAATGCACAACTACCATTGATTTGACATTCAACTTTTAATCTATGCCCTCCATGTGGAGAAAAACCATTGGAGACGGGCTTTGGAGGTGCCTTTTTCCACTTTGCATTTTTTAAAAGAAACGACCACGTGGCAAGATTTGATTCGGCACGGGCACGGGTTTTAGATTTTTACCCTTTTGACCTTTTTATTCTGAGCGGCCACGTGGCACCATTCCATTGGATGTGGGTGAGGAGCTTTATTTTACCTTTTAAAATTTTCGGGAAAAATTGGAAAAAAATTATATTTTACCCCGCACCTCTCGCCTCATGAAAATGGGCCTAACACATGTCCCAAAGTGAGCCCCATTGGAATCGCAAAAGCGATTCTACACATTTCCACCTTTTTTGAAAAAGGGAATTTTTCCAAATGATCCCCGTAGACATGCACCTCTCGATTCTATCCTGACATGTGGAAATTTTTGATTTGTTGTGGGCTTGCGTTCCTCCTCTTAATTTTATGCCTTTATGCCAAAAAATGGGAAAAAAATCTCAAATTTTCCCCAAGGCCCGAAGTTCCGCCTCGACGACCCTTACATGTCTCTCTATGATTCGTTGTGGGTCCTAGGTATTTTCTTTACACTTTAACTCTTTTTCCAAAATTCCTTAAGGCACAAAAAGACCCACTGCTTCCCATCCAATCAAAAGAGGACACATCAGCATTTTCAGGCAAAATTTAGAAATTTTCTTCGTCGCTTGAATTCAGGTAGATTAGCACTTGGCGGGGCCATGGGGTAATTTGAAACTTTTAGCCAAAGTAGCTAAAAAGAAAAAGTTCTCAAAATGACCCGCCGCTCCTCCTCTAATCAAAACATGCCACGTAAGCAACATTAGAACCAATCAGAGTAAAGCGGAGCCATGGGACCAAATTCACCCTTTTAGCCAAAAAAGAAAAAAGTGATAAGTTAAAAAAAATTTCTATCGTCCCTTAACCAATTAGAAAAAACCATGTTACCAATGAATGCTAAAGAAGAAATTGATGGGAAAATGATGCCTGTCTCACCATCAAAACATAGAAAACACCAGGGGTGCCCTAGAATTCAATTTTTTCACTAAGGACGACAAATTTCTCAAAATTGAACCAACTGAAACATGTTTTCAAAGCATTTTTATCATGGAATTATATTTTCAATGGCATACAAGTGAAAATCAATCAATTTTAAACTTCCACGATCGGGAAAAAGGAAAAACAACAGAGCCCGCAGATTTTGGAAAAATTAGGGCACAAAATAGGGCACACATGCAAATTTCTTTCAAATTGGGGCAAAACAACAAGTTTGTGAGCATTTCAAGGCATTCAACTGGAGGGAAAATTTGTAGACCACCAATTTGAGAGAAAAACATTTTAGAGCACACAGAATGAAGGAAAAATTTAGGGCAAAATGGTGCAAGCTCAAAAATGGCACCAACTCCCAGTGTAATTTTCCTTCACGTTGAGATTCTGGTGATCAACTCATCGACTTTGGTGTAATTTCCTTCGTAATGCCAACTCCTCGGCTCACCAACTTACTAGGTGAGCCATTCTTTGTTTTGGTTGGCCCTCATCTAATGCAAGCCCATACTGATGTGGCTCCCGAGTTCACCAAGTTAGCTCAGTGAGAGAAAATTCTTTGTACCTTCATCCTTCCCTATGTTGAACTCTCCACTACAAGCCGA
Source organism: Taxus wallichiana var. yunnanensis (assembly GCA_018340775.1). Taxonomy (NCBI): domain Eukaryota; kingdom Viridiplantae; phylum Streptophyta; class Pinopsida; order Cupressales; family Taxaceae; genus Taxus; species Taxus wallichiana. The sequence continues at coordinate 961,985,794 of CM031240.1, forward strand.
GATCAACCACGAGTTGACAAAACATCCAAGTGTTTGTGCTCCTAATACAACTCACCTGAGCTCTAAACCATCTCAACCCCTTGGCTAGCTCACCAAGTTGACATCAACTCGTCCAACAACTCAATGAGCTAATGTAAGCTCCCCGTCAATTCTTTGGGAAATCTTCCCATTTTTCTAAATTTTTGTATTTTCATAGATTTTTCCTAAGAACTAGAGGTCGATAGGGATGTAGTAGGCCACCCTAAAAATTTATTTTCTCATTTTTTCCCATTTACTCATTTTCGGTTGAATGTGGACCCAGGAGCCTATTTTCTCTCTTTGGCTAAGCTCTAAACCTCTGAAACCCAAAAGAGGAAAAAATGCTTCATGTGACCCCAAACTTCTCGAAAACACTGTAGATGCTCCCAAAACATGGATTTCACCTAAAATAATCTAGACTCTTCCATAAAGCTATGTCAATTGGCAAAGTCTAAGATTCTCTAGTTGTCTATTTTACTAAGGGGGTAAAAATGGATAACTTGAGAATGACGGAATCCACCCAATCTTATTACAGCCAAGTGGTGCCACTCAACGTTTGTGACATCACCTCTAATCTGATCATACAATGTTGGACCCTATCTCACATATATAAGGCTTCTCGAGCCTACAAAACCAATCAAACACGTAAACATTAAACTCTACCTCATCAAAAATCCAAAATATCAGCATCCTAACCCTAGTCGATGCTAACCCAAGTTGGTCAACACCTCTAAGCATGGGTCAATGCCCTTTAAGTCCCAATTGATGGTGACCACATCCAATTGCATCGACCACCCCTAACACTAATCCCAAAATTTGAAAAATAAATAAATAAATAAATAAAAATGCCTAATAATAAGCTAGGGTTTAGGCACTTACCATCTGGAAGGTCCTCTAGAACTTCCTCTTTGCTCCTCTGACCTCCATTTCTCTTGATATCTCACTTTCTCTTTTTATCTCATAGCTCTTGATCATCACTTTACACTATGCAAATAAGCTTTATTGACTAACCCAATGGCTTATATAGCCCACCTACCACATTCGCCATCAAGCCCCTTGGGTTTTCGTTGACCCCCCAAGTTTGATTTATTTTACATCCATTTAGATAATATTTTAACTTTATGTCTTATATCTATCATTTCATTTTCTATTTTGGTTCAAATTCTGTTACATCCAATTTATAAGTATCTGATTTTATCTTATCTTTATCAAAATAAGGGTTGACATCCATCCAAGGAATTTTTCACTTCTCGAGACTAACATTATTAGGAAACCCTCCCATATATCTACCAATCCATCCTCCGTTGAGTTTCTCTTGATTTGCAAATTGCTTAGCTGGCTATGGAGAAGGATCTTTTGTTTGCGCTCATTCACATCTTCATCCCATCTTGAGGTACCTAGTATACCTTCCATATTGTTCACATTTGTTTAATATCTAGTATACCTCCTCCATATTCAATATCATCTCCCCCGTGGGGGAGCCAAAATTTACGTATGTCCACATTCAAACACTCGTATAATGTAGTGATTAGATGTATATTTGGGGGTAGTCCCCGATCTTGCTACATGAAGAATCCTAGCTCTATCTAGAAAATATCACTCTACATCATCCAAAACCAATGAAAATAATGTATACATGTGTCTCCCACTACATAACTCTCATGGGTGAACATCCGACACAAACAAAAGTACACACAACCAACATACTAATACCTATAAATAGTAAAAACACATCACATACGTATCAAATTCAGACCAAACATCTTCTAAATCAAATAAATAAACAAAATATTTGTTTGGGATAAAACCATACGTAATAATTCAAACCCATACAAATCTATACAGTCTCACCCCAAGTACGAAACCAAACCAATCAGTCAATTTGTTTTCAAATTTTCTACAACAAACTACAAAAATTAAAAATTTGTAATTTTTTTGAAAAAAGTACTAAGTTCATACAAAAATACAGCAATAATGACACTCACCAACACCTTTATGGTATAGGTATGGATCACCTCTACTATGTGCTTAGATCAAGATCAAATTTCCTCCCTAACTTTTGGCATTGTCACACTCATGCAAAGCTTTGATTTTAGTCGGTCACAATTACAAATGAAAGTTATATTTCTCTTTTCATATTTACTATATATAGTAAAAACCAATGGTGGCATTTTATCCACTTACATATTACCTATGGTACTCATTCACTAATCCCTTTTTGATGGTACAACCCATACCTTGGGCCCCCTTACTTTATTTTTCACGTCATTTGTGGCACTATGATCATCTTTCTCCTCCCCTTTTCACTAATACATCAGTACTTAATATTACATTCATTGTGCATGTGTGCAATCAATTCTTATCAATAACTCTATCTTTATCTCTATTGGAACATTCTCCATCTATTACCTATCATTGATATCTCATTCAATACGAGTAACTACCACTACCTACATCTCATTCATTCTCGATCCACCACTATCTATTTTATTTTTTATAACTCTTTACTTTCATCTCAAGTAATTGTTTCTTACACTCTCCCTTTCATCAAAAGGGGGAAAATATATAGGGCTAACTATGCTAAGTCACCCTCTTTTCCTCAATTATTTTAAAGTCACTAAGAAATCATAATTGGCTAGCTATTCAAATTTATCCTCCCCTACATGAAATAATATGAAAATCCACCAAGTTTTCTATGCAAGAGTAATATCCCCTATTCAAGATAACATGATCTTGACACCTAAAATGGTCACTCGTGATTACCCAAACATACTAAGCAATAAATACCATTGTATCCATTATAAGTACATGGGAAATATGTAGATATTAAAATGAAATAATAAGCACCCACATTACATATTCTATCAATACACCCATATAATGTATGGTGGGGGCAATTAGACATCATTTCCCTTTCACCTTATAGGGGTTTCCAACAATTTTTAGACCTAGATCCATCTAAAGTGGTGTGGATCCATTATTAGGAAGCATTATTAGGGGCATGTTAGAAGGCCTTATGATACTCTTCCCTTAGTTTTTGGAACACCCAAATCACACATTATTACAAAATAAAGTAATTTTTTAGATATTTGATCACCCCCATTTTGGAAAACACAAGCACTGAGAGGGGAGGGTGAATCAGTGCTTCTCAAAAAAATTGAAAACCTTTCAGAATTTAACAATATATTCAATCTTAATTCATATTTATCATATTAAGACCATGAAATTCACACATATGCAAATGAGAAGCAAATACACATGAACACAAGATTTAATGTGGGAAACCCTTTAAGGGAGAAAAACCCACTTTGAAATCAATGCACTATCTGGACAAATTGTTGTATAAGATTACAACAATTAAAATTTTCTGAGCATCCACTCATATTGAAGCACCCACTCCAAAATTTAACCAAGCACCCACTTGATCTTTAGCAAGCTCCTACTTGCATGGAAGCTCCAACTCCCAAATTCAATCAAGCACCCATTAACCTTCTACAAGATACAACTTACAAGGAAGCTTCAACTCCTGTTTGCTAAGAAATAACTTAGACTTATAAAAAAATTGATCAACATCATTTTATTTTATAACAAAAAAAATTGTGATATTTAAATCATCTCCTTATTATTCTCATAATTCAATCTTCAAGTCACACACGCTCGTCTCATACACAAGGATAATACATAATTTTACATTAGCTCATACTCTAAACACGAGCATCCAAAAGCTAATTTTCTTGCACATTGAGACATATAAAAATACATGAGAATTACATTCTCTAATTCCTATTCAAATTCATCTTATTACCCTTAAGATTCTTGACTCTCCAACTTGTACACAAGGATCCAAGTGACATCATTCAAAACTGCCACAAAGTCATCATTACATCTACAACTTGTAAGTTACAACTTCTGACCTCTCTTGTGCTTTTCATGACACCTATGACATTTTTAATTCTTCTATAACCTTCCTCAACTCATGGCACACCTGAAATAACTGATAAGATACCATTTTTAGATCTGACATTGTCATTTGTAACTGTCATTTTTAGTTTTTGTCCTTTTCCCAACTTTGGAATATTTGTCCTTGAGCTTAATGTAACTCATGCCAAGAGTTATGATGAATTTTTAACATTACCAAGGTATTATAACATTCTTATAATTATTTTATGAGCTCCACAACTCGCCATTTCTTCCCCAATACTTCATTAGAGCTCATATGCTCAACTAGGTGTGCACAGACATGACATCTTCAAAAACCAGTCAAGAGATTTCTTCACCAACACAAATGTATGAAATTTAAAAGCTTATTTCTACTTGGAGAATTTTTTGGGACTTATATTTCCCCTTCACAAATTTGTAGCACATCAAACACCTCCATTCTCATCAAGACACATTGATTTTGACAAGGTCTCAAAGGAGTTGCAGACCCATAAAATCAGTCCTCACAAAATGAGGTATAACTTTAATAAAACACATGTTCATGGATCATATCATACCTTTTTGGAAATATCTTGACCTTGTGCATATTTTAATCTTACAAAAATCTTCATTGCAAATATTTTAGCATGATAATTCTTGCATTCATGAGACATCTCTGATTGTGTTTCGGACCACAAACACATGTCTTGTCTTAGATGGCTTCTACCACTTCAAAACACACTTTCATGCCAAACCAAAGTTTTTAAAATTCATAAGAGTCATGTAATTCAATTTAAAACACTCACATGTAGGGGTTATGTGGATAAAATCATGCTTGCACTTCCATTTCTCAAACCTTCTTGACAGGCCTAAAAGGGTAGTTTTGGCCATTGTAACTTGAACAAAAAATCACCTCACCAAATAAAATCATGGGATCAAACATGTCATATGATACATCTATCAACCATCCAAGATCAAAAATTTCTTCAACAACTTACACTTGCATCATCATCCCTTCAGTTCAACTTGGCTAGTTTTGGATTTTTTTATCCCTTAAGGAGTAGGTTATCTTTGTTCACCTATTTCAAAAAATTTATGCTAATAACATGACTAAAAATCTTCATGGACACTTGAGCAAAATTTCAATATTTCTCCCACATCATAATTTTCACCATGAAACCTTCATCACATGACTATACCATCAAATTTCTTCAAAACAAACATATTTCAATGCCTTACCAGTTGACCTGGAGAATGAGACCACCACCAAAATGAAGTAGGATTATTCTACATGCCAAAATCATCACATCATATTGCCTAAGATATTTCATGACCTAACTCTTCAGTTCTTCTCCATCACTTTGAAATGAGGGTTTTAGGAGGGTTTGGAACCTCCTTAGCTTCTTAAACTTTGTTCATAAAGTATAGGCCATCATTCTAACTCATTCTTCTTGAAAAATTCTCTAGAATCAATTCCCCAACACTGATGAATAGATTTTACCACCATGCATAAGTTTAATGTTCCAACAAACAACTCAAAATTAGCCCTTGAGCTAGAAATGGTCATTTTAAGAGATAGTTTGCACTAAAACTTAATTTTATTGCTTTTACCTTGGAATTTTGACCTAAAATTTTTTCTACAGCACTAATACATCCTCCTTCATGTGTCCCAAGACTTATTTTATTATGTAATTTCATGAAACTCATCAACCACCATGGTTTGTGCATGCTTATCTAGCTTTTTCTCAAGAATGATCCTCCAAAATACCTCAAACATGCCTCTATCATTTAAATGGTGACCTGTAGCATCTTCTACAACCTATCTACAATGTCCCTATAAAAAAATCATTCTTGCAATTCCTTTCTTTATCTTTCTTTGGTCCATACTCCATTATATGCTTCCACTAGGTCTTTGAATTAGGCCTAATTGAGCTTGTTTCAAACCATGTCTCATGAAATTTCCATTTTATTCATCATGGAGACACTCACATACCTTTGAAATAATAATTATCATTCCTCTGTATGCTCTCATGGGATCGCTTATCTTTCTGACTCACTTTCATATTCCATTAGGCCTCCTAGAACCTAAATTGGATCTAGATAGCCACATGCAAATCATGCTCAAACTTGTATCTACACTCTAATATTCACATGAGTGTTTTAACACACTCTCTCCATGCTTTCCAAGCCTTCACCATGATTATTTATCTATATTTTCCTTTATTCCACCATACCAAGTTATCCTCTTGACTAAGCCTAAGGATTATGCCCTCTTTGGACCAAGCTAATCTCACTCATGCCACTCATGCACCTTTGTGTACACCATGATAACTATATCACCTCATCACACACCTACTAAAACATCTAATACATCATCTTGACATGTTATCACATCACCATTATTCCTCTGCCAGTCACTATCTTATTCAAGAAGTCAAGCCTTACCAGGCTATCCCTATCATGACACCATGATCTCATTCCATGCCTTGTTCTTCCATGTCACACTCACTAGAAAACTTCCTCTTGTGATTTTTTATCCTCATTTTCATTAATCATCCTTTTACATCAATGAAAACTCACCAAGCACTCATATGCAAACAATCTCTGCTTTTTCATTGATGAAAAATCTCCTAGTTCTTCTCCCCTTTTTTCATTAATGAAAAATTATATACTTGTAGCACATGGTATTCATACTCATAAACTTATTTTTACCCCTTTCTTGGTTGGAAACATCAACCAAAATCATCATTCAAGCTCACCATCTTGTTTCTCCTTCTTAGTTGTGTTTTCTATATAGCATGCATGTAAGTACTATAGCTCCCCCTAAACAGATGAAAAATCACATGCCAACAATAATTCTGAGCATAAACCATAAAAAAACATCATTCTTACCTTCTTCATCACCTATCTTAGTTGAGGACATCATCAAGAAAGCTTATCTCTATCATACTGATGGTTATTGTAAATGTTTAGGGCTAAGATACCTAAAGAAAACCTTCGAGAGAAAATTGATCCATATTTTTACATCCATAGAAGCTCATATTGATTTAATAAAAATAAAATTAAATCTAATTGTAGAGTAACTGATATGATAAAATACAATAAAGATACGGAATCATAAATATGAGAGATAAATGACTTAGTTGAATCTTGTGCAAACTAGAATTGATTTGGGAAGTCTAAAGTGTTGAACAGGACTGAAACAGTGTCATAACTACTCTCTATAAAATCAAGAACCTGATAATGATGTTGGACATGTGTTCTAGGTGTTGAACATGAGTGTATGGCACTAGTGATTGTTCCTAGGCATTAGTGACTATCTGAAGCTCGAGAATCTTCTTTATTCTATGTCATTAGGGTTTATTATCACTTCCTTTCAGTCACCTGATATTCACTCTTTGATTGATGAGGGTACCTATAACCTACAAAAAAAACCCTATACACCTACACAATCTCACAAACACATCAAATTGGAATTAAAAATGTAATATGTGAAGTCGGATTGACCTTGGTGGTCACTTGATGAGTGAACTGATGGTGAGTGTTGCACTACATTCCAAACTTCATGTAGTTATTTGTCCTTATGTTTATAGTAGTGTCTTTAGGTTTTCCTCATTCAATGATGCCAAGATAGTGGGCTTGTGGATAGATAAGATGAAAAAATGTGTGATATCGGAAAATCATGACAATGCGGATATCACACATTTTTTCATCTTATATATCTACAATCCCACTATCTTGGCATCATTGGAATGAAAACCTAAAGACACTACTATAAACATAAGGACAAATAACTACATGAATTTTGGAATGTAGTGCAACACTCGATCGATCATTAGTTCACTCATCAAGTGACCACCAAGGTCAATCTCGACTTCACATATTGCATTTTTAATTCCAATTTGATGTGTTTGTGAGATTGTGTAGGTATATAGGGTTTTTTGCAAGTTATAGGTACCTCATCGATCAAAGAGTGAATATCAGTGACTGAAAGGAAGTGATAGTGAAACCCTAATGACGTAGAATAAAGAAGATTCTAAGCTTCGTATAGTCACTAATGCCTAGAACAATCACTAGTGCCCATACACTCATGTTCAAAACCTAGAACCCATGTCCAACATCATTATCGGTTCTTGATTTTATAGAGAGTAAGTATTTACATTGTTTGATCTGTTCAACACTTTACACTTCCCATCAATTCCAAAGTGCTTGCAGGATTCAAATAAGTTATTTATCTCTCATATTTATGATTTCGTATCTTTATTGTAGTTCATCATATCAGTTACTCTACAATTAGATTTATTTTTATTTTTATTAAATAAATATGAGCTTCATGGATGTAAAAATATGGACCAATTTTCTCTCGAAGGTTTTCTTTAGGTATCTTAGCCCTAAACATTTCCAATAACCATTGTATGATAGAGATAAGCTTTCTTGATGATGTCCTCAAGCGAGATAGGTGATGAAGAAGGTAAGAATGATGTTTTTTTATGGTTTATGCTTAGAATTATTGTTGGCATGTGAATTTTCATCATGCAGGGGAGCTATAGTACTTAAATGCATGCTTTATATAAAAACACAACTAAGAAGGAGAAACAAGATGGTGAGTTTGAATGATGAGTTTGGTTGATGTTTCCAGCCAAGAAAGGGGTAAAAATAAGTTTATGAGTATGAATACCATGTGCTCGGTATATAATTTGTCATTAATGAAAAAAGGGGGAGAAGAACTAGGATATTTTTCATCAATGAAAAAGCAGGAGATTGTTGGCATATGAGTGCTTGGTGAGTTTTCATTGATGTAAAAGGATCATTAACGACAAATGAGGATAAAAATCACAAGAGGAAGTTTTCTAGTGAGTGTGACATGGAAGAACAAGGCATGGAATGAGATCATGGTGTCATGATAGGGATAGCTGGTAAGGCTTGACTTCTTGAATAAGATAGTGACTGGTAGAGAGGAATAATGGTGATGTGATAACATGTCAAGATGATGTATTAGATGTTTTAGCAGGTGTGTGATGAGGTGATATAGTCAACATGGTGTACACAAGGGTGTATGAGTGGCATGAGTGAGATTAGCTTGGTCCAAAGAGGGCATAATCCTTAGGCTTAGTCGAAGAGGATAACTTGGTATGGTGGAATAAAGGAAAATATAGATAAATAATCATGGTGAAGGCTTGAAAGCAATGAGAGAGTGTGTTAAGACACTCATGTGAGTTTTAGAGTGTAGATACAAGTTTGAGCATGATTTGCATGTGGCTATCTAGATCAATTTAGGTTCTAGGAGGCCTAATGGAATATGAAAGTGAAGTAAAGATAAGCGATCCCATGAGGGCATACAGAGGAATGATAATTATTATTTCAAAGGTATGTGAGTGTCTCCATGATGAATAAAATGGAAATTTCATGAGACATGGTTTGAAACAAGCTCAATTAGGCCTAATTTAAAGACCTAGTGGAAGCATATCATGGAGTATGGACCAAAGAAAGATAAAGAAAGGAATTGCAAGAATGAATTGTTTATAGGGATATTGTAGATAGGCTGTAGAAGATGCTACATGTCACCATTTAAATGATAGAGGCATGTTTGAGGTATTTTGGAGGATCATTCTTGAGAGAAATCTAGATAAGCATGCACAAAGCATGGTGGTTGATGAGTTTCATGAAATTACAGACTAATATATATTTGAATATTGATGTCATATGTGTTGGTGATGTGCATTTGTATATGATGTGATGATTGTTTCTTGTATTTTGGGTTGATATATATTGTTAAGATATTTTTTGTAATTTCAAATTCATGATGATGCAAAGTATAAATAGATAAGTAGTGATTAGAATAGCATTTGTGTTTGAATGATAATAAAGAGTATAGTATGTGATGAAGAGAAATAGATTCATGTGATGTGTTGGTGAGAAAATTTGTTGGGTGGACAAAATTGTGGATTTCTTGCCAACGCTTTGGGAATCTGAGTCCCTCTACTTAACCGGTGCAGCTTCTATATGTGCATGCGCATGAAAAGGTGGATTTTTGTGGTGGCCTTTTGACTAGGGATCCAACAAGGGCACTCCACTGACCCTATGGCAAAGCTAGCAATCTCTTGCTAGGGAAGTCTTCGTCTGTAGAGCGGGAAAGGGGAGTGAGAAAAGAGGTAAGAGAACTAATGTTGCAGGTAGAAAATCAGATTCCTTCACACACTAGTTAGAAACTTCAACACATGCATTCATGAGAAGAAACAACCCTACAAATAGCAACAAGACCAAATAGAATTTGATGAACACAAAGTATCATGAAACCCCTTAGTCAAAGAAAGCTAGAAACTCCTTCTTGTATTGATTGCTTAGACAAAAGTTGTACATAGTGGAGAAATGGAAGAAATTGAGAAGGGGGGGAATAGAATAAAATGGCTATCTCCTTTGTTCTCTCAAGGTGCAATATACTCTTGAGTTTACAAGATCAATCACCAACCCTTTGCAATGGGAATGATGTTACAATTTATAGAATGAGAGGTGACTCTTCATCTACCTCATGACCCTCCATATGCCTTAATATGACTTAAGACTATTCATATTCCACTTTAAATATTTAATTCCCTTTTATAATAGCAAGGTGACTTAATTTACATTATGTTTCTAAAGTCACTTTTAAGTGACTTAAAGGCATATCAAAAAGTGAAAACCCCAATGAAGAATTAGAAAATTTGAAAGTGAGAGAAAGTTGGGGGAAGAGGAGAGGGAAGAGAGAGAGAAGAAGAAGAGGAGATGTCACCTGATGAAGCCCGTTGGTCCCGTTCATGGAAATATCTGATGCGGAAAAGTTCTGAATGTCCCATTGTGCCAAAACTGTTCTTTGAGCGTGGCTTACTATTTTTGGTAAGCACCCATATAGGGAGATTTACTATTTTTAGTAAGAGGTGATCCTTGCTTCTTCTTGATCATCTTGATGTGATGAAAATATTCATCCAATCCTACGCACATTGCCTTTGCTTCGACCACTTCTTGGGGTAACTTACTATTTTTGGTAAACACCCATATAGGGAACTTACTATTTTTAGTAAGTGGTCATTTCCACTATTTTCTGCTCTGAACACTCATTCGGGCTCTCTCGTAATCTTCAATGCATGTTGCCTTTGTCTCAGCTGCTTTTGATGATGACTTTCCAAACATAGCAAGTTTGTATAGGAAAACTTACTATTTTTAGAAAGGGTGTTTCCAGTGCCCAATTTGTGATGGAACATACTTTTTGGACTCTCCTTGTCATTACAATCACACCCTCTAAATTTCACATAGTTTTTCCAACTAGAAATCCTGGAAATAAATTTTGAAATTTTGACTGGCAGTGGCTTCGGGCATGGAGCTGCCATGGTGGCCATTAATGGAGCTGCCATGGCGGCCATTAATGGAGCTCAAAATTTTCAGGTTTGGTTTTTGTCTCCATTTTCAATGAAAAAAACTCCATTGTGATAGGTTTTTCATTTGGAGCTCATGTGTAAGTTTTTAGCTTGTTTCCATTGCCAAAATGATGGGAAATCCAACGAATGTGAGCCAATGCATGAAGAGAGGGTTTTGTTGGAGAAAATGATTCTAGGCACCATTTTACCTCTTGTTTGTTGCATCTTGATCACCTTGAAAAATGAGGAAATCTGAAAAATATGGCATCATGATCTAACTTGTATCTTGTGAGATATGAATATTTTTTGATCGAGTGACTTCATGGTTATCTGGCAAAAACCTTCATTTTCTCCCGTTCTTCGTCATTTCACTCCATTTTTCTCTGAGACCTGCATATTTCTATGTATTCATGGTGTGGAGAGTTTATTTTGCCATGGTGGAGCTGGTTTGGAGCAACAATGGTGGACCGGGTGTCTGGACAATCATGCAAGGAGCCATGACAAGGTATGAAGTTGTGGAGGAGAAATGAGAGGAAGAAAATGACTAAGTGCTAGATTTAAACTTTAAAAACATGCACATGGAGGGGCTGGGTGAATTTGTATGTCCTTTATTTCCCTGACCTTAGGGATGTGAGGGACATCAATTTCCATGGTGGTCAAGGTGATGTCATATGTCCTCGATCCGACGGTAGGGGATTTGCTTGAAAAGCTACTGCACAGGAGGTGAAAGTCAGTCACGTGGGTGTCAAAATGATTCCCCATAGGGGATGGGTGAATTTTTCCATGTCTGATGTCCCCTACCTCAGGTACATGAGGGAAATTAGTTTCCATAGTGGTCCTGGAGGTGACGCATGGTGCCCGATCCAACGGCAGGGAATGGATGCTCCAAAAATGCACTGGGGGGCGAATCATCAAGTCTAGAGGTCACATGAGGGTCCAAGAGGTCATATGAGGGATGAGAGGGCTTCAAGGGGTCTGGACACACTTTTCTAACCTTGGTGTCCCTGCCCTTGGGGGATGTGAGGGACACAAAATCCTGCCAGCTCTAGCATTGACACGTGTCCTCCTAAAATTTGGCTAAGTCTTGAACTTGTAACAGTGATAACTTGAGCTTCTGATGGATGCTTTTGGAAAAAAATTATATGATCATGACTGTAAATGGCCTTCTAAATCTAATGGTGTGTGTATCATGTCTTTATTATTCCATTTTATCCCTAAAAAATTGGATTTTTGATTTTGTACTCCACCTGTGCCTAAGAAAAACTACTGCAGACTGATGCTCCAAAGTGTTGTGAAAAATATTATTTCACCATAATTTAGGCCTTAGAATTATATTTCTAGAGATTTTTTTCTCCTAACTCCATCTAGAGCTCCCATAATCTTCTTCTGAAGCCCAACAATTGTTTTAGGCCTGTGTACCGCCTAGGCTTGTGAACCCTATTTTTACTCAGACTGCTCCAAGTATTGAAAAACTTCCCCAAACCTTAAAAAATCATTTCTATTATGTTTTAAGGTCTTCATTTCATCTCCATGTTGAATTTTTACCTTTCGTTCCACTCCAGGGAGTTGAATCTAGTCCTGGGAAGGCTAGCGATAGCCCTTCCCAATACTACCAGAAGATAGTATCTTTTCAGAACTCCCTAAAATCACCTAGGGGTGATGAATAGACTTACCTAAATCACCTAGGGGGATGATATTACATTATTTAGGAGGTCATTTGGACTAATTGGATAGACTTGGGGTGTCTTGGAATGATGGGACTTGAAAAAATTAACACTGGGGTATCATTGTCGTGCTTGGAAATTGTCAATTTCCTTGTTGCACATTTGCATGACAAAATGATGTAATGTAATAGATGATTTGAAAGGGAAACATGACTTAGACAGTATAAGTGAATAGAAAAATGATGCTTTGGTACTTATATGATAAGAGAGTGAAAAAAATTATTGTAATTGTGTGTGATGAGAATGAAGGGTGGGAATAAGAATGATTTCCCCTAGTGTGAGAATGAGGTTCATTTATAATACCCCCTCATCAATCAAAAATGAACCATAGAACAAGAATTCATCATTAGTAAATAGTTTTATCACATGCAAGAATATGCTAGAAAATATATGACATGAAACACAATGGATGAGTTATGAAAGGATAGGTTTTTGATGTAGTTTACCCTCAGCAGTCAAGTTTGAACCGTAACATGAGAATGCATCATAGGGTAATAAAATGGAGAGTGGATGTCATCTACCTGAGATTAAAATGTTTGCAAGGCATAGATGGAGCATTTCAAGCAGAAATGGTGTGAGAATAAGTGCCAAATTGGATGCTAGATGGAATGGAACCAAGAATAGAAGGTGTGGTGGGAGAAAGTGTGGAAGTAAGAGGCTTAGGGATCTAGTGTGGAAGAATGAGAGGATGAAACCATAGATGGATTATATAGAGTACATGGACTGATGATGACCTTAAGAGGTGTGTGGATGACAAATTTAGATGAAGGTGAATGAGACAAGTGAGCAGTAGTGGAAGCATGTTTATGTGGAATAGGAGAAAGAGAATGCTCACAAGATGGCGAGAGGAAAGTAATGAAACCTTTGTATTCTAATTGTTGTAATTGATCATGGAGAGCATAGCATTCATTATCATGATGGCCATTGATGTGGTAGAAATTTCAGAAAGGATGGTCATATTGGTGTTGTAAGCGGTGAGGTGGATGATGCTAAGTAGAAAGAAAATGGATGATTTGTTTATAAAGTAAGGTTTGCATAACATCATGTGGATTTGCATTATGCGAGAATTTATATGATTCATGAGTAGGAGATGAAGAAGACTTAGGTAATTTTTGACATGGTGGAGGTGAAGGAAGATGTTTATATGGAGGTGGATATGGGGACCATGGAGGCAACTTAATGGATGGAAGAGGAGAAGAAGTAGTAGACAATGAATTAGTAGAGGACGTAGAAAGGGGTGACGTAATATGTTCAGAAATTAAATCTTGTTCTAAATCAATGACTTTGTAACATAAGAGAGTAAAATATTCACATGTATCATATAAGAGTTTTTCTTTCAATGTAGGAATTAAGCCACGACAAAAGATAAATTACTTTTCTAAATCAATGGGCTGAAATAATAACTAATGTATACAAGAATTGAAATGTAAAATGTAATCTACAATTGGTTCTTTCTTTCCTTGATGCAAAGAAGTAAATCGTTCATAATTGAATTTAGGACCATTGTTAGAAATAAATTGTCTAATAAAAACATCCTCCATATCATAATAAGTACTAATGGATCCATAAGGCAAATGATTATACCATTGGAGTGTGTGATCAATAATGTTGTGATGAAATTTTTTTAGTAACAAGTTATCATTATAATAAGCAAACATGGTTAAATGATAATGATTGAGATATAAATAAGGATTGTCACAGTTCCATAAAAACATGAGAAGTTAGGCATGATGAAGTCTTTTGGAAAAGCGGAATTGTGAATCTTTTTAGGAATAGGATTTTCATGTAAAGAATTATTGTCAATGGAAGCATAATAGGCTTTACTTTTAAGAGTGAGTGTATGAAACTGAAATTACAAAGTGCTAACAACATGCATGAGAGATAGAATATCATATGAAGGAATGGTTGGTGAAGTAAGAGGCATATTGAGAGGTTGGATCTTGCCATTGTGAGTGATCATGGGAATGTGAGGAGTGGATGTGGAAGGAGGAGAAGGAGGTGGAAGAGGAGGAGAAGAACATGAAGGATCTATGGGAATGCTAGATGTAGACTTAGGAGATACAATGAGAGGTGTACTAGTGGTAGGAGTAGAATCATCATGAGCAAAAATTTCAAAAGTAGAAGAAAGAGGAGTAGTAAATTCACATTCAACAGTCTTAAGAGAAGTAACATCATCACTAACACGTTCATGATCAGAAGCATAATTGACGTCACTAACATTCATTTTTTCATAAGAAAGTATTTCATCAATACTATCATCAGCATACAAATATTTGATAGGAGTACTAATATCATATTTATCATTGCATTAATTAGAAGTAGGAAGAGTGGGAGATAAAATTTTGCATTCACCTTAACTACTAATAGAAATGACATCATGCACATTTACATTTTCAACATTAGAAGTAGCATTATTAGTATCCATATTGTCACAAGAAAGAACATGATTAAGAAAAGAATCTACAGTAATATTATCATGTGCTATAATAGGAGTAGAAGAAGGTACAACAACATGGGTGACTATAGAAGATGAAGGAGAACATGAAGCAACTTTTTGTTAGGGGAGACTATGTAAATGTTAGGGGTGTCATGGCCAATAGGAAGAGTGTCTTGGAAAGCAAGAATTTTTTGAAGGACAAAAGAATCACATTTAGGATTGTGATAAAGGTCATGAAATTTAGATTTTGCAGCAATATCTTCAAAAAGAGTTGTGGGCATGTATCAGACATATTATGCTTGGGAGATGAGGACCTCTTTTTAGCCATGAGGGTTTTTGGATCCTAGGGAAAGAATTTCAAAGAAGAGTGGGTTCACCAAATGATTTAATAAAAATTGAATTAAATCTAATTGCAAAGTAACTGATATGATAAAATACAATAAAGATATAGATGTTAAGTACTCAAGCAATGCAAGACTATAAGTAAATAGGAGAGATAAATGACTTAGTTGAATCCTATGCAATCTGGAACTGATCTGGGTAGTGTAAAGTGTTGAATAGGGCTAAAACAGTTTTGTGACTACTCTTTATAAAATATGGAACCTGAGAATGATGTTGGACATGGGCACCCGGTGTTGGACAGGGGTGCTTAGGTATTAGTGACTATTCATGGGTGTTGGTGATTACACAAAATCTCATAATCTACTTTCTTCTGTGTCACTAGGGTTTCGTTATCACTTCATGTTAGTCACATGATATTTTCTCTTTGATATCTAAGGGTTCCGTATCTTGTGAAATAAACCCTAGCTACTTACACAAGCTCACAAACACATCAAATCAGAATGAAAAATGTAATATGTGAAGTCGGACTGACCCCAATGGTCACTGATGAGTGAACTTATGACCAAGAATTGCACTACATTCCAAACTCCATATAGTTCTTTGTGCTTGTGTGTGTAATAGTGTCATTAGGTTTCCCTTGCGCCAATGATGCTAAAAGAGTGGGTTTGTAGCTAGATAAGATACAAATGTGTGATATGGAATTGAGCACTTTCCCTTCCTATGCAGTGTATGCAGCCCAAAAATGTAGTCCCTTTGATGGTAGTGATAGTATGTAGATGTGATTGCCCCTTTAGAATTGCCAAAAATAATAATAGAGTGTATTTTGTGTATATATATGGATCTCTTGTTTTAATTTCAACACAAGTGACCCAAAAGGCCGACTATGATCTCGGGATAAGGATAAGAAAACTGGAAAGGCCGACCACAAATATCTAAAAGTGTAGAAATAACAAAGAGGATGGGAGTGCCCATAATGGATAGGAACACATGGGCACTATTAGGAATATTATAGTGCTCTTATAATGTTGTTATTTACCACATGGTAAATATTATTAACTATTGGTTATTATTTTTTAGTAATTGTTTGTACTTCCTATTTATAAGGAAGTTGGTTCAACTTTTATTTAGCTATATAATATACATTCCTTTGTACGTAACATAAGATGAATAGAATATCTTTCTATGTTTTGTCGTGAAAATTTCTCACACCTTTCATCTAGTATCAGAGCATATTGATCTTTTTCTTGTGATGGAATCTAGATGAGAGTCTATAAAGCTACAAGTGATGTATGTCTTGATTCCATCAATGCAGTTGCATTTGAAAAAACCTGTAAAGACTCAAAAGGACTCTGCATCTCGATTTTCTCTTGCTCAATGCCAACTTGGTGGCATCATACTTGATCCAACCTAAGTTTCTCACTTCATATCTACTCGACTCAAAGTCTACGTTTTTGTGGTATCTCGATCTAGTATCCCTATGGCACTGGACTTGTCTTCCAATGGCGAGATCTATATTCTCCATGCAATTTGTATAACAACGTTCAATATATACAAACCATCTTTGTATTTTAATTTTATGGAAATCAACTTGCATGTTTTGGAACATATGCCACATCACTCACTTTGAGATTGCATAGTTCATCACTCTTCACATTAACATGGACAATCATAATTATCAAGGACACATTATTAACCACGACACAAACCTAAGTGATTGTTTGGAAATTCTAATTTTTATTTTTACAGAGGTGAATGAAATTGGAATTCTCCATTTTTAGATCAAGGAAGATTAGCTTCGTTATGCCTACTCCATTTTTTTGGGATCTCGCGATGTGGATTGACTCGAGCTTGTTGCACACATAACAATGTTTCTTGCAGTCTCGGCTTAGTTTAATATTTAGGTAAATATTAAGTTGTCTTAATTTAGGTCATTATATAGATAGTTCTTTCAAAATTGATATTGTGTCTATTCTAATCATCTATTGTACAAGTTATAAGTTTTTGTTTAATTGGTTATTGTACTCTCAAGAGTCTAGTCAATAATCCTATTACATCATTAATGATGTTTTAGGTTATGGGTCCTAAAAGTGTCTTTTATCATTATGTCAAATATTCATTGTACATGTCATAATCGTTATCATAAAAAAAATATAAGAGTTTTGTATATGTTTCAAAGTCATTTTCATGTCTGTTACAGTCTATTTGAGTTGCATATTGTAAAAGTTGGTCAAAGTGGTCATTATTTTTGTTGTCAATGTCCATATAGTATTGAATAATTTTATTTAATTGACAATAATTTAACATATGTAGTTACAAGAGTCATATTTCATAGTTGTTTCATCATATTAAAAATTGTCAAAGTGTATGTTGTGTCAAGAGTCGTCAATTGTATCTTTGTAATAATTCCAAAAAAATATTAAAAAATTACCTCACTTTTCAATAATTGGACGCATTTTCGCTTATATGCGACATCCATTTTTTGTGGGTGAATTTTTCAAATATCCTCAAATCTAGATCAAGCTAAGTTAGTAGCATCATATTGAAGGATGGAGGCATCATAGGCAGGAGGAAAAACAACATCCTTGAGTTCGTCACTACCTCAGATGCCACAAACTACTTTAGTGAAACATTTTGTTGTGTGTGATGAATAAGAACATATGAGAATCCATGTTCCTATGTGCAATACAGTGTTTGTGTTTCTCCTATGATGATGATGATGTGGAGATTTGTACCATTGATACTACTGCAGGAAGTGTTCTTGATCATATTGACTTTATGGTTGATGTGAATTTATTGAACAGTCTCAATTCATGTATTCACCTTAATAGGTTGATCAGTCCCTATTCATAGATGATGTATTTTCCACAGTCACTGTTGAGGATTGAGACCATGTGCAGGCTATGGAGTGGCATGCTGCTTGGTTGAAGATGGTGTATTTCCCCATGTTCACACTAAGGGAGGAATGTTAGGAATATTATAGTGCTCTCATAATATTTTTATTTACCACAGGGTAAATATTATTAACTATTGGTATATAGTAAGTTAGTATAAGGTTGTTTATTTGTTATAGTTGTAATTCATTGAACAAGTTATTTTTTGTTAGTAGTTGTTTGTAATTCCTATTTATAAGGAAGTTGGTTCATCTTTGTATTTGGCTATATAATAGCCATTTCTTTTATACATAACATAAATTTGAATAAAATATCATTTTGCTTTTTGTCATGCAATGCAAATTGCTTACACCTTTCAAGTGCTAGTCCTGGGATAAATGACGAAAGATGTGAAAATACTAATAGATAGGGATCCTTGTGACCTGACCAAAACTGGGTACATAAATGACAGATGTGAGAGAGCAAGACAATAGAAACAATCAAAACAAGTAGATGAACAAAAGGATTGTGTCACTAGTGAATAATTTTCTTACTTAAGATCCATGCATATAACAACATACTTGATGGCATAGTAAAATATTAATATGTGTGTGATTTTTGTCTACACATATACATCATGGAAAATCCACTTATTTCTCCCCTTAGGATCACTCTACCACAACTTAATATACAAGAATTAGACTACCCACCTTCTTCTCATGTCATATAGAAAAGCTAGACATACCAACACAGTCTGAATCAGCTTCTAAGAGCTTTCAATCTCTTTTCATGTTATTGTTTCCTACTTGAATATATAGCTTTCTTCCCCTATCAATGTACCTTCAAACATCAATGAATCTTCCTTTATAGTATTTTAGAAAAATATGCACTGATTGAATGTTATAAATAACTCCTAATTCTTCAAATAGTTATTTATGATATGTAGCATATTGCTTTGGATCTCCAAATGAACCCTGAGTACCACATTTTCTCATATTTGTCCTTATGGGATAATATCTTAGTACAAACTTTTAGTCATCCATCAAGCTTCAATTCTTCATTTTAGCCTTGTGTAGCTCATCAAATATTCTTGACTATCCATATACCTATTAGAGACATCTCATCAAGCTCACATTGATCATACATAGTCTTGTAAACATGTTCACAACTAAAACACTCATCTTTTTGTCTTTCACATATTTATAACCACTTCCAAGATCTATAACTTCTTCTAGAAACATCACAAACATGACTCAAGTCCTAATGACCCAGCATGTAGACTTATTCACCTCATTTCATAGATTTGCAACATAGGTTAGCCTTTGAGACACACATGTTTTTTCTTCACAGTCTTGACAAGACTTCACTTTTCTTCACACAAATTTCATTAAGCATGACCTCTTTAAATTCCCGAGTAAGAATCATCTTACACCCTTGATGTAGACTATCTCAGGTTTCTATGACATTATTATTCAGAATATGATGGGTGACAGAGATAATAAAGGCTTTCCAAGATTCTTAATATGATAATCAACATTTACACATATGAACATCGTTCTGCAATGTTTTGAATACCATTTTCCTTATAAAACAAATACATCTTCAGCCTAGACTTCATCAAACCAAGGTAATTGTTGTCTAAAATAAATCCCTTAGTTATTTTGACAACTTACATCCCCATTTTGGCTCGAAGATCAAGCAATTATGAGGTTGTATGCACTCGGGTTGTTTCCTTGGTACATAAGTTGGTTATAGTTCTTCCACACGCGGTGTGCACCCTCCCTTTTCATTCCTCTATCTCCTTCTATCCTTCCTTCATGCACACTCATTCTACATTCTCTCCTTACTTCCCACAGTGTTGCCCACTACTTGCATGTAATTATGACTTTCCTTCCAAATTGGTTAAGTCCCTCACATGTTTCTTTCACACTCTTCCCTGGTGTATCTTTTCTTCACTTTGCACGATGTGCGCTTCCTTCTTAGTTCTCTCTACACACCCTTTCTATCTATCTCCTACGCACTTCTCATTTGAATTCATGTTCCCATTTTCATATTTGTATCCTTTCATAGATATGCATCTTTCCTCCCTTCCACATACACCCTCTTTGTGCACATGTCGTTTTCATTCCCACATGTGCTCCTTGCACAATCTTGTGCATCATTCACTATGCCACGTGACAAGCTATCGAGTTGAGTGTGATACATGTAACCTATCAAATTGTGCTAAATAAGTGTCAAATCCTTATGAAAAACTAGTGCATGACATGTGGAAGAAACAACAAAACAAATGAAAATGTGGTTGATCCTTCATCCGATTGGTGTGCACCATGTGTCATTATGTGTTCGATTAGCATTACAGACCTTCAAATCACAATAACTTTTGTTGTAAGGTTCTAACACACACATGTCTAGGCTTATTTGAAAGCTTTTGATGTGGACTACATGTTGGAATTTTCAAAATCATATTTTTGTGGGATTTTGTAGGTAGAAAATAGGGAAAAATCACTCAGATCATTAATGTAGACATCTAATCGACTCAACCATAGATTCCATTCATATTTGGCCTTCTTTCTTCTACTACATGCTTAAAAGACATGGGAAGGCACATCGAGAGCATTGTAGATGGATTTGTAGAAATTCATGGCTAGTAGTTGGTGATTGGATTTCAAATTGGAGTTCCCTCTTCTTTCTCCTTCTCTTCTCTCCTTCTATAAATAGTAGATCTCTGCTCATTAAAATGGATTTTTCTTTGTTGTAATGGCACCATGTCAAAATGGTGGTCGACTTCCCACGAGTTTCATACCTTTAACTTTGCCTCTATAATGTATTCTCACCTTCCGCTATGAATGTAGATGGTTGTGCATCCCTTAAGCAATAAAATATGGTTTTATGGAACTTATGTCTTCCCTTTTTCATTCTTGTTTTATCTTGCCTTTATGTTCGTGTTATGGCATGTTGTGTGCATTTCCTTCTTGTAGGTTCCATTCTCATGTGTTGTTATTGCACGGGAAAGTTGGGTTTACGTGGTTCTTGTCTGTGGAATGCATGTCCTCCCTCTCTCATAAATTTTATCTCTTTCCTTCCCCTTATGGAGAACGATCGACCCTCTTTCTAGGGCTAACACCACCCCTTTTAGCTTATTATTTCCCTTATGCTTCTCCTTCTAACCCTGGTCCCTTGGTATGATTAATTTAGGATTTGATTTCAGCATTAGGAGTAGATTTAGTAGTAGAAATAGGTAGAGGAACCGGCCTTCTCTGGAGGTTTGTCTCAAGCACGCAAGGTCCCACAACTTGGAGATAATCCCATGTTGCCTCGATACCCCAGTTCATTCTAATCTAGGACAAGTGTAAGTTTGAGCTCCAACAGTTTTGGCACGCTGGTGGGATAATTTTTGAATATCTATACATCTTCATCTCAAAAAATTTGATGTATTATTGTTGAGATCCAACTTCTAGAGGCATCCTTCAATACATATGTTGACTCCCAAAGTATCCATTACCAAAGGTTTCAGCAATTTGTGTTCTCTGTCATCGGGGAGAAAACAAAGGAGTGCACAACCATGTGCATAAGGCATTGGCATCGGACATGTGAGGTAGATATTCATGCATGTGTGTGCACATCAAAATTTATAATCAAAGGTAAATCTTTAGCACATGCTAAGATGAATAGCAATTAGCGCGTAACCCAATTTTGTGCACAAGTGAATGCGCCATGTTGCTTTATTTTCCAAGTTGATGTGTTCTTGGTAAATTTTCAGCCTTTGGAGGCTATTCTAAGCACATCTGGTGACTCCATTGATTTAACAAACCCATTATCTCATTTGCAAACCTTTCCCTTCATTCTTTCATCCATTTCCTTTCTTTCCATCATTCCATTTTCCTCTTTTATAGTCATGGCTTCATTTCCTTCTTGGAAATCTCATTTGTAGTAGCAAAAACATCTCCCTCAATCTATATATTTTTGAAATTCTCCTCCAAATCAGTTTTATGAGCATCATCATTAACAAAATGCACATAACCTACCCCCCCACTAACCTATATGGTTATTTTCCTAACCAAAATGTTTATGAAGAACTAGGTTGTGCAGATGATGGTGGTAAAGTCATTGCAAAAGTTGATTTCTTCATGAAGATTCAAGAGATGGAGATGAACATGATGTGGATCAGATTACATTTGTGATGAAGGAAGCCATCATCGGTTTTAGGGTACCTTTTCCATGGGTTGGCCCTATTCCAATTTGGTTTAACCCTCAATGAAGCGGTAATTTATAGCTAAGATGTTGCCTTAAATTACAAAATGGGATGAGTTAATGGAGACTCATAAATCCAAACTTGGGTGACCCACATCAATGAGGAAACCCTACGCTATCATCTTATAGTCCTATTATTCCTCTTCCCCAACTTATGTCATCTCAGCCTATTTTCCATGCTCCTAGTTTTTTGTCTACTCCCATTAAGGATTCCCATTCTCCATCTTCTTCCCTTCCATCTCACCTTCATTTCTATAGCATCACTCCTTCTCGTGTGTGTTTCCATTCCATCTCGCATGTGTTCCCTCCACACCCATCCTCCCATCTCACCCATCCTCCCATCTCCTTATGAGTCTCCTTTATCTAAATTTTCTACAAACTAGCAGCCCTTTACCTATGCCTCATCCCCAACCAATATTATCATGTATGACGACTATAAAACTGTTGAAGAATGGTGTGACTCTAATTGGGAAGATGAGATTGTGTAGAGTGAGTAGTAGAGGGAATTTGTTTTAAATGGAAGTTAGTTAGACTCAAAGGGTGTAGTTTTGAAGGAGATAGATTTGTTTGTAGAGGCATAACAATGTGTGACTCAACCTACAAACAATCACCTTTAAGAGGAAAAATTGCATGATAATACCATCTATGAGATCGAACTTCAAGAAAATGGGAAAAACAAAAGGATCAAATCATGCCCAATTAGATATCTAGCTAATCTAGAGCCAAAGACAGAGTTGCCACCAGTCATGCTCATTTCAAAGCATGAGGTAGAGTTTCAGTGCACAAAGGTCATTAGAAATGCCTCCGAATCCAAATGTAGAATAACTAGATGAGGTATTTGTTTTTTTTTTTTTTTGTTGATAATTTGAAGAGGGTGGAAGACCATCTGCAAGTCATTTTTTCACTCTTGTCGCAAACCATGTTTAGCACCAAATCAATTACATGGTCTCAGTTTGTGAGGAAAGGCAGCTACTTCTCCCTACTTGTTGTAGGTTTTGTTTAAGCTTCCTTTTCCTATGGTTAGTATAGGTTAGTTTAGGTTTGCTTTCAGTAAAACAAGTTCTCGCGCACACTCTACATGTTTCCCCTTAGAACATGTATGATTTTTAAATTTTTTTGTATAGTTGTACTTCTTGTTCGGTGTGCTACTTTTGGAATTGTGTTTTTTCCTTCTCGCGCTCTTTTGTGCATTCCCTTTTATTTCTTCCTGGGTGAAATTTCATTTTTCAAAATAGGAAGTTCCAACATCTCACGCATAATTTTCCACTCTCATAATTCAAGCTAGAACATCTTCACATGAGAGTAGTAGTTTTGTTCAGAGTTCAAACAATGCTTTAAGTGACTATAGGGGTTGTTCTTCCCGGTTGTAGATTAGATCTTCTTATTTTAGGAAGACTCCATGCCTAATGGTTTCTTCTAATACTATTGGTCTCTTCATCTAGCAGGAAGACGGCCCCAAAATTCACCAAATGTTGTCCAAAATAACCCCTGGTTATTTTGACAACTTTCATCCTCATCCTAACTTTGAAGCTTCAACATTTCAGATTGTGCTCACTCTGGTGGTTTCCTTGGCACAATTCTCTTGGTTCTGATTCTCCCATGCTCTTTCACATGTCCTTATTTCTTCCTTTTGTTTCCTCCCCCATCACTCCCTCTTGCACTTTCTCTATGTGCTTCTTCATTTCCTCTTATTATTCTATCCCTTTTCATTTCCCCTTTGCACCTTCATTATGTGCCCCGCTTTCAATTTAACACTTTCACACACTTCTTGCATGCAATCCCGACTTTCCTTCCAAATTGGATAAGTCCCTCAAATGCTTCTCCCACATTCCTCCCTGATGTATCTTTCCTTCACTTTGCACATTGTACACTTCCTTTTTGGTTCCCTCCATGTACCCCTTATCTCCTATCATTGTGCACTTTCGTTTGGATTACCACGCCTCACTTGCATACTTGTCTCCTACATTTATGCATCCACTTCTTCCACACATGTTACCTAAATGTGCATGTCCTTCACCTTCCTCTATCGTGCCTCTTGCTTCCGCATGCAGTTTTTGCATTCTTCCCTACTAATAAGTGTGTCACATGGCAGCTTGTCGGACTTGAGTGCGCTACATGCAACCTATCAAATCATGCCAACTAGGTGGCAAATCCTTTGCAACAAACCAATGCACAACATGTGGTAGAAACAAAAAAATGAATAGTTGGATAAATCCTTTAGTCAAATAGTATCGCCACATGTCATTGTGCATTTAGTTTGCATTACTGGACCTTCATATCCCAATAACTTTTGTTGCAAGGCTCGAAACATGCATACCAAGGATTTTTGGAAATTTGTTGATGTGGGCTACATGTTGGGTCATTCAAATTCAAATATTGATGGGATTTGGTAGGTGAGAAGTGGGGAAATGTGTTTCATCCATTAATGCACAAGTCTAGTCAACCCAACCACCCAGATTTGATTTGATTTTCTCTCCTTCCTTCTTCTACAAGATAAACAGACATGGGGAGGTGCATCGATAGCATTTCATACATATTTTCAGACATTTATTTATTTTTGTTGTTGGTTGAAATTTTAAATTCAAGTTTCCCTCTTCTTTCTCTCCTTCTTCTCTCCTTATCTTCTATAAATATCAAATCAAGGCTCATTGTAAAAGGTTGGACTCCTTTAGTTTGTTAAAGAGCTATGCTCCTAAGCATTTTAAGTTGTAGGCCTTTAGATGTGGTTTCTACATGTGGATATCATCCTCATCCGCTATTGTAGATGATTGTGAATTTTCTAGAAGTAATAGAATCTTTGTTTTGTGTCTTTTCTCTTCCTTGGCTTGTTTTTGTTGCCTCTCCTTGCCTCTCTTTTGGATTGTTTGTTTTTTGTGCTTTCTCATGTCCCTTACATGTTCCTTTTCTAATTTTTCCCCATGAAAATGATTGTGTGAATGTGTTTCAGGATGTGATACATGTTTCTATCCTCTCTATGCATATTCTCCTTCATTTTTTCTTAAGGATAACTGTGTTCATCCTCCTTCTTTCTAGTGTTATTGCCTCCCATAGATTATATTTTCATTTATGCACATCCTTCTAACTCTTGTCCCTTGGCATGATTATTTCAGGATTTGATTTCAGCATTGGGAGTAGTTCGGGGTAGTAGAAATAGGTAGAGGAACCGGCCTTCTTCGGAGGTCTGTCTTAAGCATAAAAGGTCCCACAACTTAGAGGCAATCACATGTTGCCTCAACACCCTTTTGATTAATCCCGATTTGGGATAGGTGTAATTTTGAGCTCCAATAATAACCAAATATAAAGAAAATAAATATCCTACACTAACACCTTTGCATATCTTGGCCGCACATTGTTATTTCTTAATTATACCGCATATTATATTTTTTTTACTATGTTAGTTAGATACATCATATGTCATTATCTTTATCATATGCACATTTGCATTCACTTGTCTTTCTAGTTTTGATCGAAGAATTTACACATCTCAATACATGTCGTACATGATGTTTGGTGCAATACCTATTACCAAGTACTACGGTAGCTCATGGGGGCATCCACTTTTGTACACACTACAGGTGATATAGTTTTGATTTATAATATGTCCTATTCATATTAGCACACTATATCATATCGTATTATACACATTTTGACAAACTTTATATCTTTCTAACATATTAACGGGTTGTTGGCGTAGAAACATTTTCAGTGTACAAATTTGTGGGTTTCTTTTTAATGCTCTTGGAATTGAAGTCCCTCTACTTAGATGGTGCAGCTTCTATATTTGCATGCACGTGAAAAAGTGGATTTTTCCTAGTGGCCTTGCAGCTGGGGATCCAACAAGGGCACTCCACAAACCCTACAGAAAAGCTAGCAATCACTTACTAGAGAATACTTTGTATGAAAGGTGGGAAAGGGAGTGAGAATGTTGAGTGGGAGAAACTAATTTTGCAAGTATATGTTTAGATCCCTATGCATACTAGTTAGAAATCTTACACATGCATTTTAAAGAAGAAAACAACATGATTTTGGAGCCACTAGCTAGAGGAAACCATACGTACAAAGACATACACATTCGTATGCCTTGGAAAACATTAAATTCTTCCTTTATTAGCTAGCAAAATCACAATTGTACATAGTGATGAATTGAAGAAACATGACGTAGAGAAAATAGAATAAAATCAGTTATTTCTTTGTTCCTTCACAAACATTATTCTCTCATGAGATTACAAATTGACAACCAATTTAAGGAGAAGCCAAAATGAGGGACTCATTATAATTTATAGACAAATAAGGACTCTTCATCTTCCCCAATGACACTTAATATGTGTTATTTCTAACTTTAGGCTATTCGTTTTCCTAAAAAAATTAAGTCCCTTTTATAAAATCAAGGTGACTTAATTTTACATTATGTTTCTAAATTCACTTTTAATTGAATTAAAGGCATATTAAAAAGTGAAACCCCAATGCGAAATTAGAACAAGAGAGAGAAATTTAGGGGGAAGAAAAGAGAGAGATAAGGAAGAGGAAGGGGATAAGAATGATGCTACCGATGAAAGATACATATCCAATAAAATCCATTTTTTCATCCAGATGACTAGATGAAATACCTCATTGTGATGAACTCCAAACCTTTGAATTCTTTGCAACCTGAGAAGCTCCTGAAGACTTGCACTCCATGTCAAACTGTTCTTTGTTCAATGTCACTGAGAAGATATTCACTCCCTTGAATTCCTTGTTGTAAATGATTGAATCATGTTGCGAACAAGTTGATACTCATGAGAAACTACCTTTTGATGGTTTTTTGCAACACTGTTGTATTATGTTTCTGAATTCCCCATAGAATGATACATTTTCGGTACAGGTGATAAGTATTGATGCACATATTGTTGAAACAATGAAGGTGCTTGTTCGTAATAGGAAACAACCATTACGAACCATGGAATGAAACCAATACTTTGAAACTGATTATACCTATGGAATGAGGGACTAGGAGAACTTGTGAACTCAAATTCCATGGTGTTTTCAATTCTTACCATTCTTGGACAGAGCAACCTAAAATTTTTAGTAAGTGTAACAATCATATTTTTCATACCTCAATTAACTATGGAAGCTTGAAATCTTTTCACGGTTTTCCTCTCACCTCTTGGACCAACTTTCTATTTATAGCAGGTGCTTATTGGACCACTTACTATTTTAGTAAGTGTCAATTTTGGGCCGAGATGACCCTTTCGATGATTTTCACCTACAATACGTCCCCTATGTTTAATGCCTTCTTCACATCTTCTTCATATGGGATTTACTAAAAATGGCAGGCACCCATATGGGGACTTACTATTTTTAGTAAATAGTGAATTTTTCTATTTTCATATTCAATTGATTGGTTTGACCTTCCTTTTCGCCTTAATGCACATTGTTTCTTTCTGACTTTCTTTGATAATGACTTACCCAAAATAGTAGCTACTCATGTGGGAAGGCTTACTATTTTTATTAAGTATGCTTCTGCTTTGATAGAATCATGAAAGAACGAATATTTTTGATATGTTTTTTACTCATTATCACTCCTTTGAAATTTTGGATCTACCCGATAGTTAGTATGTGAGATTTTAAATTTTGAATTTTTACCTAGCAGCGGTGGCTACGGGCACGGAGCTATCATGGCAGGCATTAATGGATTCTAAAATTTTAGGTCCACTTCCCTTCCTCATATCTTGATGAAAATGACATTTTTTATATGGGTTTTCCTTTCTTATTTCATAGATGAAATCTCGTTGCAAAACGATCACTAGAGCAAGGGGAAATAAACTTTTATGTTTTTATGCAAGGAAAAGAGGGTTTCTTCACTGTGAAAAATCCTTGCCATGCATGTGAAATCTATCACTTGCTTTTTTACGGCATCTGAAAATTATGAAGGAAGCAAAAATTTTCACCTTGATCCATGTCGTATTTTGCAAGTTATGAGATTTTTACCGTCGGGTGACTACGAGGGTTTTCTAGATGAAAAATCTTCATTTTCTCTTCGTTCTTCATCATTCGATCTGTTTCTTTTCTAATATATTTTTATTTTCAGTATGAGGAATATTTCATGGAGCTGGTTGAGTGCAAAAATGGTGGTGATAAGATCTAGAAAAATTCGAGTAGCATACCAAAGTAGGGTATGGAGGCGTGGGGAGAGAGACTGGCAAAAAACAAGCTAAGTTTGGTATTTATAAGTTTTAAAAAGCATGATTTGGGGTTGGGAAAATTTTATTGTCCCTTATTTCCCTTTTATAAAGGAATTAAAGGGACATGAAATTCCCTCAGGAGCATGGTGTTGACATTTCGCAAGTTTTGGTTGGATGTGTGTTTTAGTGAGGGGGATGGAAAAAAGCACCTAAGAGCTAACTTTTGGGTGCATGAGGAACCACATCGCTTAAGTGGATTGAGGGTAATTTTTGTCCCCTATTTCCCTTTTCTAAATATATTAAATTGACATGAAATTCTCTCATGATCTTGGTGTTGAAACTTGTCACACATGCGTGTTAGGAGAGGGAAGGCTCAAACTAGCTCCCAGGGGCTTAACCGACAAGTGGAGGGTCGTGTTGGTGTCCTGGGGATAAAAAAGGGATAGGAAAATTTTATGTCCCTTACATACCTTTTTAAATGGAAATTAGGAAAATAAATCCCATCGCCCCCGGTGATGACATGTGTCCTCCCATAGAAATGACTTCTGCGAGAGCTCTTACTTTGGGCCCAACTTGCAACGATGATAACTTGAGCTTCGGATGAATTACGAGGAAAATTTTAATAATAAATTTTAATATAAAATACCCATTTATTTGAATGGTGATGGTTTAAAGCTTCAATCATGACTATATCACCTCCAAATGCCTCCTTTCTTAGGATCTGCTAGTTGTGTGCCGGAAGAATGAGTTTCCTGAGACTGTACAATAATTCATGATGTATAATTTTTCCACAATTTAGGGCATGGAAAATAATATCCATAGGTAATTTTTGGGCTCTTGAATATTCACAAATCTCCCATAATATTTTTTTGAAGTTCAAACACTCCTTCGTGGTGTTTCATCCTTTAGGCCACGAAAACCCGCTTTTGTTTAATTAGCTCCAAAACATCCGGATCTTTCCAAAATATTTTCATTTATGTTCTTGGAGCTTCAATACATGTCCATGTTGAATTTTGTTCCTCCATTCTACTCCATGGGGTTGCATTAGTCCCGAGAAGGCGGTGATAACCCTTCTTAAAACCGCTCAAAAGTTGGCATTCTCCAAAAGATCCTAAATCACCTAGGGGGACTAACTTTGCTTTCCTAAATCACATAGGGGAATCAAATGGACATCCAATTGAGTACCAATGATTACTAGGTAAGGATGGTGTTAAGAATAGGCTGACTTGGGGTTTCTTGGAAAGGTAAAACTTGAAAATATTTGGCACAGGGGTATCGTTATCCTACTTTCTATTGAATTTTTCTCCTGCAAAAACATAGGACAACATGAGTACTTCATGTGCAGCATTTTTCTTGCAAGAATTATTTTCTACCATGGTTTTCTATTACTATATATTTGTTACTACTTCTCATTATATTCCATTGTTTACGGGATATTCCCTATGTATTTCTTGTTCCGTAATTCCTTGTATACTTTCGCCACTATGGCCTTGATTGTCTTGTGACATTATAAGTGATGTCCCATGTTTGACATATTTTTTTCATTGTCTACTTTTTCTAAATTATTTCTTATTTATATTGTCTTCTTGTGTGCCTAGTTTACACATTATCTTCTACATGCATGTTTATCTTACTTGCATGAACACTTATTTCAAGTCACTTTGTTTTCATGTGACTTGGTTTCTACCAAGTGCATTCCCCGTAGGGTATCACTTTCAGTTCAAGATTCTGTCCTCCTTTAGGTTGCATACTCCTTGTGATTTCACATACACTCCAAACAAGGGGGGAATCTATTGGGTGAATCGGTCACTTCATACAACAGTTTGATCCACAATTCAGCATAGTTCAAGATTGAGTATAGTACAATATTCACTCTCAAACAGGATCGAGAATCTAACTTAGGTCCTCAAAGACAACACAGATATCTGGTGCCCAAACAGAGAAAAAAAAGCACCTAGGCACCCTTGACCCATCCTGGATGCTTGTGACCAGGGGAAAGTTACACAACATTTTTCAGTTCAACACAGTGTTTGGTAGTTTACACAGCAGCTTTTATAGGGCACACAGTCCTTCAACACTTGGCATGCTTACACTACATTGTCTTTTCTACTTTTGCGTTGGATCAGAATTGTTTGAAACGGGTCAGATTTTTACACACCATCTATAATGATTTTCACACTTTGAGAAGTAGTTAAAGGTTGGAGGATGAAACCAGACTTTTATTCCTACACTTCTTCCATTTTTGCATGAGATCACCCAAAAAAACTCTCATTCAAGTGTAGTCTGGCGTGAGATCACCCAAAATACTCAGTCTTCTACATCATCTTAAGGATCCTTTCTACACTCTTTACTCATCACAAATCAGGTGCACATGTTACTTTTTCATTTTCTTCAATACTTTTACACGTTTTGATCATATATACGCATATTTGACTACTTGTTTGTTCTTCTCTTTTGTAGGTCCTTCCTTATAGGAAGTGGTAGTCACATCAATCACACATCATCACAACACCAAGAGACATCAACAATATGTACAATTGTGACATATACACATACGCTCTCGCCATAGTAGTCATCATCATTATCATCACTTATTTTTCACTTCCTCTTCTCTAGTTTCCATTCTTCACATTTTTATCAATCCATGCTTTTCCTTGTCTTCGACATCTTTTCTCCATTAATCTACATGGTTATCGGTACACATCTCTTACCTACTTTATGTTATCTATAATTCTCTTAAAAACATAAATTGGGGGAAAATGTGTACACTAAAATCATGCACTTTGGGTATTTATCTCATCCTGCTCACATACTACTATTCATATGATTCCTAAGAAAAATACTAATTAACCCATGTCTTTGGCCATCTTTACTTGTTTTATGTTACCTATGTTTATATTACACTCCTTCTATCCCAATCTATCTTTTCACACTTTGAAATTTATCTTTCTAAACACTAGTACCTAGCCATGACACCAGCATTAGGTGTCCCTAACCTCTTTGTAATTTTCTCACCTCTTTTGGGTCCTTTATAGCTGTTTGGGCATCTTATCTTTTTGGTATTCAACATTTTTAGGGTTAATTACAAAATTCAAGCAAGGGAATCATATAAATATAAAGTTATGTGACCATAATAAATGACCAAGCACTAAGCATTAGCTATCACCACCTAAGGTTGCATCCAAAGGCATTATCAAGAGCATTCAAGCATCCATCTAGCATCCACACAAGGGCAAGAGACTGCATTTTCTACATACACTTCATAGGAGGGTAAGTTCATTCTTTCATGTACACATCTATTTACATCTAGCTACTTGATCATTATCGAGTGTGAAACACACAAGAGCCACCTAAGGTACAATCTCTTCACACACACTCATAGAACTACATCGGTCTTAAATGTAGTAAAAGGTGCTCATTCATTAGATCACTTGTTTGACAAAAGAGGATAGTTTGACCCCTCATTTGCATTGTTTTCTTTTGGAATTTGATGCATTTTTAGGGTTTTATAGGTCACTTCTTTATTACAAGTTATCAGTGACATCGATGATCATTGTGTGACATACTAGCGACATGAAGTGAAGGAAAATGAATACCTTGTGACTCTCCAAATTTGGTTTTCTAAGGTTCTGATAAATCACAAGCACCCATGGTATTTCTATAGCACCCGCATGTGCCCCTAACCCATTCCAGGTGCTCCAGTCCAGGAAGATATTTCGGTCGCACAATTTCCGGGTTTCGATGTGACAATTTCCCGCTTATGTTCATCACTTCGGCATAGTATCGAATATTTATGAATCAACTAATTCATTTTATCTCCTCATTTGCACTTAGGGTTTTAAATATTAATTTTTATTTTCTTGGTTCATTTATGTACTTAATTGTTTATTCATTTACTACTACATTATAATCAAATTTAAGCATTCTATTTATTTCAATAGTTTCTTAATCATTTACTTACCTCTTTCTCGCATGCATGGTAATGGTCTTCTTCAGTCTCTTAATATCATATTTCCTTTGAAAAGTGTGAGGACTCGTAGATGTAAATAAATAGCATTCAATAAATGTAATTTAAAATAATAAGAATTTAATATTATTTTCACACTAAAAACCAGAAACCTTAAAATTGAATTCCAACAAATATATTTAATTCCAAAATATCTAATTTTGATTCCAATAATAGTAAAATTTAATTCCAATATTTGATATAAATAAAACCAATGTATATCCAATTTTTCATTTTTAATCTAGACTATGATATGTCCAAATTTAATGAAGTGTTTGTTCTAGTGGTTTTAATACACGAGATATGGCAAAACTTGCCAATTATGTCTGGCGGCTCGGTATGATACTAAATACATCAGTTATAGACGATGATATAACTGGATACGCTTTATATAGATCAAGGTGGGCTTGTTCCAATTATTACTTTTACAGTGGGACACTTCCCTATAAGATAGGAAAAGCATATCCATTTCTTTGAATATGAGAAAGAGATGTTATTCTTCTCAACTATCTTCAATTTCATTGTTATCATGAACTTGGTATTCCTCTTGCTCATTTGTGAGTTAGCTGCCATCAATTGAGAATGAGAAAGACCACAATCCAAGAGACGAATAATTGTGCCAACTTTGCTTTCAAGAGACAAAGACTAAGGATCAATTTACTCTCATTTATTCAACATCATTAATCTCATAGACTTGGAATTTATCTTGGTCATATGTAAATTTCTCTTAGCTCTCGTCAATTGATAAATAAGACAAACCATGTCATTCAAAGAGATAAACAGCTATAAAAACTATTTTTGAAGGATGGACCCTAAGTAGGGGAGAGGCCATAGTTGTGGTGCACCC
Organism: Taxus wallichiana var. yunnanensis; assembly: GCA_018340775.1. Lineage (NCBI taxonomy): Eukaryota > Viridiplantae > Streptophyta > Pinopsida > Cupressales > Taxaceae > Taxus > Taxus wallichiana. The sequence goes on from CM031240.1 coordinate 962,019,759, forward strand.
TATTTTAGTATGGTCATTGGGATATGTAAATGCCATGTGGATGAGTAAAAACATCCCCATAATATTCCTCAACATTTTTATGACTTCCAAAATTCATTTGGAATGTTAATTTGTTAATCTTGCCACATGTCTGAGCAATTTTTTTAGCTGTCAAAATTGGTGAAGATTTTTGTTGGGACCAACTGTAGATTATTTACAATGCCACCTAGAGCACATGTTATCGCTGGTCATTAAATTCTGCAACCATGAGCATTGAAACACTTTGTGCTAGTTATTAAATCCCCACCATCAAATCTTGGAAACGTATGCGTAGAGATTTAAACATGTGTGTTTTAATGGTTGATAAGGAGCGGGTCTAAAATATAGAGAGTCATGGACCACCATAACTCATGCAAGTGCCATTTGTTGCACATTTTTCATTGTAACCTACATGTTCAACACTGAATCATTTCTCTCGCAACATTTTATATCTCACATGCCCTTGCCCAACTCATTTGGTTGTAGCATTATTCAAATCAATCCTATCTTAACATTCCAACTTGGTTGTGGCTCGTGTTTTCTCCAACCTACTCGGTCTCTCTCAAGTCTCAACTCCTTGATCTATGTTTAATGGTGACTCAATGTCCGTAGATCTCAGCTCGGAAGTAGCTAAATTTTCCTCGGGAGTGGCTCAACCTTTACCAAACCAGTAACTAACCCCTATCAGACAATGGATATACAAAGGAGAGTGACATTCATGTATGGTGGAGAGAAGATGAAAGGACATGTATAAAAAGACAATGATGTTGTTGACTGTTAAAGGTGAGAAGTAAAACCTCACATAGGAAATCATTCTTCGGTGTTTTTAAACACCACTATTTTTAGAATTTTGTTGTTTTCCATTCAAAGTTTTTCTTTATTGATGAAATTTATTTATTCCTTTTCCATGTTGTACATTTATGCAATGCAAACTGTTTCATTCTCTATCAAATAAAAATGACATAGCCAATTTATGCAATGCAATGTAAAATAGATTGATATTGATAATATAGTATGTTTCGAATGACAAGACGAATGCATTAGTGAAAATTAGCAAAACCTAATTGTTGCAAACATGACTCTCGACCTTGAAGTCAAATGGGTATCAATGGGTGTTGGCGATATAAAAACTTTGAGGGACAATTTTTCGGATTTCTTGTTAATGCTCTAGGAATCTAAGTCCTTCTACTTAAACGGTGCATCTTTTGTATATGCATGAGTGAGTAAGGTGAGTTTTTCTTGGTTATCCTTATAGTCGGGATCCAACAAGGGCACTCCACCGACCATGCGGAAAAGTTATAAATATTTTTCTAGAGAGGAATTTTTCAAGAGAGTGGGAAAGGGAGTGAGAATATGAGGTAGAGGAACTAATGTTGTAAGTAGAAAATTAGAGTCTTGCATACATCAATTAGAAGTTTCATCACATGCATTAAAATTAAGAAGAAACAACTCTACAAATAGCAACAAGACCAATTAGAATTTAATGAACACAAAGTATCAATAAATCCCTTAGTCAAAAAAGGCTAGAAACTCTTTTTCTTGTATTGATGCTCAAACAAAAATTGTACATAGTATGAGAATGGAAGACATTTGAAAATAGGGGAGAATATAAGAATTTGCTATCTCTTTGCTCTTTTCACAAGGATCTCTCTCTCTCTCATGAATTCACAAAAATAGCTACGAAGACCCTCAAATGAGGAGTGCATTACAATTTATATAATAAGAACAACTCTTCATCTTCCAATTGATTCTTCATATACCCCCAATGACTCTTCGTGTGTCTCGACATGACTTAAGACTCTTTGCCTTCTTAGGAAAACATTAATTCCCTTTTTATAACATAAAGGTGACTTATTACATTGGAAACATTAAGACATACAAAAATTACAAACCCCAACGTGAAATTAGAACATTGAAAAGGATAATGTTGGGAGGAGAGAGAGAGAGAGAGAGAGAGAGAGAGAAAGAAGGAAGAAGGAAGAATGATGTTGATGATGAAATATTCTTGCCTCGATAAAGTCCATTGATCCTTCCAGATGACTCGATGGAATGCTCCAATGTGATGAACTCTGAATCCCCAAACTCTTTGCACCCTGAGAAACTTCCTTTGGATGACACGTGAACACCACAAACTAAGTGTTTAAAAACACTGTCAAATGACTTCATTGGTGACCATGAGCATCACTCATGAAGATCCCCTCTAAAGGGACTAAAGCCTTGGAACAAATCCTGCCAAGTTGAATGAACTATTTTCACCATGACCGTAACTTCTACCCCGCACATGATATACCTGTGACCCAAATCATGAAGTGAGTGTCAAAAGACACTATCAAGTTCCTTGGGATGGATCTTGAATACCCTATGAGAAATGCGCATGGATTATCCCGAATGATGATCCAATTTGCAACACGATTGTAATTTGTTGGCATATGTCCTGCGGAATGATAAATTTTTCCATACATTTACTAGGTACCGATGAACATACTAGCGAAACTATGAATGGTTCATCAACACTTGTTATTCTTGAATGGAGCAACTTACTATTTTTAGTAAGTGTGAAAATTCATCTCTGAACTCCAACTGTAGCTACCAATTTGAAATTTCAACCCTCAGAATACTTCTTTTTGAAATTCACCCTCTGGAATGACTTACTATTTTTAGTAAGTGCCAATGAGACGAATTACTATTTCTAGTAAGTATGAAAAATCATCTCCTTCGAACCTCAATTGGATATTGCAACTCAAATTCCTCTTTCTCCTGTGTTCCTCTCACCTTCTAAACCAGTTTGCTATTTTTAGTAGGTGCTCATGAGACCACTTATTATTTTTAGTAAGTGTCAATTCTAGATCGAGATGACCATTTCGATGATTTTCACGAGATACCTCCTCCGTGTTCACCGTGTCCTTCATGCCTTCTTCGGATGGTGACTTACCCAAAATAGCGAGTCTCCGTGTATGAGGCCTACTATTTTTAGTAAGTTTTCTTTTGGTGGTCGGATCATGGTGGAACAAATTTTTTTGATATGATTTTTTTTCCAATATCACCCCTCTGAAATTTTAGGCTTTCCCGATCAATAGTTTGTGAGATTTTAAACTTTTAAATTTTACACCTTACATGTAGCTACTGAGACATGGCAGCCATTAACAAAGCTTGAAAATTGCAGGTTTGGTTTTCTCCTTTATTTGCAATGAAAATTATATTTTTATGTGGGTTATTGTTTCATGTTCCGCAAAGTGAAATTTCTCTTCAAACCGATTTTCAATTTGACGGGAAACCTAATTTTTGTTCTCGTTGTGCTAAAAAGAGATTTCTTCACTGCAAAAATTCCTTGCTGAAAATGGGGGTATTTAGGTGAGGTTTTATGTCCTTCAATAATTATGAACATAGCAGCAAACGGTTCTCTGATTCATGCACTAGTTTGCAATATATGTTGGTTTCTTCGATTCACGGAAAAGCGGGTTTTCAGTGAAGATCTTCGTTTTTCTCTTTTGTTCTTCACTTCTTCAATCATTCCCTCCTCTAAAATATTTTTATTTTCATGGAGTGATGGATTTGGTGGCCATGGCAGAGCTGGTTTGGAGCAGCAATGGTGGATTGGGAGTTCTCTGCAACTTTCTTTCGACAATGGAGAAGTAACAAGAAGCGGCAAAGGAGATAGAATTTTTCAAATTTTGAAGTTGGGGTTAGGCACATTTTTGTTTCCCTGATGTCCCTTAAGAATTAATGGAAAAAGGGACATTAAATTTCACATCGCACCTCCTCGTGACACATCAAGATCTAGACGATTGAGCATTAGGGCTAGTGAGATGGAGAAAAGCACCTGGGGGCTGAATATTGCACTGTAGAATGTAGCATTGATGACCTCGAGGCCACAGGGGGCTGGGTGAAATATGATGTCCCTCATTTCCCTTTTCCAAAGGTATAAAATGGTCATCATTTTGCACATCTCTCTAGGTTGTGACACTTGGTGCGATTTGAATGACTGAGAGGATAGGCTTCAGTAAGCTCCTTGGGGTTGAATCGGCGGCGTGCGCAGAGGGTTCCATGGGTGACCAGAGGGAAAAATAGGGTTGGGAGAATTTTACTATCCCTCATGTCCCTTTTCTTAAGGGATGAAAGGGACACCAAAATGTGCTAGGCTCCTGGAGCTGACACGTGTCCACTTGAGAATTTGGCTAAGTGTTGAACGTGTTCCTTGAGCCAACTTGTGACGGCGATAACTCAGGCTACCGAATAAGTTCGAAGGAAAATGTTTATATGATCTTGACTCTAAAAATCTCAATTTATTAAATGGTGATGGTTTTCAGCTCCAACTCTAAATTAATAACCTTAAAATTCTCTTATTTTCCTTGGGATCTCCAATTTTGCGCCATAAGAATGAGTTGCCTAGGGAAGTGTATGATGTTTCACAAGGTCTCATTTTTTCAACCATTTAGGGCATGGAAAATAACTTCCATAGGTATCTTTTTGGGCTCTTGAATATTTTTGAAACTCCCAGAAACATTTCTTAAATCCCAGGTACTCCTTCATGGTGTATGCTCCTTTAGGCCCGAAAACCCACTTTTACTAAATCAACTCCAAAAAGGCTCTGCCGAATTGATCCCGATGCCTTCAAACCCTTTGGAAAATTTCAATCCTCATTTGTTGATGATGAATTTCCATTTTTATCCACTTTCTATTTTTAGTATGCCTTGCCATGGACACATGTTATTTTTAGTAAGTGCATTGCGGGTGTCAGATTTCGACAAAACAAGTCTTGAAATTTTGGGTTTTATTCTAGTGTTCCACACTCCAAATTTTGGGTAATATCTATAATAAAAATACAGCCCTCCATATCCCTAAAAATAGGTACTTCATGGCGCGAAAACTAGTTTACGCGAAACTAGATTTTTCAACGATCATTCCCTCCAATTCTCGCCTTTGATTTCACCCATTTGGAACCTTGAGAAGTGAAGAGGTAGCTCATTGAATTTTTCACTAATGTTCTTCATGTGACAGGGCAGAATGCTGATGAAAACTTATTCCTCCATATCCCTAAAAAATAGGGACTTCGTGGCACGAAAACTAGTTTACGTGAAACTAGATTTTTCAATGATCATTCCCTTCAATTTTCATGTGATTTCGCCCACTGGAACCTTGAGAAGTGAAGAGGTAGCTTGCTTCCTTTTTCACTGTTGTTCTTCATGGCAGCCATTAATGGAGTCTTCAATCTTTAGATATCATAGAGGTGGTGATGGAGGAGGATGAAGTTATTTGCTAGTTGAGAATGAGAGGGAGGCTAGAAAAAATCATTTAGGAGTTGTCTTTCATGTGCATAAGGAACCACAAGGCTCAAGTGGGTTGGGGGATTTTTTGTCCCATATGTCCTTTTTCTAAAAGGGATTAAAGGGACATCAATTTCCACTTTGCACCTCATCGTGACACTTGGCGATCATCCGTGCAGGGAGAGGGAAGGCTCCAACTTAGCTCTCGGGGGCTTAACTGGCAAACAGGAGGTCATATTAGTGTTTTGGGGGCTCAAAAAGGGTTGGGCACATTTTACTACCTCCTACGTCCCTTTTATAATGGGACAAAAGGGACATCAAAATGCACCAAGCTCCTAGAGATGGCACATGTCCACTTCAAAAATGACTAAGTATGAGAACTTGAAAGCGAACTTGTGAAGGTCGTATCTAGAGTTCCCAATGGAGTTTGAAGGTGAAATTTTATATTAATTTGATTGAAAATGGCCTTATAAATCTGATGGTTGGGGTATCAGCTCTTTGTTATTCCATTTATGCCCTAAAATCTAGAATTTTTTTGGCTTCCTAGTGAGCATAGAAAAACTAGATATAAACCTATTGCTCCAAAGTGTTGTGAAAAATATTATTTCACCATCTTGTATATCTCTGAATTCCCTTTCCGATGATGCCTTTTTAGCTCCTAACTCTATCTAGAGCTCCCGGGATCACTTCCCAAAGCTCAATACTCTTTTGGCCCTGTGCACTGCCTAGGCCTGAGAACCCTGTTTTTGATGAATCTACCCCAACTCCTCCAAATATTTCTTGAATCTTCCAAAATAAATTCCTTGATGTTATTATACCTTCAATTCATCTCCATGTTGTATTTTTCTCCTCCATTCCGCTCCATGGGGTTACACTAGTCCCGAGAAGGCCAGTGGTAGCCCTTCCCAACACTACCCAAAATTAGCATTCTTCAAGAACTCCTAAAATCACCTAGGGGATTGAATTGAATTTCCTAATTCACCTAGGGTATGGAGTTAACATTAATTGGGGGATCATTTGACTAACTCGGGTAAGGTAGGTGTTGATGACAGGTAGACCTGGGGTGTCTTGGAAAGGTAAAATTTGATAAATTCGGCACATGGGTTTCGGTGTCATGCTTGAAAATTAGAAATTTTCTTGTTGCACATTTACACGAGAATATTTGGCTCTAGCTTCGGGACATGGTATGGACTGATCACATCGAATACATGACATGAATAACCCTAGAATCTGAATTTATAACACTAATTCCTTTACTAGTGCCTTATATAGTGCCCACTTCCCTTTGACACCTTTTGATGCTCATCTTGATATCCTGTTGATTACATTATGGACATTATTATAATTCTGATTTAGTATGATTTTAGACTTTGGATCATAGATTATTGTTGATCTTGATTTGATTATGATGCACGATGATTATTAGAGACACTCATATGTGGATGATGATATACTATTTGACATGGATGTTTTATGGATGTTGTTCGGACATGTGACTTTGGATATTGTGAGTAGACTTAGAAATGGACATTATATGTGGATGATACAATTGTTACTTTGATGTTGTTGATATAAATTGTAAGTGATTCTGTTAAATTGCTTTGATGTTGTTGTGATTCACATATTTAGATGATTTTGTGATTATATTTATATCATGTTGGATGTTCTGATATGGCCACAAGGCCGAAGGAGGTATTTGTGTTTTGCAAGTTAAATATCACAACAAACATTGGGGGATTGGAGACCAACCACAATGGAATTCTAGGTGAATTTGACAAGGTCACCATGGCAACTTGTTTTATTGTGTTGTGTTTTTTGTTGTTAGGGATTCCCATGGGGGATCACCTTTATATGTGACCATGGGTTTGTGTATTTTATTAATGTGGTTAGATTTATTTATTGTTTGTATGTATTTTATTAGTGATGTGTTCCTTTCTTTTATTAATTTAAATTGTGGTAGATTAATGTGAGAAATCATATGGTTAAAATTTAAATAAATCAAATTGGGATATGGGAAAGTAATAATGGAAGTTGTTGGCTGTTTGTATTAAATATGTAAGGGATGTGTAAGTTGTGTAAGTCAGATTTTGGAGTATGAAACACTCCACCTCCTTGGAAATTCGAATTTGTCCTTGGGGGCTGTTTTTGGAGGCATGTGGGACAAGTAAATCTTGTCCCATACCTCTCAATTTAATTTACCAACTATACATATGGTTAGAGGGGTGATTTTAGACTTTTATAATGCATTTTATAAATCATGTTGTAAGTTTTGATTGCACCCTCTAACATTTTATTTATTTTTCAGTCCTTTGGGGTGTGGGCTTTTGGAGTGTGTAAGTATATTGTCATATTTTCACCCACCTCCTTATTGTGCTTTGGAGAATGAAATTTTATCTTTTTGTTGGAGTTGAGGATGTGTGATGTGGCATCCTACATGGATCCACATCATCCTCTTCTCTTCTCTCTTCTATAAAATTCAAACTCTTTTCTTGTTTTGGGTTGTTGAATCATTTTGCAAACTTCTTTGGGGGTGCATTTTTACTATTTGGAGCTCTTGTGGATTTTGGAGGAGATTGGAGATAATTTCATACTTGGCATTGTTGTTTTGGGGACTGATTTTTTTGGCATTGAAGCTTGTTGTTTGGAAACAAAAGCTACCATGGAGAGGTAGGGGTTTAACTCTTCTTTTATGCTGTTATTTTCTTGTTGTGTTGTGTGAATGGTGCATGTTTTGATTTATTTGTTGGTTGGTTGGGTAGACTGCCATAGGAATGGTGTAGGAGAAGGCTATGGGGAATCCATGTGGGGGCATAAGGGAATGCCATTGGAATTAGAATTTTGTGGAGGGAGTTTGGGTTTGGGATCCACCATGGAAAAGAAATAGCTTGCATTTCTTACTTTATGGGGGGCATAAGGAAATCTATGGGGGGCATAAGAAGGGATTGTGGGGGCATAAGGATATGTGTGGTGAAATTTCTTTGGAGGTTTGTTCTAGTGGATTCCCAATTCCCATTGAAAGGCATAAGTAGCTTCCCCATAGTCCTTGCTGCCTGGCTTGTATGATCAAGCCTGAGTTCTGTTTGAATGGTTTTCAAATGCATTTGTAAACTTTTTTTTTTTATTTGGACTGTGTTTTATATTGAATTATGCATGTTGAAAAAATGTTGTGTTTAATGGAAGCCAGTTGTTGACATGGGTTGAATTACACCTCTTATTGTATTATGGTTAGGGCTTGGGGGTCAATGATGAAGGATGGCTTCTCCTTTCATTGGATGTCTTGGTTGGGTAGAGAGCGTTTCCTTTCCCCTACTTTTGTTGTGATCATACTAGAAGAAAAAGAAAACTTGCATGTTGTTGTTCTAGAGCAAAAGAAGATAGTTTTTCCAGCCCCTTGTGAAACAAATTCATATGTAACCTTTCCCACTTTGATGTGGATGAAATTGTAACACATTTGTGAAGAAAAGATGTATGTAATTGATTATGAAAGTGTATATTTGAAATGTGAAAGATATTTACATTCTACTCTGTACATTGGAAAGAAAGAAATAGAAATCTGTTTGTTGCATTCAAACTTTGGAAGATGTATTTATTTTGAAATTAATAAAATATTGCAAGATCTTCTCTCATTTGCATTGTTGTATTGAATTGGGATTGGAATACCTGTTTAGAAAAATGGAAAAAGAAGAAATACATATTAACGAACTATATTGTTTGTCTCTTTTTGAAATATGTTAAATTAGAAATCAGACTTTACAATTTAGCTTTGAAATGATTTGTTTATAAACAACTAAATGCCTTGGACTAGATTAGAAATTAAATACCACACTTAAATGATGAAATTGATATTCAGAATTTTCTAGAAATGGATCTCTGTGTAAATTCAAGACTGACAAATAAATTTAATCAAAATGTACAGATTCAGACCTGCACACAATAATCAACTTGGAAACATCAAAATTTAGCATACTGTATTATCAAGAACTCAAATTGACAAAGAACACTTAAGAAAACAATTTAAACATTGCAAAATTGAGCCCAATCCCTTTCACAGTCATTTTCTGTCAATTGTTGGAAAAATTTAAATTGGAATCAATTGAGCAAATTTACCTTCCTAAAACATTCTAAATCCTTCCTAGAATAATCCTCCATGTTTGTTTGGCATGTTGAGTGAAAGAGGAGACCAAATTGAATCAAATTTATAAGTTAAAAATTACCAGTTTGCTATTTAAAATCCTACAGTCGCTTTCACAAAATTGACCCCTCAAACTTTATCAAAATGTAAAATTTATGATTCCTATGCAAAGAGGGAATCGAGAGCTTTCCAAAAAGTCCTCGTTTGCTCAAAACCAAGCTTTCTAGATAAATTTATGGCCCTCTGAAGTTTTCCTACCTTGGCGGGAAAATTTGGGAAAATTTTCCTAACGGGCCCTTGCAAACTGAAAATTTCCCATCGAAATACCCTTAGAAAAAAATTTGAAAAATTCTTGGGGAAAATTTTTAAAATTTCCTCCACCAGCCCTCACCAATTAGAGGCTACCACATGTCCTCACGGGGCAGCGGCGGAGGTGCGGCATTATTTTTGTCTTTGGGGCCTTTTTAAAATTTTGGAAATTTTTACCTCTTTCCCCGCCGGCCCGCAATCCCGCATCCATCGGGAATTGCCACGTGGCAAGCATTGGGTGTTGGTGAAGGGGTAGAACCCTCGTGATCTTTTGCTTTGAAAATTTTGAGTTTCTCCCTATTGCCCCACACTCCCACCTTTTCCCCGATGAGACCCTTCCGTGGGCGCGCGGACCCGCACATGCCATCCACCCCTTTTCCCACCCTTTGGCAAAATTTGTAGACTTTCCCCACCGCTTCACCCGTCCCTCTCCTTTTTCTCCTGCCATGGTTATTAGGTACCACATGTCCCTGGCAGACCCATAGGCACACGAACGTTTGTGGGAATTTTCCCCTCCTTGGCGAATTTTCCCCAACACCTCCATCCCCCGCCTTTCCTCCTTTCTCCTAGCGATGGCTCGGAGCCCAACACGTGTCCCTGGCAGCACAATGGAGGCATGGGCACAATTTTACATTTTCTCCCTGTGCAAGGAAATTTCTAAACATTGCCCTGTGACCCGCCAACCCGGAAATTTATTTTCGCCCTTACTCGACACATGTCCCCTCGGGAAAATTTGACCCCTAAGGTCTGCTGGCCCATAACTAGAGTTTGACAAGGAGTTAGGAGGAATTCTTTATATCGTTTGAAAGGTGAGAAAATTTCTTATCCAATGGGAATGATTTAGGAAATTTTTGAATGCATTAAGTATGAGAAAAATCAAGTTGAAACTTTGATCCTGTTAGAGAGTGGGTATGGTGATAATTTACCCCCTGAACCTAACTAAAACTTCTAACCCTAAAATTTGGACCTTGTGACCTATGATAATTTTCAATTAAGAAAAGTATGTTCTAGTAGATTAAACTTGTTACAAAACATTTTTTTGTGAACTATTGTCTTCTGCAACCCTGGTTGTAGACACTTCTAATAAAAAAATTTATTCCATAATTTTTCCTAACTAATCCTAGGTTGTTTCTTAGGTCTCAAGTGGGTTGTTTTAATGGACATCACACCTTATCCATTTGGCCCTTCGGATTCATGTACAACTTACAAGAGAGAGATAGAAAAGAAGGAAACACACATAAAACAAGGAAAGGAAACACACAACACACCCAAAAAGGGAAAGACACACACCACATAAAGGAAATTATATACAATGGGGGGATATCTACAGAGGCAGGGAAATAATATACACATACCTAGCAACGGGTTGAGAAAATTACATGTCATCATGAAATAGTGGATAGAATTCGACCTTTGAAGCACAAAAATTGTTATTTGATCAAACCATGATTTTTGATGGCCTTGCATGGCTTGAGAAGAAGAATACTAATCATGATTCCATCCTCATACTCATACTGCACTGAGAACATTCCTTCATCCATTGAAAATTTGGTCACCTTCTTAAAACTTTTGCATTTTGAAGATTCCTCTTGATGTCCCGTGATCATGAGACACCATTCCTCCATACTTTCGAGTTTGGATATGTCGACCTTAGCATGGAGACATTATTTTTCCTTGGATTGCATCTTAAAATCATATCTTGTATTAGCAAGGTACTCAGAAGGAGTGAGGACAAACTGATTTCCTTCCCATTCATGAACTTCTCTGAACATCTCACTTTGTTGTTCAAAGTGATTACTTCCCAAAATAGAGGTTATATCATTGAGAAGGAAGCCCTTATCAATCTCAGTGAAATTTTGCAATATGGTAACTTGTTCAAGGCACATCGGAGCTTGAAGAATGGTGAGTGAAATCTGATTTTGAATTATTTCATAAGAATTATGCATACCCTCACTTTGTCGTCCAGAGAAATTGCTTTCAATATCCAATTGTTCGAATCTCATCTTGATATCAGTCTCGAAATTGCAACCTTCAATTTCTTCATAGAGGCACTCTTTACCCTTGAGTGTATTTTTATGCATGAACTCTTGTTCTGCACTTACGGAGCATTCCAAAGTGGTGTGACCAAGTTGGTTTTGAATATACTCCCAATACTCTTGTAGCTTTTCACCATGTTTGAAAAACTTTCTTTAATGCAAATCAGCTTAATATTTTCCCTGTTATCATCCCCCACAATAGAGATGTTGTCTTCAAGATTGAGGAATTCCAAAGGAGATTCGAGGACCTTCCTTATTTTGCATTCATAACCTTCCTCATACAATGTGGAAGAAAAATAAATATCTTCAAATAAAATTTTCTTTAGTACTCATTGGAAAGTTCAAGGATAGGATATTCTTCAAGAGCATCTAAGAATCTCCCAGGGATGAACACCTCATAGCATGGAAAATCATCAAGATCCTCTTGAGCTTCTTCATTGTGGACAACATGAAGTGATTTGAGATATTCATACCTTCTTTGTAAAGCTAGAGTGTACCTCTAAATCTCTTGATAGGCTTCGTGATCAAAATTTCCTTCTATTATGCTCTGAATCCTTTCCACATATTCTCTTTTCAAGATGTTCATTTCTTCATCACCATATGCAATGAATTCATCAAGAGAGTGGCAGAAAAATGATAGTGTTCTCAAATTTATAGTGAGTTGTGTGAGATTCCAAAAAAATTCTTTGGTGTATCTTGCATCGTCCCATATTTCGTCATCTTCCTGAATGTTGGTTTGATCTTCATCAGAAGGTTCGAGGATAGGATTTTTTTCAATGAAATTCAAGAAATTTTTAGGGATGAAAACCATATGGTACGAATGATCATAAGGATCTTCCTCTATAGGACAAATATCCTCTTCTTCTTCCTCACTATGGGTTGCTTCAAGTTGCTCGTATGTCTCTTGCAAGAATTGGGATATTCTCGAGCTTCGTAGCATATCTTATGTCTCCTTCATGGAAATGTGGAAACAAACATGACAGGGGTTCGTTCCTTGATGAAGTCACCTTCAAAAATGATTTTCTACTAAAATCTTTTTTTTTGTTTTTTTAATAATTGATTTTTGTTTTTGGATTTTCAAACCTTGTAGTCATATTTTGGGTGTAGATCTTGCAGAGTCTTTGCCACAATGGGTTTCAAAATCATTGGTGAGAGAAAAAAATTGGGGGACAAATTTGTGGGTTTCTTGCCAATGCTCTAGGAATCTAAGTCCCTCTACTTAAATGGTGTAGCTTCCGTATATACATGTGCGAGTAAGGTGAGTTTTATCTGGGTTGGCCTTGTGGCCGGGGATCCAATAGGGGCACTCCAATGACCCTATAGAAAAGCTAGCAATCTCTTACTAGAGAAGACTTTTTCAAGAGAGTGGGAAAGGGAGTGAGAATATGAGGTAGGGGAACTAATGCTGCAAGTAGAAAATCAGAGTCTTGCACACATCAGTTAGAAGTTTCATCACATGCATTAAAATTAAGAAGAAAAAACTCTACAAATAGCAACAAGACCAATTAGAATTTAATGAGCACAAAGTATCAATAAATCCCTTAGTCAAAAAAGGCTAGAAACTTCTTCTTGTATTGATGCTCAAGCGAAATTGTACATAGTATGAGAATGGAAGACATTTGAGAATAGGGGAGAATAGAATAATTTTCTATCTCTTTTCTCTTTTCACAAGGATATCTCTCTCATGAATTCACAAAAATAGCTAAGAAGACCCTCAAATGAGGAGTGCATTACAATTTATAGAAGAAGAACAACTCTTCATCTTCCTGGTGATTCTTCATATACCCCCAATGACTCTTCATATGTCTCAACATGACTTAAGACTCTTCACCTTATTAGGAAAAAATTAAGTCCCTTTTTATAACATAAAGGTGACTTATTACATTGGAAACATTAAGACATACGAAAAAGTGCAAACCCCAACGTGAAATTAGAACACGTTGGGAGGGAGAGGAAGAGAGAGAGAGAGAGAGAGAGAGAGAGAGAGAGAAGGAAGGAAGAAGGAAGAATGATGTTGATGATGAAATATTCTACCTCTGATAAAGTCCGTTGATCCTTCCAAATGACTCGATGGAATGCTCTAATGTGATGAACTTTAAATCCCGAACTCTTTGCACCCTAAGAAACTTCCTTTGGATGACGCGTGAACACCGTGAACTAAGTGTTTAAAAACATTATCAAATGACTTCATTGGTGACCATGAGCATCACTCATGAAGATCCCCTCTAAAGGGACTAAAGCCTTGGAACAAATCCTGCCAAGTTGAATGAAATGTTTCACCAATGACCGCAACTTCTACCCGCACATGATATACCTGTGACCCAAATCATGAAGTGAGTATCAAAAGACACTATCAAGTTCCCTGGGATGGATCTTGAATACCTTGTGAGAAATGACCATGGATTATCCCAAATGATGATCCCCTTTGCAACACGATCGTATTCTCGTTGGAATATGTCCTACGGAATGATAATTTTTTCTCAGTATAGGTGCTAGGTACCAATGAACATACTATCGAAACTGTGAATGGTTCATCACCTCTTTTTATTCTTGAATGGATCAACTTACTATTTTTAGTAAGTGTGAAAATTCTTCTCTAGACTCCAATTTGTATTTGCCAATTTCAATTTTTAACCCTCATAATGATCCTTTTGTGAAATTCTCCTCCGGAATGACTTATTATTTTTAGCAAGTGCTAATGAGATGAGTTACCATTTCTAGTAAGTATGAAAAATCAGCTCCTTCAAACCTCAATTGGATATTGCAATTTGAATTCCTCTTTCTTCTGTGTTCCTCTAACCTTCAAGTAGTTTTGTTATTTTTATCAGTGCTTGTGAGACCACTTACTATTTTTAGTAAGTGTCAATTATGGACCGAGATGACCATTTCAATGATTTTTTCCCCGCAATGCATCCTTTGTGTTCACCACCTCCTTCGTAGCTTCTTCAAATGGTGGCTTACCCAAAATACTAGTACCCCATGTACGAGGCCTACTATTTTTAATAAGTGTGCTTCTGTTGGTCGGATCATGGTGGAAAAAAAATTTTGATATGGGTTTTTTCCAATATCACCCCTCTGAAATTTTAGGCTTACCCAATCAATAGTTTGTGAGATTTTAAAATTTTAAATTTTGCACCTAGCAGTTAGCTACGGACACAACAGCCATTAACGGAGCTTAAAAATTACAGGTCTAGTTTTCTCCTCTGTTCATGATAAAAAATCATATTTTTGATGTGGGTTTTTGTTTCTCGTTCCACCGGTGAATTTTCTCTTCAAACTGATTATTGATTTGATGGGAAATTTGATTTTTGTTCTTGTTGTGCTAAGAAAGAGATTTCTTCACTAAGAACACTCCTTGCTACAATTGGGGGGTATGTAGGTGAATTTTTTATGGCCTTTGAGATTTATGAACACAAATGGTTCTCTAATTCGCGTACCTTTGGATTGCAAGATATGTTGGTTTCTTCGATTCACAACAATGCAGGTTTTTCGGTGAAGATCTTCATTTTCTCTCTTTTTTTTTTCACTTATTCGATCATTCCTTCCTCTAAAATATTTGTATTTTCATGGAGTGATGGATTTTTGGCCATGGTAGAGCTGGTTCAGAGCAGCAATAATGGATTGGGAGTTCTCTGCAACTTTCTTTCGGCAATGGAGAAGCGGAAAAGGAGATAAAAAAATTTCAAATTTTGAAGTTGGGATTGGGCACATTTTTGCATTAATGGATGAAAGGGACATTTAATTTCAAATTTTTCCTCCTCGTTATACTTTTCAAGATCTGGATGATTGAGCATTAGGGCTAGGAGCTAGAGAAAAGTACCAGGGGCTGAATATTACACTTTAGAATGTCGCATTGATGACTTGGGTGCCACACAAGGATGGGTACATTTTCATGTGCCTCATGTCCCTTTTCCAAAGGTAAAAAGGGTCATCATTTTTCACATCATGCCAGGATGCAATACTTGGTCCGATATGAACGATCGAGGGGATAGGCTTTGTGCAAGCTCTCTGGGGAAATTTGAACTAGCGATGCAGAGGGTTCCATGGGTGATGAGAGGGAAAACTAGGGATGGGAAAATTTTACTGTCCCTCATGTCCCTTTTCTTAAGGGACAAAAGGCACACAAAAATTAACCAGGCTCCTACAGGTGACACGTGTTGATTTGAGAATTTGGCTAAGTGTTGAATGCGTTCCTTGAGCCAACTTGTGTGGCGTTAACTCGGGCTCCGGATGATTTTGGAGGTGAATTTTATATGATCTTGACTGAAAATCACTCAATTTATTGAATGGTAATGATTTGGAGCTCCAATTATTACTTTATCACCTTCAAATTTGCTTATTTTTCTTGGGATCTCTAGTTGTGCGTCGAAATAATGAGTTGCCTAGGGAAGTGTATGATGTTTCACGAGGTCTCATTTTTCCGCCATTTATGGCATGGAAAATAACTTCCATAGGTAATTTTTTGGTCTCTTGAATCTTTATGAATCTCGTATAATCCTTTCTTGAATCTCAAGTACTCCTTCACAGTGTATGCTCCTTTAGGCCCGAAAACCCACTTTTATTGAATCAACTCCAAAAAGGCTCTTCCGAATTGATCCCAATGCCTTTGAACCCTTTGGAACATTTCAATCCTTATTTTCGATGATGTATTTCCATTTTTATCCAATTTATATTTTTATTATGCCTCACCATGGACACATGCTATTTTTAGTAAGTGCACTATGGGTGTCATATTTCGACAAAACAAGTCTTGCAATTTTGGATTTCATTCTAAGGTTCCATTCTCCAAATTTTGGGTAATATCTTATTCTAAACAAGTGTTAAAATGAGATTTTCATCATAGGGAGAAGAATAATGATAAAAAAATACATCCCTCCATATCCCTAAAAATAGGGACTTCATGGCGCGAAAACTAGTTTACACGAAACTAGATTTTTCAACGATCATTCCCTCCAATTTTCACACGATTTCACCCACTAGAACCTTGAGAAGTGAAGAGGTAGCTCACTACCTTTTTCACTATTGTTCTTCATGTGATAGGGCAGAATGATGATGAAAACTCAGTCCTCCATATCCCTAAAAATTAGGGACTTCATGGCGCAAAAACTAGTTTATGTGAAACTAGATTTTCAACGATCATTCCCTCCAATTGTCACGCGATCTCGCCCACTGGAACCTTGATAAGTGAAGAGGTATCTCACTGCATTTTTATTTTTTGTTATTCATGGCAGACATTAATGGATTCTTAAATCTTCAGATATCATAGAGGTGGTGATGGAGGAGAATGAAGTTATTTGCAGTTGAGAATGAGAGGGAGGCTAGGAAAAAGCATTTAGGATTTATCTTTCAGTGCATGAGGAACCACAAGGCTCAAGTGGGATGGGGGATTTTTTTTCCCCTATGTCCCTTTTCTAAAAGGGATTAAAGGGACATCAATTTCCACTTCACACCTCATCACGACACTTGGCGATCATCTCGTGCAAGGAGAGGGAAGGCTCCAACTGGCTCTCGGGAGCTTGACAGGAAAACAAGAGCTCATATTAGTGTTCTGGGGGATCAAAAAGAGTTACATGCATTTTACTATTCCATATGTCCCTTTTCTAAAGGGGCGAAATGGATATCAAAATGAGCCAAGCTACTAGATCGACACATGTCCACTTCAAAAAATGACTAAGTATGAGAACTTGAGAGTGAACTTGTGAAGGTCGTATCTAGAGTTCCCAATGGAGTTTGAAGGTAAAATTTTATATTAATTTGACTAAAAATGGCCTTATAAATCCAATGGTGGGGGTATCAGCTCTTTTTTATTCCATTTATGCCCTCAAAATCTAGATTTTGTTCTAGCTCCCTAGTTGAGCATGGAAAAAACTAGATATAAACCTATTGTGCTAAAGTGTTGTGAAAATATTATTTCACCATATTGTAGATCTCTAAATTCCCTTTCAGATGATTTCTTTTTTATCTCCTAACTCCATCTAGAGCTCCTAGAGTCACTTCCCAAATCTCTGTAGCTCTTTTGGCCCTGTGCACTACCTAGGCTTGAGAACCATGTTTTTGATGAATCTGCCCCAACTCCTCCAAATATTTCTGAATATTCACAAAAAAATTCCTTGACGTTATTATACCTTCAATTCATCTCCATGTTGAATTTTTCTTCTCCATTCTTCTCCAAGGGGTCGCACTTTGATCCCGAAAAGGCCAGTGTTAGCCCTTCCCAACACTACCCAAAATTAGCATTCTTCAAGAACTCCTAAAATCACCTAGGGGGATTAAATTGACATTCCTAATTCACCTAGGGGATGGAGTTAACATCAAATGGGAGGTCATTGGACTGACTGGGTAAGGTAGGTTCTAAGGACGGGTAGACTTGGGGTGTCTTGGAAAGGTAAAATTTGAAAATTTCGACGCATGGGTATCATTGTCGTTCTTGAAAATTGGAAATTTTCTTGTTGCACATTGTGCACGACAATAATGGGTTAATCCATACTTATTTTTCAAGCCTTGAAAATGCTAATTAATTGAAGGTAGAATGTTTGGAGGAGGAGGAAGAGGAGAATTTGGAGATGGAGTGGGTATTTGCCAAATGGAATGAGAATGATGAATAAGAAAAGAGCAGAGTGGGAGATATATTTTGAGAGAATACGAGGAAGAGGATTGGTGAGAAATCAAGTGAGCCATACCCAAGTCCTCTTTCACAGTGAAGCATACCTAGATCAATAAATTCCACAATCAATACTATGGGTTTTGTTGAGGTTTTATGTTAATTTATCCTCCAAACCCTTTGTCCCATAGCCTATCTATATTAATTCAACATTGACAAAATCATCATATGGAAAGAAAAAGATCCTATTTTTGGGAAAAATCTAAACCAAATTGCTATATATTTTTGGCCGTGCACAAAGAAATAAAACATTGTTGATTCAAGGAACTTGCAATACTTAAAGTACTTTGAAAAATAGAAAACATGGTGTAAATCGAGCACTACAAACATTACGGTAGAAATGCACTTCAACACCATACCAATCCTAGAGTATCATCATCATCTTGTTATATTAGCATAAGTTTAATTAAATACATAAAAATTGGAAAGTATTATGATTATATAAATTAAACTTCTATTGCAAACATAACTACAAAAATAAAAAGGAAGACTCTAGCGAATACAACATCGAGAAAAATGGTCTATCTAGAAAAATTACTATTATCATAATATGTCATGATAAACATTGTGTGAAGATGGATCCGAGTTGTAGAGATTAAACAAATAATAATAATCAACTCTCAATTAATCCAAACAATACATTGACCAATACATCCAAGGTAGTACAATAATATAGGAGTTACATCTCCTAAAATATAGGATCTCCTATAACAACTCCTAACAAAATGCCCAACAATAAACTATTTGTAAATATATATTGTTATAACAATGTGTGTGTGTGTGTGTGTGTGTGTGAAATAACAATATAACCAATATTACAAACTTATTTACCACTTAGTAAATAATAATTACCTAATGTAAACTCTAAATTTCCTAACACGTTGATTGTGAGCACATGCTCAATATCTTAGGCATTATATGTAATATTCCCTCTTTTACTATTGTTGTTGGATTTTCTTTTCTTGTTGATATAGAGTTCGATTGCCCGGATGAAAAGGGATTTAGGCCCCTTTTGACAGAGGATTTGGTTTCCAAATTGATAAGGGATCCGGTCCTGTGCCAAAAAAGGATTTGGTTGTCCAAGTCGATAAGGTATTTTGCCTCATTCTTTGACAAAGGATTTGGTTGCCCTATTGATGCTTGTATCCATGGTGGCATTGGAAATGAACTACTCAGATCGCTTAAATTTGTATGCGAAGTAGATGAGGTGATACATACCAAGATGGAATTGTACAATAGTTATTCATAAGTTATGGAGGTGTTCTAATTTGAGCATAACCTAGGATTTGAATATTTAACATGTCTTGAAAAATCCTTCGATTATCATGATCCGTTGGAGAACTTACACGCATCCGCTTTTCATATTCCCTTAATTGATTTTCAAGTTCCCTCTCCCTCTTCTCTTTCTCTCTCCTTTTTTTCTTATGTGCCTTCTCAATCTCTTTTTTTTTCTCCATACCTTGCTTCTCCCTTTCTCTTTCAAGCTTCTCCTACAAATTTTTTTTTTTTTTGTTGCAAGTCTAGCGACCTTTTTTCATGTGTCTTTTCTTTTTCCTTAACTTTAGTTTTTCTTGTTCCTCCTTTCTTTCAGTATCAACCAATAGCTCCATGTATTCAGATGTAGTCAAAATCTATGAATGCCTACTCAGCCTAATAGAACCATCTGAATCTTCGACTCTCTTTTTGTTTATGATCTCCTTAGAAGTCGTAAAAATTGAGAAAGTAACTTACCATGTCCATTTTGGATTTGAGTCTCTTTAGGGACTTGAGGTTCATGTTGCATAACTTCTAATTTTATTTCATTTTCCTAAGCATCCTCTTCAAATTCAAATCCATATTGTTCATCCTCATCTCCAACATCTGCATAGTAAATAATTATTCATTGTTGTTTCATTCCTTCAAGAAAGGAAGGTAGATTAAAGATTTGATCTTCTCGTGTTGGAAGGTAGCTTGTAACCCATTTTTTTCATGGCATCCTCTAACCATTGAGGCGGGTTAGCTTGACTTGGTAAGGACATATCATTATTACTTAGAAAATCTACAAACCCTTCATTATTGTTAATGATGTTACTTGGGTTTCCAAAAGAACCATTTATCTCCACTCCATGTGTTATAGTTGCCTCTATATCCTCTCTTGATTCAACATTCTGCATGAATTGAGTTTCAGGTACCACCTCTTCATTATTAGTTAATTCTTGATTTATTCCTTGAGAGAGGCTCAAGATGTTTGTGATAGCATCAACATCTTCCTCACCTTGCATGTCAAATTCTTGGCTACATGCCATGTCATTTATAAGAGCATCATAATTCAATGGCCAAATACCAGTTCTTTTGAAACCTATAATTATGTTAGATGGTGTTAGTCCCTTTTTTAAGGCTCTACCTACGAGCTCAATAATGTCATGCCTTTTCACATCTGCACATTTGTTCTCTACCATCCATTTGGTCCTCTCAACTCTAAAATATTTCTTGAAATGGTTAAACACACTCATGTCAAGAGGTTGTAACTTATTATTAGTATTTTTCGGTTTCTGTGTTTTCGGGGGCTAAATTCAATAAAGCGAGGACAATGATACCTTTGTGTCAAAAAAATCAAATTTTACCTTTCTAAGATAGCCGGGTTAGCCTATTCTTAACACTAGCCTTACCCAGTCATCATTGGTCCTCAATTGGAGTTCCATCCAATCCCCCTAGGTGATTTAGTAAATCAAATTCAATCCCCCTAGGTGATTTAGGATCTTTTAAAGAATGTTAACTTTTGAGCAGTCTTGGGAAGGGCTACCATTGGCCTTCTTGGGACTAATGCACCCCCTCTAGAGTGGAATGAAGGATAAAAATTCAACATGGAGATGAATTCAAGTGCCAAGAACATCATTGAAAATATTTTGGAAAGATTTGGAGGTTTTGGAGTTGACTCAACAAAAGCGAGTTTTTGGGCCTAAAGGAGCAAACACCACAAAGGAGTCCTCGAACTTCAAATAGAGATTTTGGGGTTTTGTGAAGATTCAAGAGCCCAAAAAGTACCTATGGAAATTATTTTCCATGCCCTAAATTTTGGAAAAGACGAGACATCCTGAAACACTATACACTTTCCAAGGCAACTCATTCTTCTGGCGTGCAACTAGTGATACCGAGAAAGAACGGGTCATTTGGAGGCTATAGAGTCAAAATTGAAGCTTTAAAACACCACCATTAAACTTATTTTTTAGTTTCTATTCAATTTCATATAACACTTTGCCTCTAAACTCATCGGGAGCTCAAGTTATCATCATTGCAAGTTGGTCCCAAGGTAAGAGCTCGCAGTTAGTCATTTTTTTGTTGGACAAGTGTCAACACCAAGATCCTGGCGGGATTTCATTTCCCTAATGTCCCTTTGAAAAGGAACATAAGGGACAAAAAAATGATCCCAACCCTTTTTTATCCCCCAAGACACCAACATGACCTCTCGCTTCCCAGTTAAGCCCCTGGGAGCTAGTTTGAGCCTTCCCTCTCCTAGCACGCATGTTGGACAAGTGTCAACACTAGGAGTGAGGAGGGATTTCATGTCCCTTTCATCCCAGGAGTGAGGATGGAAATAGGGGAAATAAGACTCCCTCAGCCGACTTAACCCCTTTGGTTCCTCATGCGCCCAAAAGTCAGCTCCCAGGTGCTTTTCTTAAGCCCCCTCACTTAAAAGCTCACCGAATCAAAATGTGCCAAATGTCAGCACCACACACCTAAGGGAATATCATGCCCCTTTCATACCTTTATTAAAAGGACATAATGGACAATAAAATGTGCTCATCCCCAAATATTTCTATTTCAAAATGAATAAATACCAAACTTATCTAGTTTTCATTCCATTTCATCCCCCCGCGCCTCCATACCCTTCTAAAGATGTCGCTAAATTTTTTCCAGATCTTCTCACCTCCATTTTTGCACTCAACTAGCTTCATAAAATCTTCCTCATGCTATAAATAAAGATATCTCGGAGAATAAATAGATTGAAACAACCAAGAACAAAGAGAAAATGAAGATCTTCATCTGGAAAAACCCTCATAGCCACCCAATGAAGAAATTATCGAGGTCATAAACCAAGCAACATATTTCACATGCGTGTTGAGGATTTTTTGCAATGAGGAAATCTTCCTTTCCTTGCAACAAAACTTAAAATTCTATTTCCTGCTAAACTAGTGATCAGTTTGCAACAAGATTTCATCTGTGAAACAAGCAAGGAAAACCCAAATCAAAAATATCATTTTCATCAAGATCTGAGGAGGGAAAGCGGACCTGCAAATTTCAAGCTCCATTAATGGCTGTCATGGTAGTTCCATGCCCATAACCACTACCATGTCAAAAATTCAAATTTTAAAATCTCACAAACCTGTGATCGAGTAGACCCAAGATTTCAGAGGATTGATATTGGGAAAAAACCCATATCAAAATTTTTTGTTCCATCGTGAACCGATCACTAGAAGTACACTTACTAGAAATAGTAAGCTTTCCTACATGGGAGACTACTATTTGGGTAATTTCTCATCCGAAAAAGCTATGAAGAAGGCAAAGAACACGGGAAGTATCATAGGTGAAAATCAACGAAAGGGTCATCTCGTCCCAAAATTGACACTTACTAAAAATAGTAAGTGGTCCCATAAACACCTGCCATAAATAGAAAGTTGGTCCAGAAAGTGGTTTCCACAAGAGGAACACAGTGAGAAGGAGTTCAAACTACCATAGTCAGTCGAGGTCCAAAAAATCTGATTTTACACTTACTAAAAATAGTAAGTTGTTATGTTC
This sequence comes from Taxus wallichiana var. yunnanensis, assembly GCA_018340775.1. Lineage (NCBI taxonomy): Eukaryota > Viridiplantae > Streptophyta > Pinopsida > Cupressales > Taxaceae > Taxus > Taxus wallichiana. The sequence goes on from CM031240.1 coordinate 962,042,955, forward strand.
AAGAATAGCAAGTGTTGAAGAACCATGAGATTCAAGTTCATAGGTTCTTCAAGTACCTCATTCTACATGTGTAATCAGTTGTGAAGTATTGGTTTCATTCCATGGTTTGTAATGTTCGTTTCCTATTACGAAACAAACACCCTTCATCATTTCGCCAATATGTTCATTAGTACCTATCACCTGTACGGAAAAATGTATCATTCCATAGGACATGGCGGTAGAATATGACAGTGTTGCAAAGGGTCATCATGGGAGGTAGTTTTCATCCTCAGCTCCTTCCAAGTGGATCTTCATGAGCAACACCCATGGTCGCCACTGGGATAGCTCAATAGTGTTTCTAAACACTTAGTTTATGGTGTCCGTAGGTCATCAAAAGATAGTTTCTCATCAATAACAACTTGTCTGCAACATGAGTGAATCATTCACAACAAGGAATTCAAGGGAGTGGAGATCTTCTTAGTGACACAAAAAGAGAACAATTTGGCATCGAGTGCAAGTCTTCACGAGCTTATCGGTCTCAAAGGTTTGAATTTCATCACAATGAGGCATTTCATTTGGTCATCTAGAAGGAGCAATGGATTTTATTGGAGATTGATTTTTCGTCATCAGCATCATTCTTCTCCCCTTCTTCTTCCTTCTCTCTCTCTCTCTTTTCTTCCCCCAACTTTTTCTCTCTTCAAAGTTTTAATTTCTCATTGGGGTTACACTTTTTAATATGCCTTTAAGTCAATTAAAAGTGACTTTAGAAACATAATGTAAAATTAAATCACCTTGATTTTATAAAAGGGACTTAATATTTTTAGGAATACAAATAGTCTAAAGTTAGAAATAGGGCATATGAAGTGTCATCGGGGAAGATGAAGAGTCGTTTTCTCTATAAATTTTAATGAGTCCCTCATTTGGGCTTCTCCTTAGCTAGTTTTCAATTTGTAATCTCATGAGAGAGTAATGTTTGTGAAGGAACAAAGAGATAGTTTATTTTCTATTGTTTTCTCTACCTCACATTTCTTCAATTCCTCACTATGTACAACTGTGATTTTGCAAGCTAATAAAGGAAGAATTTTATGTTTTCCAAGGCATATGAATGTGTATGTATTTGTACGCATGGTTTCCTCTATCTAGTGGCTCTGAAATAATTTTGTCTTCTTCTTTGAAATGCATGTGAAATATTTATAACTAGTGTGAGCAGGGTTATGAACATCTACTTGCGACATTAGTTTCTCCCCCTCAACATTCTCACTCCCTTTCCTACCTTTTAGACAAAGTCTTCCCTAACAAGCAATTATTAGCTTTGTTATAGGGTCGATGGAGTGCCCCTATTGGGTCCCCGAATGCAAGGCCACTAGAAAATCCATTGTTTCATGTGAATGCAAACATGGAAGTTGCATCATTTAAGTATAGGGACTTGATTCCTAAAGCGTTGGAAAAAAATCTATAGATTTTTCCACCCGAAAATTTTTCTCACCAACATCTTTTTGTGCCTACCATGGGGCAGATTTGGCAACATCTACACCCAAATATGACTTGAAGGTCAAGAAAAATTTTAAAAAATCTAAAAAATAAATTTCTAGAATTTGAAAATTCACCCCAACCTTATGTCTACAAATCATGGCTATTCCAGGTAACCCTCATGTTGAAGTGTCTGAGTTACTATTCATATTCAAGAAGATATCACTTTTGACTTGAGGGAATCCATCTGGCACAACTGACAGAGTTTCACTCAATACTTCATTACCACAAGAGTATTGGACCTCAAATAAGAATGTGCCGCAGAACTAGAAAGACAAAGATAAGTTTAGGCACCACAAAGGAGAGCGTAGATTTTTCAAGCTGGCAAATCAAAGGTACACTCGGCAACAAAGACAAGGAGGAAAAACTAATCCCATATTTGAAGAACTCCAAAGAATACAAGAGCTTCTCATAAATCCAAGGCCTCCCCTTCCTCCAAAGAACCTGGTTTCACTGGAAGCCTAAGAGTCATCAATCCATTGGATGTGGAGTTCCCAAGTATCAATGAGAACATTGAAGACTTCACCGATGTCGAGACCGGAGAGGAAGCTAGAGAAAGAGAAGTAAGAGTTGAAGTGGAGATAAGATCTTAAATTGAAGGGATTGAAAGAGATCAAGTTGAAGACGTAAGAGTAGCAATCGAGGTCGTAGCCTTAGAAAGGTCTAAAACTAGGATCAAACGCAATGGCAAACCGTGAAGAATGCAGGCCAAATGTGCCATGGGGTGGAAACACAGACCACTTGCACTTCAACAATCTCTCTACGAATTACCAAGAGGATTGAGGAAGAACTTCCCAAAGTTTAAAGGAGGTGGTTCACAACTCCGTAAAGATCATATAGTATCATTCATCACCACTTGCATATTTTTGGGCATAGAACACGAGGATGTATCAGTCAGGATATTTGTGGAATCTTTGTAAGAGAAATATTTTGAGTGGTTTTACATGTTGCCTCCAAAATATATCACATGTTGGGAAGACATAAGAAGAATATTTGAGCACAAGTTCAAAACCACATAGGACTGCCAAGATCTCTTAGTCCAATTGGTACAAATGAAGAAAGAAACTCATGATTCAATGAGGGACTTTATTTCCAAATCTAACTAAATAATTAGGAGGATAAATTAATATTTTGTGCCTCCGAAAAAAATTTGAAAATTTTCTTCATCAGTGATCTACCACCAAAAGTTGGTTTATTCCTCGGAGATTCCACCTAGAGACCTCAAAGAAGCACATGATTACGTGATAGAGACCGAGATGATTTGATCTTGTCCAGAAAGTGAAAGGTCCCAATGGAAAACACAAAGGCCAAATTTCAATCTCATCTCTCACCGATCCTATGATCTAAAAGATGGCCAACGACATGGTTGCCATGAAGAAACAATTATCTAAAATCACCATGCAGAATGCTCCAAGGCATTCAAATCCTCCAAACCGGCCAAGAATCACCTTGCATCCCCATAGGATTGCTCTTGAAGCACCGCATTTTAATGCCTCATGTGACATCGATGAACCAGAAGAAGAAGAAGAAGAGGGAGATGAAGGAGATGACCTTGAGGTCAAAGAAGTTAATGGTGAGACTCAAAATGGACTTATTGAGTATGATGAAGTAGACGAAGACGACGATGATGAGGAAGCTCGAAACTTCTCATGTGTAATGTTCATGTGGGCTCAATAAAAAAATAAGTTTCACCATCAATAGTCGCAACAAATTAAAAGAAAGAAGACCTCCCGCAGAATTTCCACAAAATAAGATTATCAGCAGAGGATCCTTACTACCACCATCAATAGACTCAACCAAGGAGAAATCAGACCCACTGGAAAGCAAGGATCCATTTAGCACTCCAAGTAAGTCTCTCCGGTATTCCCTCTAGTTTGAAATCTTTTTCTAAAAATAATCCTTCATCAAGTGTTACCCAGCCTAAACCTAATAAATTTCAAGCAAAACTAGCTTCTCCCTCTCCTTCTAAACCCGCTACCACACCCATCAAATCAACTCAAGCTCCTAAGGTAGCATCATCCACACAGAGAAAAAAATAATGTTCCTGGAACATCATCCATGTTCTTTGCATCCCCGTTTGACTATGTCGAGCATGCGATCAAAACTAAAGTTCAAATCACAGAGATGGAATATTTACAAACACACCACCGCTCAGTTTGAAAGGTTTGTTAACATTGTTTGAAGTGGTACCCCAAAGCTTTATGTCACAAACTTCAATGCTAAAGGTCTTCTCCCTACCCCATCTCGCACCATATTTGTAGAACATGTTTGCACTCAACGCATCCAAAACTAACTAGTTAGAACCCTTCTACATGTCCCTATTAATCAAAGGCTACCAACTCAACAACTGTATCATATATTTTGGAGCCTCTAACAATGTGATGTCCATAAAAGTTGCAAATGCCTTGGTACTTACTTTGACACGTGCAAACAAATCCTCGCTATTCCATGGAATCCAAAGAAGTGTCGTTGGTGGGCAAAATAAAGGATGGTCAAATTGTTTTTTGGTCGACTTCCCAGAGAAGAAAGTATTGCTCACTATCTTGGTACGTGACATTCCAGCCTCATTCGGCATGCTCCTAAGCAGAAGATTTTGTAGGGATTTGGGTGGTGAAATAAAATTATACTAGTCTTCCATAATCATACCCGTGAATGGGGAGATGAAGAAATTATTCTTGGTGCGAGAAGATGGAATACACAAAGTGCAAAAATCAAATGATCCAAGGGCAAACATTTTTTTTCAAGATAGCAGGATAGGAAACTATTTCCTCACATCGGAGAGAGATAAAAAATTTCCTTTCCTCGAAAAAGAAGAAATTTTTCTTATGGAGGATGAGATGTAATATTTTTTTTGGCACGGAAGACAAACTCATTAGAGGAGTAACATATGCAATAGAGTAAAATCCTAGCTGCATAATGGATGATTTGATGCTTTCAAGAATCCACCGATGATGATGAAATACAAAATGATGAGTTTGGGTTATTCATGAGTAATCAATTTTCAGACTTTGATTTCTCAATTAATGATGGGATGGAGATATGTGAAGAAGCGGAGACGATTGAAGAATCAAAATCTCTTCACCATTCAATCATGGATGAACATATGGGGAAGCCAATTTATTTTTTGAATTCAAGGACAATATGGATTTTGATCTCGAAGGAGTACCATTCCCACAAAGCATTGACCTCATCTCCTTGTTAAAAGGGTTAATAATTCATAATTATTTTGTACTACTACATGAAAGATCCTTGGGGAACACAAAGCATAGAAGAAACAAACAAGTGTTGCTTGAATGAATCATGGGAATGTATGGATCAGAATTTTACCACTCCTCTGAGTCACAATGTAGAAAAAAATTCAAAAACAAAGATGAATCTATGATTAATTTGGAATAATCATCCATTCACTATATTTTGAAATTTGTAGAAGAAATTGAAAATCCTTAGCTTAGCCTTGAACTCTTGACTCGAGCCATGGAGATAAGAGAAAGGTGTGAATCAATGAGTGATCCTTGTTTGATACCCCAATGTTTGATGTGGATATGGAGAAGTTATATAGTTTGGATGACTTCCTTAATGGCGAGCATGAAAGTGAAAACATGTCTATTCCTCCCACATTGCACGAGGAATTTCATGAATGTAAAAGAAGAAAAGTCCTTGGAGCCTCTTTAGACATTTCTAATTTTAAAGGAAACACCTTCGTCATGTTGGGATATGATAGGGAAAATATTGAGCCGACTCATGTGGAAGAGAGTTGTTTGTGGTAAGAGCATTAGGAATATGTTCAAAATCAACTTGATCACATCACTTTGGAACTTTCTGCAAATACAGAGAGTGAATATGGTAATGAAAAGAGATCAGAAGATTTAAACAACTTGAACAAAGATCAGCCCTGGAATGATGATGAAATGTTCAAAGAAATATCGGTGTTATGGATAAACACGAAAGGCAGTCAATACTCTGGAAATGATCTCAAAGAATGTAAAGGCAACGGAATTTCAAGGCAAAGGCCTAAGAACCAAAAAGCTCATGTAGGCTCACTCCTACGAATTACATAGAAAATCATGAAAGCACCTGGCTTTCATAGGCATTTGAGGAAAGGAGGATACTTTCTTAAACCAATCAATGGATTTGCAAGACATCAACATTTTGTGTTACCTCTTCGAGGGTAACCCCGAAAAGAAAATCAATGAAAGCGAGTTGTCCCTCGAATTGTACCATAGGTGATTTCTAGGTGTGTGTTTCCCTTCCTATTGTGTGTGTTTTCCTTTTTCATGTGTTGTGTGTTTCCTTTCATCATTTTGTGTGCATGTGTGTTCTTCCTTGTTATCTATCTCTTGCAAGTTGTATATAACTCCTGTAAAGCCCAATGGATAAGGCACTAGTCAATGTATTGTAAATTGAGATTCTGGGATTTCTCATGTCATGTCTTCACTATGATCAGTCCATAACATGCCCCCAAGCTAGATCCATTGTTGTCCTGTGTTTTTGTAGGGGCAAAATTCAATAGAAAGTAGGACAACGATACCCTGTGTCAAAAAAATTCAAATTTTACCTTTCTAAGACACCCTAGGTCAGCCTATTCTTAACACCAACCTTACCGGTTAGCATTGGACCTCAATTGGATGTCCATCTAATCCCCCTAGGTTATTTAGGAAATCAAATTCAGTCCCCTAGGTGATTTAGGATCTTTTGGAGAATGCCAACTTTTGAGCAGTTTTGAGAAGGGCTACCACTAGCCTTCCCGAGACTAATGCACCCCGGAGTGGAATGAAGGAGAAAAATTCAACATGGAGATGCATTCAAGTTCCAAGAACATCAGTGAAAATATTTAAGAATATTTTTGAAATATCCAGAGGTTTTGGAGTTGATTCAACAAAAGCGGGTTTTCGGGCCTAAAGGAGCAAACACCGCAAAGGAGTGCTTGAACTTCAAATAAATATTTTGGGAGCTTTGTGAAGATTCAAGAGCCAAAAAATTACCTATGGAAATTATTTTCCATTCCATAAATGGTGGAAAATACGAGACATCCGAAACACTATACACTTTCCAAGGCAACTCATTCTTCTGCGCAACTAGGGGTACCAAGAAATAAGGGGTAATTTGGAGGTTATTTGTTCATAATTTAAGCTTGAAACCACCACCATTAAACTAATTTTATGGTTTCCATTAAATTTCATATAAAACTTCTCCTCAAAACTCATCCGAAGCTCAAGTTATCATCGTTGCAAGTTGGTCCCAAGGTAAGAGCTCTCACAGTTAGTCATTTTTCTATTGGACAAGTGTCAACACCAGGATCTTGGTGGGATTTCATGTCCCCTATGTCCCTTTTAAAAGGTAGGTAAGGGACACAAAAATGTGCCTAGACTTTTTATATCCCCTAGGACACCAACATGACCTCTCACTTGCCAGTTAAGCCCCCGGGAGCTAGTTTGAGCCTTCCCTCTCCCAACACGCATGTTGGACAAGTGTCAACACCATGAGTGATGAGGGATTTCATGTCCCTTTCATACCTTTATAAAATTTACATAGTGTACACAATTCCCTCAGCCCACTTAAGCCATGTGGTTCGTCATGAGCCCAAAAATTAGCTCCCAGGTGCTTTTTTTAAGCCCCCTCACTTAAACGCTCACCGAATCAAAATGTGCTAAATGTTAGCACCACGCACCTGAGGGAATTTCATGTACCTTTCATCCCTTTATAAAAGGTACATAAGGGAAAATAAAATTCACCCATCCCCAAAGATTTCTTTTTCAAAATGAATATATACCAGACTTAACCAATTTTCATTCAATTTCATCCCCCCACACCTCCATACCCCGTTTCAAGATACCGCCAAATTTTTTCCATATCTTCTCACCTACATTGATGCAAAAAAACTCCATGAAAGCTTCCTCATTCTGAAAATACATATATATCAAAGAACAAATAGATCGAAACAACGAAGAACGAAGAGAAAACGAAGATCTTCATCCGGAAAAACCCTCATAGCTACCCGACAAAGAAATTGTCATAACTTGCAAACTACGACACAGATCAAAGTGAGATTTTTTTAATTTCTTCAGAATTTTTAGAGGCCATAAAACCCCAAGAAACAGATTTCATATGCATTGCGAGGCTTTTTGCAACGACAAAATCCTCTTTTCCTTGCAACAAAACTTAAAAGTTTATTTCCCACTAAACTAGTGATCGGTTTGCAACAAGATTTCATCTATGAAACAAGGAAAAACCATATCAAAAATATAATTTTCATCAAGATATGAGGAGGGGAAGTAGACCTGAAAATTTCAAGCTCCATTAATGGCCACCATGGTAGCTCCGTGCCCGTAACCACTACTGTGTCAAAAATTCAAATTTTAAAATCTCACAAACCGGTGATCGAGTAGATCCAAGATTTCAAAGGATTGATATTGGGAAAAAAACCATATCAAAAATTTTTGTTCCGTCATGATCGATCACTATACTAAAAATAGTAAGCCTTCCTACACAACTATTTTGGGTAAGTCCTCATCTAAAGAAGTTATGAAGAAGGTGGTGAACATAAAGGAAGTATCACAGGTGAAAATCATGAAAGGGTCATCTCGGCCCAAAATTGAAACTTACTAAAAATATTAAGTGGTCCCATAAACACCTTCCATAAATAGCAAGTTGGTCCAGAAAGTGGTTTCCACAAGAGGCACGCAAAGGAGAAGGATTTCAAACCGCCATAGTCGGTCAAGGTCCGAAAAAGTTGATTTTTACACTTACTAAAAATAGTAAGGTTCTCTGTTAAAGAATAGCAAGTGTTGAAGAACCATGAGATTCAAGTTCATAGGTTCTCCCAATACCTCATTCCATAGGTGTAATCAGTTGTGAAGTATTGGTTTCATTCCATGATTTGTAATGATCTTTTCCTATTACGGAACAAACACCATTCACCATTTTTCTAGTATGTTCATCAATACCTATCACATGTATGGACAAATGTATCATTCCATATGACATATGTCGGTGGAATACGACAATGTTGCAAAGGGTCATCACGAGAGGTAGTTTTCATCCTCGTCTCCTTCGAAGTGGATCTTCATGAGTAACACCCATAGTCACCACTGGGATATCTCAACAGTGTTTCTAAACACTTAGTTCGTAGTGTCCATAGGTCATCAAAAGGTAGTTTCACATCAGTAGCAACTTGTCCATAGCATGAGTGATCCATTCGCAATAAGGAATTCAAGGGAGTGGAGATCTTCTTAGTGACACGGAACAGAGAACAATTTAGCATTGAGCACGAGTCTTCAAGATCTTCTCGGGTTGCGAAAAAGAATTCAGAGGTTCGGAGTTCATCACAATGAGGCATTTCATTTGGTCATTTGGAAGGAGAAATGGATTTCATTGGAGATGGATCTTTCATCGTCAGCATCATTCTTCTCCCCTTCTTCTTCCTTCTCTCTCTCTCTTTTCTTTCCCCACCAACTTTCTCTCTCTTCAACGTTTTAATTTCGTGTTGGGTTTGCACTTTTTATTATGCCTTTAAGTCAATTAAAAGTGACTTTAGAAACATAATGTAAAATTAAATCACCTTGATTTTATTAAAAAAAAAAACTTAATATTTTTAAGAATACGGATAGTCTAGTTAGAAATAGGGCATATTAAATGTCATCGAAGAAGATAAAGAGTCGTTTTTCTCTATAAATTGTAATGAGTCCCTCATTTGGGCTTCTCCTTAGTTGGTTGTCAATTTTTAATCTTGTGAGAGAGTAATGCTTATGAAGGAACAAAGAGATAGCTTATTTTCTTCTTTTTTTCTCTACCTCACATTTCTTCAATTCCTCACTATGTGCAACTGTGATTTTGCTATCTAATAAAGGAAGAATTTTATGTTTTCCAAGGCATACGAATGTGTACGTATTTGTACGTATGGTTTCCTCTATCCATTGGCTCGAAATCATGTTGTCTTCTTCTTTGAAATGCATGTGTAATATTTCTAACTAGTGTGCACAGTGGCTCGAACATCTACTTGCAACATTAGTTTCTCTCCTCCTCAAGATTCTCCCACCTTTTAGACAAAGTCTTCTCTAGCAAGCAATTGCTAGGTTTGTCGCAAGGTCAGTGGAGTGCCCTTTTGGATCCCCTCGGTCGCAAAGCCACCGAAAAATCCATTGTTTCAAATGCATGCAAACACCAAAGTTGCAACGTTTAAGTAGAGGGACTTCGATTCCTAGAGCGTTGGCAAGATACCCATAGATTTTTCAGCCCGACAATTTTTCTCGCCGACATGTTGGTAGTGTTATCAAGTCAATGCCCAATTTGTTGGCCTCCTCCACGATTTACAATGCTACATGGTTTTCGTGGCCATCAAATATTAATAGGTATCTATTATTTTAAGAAACACCTCCCGGTATTGATCGTGCAAAATGACAGCCAATTTAAAAATAATTTCTTTGTCATCCATGCATTTGGATGTGCAGCCATGCATGCTCTAGGTTCACAATTTTTAATATAATTCTTTATCATTCTCTTTCCCTTGAACAAATAAAATCTTGGGATTAAAAACTTGCTACATCGACACAACACAATATAGTGATCCACTATGTGCTCGACAGTATTACCTTTGGGAGATTTCGACTTCCCCTCTTAACAATAACGTGCATTCCACAATTTCTCCTAGCCTGCAAACCAGTTTCATCACAATTTATGAGTCTCATAAGTTCCATAACATTTGGCCAAATTGTCATAAAATTTGGTTACTATTGCAGGGTGAGTTTAAAGCTCTATCCCTATCAAGTCCCTCAGTTGTTCGGATTGCAAGGTCTAGATGGCACTTTTGAATCCATCCCACCATGATTTACCAAGAAACCCATCTTTGAAGGGGTTTTGCTTTTTTCACAAATATGAGCAACATTTGCCTTTAGCTACATTAAATCCAAACCTTGACCCATTTCAGCCATTTCTTTGCACTATTCAACAATTTCCTCTTCTCCTTCTTCAATTAGAACTATTGGATGACCCCTCCTCTTCTTGTGGGTGAGACCATTTAGCCAATAGTGTAATGATGTGGGTGGAATGGAATACTTCTTTAATGATGCTCTAACTGAGAACCCATTAAACTCAACATCATATATTGCCTTTTCCATATCTTCTTTTTCCAACCTTGGATGTTACATATTTTCTCCGAACTGGGTCAATGGGTGGGTTTCTACATTCTAGTTCATTACCAATTGGTGCAAAATTATCCTCTTCATCAATGACATTATGTGATAATTGTACACCTCTCACTTTGGGCCTCCTTGACCTTCTAGCAATGCCACCTCTTGTCATGACTTAAATGAAATACTTGATTCACAACATGACATACAAAATAGAAGCACATGGTTATCAACTCAATTCTAATTTTTATATATACAAATAATGCTATGAAAACCTAAATAATGTGTTGTATGTTTGAATTTAGGTAACTTGAAGTATGGAATAGGACTAGAAAAGAACAATTGTTGAAAGAAAGATGATTGTTGGCAAAGAAACTGTAAAAATACAAAAAAATGTTGATGCTTCAGGTCTCTTTTGAGGCTCATCATTAACATAATTATGATCTTAATGACGGGTAGCAAACAAGATATGTAACAATAATATTCTTTTTTATTTTGTACCATGTTTCTTTCCCAAAAATCTTCTTTAAATTACTCAAACTTAGCTTTTTTTGCAATGTACTCACTATTAAATTGAAAAATTGAACATGGATTTGGGAAAAATTTAGATAGAAAGGGTGAGTGGCAGGGAAATTCAAGTGGCAGCGAAGAAGAAGGTTGAAGAAGTTCATGTTGAAAATGAGGCTTTTAAACAAATGAAATAAGCCTTGAAATTTGACTTCAAGAAAATGATGTTGTATTTCTAAATGCCTCACATTGAAGAGATATAAACTCTTTCGGAATTTGTTTGGAATTCAATCAAACTAACAAGGAAAGTGTCATGTCAAAAGAGAATGCATCAAAGAAATAAAATGATGTTAAGGTTGTATGGTCACTTATATTAACACTTGCAAAAATGGATGATATGGAGTGGGAGCTTAATGATGATATTCAAAATAATAAATATCAATGTGTCCATATTAAAGGAACGTCTATAAAGGGTAGTATTATGCTAAGTAATAACTCTACACAAGAGATTGATATCCTGGAAAAAATGAACAATATAGTGAACTCTAAAATGCAATATATAACATTGTTGGACTATAACACTCACTGGAATTAACAACACGAAAAAATGAACAATATTCTGAATTCTAAAATAGTTTGCATTGCATAAATGTCTTACCTGAACTGCTCGTCACTTCTTCTACCGTGAAAGATGAAAACTGTTGGAACCATTGGAATTGTAATTGGTCATTCAACTTTTATTCTATGATCCTAAATTCTGATTGGTTGATGTTAGTTGACATGGATCCAATATGAAAGTTCAATCAAATGGTTTGGATTTATTTGGGATTAAATCCAATGGATAGTATTTTATTTGGTTATTTCTATTATTTTATTAAGTTAGTTACACAATTTATTGCTCATATGGTACTAAGTTTTTAAACACCATGAAAGGTGAACTGACCATAATGTCATTTATTGTTAATGAGTAGTTGGATTCATAGACTTGATATGTGTACAATTATATATAAATTAATGTATATTTGAAGGTCTATCTATGGATAAGATAATATTGACAAATTTTAAAGTTGTCTTATTCAACATAACATACTTCCTTGTTTAAGTAATAATAATAATATAAATTACATTCATATTGTATTAAATTCATATTTGATCCTAAATGATTTTTTGAAAAAGTAAATGTCTTATCCAATACTATCGCTACTATTGGACCCTGCACCGTAACCGTTACGTCTCTCCCCTATCATTTTATTTTCAAATGCACCATAAAATACACTAAATATCTTCTGAGGACTTGGGAGAGTCTTCCAAAGTTTTCTTAGATACCAAGGCATGCCAAAGATACAAAGCCAAAGCACGTTTGATCTTGGATTTGAAAGACTTCTTAAGACTCCCAAGTCTATATAGAGACCGAATGTATCTCATAAAAATTTGTGCATCTAAAAATAAAACGATATTTTTACACCAAGAAAGTGACAAGTTATAGAGGATCAATGGGTAAAAACTAGAATTGTGTTGACGTACAGGCTGATCTGCACCGTCCATGTGTAACTTCCAGCAATACATCTGGCTCAATCTTCCCTGCTGACATGTACAACTCTGACTTCGCCAGGCTGTACTCAATTTGAAGCTTTATCTTACCAACTAAATTTACTGAAGTTAAGTACTCGTCTGCTTTTCAATGCAAACCAAAACCGCCACCATTGAGGATGATTATAAGCTCGTTTTATGATTTGGAAGCTACAGTTAGTATCTTAGACAATACTAAACTCAAGTCCGGCCAAATTTACAGTGAAGAAGCAGAGAGAACCTTCCCTGAGATCTTTCACGGATGTTTTTAGTGGATAATGTGTCTGGGACATGATTTGGGGGCTTTCAAGAGCAAGTGAAGCTCAAAAGAAGCGTGGGTTTCGATATTGTCAAGTCACGAGGCAGAGAGAGAGCTGAGGCCCTTGCACAAGGGATTTCATGGAGCCATTCTTTTTCAAAAGCAAATATGGAATTTTTTCACATGTTTTTTTAATTACGAAATGTGTGTTGATGATGATTATGTCAATATGCATGCCTTCAACTGAGATAAGGTTTCCGATGCGAAAGAATACAAATGATCAATGGGTAAAATCAAGGTTGTGTTGTCATACAAGTTAATTTACACCATTCATGTGTTGGACTCAACACGGTGTTTGACGTAACACCTAACCAATCTCAATCGCAAATCTTCCTCATACCACTTCTTGGCACACCCAAAATGCAGGTCATTCACCACAACCACTACTCTTCTTCCACTTATCTCTTATCTCAACCACAAATCCTCCCCATAACGCTTCTTGGCATACTCAAAATGCAGGCTCTTCACCACCATTGCTCTTCTTCCACCTATCTCTGATCTCAACCGCAAATCCTCTCCTTCACCACAACCACGACCTCTAACAAGGTCGCCTTGCACCATGCACATGGGTTTTTACCACAATGAGACACCACTCAATTTTGTGTGTTGTGTTTGGTTGAAACTTTTATTATCTTTCATTTAATATACCATATTTTCTAATTGTAAAATATTTTTTAATTTTATTGTGTTTACAAAACTTTTTTGTATTAATTCAACATTTACAATATTAAAACACATAATAATATAATAGTAACAATCCAAAAAAGTTGCAAAGTTATTAAAAATACGGCTTTTTAAGCTAGCAACTATTCAGTAAAATTTAATACTCACCAAATATTACATTCAATGTGACAATAGTTTGTATTAATTATTATTTTCTATGCTTATCACAGAGTTACAAATTAATTTTAATCTAAATATTAGTGTACATATGAAGTCCAGAATTATCAATTGAAACAAAAATCAACTAAAATACAAATTCATTACAATTTAAACATGATTTTCTTTTTCTTTTGAGCTTGTTCAATACTAGACATTTTCTTAAGTTATTAAAATAAAATTTATTTTTAAATCTATTATAAGAAAATTAAAACAATACAACAATGGTGGCAATTAAAAAAATTAACCATCCCAAAATAAATCTTGTCTGTAAGGTTAAATTTAACCACTTCATTGAATATGTTGGATCACACCTCTCTCTTTTAAATAAATCTTGTCTGTAAGGTTAAATTTAACCATAATAACTTCTCCAAAATATGTTGGATCACACTCTCTCTTTAAAACAATTTGTTTAAACAATATGTACTTCCTATCTAACTTCCCAGAACAAAGAAGAGGATCACTTAATTCTCTCCAATAATTCACCCCCACTTTAAATTCTCCTCCCTCCATCCCCTTCCCCTATCAACATCTCCTTTGCATTGCTCGAGTGTGATTACTAGTTTATATGTATAATGTGTAAGCATCATCACTCATTCATGGTAGAACAAACTAGTGCATCGGCTATTTTCCGAACTACCACCACCTCCTTTATTCATAGAAAACACTCGCATCATATTGATGTAACACATTTCTTTCATAATTAATTTAAGTTTGAAATTAACGTTATTGTTTGGTTTATTGTACACAGAATATATCTCTCACGCTATCACAATTATTTTAATTTTGAATTTAGCATTGTTGTTTAGTATGGCATACGAAAAAATAAAAACATCTGTCATACTCTCTTGGCTCATTTTATCAATACTTCATTTTCAGTCTTATAAACCCTCGTGATTATTTCTGAACATTAACAATGATGATCATCATCGTGGTTGTTTGTGAACATTAACAATGATGGTGATCATCATCATCATCATCATTGCAAGCAATAATTCCTTGCTGAATAGCCCTAGTCATGAGGATAAGCTAAGCGTCCACATTCTATGGCTTCCATATTGCAGCGGTGATGCTGAAATTGCTGTAATAGTTTTCATTCGGATTGAAAAGGAATATTTTTTGCCACAGTTTAACTAAAACTAAGATTTATATTTTCTAGAAAGTTCGGAATATATAGCATTTATATTTCTGGAAAGTTCGCAATGTATAGCATGTGCAAGCAAAAGATTCAAAACAATATAGCATACAAATTATGTTCAAATTTTCATACGCCATATGCTACCATACAATTATTTGGAGAGACACTTGCAGCTCAGGTCTCTGTAGTCTAGGCCCTTAAAGCCCTATAATGGACATTTAAGCTCTTCACTATCAAAAACCTTTACCTAATCTGGTGCAGAATCAGTCATACAGTAAGTGCTGACAACTTAATCCACTAAGATAGTCACATGTTCATCTTGATTTGCAAAGCACGTAAGTTTATAACGAGGTAGAAAAGAGATGTCAGTCCATGGGCTGGAAAACAGAGTTTACGCGACAAAACAAGGGCTCACTGGATGTTGGCAGGTTTGATACAGCCCTCCAGAGAAATTTGAGGATCGGCAAACATCCACGAGTTTCTGCCAAACCTTGTAATTATGCAGTAGTGATGCAATTGAGGAAACCAGAAAGAATGGAGAAGCACACTATCCAGGAGATGATATAGAGCGGAGAGACAGACTACCCATGCAAGTAGGTGCAGAGCAGTTCCATGCCATGCCGTTTTTAGAAAACTCACGCCTCAGAACACATAAACAAGTGAAGGCCTTAGTAAAATTTATCCCAACATTTTTATGAAACAATAAAAAAATGAAATGCCAACCACAAAACTGTATTTCTTTTATTGTGAAAGACATTTAAAGGAAACAGAAGGCAAAATCAGGAAAGAAACTTAACCAAATGGCTGGGAACTGATGAGACCATATAATGGCAACCAAAGCAATAGGCTGCAACAAAAATCCAAGTATATATCAAGCAGCCTATCACTCTGTCAGGCCACTGGTAAGAAACTAGTTGATAATTAAAAACACAGTGAGCCATTGAGCTAACAAAACTGCCAAATATCCAAGAGAGCAGCCAAATTCAAACTCGTCATTGTCTCAGATGTTGATTCTCCAAAGATCCAATTCATGAAGACAGTTATAATGCATCCTCTATGCATATTTAGCTATGACTCCGGCTCCGATCTCTGCCAATGGGACTTCTGCAATCACCAATTTAACAAATTTAATTCGTAACTGACTAAGAAGAAAATAAAATGGAATCAGTAAAACCAAATAAAACAATAGACCAATATCATACCCATTTCCTTGAGGAGAGATCTGATGACCACGATGAGGCGATTGTGAATGCAGGTGTGGTGAGCCACCTCTCTGAGAACTTAGGCCAACAGGACTTCTGCAATTATCAATTTAAGAATTTTAGTATTTTATTCAGTAAGAAAATAAAATAGAATCTGTAAAAGGAATTGCAGTAAGGCAATAATGATCACATACCCATTGCCATAAGGAGACGGCGGATAATCACGATGAGGTGGAGGTGATTGCAGACGAGATGAGCGACTTCTATGAGGACTTCTACCTATGGGACTTCTGCAATCATAAATTTTAGTGCTTTACTGAGTAAAAGAAAATAAAATAGAATCAGTAAAACTAATTACCACAAGGCAACAAAACCACATACCCATTCACATAGGGAGAGGCCTGATGCTCTCGACGGGGTGGAGGTGAGGGACTTCTACGAGGACTTCTGCAATAACTATATTTACAGCTTTAGTGCTTGAGTGGGTGAAATGAAAATAGAATAGAATCCTTAAAACCAGTTTAAACAAGGTAATAACAATCACCGACCCATTGGCATAAGGAGAGACCCGACGGCTACGCGAGGTGGAGGTGACCTGCTGTAACTTCGTCCCCGACGAGATGACGGACCTCGATGTCTAGGAGAGCGGCTTCTACGAGGACTACGACTCCTGTCCACAAAAGGACAAAGAGGCAAAATAAGTGAAAACAAAGCTCGGTAATTACCTATTTACAAGAATAAGAACATTTAGAAGTTCATTTAGCTGCAGTGCCTTCTGTCACATAACAATCTTACCTGTCATTTCTATCCCCATGAGCTCCCGATAGGGGCTATAAGATGGGCTCTGAATTCTTCTTCCCTGGCTTCTGCCACTATAGCTTGGGCTGCGCTTGTAGCGGGACTGGGACTTCGGCGTCGACCACTGCCTAAGCCTCCAGCACCTACACGCAAACGACATTCCCGAGCAAAATGGCCAGACTCACCACATTCATAGCACTTGAGATCACTTCCACTGCCACGACCACCACGACCACCGCCACCGCCACCACCACCACCACCACCACCACCACCACCACCTCCACCCACCTCCACCTCCACCTCCACCTCTAGAACTTCGGGACATCTCAACTCGCCAACCATGTTTACCTGGACAAATAAATAAACAATATCTGCAGTTAAAATTCTACAATATTTGTTGTTTATGGCAGTGGATTTCAATTTCACAACTCTTTACCTTGCTCATTATTTAAGTGACACAATCAACAACCATAATAATAGATTCACAAGGTGGCGAATCGTACCATCCAATGCACGAATTGCATCCTCAGCATCATGTCGGTCGTCAAACTCTATAAACGCATAACCTGGAGGCCTCTGTGCAACCCAGATACTGCATACAATTCTCAAAAAGTACAACACATTAAACAATTTTTTTACTTCATAGCAGCACAAGAAATGAAAGATATGAATGAAGAACAGAACATTGCACCTGGAAAGTGTGCGAGTCTTAAATGATAGAACTCCACTTACCATGAGTCACTGTAAAGGTAAAATAAGAGGGCATAACAATGCAAGATAAGAACCACAGAAACTAAAAAAGTTTTCCTGAGTATGACACATGATGCTGAAAACAAATGATAGTCCCAAGGAAAACAAAAAGCTCAGCAATTGTCACAAAGTTGTAACTAAACTTCAAGCTCTGGTAAAATCTTAAATATAGATCACCATACACATCCCCTACCACGTATATTTGATTTTCAACATGACAAGGAGAATAGCCTATGCATATCAAACTCTGTTATCATACCTGCGGAGAACCCCAAACACGCGGAATTCATCCTCCAGTTCTTGCTTGGTTGTCCGAGGATCCAAATTCCCAACATAAACACGAGACATTGCTGTGTTGAACAAAACCCAATAATAAAAATTAGAAAGCAGATAAAAAGTTTCTGCATTAATCAAAGGGAAAATTGCCTTGGGATACAAGAAAAGAATAGTTGCTAATTACAACCCCTGTACAAAGAATAGTTGCTAAATACTTGGTATAACTATAAATTAATAACATTACAAACACATTGCAAATACCCAATGAAAAATCTACACAAGTTAGACATAAAATAGAGATCATCAGGAGTCATTTCTCAACACATACGCTTACCAGCACTCATTTTTCAAACATAGCTAAATATTTTTCAATGAAGCTGAGAAGAGCTTGCTTTAACAAATAAGAGGCCATTCCACACACCTCAATAAGTTATTCAGAAGGGTGATGAGATATTATATTTTACGAAGACCA
Organism: Taxus wallichiana var. yunnanensis; assembly: GCA_018340775.1. Classification (NCBI taxonomy): domain Eukaryota; kingdom Viridiplantae; phylum Streptophyta; class Pinopsida; order Cupressales; family Taxaceae; genus Taxus; species Taxus wallichiana. The sequence continues at coordinate 962,061,499 of CM031240.1, forward strand.
AAGGGATTGTTGTGTAGTCGTAATGTCAATAGGCATCGGAGAATGACCCAAATTACTAGGCTAAAGAAGCATAAAACAAATTCAAATAAGCTAAGAAACTAAAAAGATCTTTGATTTAGCAAATTAATAGGCTATTCCATACCCTGATAATGCGTTCACAAGGGTGATGAGGACTTGCATTTTGCAAAGTCCAAAGGGTTGTGGTGTACTGTTAAATGACAAAATTCGAAGCAGAGAGACATTTGTTTTGGAAAATAAGTAGGGTGGTGTGAAATTGCAAGTGGCAATGTCCAAGGGCTGTGATGTACTGCTAATCTACCAGATGCCAGAGCATAAAACAGATTCAAATACATAAAGCACATTAAGAATCTTAAGAATATGGATCCAGTTTACCTCGCATATTCAAAGGAAAGCCATAACAAAGCGTCATATAGGATTTACCAAGCAATAAGAACCCTTTCACAAAATGAGATATTAACCACGTTTCCAGCATTAAAATCCTTTTTGCAATGTCTATAAAGGAAACTGAAAATCTCCATAAATTTTTCATCTTAGCATCATTTAAGATTTACCAAGCAATAATAACACCCTTTGCAAAGTGACATTTATACAAAAAAAAATACAACAGATCAAACACATTTCCAGCATGACATGCATAAGATATAAAAGTAATATAATCCCTTGCTGCAAAGAACGATTTAGATGCATAAAATGAAAAGTTCAGAAACATTTCAGCGTAACAACATGTAAGATTTACCGAAATGCAATTTGTATAAAGAAAATAGGAAAATTCAACGGCATTTACAATACAAAGTTAAAATAAGACTTAAAGACAATACGCAAACAAACCATAATTTACAGAAGTTAAATACCCAGAGAAGAATTTAGGCTAAGAAACCCTGAATTGTTTCTCAAAATACAAAAACAAAAGTATCGTAACCCTGAATTGTTTCTCAAAATAAAAAAACCCAAGTATCGAAACCCTGGCTAGTATTGCGATAAAGAGAAATAGCATCAAAATTTACAACAAAAATTCGAAAAAAGACTTCCACGACTCATGAAAACAGATTAAAATTTATGGAACCTAAAACCAAAAGAAAAGTATAGCCTAACAAAACCTAAACAGTTTCTCATTGGAAAAAACCTCAGTATCGACATTCAAAAGCTTAACTAGTGTCGTGATAGGAGCATATGTGGTTCTTCAGAGCACAAATCGGCATAATTCGCACGAGTGAAATCTTTCAGAAGATGGCAAAATAAAACATCGATCTGACTGCAAAAATAAACTAATCTCTAAACCCTAAAAATGTAAAAAGAAAAAAATGCACCCAATTTATTTCTTTCGAACAGAACAGAGAAACATAGTATTTAGAAATGCATTTCTTACCTGAAGAATATAGGTATCAGAGTAAATATCCTCGTTTGTAGTACATAAAAACCTCCACGCAAAACATTCACAGAGTTTGCTCCGAAAAAAATCAGAAAAACGGTGATCTGTAAACCAGACGAAGTAGAATGGGGCAGATGCAATGAAGCACAGGAACAGTATATTTGGATCGCGGGTTAGAAAATATCAATAGGTTTTAAACCCTACTCTTGTAACCCTAGATATATCGAAGAATGTTGTAAATGAAAATCTCCTTTCCTTTTTTCAATCAAAAAATAATCTTCTTTCCTCTCATGTTTACACCGTAGCCGCCGGGAGCAAAAGCCAGCTAGCGGTCATATTGGATGAGGCACGTTTATTATCCTGCATTATTATAGTGCCCAACACATATTATATTGTATTCACTATCACATTAGGTTTTTTAATCCTCCCTAAGACATTGAGATACATGTTATGTTGTAAAGTTTAACTCCTTGATTTAAACCAGTTTTCATAGTATATGATACATAATCATTCAAATAATTAAGGTGGAGAGAGGAATGAGAGAAAACAATGGTTCTTCACATATGCATCATACCATTCACGTACAGAGGTTCGAGAGAGAAAATAACATCGTAATATTCATATTCAAGTATTAAGTGATGTGCCATCGTAGCCAAACGATATTGTTTATAGAGATTCAAATTTACGTACATTCACCAAATCTATCTTATAATAAGAAATTGTGACCGACCATACCGCTCTTTCATGAACCATAATGGCAATGAGTTTACCATTTAACCAATAAAATTATCTCGAGTGTACAAGGCTTGGCAAATATTTTAAAGGAATCTGACACTGCCAAAGTACCCCAAACAACCCCCACAAGTGATAATGCCGATCCATGATGGTTCCCATGAAATTTAAATTGTAGAGCCGAAAGTCGGGTTCTAAAAACTTAAGAAATTCTCAATTATAGTCAATTAAAATGCTTATGAATGACCCTCAAATAAAATCATTGGATAAGAAAACACAAAAATGTCACTTCAGTAGCATTTTCTTAGTTATTAATTAGTAGGGAAGTCAAAAAGAAAAATCCACTAAGGTACACGCATTATAGTAGTACCATTCATTCTGAAGGTATTCGCAAGGTGGAAGGGCGCTTTTTGCAATAACATGCAAAAGTGACTAAGAGATTAGATGCAAATAAATATTTTCCCATAGGATAAAATTTATCAAACTAATGAATTATCGATTTAAAGCTAAGGGGAAAGAATTTGATTCCAAGAGGTTATGGGAATTCTTACCGTAAGTATTTTTGCACATGGATTTTAAAATATTTTTGCTAGGTTAAAGATTTATTTTAATGTAGTGAAAGTGAGTTGCACGGTTTCGGGAAGTCAAAAATTAACATTCTAAAGAACATAAATTGAGTGGAATGATCATATTGATATAGAAAATAATCGTATGGAAAACAACTACTATCTTAACGGTGTGTTCTTACAAGACAAGTTCCTACCCAGAGTTGAGCATTATCACATCGCATCTTATTTGTATGTTGAAAAGTATGGTTTATGATACCTTAAGATATTTAGAATGGTCTAAAAGGACAACCGAGTAGAAGAAGTCACCTAGAACTATATCCTTGCATGATACACATTCCAACCAACCAAATGTGCATAACTATGCCTTGTTTTAAATGTACTTAAATAAACGAGTTAAGGTTTTCCTAAGGTATTTGGAATGCCTAAAGGAGTTAAGCTTTTCCTAAGGTATTTAGAATGGCTAAAAGTTTTGATATGGTCTAAATTTCCTTATCTATTATATACTTTGATTAGATAAAATTGAAATAATGTTGATTGTCTACATACGGATACATATGAACATGTATATACATGACTCATTTAACAAAATTAAATCTTAATCAGAGGATTAAGATCAATCAAATAAATATCAAAAACATACAAGATATAACATGCAATGACAAACAAGTAACAGGAGGATGAGAGTGATTTAGTTTATTCATGATTGTCTATATTGGATTTGGGTTGGAATAATGATCAACAAAGTTGAATCGAGATGAATGTGCTTCATCTGGAGAATGGAGATCTACAAGTCATCTGCATAGTAGCGTCAAGAAGGGGATAGGCGCCCCTGTGGTAGTGTTTATACTAGGCGCTAGTGTCTTGGCAATGAGTCTGATCTAGTATTTTCAGGGTCCGAGCATGTCACCTTCACTTCAATTTATGGTGTTTTGACTTTGTTGTAGGGTTTTCATGTCACACTTGTACATGCAAAACAAACCCTAACTATATGCACAAGGCTCAAGCTCACATTAAATGGAATCAAATATACATATTTTTTATTCAGACTAACCTCGACTGGCCAACCCAAATAACCCCGCAAGTGACAATGATGGTCGGGAGCGGTCCCCATGAAATTTAAATTATAGAGCCAAAAGTTGGGTTCTAACAACTTAAGAAATTATCAATTATAGTCAATTAAAATGCCTATTAAATTACCCCCAAATAAAATCATTGGATAAGAAAACACAAAAATGTCACTTTTGTAGCATTTTCTTAGCTATTAATTAGTAGGAAGTCAAAAAAATCACTAAGGTACACTCATTATAAGTTACCATTCTAGAAGGCATTTGCAAGGTTGGAAGGGCACTTTTTGCAATAACATGCAAAAGTGACCTAGAGATATTAGATGCAAATAAATATTTTCCTATAGGATAAAATTTATCAAACTAATGAACTATCGATTTAAAGCTAAGGGGAAAGAATTTGATTCAAGAGGTTGTGGGAATTTTTATCATAGGTAGTTGTTGCACATGGATTCCATAATGTTTTTGTTAGGTTAAGGATTTGTTTTAATGTAGTGAAAGTGAGTTGCCTAGTTTTCGGGAAGTCACAAATTAACATTCAAACAACATAAATTGAGTGGAGCGATCATATTGATGTAGAAAAGAATCATACATGTAAAGCGGCTACTATCCTAACATTATGTTCTTAAAAGACAATTTCTTACCTAGAGTTGAGCATTATCGCATCACATCTTATTTGTATGTTGAAAGGTATGGTTTAGGATACCTTATGACATTTAAAATGGTCTAAAAGGACAACCGAATGCAAGAAGTCACCTAGAACTATATCCTTGCATGATACACATTCCAACCAACCAAATGTGCATAACCATGCCATGTTTTAAAATGCACTTGAATAAATTTTGATATGATCTAAAGGAGTTAAGGTTTTCCTAAGTTGTTTAGAATGGCTAAAAGTTTTGATATGATCTAAATTTCTTTATCTATTCTATATTTTGATTGGACAAAACAGAAATAAGGTCTATTTTGTACATACTTATACATATGAACATGTATATACATGACTCCTTTAACAAAATTATATCTTAATCAAAGGACTAAGATCAATTAAACAAATATCGAAATATACAAGATATATCATGCAATGGTAAACAAATAACCAGAGGATGAGAGTGACTTAGCATATTCTTAATCGTCAAGTATTAGATTTGGGTTAGAATAATGATTGAACGAGATGGATCTAGTATGAATGTGCTTCATTTGGAGAATAGAGATATGCAAGTCTTCTACATAGTAGCATTAAGAAGGGAACAAGAGGCGCCCAAGTGGTAAAGTGTCTATATTGGGCGTTAGTGTCTTGGCAGTGATTCGATCTAGTATTTTCAAGGTTTGATTATGTCTCCTTCACTTCACTTTATGGTGTTCGAGACTTTGTTGAGGTTTTTCATGTCGCACTTATACATGCAAAACAAACCCTAACTATATGCACAAGGCTCAAGCAAACATTAAATGGAATAAAATATGCATATGCTTGAGTCGGACTAACCACAAAGGTCACCCTAATGTGATTATCACCGAGTGTTGCACTACATTTTAGACTCAATATATTTGTAGTGTGTGTGTGTGTGTAGTAGAATCATGTCCCTTGAATCTAGGTTTCCCTTGTGCAAGTCACACCAATATAATGGGCTACAACTACTTTTCCCCAAGATGATGTGTGTGATGGAATTCAAAATTTTCCCTTCCTATGCAGTGAATAATGCAGCCCAAATGCAGCCTTTGAGTGTTACTTTTTCCCAAGTAGTAGATAGAAAGTAATATCCCAATTGCCTAGTTGTCCCCTTGCCCCTTATAATAGATAGTAAGTCATTTGTGTGTGTGTGTGTGTGTGATTCCTTTGCTTAAATTTCATCATTAAAAATTTAAAAGCTAACCCAAAGTGATAAGTAGAAGTTAAGAAAAGATAACAATTGATGTAGTATTTTAAACACAAGTAGAGAGGGGAAAAGGATAGAAGCGCCCAAAGGGGACAATAGTGCCTAAGCGCTCCTGTTCCTACTAGGGGCTAGTGTCCGGAGAGCTCCAAAGATAAAATAGGAAGTACTTGAGTTGGGTAACACATTGTGTGATGTCCAAAAGCAAAGGGATAATTCTAGAAAAGTAGAGAATGAAAACATGTAAAGATAAAGCAATGTCAAAGTAAAGCAAAATAAGTGTTGTCAATGTCTAGTTTTCTTGCTTATGAATCATGCATATAATGACATACTAGAGGTGTGATGTAATAATGATTTAATATAAATTGAATTAAATATAATTTCATAGTAACTAACAATGTACAATATGATAAAATACAGTAAAATACAATTTTCAAATGCTTAAGAAATGCAAAACTCTAAGCAAATGAAAGAGATAGATGACTTAGTTGATTTTTGTGTGATCTATAGATAGTTGAAACTGTGTATTTACTAGATCTAGCTGGAAATGACGTCACAACAACTTGTAGAGAGTTATGGGGCTCTGAACTGGGTTGGACAAAAGCACCTGTAGGAGGACAGGAGCACATGGGCACTAGTGTCCTATTTTAGGCGTTAGTGACAATGTAGATCTTCAAGATCTACTCTTTTTCTGGGTCTGAACGCCTTTACTCTAATATATGGTGTTTCTCTGGATTTATCAATAGGGTTTTGATAGTACCTATAACCTGCAAAAAAACCCTAGCTACATGCACAAGATCACAAACACATTAGATCTGAATAAAATATGTAATATGTGAAGTCAGACTAACCTCAACAGTCACCCGATGAGTGAACTTAGTATCGAGCATTGCACTACATTTCAGACTCCATGTAGTTATGTGTGCTTGTGTGTGAAATAGTGTCCTTAGGTTTTCCCTCGCGCCAATGACGCCAAGATAGTGGGCTATAACTAGCTTTGATGCAAATGTGTGGTATGGAATTTAGCACTTCCCCTTCCTATGCAGCCCAAAATGCAGTCCTTTTGATAGTAGTGATAGTATGTAGATGTGATAGCCCCTTTGAATTGCCACCAGAATAATAGTGTGTATGTTGTGTATATATATGAGTCTCTTATTTGAATTTTGACACTAGTGACACAAAAGACCAACTATGAACACGGGATAAGGATAAGAAAAGTGAAAAGGCCGACCACAAATGTCAAAATGTGTAAAAAGAATAAACATGACAGAAGTGCCCAAAATAGACACAAGCGCCTAAGCGTTAGTGTCCAAAGTGGGCGCTAGTGTCTTGGGAGGTGCTAGTGTCTAGAGTGGGCACTATTGTCCTAGGATAAATAATGAAAAATGTGAGAATACAGACAGTATTTAAATGGATCCATGTGACTGGAAAGAAGTGGATACAGAAATCAAAGATGTAGAAGAGAATCACAATAAAACCCAATCAAAGAGCGTAGATGGACAAAGGATAGTGTCACCAATGAATACTTTTCTTACTTAAGATTCATGCATATAACAACATATTAAAATAATAATGTGTGTGATTTTGTGTCTACAAATAGTACTAAGTGCATAATTTTGTGTCTACATTTCCCCACTTTATCTAGTCAATGAATATCCTGGTAAAGCATAAAGTAGATAAGAAGAGCGTACATTATGGAGAGCCGAAGAGAGTTAGAATCGATAACATGTCAAATGAATATTGTAGCTCGCATGGAGATTTTGTATCGTGGAGTCTAAGAGGGGATAAGAACCCTAGGGGTGACCTACGTGTGTAGTGGAAATGATACTTGCATTTGTAATTGAATAGTGCATTTACATGAGTGTTTCATGTTTGGGAATGCTTCTTGTTCCATTTGTGTTTCCTTTTTCGGGATAAGGACAAACCTACAAAAGAAGAAAAGTGTAGTCAATGCTCATGATATATGAAATTGAACTTTAACTTAGAGAAATCAAAATAGAAATGCGTATGAAAAACAAGTGAATCAAGGATATAATACACCTGAATGTTGCTTAGAGAAAGGATAGAATTGTTCATGTGTGTTTGTTGCCTTAGAGATGGTTGGAAGAGTCGAGAGTGATCAATTCTCAAACTGATGTGAATATACTGAGGATTTAGGTGTCTTATCGCAGAGGAAGAGTGTTGGGAGAGCTACCAAATTTTATCTCCACCCATTGACACTTCCCCATGGATAAGTGCCACTGCAGATGGTCACAAACCTAATAGTAACTAGCCATGGATGAAACATTGTTCCAAGCATATCATTGTCCCTGCATATGCCCTAGGTGTCACTCCTTATTTGAATATTGATAGAAAAGATGTTAATTGAGAAATAAGAGTAATTAGTTCCCTTGCTCAAAGTATGAAACATGTCACTGATTTTGTTCCTATGTATTGGATAGTAAACTATATTTGAGTATTTGCTATTAGATTCTAAGAAAACTTGTCAGTGATAACATGTTCAATATGTAAGGTACATGGTTTTTCTTCTAGGAAAAAACTGTCCATGTGGGACATTAACGCCCATTGTTCCTGCCTTCTCTGGGTAGTTTTGTCCCTATGATGTTTTTGTCCCAAGTTTGATTCTGACCCATTTTTTTAGCTCATGTTTGGCCAAAAACAAATTGTACCATTTTTTCATGGCTTATGAACTGTTGAGAGGGTGAAAATATCACCCGATGATTTCCCCACTCGTTTGGGGTGTGTGAGATGAACCTAGGCAAGTCTGCAACCCAAATGAGGGAACTTAAATTTGATGTGCACATCGAAGAATATCTTCTACATGGGGAATAGGTAATGTGCATGGTAATAATCATGGCACATGCAAAACAATAGGAAGAAAACTATCAAAAAGTGTTAGTGAAAAACAAGCATGACATAATGTAATAGAAACTAGTCAAACATGCAATAACATAGCAAAAGAATAACATAAGTAGCTAGTGAATAACATGGGACACCCTCAAGATGTCATAATACACTCAATGCCTTCAATTCCATACAAGAAAACAAGAAATCAAGCATATGGCATAGCACACAAATAATAGAAAACAAGGCACAAGACACAAACAAAGTAGATAACCATGGTTGGAAGTGAGCCTATAAGAAAAATGTTACACATGAAGCACCTATTAGCATGTTATAATAATTTATAGTATGTCACAATGTATGTAGTTGAATGAAATATAAATGAAAGTAGTAGATATTGTAATGATAACACCTGAATGTGGAAAGATATGGAAGGTAGATGCCCCTAGGAGCCTCGGTGGGATTGGTAGAGAACAATGTCAAGCATCATGCATCGTGTGATAACCTATAGATGACTTACATTCACCTCAAAGTACTATGTGAATGTGCATGTGTATATGTAAAAGGATAGAACATACTATGAATCAAGCTAACATGATAAGCAAAGTGCAACATGGAATAGTATAAGCAAGCAAAGAGACATCCAACCAAGATCTAAGATAAATTTTTTGTTTTTTCACAAATATCTAAATGTTTTTATATTATTATAATATGAAATACTATGACTAGGGAAGGGAGTAAGGTTTCCCCCCAATGTATGTATGCAAGGTGAGGTTCATTTAGGTAATTGCATCCTCAACAGTTGTGTTTGAACCTAGAACAAGAGTGTGTCATCAGTAGTAGCAAGAGGGGAAATGATATGCCCCCTAAATGTGAATTCTATAGTGATCTATCCTATGAGGATAAAGGGTGAGGGTCCACTATCCACTAATGTGAGAGAGGAGCACATGTGAACGAAGCCAAGGACCTAATTTCATGTGAAAGTACGTGTGTCATAATGTGCAAAGGAGGACTATGTCATGCATATGGAAGATGATACTATTAAGTGGGCCTAGATGTACCATGTGTAGTATGCATCATGTGTGTAGACTTAGCCCTATGGTGATGGATATGGGACCAATAAATACATCGTGGGCAAGAAGCAGAACTCGTATAAATAAGAGATCTAGGTAGAGGTGTGGGAGAAGCAAAAAGAGTGATAGGAGCTCTAAATTCTATAGTATTTTATGCCAAAGCCATGGGACCATCATCAATATGTGTAGAAGTAGGTGCACTAGTGGTAGTAGCAACTAAAGATGTGACGGGGATAAGTGCCAAAGATAAAGGGTTCGGGGTGGGATGCCTCGAATAGTGACAATGTGATGCTCATACATGAACTTAAGACATAAATGAACTATGGATGGGATGACTTTGGCAACCTTAAGCCAAGGAAGTCCTAAGACCATGTCACAATGCATAACCTCATATCCAAGAGAGAATGGCATAAGATAGTAAGAGGCCCAATAGTGATTGGGAGAACCACATGCCCATGAGAAGTAGGTGATCTAAGTGTCATTTGGGATAATGGAAAGCCAATAGCTCACAAGAAAGATAATGAACATGCATTACGTTTGAAAGTAGGATGCACCATAACATTGTTAACAACATGAGTACCAACATAAGCATCAATGTGTAATCTATGTGATGAAAAAGAAGCATGAAAATATACATCAATAAAGATAATAATAGATGGGGGAATATCAATAGTACCAACAAGAAACCCAAGAGGATGATCAAAAGAGGATGGAGGTGGAACCATATGATAAACATGATTAGAAGAAGATTCAGGAGCTATTTTTCATGTTTGGGAAATGGATCATTGAAAATATTAATCTTGTCATTTTCATTAGTAGATTTAGAAATAGTAGGCTCAGGTAGTTCAATTGCATTATTGTCAATCAAGTCTTGGATCAAATGTCTAAGCTTAAAGCATCTATCAGTGGAATGGCCATTACATCTATGATAATCACAATGTGCATTTTCATCAAAATTATTGTGAGGACGATTAGATCTAGCTCAAGAGGGGATGGAAGAGAAATCAGATTGCTTTCAATGAGCTGAGGAAACAACACACGAGGTGGATATGGAAATCTAGTAAAAGTGTGTTGCATAGGTTGTATTTGGAGCTTTGTTGGTTGAGATACAACATTAATAGTAGGCTTAGGCTCATTAGGCTTGCTCTTAAAGGTGGATTTATTTTGGAATTTGTTTGTAGATTGATTGGAAGTATTATCAACATACTTAAGATTGCCCATAGAAAGTAACTTAGTTTCACGTTCTTTAAGAGTATGACATAAATGATTGAAAGAATGAAAAGAATCAAAGAACACACATTATTGTAAAGGAGGAAATAGACTTTGGATAAATAGATCTTGCAATTTAGATTCAACCAAGACATTATTCATTTTAGTAAGATTATTCTTATAATGCAAAACATAGTCACTAAGATGCTCATTAGATCCTTTCTTCATTTTAGCCATTTGTGCATATGATATTTTAGTTCCAATGTTCATAGAAAAGTGATCCAAAAACATTCTAGAGGAGTGAAAGATCTAACAAAGTGTAAAGGAAAATCATAAAACCATCACAAAGCATATTCTTATAGGCTCCTAGGAAACAACTTGGTCAATAATGTATCATCACAAGCATAGTCCAAACATGCAACATGAAATGATCTAAGATGCTCTTGTAGATCTCTCATGGCCATTAAAAAGAGGGAACTTGGGTGAAACAAAATTAGGAGGAAGTGGGTAAGAAGAAACTTCAAGTACAAGAGGACTATGTAGGAGAAGCAAAGAATCAAGAGATGGAGAAGAAGAAGAGGCATGTTCAGAATCGATTTAATTTGATTATGTAAATCATGGTACAAGGACTCTAAGGCATGGGCGCCTAAAGAAGAACTAGGTTGGATATGATAAATGATAGGAGAAGAAAAGTGAGTGTTAGGTGTAGGAATAGGAATATGGACAATGGATGCCCCCGCAGTGGTTGGGGGAGAGGAAAGTGGAATAAAATGGGTTGTCTTGTTGATGAGGTACAAACCATACTAACATGAGAAAAAAATTCACAATCATTTTGGGTTCTAATAAAGCATCAAGAACATATAAGATATGAGTGGAATTTTCATGTAATGTGGAACAAAATTAGTGAGAGCATCAAGTTGGTCCTGATCAACATTAGTGTCTTCATCATAAGAATGCTCACTATCGAAGCTTCAATTTCTTTAAGGGGTACACAAGTAGAATTAAGGAAATGATTAATGTGTGTAGCTTCATCCATAGTTTTGGAATTATTACGACTAGACAGGAGGAGTTCACCATGTTGAGTTGTGGAGCTTAATTACTTTGGATTAGCATGTAATATGAAACTTGTTAGAAAACACAGTAATCAACATCAGTTATGGAGGGACTGGCATTGGTCACCTATGATCAACATCGGTCAAGCAAGGAGGAACCGACATCGGTTAGGGCTAACCAGTGTCGATTACTTGTGTGTGGGTGTTTTAATTAACTCACATGAATTAGATCTATTTTAGTATTAAAGCATATCTATTGATTGTAATTACATGGCTAAGTGCCCTAAGTTTGTATATGCCTATATAAGCATGAAATCTAGGGTTTAGAAGTAATAATTAAGAAGAACTTGTAAAATTTGATGATTATTGTGAGAATAATTGTGAGAGAGATTTCTTGGAGAAGAAGTAAAATCTTGAGTGAAAGACAATATTGTACATCTGAGAGGTGTGGAAGATTATAAATCTTCAATTATATATCTTGTCAAAGCTTTGGATAATAGATTGGCTTGTTTCTTGGTGGACGTAGACCACACTTTGGGACGAACCACGTTAAATTTGGTGTTGATTTATATCTCTTGTTTTGTATAATTCTTTTAGTAGAATATCCACTTTCATTGCATGTATGTTTAGATCTGATATATTATCTGTACAACCTTGTGTTAACCCCAACAACTAGTATCAGAGCTTTGTTTGAGGGTTTTATGTGTTGATAGATTTACTCACAGAGGGTTTTTTGATTGAGTGGGAGCTATAACAATGTCGAAGAAAACAAATACAAGGTAGAGAAGTTTGATGGCCAAAATTATCAATTATGGAAGATGCAGATTGAGGATTATCTATATCAAAGATATTTGTATTTACCGTTGGATGAGAAGTCTAGACCTACGAAGATGACTGATGAAGAATGGAAGATTCTTGACAGAAAGGCTTTGGGATCTATAATATTGAGCCTGACAACATTTGTGGCTTCCAATATTATAGAAGTGACTTCTATGGTAGGGTTAATGAAGTCTCTTGCTAATTTATATGAAAAACCTAATGTTTCAAATAAAGTTTATTTGATGAAGAAACTATTTAGTTCTAATATGCATGAAGGTGGATCTACATCTTGTCATTTGAATGATTTTCAATCTATTATAAATCAGTTAAAATAAGTTGATATTTCATTTGATGATGAAGTGAAAGAACTTTTATTCTTATGTTCTTTGCCTGATAGTTGGGATAACTTGGTAATGGTTGTTAGTAATACAACATCTACTAATAATATTTTGAAGTTTGATGATGTGGCTAATATAATCTTGAATGAATAAATTTGTAGGAAAAGTACAAAGGAATCATCATTTCAGGAATGCTTTTAATGAAAGAAAAAGGGCGGAGTAGAAGGAGAGATCCAAAAGTAAGAGTAAAGGTCAAGGGATAATAGATCTAAATCCAGAGGTAAGGAATTACTTGTTGGAAATGTGGAAAGAAAGGACATGCAAAGAAATATTGTTGGTCAAAGGATAAAGAGAACCAACAACCAAACAAAGGTAAAGAAAAAAATATTTCTGCAGCAAAAGTAATGCAAGATGCTCTTATTATTTCTTTAGATAATAGAATTGAATCATGGCTTTTAGATTCGGGGCTTCTTTCCACACAACCCCTAATAAGAGTTATTTGAAATTATGTCCAAGACAATTTTGGACATGTTTATTTGGGCGATGATGAACCTTGCAATATTACATCGGTAAAGGGAAGTTCATCTAAAATATCATAATGGAAATACATGGGTATTGAAAGATGTGAGGCATGTGCCAAGCCTAAAGAAGAATCTTATTTCTGCAGAAAAACTAAGTGAATCTGGTTGCATAGTTACATTCACAATCAGACTCTTGGAAAGTCACCAAGGGCACTTTTGTCGTGGCAAGAGGTAAGAAGGTAGGAACATTATATTTATCTACCCGTGTTATGATTCATTTTTTCGTATTATCTACTTCATATTTAGATGCATGCATGTGGCATAATCGGTTGGGGCATATGAGTTAAAAATGAATGCATATCTTAAAGGCTAAGGGTAAGTTATCATATTTGAAAGATTTAGATCTTGATTTCTATGAGTATTGTGTCTTTGGAAAGCAAAAGAGAGTGAGATTTCTCAAAGTTGGGACAACTAAGAAGGATCATAAATTAGAGCTTGTACACTCAGATGTGTGGGACCAACTTAGGTAGCTTCTCATGGAGGATCCCAGTAGTATGTTACTTTCATTAATGATGCTACAAGAAAGATATGAGTTTATTGTATTAAACATAAATCTGATGTTTTTAATACTTTTAAAAGATGGAAAGCCCTTATTGAGAATGAATCAAATTCAAAGTTAAAGTGTCTTAGATATGAAAATGGTGGTGAATACTATAACAATGCTTTCAATGATTATTGTTAGTGAATAGGATGCGTAGAGAAACGAATGGTTCCAAGAACACCACATGAGAATGGTGTTGTAGAAAGAATGAACAAACAATCATGGAACATGCTTAGAAGTATGAAAATACATCTGGTTTGCCTTTGTAGTTTTGGGAAGAAGCAATTGATACAACAGTTTATTTGATTAACTATGGGCCTTCAAATTCACTAGATGGAGGAATACCAGAGGAATCTTGGACCAAAAAAGAGGTAAATCTTTCTTTTCTCAAAGTTTTTGGTTTAGCTTTTGTGCATATTGATAAGGAAAATAGGAAAAAATGGATGCAAAATCCAAGAGATGCACTTTTATTGGTTATGGATCTGGTGATTTTAGATTCCATTTTTGGGATTTAGAGAATTCTAAAATTATTAGGAGTCGTGATATTGAATGGAATGAAAAGAGAATGTACAAGGATCAAATTTTGGTACCCAAGGATGAACTGGTTGAGAAGTTTGTGAATGAAAATGAACTCTTAGATTTAAAAGTAATACCAACAAGGTTACACAATAACCGATGTCGATTGACCCTCGACCAAAATCAATCAGAAAACTGGTATCAATTATAGAAGAGTCAAACTCGCATCGGTTAGCGTAACCGACGCGTCGATTCTGGTGACCGCATCGATCATCATTGCAGATTTGGATACAAATATCCAGGAGGTCCAGAATGAACCTTTGGTACTCCAAACTCCGTGAGAAGGTCACAAAGGGTAAGTAAACCTCCAAAAGATTTACACCTTATCTATTTTATTTATTATTGACTGATAATGGTGAACCGGAAAGTTTTGAAGAAGAAATGTAGGATAAGACCCACGTCCAGTGGGAGCATGGCATGGATGAGGAGATGGACTCCTTAGAACAAAACCAAACTTGGGATTTGGTTAAGTTACCAACATGTAAGAGGACATTGTAGAAAAAGTGGGTTTACAAGATCAAGGAAGAAGAGGGTGGACAAAAAGGTATAAGGCAAGACTTGTAGTAAAGGGATTTATACAGAAAGCAGGTATTGACTTTGGTGAAATATTTTCTCTTGTTGTAAAGATGACTTCTATTCATATTGTATTGAGTTTAGTTGTAATACATGATTTGCATTTAGAGCAATTAGATGTGAAGAAGACTTTTCTTCATGGTGATTTTTTGAAGAGATTTATATGCAGCATCACTTAGGTATGAAGTCAAGGGTAAGGAGAAATTAGTGTGTAACTTGAAAAAGAGCCTATATGGGCTCAAGCAAAACTTCAAGGAAATGGTACATTAGGTTGATTGTTTTATGCATGAGCATGGTTACTTGAGATGTGAATCGACCATTGTGTTTATTTCAAGAAGCTTGAAAGTGGGAACTATATTATTTTTTATTTATATATGGATGATATGCTTATCGGGATCTAGTATGCGGGACATTGGTGAGCTTAAGGAAAATTTAGCTCATGCATTTTCTATGAAGGATTTAGGAGTTACAAAAAGAATCCTTGGCATTCAAATACATAGAGATAGAAAGAACAATAAATTGCATTTATCTTAAGAGGATTATACCTACACGGTGTTAGAAAGGTTCAAGATGCGAGAATGTAAAACCTGTTAGTACACCTATGGTTGGACACTTCGAATTGAGAAAAGATCGTGTCCTTCATCACATGAGGAGGTAAAATACATGACATGGGTGTCATATACTTCAATAGTTGGGAATCTCATGTATACTATGGTTTGTATAGACCAAAAATTACACAGAAGTGGGAGTTGTGAGTAGATACATGGTTAATCTAGGTAAATAACATTGGAAAGTAGTCCAATGGATACTCAGGTATTTGAAAGGGACATCTAGCATGTAGTTATGCTATGGAGGTTTGGATATTTAATTATGTGGCTATGTTGATTCAAATATGGCTGGAGATATGGATGGTAGGAGGAGCACTACTGGATATATTTTCATAGTAGGTGGGATAACAATTAGTTGGATTTCAAGATTGCAAAAGGTTGTGGCTTTGTCTACTACAGAGGCAGAGTATGTTGCAGCTACAAAGGCTAGCAAGGAGATGATATGGATGAGTAGGTTCATGAAAGAGTTGGGAAAGGAGCAAGATGATTGCAAATTGTTTAGTGACAGTCAGAGTGTAATTCATTTGGAAAAGAACTCAAGTGTTTCATTCAAGAACAAAACACATTCAATTGAGGTATCACTTCATACGGTAGGTATTGGAGGATGGGCAGTTGAATCTGGAAAAGATTCATACGAGTGAGAACCTGTGGATATGCTACGAATCCATTAGAAAATGAGAATTTGGAGCTACACTCCACTTCTTTTGGTCTTCGATTTTGAGACTTGAAGAGGAAGAAACAAAGCTAAGGAAGGATCCAAGAATGACGTTGTACATGTATGGTGTAGTAATTAATCTCCAAGTGGGAGATTATTGAGTTGTGGAGCTCAATTACTTCGGATTAACATGTAATATGAAACTTGTTGGAAAAACAAAGAACCGACATCGACATCGGAGGACAAGGAGGAACCAAAGAATCGGACATCGGTTAGGGCTAACCGACATCGATTACCTATGTGTGGGTGTTTTAATTAACTCATGGGAATTAGATCTATTTTAGTATTAAAGCAGATCTATTGATTATAATTGCATGGCTAAGTGCCCTAAGTTTGTATACGCCTATATAAGCATGAAAGCTAGGGTTTAAAAGTAAGAATTAAGAAGAACTTGCAAAAGTTGATGATTATTGTGAGAATAATTGTGAGAGAGAGAATTCTTGGAGAAGAAGCAAAATCTTGGGTGAAAGACAATACTATACATTTGAGAGGTGTGGAAGATTATAGATCTTCAATTGTATATATTGTCAAAGATTTGGATAATAGATTGGCTTGTTTCTTGGTGGACGTAGCCTACACTTGGATGAACCAAGTTAAAGTTGGTGTTGATTTATATCTCTTGTTTTGTATAATTATTCTGGTAGAATATCTGATTTCATTGCATGTATGTTTAGATCTAATATATTATCTGTAAAACCTTGTGCTAACCCCAACACAATGTGTTATGGAGGACCAAATCAACCACTGCGAGTAATGGGCATAAAAGAAGAGACATGCAAAACCTATGGTCATTATAATTTGAAAATAATAGATCGATAAAGAACATGCAAGAGCCAAGTTCACCAAATGATTTAAGAAAATATTAATCAAAGGACTAAGATCATTCACATAAATATCATAAACATACACAATATAACATGCAATGACAAACAAGTATAATAATAATTTGGTCAAAGTTGTGAGCACACCAAAAATAATGGATTCATCATTATGCGAAAAACAATACATATATGTAGGCTTGTGTATCTCCTTAATAATAGGATTCAAGTGCCACAATGGTGGAACCGTAACTATTGTTATAACTCACATAACAATATACAAACAAATTACAAATATATAACTCACCAATGTGACTACTAACTGTATTATTAGTTGCTACTCCTAGCAGAATACTATACCTTTCAATCCAATATATTATTTTTAGGAAACTAACCAATAAGATTCTTTTATTTTTGAACTTTTTCATGTTTTAAAGTTTTAAGTAATTTTAAATAGTTTTAAAATCAACATATTTATTTTTCTAATCAATTGATTGGTGTTCAATACTTGATGTGACTAATTTAGGGTCTTATTCCCAAACCAATTTTCTAATATTTTATAATAATAATACTTTAAAGTGACAAGTGTCCTATCATTTATACCGAATATGACAACATTTATGAGTATCATTAATCGATGCAATATGTTGGTGCCATAATTGTCATATCATTGTTATCCAAAGTAAACCCATGCTTATTTTGGTTAAATCCTCCTCCTTTTCCTTTGTTGGTACTTAAAATGGATTTTTGCATCCTTCAAAGACTCAAAATTTTCTCGAGTATGGCTTCATCGGATAGATAATTTTTCACCTTTCCGTAAAGATAAAGAAGTCATCCTAACTCCTTGTATTTTTTGAATTATGGCTCTAGCAGAGTTAGCAAAGTGAAAATTTCCCGGGCGGGCCCGTGGAGGTAAAGAGGAAATTGTGCCAGGAAATCTCGGGGTGGCGGAATGGAGGAAGCATTTTTGCCAAGGAAATTTGGCGATTTGGTGGAGGCATGGAGAGAAATTTGGCACTTAGCCCCTTTTGGGGTTAAAAGGCACAAAGGCAAATTTTGGCTCAGGCCCGACGAAGGAAGGAAACAGACTCGCGGGGCCAGGGAGGAAATTGTGACACTTAGCCTTTTTGGCTAAAAACTCAAAGTCAAAATCGCCCGTGAGCCCGTGAAGGAGAAGAGGAAAATTTGGGCCGCACCTCTGCGCTGAATCAGAGGGCGCCACGTGTCATCGGGAGAGTGGGGCGCGAATTTTTTTGGGAAATTTTCCCAATTTGAAATCAAAGGAAAAAGGGCAGGTCTTCCGCGGATCATCCAGAGGGTGCCACATGTCATCGAGAGAGTGGGGCACAAAGGTAAATTGGGAAATTTTCCCAATTTAAAATTTAAAAGGAAAAAGGTAAATATCGGCCCGAAAACGTGATTTTTGCCCTAATTTAATCTATTTTCACCCAAACCTTTAGAGGGGTATATCTTTCGCACTGCAGAGCTTAGATTTTCACAATTTTGGCATCATTTCAAGGTTTGTTAAAATTCTCTACATGATAGAATCCTCAATTTTTATTTTTGGTCAAGTTTTGTGGGATAAAATCGAGAAAATGTCTCTAGCATGCAAAAAACGTAAAAATGGTTCCCAACCACCAAAATCAATGAAGTATGGGTTGTTTTTTGGATCTGCAGAGCAATGTACTTTGGCGTATGGGTTTTTCCATAAAGCCCATCACTTTGTAGGTGAGATTGAAGGGATTTTATTGGTGGTTGAGCTCATAAATCTTTGGCACACATTTTTTGCTTTTTCCTCTATTCTGTGTTTTGATAAAAGCCAGATTTGGCTCATTTTTGAAAAAGGTTGGACCCCTTGCTTCTGCAAGCTCTCTTTTCTTCCTTAGCAGGTATATTTGTAGAATTTTAGACCTCCCATGGAGATTGTAACTCATTTTTTGCCTCTTCACCAATGGAACGTATTATATCAAACTTGGAAATGATAATGTATGTTCTGTGATCGATTTTCAATCCTCTCATGCATTTATTATTGTCTTCTAATCTTTCATTGCATTCTAGTAATCTGTGCATGTTTTGGTGTTGAATCTCCATGATCTGTGTCAAATTTGCAAAGCAAGAAGTCTAGCACTCCTTTGGTGTATCACCATTCTGTTTTTGCTTAGTTTTGTTTCCATTTCCATGTTTTCTCTCAACCTTGTCTCCTTGGTAGTTTTAGAGTAGGAATTTTGAATCAGAACCTCTACAAAAATTACATGCATACACCTAAACAAAGGAGTAAGAACCAACTTCAATCTGGAGAGTTTTTCCCAATTGCAAAGGTCCCACACTTTGGGAAAACTCCATGTTGTGCATTCACACCGAATTGGCCATTTGTCTACGGCAGATCTGAGGGTCGATTTGGGGGTGCTGTGAATCTGCACCAATAGTTTTGGCATGTATGGTGGGACCAAGAGGTCTTCCACTTCATCTCATCAATTTGATGTGCTCTTGGTGAAGATTTTAGCCTTTGGAGGCACTTGCAAGCACATTTGGCGACTCCATCTAATCAACAACCCATCTCTGAAGTTGTAGACCTTCTTTCCATTCATTTTCATTCATTTTCCATTTCATTTTTCCCTCCATCTCTTTCATTCCTCTTTCATTCCATGAAGTTGTGTAATCATGACTTCATTTCCTCATGGAATTTGCATTTACAACAACAACAATGTTTCCCACCTCCAACATGTTTTTCAAATCCTCCAGATCAACATTTTGGTCAAATTCAAAACCAATATGCATACCCATCTGAGCAATGCCAAAGTCAGTTTGGCTATGAAGCATGTCAAGCACAAGGGTATGCAGATTGTGAGGGCAGTCAAGAAGAAAATGTAGATTTGTTAGAGAAGATCCAAAAGATGGAGGCAAACATGGTGCAATCCAGGGCTCAAGCACAAATGAAAGCATTTGGAATTAGTTGTAGGGCACCTTGTCCATGGGTGGGACCCTTTCCAAGGCATTATAGTCCACAAGAGAAACTCGACTTCATTGTTGAAACACTGCCTTTACTTGCAAAGTGGACCGAAGGAATAGAGATATATGAGAAGAGTGTTTCACAACCTTATCAGTGGGTAAGTACACCATCTCATACTCTTTCTTTTCCTCTTTCTCAATCTGTATCATTTCAGCAGTGTCAAGCTTCAAGTTTCCCATTTGTTGTCCCAAAAGTTAATTCCATTTCTTCATCTCCTAGTCTCCCATCCCACCTCAATTTCTCTGCTCTTTTCCATTCCAAACAACCATTCCCTCCAAAGAAACAAGAGGTTCTACCTCCTCCACCACCACAAATAATTGCAAAACTAGTTGAGTCACAACCCACCCCTCCTCTTGCATTCCCAAATCCATGTTGGGAAGATAAAAATCAGAATTCAGTCAAGGAGAATAGCAACAAAAAGAAGAGTTAAACAAAGATGAAAAGATTAAAAGATTTTTGAACTTGGCTCTTAAATTTGGGATAACAAAAATCCCCTTGATGGTGAAGCCAAAGGAGGAAGTTGGGGTTGAAAGACAAGTGGTGGATAAGGCTGATTTTATAACAGTAGTAGAGAAAAAGACCAGCAGTTTGTTTGTGCTGAGTTTGGTGTCCATGTTGGCACTTTGCCCAAAGAAAACGTTGATCCAATTTGCACTGCAAAATCAGTCATTATGGAGGAAGAAAAACCAGCTCAAAATCCCATTTTTGACGAGCAAATGGATGAGATCAAGTCAGTTTTTGCAACAACAAAAGAAGGAAGCATTATTGATACATTTTTGCTTTCGTTTGAAGGGGCTAATTTGATCGATGAAGCCATTATGGAGGTGAACAAAATAGATCCAAATTGCGAGCAAAAGGCGTGAGAAATTCCTTGTTTCTCTCCCACTTCATCTCTCCAAAAATTTGATTTCTTGGATGAGTTCGAATTGGCAAGTTGCATGTTTGAAAATGAAGTTGCACATGGTGAAGAAAACATAGATTTGGAGGTCACCATGCAAGAGGGAAAAGCTTTGTTGCACTGGACAACAAAGAGTTTGATTGTTTATCAGACTTAGAGGAATGTCTTGAGGAGGAGCCAACTGAAATTACAACATTTTCTTTTGTACCATTCATTCTTCAACATCAAGAGCCTCACGCCACGAGGGAAAACGCTCCAAAAAACAAAGCAGCTTGCATTTTGTGACAGCTCATTGGAACCAAGATTGGAAGATTTTAATCTTCCGTGTGCTTCACGGAAAGAAGAAGGGAAAGAGTACGAGGTTTCTACCATTTCTTCCATGCCATTCATTCAGAAGGTCTACGAGATGACTCCATTTGTGGAGTAGAAAATTAGAGTTATGGGCACATTCAATGGATCAGACCTTGCCCAATCAGGTATGTGGCTTCATTGGAGTCAAAGGAGGAGTTTCCAACATTCATGCTTACTTCCAAGCATGAGTATTGTAATGCCCGTTTAAACAACCACTTGAGACCCAAGAAACAACCTAGGGTTAGCTAGAAAAATTATGGGATAATTTTTTTGCTTTAAAGTGTCTACAACCAGTTTGTAAGAAATCAATTTTCACTAACAAGTTCCAGAACCAGACCAATGTACTACAACATATGTTTTCCTTCATTAACTAATATCAAGTTCACAAGGTTCAAATTTTAGGGTTAGATAATTTAATTAGGTTCAGGGAGAAATCTACCCCCATACCCACTTTCTAATAGGCTCAGAGTTTCAACTAGATTTTTCTCATACTCAATGCTTCCAAAATTTCCCTAAACCATTCCCATTGGATAGGAAATTTTCTCACCTTTCCGGTGATATAAAGAAGTCCTCCTAACTCCTTATATTTCTCAAGATATGGTCACGGAGTTTTGGGGTCAAATTTTCCCTTAGGGGCACGTGTCAAGAGGTGGGGAAAGTGCCTTGAACGGGTTGACAAGTTTCAGGGCGGCTTAGGGAATTTTTCCCACAAAGGCGGGTACAAAGTCACAAGTCCTCCCGCACCTTCGTGGGTCCCTGGTGGACACGCGTCGGGCCCAGGTTCAAGCGGAAAAAGGGTAAGGGATTGGCGGAGCGGCGGGGAATCTTAAGGCATTGAGCCAAAGGGAGGATATAAGTCAAAATGGGTCGCACGAGTCCACACGCCGCGGAAGTACTACCCAAAGCGAAGGTGGGAAATACGGAGCTGCAAGGAAATATTTCCCAATTTTCCCAAGACCCAAACCAAGGAAAGAAAAAGGGTCTCGCCCTCCCCGCTGCCACCCCCAAGGTGCCACATGGCACCATCTCATTTGTTGCGGGCTGGTGGGACTAAAAGAAAACTTTTCCCAAGATTTTCAAAAGGGAAAAAGGACAAGGAAATGCCACACCTCCAGCTGTGCCCCGTGAGGACACGTGGACAACCTCTGATTGGCTGCGGGCCAGCGGAAGGAAAAAGGAAAATTTTGCAAAAGAAGGATTAAAAGTTAAAATTTCAAATTTCTTTCGTGCATCTGTCGAACCATGTGTCAGCATGTGATTGGCTGCAGGCCGATGGGGATGCGGGGTAAAATGGGAAAAATTTCCCAAGGTAAAATTTTTAAAGAGGATAAGTTTAAATTTGGTCCACCCCTCCGAGGTGCCATGTGGCCAGTCCCGATTGGTTGTGGGATGGTGGGGGCCATGGAATTTTTAGGGAAATTTTTCCAAAGTCAAAAGTTAAAATTTTCTAACCATTAGATTCATTTGTTTATTTATTTATTTATTTTTTTAATGTTGGTTTGAAGTAAAACTTTAAATTGCCATAACTTTTGATAGGAAGCTCAGATTTGGGAAAAATTGGACTTTTTGGAAAGCTCTCGATGCCCTCTTTACATAGGAGTCATAAATTTTGGAATTTGATGAAGTTTAAGTGGTAAATTTTGAGAAACAAATCTGCAAGCTTTTAATTAGTGAACTGGCAGTTTTCAACTTTTCAATTTGATTAAATTCGGTTTCCTCCTTCACTCAACATGTCAAACAAACATGGAGTATTGATCTAGGGAGGGTTTAAAGTGTTTTTGAAGAGTTGATTTATCCAATTGATTCAAGTTTGCATTTTTCCAACTAATGACAGAAAAATGACTGTTAGAGGGATTGTATTCGAATTAGCAAGGGTCGAGTTGTTTTCTTGAATTTTCTTTGTCCATTGGGGTTCATTAATGTCTTAGCACGCTAACTTATAACATTTTAAAGTTAATTATTAAGTGTAGGTCTGAACTGTACATTTTTATGAAAAAGAATTGCCAGTGTGAAGTTTATAACAGTGATCTTTTTTTTTTTCTTCTAAATTTGTATATCAATTTATCATTTAAATGTGTGTAGAGTTTCTAAACTAGTCTAATACATTTGCTGAATTAAATTAACCATTCATTTCCAAGTTGAATTACAATTCTGATTTCATTTCTAATTTATATTTCAAGGGAGAACAATTACAGTATAGTTTCCACTTATGTGTTTCTTCTTCTTGCATTTAAACAAAGATTACATTCACAATAGTAATTCAATTCCAATACACACTACAATTTTGAGAAATAATGCAATCCTTTATTCATTTCTAATACAACTTTACAATCTTCTCTTTTCCATTTGATTTCTAAATACAAAGTGAAACTTACAAAAATATACAACATTCTTTTTCAAAAAAAAAGAGTAGCATATAACTCCTTTACATTTCACATTCCAATTTCTTCTTCCATTGCCAATACAATTATCTTCACATTACAAATTTGCTAAAAAATTCATCCACTCTAAAGTGGGAAGGGTTACAATGAACTTGCTCAAAAGAAGGGACTGTCAAACTACACATTTCTTGACTTTAAAACAACAACATGCTCCATTCCTTCATCTTTTCATCTTGATCACAACAAGGAAGGGGGAAAGGCAATGCTCTCCACCCAACCAAGACATCCAATGAGAAGGGAGAAGTCATCCTTCCTCATTGGCCCCCAAGCCCCAACCATATTGAAATAAGAGATGCAATACAACACATGACAACAATGGCTTCCACAACAAACATGCAACATTTTCACATTTAAATAACATAGTTCAAGAAGAATGTAGTTCTCAACTACATTAACACATACACACAAAATTGAGGCTTCATTAAGCAAGCCAAGAAGAGAAAGAACTATGGGGAAACTACTTATGCCTCCCAATTTGGAAATGGGCATCCACCTGTAATCAAACTCTCAAGATATCATATCATATCCCATAAACCTTATGCCTCCCAACCCCTTCTTATGCCCCCCAAATTTTCTCCCTTATGCCGCCCAAGAGTAAGAAATGCAAGCTATTTATTTTCCAAGGTGGATCCCAATCCCAAACTCTCTCCATAATAAAACTGATTCCATTAGCATTCCTTTATGCCCCCCATATGAAATCCCCATAGCCTTCTCCTACACCATATCCTAAGTAGTCTACCCAACCAACCAACACACACATAATAGCATTCACCATTTCCATTTAAGCATGCAAGAGAAAGAAGCATTTTAAAAAGGCTCAAGTTCCTACCTCTCCATAATGGAGTTTGTTCCAAGATCAACAAGCTTCCCAAATGCCAAAATGTAGTCCAAAATCAGCAACACACCAACATGAAAATGACTCCCAACTCCTCCCACAAGCAAGCTCCCAAAACAACAAGCAAAATTCGCCCTCAAGAGGAATAAGCAAAGTTTCAACAACCCCAAACAAGCAAGAAATTCAAATTTTTAAAGGAGAGGGAAGAGAAGAGGATGATGTGGATCCATGTGGGATGCCACATCATTCTTCCTCAACCCCAAGACCAAAGTCAACATCATTCACCTAAACATAATAAATAAAAATGAAAAATTAACTTACACACTCTAAAATAACCCATACCCCAAAAGGACTGAATTTAAAACATGTAAGAGAAGTGTAATTAAAACTTACAATTAGTCATTTCAAAATGCATTAAAAAGGCCTAAATTTAACCTCCAAACCATAGGTATGGTTGGTGAATAATTTTAAGAGGTGTGGGACAAGTTTAACTTGTCCCACAAGCCTCCAAATAAAGCCTCCAAGGACAAATTCGAATTTCCAAGAGGATGAAGTGTTTCACACTCCAAAATCTATCTTACATTCTCTTACATATCTCTTACACCTTCTTACACATTTCTTACAACATTTCTTACACACT
Organism: Taxus wallichiana var. yunnanensis; assembly: GCA_018340775.1. Lineage (NCBI taxonomy): Eukaryota > Viridiplantae > Streptophyta > Pinopsida > Cupressales > Taxaceae > Taxus > Taxus wallichiana. The sequence continues at coordinate 962,087,050 of CM031240.1, forward strand.
CTTACAACATTACATTTAAGATCAACAACTTCATTAATTACATTCTTATGACATATTGATTTATTTATTTTAACACATGATTATTTACAACATTAACACAACATAAAAATAATAACTAATGAAAAGAGGTAACACATCACAAAATAAACACATGCAACATTAATAAAGAAACCACATAATAATTTACACAAACCCATGGTCACATTCAAAGGTGATTCCCCCCATGGGAATCCCTAACATAAAGCAACACACACACACAAAAAACAGTTGCCATGGTGACCTTGTTGAATTCACCCAAAATTTCAATATGGTTAGTCTCCAGTCCCCCGACATTGTTGTGATATTTTGACCTGCAAAACACAAATACCTCCTTCGGCCTCCCATATCGAACATCCAAAACGATATAAACAATATTTCAAGATCATCTAAACATGTGAATCACAACAACATCAAGAAATCAACATTATCATTTTCAGTTTAAATTAATCAACTATATCAGTATCATAAAATATTCATTTTCTAGATCTATTCATAATATTCAAAATCATATGGCCGAATAACATCCATCACATATCCATGTCAAACAGTATATCATCATCCACATATAGAAATGTATCTAATAATCATCATGCATAATAACTGAATCCAAATCAATAATAATCCATGATCTAACATCTATCCATCATACTAAAACAAAACATAATAGTGTCAATAATAAGATCAACAATATCAAGATCAGTACCTAAAAGTGTGAAAGGGAAGTGGGCACTACAAGTATGAGTGTCAAAGCACCAAGGATCAACTGCAATGCCTCTTCAATCCAAATGCAGAGCAACTAAAAGAGGTATCTAATTTGCTTTCAGCTGACACCTTGCTAATTTGGGTAGAAGACCAGCTTATTTTTGATTTTCCACTCATCCAACCAACCATGATCAACTCCAAATCAATTGCATGGTTGCCCATTTTGAAGAAAGGAAGCTATTTTGCACAACCAGTTGCAGGTTTTATTTAGCTCACATCTGCCTCATTAGAGTAGTGTAGGTAGGTTTGTTTTTGCAAAAGAAGTGCTTGTGCACACTCGCATGTTATGTTTGTGGAGCTTGTTTTCATGTTAGAGTTTGGTACACCTTCCATGTGTTACACTCAAATATTTTTACATGTCCCGGTCCCGCCACGGTGAGTGGGTCAAGGGGTGAAGCCCCCGAAGCAAATTTTCATGGGTGGTTTATTAACCCATGGGTAATGGGTAACCGTTATGGGCTGTTTTTGGGCCCATGGTTTTTCGGTACCCATTATTTTGTAAAACCGCCTCTTGGCTACCTATTGATGTACTTATAAATAGATGGACATACAATAGGATTTATATGAGTGTGTTTTGTGAAGGTGAATAGTGTGTGTGAATTCAAGTGCGAATTCGGGAGGGTTTGTTGAGCACAACTCCAAACAAGATCTGATTATTGTAATTGTGAAGACTGTTGACTTGTAATAAAATCTGAGCAAGTGTTCTTGGTGGATGTAGCCCACATTGGGTGAACCACGTTAAATATTGTCTTCGTGTTGTGCATTTTTCATTTCTATAATTCTATTCATACTTCTTATTATTGCGATTCTGAGGAATTATTCCACATTAGATTCTATTAATTCCTAACACTACATATCCCACTTAGGGTATGTATGATTTTCATGTTTGTACATAGTTTTTTTGGTGCCGTTTTGCTCTTGCTCGTGCACGTATGCATTGTCTTGGCATTTGGTCACAACCGGTTTCATTTTTTGATGGTTTCAAGAGGCCTAAAAAGAAGTTTTCCAAGTGAAGATCGCTTATCAAAGTTATCGTTCAGACTCCATGCCCAATGGATGCTTCAAGGCAGCTGGTCATTTCATCTAGCAGGTAGATGACCCCTCTGATTCGCCAGAATTGTTATCCAAAATAAGCCCATGCTTATTTTGGTTAACTCCTCCTCCTTTTCCTTTCTTTGGTAATTAAAATGGATGTTTTGCATACTTGAGGACTCAAATTTTTCTGGGTATGGCTTCATTAGATAGATAATTTTTTCACCTTTCTAGAAAGGTAAAGAAGTCATCCTAACTCCTTGTATTTTTTGAGTTATGGCTCAAATGGAGTTAGCAGTGAAAATTTTCCCTAGGCGGGCCCGTGGAGGTAAGGAGGAAATTGTGCCAGGAAATCTCGGGCGGCGGGAGGGGAAAAAAATTTCCAAGGAAATTTGGTGAGTTGGCAGAGGTGTGGAGAGAAATTTGGCACTTAGCCCCTTTTGGGGTTAAAAGGCACAAAGGCAAATTTTGGCCTGCGGGCCCGACAAAGGAAGGAAACAGACTCGCAGGGCCAGGGAGGAAATTGCGACACTTAGCCTTTTTTGGCTAAAAACTCAAAGTCAAAAACTGGCCTGCGAGCCCGTGAAGGAGAAGAGGAAAATTTGGGCCGCACTTCCACACCGAATCAGAAGGTGCCACGTGTCATCGAGAGAGCGGGGCACGGATTTTTTTTTGGGGAAATTTTCCCAATTTGAAATCAGAAGGAAAAAGGGCAGGTCTTTAGCCTGTGGATCATCCAGAGGGTGCCACGTGTCATCGGGAGAGCGGGCGTGGAGGTAAATTGGGAAATTTTCCCAATTTAAAATTTAAAAGGAAAAAAGGTAAATATCGACATAAAAACGTGATTTTTGCCCTAATTTAATCTATTTTCGCCCAAATCTTCAAAGGGGCATATCTTTCGCACCAGAGCTCATATTTTCACAATTTTGGCATCATTTGAAGGCTGTTAAAATTATCTACATGATGGAATCCTCAATTTTTATTTTTGGTCAAGTTTTGTGGGAGAAAATCGAGAAAATGTCTCTGGCATGTAAAAATGCGAAATGGTTCCCAACCACCAAAATCAATGAAGTATGGGTCATTTTTTGGATCTGCAGAGCAATGTACTTTGGCGTATGGGTTTGTCCATGAAGCCCATCACTTTGCAGGTGAGATTGAAGGGATTTTATTGGTGGTTGAGCTCATAAATCTCTAGTACATGTTTTTTTCTTTTTCTTTTGTTACGTGTTTTGATAAAAGCGATTTGACTCATTTTTAAAAAGGTTGGACCCCCTTGCTTCTGCAAGCTCTCTTTTCTTCCTTAGCAGGTATATTTGTATAATTTTAGATCTCCCATGGAGATTATAACTCATTTTTTGCCTCTTCACCAATGAAATGTATTGTATCAAACTTAGAAATGATAATGTATGTTATGTGATCGATTTTCAATCCTCTCATCCATTTATTATTATCTTCTAATCTTTCATTACGATGCAGTAATCTGTGCATGTTTTGGTGTTGAATCTCCATGATTTGTGTCAAATTTGCAAAGCAAGAAGTCTAGCACTCCTTTGGTGTATCACCATTCTGTTTTTGCTTAGTTTTGTTTCCATTTCCATGTTTTCTCTCAACCTTGTCTCCTTGGTAGTTTTAGAGTAGGAATTTTGAATTAGAACCTTTGCAAAAATTACATGCATACACCTAAACAGAGGAGTAAGAACCAACTTCAATCTGGAGAGTTTTCCCCAATTGCAAAGGTCCTACACTTTGGGAAAACTCCATGTTGTGCATTCACACCAAATTCGCCATTTGTCTATAGTAGATCTGAGGGTCGATTTGGGGGTGTTGTGAATCGCACTAACACATACCACATTCAAGCACCATGTGACTAGTTTTTATCCCTTTTTAAAAATTGGTTCCTTGTTAAATATTTTCTTCGTGTTGTGCATTTTTCATTTCTCGTAATTCTATTCATACTTCTTATTATTGCGATTCTGAGGAATTATTCCGCATTAGATTCTATTAATTCCTAACAATAGGTATCAGACCCTAGTTTAGTTTGCTGAGGTGTTGAATCGTAGGGAAAGTTTTTAGCTTGAGTGGGAGCTATGGTAGATGATGAAAGATCTAGGGTTGATAAATTCAACGAGCAGAATTTCAGTCTTTGGAAGATGCAGATGGAAGATTACCTTTATCAGAAGGATCTTTATACTCCGTTGTCTGAGAAGGTAAACAAACCTCGAGCATGACAGATGTGAAATGAGATTTCTTTGGATAGGAAGGCACTTGGGACAATCCGGCTGTGTCTTGTATCTTCGGTATTATTTAATGTTTCAAAGGAAAAGACTACAAAAGATCTAATGGATGCATTAGGGAAGTTATATGAAAAACCCTCTACCTCTAACAAGATATTTTTAATGAAAAAGTTGTTTAATATGAATATGTCCGAGAATAGTTCGGTGAGTTGAGATCATTTAAATGATTTTATTACGGTTGTGAATATGCTAGCTTTGGTTACAATAGAATTTGATGAAGAATTTAAGGCTTTATTAATTCTATGCTCTTTACCTGAAAGTTGGAATAGCTTGGTAATGGCGGTAAACAACTCGGTTCCAGCTAACTCGAAGTTGAAGTTTGAGGATGTTATAGGGGTGATTATAAGCGAGGAAATGCGAAAAAAAAGCTTCAAGGAATCTTCTACTTGTGGAATGCTTTGATAGTGGAAACTAGAGGGAGACAGAAGAATAGAGGAAATTGTGGAAAATCGAAAGATCGGGCAAGGTCAAAATCCAAGAGCAAGATTGTATGTTGGAATTGTGGAAAGTCTGGGCATGCAAAGAAGGATTGTTGGGAGCTTCGGGATAAGAAGAAACAACAAGAAGAAAATAAGGAGGAAAATGTGGCATCGGGTAATGTATGCCAGATGCTTTGATTCTTTCTTTGCATAATATTATTGAATCTTGGGTTTTGGATTCAGGGGATTCTTTTCATGCTACTCCACATAGGCATTATTTTGTTGATTATGTTCAAGGGGATTTTGGGCATGTTTTTCTTGGTGATGATGAGCCTTGTAGTATAGTTGGAAAAGGTTATGTTCAAGTTAAGATGTATAATGGGAATACATGGCTATTGAAGGATGTCAAACATGTGCTTACATTAAGGAGAAATTGGATATCAGTGGGGCAATTGGGAAGTGATGGTTGACTTGTGATATTTATCGCCGACTCTTGAAAGGTTACCAAGGGTGCTTTTGTGGTGACAAGAGGTAAGAAGGTTGGAACCTTGTATTTAACCACCGATAGTACTAATGATTGTAATCTTGTGGCTTCAAATGTAGATACAACATTATGATACTATAGGCTCGGTCATATGAGCCATAAGGGATGGACATCTTAAAGAAGAATTTACTGGATATATAGAAACATGTTTGGATTTCTATGAGAACTGCATATCTAGGAAACAGAAGCGAGTAAGGTTTCTCAAGGTTGGACCTACGAAGAAAGAGAGTAAGTTAGAGCTGGTACATTCTGATGTGTGGAGGCCGACTCATGTATCATCTCTTGGGGGTTCAAGTTATTATGTTACTTTTATTGATGATGCAACAAGGAAATTTTGGGTTTATTGTATTAGAAAAAAATCTGATGTATTTGATACTTTTGTTAAATGGAAAGCCTTGGTAGAGAATGAAACAGGCCTTAAGTTAAAATGTCTCAGGTCAGATAATGGAGGGGAGTATTGCAACAATGAATTTGATGATTATTGTTCTAAGAATGGAATCCGCAGGAAAAAGATGGTTCCAGGAACCCCGCAGCAGAATGGGGTGTTAGAAAGGATGAACATAACAATAATGGAATGTGTTAGGAGCATGAGGATACATACAGATCGCCTCTTTATTTTTGGGCAAAAGCGGTGAGCACAAGTTGTGTACTTGATAAACAAAGGACCCTCAAGTGCCTTGGATGGAGGCATACCTGAGGAGGCTTGGTATGGTAAGAAAGTCGATTACTCATTTCTTAGAGTCTTTGGATGTGAGGTGTTTGTTCATATTGACAAGGATGATAGGATCAAGCTAGAGGCTAAATCGAGAAAAATGCTCTTTTATTGGTTACGGTGGTGATGACTTTGGATTTAAATGTTGGAGTATTAAGGACAAGAAAATCATTCGATCTAGGGATGTGGTCTTTAATGAGAAAGTCATGTATAAGCAATTGCGGGGAAAACAAGGAAGAATCCAAGAAATAATATGTAGTGGTAGAGGATATTCCGGATGGGAAAGTGACCCATGAATCAGTTCAGAAACCTACTCAACAAGAACCCCAAACTCCTACAGTGAGGAGGTCTTCTAGGGTAAGAAAAGAACCTGAACTTTTTCTCCTTCTCTTTATTATTTATTACTCACTGATAGTGGAGAGCCAGAGAGATTTGATGAAGCAATGCAGGTAGATGCCAAGAAGAAGTGGGAGCAAGCCATGGATGAGGAGCATAAGTCTCTCATGGAGAACTAGACTTGGGATTTGGTGAAGCTACCGGAAGGCAAAAGAGCATTATAGAACAAGTGGGTGTACAAAGTTAAAGATGAAGAAGAAGGAAAGAAAAGATATAAGGCCCGGTTGGTGGTCAAGGGGTTTGCACAGAAACAAGGTATAGATTTTGATGAGATTTTTTCTCCTGTAGTAAAAATGACTTCTATCAGAACTATTCTTGGAATAGTGGTAGCAGAAGACTTACACTTAGAATAGTTAGATGTAAAGACTGCATTTCTCCATGGTGATTTGGAGGAGGAGCTATATATGCAGCAACCAGAAGGATATGAAGTCAAAGGTAAAGAGGAGATGGTGTGCAAACTGAAGAAGAGCTTGTATGGCCTGAAACAAGCTCCACGTCAATGGTATAAGAAGTTTGATAGCTTCATGATGGAGCAAGGTTATATTAGATGTCATTTTGACCATTGCGTGTATACAAAGAAATTTGAGGATGGAAGTTATATTATCCTATGTTTTTATGTTGATGACATGTTGGTTGCAGGTAAAAACATGCAGGAAATAAAAGTACTCAAGAAATAGCTAAGTGAATCCTTTGATATGAAGGATTTGGGGGCAGCCAGACAAATCCTTGGTATGAGGATAACTCGGGATAGGAAGGAACGAAAGTTGACTTTATCTCAGGAAGAGTACATTAAGAAGGTATTGGATAGGTTTAACATGTAGGATGCTAAACTGGTTGGGACTCCTTTGGCAGGCCATTTTAAGTTATCAAAGGAGCAATGTCCTAAGACAGAGCAGGAAAGAAACCAGATGTCCAAGGTACCTTACTCATTAGCGGTTGGCAATTTGATGTATGCTATGGTGTGCACTAGGCCTGATATTGCCCATGCAGTGGGAGCTGTGAGTAGATTTATGAGTGATCCAGGTAAAGAGCATTGACAAGCAGTAAAGTGGATCCTTCGGTATTTGAGAGGATCATGGGGACGATTTTGTGCTACGGTTGGATCGACACCACTTTACGTGGTTATGTAGATTCGAGACATGGCTGGAGATATAAACAGTAGGAGGAGCATGACAGTTATATTTACACTATAGGTGGGACAATAATGAGCTGGATTTCATGACTACAGAAGCTGGTGGCTTTGTCAACCACGAAGGCTGAGTATGTTGCTGCCACAGAGGCAAGCAAAGAGATGATTTGGTTACAATAATTGCTTGAGGAGTTGGGTAATAAGCAGGAGGAATGTAAGCTACATAGTGATAGTTAGAGTGCTATACACCTAGCTAAGAAATTTGCTTTCCACTCTAGGATGAATCATATACAGTTGAGATATCACTTCATCAGAACAACTTTGGAGGAAGATAGGTTGAAGTTGGAGAAGATTCATACCATCAACATCCTATAGACATGATGACCAAGGTGGTCACAAGGTATAAACTAAATATATGTTCAGCTTTGGTTGGCCTTCGTAGATGACAGTGAAGGGTTGAGAAGCTTGCTCAGTGGAAATCAGTCTCCAAGTGGGAGATTGTTATGTTTGTGGAGCCTGTTTTCATGTTAGAGTTTGGTACACCTTCCATGTGTTACACTCGGATATTTTTATGGCGGTCCCGCTTGCCGGTGAGTGGGTCAAGGGGGTTTGGGGGTGAAGCCCTCAAGCAAATTTTCATGGGTGGTTTATTAACCCATGGGTAATGGGTAACCGTTATGGGCTGTTTTTGGGCCCATGGCTTTTCGGTACCCATTGTTTTGTAAAACCGCCTCTTCGGCTACCTATTGATGTACTTATAAATAGATGGACATATAAATAGATGGACATACAATAGGATTTATATGAGTGTGTTTTGTGAAGGTGAATAGTGTGTGTGAATTCAAGTGCGAATTCGGGAGGGTTTGTTGAGCACAGCTCCAAACAAGATCTTATTATTGTAATTGTGAAGATTGTTGGCTTGTAATAAAATCTGAGCAAGTGTTCTTGGTGGATGTAGCCCACATTGGGTGAACCACGTTAAATATTGTCTTCGTGTTGTGCATTTTTCATTTCTATAATTCTATTCATACTTCTTATTATTACGATTATGAGGAATTATTCCACATTAGATTCTATTAATTCCTAACACTACATATCCCACTTGGGGTATGTATGATTTTCATGTTTGTACATAGTTTTTTTGGTGCTTTTTTTCTTGCATAGTGCATTGTCTTGGCATTTGGTCACAACTGGTTTCAGTTTCAGTGGTTTCCAAGAGGCCTAAAAGGGAAGTTTTCCAAGTGAAGATCAATTATCAGGTTATCATTTAGGACTCCATGCCCAATGGATGCTTCAAGGCAGCTGGTCATTTCATCTAGCAGGTAGATGACCCCTCTGAGTCACCAGAATTGTTATCCAAAATAAGCCCATGCTTATTTTGGTTAACTCCTCCTCCTTTTCCTTTGCTGGTACTTAAAATGGATTTTTGCATGCTTCAGGACTCAAATTTTTTGGGTATGGCTTCATTAGATAGATAATTTTTTCACCTTTCCAGAAAGGTAAAGAAGTCATCCTAACTCCTTGTATTTTTTGAGTTATGGCTCGGTGGAGTTAGCAGTGAAAATTTTCCTGGGTGGGCCCGTGGAGGTAAGGAGGAAATTGTGCTAGGAAATCTTGGGGCGATGGAGTGGGGAAGAATTTTGCCAAGGAAATTTGGTGAGTTGGCGGAGGCACGGAGAGAAATTCGACACTTAGCCCCTTTTGGGGTTAAAAGGCACAAAGGAAAATTTTGGCCTGCAGGCCCGACGAAGGAAGGAAACGGATCCGCGGGGCCAGGGAGGAAATTGCGACACTTAGCCTTTTTGGCTAAAAACTCAAAGTCAAAAATCAGCTCGTAAGCCTGCGAAGGAGAAGAGGAAAATTTGGGTTGCACCTCCGTGCCGAATCAAAAGGTGCCACATGTCATCGAGAGAGCGAGGCGTGAAGGTAAATTGAGAAATTTTCCCAATTTAAAATTTAAAAGGAAAAAAAGGTAAATATCGGCCCGAAAACGTGATTTTTTCCCTAATTTTATCTATTTTCGCCCAAATCTTCAGAGGGGCATATCTTTCGCACCAAAGCTCGGATTTTCACAATTTTGGCATCATTTGAAGGTGTTAAAATTCTCTACATGACATAATCCTCAATTTTTATTTTTGGTCAAGTTTTGTGGGATAAAATCAAGAAAATTTCTTTGGCATGCAAAAATGCAAAACTTTTTCCCAACCACCAAAATCAATGAAGTATGGGTCGTTTTTGGATCTGCAGAGCAATGTACTTTGGCGTATGGGTTTTTCCATGAAGCCCATCACTTTGAGGTGAGATTGAAGGGATTTTATTGGTGGTTGAGCTCATAAATCTTTGGCACACATTTTTGCTTTTTCCTCTATTCGTGTTTTGATAAAAGCCAGATTTGGCTCATTTTTGAAAAAGGTTGGACCCCCTTGCTTCGCAAGATCTCTTTTCTTCCTTAGCAGGTAGATTTGTAGAATTTTAGACCTCCCATGGAGATTGTAACTCATTTTTTGCCTCTTCACCAATGGAACGTATTGTATCAAACTTGGAAATGATAATGTATGTTTTGTGATCGATTTTTGATCCTCTCATCCATTTATTATTATCTTCGATCTTTCATTGCATTCTGGTAATCTATGCATGTTTTGGTGTTGAATCTCCATGATCTATGTCAAATTTGTAAAGAAAGAATTCTAGCACTCCTTTGGTGTATCACCATTTTGTTTTTGCTTAGTTTTGTTTCCATTTCCATGTTTTCTCTCAACCCTGTCTCCTTGGTAGTTTTAGAGTAGGAATTTTGAATCAGAACCTCTACAAAAATTACATGCATACACCTAAACAGAGGAGTAAGAACCAACTTCAATCTGGAGAGTTTTCCCCAATTGCAAAGGTCCCACACTTTGGGAAAACTCCATGTTGTGCATTCACACCGAATTGGCCATTTGTCTATAGTAGATCTGAGGGTCGATTTGGGGGTGTTGTGAATCTGCACTAACACATACCACATTCAAGCACCGTGTGACTAGTTTTTATCCCTTTTTCAAAATTGGTTCCCTGTTCACTTCCCATGTTTTCATACCTCATGCAATCCTTTTCATCCTTCTACATGAGTTATTGCCCTATCTATTTGTATCCATACCTGGAAAATTATTGTTTTAGAGGTTAAAAAGGAGTGGCGACCGATATCTTTATGTGTTACTTAGGACATTTGATCATCTTTGCAAGACTAACATGTTTTATGTAGAATGAAGTTTCCTCTTCAACACCCGTGAAAGGGAAATACTTCGGAGACTCGGAGGCCATGAGAAAATTGCAAGATGCACTTTGCATCTTTTAGGTATTTATGTGGAATGTGGGTTAAATACCGACCATGTGGAATGAAGGAAAAACATAAGGTGGGCGAGTTAGGAAGAGGGGCAGTAAATTCAAGTTTTTTCGTACGCCCAGACATATGTGTAAGGTGTATTTGGTCAACCTAGCATGTGGCACTTTTTGGAGACCCGGAGTTAACTTTGTATTTTGCCTTGCCTTGCATCTTTGTGTGTTAAATGAAAGTTTTATTACAAACTCAGCTTCTTGATCTTGACATTGTTTAGTACTTGGCATCTTTTTGTATGTTCCAGTGCATGCTACATTGTAAGGAGATGCTTTATTCTCTATGGCAAGACCCAATATTAGTTTATCGGTCGATGGTGAATTCTTCTTGCAAAATGATTCAAGGTTGTTAGTGGTGCATGCGGTGATGAGCATTATTCGAAGAAGTGGATTACATAAGGTCATTTTATGATAGAATGTGTACAAGTTTGAAGTGAACTATTATCTTTTAAGAATGTTAAATTAGAAGAAAAAAATACTTCATAAAACATAAAGCAAAATGAATGGATTAAAAAAGTATTTCTTCGAACAAAATGGGGTTCTATTAAGGGACCCCTGCCCTTGATAATATATATACAAAAAGGGAAACAAAGTTTGCATATGGATAAGGGGTTAATTGTTTACAACCATGATTTCTTAGGAGAGCGGTGAAAAGCGCGCGAAGCCTGTCCTATGGTATTTGAACTCATCGTGAGCAACATCACTAAATACAAATTGAATTGCGTTGGCTAAGCCCCACGACATGCCCTTGGCCATTAGTTTTGTACTTCGAACCATCACCTATTGAGAATCTGGATAAGCTCTATTTTTCTCCCGAGTGAGTTCACCCCTTGCAAAGATTGAGGTCCCCTTTCGGGTAATATTTTGAACCCCATCCCGTGGGTACTCAACTTATAGAGGCCCGTACGACTCCACCGACTAAATCATTATGGGCAGCCTTCTATTTTTCAAGGGAAGAGCCTTGACCATCACTCCGAAGCTTAAAATTCAACCATGGCGGCCTCTCGTGTAGAGATCCGCTCTTCTACTTCATCCATCCGCCGACTTAGGGGCGGTTTTCCCCCTTGTGGTATAGGTTTTGGTCTTGTGGGGAAGTTTTGTTTCTAGCAAAGAAGGAGCATAATATGCTCTTAATATGTTCATTTTCTCGTCATGGAGCTTGGAACGGTGATGGGACCATTGATGCTTGGTTGTTCTATTGGGTAGCTCATAGTTTTTCCAATAATTATATCTATAAGATCTTGATTGGGTAGCTCATATTTTTCTAGAAATCTTGATAATGGTCAAACACCCTTTATAATAGAATATGTTATAAAACCTCTCTCTCTTTGTCATGGATGACATCTAATTAATCTACTCAAATGGGTCACATCACATATTTTTCATTGAAAATTGATCCTTAGAAAACAATTATATTTGTTAGTGATTTGTGATATATTCATTTGATCTACAATGAATTTATATACCTTTGAATCTTTATTTCTCTCTAATTGTGATACTTTTTCCAAAACTACATATACCCTTTTGTCAACTTGTAAAATTAGTGATTGATTGATTTGTAGACCTCCAATGAGTTGTTTTACTTAAATGAGAACATTTGGAAATAAGAGCTGAATTAGGATGTTCTCCATTTGTTAGCGGAATGATAAACTTAGACTATAAAAGGATGTCGTGTGTTGTATAATGAATATCGAGACTATTTCATCAAATTTGGAAATGTGTTCCTCTTTATTTTGCTAAGATCATTTTCATGTGAAGACGAACATCGATGTGTCTAAGTTTCAATAAGTTGATCTATGTTGCATCCAAAAACATTTCTATGCAAGGAAATACTTGTCTCTATTATATTTTATCCATTGATCGTGCTTACCATTACACCTTTATTAGATGTAAAAGGGAACTCAAACTACATATGTTGATTTAGACTCTGGCTATCTCTCCGTAAACTTAATGGAAACATGCTTTGATAAAATTGTTGAGGGCATGTTCTATACATAAGTGCACTTGCCTTCCAAGTCCACCATATGCAAGGCCATTAATGAATATGCACCCCAAAATGACATATTAGTGATGTTGGGTCACAACTTGAATCTCATCTACCAAAAGATCCAATTTGAGGCTTCATTTCATATTGCTCTATAATTATAGAGAATTCTTTGCTTCTCTATCGAAAATTGTGTTACATTGTCATGCACAAAGTGGCATACTTTTATCACTAGTGAAGCCACAAGTAGAGGTGCACACATTTTATCGTAATCTTATACATGGTCAAAAGCATATTTTACATATTTCCTTTGTCAATTGTCTCTTCATACACTTCTTACTCATTTGCAACTTTTACCAAGGGTCCAGAAGATCTTATCATTATTTTCTATATATTGAAGGATTTGTCTCTACATTAAATAGATTTGTAGATATAACAACTACTTTTAACCTTCAAAATTGAAGTTGTAAGTTGCACCTTTTAGATTACAAATTTGCATTATCTTAACCCCTTGAAAAATCCACATCTAAAAATATTTTTTTGGCATTTGGTACCCAAAAATGAAGTTGTAAACTAAATAAGACTTACTTTATAATAAACTACAAAAACTCAATAAAACCTCCTTGAAAACAACAATTTTGCAACTATAATCGAAGTATTCTAATCAATCTTTCTCCCACTCCTTCGAGAGGTTTTTTTCTTGAATAAAATCAAAGCTTCACACAAAAATGATGTAAAGATGACACTAAATGTGCATCACATTTGTACCACTTTTGCACCACAATAATATTTCAATAAAAACACCACACACAAACAACATCAAATTGACATAAATAGTGGTGTTAATCGCACTTTATATAGCAATTTATGGTGTAATGTCATATTTGACTAGGCCACCCTTCTACTTGAACATGTTTTCGTGAGCTCCTTCTTGATAAAGGCCACCTCTCCATTTACAAATGCAAGTTCCAAAGATTGCAATAATGCACAACAATGTGATCCTTATTCCAAGAGATTTCAACAATCACTCCAATTGGGGCATATATACACCCACGTCACTCTTCCAGTAGCTAATTTTAATAGTAATGTTCAATATACCAATCAAGGAGTAGTTCTTATGCTCATATTCTTCAAGTTTTCAAAATATTCTATTATTTCGATATTCAAATATTGAGAATTGATTTACATCTACTTTTGTCTACAAACATCTAAATGCGAAGCAAAACATTGCTTCTCAAATGCAATCAATATATGATCAATATTTGAATATTTGCATTTTATTTTCCTTTTAATCTAACATTTGTCATATTTAAATTAAAAGGGGGAAACCTATAGTACACTCAATTTGGTCCAAGGCATTTGACAATAAAATATTTTTCTTCTTTTCAAACATTGTCCATTACTATATGTTTAACCTTATCCACACATAGTTCCTCATTCCAAACACCCTACTTGTCTACTAAGGTTGTCCCCATTTTACAATCAACACTATCATACACATTTCTACTCTACATAATAACTCTCTAAACATCCTAACATACATCCTCCAACCTTTAGTGTTGATTTGCATGACCTCAGATGGGTTCATTGCCTTGAGAAAGGGTTAGCCACAAACCTATTTGGAATTTTCAAGCCTTTTATGCATGTATAATGTTCATAATTCCAAATGGTTTATCTTGTCTTAATTGGCCTTATCAAGATTTTATGGTCGGTTGAACATGAAAACTGACTAAAGGTCTTCTATTTTAACAAAGCACCCTAAACTATTCCAAACCATTTGGACATCATCTCACATCATGGAGACATTACACAAAGAGACAAATTTTCCAAGATAAATCACTGGTCAGCCAAAAACATAATTCTAAGACATACAAAATCTCAAAAGTGTAGGTTTTCAAGTGTCAAAGTCAAATTGGGTTTGGTTCAAAGTGCATCTACTCTATATTACTAGTTTTATAACATCATATACATGTGGGAGAACTACATGTGGCTTCATCCCTTTTCCAAGTATTGGTCCATGGTCATCACTCATCACGTCCTTGGGGGTGTGGTGACATTGTCTAGCCCAAAAACACTAACCCCTTTCTAAAGTATCTCACCTCTAAAACACGCCAAACTAGGTTTTAACAAGGAAGAAGAAATTCACCTCTTTTGCAAAATCATCACAAAGTGATCGAGACATCCATAACGTAAGATCCATGAAAACCTCGAATAGAGAAATTAAGCTTCTACAAACCTACCCTGACCAGATTTATATCACTCAAACAAATTCATCCACAAACTTACCCCGCATAGCATTCAAATCTTGAATATGGTTAGTAATTCAAGCAATATGCCTAAAACAATACAAAGGCTACCACTATATCTTCTTATTGATGTCAATATTATGAAAAATCTCATCCCTAAAGAAATAATTAAACAATTGAACTTACCAACATGCCTTGCTTAAACCCTTACAATTTGGAAGATCAATTCCTACCACACCAAATGTATACATATGATGCAGAGCCTAAACCATATCTTGCATTCACTATGTCCTTTGACTCAAAAATTCCTTATCTCAACCTCTAGCCTAAACACTCTTTTCTTGTATTCACATATTCAAAATTTGATCTCAATTCTTAATCTACACCTTGCTATCTAATGGTCTTGGTCAACTTATCTAGTGCATGATATGACATCATCTAAAAATGAGCATTAATAATATCAAGTAACAATGTTCTTACCTTGATGTAGACTACCCCGATTGTCCCTTAAGTGGCAAAGACTCTAATGTGTTTCCTTTTTGTTCCTCCGAGCTTGTCCTCACATCCCTGACCCCATAATTTGTGTTATAAACTTCTTAATGGCCATATGCACCCTCAAAGTTGGCTCTATACCAAAGGATCATCACTTACTTTGTTTTATACTCCATCATAGTCTTATATCGTTCAAATTGACATGGTCCTTCTCAATTAAATAGAATTCTCTCGTGGTTCAAGACTCTAAATTGTTTATTACTCACCTTACCAACCTCCACAGAGGTCTCTGTGGTCAATAATGGAAAAAGGTTCTAGATCCAAAATTACCTTAGTAAGGTTGTCTCAAGAGACCAATAGTCACTATTTAGCCCAATTAGGCCTCTATCAACACATTGCCAAGGATATCCTTGTTAAAAAACACTTTCAAAACTAAATAATAGGTTTTCCAATTCTCCTTTTACTCCTTTGAGCTATGTTGAAGATGCAGGCTTCACAATCAATAGAAATGACATTACCTTTGCAGAAAACACTATTTCTAAACCTTCCATGAATGTGGCCAAAATCATAAGGATTTCTCTCTCAAATTAGAAGGAATCAATTTAATTCTTTTTTGCAACCTCTTCACGACCTCAGACAAACATTTCTACCATTTTTTAGAATTTCCTATCGGTTTAAACTTGAGATAAAGGGTATTTTTATCACAAAATCCCTAGAGACAAGGTTTACCTAACCGTGTCAAGCTCGAGAGATGAAATTGAATGTTTCTTAATCAATTATTAATCTTTTTCAAATCTGAAAGCTTTAGAAGGATTAATAAGCTATATAGAATCTTCCCAAACCCCTAACTCTTTTTTAATAACCTTTACAAATGATCCTCAACTCGATTTGACAATGTTCAACCTTGAGCAGTCAAGACTAGATATCCTTCCTTTGGTGTTATTCGATCATGAATGAATTAGAGAGGGCATTCAAAGCACACTAACTATCCACTATTTAACAAGTCTAATGAATTCACTCGATTTGGAGTCACTACACCGCACAATTAGCATGTGATCAAACCGGTTTACTCATTTACAATTAAGCTTTGCTCTATTGACTTCAATAACTCACTTCTACTCACTTATTCATAATAAGGATTGTGTAATCACATTAGAACACAAGGAAAAATTTCATTAAAAAGATCAATTACGCAAGTATCTTACTTAGTCCACCACATGCAACCCGAATCCCGTCACAAATATCCAAAAGCACTATCTCGGTTCTTCAAGTTTCTTGGAGTCCTTTCTTCAATTACATTCGAATCATTCCCTCTAATAGTTACAAAGGGGTAATCATCTCTCTTGAAAATAAATTTTTCTTTCAAGCTAATTATTAAAAATGGAATCCTTCCCTTGTTTGTCAAATTGCACAAAATTCGACGAGCCTTTCTAAAAGGATAGAAATCCCATGATGATGCTTTCTAAACCATTATGGACCCATCAAGTCCATAAGAGGACTATTTTAACACAACTACATGAAAATTGATCCAATGAACACCAAGTTGCCAAGAAACAAACCAAAAGTGCTCACAAATTTGAATTTTTCACTTTTGGAGGGAAAGTTGAAATTCAAATTTGAACAAACCTAACACTAAGCTTAACATATAAAATGAAGTACAAAGACCTATGTCACATTCCTAGACACCTCTAAATCCTTAACAAGCCAAAACCGATTCTAGTATTCCTAAGTTGGTCCTTAGAGTGATGCCCCTGGATCATACTCCCAAGGGGAGAAAATAAGTCTTCCGAAGGTGGCATGCTTCATAAGCTAGTTTTTCTCCTTATTTCTTTATTTTCAATTGATTATAAGCTCAAGGTGCTCTGACTATATTCTTGGCTTCTTTCATCTTACTAGGTTGTACTATGCTCCCGATAAGTCTTCTCATCCTTGGATCGGTTAGATTTATGAGCAAAATGATTGTATTTGAACAACATATTGTCTTTTCCACCTCTTGATTGAATATATACACCTGATCCATGCTAATGTGTATTAGTTCTTGTTCTTTGACCGTCATACTGGGTTTGACACCTTTTAGTTCTTCATGATTCATTTCACCTTCAAGACTAAGAAATTGTACCTTTTTCTTGAGATATGTACCATCATATGACTTTTTCAACTCCACTTCATCTTTCACATGTACATAAACAACATTAGAAGAAAAACTATTTTGTAAAATATGAGTATCTCCTTTATGCTTGACCTTCATGTTCTCTTCTTGCTTGCTTTTCTTTTGTTCTTGCCTTCGTTGGTCTTCGGAGTTGTTTTATCATACTTTCCATGACTATGTTCCTACTTTGTAGGGTCTGATTGCTTCATGTCTATTTTATGTGTTGAGTTGTCCATCTTCTTGACTGTTTCTATTAGTTCACTACAGACTTTGTGCTCATCATGATATGCAGATCCATCCTCATTTTTCATACTTACTCTGCTTTGCATATTATTTTGGTATTCACCTTCTCCACTTAGCCATTCCCACATTTTCCTAACTGTACTATCTCTGTTCTCCATCCCTTCATCTTCATCCCTCTACTGAAAAGAGTGTTTTCAACCCCATGAACATCACTCTTGACTGCTCTTCATAATGTGCTTGCTTATCTTTCAATGGATTCAAGGTATGCTTAATCCCATCCTTCACAAATGTGTATGTATTTTCCCATCCATCATGGATGACTTTTTTATCAAATTGCCATGGTCTTCCCAACAGAAGATGACATGCATCCATGGGAAATATATCACAAAAACCTTATCATGATACCTACCAACTTGAAAATCAACCAAACACTGTTGATTTACCAATATCCGATGATCTTTCGAATCCAATACCTCTTGTAAGGATGAGGATGCTTCATTCTTTTCAATTTTAACTTCTCAACCATCTTAGTAGACACTAAGTTATTAGTACTACCATTATCTATGATGATTTTGCAACACTTACCTTTTGCCTTGCATATAGTTTTGAACAATGTTCTTCTCTGAATTGGTTCTTCACTCTTTTTTTTGAACTCATTAGCACTCTCCTCATTATTATTGCTTCTCCAGTTTCAGGTTCTTCTCCTTGAGTCACTGAACCCACACTTTCTTTTTCTTCACCTTCCACAACCTGATTTCTTGTTTCTCTTCTATTGTTGCTTATTTGTGAATTCTTTGGGCACTGATATGCCTTATGACCTGCATACCTATTACATTGAAAACATCTTCCTATGAATTCTACTCTCCTCCATTCATACTTACTTCTCATAGCACCTTGTGCTTGCAAACTAGTCTCTTTACTTGCTTGTCTTTGCTCTTGTTGTTGTTCTTTGTTTACTTGTTTCCCTTTACCTCTGATTTCCTTTCCTTTGTACCCTCTAATATCTTGAATTTTCCTTCTATTCATCTTATCTTCATCCTTCAATGCCAACTGATAACACTCTTCCAATGTTCTAGGACTAGCAAGGCTTAGTTCATCCTGTATATTGTACCTTAACCCATTAAGATACCTAGCAATTTTGTCCACATTATCTTGCATATGACCTGATTTGATGCTCAACTTATAAAATTATTCAGTATATTCTTTCACACTCAACTCTTTTGCCTCAAATTTTGAAGTTCTCTATACAAACTAGTCATGTAATCACTAGGAAAAAACTTACCTTTCAGTTTTGCTATCATTCTATCCCATGACTTGATTTTGGCTTTGTTCTTCTTTCTCCTCTCCTCTTGAATATAATCCCACTAGAGAGATGCATGACCCTTGAGATTTGTTCTGGAAAATGTTACTTGTTGGTCTTTAGGCACATTTTCAAAATCTAAGTATTTATCCAACTCTGCTATCCAATCAAGAAGTTCTTTTCTATTCAAGTTGCCACCATACAATGCTAATTCCAATTTGAGCTTGGATCCTTCACTTTTAACTACCTTTGACAACCTTTTAAGTCTCATCTCTTCCTCGTCTCTCTCTTCTTCTATCGTTGGTGGTCCTTGAACCACTTCTTCTTCCCTATCACTCAAGTCTTATGTTTATACTCCCTCCTCCGACTAACATCCACCTCGCAAGCCTAACATCATAGCTATCCCTCATATTCCTTAGTTTCGAAGGACGACTTCACCCATTTGTAAGGTAGTTGCTCTTTCTC
This sequence comes from Taxus wallichiana var. yunnanensis, assembly GCA_018340775.1. Classification (NCBI taxonomy): domain Eukaryota; kingdom Viridiplantae; phylum Streptophyta; class Pinopsida; order Cupressales; family Taxaceae; genus Taxus; species Taxus wallichiana. Next base: position 962,106,625 of record CM031240.1, read on the forward strand.
TATCTGCACTTTGCTCTCTTTCCTACCTGGATTTCTTGTTGGATTCCTTCTTGGTGGCATCTTACTTCATTGCTATAACTTATCTCACTTTCTTAACCTTCTAGATTCTTTAACTTCCCAAGAATTGAGCAACATCACTCGAAAATGATGCAAAGCCTAAACCATATCATGCATTTACTATGTCCTTTGACTCAAAACTTCCTCATCTCTCGCCTCTACCCACTTAAACACTATTTTCTTGTATTCACATATTCAACTTTTGATCTTAATTCTTGATCTACACCTTGTTATCTAATTGATCTACACCTTGTTATCTAATGGTCTTGGTCAACTTCTCTAGTGCATGTTATGACATCATCTAAAAATGAGCATTAATAAGATTAAGTAAGAGTGCTCTTACCTTGATTGCAAACTACCCCGATTGGCCCGAGTGGCAAAGACTCTAATGTGCTTCATTTTTGTTCCTCCAAGCTTGTCCTCGCATCCCGACCCCATATTGTGTTATAAACTTTGTCGTGGCCATATGCACCCTTAAAGCTAGCTCTTTACCAAGGATCATCACTTGTTATGTTTTATACTCCACACTCTTATATAGTTCAAATTGACATAGTCCTTCTCGATTAAATATAATTATAAGTGGTTCAATACTCTAAATTGTTTTGTAGTCACCTTACCAACCTCCACAGAGGTTTGTGGTCAATAATGGAAAAGGTTCTAGATCCAAACTTACCATAGTAAACGTCCGTCTTCAAGACCAATTGTAACACCCATAAAAATAGGTCACGAACCCAAAATCAAACAAAGGTAATAATAGAAAAATTATGGAATATTTTTTTTTATTAAAGGGAAAGAAGGCGATGATAAGGCCAACCTTCGGTTTCAAACGGTCACCACAAAAATACTTAAATAATATTATTATACAAAGAAATGATTTAATCTATGGTTAGGTTTAAAACATTTTATCAATTAATTTAATACATAGGTTTCTAAGGTTATGCAATAATTTAATAATTAAAGACCAAGTCTAAAACAACCCTTTCATTTACACAAGGCTAATTATTTAATTCTCTAATATAAAAGTAGTCTAAACTAATAAGGGAATAGTTTATTTAAATTAAATCAAAATAAAATCAATAACTTAATTAACTTTCAAACCACACAAGTGGCCCCATTCAAAAGAAGACCCATGTGATCAAATGATGATCTCACCTACTTTCACCTAATATTTGTAGGAGACATTTTGGGCCATTGGATGAAGGGATTTCAAATCAACCCTAAAATTTCTAAGGAAGACTTTTATTCATTTCTTTTACTCATTTCACTCATTTTTGGTTTTGTAGGTTAAGGGAAGATGGAAGAGGAGGAAGCCATGGGAGAGGGGAAGAAAGCTTGGGGATGGATATACACATCCCAAATCCATATTATATTAATTTTCTATTTCCATTCTACCCTATTCAAGGGTTTGTAAATTTCATGATTTGTTATAAATTTGTTTCCAATAAAATACCCATTTGGGTAAATTTCATTTATCCAAAAGATCTACTTGTTTTGTAGAATTTCTACTTCTTTCATTTTTCTTAGTAAATAGATACACACAATAAACATCTTTTTTTATATAAAAAAAATAAGTACATTTATTTATACATATATACACTTGTGTGTGTGTGTGTGTGTATATAATTAGATGTATTGATTTATAAGGAGTCATAGTTTAGGAATACTACAGATTGTGTTAAAAGCATGAATGGCCGCATCAAGAAACAAGTTTAAATGTGTTTGGTGGGGGCTCAACCCCCACCGCATTTCTTTGATGATATAGTTGGTGGGTGGGGGAGGAGGCACCGCCCCAACCCAACCCATATTACGCCCACCCCCAACCCACTAACTAAACAATAACAACAACAATCCAATCGGCCAAAAACAAATCAACGGTCATTTCCTTACTTAGCCGCATCATTTTTTTTTTGTTTTATTAAAATAAAATATATATATATATATATATATATATATATATATATATATATATATATATATATATATCAATTTGTCTTTTTGTTATTAAACAAATATTTCTAATAAAGTTAATAGATATAAATATAATAATAAATTTATACAATAATTACTTTTTTAATTACAAATGTGTGTGTGTGTATATATTCTTGTGATTTGATTTATTTAGATAACCAAAAGTAGGTCATATAGAGTAAGATAAAAATCAAGCAAGGGATATAAAATTTTCTACTATTCATAGGAGAATGATAATTGTTCAAACTACTAGTATTACTTATTAATTTCAAAATAATTTGCAAGGAGGTAATAGGTATGTTTTGTTTTTCTCCTTCCATCTTTTTTTTTATTTCCATCAAATATTATTATCTTTTCCTTATACATGACTAAAATACATTTATAACTTAAATCTTTCAATGTATCCTCCATTCAATAAAATAAGAGTGAATATTCCTTTCCTATTTCACTAATTAATTGGCTACCATCTCATAAAGTAAGTGCAATATAACATGATTCTCATTTCTTTCAAAATGAAGTCTATCAACTTTACAATAATTTTAGAAATGAAAGTATATCACATTTGAAAACAATGAACTACTTGAATTAAAAGAATGCATATCCAATTCAACTATATTCAAATCTTCCTTTCACCAAGATAAAGTAAAACTTGATAATTTCCTTTAACATAACTAACACATTTAAAATTTTAAGTCTCTTAAACAAGCACTCATAAAGGGAGTTTACAAGATCAATGGATTTCCAACTAGTAATATGGTTCCCTTCCAAGCTTACAAATCTTACAATCATCCACACAAAGTGGGAATAAAATAGAAAATGAGTAAATTACAACAAGGCTATCAATAAGCTAAATTTCAAGTCTCCAATATGCATGTCTTCTTCACCATGGTAGCTCCAAAACTTGATTTCTATCAACTTCACAATGGGATCACAAAACAAGGAAGGGGGAGTAGAAAACGCTCTCCGCCCAACCTTAAATCTATTAAGAGGAGAATACATCCCCTTAATGGCCCCCAAGCCCCAACCAAGGAACCATGAGGAGCATTGAGCAACAATGACAACTTCCAACAAAGTGGCTTCACAACAACACACATACAAGACTTTCAACTCAACCAAGACAACACATTCAACAAGTTTACACATTCACAACAATACAAAGGTTTGAAGATCAAACCAAATAGAGCAAGGGTTATGGGAGACCACCTCCTTATGCCTCCCAAGTGAAGTGGGAGTCTTACCCTAAGCCTCCAAGTGCACAAAAGATCACACAAAACCCTTATCTCTCCCTTGCAAACATGCAACAAAACCATGAATTCATTTTCACTCCCCATAGGTAAGACTCCCATTCACCCTCCCTCCAAATGCATGCCTCACAAAACTCCCTTTTCCCTCCCCAATGGTTCCATAAGCCCTTCTCCCACACCCAATCTTAAAGCCTACTACCCAACCAACATACAAACCATTTTCACAAAACAATAATTTTAACAAGCACAACATTGCATACAAACAAGCAAAATAACATAATAACAATGGTGGAGAGAATACCTCTCCATCAAGTTCCAAGAAAATTCCACAAGTCTCTTCAATTTCAAGCCAAACAATTTTCAAGCACTCCAAAAAGCTCCAATTCCAAAAGTACACAAGAAGAGAAAAGAACACGTAACTCCTATTCCAACCAAAAATCACCAATAAATAGAAATAGAATGTGAGGATGATGAGATGACTCCATGTAGGATGACACTTCATCATTCCTCCATCCCCACACTCAAGTCAACACACCAAGACCAATAAAATCAATGCATATACAAAGACTATGACAACCCACATGGCTCAAAACTTGAACACCATGTTTTCAAAGGACCTAATAAATTGGGTTAGAAAGAAAATGCAATAATTTTCCTTCTTTTACACTAAAAAATGGACAAAGAAGTCAAAAATCAGCTTCTCAACCCATAGGTAGGGTTGTTAGGTCAATTTAAAAGGCATGAGACAAGTCTTGCTTGTCCCACAAGCCTCCAAAAATGTCCCTAAGTCAAACTCTGAATTTTGAACTTGGGGTGGAGTAAAACACTCCTAAATCAACATAAATTTTACTTACACAAGGACTACCAAATATCATCATAACTATTTGTCACATCTCTAATTTGGTTAACTAAAATAAGAAGGTTTAAACTTAATTAACACACATTTACAACATGCTAATAAAGTGACCAAATTTCTAAATTTTAAATACACAAAACATAAATAAAGCACATACAAAAATTAAAGAAAGGGAACACAATTCACCCCATGGCCACACATGTGAAGTCACCCCCATGGGAGACCTCCAAACTAAACATGCAAAACACCACACTAAACAACATTACACAAGTTGTCAAATTTGGCCTCGTTGCTCAACACCCGACATCCTTCCGTGGTTGGTCTCCTATCCCCTTCGATGTATGTATGTGATAAAAGAAATCGCAAACAACAAAATACCTCTCTACGGCCTTTTGGTAGTGTTAACAACATCAAGACAATATCATATAAAATAAACATTCATCATTTGACATTAGCAAATTCTATTATCCATCAATATATCAAAATCTAACCCTAACATCTATGAGATCACAATTCTACTCAAAACATCCCAAAACATAACATGTCAGTATAACATTCACATCATGAAAATCAACATATATCGAGTTGTCTAACATCACTATCTAATGCATCATAATAAAGCATAAACATCATAATGTGAATAGTCCAAATATCAGTGAAATATATCATCTACTGATCAATGTATCATAATCAAAATGTCTAAATATCAGTCCAATAATATCAATATCAAGATGAAACAGTGTCGAAGAGGAGTGGACACTACATCATGAAAATCAACATATATCGAGTTGTCTAACATCATTATCTAATGCATCATAATAAAACTTAAACATCATAATGTCAATAGTCTAAATATCGGTGAAATCTATCATCTACCGATCGATCAATGTATCATAATCAAAATGTCAAACATCAGTCCAATAATATCAATATCAAGAGGAAACAATGTCGAAGAAGAGTGGCCTCTACCCACTTAAACACTTTTTTCTTGTATTCACATACTCAACTTTTGATCTTGATTCTTGATCTATACCTTGCTATCTAATGGTCTTGGTCAACTTCTCTAGTGCATGCTATGACATCATCTTAAAATGAGCATTAATAAGATTAAGTAAGAGTGCTTTTACCTTGATTGAGGCGCCTTGATTTGGCCCTTGAGTGGCAAAGACTTTAATGTGCTTCCTTTTTGTTCCTCCAAGCTTGTCCTCGCATCCCTGACCCCATACTTTGTGTTATAAACTTTGTCGTGGCCATATGCACCCTCAAAGCTAGCTCTTTACCAAGGATCATCACTTGTTATGTTTTATACTCCACACTCTTATATAATTCAAATTGACATAGTCCTTCTCGATTAAATATAATTCTAAATGGTTCAAGACTCTAAATTGTTTTGTAGTCACCTAACCAACCTCCTAGAGGTTTGTGGTCAATAATGGAAAAAGGTTCTAGATTCAAACTTACCTTAAGTACGTTTGTCTTGAAGACCAATAGTCACCATTTAGCCCAATTAGGCCTCTATCAACACACCGCCGGTGATATCATTTTCAAACAAGCACTTTCAAAGCTAAATAAGAGATTTTCCAATTCCCCTTTTACTCCTTTGAGCTATGTTGAAGATCGCATGGCTTCACAATCAATAGAAATGACATTACCTTTGCAAAACACTGATATTTCTAAACCTTCCACGATTGTGGCAGAAAACTATCAAGGATTTCTCTCTCAACTTAGAAGGAATCAATTTAATTCTTTTTGCAACCTCTTCACGACCTCAATACGAGACATTTTAACCAATTTTTAGAATTTTCTATCAATTTAAACTTGAAATAAAGGGTTTTTTTCCGCCAAAACCCTAGAGACATGGTTTACCTAACTATGCCAAGCCCGAGAGATGAAATTGAATGGTTCTTACTCAATTCTTAATCTTTTTCAAATCTGTGAGCTTTAGAAGGATGAATAAGCTCTATAGAAGCCTCCCAAAGCCCTAACTCTCAACAACCTTTACAAATGATCCTCAACTCAATTTGGAGTTGTTCAACCTTTCATAGTACCCTATTCATTTTGTCAATACTAGAGACCCTTCCTTTGGTGTTATTCAATCATGAATGAATTAGAGAGGGCATTCAAAGCACACTACCTATCCACTATTTAACAAGTCCAATGAATTCACTCGATTTGAAGTCACTACACCGCATAGTTAGCATGTGATCAAACCAATTTAGTCATTTATCCTTAAGCTTTGTTCTATTGACTTCAATAACTCACTTCTACGCACTTAGTCATATTAAGAATTGTGTAATCACATTAGAACACAAGAAAAACTTTCATTAAAAAGATCAATTACACTTATCTTACTCCACATACAACTGAAATCCTCATTACAAATAGCCGGAAAGCACTATCTCGGTTCTTTAAGCTTCTTGGAGTCCTTTCTTTAGTTACATTTGAATCATTCCCTCTCTTGAGCTAAAGGGGGTAATCATCTCTCTTGAAAATCCGTTTTCTTTTAGGCTAATAGCCCTTGTTTACCAACTTGCACAAAATTTTGACGAGTCTTTCCCAAAGGCTAGAAATCCCATGATGATGCTTTCTAAACCATTATGGACCTAAGTCCCTAAGAGGACTATTTTAACATAACTACATGAAAACTGCTCCAAGGAACACCAAGTTGCCGTGAAACACACCAAAAGTGCTCACATATTTGATTTTTTTCACTTTTGGAGGAATAGTTGAAATTCAAAGAACAAACCGACACTAAGCTTAATATATCAAATGCAGTACAAAGACTGTGACACATTCCTAACCACTCCTAGACACCTCTAACACCTTAAGAAACCAAAAGCGATTCTAGCATTCCTCAGTTGGCCCTTGAAGTGATGCCCCTATATCAAGATATCACTCCCCAATATTGTTTCTCACATGTATCCATCCTTTTGAAGACTAGCTAGTTTATGATGAAACGCCAATTAATGCTTGTGACATAATCCTTGTGCATGCATACATGGACAACCACCAAAATGTATACAATGTCAATCCTCAAAGTATCATCATATCAATAGGTTGCAGGAGATACTATTGTTCCAAATGAATCCAATCCACACTCGAAGCATAGTCCTCGAAAGGTTGTGACACAATCACCTCTTACAACCACAACCTCCACCACAAAGAAAAAGATCAAATTCTATAAACCATGTAGACCTAGAACTTTTCTATATTGGTTTTACAAAGTTGTCAATGCAAGTCGAAACAAACACCAAGGCCACTCTTTTCATTAGGACACATAATTCCTAGACTTACACAATCAAAACAATTCCTCCTCTTGATAGGGCAATTGATATGCACACAACCATGCCACAACACACTCTTCCCTTGGTGTTTTGGTAAGTGGTGTAGCTACTTGTATCACACACCCCATATACAATCCTAATATGTGTCACGCAACTCAAAAGACTACATTGCTCCCTTCACACATTGGAGTGGAGGTTTAAAATGTGTCAAGCACATAACCTTTGCAAAGTTCAAACACATGCATTATGTCACTAAATTTTTATGATTAATCTTCGTGCCATTTCACACTTCACATTTTGCACAAAATAATGTGCATGCAACTTGCATGACACTACACTAATACATGTCATGTGCATATAACTTTGTCACGTCAACTATTTGTGCAACACCTCCAAACACATTCCATAAGACATCTAGATTACATATCAACTACGTGACCACCGAAACACCATTCTATGTCATGCCATAAGGCACCCCCAATTCTAAGATTATGCCAATACATCTATCGATATACCACACTCCTAACATCCAAGCCACATATAATCATTAGAAGCTTAAAAGTCACGCATGGAAACCATAGTTCAGCTCTCATAAGTGGTCCTTCATACCTTTAAAGATTTATGATAAATGTCCACAAATTTGTAACATACCACACTCCTAACATCCAAGCCACATATAATCATTAGAAGCTTAAGAGTCACGCATGGAAACCCACGTTCAGCTCTCATAAGTGTCCTTCATACATTTAAAGATTTATGATATATGTCCACAAATTTGTAACATTATATAACAAGCAAATGGTAGAGACTAAGCAATCATACATTTCCCTCGAGAGTGCGACAAGTATACAATGCACATATTAACGCAACAAAAATAAAATACACCCACATGCATAAACCACATCTAAATTCTAATTTAGAAAGTTGTCTTGAGAACATAACGTAATTCTCTCAAATCTAATTCCTCTTATTAATAAGTTAAACTAGATTTATTGTTCTCTATTTTTGACGAGGATCGAGATCATCAGATACACTACATAATACATAAACTAGTATTAAATGTATGTGATGCATATCCACTACCTCTTAACTGATCCTTAAAGCATCATAGAACAATAAGCTAGTATAACTACAACTAACTAATTAGCGTGATGTATTATCCACTTTCTCTAACCGACCCTTTGAGCATCATATAACAATATGCCAGTTTAACAAACTGATCCTCATCAAAGAACAATAAGCTACGTTTAACCAGCAGCCAATTGTTCCATATTATCTCCAATTGCATCAACGTCTGCACTTAGTTTAGGCGTGTTATTCTTTACGTCTCCAATTTACAAAGCTTCTATATGATCATATTCTAGTCTGTCTGTTCACTTTGGTTTCGACTTCATATATCTAGTCAAACTTTGCATGGTCATTAACTACTAATCCAACAATTTCAATCAGCACTCATTTGAACAAGGTTAAATGTGTTTTAAAGCGTTGAAGGGCATTGCTGACAACTACCTCTTAATAGCCAACGAGCAAAGAAGAAAAAGATAGAAATAAAAAACTAGCTGAAGATTGTTCTTCATTTTTGCTCCCCATTACTCAAATGCATTTCTCGCTCTGATGATGTGAAACTAACTCAAACATCAGAACCTAAGCAACTCACACTAGAACTCAGAAAATACAGGTCACGTAGTGTCCTGCTTTAAACACAGCATTTGTTTGACGGCCAAGCCAATTGTCGGTGGTGAAGCAGCCAATTACAAAAGCCTAAAACCTGTACGACTGTTTACCTTAAAGTATAATGCACACTACTAATGCATGGCCACAATTTAAGATATTTTTACATACAAAAGAAATCGCCTCAGGAATCTGCTCTCCAAGAACTGTGCCTAGAACTTTGCCTTCTGTTTAGGACCCTTTAACGTCATAAAACAAGCAAATTAGTTTGAGTTCTTGATTGAAACCACAACAATGATTAAAAGACTAACAATGCTATCAACAAGTGTCATATTCAAAACTATAAGCATGCCATGTACCAAAACTGTAAGCAAACCAAAATGAACCAAAAGGCACAAGCCTGCATATGTTCAATGATCCTAGATAATACATGTATAGAAAACTATAAGAAGACGACACTACAAATGTAGACAACCCGTATGCTCTCTCTAACATAACATAAAACTTTGGATTGTCAGTATGATACTAAATGTGTGCCTCATTCTGAACTGTGTCAAATTTGCAGCAAATGTTTGATCAGTATTTTTGAACCGTGGTGTGTCATAACAATGAGGCAATTTTTGGGCGTACCAACCCAGAACAATTGGTCTGTATGAAGTATGCACAGACATTTGAGTGTTGTTTATTGCAAGGTCAGAGATATCCTAGATATCTTGCTTGCAATTATTTTGTACAGACATTTGAGTGTTGTTTATTGCAAGGTCAGAGATATCCTAGATATCTCACTTGCAATTATTTTGTATAGACCAATTATTCTAGGTTGGTACGCCCAAAAATTGCCTCATTGTTATGACACACCACGGTTCAAAAATACTGATCAAACATTAATGCAAATTTGACACAGTTCAGTATGATACAAAATTTGCAGTAAATGTTTGATTGGTATTTTTGAATCGTAGTGTGTCATAACAATGAGGCAATTTTTGTGCATACCAACCCAGAATAATTGGTCTGTACAAAATAATTGCACAGCAAGATATCTAGGATATCTCCGACCTTGCAATAAATAACACTCAAATGTCTGTGCATACTTCATATCCTCAAAATTAGCTCTTCTATCTACATATTCGCCAGATCAAAACTCCACTGCCATCTTTTCCTGAATGTATACTACACCATCGAAAGGACATCAACCTTGACTGACTTCAAAGTAATGTGCTGACCATAACTATGTTTGAATATCAGGTGACCAGTTACCTGTTTCCCATAACACAAATGTGACGTAAGCACTTGCATTTAAACACTTAAAAACTCACTTCGTAACTAGGAGCAAATACAAATCAACTGGTATAATTTCATCTCTCTCTCAAACAAAAAGTAGTATAAGTTGTTCAATAAAATAATGAAATTCAGAAACCCAACAGCCTTTAAGAGTGCAAATTCCCATATGCATGCTCAATCAACATTCCTGAATTGATTTGTTGACTTATGTATATGATTACATAATGACAAACAAATGTTATTCATTTTATGGCACTTTTCATCACAAACTAATCTCTCCACAACATGTTCACTTGAAGATGAAGGTCATAGCTACTGTCAATTTTACCAACATTCAAACACACACAAAATGCAGGCAAGTTAAACATCCACCCATCAAGTGACTCACTTAATAATGCAGGTGGGATCTCTATCTATTAAACAGCTTACACAGATTATAAGAAAGTGTCTTCGTGGTTTTGTATTTCAACAGCAACTCTAAAATGTTACAAACCCATTTAAATCAAAAAATCAGAACGCTGTTAGCAAGGCAAATTCCAATATAATTTTTCTGATAAGGCAAATCAGGGCTGCAGTTATACTTCAGATTTCATAAAGATGCCTGTGGCAGATAGTTCAGCATCAAAAACTAGCAATCTCAAAAGGTTTGTGTGAACTGCAAAAGAGAACAACACTTCTAAGTCATATCAAAACAACAGCTGAGATATTGACTCCTAAAATACAAGCTCTGTTCAACAAAAGCAACCTCAGCTGTGCAAATCTATGCTCTCAACTCTGCAATCAAATAGCAAAAAAATCCTTCCAGGATTATCTCAAAGTTACAGTAAATCATTGGCTCTTTGCAAAGTTACAAGGTGCCTTTCTAATTGCATCGTAAGATACATGGATCTACCAGTATTTTGCTCAAACTTCAATAGACAGGTGTATCCTACAGAATGCAATTACTTAGGCAGCTTTGCCCCATGAGAAAGAAAAAATAATTCTGTTGCCTACATATATATGCAGCCCGCTGCCAGATAATAGTAAATATAGTAAAAAGAATTTGCTACCCCCTTTGAAAACTGATTTTCTGATTTTCTTTACATATATATTGTGTGTGTATCCGTCTTTCATTATCCTGACATATTTGCACACTCTTCAACAAGCATTTATCTCGTGCATCATTAGTGCAAACTATATCATACCAATCATCATTGGATGTAAACAACATACCAGTAGAGCAGATTTCTTCCGTCTTCATCATCATTCAAATAGTTGGTTGCTGAAGTATATTCAAAAATTATCATATACAAAATGTTAGATCATTCTGCCAAAGCTTCCCACAAAACTTCCTGTCTGGAAAAATAATATTTTCTTTATGCTCCTTCAACTCCCTGGAAAGGACAGATTTGACAGACAGAAGCTCATTATTAGATATGTACAATCAAAGTGAGCTCTCTAAAGCAACTTGACTAGATAAACTTTTTGCTTCTTGATCAGAAGCTACTGCCAACCCCCGAAGCATTTTCATGACCTCCACAGTATCTTCTAAGTAATATTTTGCTTTGCTTGGTTTCTGTCCAACAGTACATGCAAATACTTCAGCTTTAGAAGACATAGATTGTTTTGCCATGGCACTTGCAATGCTCTCAAACATATCTTCATCAGATCTGTCATCACCAATGCACATAACAAAATCTGGTGGCTTTCCTCTTTCAACCATCTTTGACAGGAGCCGTTCTGCCACCAAACCCTTGCTAATACCCTGTACATCCATTAATAAGAAGTATGTAAACAACATTTCTACTGCTTATATTTGCATATACAATACATAGTTGTTTCTGCTGCTTATGTTTGCATATACAATACATAAATAACCAAACAGAAACAAACTGAATGCTTACAAACTTATCTTCATACCTGGGGTTTAACTTCAACAATATGTTGGCCACTTTTGACTTCAACGGGCTCATTGGCAAGCACACTCTCAAGATGATCTAAAAGCTCCTTGGCCTGACAAGATCCAAAATCTGGATCTGCATCCTGATGATGCCAAACCAAAGCACTGTCTTTCTCTTCTATGGCAGATCCATCGGTAGTCTCCGTATACAATTTCATGACAGGCTTTGCAATTTTCATCCAATCAAAATCTGTGGTTGGTAAAGTGTTCTCCCATTCTGAATCTTTACTCCACCTGAGTCATATGAGTGCAGTGAATAATTTCACGTCAATACATATGTCCACCAGTCTAGCACTGATAATGCATTAGAACCCAAATATATTGTTCGATACTTTCAGCAAATAAAATATAAAATTCTTGCAAAGAAAAAGATAAAAACCCTTGAAGGTGTTCGGAGATAACCTTGTGAAGTAACCATGCTCTGCTGCAATTCCTAGCTTATGGCACGGAGAAAACCATTCACTCAAAGATTGCCGACCTCTTCCACTAACAATAAAGACTACATTTTTAGGATCATTGCATAAGCTGTTTATAACAGATATGACATCTCCACTGGGTGTTTTGATGATAGAAGTCTGAGGCATCATAGTACCATCATAATCCAGTAAAATTGCCCTCCTGTTGGTCCTCTTGTATGCAGAAACTATATGCTCAATAGAAAGCTTTCTAAAGTTTGGACCAAGTGATACAACCCTGAAACCCAATCCAAATCCAATTCCCCAACACCTTCTATTATAGTAATCTCCACAAGCTCTTGCCAGATCTTGCTCAAAACTCCGAGCCCAATAATTCACGTCATGTGTACTCACATACCTGTAATGCTTTTCATGGCGCAATTGCTGCTCAGCCACAGGTATGGTGAGAGCAACATTGATGGCCTCAGCAACTGCTTCTATGTTCCATGGATTGACCCTGATAGCCCCGCTGAGAGAAGGGGAGCAGCCTATAAACTCAGACACAACTAGCATGCTCTTCTTTGGAATACCAGAATTTAATCCTAGTGTTTCGTCTAAATCGGGGCAACCCTGCCTGCAGCAAACATACTCATAAGGGGTGAGATTCATCCCATCTCTTACAGCATTGACGACACAACATTCAGCAATCACATAGAAAGCATATCTCTCATACAACGGAACAGCTCTGTCTATGAGCACAACAGGTTTATAGCCTGTAAATCCAAAAGTTTCATTTATTCTATTGGTTGTTAGGTAGGTCTCGTTCTGAATTTCTTGGACATCCTTTCCCCTACCCCTTGCAGGATTTGCAATCTGCACTAAAACCACCTTTCCCCTCCACCCAGGATGTTGTATAAGCAGTTGTTCCATTGCCAATAGCTTCAAACTGATACCTTTGAATATATCCATGTCATCCACACCCAGTAATATTTTCTTTCCCTTAAACTCTTCTCTCAGCTGCCCAACTCTCAAAGCAGTGTCAGATAGATTTAGAACAGTTTCAAGCTGGGCCATATGAATACCACCCGGTAGAATCTTAATACCAACAGTGCGGCCATAGTAATCAAGCCCAATGTAGCCTCTCTTGGACTGGTAATCCAGACCAAGCATCCTACTACAGCACGAAAGGAAATGCCGGGCATAATCAAATGTATGGAAGCCAATTAAGTCTGCATTGAGAAGAGCCCTAAGAATTTCATCTCTAACAGGAAGAGTCCTGTAAATCTCTGATGATGGGAATGGACTGTGCAGAAAGAACCCGAGCTTTACTCTGTTAAATCGCTTCCTTAGGAATGTGGGCAGCACCATTAGATGGTAGTCATGAACCCAAACATAGTCATCTTCAGGGTTGATCACTTCCATCACCTTGTCCGCAAAGATCTTATTAGCAGAAACATATGCCTGCCAAAGAGATCGATCAAAACGTCCTCCATGATCTGGAGAAAGTGGTAGCATATAGTGAAAAAGAGGCCATAGCTGCTGCTTGCAAAACCCGTGGTAAAACTTGCTTTGAAGCTCAGGAGGCAAAAAAGTTGGAACACACTTAAAATTTTCTAAGAGATCCTGTGCAACATCATCTTGTTCCGATGGTTCTACCTCAACCTTTAAACAACCCACATAGACAACCTCAAGATCCTCAGATAGCCCATCCTTGAGCTGCAATAGCAGGGAATCCTCATCCCAACTGAAACACCAACTCTTACCTTCAGGATTTCTGCGAGCTCGCAAAGGAACTTGGTTAGCCACAATAATCATTCGCTGCATACAAATTGACGAGGGGGCGTCTGAGGTCACACTATTAGCATTATCATCATCAATTTATGATATTATCCCAGGCACAGTCATTACCCGGGGAAGTCGTCTCGGAGTCCGCCCAAAGTTAGGTATATCACCCGAAGCCAAATCTAAGAGGTTTGAATATGATCTGGACACCATGTTATCTTTAAAGTCCACCCTACATGAACTTCAATTATGATTATAAATAGTTTGTAAATGCACAATTTCCAGTCTGGGACAATTCACTACAAAAAAGAACACCTTCTGGGGTGACTCAACCAAACCTGCACTAGTTTTCAGGTCAAAAAGCTAAAGAAATTCTTAGTCTCTCCAAATGTTTATTTAGTTTTTTGTCACATGATGGAGCTGGGAATCATTCAGACTTTTCTATCAAAGAGCTGCTCGATCCAAGGCTGTAAGAAATCCCTGCAATTGGAAATAAAATGGAATATATAAGGCAATCCAGCAATTATATGTCCAACCCCGAAATCAAAATCTATACGATAGAAATTAAAAAAACCTCTATCCATAGGATGTAAAAGCATGACTAGGAAGACGCAACAATGTAGTTGCACAGACTTAAATGATGTGGTGAATTTAATTAGAATTTTTGAACAAGCCAAACCATAATACCTCCAGCATTCTGGCAACTCTATAACAGAAGAATTTGACTCGCTTATGTAAAAAAATGCTGAAGAATTTCTTCCACCTCAGAGTGTCGCCTCCTTTCAAAATTTATGATTTACCGCACAATCATTTGGGTAGTACCTAAAAACGTGAAAACTGGAAGAGGTCAACTTTTTCATCTCCCAAATGCCAATATCCAGAAACCTATCATCAGCCCTCGTAACAAAAATAGTTCGGAATTATTAATGCAGATTTTTTGAAAGCTATTAGAGAAATGATTCAGTCCCGATCTAAAGATAGGCTTAAGTTTTAACAATCCATGGAATAAGTATTTCCTTTATGGGAAACTTCAAAAATCCAGTTCAAAGAGAGAACAAAAATCTTGGTCTAGATTTTCACAACAAAAATGGCTGGGAAGCATGGTGTTCGAATAGACTCCAAGGAAGATGGAAGGCACCACATAATCGCTACCAGAGGCATAACTCCGAGCTTTGTGAACAATACTAAAATTATGCCATTTCATTTCTAGAGTTGTAAAGCTATGACCATGGGAATAATAACTAATAACAGGTTTTTCACGGATATTATTAACCAAAAATAGCACATAGATACAACAAACAACTACGCTGAAAATCCAGAAGAAATTTACAAACAAATTTGTGTGATTACTTATAGAAGGGTTATGAAACTTGGAAACAATGGTAGAGGCCAAATCCACGCTATGAGGTTCGATGCATACTATATAACAACATAAATGTCAAACCGTTAAATTATATGGAGATCAAAGCTATAGTGGCAACAGATAGCTCTACAAAAGCAATAGCAACAAAATATACTACTAGAAAAGCTTGAAACATCCCAAACAAATAAGAAGAGTAAAGCTCGGGGAAATTATTCATAAAGTCTGGGTAGAAAAACACAGGGCCAAAGAAATCCACCATTATTGGTTTTAAAAATGGAAACTCCTTCCACCATCACATTTTCTTTTAAATGAATCGCTATAAAATGAAATCGGGTACATTTAAGCAGATATTTGCGGGTAAGGTAATGTATAGCAAGAAAACCATATAAAGCCGGGAAAATTACTTTTAAACTTGGCCAACATTGAATATTCGAGAGCTACAACATTAAAAAAATGGGAGAAAACCCCAATCTCTCAACAAAAATAAAAATGAAAGCACTAATGTATTTCAAGATAGGACGCCAAAATCCAGAGGAGACTCAAATTTACCCTACAAACAATCAAATGAAGCCGAAATTTCTGTCAAACATAGAAAAGAATTAGGCTTATTTAGCGGAAAATCCAAGAGCAATAAAAAAATAGCACAAACGATTGTCGGACGAACTAAATTTTCACAAATATCCAGTAAAAACTTGTTTTTTCCTACCCTTGACAAATATAAAGGGAATAAACTCAGTTATCCTCCTTTCAACAAAGACAACGAGAAAAAACGCGATTTTACCTAATCTAGCTTCAAAATAATAATAATAACAAATAAATCCTGCGACGAAAAACGAAACAGAAACTAAACTTCGGAAAAAAGAGCAGAAACAAGCTTTGTTTTTCCCAGAACGAAAATACACTTGATATTTCGTATTTTTCACGAAAATAAATGATATAACACCTAAATCCTGCAAAACAAAATCAATGGAAATGGAATTTTCACAGAAAACCAAAAATAAACTCTAGTTTTTCGATCCTTTGGATATATAAACGAAAAAACCACGAAGAAAAAATAACAGAACTCAAATTTTGCTCCAAAAAATATATGAACCAAATCAAAAGGAGAAAGAAGCCGGAATTCTTACCAAAAATGCAGAAAAAGCTCCAAAACGAACGTTTTTTTACACGCTCAAAATGGATAGAATGGTTTTATAGGTTAAATATAGTCAAAATTTAAACATGATCTTTCAAATCCTCCGTAGAGTAACCGACATGCAGGCCTTGAAGGCTCTGAACGAAATTACAGCGATGCTCTAGCTGTAATCCTCGCAAACCCTAGCTGTAAACCCTGGTTGGGTCAAAACGGAGTTAACTCTCAACCCCGGGTGTCATAATTTTGTGTAGATATATACTGACGTGTATATCTAAAAGCGAGGATATTGTGTTTTTTTATTGTTTTTGGTTTTTCCGGCGTGTGAAAACGAAATTCTGCGAAGTGGATAAGGCCTCGGAAGCCGGCGAATCCGTCGTCGGGAATGTTGTCGGCAGTCAGCATGAGTGCCACGTGGCTTCGCCGGCGAGAGGGAAAAAACGGTAGTTTTCTTGCTAGCTGGCTGGCGGCGCCCCCACGCGCTTGCGCTCTGAGCGTGACAGCTAGGCAGGGATTTATTTAGGATTATCGTGCGTTGATTCGGTGGGTTAAGACGCTAATTAATAATTGCGACTTAACGTAGAGTTGTTGACGTGCGGTGTTTTTTTCTTCAGTTTTAAAAGTGCGAGCAACTTTAAGGGGGCCACTTTTGTGGATAAGCATTTGCCAACACAAATTCCATTGGGAGGAGGTTCCGTTCAAGGCTCCAACATTGACTTTGGTGTGATTGAATGGGGGTGGTGTCTAACATTCGGTAGTGTTTGTTTTGTTTTCTAGGGGAATTTATTCTCCTTCTAGAGGTACTCAGAGTATAAGTATTTTGGGTTAGTGGGTGGCTTCTCAAGAGAATTATAGGATTGGAAAACTAAAAGAAGCTTGTTCGGCTCATCAAAATAGTTTATAGATGTGAAGTCTAGGATAGTTACGTGTGAGATACAAAATGGAGACAAATCGAGAGACATTTAAAATATCGAATCACAAACATGTTCACAATTAAAACGTCAATTATGTGTGAATATCTCTTATTTGAAACAAGTACTTTTCCATAGGAGGTAGCAACAATGATTCGAATGATCGGTTACATTTAAAGAAGACACAAAATATGGAACCTCAATAGTGGCCCAGATTGATAGTAGAGGAAGAGCTAAATAGGAACAAGAATGTATTAATGAAACATAAACCAACAAATGGATGAGCAAATGAGGCATTAACATGGTAGAATGTCCTAAACACTAATGAGGAAATAAATATGTATGTGAAAGAAATTTAAGATAGCAATATGGACATAAAAATTGGGTGGAAAAAGAAAAACTATGTTAAAGAGTTTAATCCTACATGTGACTATGAAGAAAAGGCATACATATGTCTCTACATGAATAGAAGGCAAAAATGTTAAAGTACTAGTTGACATCATCTTAGATGTGAAATTTGGCAGTGAGTAATGCTTAAAGAAGAATGGGAAAATAGAACATGCATATTTTGTAATTAGAATGTGGTGGAGATAGAATGACACTACATCATGGAGTTTGCACCTCAGAACGACATCCGAACAAAAGATTAAAAATAACCTAAAAGTAAGAAATCTAACCGCCTTGTTTGAGAAAACAAGGCTTGACAAAATAACATTTTTTGATCAAGATTCATAATAGAATATCCAACATCATAAAAGGAATTAACATTCCAAAAACAGCAGCAACCTTGTGTCAAATAGCTACTTTTGTACATAACTCTCTATCTACTCCTTTCTCACAATATAATGGTTAATCGGTTGTGGGATGAGTATCATTGGGCACCAATTTTTGTTAAACAAAATAGAAAAAAATGGCTAAGTAGTTCTATTATAGTTTTATAAGGCACTTTGTTTTGGTGCAAATGCACATTTTTGCTAGTGAGTTTTGTTGATACTCACCTTCATGATTGGAAAGGAACCTAAAACCCATGCACGTGAAATACTTAAACGAAGGCCATAAATTGGCGTGCAATGTCTCAACAAAGCCTAGAAAAGCTCGTGTGCATGAGGAAATTAGGACATACTCAACAAGGTCCGCACATAAGAACTTATGTAGAACTCCAATTAAGAGGAAGTATAAGGGAAAGCCACAACCATTTTTGGGCCACGCATATCTTAAAATATATATCATTAATGCACTAAAACAAGGCAAAGGTGGTTCATTAATAAGGCACGGTTGGCACACTACAGTAAGGTGTAGGTAGTGCATTGATGAAGAAAAATTCCCAAGGAACTCGCACCTTCATGTGATGCAAAAGACAGGGAGTGGCGTCATTTTTCAATGCACGCCACCCTCCCGATTTAGGGATAGACTTTGTAAACATGGTTCAAGGACCAATATAAGAACCCATTAGTATAAATAATCTTGAAGGGTTTGTATAAAGTGTGGGATGAGTTAGGTTGACGTTGTATTATGTCATACAATGCATTTAATTAATAGTCTCCCAACTTCTAAAGCATAAGTATTATTTGAGAGATGAGTACAAGGATATTACTACAATGGTGTTCAATGTAATGGGGGTTTAAAACAATATATCAATTGATTGCAAGATTCTTATGATCATTCTTTATATGTGTATTGTGTAATCCGTTGTGTTAATATTGTTGTAATTTTTTTATTGATATTACCACTCCCACTAATCTAATTGTTTCCCGGTGAGTGAACTTTTGAAAGCAAACCAAGTAAATTTTGGTAACAACTCATCATTCATGCCAAACCCGACGAGGACCGGTCTTTTCCTTGTGCCTCGAGTGATTATGCCAAGAGCATGTTTGGTGTCATAGGTCATCACATCGACGTTGTAAGACCTTGTAGTGTGCAAAGTGGTAGGAAAGACTTGCACATAAAAGCCTAGTATAAACAACATAACCTAGGCATGCAACATTTTGGTTCCATTTTTAGGACCCATTGAATTATGTGGATATGACGAGGTTGGAGAACAATGTTCTATCTCACTCAGAACACATCGAGCATTGGTTAGATTGAGTAATATAAGTCTTTCACAAAAAGTGCCCCAATTACGGTATTGCTCACCAAGGACTTGGGTAGAGAGACAATTTTGTGACTCACTTTATGAAACTTTTTTTAGTGAGTTACCTGGTAATTATTACACTTGGTTGTTTATTTCTTGAAAAAAATATGAATATGAGGAAGAAGTATAGGTGGATACCAAAGTTGACTTGAAGGCTTATGCAACATGACATGATGTGGACACATATAGTAAACTTTTGGCGGAGAGGAGTGGTTCACGGCTACATGATAAAATACCACCTCTTTTATCACAAAAGAGGTGTCATGATAGAGTACTACCTCTTCTACTACATGCACTAATGAGGTGGAATACCACTTCTCCATGTGTCGGGTAGATCCTACAAAAGATAACTTCCTTTCGAGATCAAGAAATAAATGGTTGGCTTGGACATCAAAGCTTTCCACATGGAAAGCTACACTCCTACATGCATGAGTAGTGTAAGAGGTTAAGGGAGGGAATAAAAAGGTTACACTTTGACACGGATAGTTCAAATGAACACATGTTGAAGTGGCAACAATATAAAGAAGCACATGGAAAAACAATAGTTGAGAAGGGTCTACATTGGGAGAATGGCTCAACCTCAAGAATGGTCATGGACCCGAAATGGATGTGAATGACAAGAGGAAGAGCATAGCAATAAGGAATACCTTAGGGAAGATGAGATGTGTATTATAGTAGTATAATATTTAGAGGATAATGACATGTAGTGTACCGCCAACAAAATCCTTTCCCAACCTAAATCCCATGCTCATGTGTTGGATTTATTGATATTCATAATATAGTGATCAGAATAACTAACAATGAAGAAGAGTAAGAGAATGAGAAAGGGAAAGATGTATTAGAAAGAACATTCCCTTAAGTAATACAACAAGTTTCTCAATTCAAGCAACCAAGTAGGATTCCATTCACGTTCCTTAGAATATACTTGTTGCACATTATTTTGGAATGATGAATATTAGACAAACAAGTTGTTAGTGTAGGATATTCATTTTCCTTGTATTTGTTTATTTACTTGGAGCTTTCCTACACTCATGGGATATGCTTGCTTAGGTGTACACTTGACCACACTATTTTAGCTAGTGGTAATTACTACCCTTGACCAGTTCTCTATTGATTGGCTATTTCGGGTATGGAGGTTACCACTATTCTAGGTGGAGGTTGTCATTATTCTAGGAGGAGGTTACACATTCACCTCCTATATGTACATCACTTGCATCATTCTATTATGATCTAACTTGTTGAGTTGAGTTATTTTTGTTATTTGCATTTATCTCATTTCTATTATACTTGCAGCTACATGTGTGGTTGCTTTGTATTATCTTGGAACAATATGTGTCTCACATCTTGATTTGTGCATTCGATCGAATCAATATTCATGGACCTCATTCTACGATATGATGTCAAGGCATCTTCTCGGTTTTTTTGTATGTCCGATGTAACAAATATTGAATTTGTAAAACCCTAATTACAAAGTCACGTGTAATAAATAAAACATTAAAGTACATATCTAACCTAAGCAATAAGCTAGATAAAAATAAATCCCTAAGTGCAATAATGGGAATAAAAGACTTAGTTGATTTCGAAATAAATCTTGAAGTGTGATGGATTGGAAAATTGATGAACAGGAGGAGAAAATTGTCGAATCGTGTGCTCAAAGAAATTATAGAGTGTCGAATCTACCTCGGACTAGGTCCGGGGTGCCAGGCACCGGAGTCTGCTTACAGCGCGCGTGATCGCAAAAGACCTTAGAGACTAATTTTTCGCGTGTCACAAGATGGTCTCTCACCTTCGTTGTCTATCACCTGGATGATCATTCTATTCACATGTAACCTGCAAAGAGAGAGATAACTTGTAAAACCCCAAAACACATCAAATCCTAAAAAGAAAAATATGTAAATGGGGAGTTGAATGAACCCGGAGGTCACCCAAAAAAGTGAACTTATGACTAAGTGATGCACTACATTTCAGAATCAATGTAGTTCTTGTGAAGTGTGTGTGAAATCATGCCCTAGGAAGTTCTTGTGCAAGATGCACTTGATAATAACAATAACTAGATGTAACAATGTAAGTAGATGTGTGGATGACAAAATTAACTTCCCCTCTTATGCGTGTATGCAAAAAATACAGTCCCTTATCCCTTGAGTGAAGTTTATATGGATGCCTTGATGTTCTTAGAATGCATTTGCATGTAACCTTAGGCGGTGATAGTAGATGCTTAGAACTTGGTCCTTTATTATGGTGACATAGCTTTATATTTATATGATTCCCTTGTTTGAATTTTGTAATTGACAACTAAAAGGCCGACCCATAAGAAAACAATATGCCCAAAAGATAAAAGAGGCCCAAAAGAGGCGAGTAAGATATAAAGAGGTCGAGGGCACCCCGAGGGAACAAGGCCGTTGATTAAGCAAATATAGGAAATAAATGCATAATTCTAATTGCAATGTAGCAATAAAATTATTAAACAATTAAGTACAAAAAGTAACCCAAGCTAAACTAAGCTAGAAAATGTGAAACCCTAATTGCAAGGAAGGGATAAAATAACTTAGTTGTTTTGCAGAGATCCTGATGGTGCACAGAGTTGGAAAAATGGAAAATCCAAAGCACGGGCTTTTGCAATAAAGCTCAAAAATGTAGAGATGGTGGAATATGCTAGATTAGGGTGCTCTGAAGGGGCAAAGTGCGCCCTAGACTTGTTTTTGGGCACCTATGACTTCTAAAACCCTCATAAAACCTCCTTCACATGGTTGCAATTTGTTCATTTTCCTTCACCTTTTGTCACTAGTATGTCATATAATGATCACCGAGGTCGCTGATAACTTGCAATGAAAGATTGACCTACAAAACCCTCAAGAGTGCATCAAATCCCAAAAAGAAAAGAATGCAAATGAGGGGTCAGATTGTCCTCAGTTGTCAAATGAGTGAAATTACAACTAAGCGTTGCACTAAATTTTAGACCCAATGTAGTTCTAGGTGTGTGTGTGTGTGTAAAATTGTGCCCTAGGTGGCTCTTGTGCATGTCGCACTTGATAACGAGAAAGTAATGATGTAAGGAAATGTAATAGATGTGTGCATGGAATAAAATGAACTTCCCCTCCTATGAATTGTATGCAGAAGAATGTAGTCCCTTCCCCTTGAATGGATGTTAAGATGGATGCTCGAATGTTCTAAAATAGCCTTTAGATGCATCCTTAGGTTGTGATAGATAATGCTTAGTGCTTGGTCCTTTATTATGATCACATAACTTTATATTTATATGATTCCCTTGCTTGAATTTTGTAATTAACCCCGAAAATGCCAACTACCAAAAAGATAAGATGCTCAAACGGATAGAAAGGACCCAAAAGATGTGAACAAAGTACAAAGAGGTCAAGGGTGCCCAGAGGGGATGGGGTGCTTCAGCGCTGGTGTCTTGGTTGGGCATTAGTGTCCAAGATGAGAAATGTCGAGGTGTGAAAAGATAGAATGAGCTAGAAAGAGTGTAAGACCAAAAGTGGCAACAGAAAGAAAGAAAATATGGCCAAGGACATGGGTTAATTATTACTTTTCTTACTTAGGAATCATATGAATAGTAGTATGTAATTAGGACTAGATAATTACCCAAAGTGTGTGATTATGTCTACATTTGCCCCACTTTATGTTTTTGAGCAGATGCTCGATAACATAAAGTTGATAAGATATGTGTATATGATAACCGATATAGATTGATGATGAAAGCCTTCCAAGAGACAAGGAAAAGCACAGAGTGATAAAATGTGAACCGTGGAAACTAGAGAGGAGAAAGTGTAAAAAGTGATCATGATGATGACCCTAGGGTAGAAACACATGTGTAGATGTCACCATTTTACCTATTGTTGATGTCGATTGTTTTCGATGATGTTGTTGATGTTGGCTATCGCTTCACATAAGGATGGACCTACAAAAGAGAAAACCGATAAAGTAGTCAAATACACACATATATGATCAAAATGTAAAAAGTATGTAAGAAAGCATGTAAAATGTGAAAAAGGAACATGTGCACCTGATCCATAATGAGAAAAAAGTGTAGAAAGGATCCTAATGATGATGTAGAAGAATGAGTTTTTAGGCAATCTCACACCAGTTGCTTTGCTTTGCAAGTTTTTAGGTGATCTCACACTAAGACATGGAAGAAGTATAGGGAGAAAAGTCTAGGGTCATCCGCCAACCTTTAACTACTTCCCACAATGTAGAATACCAATGCAGATGGTGTGTAAAAATCTGATATAATTCAAACAATTCGATCCAATGCAAAAGTAGAAAATGCTTGTGTAGTGCATGCATGCCAAGTGCTAAGGACTGTGTGCCCTATAAAATCCATTGTGTGAAGTTCTATAAATTGTCTTTGAATTGACAAATGTTGTGTAACTCGCTCCCTTGTCATATACATTCAGAAGCGTTAGGGGTGCCCATGCACTACTATTATGGTCTAGATGATAGTGTATGTGTTGTGCTAAGGACCCAAGTCGATTCTGAGCCCTGTCTGTGATTGATGACTATAATGTACCGATACTCTTCTGTGTCAATCGTGATTGTATACTATTGTGTGGGGTGACCTGATTCAACTAAATGATCCTCCCTCATTTGGGTGCATGCGACGTCACTAAGGAGTATGCGGCCCAAAGGACGACTGACCGTTGTGTTGAAATTGTGCTCCATAGGGGGGAGTGTGCTTGGTAGAAACCAAGGCACATGCAAACAAAGTGTCTAGGAGACAAGTGTTAGTGCAAGAAAATAAAAACATGCATGTATAAGAAAAAATGTAAGATAAACAAACAAAGTGTGTAAGCTAAGACGCAGAAGACAATGTAAACACAAAAGAAGACAATGCCCACCATGAAAAGTGAGTTGTAAACTTGAGACATGACTCACGATGTTGCAAGACAATCAAGGCCAATGAAGCCAAAAGTAGACAATGTACACACAAGAAAAGGGAAAATCCCACAAACAATGGCAAATAGTGGAAGACAATAACAAACAAAGTAACGAACAACCATGGTGGAAAATATAATGCATAAAGCAAATGTTGCACATGAAGCACCTGTTAGCATGTTAGAGAGATAAAAAGTATGTCAAAGCGTGTATAATCTAATAAAGTAGTGTTCTATGAAAAATGAAACAATAACACCTATAGTGTACGAAATTGGATGCCCCCGAGAGATGTTGTGGGAATGGTAATAGGTATTGTGCTAAGCATCCATGCTACGTGTGTGGATCTGTAGAATCTGTGATCACAACTAGAAAGGAAAGTGAACGCGCATGTGTGTATGATAAAGATAATGACATACAAGATATTTATCTAGCATGTGTAATAAAGTGTACATGTAAAAGCGGAAGTAAACAAGAGTAGATACAACCATAATATGCAGCATGTTGTGGATGAGATGGAATGGAATGCAATGTGAGTGATAGGAGCTGCGTGCCCCCCGAGTGCATGCATGTAGATGAAGTGAAGTCATTTGTGCATGCTCCCTCAGTAGTTAAGAATGAACGGTAAAGTAAAAGTGCATCATCGAGAAATAGTTTGAATTGTGTGTACTAGAAAGATGTGATCATCCAAATGTAAAGCGTAGGGTGTGAACGTGTGGGTGAATGAGTGAGTAAGTAAACACGTGAGTGTGATGAGGTCCATTTGAGATATAGACCCTCAAAATGAGAGTATGACCGTGGAACTAGAGTGTGTCATAGGGTAATGAGCGCATCACATTAGAGTGGATGTAATAAATATGTGGCATGAATGTGTATAGTGAATAAGATGCAAAGTGTGTAGTAGAAGCTATGAGAGGAAGATGTCGTGCATGTTATATGAGATGTGCAATATGTAGTGTGATGAAGCAACACTAGAAAGATGTGTTGTAAATGCAAGTGTAAGATGTGTAATGTGGCCAAGTGATGAGAAGGGTGTGTTGTGAATGTATCAAGTGTGTGTGAGAATATGTGGTGTGTAGCATGATGTGTAGTGTGTATTATTTGAGGTTCATGTGTATAATATGCCCTCAACAATCAAGTGTGAACCAAAGCATGAGAGTGTGTCATCGGGTAATGACAAAGATCGATGTATCAATATCTATATGACATCAGAGGTAAAGTGATGAGAGAATAAGGTGTGTGTCACACTAGAGGCGTGGAAACAAGTGTAATGCCCCCAAGTGTGTGATGATAAGAGTGATCAAGTGACATTGTCTAAAAGATCATCATTTTCTTGATCGAAGCCAACTGGAGATGCATTGGAGACTTGATAAGCAATAGTATGAGGTGGATCATATAAAGATCCATTATGATGTAAGGTGTACATGGTCATTGCATACTCTTCATTAGTGAAAGGTGTTGGCGGACACCCGTGTGCATACCAATGAGTGATATTTTGTGAATAGTTAAGAGATGAATCATTACCAATAGAAACATGACCGAATGACATAGGAAAAGTTATAAAAGTGTGACTAGAGTCTAAAGTGCCCCCAATATAATCAAGCCAAGATTGCCCAAGCGTCAGTGGAGAAACACGCGGGGTATGTGTAATGAAGACTACTAAATGGAAAACATGAAGACCATAGGTGGTCGTAATGTGAACATATCCATGATAAAGATGAGGTGAGTGAGACGATGTAGGATATCATTGAGTGTCAAGCCAAGCCTAGTCAAGCCATCGTATGTACAAATAATATTAGAGAAAGTACAATCCAACAAAATATGATGCCAATAAGAATTATTGATGAAAAGCATGCATGTGAAAGGAAGTGGTATGGAAGCAGTTGCCCATGAGAAGGTGAAATGATGTCCAAAGTATGGACAAACCCTCGATAAAGTACCATAACATTAGTAAAGGAAGGAGTTTTGAATTTGTATTCACTAGGGCCATCGGCAACAAAAGTGTCATTGAAATATGAGTCATCGACATCGATAGGAGTGAAATTGAGATTGCATAATTTTTCATTAGTAAGTTCAACAATATTGACTTCGTCATCGAATCATTTGTGTTGGCATTGTCATGTTGTATAGTTGTGTCAAGGATATTGGTAGGAGGTGCACTAGATGTAGGAGTGAGAGGAGCCTCAATGAGTGGAGCAATAGTGTTTATAGGAGCAAACACTGTGGGTGAAATGATGGCAGTAGTATGAGTAGAAATAGTCAGAGAGCTTGGAGCGGTGAAAGAAGATTGTGAAGCACTGGATTGACCAATTTCATATGTATCAATACTATTATATGGAATAGGTTGTGATGGAGGAATAGGCATAATAGTAACAAGGTCTATGCGACAGAATTTGAATGGATCAGGGTCTACAATAATGGTATGTTCATAGCCATCATGTAGGAATTTGATGCATTGATGAATAGTGGATGGAACTACTTACATTACATGAATCCAAGATCTTCCTAATAAAATATTGAATTGAAATGAAGTATCGATAATGAAGAATTCTGTAGGGACAATCTTAGGCCCGAATTTGATATGTAATGTGATGGTTCCTAAGCATGTGCGGGTAGTTGAATCGTAGCCACGAATAAGAGTAGAATTCTTAGAAATTAGATTGTCTGTAATACCAAGTTGTTTTAGAAGAGAATGAGCACATAAATTAATGGCCAAGCCATTATCAATGAGTATGCACTTAATACAAGTGGTGCCAATAATAGCAGTGATAAGAAAAGGTGCACATGGATTGTCAAGAGCAAATGACGATATGTCCTCATTAGTAAATGATATAGCACGTGATAATTTTTTGAGAGACTAAATAAGGTGTGTGAATGCCACCAAAGAATTATCACTTTCAATGTGAATAGAATGAAGGGAGGCTTCTAATGTATGATGACAATTAGGTGCATTGTGTAATAATTCATAGAGAGATATTTTGGCCGATGTATTCTTAAGTTGTTCAATGATATCATAGCCCTTAGAAGTAGCAGGAGGAGCCATAGAAGTAATAGGTGACGAGATAGAAATGGGTGGAACCGTAGGAGGATGAGTGCGGTGAGTAGTTACTACATTGATAGAAGGATCAACCATAGGCGTAACAAAGTGAGGAGGATGTTGAGTACAAACTTGCATGAAATCAACAAGGTGTAGTAACCATGTTAGAAACCCTAGTGGGAGTGAAAGTAGGATAAGACGATTGATTCATGACTCGATAAGGTGAAGACATATTCGAAGGAAAGCCTTGAAATGGTTTGGTTCACCAAAATGATTAAGCAAATATAAGAAATAAATGCCTAATTCTAATTGTAATGTAGCAAAAAAATGATTAAACAATTAAGTACAGAAAGTAACCCAAGCTAAACTAAGCTAAAAATGTGAAACCCTAGTTGCAAATAAGGGATAAAATGACTTATCTGTTTCGTAGAGATCCCAATGGTGCATAGAGTCGAAAACTAGAAAATATGAAGCATAGACCCGTAACGAAGCTCAGAAAAATGCAGAGATGGAGGTATATGCCGGACTGGGGTGCTTAGAAAGGGGAAGGGGCACCTGTGGACACCCTAGACTTGTTTCTAAAAACGATTAAGCAAATATAAGAAATAAATGTCTAATTCTAATTCTAATGTAGCGAAAAGAAATGATTAAACAATTAAGTACAAAAATTAACCCAAGCTAAACTAAGCTAAAAAATGTGAAACCTTCATTGCAAGGAAGGGATAAAATGACTTAGTTGTTTTGTAGAGATCCCGATAGTGCACAAAGCTGGAAAACTAGAAAATATGAAGCACAGACCATCACAAAAAAGCTCAGAAAAATGCAAAGATGGAGGAATATGCTGGATTGAGGTGCAAGAAAGGGGCAAGGGCACCTATGGGTGCCCTAGACACTGCTTTTTGGGTTCTTATGACTGCTAAAACCCCCATAAAACCGCCTCCACATGGTCACAATTTGTTCATTTTCCTTCATCTTTTGTCACTAGTATATTCCACAATGACCATTGAGGTCACCGATAACCAACAATGAAATATTGACCTGTAAAACTCTCAAGAGTGCATCAAATCTCAAAAAGAAAAGAATGTAAACGAGGGGTTAAACTATCCTCCCTATCAAATGACTAAACTTATGACTGAGCGTTGCACTAAATTTCAGACCCAATGTAGTTCTAGTGTGTGTGTGTGTGTGTGGAATTGTGCCCTAGGTGGCTCTTGTGTGTGTCACACTTGATAGCAAAGCAAGTAGCTAGATGTAAAGAAATGTAATAGATGTGTGCATGGAATAGAATGAAATTCCCCTCCTATGAAGTGTATGCAAAAGAATGTAATCCCTTGCCCTTGAATGGATGCTTGAATGATCTATAATAACCTTTGGATGTAACCTTAGGTGGTGATAGCTAATTATTAGTATTTTGTCCTTTATTATGATCACATAACTTTATATTTATATGATTCCTTTACTTGAATTTCGTAACTAACCTCGAAAAGGTGACTACCAAAAATATAAGATGTTCAAACAGCTAGAAAGGACCCAAAAGATGTGAATAAAGTACAAAGAGGTCGGGGGGCACCCTGAGGAGGGGATGGGGGTTCCTGGCGCTAACGTCCTAGTTGGGTGTTGGTGTCTAGGATGAGAAATGCCGAGGTGTGAAAAGACATAATAAGCTAGAAAGAGTGTAAGATCAAAAGTGGAAACATAAAGAAAACAAAGATGGACAAGGACATGGATTAATTAGTATTTTTCTTACTTAGGAATCATATGAATAGTAGTATGCAATCATGACTAGATAATTACCCAAAGTGCATGATTTTGTGTCTACAGGAGTGCTCAAGGGCGTTAGGCCCTGGTTGGGCAAGCGTCCAAAGTCAAGAAAGATAAAGCAATGAAGATCATATTGGGTTGTGGGGTGTAAAAGACCAAAGAGGAAAATAGAAAGACATAAAAGAGGCCAAATATAGATGTTAATTACTAATTTTCTCACTGAGGAATCATATGAATAGTAGTATGTGATTATGACCTAGAAATGTACCGTGATTTTGTGTTTACATTTTCCCCACTTTATGTTGTTGAGTGAATACTCGATAACATAAAGTAGATAAAAGATGTATACCTGATAACCATGTAGATTGATGGTGAAAGCATGCCGAGGAGACTAGAAAAAGCATGGAGTGATAAAAATGAAGTGTGGAAGCTAAGAAAGAGGAAGCGACCTTAGGAGTGAAGCCTATGTGTTATGCCAATTTGTACTTGTTGTCATTGTCGCTTGATGTGGGGTGCTTCTTGTTGTGTATTAAAGACAAACCTATAAAAAAAAGAAAAAGAGTAGTCAAAGGCACATACATGTGAAAAATTTGATCCAAGTATGTAAAAGTACGTAAAAATGCAAAAATTAGTAAAAGGAACATGTGCACCTGATCTATGATGAGTAAAAAGGATAGAAAATGTCCTGAAATGTCTTTGTAGAAGAATGGTTTTTGAGCGATCTCATGCCAAGAATGAATTTTTAGGTGATCTCACGCCAAGTGTGAGTTTTTGGGTGATCTCACACCACAACAGAAGAGTATTGGGGAGAAAGGTCTAGTGTTATTCTCCATCCCGATTGCTTCCCAAAATTTATACACCACTGTAGATGGTGTGATCTTGTTTCAATCAAGTTTGATCCAAGTAGAAAATGAAGGTAGAATACATTCTGATTGTTGGAGGATTGTGCTGTGTGTGCAAACCGCTCTGTAAATTTCACTAATATGAGAAAATGATTATAGCTGACCCCTGGTCATAGGTGCCTAGGAAGGGTCATGAGCACCTGGCGCTCATATCGTATCTGGGCACCGAGCGTTTGTACTAAATTAAGGACCTCGGTCGGAATATGGGTCATTTTTGTGCTGTAATTATGTTTTGTTCATGTAATGTGAAAACCTATAATGAAGCTCTCGAGCTACTTGAATGGGGTGATTGATTCACCCAATATATGTTTTCCTTTGTGCGAGGTGCATGCAATGTCGCTAGGAGGATGTAGCCCAAAGGAGAGGACCAAACACTGATCTAAAACTATAGCCATGTAGGGGGAGGGAATGTGCATGGTAGAAACCAAGGCACATGTAAACAATATGGATAGAAACATGTGTTAGTAGAAAAAATGACAAACATGCTATAGAAGACAATGTAAATAAGTAATAGTGCAAACAAAGTAGACCACGAAAAGTAGGTTTCAAACATGGGACATCGCTCACAATATCGCAAGACAATCAGGGCCGAAGCGGTAAAAACATACAAGAAATGAACAAACAAGACATAGGGCATAGCCCGCAAAACAAATGGCATAAAATGACAATCAATGAAAAATAATATCAAACAAAGTATCAAAAAACCATGGTGGAAAATAGTTCTCTAAAGCAAATGTTGCACATGAAACACCCATTAACATGTTATAAAGATAAAAAGTATGTCAAAGCATGTATGTTCGATATAGAGTAGTGTTCTAGTAAGAATATGAAGTAGTATAAAATGAAACAATAACATCTGTAGTGTGTAAGAAAGTGGATGCCCCTAAGTGCCTCAGTGGGATTGGTAAGAGGTACAATGCCAAACATTCGTGTTGTGTGTAATGATTTGTGTAAATTATGCATTCACAACTAGAGAGCAAGTGAACATGCATGCGTATATAATGAAGATAATGACATACAAAATATTTGTCTAGCATGTGAAACAAAGTGTACACGTAACTAATATAAGAAAGAAAGAATATATGCAATCAAGGTATGCAATATGTTGTGAATGCAAATGGAATGGAATGCAAAGTGAATGTGATAGGAGTGGTGTGCCCCCTGAGTAGATGTGTATGAGTATATATGAGATGAGGTTCATTCATAAAATACCCCTCGACAGTCAAGAATGAACCATAAAACTAGAATGCGTCATCGGGAAATGGTATGACAATGTGTGCTAGAAAAATGGATCATGAATCATAGAGCATAGAGTGAATGTGGTGAAGTTCATTTCAGATTTAGACCCTTAGCAGTCGAATATGAACTGTGGAACTAGAGTTCATCATAGGGTAGTGTGATGTGCGAGAATGTGATGATAGAAAGATGTGTCATAAATGCACAAAGTGTGAAATGTGTAGTGTGTGAGGTTCATGGATGTAGTATGCCCTCAACAGTCAAGTGTGAACCTTAACACAAGAGTGCATCATAGGGTAGTGTGATATGTGAGAATTTGATTCTAAGGAGATGTGTCATGAATGCACAAAGTGTGAAATGTGTCATGTGTATGATGCGAGGTTAATGGATGTAGTATGCCAGCAATATTCAAGCATGAACCTTAGCACAAGAGTTCGTCATAGGGTAATGATGATGCAAGTTGTGTGTATCGGCTTGTGTAAGATGCATGAGAAAGACTAGATGCAAAACATGTATCATAATATTAGAAATGTGATATACCTATTAATACTAAGAGGGGGGACTAAACATGATGCCCCCTAATCGTATGATGATGTATAAACTATCCAAAAAAAGTGAAGGGAAAGGGTCCTACACCTGATATATGAGGAGATAAAGGCATGTGGCCATGCTTTGAGATTAGTAAGATATGAGACAAATGATGTATCAATGAATGAGACCTATGTACGTGAGAACTAGGAGGTGACGTACACCTATGTGAAGGAGACCAAGGAGGTGATGTGCACATATGTGAAGGAGACCGCAGAGGTGATGTGAACCTATGTGAAGGATACCGTGGAGGTGATGCATACCTATGTGATGGATCCGTCTAAGTAATGGATCGAGGTTGATGAGATGGACTAGTGGACTGATGAGACCGAGTAGGTCATGTGTGAATAGGGGATCTAGGAGAATATTATGCTTTAGTTTGAGAGGTCCAGGGACCTAAATGCTCTAGTGAGGGAAATGACAACCTCAAGAGGAGGTTGCGGCCATGGTGTGCATGGTAGAACACCCTTGATGGTGATAAATTACTTGTTTTGAATGAATTTTAAGACACAAGTGGTTCATGGAAATGATATCCTGAATGACACGGAGCAAGGAAGACCCAAGAGCATATCACAACCTTTGATTAAAGGTGTCACAAGGAATGACACACGCATGGTGAGAGGCCTAAATGTAACTGGAAGCTTGATGAAACCATAAGAATTGGGTGTAGACACCGAAAATTACACACCTATTTACATCTTATCCTAGTTCGTTATATTAATATACCCTATAATTCACCCATTTGTGATTAATTGATTAAATTGATTAATTCATACACATTGCACCCTTTGGATTAATTAAATTAATCCCATGTACCCCTAGTACCCTTTTAGCTAAGTTAATTATCATTTATTAATTAAATGATTAATTAATTAGTTAGTGTGTGCACATCCTAGTCAACTGCCACTTAGTCAACAACCACTTGGAATCCACTTGGACTCCACATCCTCATCCTAGTTAACTACACTTCTAGAATCCTAGAAAGGTGGGGGAATTGAATTGCATGTACAACCACCTTTTCGGATGCAACTTCTGCAATTAATTCCATCATTGCCCCTAAATGTCCTGGAACTAGCTGCAACCTCCTCCAATGTTATTTTTAGCATGTGCATTCACCCGCTTGTAACCAATTTTCAACCACTTATGCCTCTATAAAATATAGGCCTATTCTATTACAAATCCTCTTGGATTCATAAGTACAATAACTCTGTTAAATTTCCAAGCCAAATCTTTGTGTTCGTAGCAATTGCAATCATGTTTGGCACCCATTCAAGAGCACTCAAAAATTAATCATTTTGCAAGGTTATACAACTTCAAAAGCTCTCCTCACCGAGGTTTACACTTTGAAAGGTTACAGGAAGGTTTGCAAAATTGTTTGTTTATCTTTCATTACTGTGATTTTTCCTTGTTTACATTTTGGCATGCCCGGTGGGACACCCCACATTGTTTTATTTCATTTTAGTTAATAATTTTGTGATCCAACTCTTTATTTATACTTATTATTCTTATTTAACCTTGGTATCAAAATTTTGGCTTCCCTGTGAAGTAAAAAAGTAAAAAAAAAACAAAAAAACCAATTGTCAGGCCATTTTTCTCATGTTCAAAATTTTCACTAAGAGTACTATCGTAACACATCTTCCAGAAGCCATAACTTTTGCTCTCAAAATCAAAATGACTTCATTTGTTTTTTTGTAAACGTATTGAAAAGATATATATATATATATAAAATATATATAAATATAATTTTTGATTTGGACTTATAGAAAAATTATGGTTTCATTACTCCCAAAACTTGTCTTTTTCAAAAACAATTATAGTTTTTATTAAATTTATTTATTTTTAAAGTAATAATCTCACGCATATGTTTTTTCCTCACACTTTCAAAGTGATCTTGGAAATCAGAAACATGATTGTTTCTATTTGTTTTGGGAATTAACCTTTCTTTTCTTTTTTAATCAAAGCTTGTTTTACATGTATGCTCTTTCCTTGCGCTTTTAAAGCGATCTTGGAAATCAAAAGCGTGAACTTGCTTGTCTTGTCTGTCTTCTATCTACCTAAGGCAAAATTTCTAATCCTTGATTGCAGGACCCACTCTCATGAATATTACAAACAAAAACACTTAAAAACTACTAACTGTAGGTTTCCAAACGGTGTACAACCAAACCACATTAAGTTCAAAGATAAGAAAAAACACCACATTCAAAACACTATATATGCAGGTTTCAATTAAGAGTTACGGCTCACTTGCTTTTAACCTCGGGGAAGTGCCCTTTGACACAAGCCTTAAGAAAACAAGAGGGATATTCCAGGAACCCCAAAGTAGTCCACGCAAGAGGGAACATTGTAGACGAAACAGGAAGTGCTCTGCTTACCTACCTGACTAGTATACACTTGTGAGATTTAGAGTCAAAATTATCTTCACGAACCCTAGTGAAAATACAACTAAACACATTTGTTGCTCATTGTATCGAAGGGGGTAACGTAGACACCAATTTTGGGTCACACTCCCCTTGGTCCCCTTTAATTAATTAACGCAATGTATTCACCTAACTACGACCTCTTACCCCATAATCATATTAATTTAATTACTTACAATTGAATTAATGCTCATCCTCACACTATTAATTAATTTAATTACTTTAATTAAATTAATTTACACCTCACCTAGCCACATCACCTAGATACCTCATCATGGACTTATTCTTAGTCTATTAATTAACTAAGACTGAGTCTCCACTTATCTTAACCAACTGGTATTTAGTCTAACCATAGAATTAAAGTCCTATTCCTTCTCCAACAATACTCTTGCTTATCTAAATGCTAACCCTCACTTAAGACCCAGATTGACAATCAAAGCACGCCAAAAATAACAAGGATTTGCCTATTTTTGGAAAACCTAGGATTTCTTGCCTTAATCGACATCGGTCACCCTAACCGTCGTTGGTTACCTTATATATAGTTTTGTAACCTTTTACCCGGGTTGGTCATTTTGAGTTCTGAGAGATCTATTGCATTCAAGCATGAACCAGGACTTATGAACCTCCAAATGACAAAATACATTCAACCACATGCCCAAACAAGCACCTGATACTCATCCAAAGGCATTAGAACATTCACAGGAGCACTCCGAGAGGTATTGTCACGACACTGACCACCAAGTTCTTCATGGATCAGCCACTGCCATCCTTCACCAACCAGGCCTACAAATACAAGTAAGTGTATTAGATTTGCATCATTATGTGCTTACTTAAGTTGTAATTTCATTATCTTTGTTATTATATCTTGTTCTTTCCTACATTCCTCCATCCCCACCTTCCTGCCAATCTACCCAACCTACCACCCACCACCTTCTCGCCTCCGTAGTTGACTTTTAGGCATTCTTGAGCCTTCTTGGCATTATTACGAACCCAACCATCCTCCCTCCATTCTCTGTGCAATCAAAGAGATGTCCAAATCTACCTTTTATTTAATTACCACCAAATTTCCCCACCGACACCAATCACCTTGACTGAGTCCTTCTCCCTCGAGTACCAACATCGGTTACTGGACCAACATCGACATCGTGTCTCCTGTCAACTTTCACTAAACTACCCCTAACATCCCCAAAACCTCACAAACCTCACCCAAACTTGATACCCCACCTACAACCTCACCATGGACCTTCCCAACTCTTTGTGCAGACATAGAGAGAGCCTAGACACCCACTTTTGACATTATGCCACTACCCACGTGAATCAATATCAATCATCCAGAGCCGTCATCGGTCATATTTGTACTATCATCAGTCACCCTAACGGTGTCAGTCTCTATGCCTGGTAAAACTACCTTAGACCAACAAGCTTCCTAATCACCCAAAATCAGCCCAAACTACACCAAATCTTATCCAAACCTTGTCTTGTGACCCTCATACCACTTGCCCAACCTGCAACCTGACCCAGGACCTTCACCAATTTAGTTATCAAGCATTTAATTGGATTGACACTTGATAGTAGTCTAAGACACCTAAATCAGAACACTAGCATTAGATTCTTTTATTTGCATGTTCAGTTATTTTATATTGAGTTATATATTAGTGGATTGACAACCGTTGAGGAAGTATCACACTTCTTAGATCTAGCTCACGCTAGGAAGTCCATTAACCTTTGCTATTAATTATATCTTGTGGTCTTACTATGTATTATAGGTAGTTCCTCCTAGCCAAAAGGAAGCTCACACAATCATCTTGGATTGGAAATCGAAACGCATGCACTCAACCTTCAACCAACGTAATAACAAGTATTCCTCCTTAGCCCTTTACATTTATCTGTTTCATTATCTATAACAATCCGGTGAAACATGTAAAGTAAAGTGGGGATACTCAAGGTTTAGTCGGTGTGAATTCCTTGGAAAACCAAGCTCGCAAAGGTAATTTGTGACACCTAGTTGAGAGAGCCACCTAGGAAGCCACGCCTTGTCCAAGCCAATCTAAGGTAGAGGCCAAAACTTTCACTACATCATTTTTCATTTTTCTTGTGTGTTACACACTTGTGTTTCACTTTTGTCATTCATGTTTTCTCTCTCCTCCACCTTATTGTTTTTTCATCGTGTTTAAGTCTTGGGTTACAGACATCCATATCCACACTTAAGCACTTTCATTCTTCTTCACTAAGTCTTGACATTGTGATACTCACTTTATCACGGTCAAGCACCCTCTTGATCACCTTGATCTTTCATTGTCATAAGTCTTAAGTTTAACACTTATTCTTGTTGAACTCTAAGTATTTCCTCTTATGTCATCGCATTGCACATTCACTTTGTTGAATTAATGACATTCTTTTAACTCACTTCCACACTCTTACGTTATCGCATTGCACATTCACTTTGTTGAATTGACGACATTCTTCTATCTCGCTTCCATCACTCTTACATTTGTCGCACTTTGCAATCACTTTGTTGCATTGACGACATCCTCATCACTTCATCACTTCTCTCTTTAAATCATTCACTTTGCTTTAATTTGAGCTCATTAATCCATTATTTCCCCCTTGTCTCTTATCTCCATTTTTTGTGAGATTCAGACCTTTTCGTCATCGTTTATTCACTTCTTGTGATGACATTCACTTTGTCATTCTTTATGTGTTCACTCTTCTTTGTTGTGTCTCTTCCCTAACACATTCTCATTAAGAATTAAGCATATTTCATCGTATTGTAAGTATCCTCTTATCACACTCACTTTGTCGCAAGTTGAGTACACTCACTTCTTTTTCCTTTTCCTTCTTTATGTTCGATTTTGTAAAGGGTTGTGAAGCCATTTAAACACCTTCACCTTGATTAACACTCCTTTTGTTAAAAATCATCTAAACTAACATTTCACTTCCATCTTGCACCTTAACATCATTCATTTTGTTAAGTTTTGTGAAGTCCCTCTTCATCACTCTTATCACTCATTTGATTAAGAGTTGACCGTGTTCACGCCATCAAGCCTCTTCCCTCTTAACATTCATTTTTATTATGAGTCAAGAACATCTAACCTCATATAGTCCCTTTCCTCTTAACTCTCATTTTGATTAAGAGAGGGAAATCAACTAACCATTTTCACTTCTTCCCTCTTAGCACTCATTTTGCTAAGAGTGAGCCCTCTGATCTTCTTCACTCTTCCATATTAGCATTCACTTTGCTAAGGGTTGAGTTTTCTATCACACTTCTTCTTGTTCCTCCCCTTTTAACAATGGTGGGAACACGACATCATGACTATAGTCCTTTTCGATGGGAGGAAAGAAAACCTTTCCATATCAGCTTAGATGAAGAGGACAGAGATCAACTTAAAAATCTTTCCATTGATGCCACTTTACGACAAAACAAATACCAATTCCTTCTTCACCTCCTTGTAATGGGAGCAATATTTCCCTCAGAATTTAATGAGGATGCATGAAAATCCTTAAAAGTGAAACCAAAATCCCCTAAGGGTCCACCACATGAGTTAAATAAACATGATGATGACGGACCAAGTAAAGCAAATGTTGATGATAAATCCAAATCTAATGCTTCGTCCTCTAATCCCAATCAAGCCTTACTTGATCAAATCAATGTAATGACGAAAGAATTAGCTCACTTATCCTCTACAGTCACTAAGAATGATACCAAAGGTATCGAACACATGAATAAAAGTGACAAAAATTCAAAACTCATTCAGAGACCAATAATGAGGATGAGAATCATAAGAATGATAAATCACCATTCTTCCCACAAACCAATTCACCATTTTCTCAAGAGTGGAAAATGATGAAGGAAACCATTTTGGGCATGAAAAAACAACGTAAACAATTCAATTTTGATGAATTATGTCCATACCCTTTTGACATGGACATCTTATGCATACCCTTCCCATGCTCTTTCGAGATGCCAAAATTTGGCAAAATACAAGGGAAAAACTGATCCTAGAGAGCATGTCAAGGAATTTTTCATGGCATGCCAAGAGGTGGCTTATAATGATATCTTTCTCTTGTGCCTCTTCCCTAAGAGTCTAGGTGGACAAGATTTGGACTGGTTCTTACACCTTCCAAAGGGATCTATCTCTACCTTTGTAGACCTCTCTGAGAAGTTTGTCAAACACTTCTCTTTCAACCTTGACTCTAAAATCACAATGATGGATTTTTGCAATGTCAAACAACGACAAAACAAAATATTTGCACAATTCTTACAACGATGGTGAGGAATCGCAAGTTGATTCCCATGTTCACTCCTTGAAAATAGATGGTTAGCATATTCATCCCTAACCTTAATGACGAGTTGTCCTTTCACATGCAGATGCATTGCCTCAATAGCTTTAAGGAAGTTATCGAAAAGGGAACTCAAATAAAAAAGCCCTTATTTCTAAAGGCTTGATTAAGCCTCATTATAAAGACCATTGACACAATCACAATCATCACAATAACAACAACCCTAGCACTTCTCATGAAAATATAGGTACATCAACCACAACCGTATTGTTGTCAATGGTAGTGTCTATAAATGCAAAGAAAAGATTTACACAAAGAAAATCACTCTCAATATACTACTCGTATTATATTTTCTGTCCCAATATCCTGTGCAATACATTAGGCTATTATATAGCCATAATAACAGCTAAACAACCTCCTATAAAATAGGAATAATTAACTCGGAATGTTATTCACGGGTATAACAAACTCTAAGAATAATATATTGTTGAAACAATATATTATAACAATATACATTCAAACCTAATATTTAATATATAACAATATTAAATATTAACTAACAAACTATAATGTAAACATTAATATTTAATTTCCTAACATTCCCCCCCTTAATGTTTACATGGTAACATTAGAACTTTCACACTTCCTTTGCAACCTGCCGCCTCTGCGCGCTCATGATCTTGGCACACACTCAAACTGAAGGTAGAAGAAGGAACACATCAACTTCTTATCGACCAAGCACTATCAGGAACACATCTGACCGACGAGGATGGGAACATGCTCAGAATCATCCGCTTATCAACCATCACTCTAGGAACACATCGACCCAAAGAAAGGTGGGAACTCAAGCAGAACACATCGAACATGACCTTCAATGGTTTTTAGGAGGCTAACCACAAACCTAGGTACGAACAGAACACATCCGACTGTTCTACCTCATTAAGCCTCATGATGCTGCGTTTCATTGTGTTATTTGTTCTGTACTATGTTTTTACATTTGGGGAAATAGGAATAGCCACATACTCAACTGAAAAACTGAAAATGGAACATTGGATCATGTCGATCATGTTCCCCCCTCAATGTGAACATTTCACTTATTCAACACAAAACAGGAACTCTGAAAAAGAATCACACTAGACATCAAATACTGAAAGCACACTCACACCACAAAATGTGCCACCATAGCTTCGTGCGGCCCCGTCGTTGGTGACTGATGAGAGGTCACTGTCTGACCTCTAGCCTCCGATGCCTCCATCCTCTAGTGTCATACTGCTAACTCAACAAGATGTGAACATGAAGCGTTTGTTTCCACATTGATCTTATTCTTTTCTTCCCTCCCTCAATGTGAAACACTTTAATTTTCCGGACGTCGAGTAACACCGAAAATGTGTCCGTGAAGAAATTTTTTATTTTTCAGACTTTTTACAATGACACGAATTTTGATGACAATAAAAAATGACAACAAACAGATACCCTAAAATCACCTATTTGAGTAACCTGACAATTGATGACGCAAAATGACTTTAGTAATTATTCAACTTTTTTGACAAAAAATGACACATTTTAAAATTGACTCAAAGGATACTTTGACAATATGACGACGACAAAGACTATAAAATAATTTGACAATTTTATGTTAATACTAACAAGATGAAATAAACAAACAACTCTTTTGATCCAGACAATAATAACATAGTGTATATTGGATACTATGACAACCTTTCAAAGAAAACATAAGTTTGGTTTAGCATAGATTTTGCTCTGAAAGGCTTTAGACATTTAAAATAAGAGGTGCGAACCATGAGTTATTTAAAAACTCAAGCTAATAAAATAAGAATCATTATATGACTTCCAAAGATGATGAAACCCATTAGAATAAAAGAATTTGACTATACACACTTGACAAAGCTATAGACTCAAAATACAAAACACTGAAATATGTAAAATACGTATTGGCCCATAACCGACTCAAAACAAAAGAAATTTGAGACTTTACTTTACATGCCACATAGCGCAGTTGGCTGAGGAGGATAGAATTTGCATTTGGAAAGACGCTGAGTAGGATTCTGTAATTTTGGCAAATTTGTTGGAGATCTCCAAGGAAAGGATAACCGTGGCTTTCTCATGCAGGTGCCAAATCAGGAGACTCTGCGGACATCACTCAAACCATGATAATCTAAAACCAATTCTTCTGCAAACTTAGAGCAGGGTTGATAGACGTAATTCTTTAGTGCATTTTTCTTATTTGAATAGCTGCAATTTTAGACGTTAGACGTCTCCATACGACTGTGCAAACAATTATTGTAAGTTTCCAATATCTGATTCTTGTGAGATTTATACGCTGCACCATGGGCCGATTCGTGAAGATTACTAGCTCACAAATCCTCTAGCAGAATGGGTGTAAAACATGGTTCCAAGATCACCACATTTTATCCTCTAGGATGTCAAAGATTCACCTTATTTCCACGTAGCCACCAGCCAAACAAACAACTTTCATCACAAGGAGAATGCAACACTGAATTGAATGAAGAGACGTGGGTTTTGAGAACCAATGTCGATTTAATCTTATTATTTTAGGGGAATGAATCACATAGAAATACAAAAACCAACTTCTTCTTTCAAACAGGAGCTCAGATCAAAACTGGATGCATAGAATATCAGCGAGAGCACAATTTCTGTTTTTAGACTTGGCTATACATGGTCTGTCACCATAAGAAACCGTCCCGTCTAAACATAAATACACTGACTTAATACTTTCTAATCAGAAAAAACAACGGAAGAGATATCAGAAATGCAGGAGACTACGAAATAAAATATGTGAAGTAGAACGCGAGCACCAAGGAGAATCATTGGAATTGATTCCTTGCGAATCTATGTAGACACAAAGCTAGGAAAAATTATTTTCTGAAAATATACTAATGCAAACCTCCAGCAAATGTTGTGTGAATTGGACTGTAATGGATTTAACAATCAATGCACATTGTTAATCACTAGGTCTGCGACCGATTGATGGACTGCATCTTTCAATGGGAAATGACTCTCATTCGGACACAACCTCAGACCTCTGATCGCTCTGATACCAAATATAAATGTAGCTACAGATTTACACAGCAAAATCACTCTCAATATATTACTCTGTATTATATTTTCTATCCCAATATCCTGTGCAATACATTAGGCTATTATATAGCCATAATAACAGCTAAACAACCTCCTATAAAATAGGAACAATTAACCCGGAATGTTATTCACGGGTATAACAAACTCTAAGAATAATATATTGTTGAAACAATATATTATAACAATATACATTCAAACCTAATATTTAATATATAACAATATTAAATATTAACTAACAAACTATAATGTAAACATTAATATTTAATTTCCTAATGTTAGTTGTCATGGGTGATCGCAATATACAAAACTTACAAAACAACCCATTAAAACAGATTAAGTCCAAACCATCTTTCACCATTCCAAAATGAGAAACCTTTCCTCCTCATGATTACAATTGCAAACAATATACATCTTTAGGGGAATCTCTTTCAAATGTCTTAAAATAACTGACAAGTGCTAATATGGTTACTTATCCTATCACACAACCCTTCCCTGAAGGTGAACCTAAGCCAGGTTGGTATAGACCTAACACATATTGTGATTTTCATCGCATAAATGGTCATCAAATGGAAAAATGTAAACAACTTCGCAATTACATCCAAGACCTTATTAAAAATGGAGACATAGTGGTTAGAGACCTACCATCTAACCATGATGCAAAGGGAAAATCTTGTGAACATGGTGCATCCTTAAACAATGTTGATTATAAATCCATCATATCTGTATTGATGACACTACTCTGTGCACCATTGAACATCAATTTACACCTCTCTCAGAGAGATTCTATCTAATGCCTTTTAAAAATCTAGTAAAGGCTAACATGATCAAATATCCACCTACGAGACCCATTTCTAATGGGGTACCCGATCCTACGTCATACAATGCATCGAATATTGTGAATACCATCGATACATGGCCATTCTATTGATAATTGTACACCTCTTGTCATCACATTCAAGGCTTAATTGATGACGAAACCATCTCCATTGAGCTCGATGACGAAGCTCTCGCTATGACGACACATCAACTTCCACAACTTCATACGAAGAGTTTATTGTTATCCCCAATTCTGTACATACTGGCATTCCATGAGATCATGACGAAGGTCAAGTATCTCCCTCTCCAAATCAATTCATTTCTTCTACATGATTTTCCTCCTTTAGTCCAAACAGACATTGAACTTATTTTAAAATCTTATAACACCTAACGAGAGCTTGAATTTTCTCCAAGAATCTCTTTCAACCCTTGACATAACAGAAAAGGTCCTTCATCAAGCACCATTGAGCTTGATTCTATTATTTCTATTCTAGCTCCTATGCCTAACATCTCTAGTCTTGTTGTCAAAACACAACCACAACAAGCTTGGAAACTTACAACAATACAACCTTCCATGTCCATTACACCTCAAACGATCAATATTGTAGGCATCTCATCAACGATGAGTTCTACTGTCAAGACATATTCATGAGTACACTTTATGAGGTATGTATACCTAGGAATATCCTTATACAACCTTTTCAAGCTTTAATTACAAATATTTTATCAAATCAACTAATTCATAACCTAGAAGGAGCAACATTGAACATCTCCTCTCTACGGCCTATAAGGAGCCTTGGGTATACATCTAGAGATCAATCCTTCTTTCCTCACACTCTTTCACTCACAAGTGAATATGAATCTCAACATATTCCCCACATTAACAATCTTCTTCTAACATCACATCGGTCTTCCGATCTCATCGAAGACTCATCTAATCACACATATCTTAACTTGGAACCTATCGACCCAAGTCTAGTACTTCAGGACCCCTCGAATCATTTGATTCCCTCCTTTGAATTGGATCTTGTCCACCCAAGTCTTATACTGTAGGACTTATCAAATCTTCAGATTTCCTCTCTTGACTTGCATTTCATCCACACAAGTCTTGTTGATCGAGAACACTGGCGAAATCACACAAGAAGTCCGCATGGGAAAACAAGCTAGGTTTAATGGTGCGAATGGGTAGGAAGAACACACACAGAGCAAAAGTTCAACATTCAAGACTATTATGTGTTTATTAATAGATGGAAGATATTGGCTAAATCTAAGTGTCATTCTTGTGTGTAATTGAGTAGTGCATGTTCTTGATTCAATCATGATTATTGTTTAAGTTTGTTCTTTCATAGATCTGAATATGGCATGCATTGTAGAATGATGG
This sequence comes from Taxus wallichiana var. yunnanensis, assembly GCA_018340775.1. Taxonomy (NCBI): domain Eukaryota; kingdom Viridiplantae; phylum Streptophyta; class Pinopsida; order Cupressales; family Taxaceae; genus Taxus; species Taxus wallichiana. Next base: position 962,151,065 of record CM031240.1, read on the forward strand.
ATTAGTTATGGATCTATATGTTTCTTCCTTCATCATGCTAACATCCTACTACAACAACCCTAAAGAGGGACCTGGTACCTTTGCGCGCTTTGGGTGAGCGCTCAATCTATGTTGAGTGATGTGTTACAATGCATCTAGGGTGTTATCTAGTAAATTCTAGGCTACATCATTGGTTCCATTTTGGGACCTCTTTTCAGTTGTTTTCAAGATGGTTCACGATGAAGACGTATCGGTTAACTCTAGCAAGTATTGAGGAGTGGATACATGATCTGGAGGAAGAATATGCATGGTGGTTCAACATTGGATCTGAGTTTAATGCACACACTTGGGTAGAATAGAATCTGTATGACAACTTATATGAGATATTTTTCACCATCTTTCTAGTAGAATTATATGAGTGGTTGATTGCTTATGCATCTAAGTGGAATTGGAGGTATCGCGTGCACTTTGTCTGGACACAGGAAGAATTTCAGGCCCTTTATGATGTTGATTTGATCTGGATCGCGATGTGGATACATGGTTTGTGGTGTTCTAAATAGTTATATTCTGGAATATTCAATTTGATGTATTCTTGCCCAAAGGTAGCTGAATTCTAGTTTTTGGTATCCTAGAGGAGCATATCTACAAGGTATTCCACTAGTGATCAAGATCTTGATGGTAACTTTGAACCTGGAGAGTAAACCGATGGCTAACTAAACCTCACCACACGTGAGGGTAGGAACATGTTTGGTGAAAGATGGCAGACCTAGTGCGGTAGAAAGGCAGAGAGAGGAAATGTGGCTTAAGTATAATGAGGCACGTGAGAGGGAGATAGAGAAGCAATGTACCATTGTAGAAAGTATGGCATTGAGGAGAGAGATGGCTCATGAAGGATTTGAAGCTCACGTAGAAGACATGGAGCTAGAGCATCAGGAACTCCCCCATCTTGGAAAGCATGATAGAGATCCCCCCTTGGCTTCACACAGAAGTGCACCAACAAAGACTACCTAGGCCGCGGCGCACATCTTAATCCACCTGGTGACCTAGCCCTTGTGCTTGGTTTTCCAAGTATCTAGTATGACAAGTAACCAACAAGATAACTTGGGAAGTAGGAGAGCAGGAGTAAGTTAGGAAGCAAGTACATCAATGGTAGAGTCAAACAACTTCAATGTTATTTGGAGGAACATTTTTAGGTGCATCATCCACCGCACAGAACATGAGCGCGTAGAATGTTGGATTCACCTATGGAAGTGGAACTACCTCACAGATTGTAGGGTTCATAGTATAGTACTACTGTCGAGCACAGGGGAGTACATCTACATGTCCTATTCCAACTATAGGTGGAGGATCAGGAGGTATAGGTGGTTCTAGTTCCGGTGGATCTGGTGGTTCTGGGAGGCAGAGGAAACACAAGAGGTTCTGGATTAGGTGGTCAAGGCCCACAACAACCACATAATATCTATATGGAGATGTCTCTTTGTCTCCTAGAGTATAGAGGTATAGAGGATGTTACCAAACATGTGCATATGTGTGAAATATTATGGCATGTGAAAGGGATCATGGCTTTTGAGCGTAAGGCAAGTCAATTTGCTACTACATTACAAGGACGTGCACACAATGCTGGTATAGGAAGTTTGACCCTGATCAAACTTACGTGGATTATGCACATTGAAGGATGCTTTCTTAAAAGAGTTATATATCCCGGAGTTTGAGAAGAAGAGTATAAGCGTGCTCAAAGATATCAAACAAGGCACTACTGAGAGTGTACGTGAGTATGATGCCCATTTTAAGACACTTCTATCTAAGTTGTCTTATGATATTCATGCCAACCAACATGCACAATGGTTTTTGGAGGATTGATTACACCATTCAGAAGAGATTGTATCACATAAGACATACACTGATCCACGTGAAGCATGGAAGAAATTTACATGTGTTGAGGAAGTTGGGAGCATTGACACTGGTGTTAGTCCATTCTTAGAGGCACAGATTGCAGCTATGGAAAAATAGTTAGAAAATTATCAAGCAAATTCAGCCCATGAAACACGCTCAAGGATTTGGTGTACAGATTGTGAAGTGGAAGGTCACACCAAGGATAGTTTCCCTCATAGATCTATATGTTCATTACTTGTTAGACTGTGAAATCTGTCATTTGAATCATGATGCTAGCCACTGTCCTTTGTTACAATGCATGATAAGGAAGAATGTATCCTATTTTGTAAAGATTTGTAGGTCCACGACCCATGATACTGAGGATTGTCGATTGATTGGTCAGATCCATGATGTTATAGACATTGGGGTATGATAGACAAGTGTAATAGATAACTCTAAGAACAAGAATGAGCACCAAGATCGGGATCATAATCAACCGTGCTATGACAGAATGAGGGTCATTTTGAAGGAGGTCATGGAAGAGGATGTGGATATCGAGGTGGATATGGAGGATGAGGCCATGGTGGAGGAAGAAGTGAGTTTCCTCATGGAACATGTTATACATGTGGATCCCCTGATCATTATAGGCGTGAATGTCCCCAAGAATGTTACATGTTATTTTTGTGGAAAGAATCATAGCTATGAGGAGTGCCCGGACTTATATGAGCATCTCAGTAAACAACATAAGTAGGAAAACAAAGGCACAGGGATGGTTAGGATCTAATGCGTGGAGGAAAATAGTGGATGCCCAAGATAGCACCAAAACCTGAGGCCTTAACTATGAAGATTACCACATGTGCTAAAGTGACACACACATAAGAGAGGCATTATACCAAAAGCCTACAATCACTAAGGAGGAGGTTTTGCATGTGCAAGGTACCCAGATCTTGCCCATCGAAGGAAGTCTATCAAGAGACCATGGAGGTCCTCAGAAATCTTCAAGGTGAAATACAATGTTTAAAAGAGCAGTCCGAAAGATGGAACAAGAAGAAAGAAGTAGGAAGGTCCCCTCTGATATTGATGACATCAGAGAGGTGTGTAAAATGTTGCGCCAGGAGAATATTATTCCATTATTAGGGAATTGGTTGAAGGGGAACACTCCATGAAAGCACTGAGAATGAATGCAGATCCTACATGTAAATCTTCCCCCTGATAGCATTGACTATGATAAAGAGATCACTTTGAATGTTGTTGTAGATGGATGGTGTTGAGCAATATTTTGATTGATACAGGTGCGGAAGTCAATGTGCTTACTTTAGATGCATGGGTACAAATGGGGAGACCTCCATTACAACCATCATCTAATGTGTTGTTTATGGAAAATAGGACTAAGGCCACTCCCATAGGAGTTTTGAAGGATGCATCTATAACCATACAAGGGGCCAAATTCACTCGGGATTTTGAGGTATTAGCACTTGCAGAAGTAGATAGTTTTCCAGCCTTACTTGGATGCCCTTGGTGTTATGCGAATAATGCTGATTTGAGATTCAATAAGGGGTATATCAGCTTTGAGAACAAGGAGGAAAGGGTTGTGATACCTTTGACAGATGGGAATTCTACACCATATGTTGAGCCTCTAAGTGAGGAGGACTTAAATAGAATCTATGTATGCACTATTATTTAGGACCCAGAGGTCAATGAGCCATCAAAGGAAGGCATCCTACAGTGGGAGGATTCTCACTCTATTAGTGATACTATGAGTATTGCTTGTGACAATTGGGCTCATGGTACATATGAACTAGTAGGACATGAGGTAAAAAGCATGGTTGTGTGCAAGAATGGACTTCATTATTTGATGGATAGGTAGCGTAGTACCTTGGTATACAGGAGTAGAAGATCTTCTGTATTCTTACAAGCCATGGAGGCATAGTGGATAGACCAAGTTAAGAGAAGAGACATGTTAGCATATATCTTGCATGGGAAAACAACGCACTTTGGTGGGTAGTTCATAGAGATAATCTTATGGAGTGGAAGGAGATCAGAATCGCCCTTATCTACTAGGTTTGTAAGAAGCAATGCACCTATGCAGATTTGCACTTATAATGGTGATCAACCTATTCAACACCACATTCAACAGTGTGAGAGACTCTGGACAACAGGACATGAAGCATTACCACCTTCACTCTGGGTGCATAAATTGTATTCCACTCTACAAGGGTGCACACACTTGCTTGGTATGTATACGCAGAACTACATCGAGAGACTGGAAACTGGAAAAAATTTGACTAAGAATGATCCAGACCTTTGACTACTTTTCTTCCCAACCTCCAATAGAAGAGGCATTAAAATTTGTCAAGTGGTTAACCATGGGAGATAGTGCAAAGGTGGGAGGAACTCATACAGGAATTATTTGGTGAGATAGAATCAGGTGTGCGTTTTGAAGAAGAAGGAGAAGACTCCATATTGCTTGAACGTGCTTCCTTGAGAAAGAAAAAGGAAAGATGGTGTACATCATGGATGATGAGGAAGTTGAAAACCTGGATATTGACCATTCACAGGGGGTGTGCGAGGTCTTGGATAGTGCAGATAAGGATACGCATGCATACCATGAACCAATGAAGACAAAGAAGGTCAATATAGGATCGGAGGCTGAGCCTAAGGAGGTCATAATTGGAGACTATTGGTCGAACTCGAAGTGGAAAAGATCATTGAGTTACTATGGGATTATCAGACTTATTCCCTCGAGGGTATCATGAACTTAAAGGTGTGCATGAATCACTTGGGGAAATGAAGATAAAACTTAAGGAAGGTGCGTGTCCAGTGAGAAAGAGACCTTACAGAATGAATCCTAATTTGTGTGAAAAGGTAAAAGAAGAAATTGATAAAATGTTGAAATCTGGAATTATCAAGCCCCTTGATGAGTCAGAATGGGTTAGTCCAATGGTGATCAATATCAAGAAGGATGGTAGAATTTGAATATGTGTGGATTATAGGGAGCTAAATGTGCATGTGTAATAGACCCATTCCTACGCCATTTATTGAGGAAATACTAGGAGTTATAGGGCGCAAAATATATTCCTTCATAGATGGGTTTTTGGGTATCATTAGGTTAGGATTGCTCAAGAGGATCAAGAAAAGACAACTTTTACTACTGAATGGGGTAGTTTTTCCTATATTGTGATGCCTTTTGGATTGAAAAACGTGCATGTTGTATTCTCGTGCATAGTTGTTTAGGCATTCAAATATTTTATTCACAACTTCTTACAGGTCTACCTCGATGATTGGACAATATATGGGCTTGTTAAGGATCATTGTGACAATTTATGCTTAATGTTTGAATGATGTAGTAATTGAGTATCTCTTTGAACATCAAGAAGTGCATATTTGCTACACCTTTTGGAATACTGTTGGGACACATAATCTACAAGGAAGGATTACTTGTTGATCCAGCTAAGGTTGTAGTCATTTTAGGGTGGAAGTGCCTACTAGTCAAAGTGAGGTGTGCATGGATTTTTAGGTCACACAGGATATTATAGAAAATTCATCAAGGGATATGCAAAAATTTCCACACCTTTAGAGGAGTTATTGAAAGGAAAAGGTACATTCTATTGGGGAGAAACAATAGCAGTGCGCATTTGAAACATTAAAAGAGAAACTTACTACCGTGCCTATCTTGCATTTTCCTTCATGGGAAAAACCATTTCATGTACACGTGGATGCCTCTAGCATGGCCATTGGCGCAATATTAGCTCAACCTGGAGAAGGTATTGTCGATCATCCTATCTACTTTTTTGCTAGTAGGAAGCTGACTCTGTTGAACAAAATTATACAACTATAGAGCACAAAGCTTTGTCAATGATCTATGCATTACAAAAGTTTTGATAGTATTTTCTAGCTACACCATTTGTATTCTATACGGATCACATGGCATTGAAATACTTGGTAAACAAACCCATCTTACAAGGGTGCATATGCAGATGGGTACTCTTATTTCAAGAGTTTGATTTCACAAGTTGTGGTGAAGCCAGGAAAAGTAACTCTTGGACCAGACCACTTGTCTAGAATTCACTCAGGAGAAGAAGCACAAACGATTGAAGAAACCATGCCAGATGCCCAGTTATATAGGTTACAACACGCACCATCAAAATTAGAAGACATTGTTGTTTTTCTATGGACTTGTATGGCACCAAAAGAATGAAGGCATTAGAAAAGAAACAACTTTCCATATGCGTGACACCTTTTATGTTGATCAGTGGTGACCTATACAAGTTAGGAAGAGATGAAGTATTACTACACCGTTGTGTATTAGAGCATGAGTATAAGGATATAATGGATGAGGCTCATGGTGGTATTGCAGGTGGCCACTATGCAGGTGATGCTACAACACACAAAATCCTACTTGGATTATGGTGGGAGACATTGTATAAATACTGTAAAGAATATTGTAAGGCATGTGATCATTTTTAGCACCTAGGAAAACTAGGACAAAGAGATGAAATGCCATTGAGACCTATTATCAGTGCAGAACCATTTGAGAAATGGGCCATTGATTTTGTAGGACCTATTTCACCAGCCACGCGTAGGATTGGATCATGCTATATCATTACTTGCACAGATTATCTCACACGGTGGGTAGAAGCAGCACCTACGAAGGACTGTACAACAACTACAATAGCTAGGTTTCTATGGGAGAATGTTCTTACAAGATATGGATGTCCTTTAAGTTTGACAAGTGATAGGGGTACACACTTTTTAAATGAAACCATAAGGATCCTATTAGATGAGTTTATGGTTGCCCACCATAAGACTACACCTTACCACCCTCAGGAAAATGGAACTACTGAGGCTTTCAACAAGATTTTGAGCCAGACATTGAAAATTTTTGTGATGTTGGAAGAAAGGATTGGGATGATAAAGTGTCATATGTTCTTTGGGCATATAGAACAACTTATAAGAGATTGAACAAGGCCACACCATTTCAGTTGGTGTTTAGCATCAAATTCATTCTTCCTATAGAATTTATGTTACCTTCTTTGCACATTGTGTGCATTGGAGGTCTAGTGATGAGCACGGATTTAGAAGAGTGGATGGACAAAAATGATTTTATTGGATGAGCGATGAGCCATCAAGCACATTGGAGTCATAAGCAAGAAAAGGCAGGGCGAAAGCATGGCATGACACAAAATATAAAGGATAAAAATTTGGGTCAAATTAAGTGCACCAAGTTGGGGGACAATTAAGGGACATCAAATCTTGTCATTTTGTATTAAAAATGAGCACAAAAATCAAATTTAGTCTTAGGATTTTAGCCATGCTCAAAATTAGTAAAAACTATGTCATAAAAAAATGGTGAGCATAGGGGAGACTATTAGCTTTGTAGAAATACTGATTTTAAAGTGAATAGAAGAGGATAAATATCATTTTATAATTTTTTACTAATGTATAAATTTAAGTCACTTTGCCCATGATTTTTGGATGTTGATGTCTACGTTTAAGACTATAAATTTGTTTCACTTATCGAAGTGATAAAACTTATACCATTATCTCATCTTGGGTGAATTATATACATGTTCAAAAAAATTTATTTGATTTAAATTTTTTTATGAAGTTATGAAAATTAAAGAAAATGCTCATGTCCTTTATGTTTTCATATACTTTACAAGGAAAAAAATCATAAAAATCAAATGACATTTTTTTCAAGAAGAAAAAATTAAAAATAATCCATCCCCAAGTTGATAATGGTATAAGTTTTATCACACTAAATGTGAAAAAAATTTGTATGATAGAAGAAAGTCATAAAATTGTAGCAAAACTTTGGGAATATAGAACCAACTTATAAGTAAAAAAATACCAAGTCAATGACACCATTTTTTAGTGTTTAATAAAATCTAATCTTGTTCATAGAATTTATGTTACCTTGATTACACATTTTATGAAACTAGATTCGGATGCTGATGAGCATGCTTTAAGAGCATTTTGTCTAATTTTGATGTTTATATTTGCTAATGATCCCATAAAAGTTGGATTCATGATGCAAGAAAATTTGCAATAAAGTCCACGGACATGACTATATTTGTCCATAACTTAAGAAGTTGCACTGGACCCAAATGGTACTTCTTTATGACTCTAAGTTCTTGTGCCATCCAGGCAAGCTCAAAGTACATTGGTTGGGGCCGTATGTCATCACTTACATACTTGAATCAGGTGCTTTCCAGTTAGAAGCACTTGATGGAACATGGCTACCCGGTTACTTTAATGGGAGTAGGCTGAAGCCCTACTATAAATAAGTCTTCTTGGTGTTTGTAATAAGGCAGTATTTCCATTTAGATTAGGTTTTCAATTTTGTATTTCCTTAATGTATTTCCTTCATTGTCATTATGCTTTGTCAATTTAGTTGTTGTTCTTGTGTAATAAGTGTGCTTGCGCATGAAGCTAATTACTATGTGAAGAATGTTTATGTGCAAGAGGAATGCACATAATTTTAGTGTGGGGTGGTTGTAGTTATCCAAGTAAAAGATTGTGGGAATTGAAAGGTGAAAGGAATAAGCTATGGGTGTGCTTTAAGTCAAAAGAAGATTGCTTCTCAAAAGTGACCAAGGATGGAGATGAATGAAAGGATAGTATAACATGAGGTAAGAAGAGGCCATGATAACTACCAAGAGAAGGTATAAGTGATGAGGTACTCGGGCACAAGGGTGTGCGCTAAAGAGAAGTTTGTGACCAGAGGGTAGGAAGGTGTGCGCTAGAAGGTTATAGATGGGGCGCGAAGATGTACCATATGTACATAATGAATGAATTTGGTCAATGAATGAGAGGATATTTGGTAGGTGAAGGAGTAATAAATGCATCAAAATTTGAAAAACTATATAAGGATGGGATGTGAATTCATTTTTACCATTGTGACTAAGAGTATTTGAGGAAAGAGCTAAGTGTGAAGAGCCGAGTGATTGGGTTAAGGTGTGAAGGGTGTGAAACAAGTGTGAAAACAAATATTTGTGAAAATAAGCTTGTGTCCCCAAGTGGTGAAGGGTTTGAGTGAAGCAAGGTGACAGAGAGGAGTTAGGGCACAAGTTTCCACCTAGGGCATGATTGAATCGAGCTAGGGTTTGATTCAAAATTATAGAGTTAAAGAGGAGATGATTGTAAGGTAAAAATGGCACCCAAGAAGGTAGCTAACAAGTAGGAAAAAGGAAAGAAGAAGGTGGTCATCGAGGAGGAAGAGATGGCACCCAAAAGCAATTTTTAGAAATGCAATATCTAGAAGGAGTCATCATTGGCTAGGAATGGGATTCACACATCAGAAAGAGAAAAGTAAGTGAATACAATCACAAGACCTCTAGAGAATAAGAAGGAGCTCGATTCCTTGCTCACTACGAGGATGAACAAAATATACAAGATGACATGCCGGTTTATGATGATGTAGGTGAGAAGCTTCTAAAGAGAATTGGGGTCTACCAATTATATGAGCTTCCATATTTTGGGAAGTATGAGCCCTTGTACTAGTGGCTCATGAGCAGAGTGCATGAGGACTTCTTCTACTTTGCAGGATGTAGAGTTAGAATCTCATCCATGCTTATCTCAATGGTGACAGGTTTGAAGGCCACAGGAGAGGATATAAAGAATGATCTCACAGATAAAGCCATGATCTTAAAGACTAGACAGGAGTTGGGGTACCTGAAGGGTCCGCATGGTATGGATATAGACAAGTTAAAGAACTGTTTGGTTGTGCAAGCAGTAAACACACCTTGTTACAAAGTTGAATGATCCAGGAGCGGTGGTCATAGGTAAATACTATGTGGTTACACGTTACGCACAAGATGTCAGAAGGAGTAGTCTACAATATTGTAGGCTACATTACAGAGAAAATAGTTGAGGAAGTGTGCATAGAGGGAAGATCAGCTTTGGGGCTGTTCTATTATCACTGGTATTCATGGAAATTGGAGTACTAGATGAGCCAAAGGAAAAGGTATGGGAATACCCCATGGAGAATAAGTCACCAACTAAAAGGTTCAGCAAGTACCTATGTAAAGGGTCCATGAAAGATGACATCAAGCAAAGGGTAGAGAAATGGTACGACAAGCTCCGCATGGCATTTGGAGAAGAGTGGTGCATCCCGAAGGACCTACCATCAGTAGTGGGGAAACAAGTCTAGTTTTTGTATATCAACATTTCTGCATCACACGCTTCCCAATGAGAGATGGAGTTTAGAGCCCTTGGTGTAAATTACCTTATGCATTCACTACAAGGTATTTCCAAGCATCTGTTCATAGATTCATAGACAACATGACAACTGGTATTCAATGCAGATAAGGTAGACTGTGACTACCACATGTTGAGGAAGAAGTATGTGTATCAGGAAGAAGTTCCTATGTCGAGAGGCTCATTTCGGAGGTGTTGAATATTAAGCCAATAAGTTTAGCTGTAGTAGATATAGGGGTAAGCATTAGTGTATCTTCAGTTGAAGCCCAAGATGGAGAACAATAAGTATGTGGAGAATGAATTCGCACTCCTAGGGCCACCGAAGGGTAAGCACACAATGGAAAACATACTAGTGCAAAGGCCCATAGAAACTATTGAAGTAGAGGATGAAGAAGAGGAGCGTGAAGATAGTGGAGGCTTGGAGCAAAAGAAAGCAACCATATGACAGAGAAGAGTCACAAGTGCGTGACCACTCCACCTCAGGGACATGATGAAGAGGAAGATACAGAGGTTGAGTAGGGGAAAAGATTTAAGAAAGTATTTAGATGCACAAGGACTCAAGGTGGAACCCCACAAATGGTAAGGAAATCACCTCGTCTCTCTCCACACAAGGAGACCACTGAGCCAAAGAGGAGAAGAAAGTTGAAGTTAGATGAAGAAGTGGAGGAATCAGGGGAGAGCGAGTGTGCATCTCCTACCCCACTCAAGCAAGAAGACGAGCCACAAAATGAGGAAGAGAAAAAAGATGAAGAGATGAAGGATGAAGAAGAAAGAGAGAAAGAAACCTCTCGGATCCATGCATGCAACTGCTCAAGGTGTAATGGGATAGACTCCTAACCTTGAAGCTACAATTCCCAAGGGTCCTAGATCGAAGAGGATGAGTGGGGAACATAGTGCACCACTCATGGGCTATGCAAGAGGATACCGAAAAAATCATCCACGCACATTTCCAAAGCACTATAGAACAAAAGGATTTATTTGGCTGGGAATTAATGGATGGGGATATGGTGACTATTCGCACTAGAAAGCAACTCTCATGGTCAATGCATACCCACATGGATGAGCTTGACTTTGATGTATGTGAAGAGTCATGCATGTCGAGATACAAATGAAGAAAACACCTCAAGCTAGACATATGAATAGTTAAAGCCTACTATCATGTCAGATGAGCAAGTTAGCAATGCATTGGTGAAGGTTTCTACTGAAGTTGCTAAGAAGAAACATGGACAAAGATGCAATAATAAGAGCATTCACGAGGAGCTAAAGACAAAGGATGTAGAGATACGTGAATAACCCAAGAGAAGGACTTGAGAGAAGAAGAATAATAGTATTAATTGGCATGGCAGAGGAGATTGGAGAGATCATGTGATAAGAGCAGGCCACACTTGGAAATCTAAGGTACCAGAATGTTTCCTTGGACAATGCATTATGTTAGAAAGTTGGTGGACCTGGTATTGAAGAGGACATAATTAGAATGCCAAAACCAAAGAATCTTGAACAAGAGGCAAAAGGAGCTAAGGTCTTTAGTGATGCGAAAGATTACATCATATGAAGGCCTACTACAAGTGCTATAAGAAGAATTGAAAAGGTGGACCATGCCTTAAATATATGCACAACTCTAGAGGCGCTTATCAACATAAAGACCCTAGAAGAAAACAATGAGGTCCAAAGAGCAATGAAGGATGAAACATTGGGCCGCGCAGAAAGATTGTCAATGGTTAAGCAAAAGTGCGAGGCCCTAGCAACAACACAAGAGCCACACAAGACTCATTAGAAGAGCTTGGGAAGCTCATTGCACAAAAGATGGATCTTCTAGAAGGAAGAATGACCTCAATGTCCAACATTGTGTTGGTTCTACAAAATGAAAAAGGGGAGATTGTGAGGGATGAATTGGAGTCCATTATTGTGGACATTCCAGAAAAAGTAGAACAAGCACTCATTGAATGGTAGGCCTTGGAGGCTGGAATAAAGGAGGAGTATCCAGAGTTGATACTTCAAACTGATACAAAGGAGGCTGCCTCATAAAACTTCTTTATTCATCTACATTCTTTCATTCTTATTCTTTCCATTCTTCTATTCTTTACTTCAATTTTTGGAGATACCCATTGTTGGGGTGATAATGAGATTAGTGTGGGGTAATGTTGATTAGAGAACACTTGACATAACTCACACAAGAAGTCCGCATGGGAAAACAGGTAGGTTTAAGGGTGCGAATGGATAGGAAGAACCCGTGCATGGAGGGCAAGTTCAACATTTAAGACTTAGCTGATTTTGAGCATGAAGACCTATTTTTAGAAGATGGCGTGCGGAACACACCAACGATGCAGAGACATGCGCGCCACACATTGTCTATCTTTGGAGGATCGGATCGAAGTGTTTTTCATGGAGATGAGCTAAGAATAGGATTATCACTTCAGTTAACTGTAAGAGGTCTATAGATAACACACTTGCATGTGTGGTTATGCCTATAAATGACGTGTGGTTATTAATAGCATGTGGCCTATTTTTGGAATAGATAAGCGGTGAAGGGAAAGTCCCCACCCTATATATATATATATTATATATATGTAGTGAGTTACTTGAGAGAGAGAGAGAGATGAGAGATATATAGGTATATGCAGAGCGTAAGAGGTAAGCATAAAGAGATATGTGCATATGACTGGATTATCTGTATCAGATCCATGCACGCATCAGTATAGAATGCCATTATTGTAAGGAGATTATGTGTTTATTAATGGATGGAAGTTATTGGCTGAATCTAAGTGTCATTCCTGTGTGTAATTGAGTAGTGCATGTTCTTGATTCAATCATGATTATTGTTTAATTTTGTTCATTCATAGATCTAAATATGACATGTATTGTAGAATGATGGGTTAGCTATGGATGTATATGTTTCTTCCTTCATCACGCTAACATCCTGCTACAACAACCCTAAAGAGGGACCTGGTACCTTTGCACACTTTGGGTGAGTGCTCAATCTAGGCTGAGTGATGTGCCAACACGTCTAGGGTGTTATTTGGTAAATTCTAGACTGCATTAAGTCTCATATTTCAAGACTTATTGAATCTTTCGATTCCCCCTCTTGACTTGGATTTCATCCACACAAGTCTCATATTTCAGGACCATTCAACTTCAATAAACATGGACCTCTTTCTTGATGAGTCCATTTCAAATCTTCATCCTCCAAAATTCTAGAAAACTTAAAAATCATAAAAAGAGAATAAAACTCAGTATTAGAGCACTGTTTGCACATCGGAAATGACAAAGCATGGAAAAATAATGCTAAACATTCCATCTATTGGCAGATATCTTAATCATACCATTATCATATATTTTCCTTCTTCACCTATCATGAAACAAGTTAACCTTGCTCGGTACTTGCCATTTGGGATCTTTTCACCTACGGTTTTGTCTTGAAGCTTAATGATGGCAACTCCTCCTTTCAAATAATCTCCTTTTTAATATAAAACACTAAACTTCTTTATATGGTCCTTTTTGAGCACCCATCTCAATCTATGTTGTTGAATCTTTGCGTCCTACTAGTTGCATGAGGCTTAGACTTGGGGGCAAAATGTTTCTTCCCAAAAATCACACTATCAACATACAAGGCAAATTAAATCATTCTAAAAATAAAATAAAAATTATAAAATCCATACTCCTTTCATCCTTCATGCTTTTGGTGATAAACCCATACTTCTTACCTTGTAGTATGAGACTATGAGACAAGAAAGCCCTTACTCACCTATATTTTGTCTTTGGTGTTGAGAATTTTCCTTTTATTGATGGCATGGGGCAACATGTAGGGGGTCCTTCACAAAAATCCATAAATAATTAGTCAATAAAGCCTTTATGAAATCTTAATCAAAGTTCTTAATCAAATAAAATCCCCGAAGCAATTTAGTTTCTCATGCTAAAGAGAGACAACAAGTCCTTCAACCAGATTTTTCCAATCTATAGGCCATCTACAAATCTAAGTTGAGTCAAAACCTATAAAGTGGAATCATCTTGGAATCGGTCAGCTAATATTGACTAGAGATGAGTTACACTCTTCTTACATGGATCATTATTACACTTTGTGTCGTCGCATCCTTTATCTTCAACTTTCATACCACTTTTCACCTCATTTTCACGTCCTTCTTGGCTCTTGGTGATGAGCCCTCACATCTTCCTAGTTGCGTGGAGCCACGAGCAAAGTGAAACATCCTATCATCTTATCATCTACATTTATGCCAATATAATGGAATGATTCCAATTATTTGCACTTGTTTTCATGCAAAGTGCACCCTTCTACCGAGTTGTAAAATAATAAAAACAATATAAAATGTCTCACAAAATACAAAAACAATATAAAATTGTTCCAAAAAACCAAAAATAGTTTAAAACTATCACAATCAAAACATTTCAAATAATGTTTGACCAACTTTCAGCAATTGGATAACACAGTTCAACAATTTCACCATTTGATGATGCTCCTAATGATTGTTCCAGATCATACTCATTTTTATTGCCCATGGTGTATATATATGCTCAAGGTAATCATTTACCCTTTCGCAATATAAATTTTCTTGGGGCACACTTGGATTTTACATTTTAATCCAATACAAATCAAACTTCAATGGGATCCAAAAAGAGTATCTTTTGGAGTATCTAAGTATCACTCCGCTCTTCGATCCGATCCAATCCTCTCGCATTCTAAGCTATCACTTGGGGGCATTCAAATTTGTCTAGTTCTTCAATATGGAACACATTCAAAGTGTCATTAGACATCATTTTTACATGTTTTGTTATATTGTTGTAGTTTGTCAAGATTATAACGATGCTTTTGCTTCTTTCAGTTTATTCTTTTATTGTACTTTGTTTGCCTTTGTTGTAGACCAAATGTAGGAAAATTTTTTGCATTTAGTTCACATATAACTTTGGTGTGGTTCCTTCCTATTCATATTGGGTTTTTTTCAATGTTTATTTCATACTTTCTTGTCGCTTGCACATGTTGTGTTTTTCTTCCTGGTTCATTTAAGCTATGGACTATTTTCCTTTTTTTTGTGTCTTCATGTTTGTTTGCATTCATATTTCAATTCTTTTCAAAACTCCTAAAATATCCAAAAAAATAAAATGTTTCAAAATTAAAAAAATCATATATTTTAAAAATAAAAAAAATAAAAAAATTACAAAATTTGAACAAACATTCACTTATCATAGAAATCTTATAATTGGAAAACCCTTGAAGTGAATTTTTCAACATCTTCACACAATCTTGATAAACATCATACCTTTATCTATCACCCTAGTGATCATGCCAATCTTACATCGATCACATTGTCTCCTTTACATGATATGCTAACTCTGTTTGGGGAAAGTCACATAATTTTTTTCCTTCGTGATATAACTTCACCTGGGGAAATTTCAACTCGGATCATTTGCACAATGGATCCAACAAGAGTGTCAAAATGAGTCGCTTTAACTCCACTTTTCTAGTATGATCCTATTCCCTCCTTGGGAGCATTTGCATCTACTTAATCATCATTGTGGCACACATTAGGGGCATAATTGATTGTCTTATTTTTGACTTTGTGTTGCATTGTTGGTGTTTGCTTTTTGGACCACTTGCAAGTAGTGTGATTACATCTTGGTTCCTTTATGACCATGATGTCTGGCACCTAATTTGTATATTGGGTTTGTTTTCCTTTTTATCTTTTCTTTATTGTGTGTTTGTTTACATGTATTTGGGTTAACCATATTGATTATTTCATAATCATGGTGATAAATCTATTGTGCAACAACAAAAATAAGGTTGCTCTAAAATTATTCTCCAAATGAAGCTCATGCTACGAGCACATCCTTTTCCCATCCTTTTTCCAATCCTTTGTTTTCCTTCCTATCAAGCAGTTTTTCACTGCCTTTCTGTGTTATCCACCCACTTGAGGGGTCATTCCTCTTCCATCCTACTTGTTGGGGCATCCTAACGCTTCATTGCTTATTGGGGAATCTTAATGCTTCACAATTTTATGCTCATTGATCTGCATACATCTACTATCTTTAAAGCACTATTACTTCAAAATAACACTTTAAAGAGGGGAAAAATGTAGACACCCCAAAATTACACACATGTTCCCATCTTATCCCAGCTTTTTTTTATCTTAATATACCATGTAATTCACCCATTTCTCATTAATTGATTAATTCATACACATTGCACCCTTTAGATTAATTAAATTAATCCCATGTACCCCTAGTACCCTTTTAGCTAAGTTAATTATCATTTATTAATTAATTAGTTAGTGTGTGCACATCCTAGTGAAATGCCACTCAGTCAATAGCCACTTGGACTCCACATCCTCATCCTAGTTAACTACACTTCTAGAATCCTAGAAAGGTGGGGAAATTGAATTGCACATAAAACCACCTTTCTAGATGCAACTTCTGCAATTAATTCCATCATTTCCCCTAAATTTCCCGGAACTATTGGAACCTCCTCCAATGCTATTTTTAACATGTGCATTCACCCACTTGTAACCAATTTTTAACCACTTCTGCCTCTATAAAATGTAGGCCTATTCTATTACAAATCCTTATGGATTCACAGTACAATAACTCTGCTAAATTTCCAAGCCAAATCTTTGTGTTTGTAACAATTGCACTCATGTTTGGAGGCCATTCAAGAGCACCCACAAATCAATCATTTTGCAAGGTTATACAACTTCAAAAGGTCTCTTACTTGAGGTTCACACTTTGAAAGGTTACAGGAGGTTTGTAAAATTTTTTGTTTATCTTTCATTACTGTGATTTTTCCTTGTTGTAGACCAATTACATGAAATTTATTCACATCTTAGTTCACATATAAATTTGGTGTGGTTCCTTCCTGTTCATATTGGGTTTGTTTTCAATGTTTGTTTCATGTTTTTTTATCGGTTACACGTGTTGTGTTTTTCTTTTCGGTTTATCTAAGCCATGGACTATTTTTCATGGCTTGTCTTATCCCAAATCCTTCTGAATTGTTTTCAATTAAACTTTGTCAATTTGTATTCGAAGTTGTCCAACCACTCGTAGAAATTGCATCCCATGTTTGGAGAACATTCAAGAGCACCAAAATCCATTTATAAGGTTCACAAACAAAGTTTTTACGACCTTATGCGAGGTTTGACCATGAAGGATTATAGGAGGTTTGTAAAATTGTTTATCTTTCATTCTTTGTGATTTTTCCTTATTTACACTAGGAACTGGATATGAGATATGAGAGAGTGGATAATTGATAGTGACAAGAAGCGTGATATAGCACACACCCATAAGAACTTATGGATTGACCATTATATTGTTGATAACATGAGGTCCGATAGAAGTGTGAATATGTAATGTATTAGAAGAGAATGTGGCATGATAATCGTGATTAGAGAATGTAATGAATGGTGAAGATGCATCAAGTATTAGCAACTATAAAATCAAGATCCCCTGAGGAAGGAGGAGGCCTTTATACGATATGTATGATTAGCTAAAGAATCATTCATTTTATTGTCATGCTTAGGCAATGGGTCATTGAAAATTTTGAGCTTTTTGTTGTCATTGATTGGCATAGATACAGAAGGCTTAGGGAGCTTGATTACATTGTTTTCAATAAGATCTTGAATAAGATGTCGAAGTTTGAAACATCGATCTATAGAATTCCCAATGCATTGATGATAGTCACATCTAAATTTTTGTTATAATTGTGTCCTTTAGGTTGAGATGGATCCAGTTAAGTGGAGGAGGAAGTGTAATAAGATTTCTCTCAACAAGTTGTGGCAATAGAATATGCAGAGCACAAGGTAATTTCATGAATGTACATTTTGGAGGTTTCCATTGAAGCTTTTTAGAAGTAGAGACAACATTGATAATAAATTTTTCTTTAGTGGGATTAGTAGATGGCTTGAAAGTTGATTTGATTTGAAACTAAGCCAAAGATGAAGCCTAATCATGATATTTAAGCTTGCCCATAGATAATAGTTTGATTTCACGTAGCTTAAGAGTATGACATAGCTGATCAAATGATGGAGAGGTCTCAAAGATGACGCTCTCTTGTAGAGGTGGTAAGAGAATTTGGACAAATAGATCTTGCAATTCAAAGTCCGTGAGTACATTGGTCATCCTAGCTAGGTTGTTCTTATATCATAAAACATAGTCCACTAGATGCTCATTAGATCCTTGTTTAATTTATGCAAGTTGAGCATATGAGATCTTAGAACCAATATTGATTGAAAAATGCATGAGAAAAACATCGACTAAATGCGTAAATGATGTTACCGAATGGACAGGTAGATCGTAGAACCAACGCATTGCATAATCTTGGAGGCTTCTAGGAAATATCTTTACTAATAAAGTATGATCATCCACATAATATAGACATGCCACATGAAATGCTTGGAGATGCTCTTGAGGGTCACCATGGCCATTGAAGGTGGGTAGCTTGGGAGTGATAAAGTTTAGAGGAAGTGCATAAGTGGAAATGGCGGGTGCGAAAGGAGTATGAAGTAGTAATGTGGAATCAAGATATGGAGATGCACGAGAAGTAGCCTACTACAGTTGACATATTTGAACTTGGAGATCCTAATAAAGAGAGGCTAGATATTGAGTGCCAACAGAAGAGACTCAGCCGCGTGTGAGAAACAAGAGGCGGAGTGAAGTGGTTGGTGGGAGTAGGAACAAATATAGGAACAATAGAAGTAGGTGGAAGAGTGGAAGTAGGAGGTTGAGTAGCAATAGGCATAGAAGCGGGAATGGATGTAGGAACATTAAGCTCAACAAGATTGGTGGCCTCCTCATGAACAATGAATAAGAGAAAATCTAGATCTTGGGGATGTTCAACAAGATGATCATTGAGCTCTTAAAGGTGGGCTTAATAAATGCACCATAAGATTGAACCATGATAAGAAGATGAAAAAACACCTAGAAGCAAGGTTGGGTTTGAGTGATGGGTTCACTAAATGATTTAACAAATATTAAATTTTTAAAACCCTAATTGCATAGTCACATGTAATAAATACAACATTAAAATATAAATATGACCTAAGCAATAATCTAGATAACAATGAAGCCCTAAGTACAATAAAGGGAATAGAAGACTTAGTTGATTTCACAATAAATCTGAAGTGTCTTTGGAATGGAAAACCGATGATCGGGAGGAGAAAATTGTCGCAATTGTTTCGGTAAATTCAGAGTATCGAATCTTCATGGATTGGGGTTTTGGATTGGGGTCGGGCGTATCGGCCTTTGGAGACTTATTCTACGCACCCGTGATTGCGAAAGACTTCATAAACTATTTTTTCCTATGTCGTAAGATGGTTGTTCACCTTCACTATCTGTCACATGTGTGTCGTTAGATGATCACTATATTCACATTTAACATACAAAGAGAGAGTTAACCCACAAAACCCAAAAGCACATTAAATCCTAAAAATAAAAATATGTAAATGGAGAGTCAAATTGACCCCAATGGTCACCCTGAAAGAGTGAAATTACAAATAAGCATTGCACTACATTTCAGACTCCATGTAGTTCTTGTGAAGTGTGTGCAAAATCGTGCCCTAGGAAGCTCTTGTGTAAGATGCACTTGATAACGAACAATAACTAGATGTAACAATGTAAGTAAATGTGTGGATGGAAAAATGAACTTCCCCTCCTATGCGTGTATGCAGAAAATGCAGTCCCTTGTCCCTTGAGTGAATGCTAGATGGATGCTTTGATGTTCTTAGAATTCCTTTGGATGCAACCTTAGGTGGTGATAGTAGATGCTTAGATCTTGGTCCTTTATTATGGTCACATAGCTTTATATTTATATGATTCCCTTATTTGAATTTCATAATTGACAACTAAAAGGCCAACCCATAAGAAAATAAGATGCCCAAAAGATAAAAGAGGCCTAAAAGAGGTGAGTAAGATACAAAGAGGTTGGGGGCGCCCAGAGGGGATGAGGGCACCTAAGCGCTAGCATCTGGTTGGGAGTTGGTGTCCAGAGTCAAGAAAGATAAAGAAATGAAGATTATATTGGGATGTGGGGTATAAAAGACAAAACAAGAAACTAGAAAGATAGAAAAGAGGCCAAAAATATTTGTCAATTACTAATTTTCTCGCTTAGGAATCATATGAATAGTAGTATGTGATTAGGACCTAAAAATGTACCCAAGTGTGTGATTTTGTGTCTCTGGTTATTTGTTGTTAAGTTTTTCATGAAATATTGATATTTTTTTGCTATTAGAGGACATTTTTACATTTGAAGCCACATATCTTATGTTCTAATGCACTTTTAGCCATTCTAAGGCAAGTTTTAATCAACTAAAAGGGTGTTTCTATTAAGAGAAGCCATGTTTTGTTGTTTTAAGCCACATTTTTTGTGTGAAGGGTGGTTTTATTGTTATGAGCCACGTTTTTGTAGTTTGGAGGGGCATTTTTGATGTGTGAAGAGTGAAAAATCAACTTAAAGACTTATACTTGGCTTCTCCAAGCCCAAAATGACCTCTTTGGCATAATATTGTTGTCATAAGCAAGGTCTTATCAGTTTAGCACAAGACAAAATCATAATTGGTTGCTTTCAAACCCTAAACAATGCATTCCTCCTTTGTGGGCCCACGTACAAGTGGAAAAAGGGTGGTATTAATTCTTCATTGCATTTTATTTCCAAATTTGAATCTTAAATATTTGAAATTTATCATTTTATGCCTTTTAGAAGACAAGTCAATTTGGAATATTTGCTTTAAAGAAGATTTAAGTTTTTAATTAAGCTTGTATATTCACTTGTCAAAGATGAAGTGTGAGGCCTAGGTTGGCAAGATGCCAATTCCAATTCAAAAATTAAACCATTGTAATCTAGATTATGTTTCGATTCCAATGAGTGGTTGGAAGGCTAGGTTCATCCTCATTTAGTGCATTTTTAATGCTTGAGTGCAATTTTATTTAAAATAGGCCTTATTTATGGGAAATCATTATTGTAATAATTTTTTATCGTAGCTTGAAACTGAGTGTTGTATTTTGCAAAAGTTAATATTTTTTCATTTCCTATGCATTGGTCCTATTTATATTGTGCCATTAGTCCTATTGGTCTTTGGGGGATATTTTTTATCAATGGGTTTTATCCCTTTCTCCTCTTTGTGAGAGATGCATTGTATGTCGGTATTGTTGTCCAAAATAACCACCCTGGTTATTTAGACAACTTATAGATCCATTATGGCTTTGACATTAGATATTGATTTGTATGCATGTTTGATCTTATACCTTAGCACTTGTGTTTGGCTGCAGTTCTTTGTGTGATCCCTTGTGCTCCCTCCCTTGCACACCCTTCCCGCTTCTTCTTTATGCTTTCCCTTCTCCCTTTGCTCCGCATGCTTCCACCTTTCTTCATTATTCATCTATCTCCTTCCACTTTCCCTTTGTGCACACTCCTTATGTAGCCACTTTCATTCCAAAATTTTTTTCTTACCCCTTTGCGCTTACCTTCTAATTTGCAATCCATTTTCTAAGTCCCGACATGCCTTGCACACATGCTTCTTCTTCCCGAGTCCTACGCACATTATTGTGTGCACTTGTTTCCCTTTTGCATTCCTCTTTTGAATCATACCTCTTTACGCTTGCTTCCCTACGCCCTCATGTTTTCTTCACATGCCTCCTTCTCCTTGTCACCACACACTCATTTGATCATTTTCCCATACTTGCTTGCATACTTGTATACTTTTATAGATTTGCACCTTTTCTTCCCATTCATTGTGCATCCCGAGCACATGCTCACAACCTCTACATTATTCTCTTTCAAACCCATTGCACTTGTGCATGCACCAAGTACAATCCTTTACACCGATCACACCGTGTGCCACATGGAACTTTTCAAAAGA
Source organism: Taxus wallichiana var. yunnanensis (assembly GCA_018340775.1). NCBI lineage: Eukaryota > Viridiplantae > Streptophyta > Pinopsida > Cupressales > Taxaceae > Taxus > Taxus wallichiana. Next base: position 962,172,967 of record CM031240.1, read on the forward strand.
ATTACACAACATACGCAACCTATCGAGAACATGCCGGCCTATACACTAAATCCTCATATCAAATGAATGCCCGATATATGGCGAAATGACAAAATAAACAAGCGATCACCTGATCCTTGGGATCAATCGAGTGCATCATGTGTCTTGCATGTTCAAGTTGTACCATAGATCTTGAGATCGTCATAACTTTTGTTCGAGCTCGGTTTCCCCGTGCCCGGGCTTGATTGAAATATACCGACATGGGCTACTCTCCGGGCTATTCAAAATCATATTTTTATCGAATTTGGTAGGTGAAAAGAAGCAAACACATCTCGAGGCCATTAATGCACACATCTAATTAACTCAACCACCCATATTTCTTCATATTTGGTATCCTTTCTTCTTCCATAAGATAAAAAGACATGGAGAGGTGAATCGACAACCTTGTAGGTGGATTTGCAGGCAGGAATTCGTTGTTGGTTATTGGTGGTGAATGTTTGAATCCAAATTTCCCTCCTCTTTCCCCTCCCCTTCTCTCCTTCTTCTTTTATAAATTGTAAATCATTGCTCATTGTAAAAGGTCTGACTCCCTTAGTTTTCTAAAGGCATAGTTCGAGCTTTGCTCTTTATCATTTTGAGTTGCAAGCCTTAGACACGGTCTTCTACATGTGGATACCTACCTCATCCACCATTGTAATCAATGTGCATAACTTGGAAGTGATAAGAGATTTGTTTTGTGGCTATTCTTTGCCTTAGCTCATTTTTATTACATCTTATTACCTTTCCCATTGCATTTTTGGTTTGTTGTGCATTTTCATGTCCTCAGTAGATTCCTTTTCTATTGTGCTCCATGAAAATGGACGTGTGAATGTTGTTTCAGACTATGGCACGATTTTTGCCCTCTCTACATGCATTTTATTTCATTTTCACTTAATCCGAGTGTGTTTATTCCCCTCTTTCTAGTGCTATCACCTCCCATGAGCACGTTTTCATGCATCTCCTTCTCACCTTGGTCCCTTAGAATTGTAGAGTAGTGATAGGTAGCTACATTTTTCTTCGTAGGTGTATTTATAGCGAGTAGAAATAGATAGAGGAAGCCAGCCTTCTCCGGAGGTCTATCTCAAAGTGTAAGTCCTACAACTTGGAGACACACCCATATTTCCTCAAATCCTTAGTTCATCGTGATTTGGGACGGGTGCAATTTTGAGCTCCAATAATTTTTGGCATGCCCAGTGGGATCAATATTGAAAGCCTACATTTAATTATTGCTAAGTTTTGGTGCATGACTTAGTAATTTTTCAGCCTTTGGAGGCTTGTTTCAACACATCTGATGACTCCCAACATACAAATCTATTGATTTTAGTAGTTTGCGTGCCTAATTCATGAGAAGAATACATACCGGATAAAGCGTTGTAGTTGAAGAATCCTTTGAATATCTTAGTTGTCTCCTAGAAGAAGAAGTAATGAGAAATGTAGCATGTGCATCTCCATCTTCTACACGTAGAACACAATCTACTCCTCATGTTGGTAGACCTTCAACATGCTCTACTAGGGTACTTCGACTGTTTCTAGCCATGGTGTAGAGAAATATTCCTTTTTAGCTTCAATAAAGTGAAATCCCTTTAGAGCTTTATGCAACATGATATACTAGTAGCCGCGCTAAAGAGTATAACATTTTTACTAGTGAGAATCAAGCTACCCCTGCTGAGCACATTCAAGATATTGCAAACATATGCTCTGTTCACCTAGTTACTTAAGATGATGTAGTTTAAGGCTACTTGCATCTTCACTCAAAGGAAAAGTGCTTCAATGGTACAAAAGTTTAAGACCTACCTCTATCACTAAATGGGATGGACTTGGGAACCGCACTCTACAATCACTTGTAGAGAAAGTTGACAACATATCCCTATTAGAACAACTCACAATGATCAAAAGAGCTCCCAATGAGCTCATGGTTAATTTCAACTTTAGATTTCAAAAACATGGGACAAAATTCCAACCCTCTTAAGAAAAACCCCTCAAGTTACTTTTCTTTACTTCTTAAGATCTCGAATTATGACATTGCAATAATGATACAATTTATGGGTGGTGCACAACTCCTTGATGCCTATGCTTTAGCTATTAAGGTAGAGAATTGTTTAATCCAAGCTGGAAAATTAACCCCTAGACCACATACACCCTTATTTCCTGAAATCCCTCTAGCGCCTCAACTTTCCATTGCTCCCATTCCTAAGCAGAGCTCCCAAACCATTACCTCCATGTCCTATTCTCCCACGCAATAAAAGGAGGATGAAGAAATGAAGGCCTTGATTAGAAATATGTCCAATAAGGTCATATCCTTAGAAAAGCACTAGGCGCAAGCCATAAAAAAATTCTAATCAAGGATGTAATCAAAGTCATCACCCTTTAGCAATTAGCATCAAAACTAGAGATATGGATAGGATTAGTAAAATGATAGGGGCATGCTAATGGACACCTTCCTCTTCGAAAGTCCCCCTGCGCAAACCCTTCCAACACCTAGCATAAGAAAATCACTAATTCGAAGACAAAATAACATGGTGAAGAGAAAAATTGTGATTTACTTGAAACTTTCCACACATTCAATACAATTGCGTAAATTCCTTGCATGCACGAGCATATATGATTCAAAATTCTTCAAGTTATGATCCTTCCACTAGCATGCATGAACCGGAAAATGAAGAAGTGTCAGAAGTTACTCTTGAGACCAACCTTATGTTCTTTGGTGTTGATGACTTCTATGCAATCAACCAAGTTGTGGATAACTCAAGTAGGCTATGCACATAGGTTGATAACAATACAAGGAACAAGAAGAGAATGCTATATTATAGTGCACAAACTTGTGTTCCTGCCATTCAGATTGATCCTCAAAAGAAAAGAGATGCAACTAATCCTCGAGCATCAAAGGAAACTCACCATCCCAACAGTTCTGGTGTGTATATTTATTCATGTAAGGTTTTACACAAGGCTCCAACTTAAGTGGCGCGCACTCCTCCTTTGGTAGGTCAAGCCTCTGCGTGCAAGCTAAGGCCCCTTCCTCTACACCTAAGCAATCAAGAAAAGATGATGTTGTGCCTCAAATTCACAAGTCTTTTGGCTTTCCATTCAACATTGTGGACCAAATGAATAAGAAACATGTGAATGTCACAATGTGGGACACCCTAGCCATTCCATCTCAGCATGAATTGTTACATGAAGCTCTGGCATAACTTCGCATGCTGATCTAGTTACTCAAAGACCTCAAGATGCTATCAACATCTATCAAATAGAGGAGAAGCAAGTAAGAAAAGTTGGTAAAACCCTACCCTTATACATGTCCTTGATAGTAGGAAAACATCTTGTGCACAATTTTATGATTGATTCAGGGATACTACTTGATTATGCTTAAGAAAATTTCTTTTGTCCTAGGTCTTGAGTACAACCCCATGTCTAAAGGAATCTTACAACTTAATGGCTTAAGCGATACCACTCTAAGAGTCAAGTATTTTGAGTTAACCCTCTATGCATGTCCAAACCTAACCATAACTTAAGATGTGCCAATCATTGACCCACCTCCTTTTTTGACATTTTTCGATCAAGAGATTTCATTGCCAAGGTGGGTGGCTACTTGTCTTCTGATTGGTCTCATATGTTACTAAGAACAAGGTATGGTGCCGATTTACCATACAAGTTGAGCCTATATTTTCCTATCATGTTGAGTCATATGACCCATCCCTCTCCAAGCCAATTACCTAATCCAAGAAGAAGGCCAAGAACAAGATTCAGTTTTAGAAGAACAACCCATTCCTCCTCCCATACCTAATCTATTGCTAGATGAATGGGCCAAAAGGAATTATGAGTTTGATCCCTATGAAACATCTTTTGAAACTCGGCCTTGGTACTTATTTCATCTTTGAGGAAGATAACACACCGCCACTCTGCATGCAAGAAATAAAATAATGAAACTTATGGACTATGGAAGATGTACTCGATGACTCTAGAAGCGAAATGATGCGAGCACGGTGTTGTTCTCATCTCTCATAAGAATGAGAAATTCTTCTTCACGCACAAAGTCTGTAATTTGTATGCTCCAACAACGTAGCAAAACATGAAGCATTGATGCATGATATTTTTTGGTTTTCAAACTTCCACCGTGTCTCGGATCAAGAAGAACTGAGTCATTTGAGACAATAATGGAACCATATCCAAGTTATGGGACCTCGTGCACTTGAGATAGATCTCTAGAGAAGGCTGGTTTCTCTATCTATTTCTACTGCTACTACTGCTCCTAATGCTGAAAAGGAAAACTAATCTAGAAATGCCAAGGCACCAAGGATAAAAGGATTAAAAAATGGAAAACTAATCTAAGGAAGATGATAGCACCAAAAAAGAGAGATGAACACTATCTGCTCTCGAGTGAAAATGAAAGAAAATGTGTCAAGAGGAGGCTAGGAATGCGTAACACTGAGACCAAACCACATTTACACGATCAATTTTCATGAAACAAAACTAAAAATGGAGTGCAAGGGACATAGGGTAACACAACAAACACACAATGTAAAGAAATGTGAGAAGAAAGAATATAACCACACTTAGGATAGAGAATAGTCACAAAACAATGCTTCCATTATTTGTAGAAATGTATAGAATCACATTCAATGACAAAGGAGGCCGATATCCACATGCACAAGCAAGATGTAGAGGTTTGCGACTTAGAACACAGAAATATGAAGTCCTCAGCAAAATGTGTAAGGATCCAAAGTGTCCAACATTAACAATGAACCCAACTCTTACATTTATAAATAAATCCATGGAAGAAGAAGAGGAGGGAAAAACAAAATTTGAAATACAACCACCAACAAGAAACATTCAAGTGCCTACAAATCTATCAAATGCACTTCCCCAAGTCTGTTTGGCATGTTGGAGAATGAAAGAGGGTAGATTAGATCAAATCGGTGGTTGGAGCAATCAGATCTGCTCATTAATGCCCAAAAGATGTTTTCCCATTTCTCACCTACTAGATCCATCAAGAATTTAAATTTGAATATCTAACATTATAGCCTACATCAACAACTATCGATTGAGACTAGGCACATGCCGATCGAAGCTCTATCACAAAAGATATGGCTGTCAGAAGATTGTCAGAGTTGTCTATGCATACAACACACATGTCATGCATGCAGATTCTTTGAAAGGAAAACCAACCGTGTAAATATTCTTATCATTTCTGCCAAGTGTCACTCATTGATTTGCTACAAAGGTCTGGTGCCCTATTGACATGCTTTGATCGGTTGCGTGTGGCACACTCAAATGTGTCAGAGAATGATGTGACACAGAAAGGTGCAAGGTATGTGTGTGGAAGAATGAGGTGTGGGAGGATGAAAGAAGGAAGGTACATACAATCGCAATGCATGTAGAGGAAATGGGGTAATCGGTGACCGGAAAACGTATGGTCAAGGTGTAACTATTATAAAGTAATGCACGGGGGTGCATGAGGGTGCAAGGACTTAAGCGATTGAAGCAAGTGTAAGGCGTGTATGCGGGATAAATAGCTTTGCTAGGAAGAAGGTGAATGCATAAAAGATGTGCACAAGGTAAGAGTGGAATAAAGAGGAAAAGGAAAATGGAAAGGGGAGAAGGGGAAGCGTGCAAGGGCATGCGAAGGAAATAATGACCAAGTGAATGTTCCAAGGAGACAACTGAGGTGTGTACCCATTGCAATGAAGATATCTGAGTTAGAATATGTATGTAAGTTGTCCAAATAACTAGGAGAGTTATTTAGATAACAATTTTGGTGACTTTCGGGGCTATCCCTTCTAGATGAAGGAGATCAATAGCTGTAACATCGATTGGGCATGAAGTCTACTATGTACCCACTAAATTCTGATCTTCTTGACTTTGAAGACCAACCCTTTAAATCCACTTTATTCATATTATGAACTCTATCTTGAATCCTTGAACTGCTGAAAGAAGATCGACACCTTGAAAGTAAGAGAAGAGCGCATGTAGGAAGCCGCAAGAAGAAAGAAATTATATACAAACAAACAATGTGCATGCAACACACTTGGAGGAATAAAACTACTCTAATATTTACAAGATGATGTAGTGAATTCAATGGAAGGGTTTGAGATAGATCCCATTCACTGGGATTCGCAGCGTGCCTCCATCAAGCCGAGTTAACTCGAAATAGTTAGCCTCCTTGAATGAACTGATGATGTATGGGCCACTCCAAAGTGCATCAAACTTTGAATGGTGCCCTAGTTTAGCTCTGTTAGCATCCCATTTTAAGACCAAGTCCCCAAATTTGAAAGCTTGAGGCCTAACCTTTATATAAAACCATTTCTTTGTTGCTTGTTGATGTTGTTCTAGCTTGATCATGGCAGAGTTCCTTTATTCTTCAAGATTAAATAATTCTACCATCTTGATTTCTCTTTGATGTGCACCTTCAAACTCTAGCTATTGGGCAAGTGCTAATGAGTTTAACTCAAGTGTTAAAGGAAGAGTATCCTCCTTGTCATAGACAAGCTTGTAAGGAGAAGCACCTATTGCTTTTTAAACTGTGATTCTATTTTCTTAGAGCGCGCACGAGACCTTTGTATACCATTGTCTTTGGTTGATGTTCATTGTGTGCTTCATGATCCTGATCAGGTTCTTGTTTGTTGATTCTATCAAACCATTTCCTTGAGGGTAATAGTTAGAAGAATTCTTCAGATAGATGCCTAGATTTAAATCCCAATAAGTGATTTTAGTGCCAAGGAAGGCTTTTGTATTATCAGAGATAATGGTTTGAGGAATGCCAAACCTTGTGACTATACCTTCGAGAAAGTCAAGGATGACTGACTCGGTTGATTCCTTGAGCACGATAGCTTCTATCCATCTAGTAAAGTAGTCCATAGCTATCAACACCCATCTATGTCCAATGCTTGAAGGTGGATTAATCATACATATGAAGTTGAGACCCCATTGCGCAAAAGGCTGATCTACTTGGATTGGTCAAAGGGGAAGCACTACCAATCTCTTATTTCCTATAAAGAAAGCACATTCCTTGCATTTTGTGACCCACTTGTGTGTATATGCAAATAAATTAGGCCAAAAGATACCTGCAATTATGCTTTTCATTGATTTATTTTTGGCGAGAGAAGTGTTCACCAGAGAATCCATCGTGAAATTTTGCTAACACTTTTTCAGTCTACATGCCATTGATACATCTTAACAACACTCCATCAAAATTAATTTAGAAGAGAAGTCCATCAATCAAAAGATAAGTGACAAATTATAGCCTTAGATGTCTTCTCTTTTCCTTGTTTAAGCTAGGAGGGTATGCACCCTTAGAAAGGAATGTGATCATGCCCTTCATCTAGTACTCTGCACACAGGCCCTATATTTTCTCAAGTTCTGCAGGCGCTAGAATCATCAAGGAAAAATGAAGTCTCATATTCATTATGTGTGTCTTTGGAAAGCTTCTTGCAGAGCCCGCTACCTCTTATTAGTTTTTTGGCTTTGATTGTCACATAATACTCCATGATTTTGGTCACCCATCTTGCTATCTTTTCACTGATTTCTACCCCCATGATGAAGTCTCTAACAAAAGAGTGGGAGACTAACACCTTGATATGATTTTTGGTGAGCATACTTTTGAATTTCTTAAGTGCGCACATAATGGTGTAGACTTGTTTCTCCATATGACTATATCTTAATTCATAATCCTTTAGTGTTTGGCTAAAGAAAGCCACTGGTTGTTCCAACCCTTGTTCATTTTCTTGTGTTAGGACAATTGTAACACTCACATCGACACCACAAACATAAAGGATAAAATCCTTTGAGTAATTTGAGTTAATGAGTGTTGGCACGTGAGTAATTTCTTGCTTGATTTTGTGGAAGCTTTCCTTTCCTTTTGCTGTTCATCTGAAAGCTTTGTCTTTCTTGAGCATGAGGGTGATTGGTCTTACCTATTCTGTAAAGCTACGAATAAAGCACCTAACAAAATTGATCTTATTGAGGAAGGACTACAAGGACTTTTTGTGTGTGACAAGGAAAGAGCTAGGATGGCTGAAATGCGCTCAGGATCAATTACGATGCCATCCTTTGAAACCACATGGCCCAATATCTTTCCCTGTGCCATAAAAAAATTACACTTCTTAGGGTTAAGAGATACCCCATACTTTCTACATCTCTCAAAGACTTTCTCCAGGTGTGCCATATGATCCATGCTTTGCTTTGAGAAGACTGTAATGTCATCAAGGTAAACCAAGATGAACTCATTGATGTAACCTTTGAAGGAAATGTCCATGGTGCGCTGAAATGTTGTGCCTACATTTGATAGACCAAAGGGCATTTTCTGATATACATATGTTCCCCACTTGGTTGTAAATGCTATTTTGAATTGATCCTCTTCCTTGACCAGGATCTGATTGAAGCTAGAGTACCCAGTCTAGTATTGAGAATCTTTGCACGTCGGCCATAGTCTGTAGAATCTGCTCCATAGAAGGCAAAGGATAATGATCCTTTAGAGATGCCTTGTTTAAATCTCTGAAATTAAGACAAATTCTAATTTCACCAATCTTCTTGCACATCAGAACTAGCTTCACGACCCAGGTAGATTACTTGATGGGAAAAATGATCTTCACCTTAATGAGTTTGGATAACTCCTTCCTCATGAGGGGCTCTATCTTTGGATTGATGGCCTTGCTACTTTTTTCTAACAGGCTTGATAAAAGATCAAGGTCAATGGAGTGTTGAGAAATACTTGGATCAAAACCTTTGAGGTCTTCATACTCCCATGAGAAGATATCACTATATTTTTGATCAGAGAGAGATGAAGGCCTATTTTTCATCATGCACACAAGCTTTACTAAGCAACAACTCCTTTCCACATGAAATAGTGACTGGGGAATAGTCTTCTTGCACTACATGCATATAATTTTCTTCACCCTTGAACTCATCATCAGGGCTAAACATTTTCTCTAAGGTGACCAATCCTTTAGGAAACTTTTTGTCTTCAGTTGTATTACTTGGTCACCATAACTATCATGTAAATCAACTTGCATACTTGATGAGAACTCAACTTCATTATGGATGAACTGGATGATCTGCATCACTGTTAAACACTTGTCAGCTGATGTTGTTATTTGGAATGGATGGTCTAATTACCATCTTGATGTGCTGAGTGTTTCCTTTGACAAAGTCCTTAGCAAGAGAGAACTGCCAAGTGTGACCATTTGATCAGCTTCCTTATTCATTTTCATGGCACCACCTGTAGATTTAGAGCATCAAAGCTCTCAAGGAGGTCCCAGACTCTGTGTTTATAAGATTTGAGAAGTTTATTCTTCACCTAACACCTATGGTAACTTTGGTGGATAACCATGTTCGTGTCTCCAAATATTTACAATGCCTTAATCTTCTTCTTTTTAATAATAATAAAACCATGTACCAACGCCTCATACTCTGCTACATTGTTAGAACATGTAAACTACAACCTATGCGCAAAGAATAATTTCTCATCCTTGGGAGAAATGAGAACAACTCTTACTCCCGCGTCATTTATTCTTTTGGATCCATCAAAGTATAACTTCCATAGACCAGGGTTCTCTTTACTTTGCTTGAGTGCGCACGACATCACAACTTATTCTTCAAGAATGCAGTAAATACTAAGCCCAATTTCATAAGCTTTGAGCTCTTCAGCATATGGGTCAAATTTATGGTGCCTCTCCACCCACTCATCAAGTACTAGATCAGGAATAGAAGGTGGAAGAGGCTAATCTTTAGAAACTGAAGCCTGTTCTTCTTGGATTAAATAGTTAACTTAGAGAGGGGATGAGACATATGACTCTACATGATAGGAAAAAATTGGCTCAGCTTGTATGGTAAATTGGGTACCATACCTTATCTTGAGTAACATATGAGACCAATCAGAAGACAAGTAACCACCCACTTTAGCAGTAAAATCTCTTGACAAGCATAAGGCAAACAAAGGGGTAAGTCAATGATAGACACATCTTGAGTTATGGTAAGGCTTAGACATGCATGGAGGGTTAACTCAAGATCCTTAATGACTCCTAAGGTAGTGACAGTTGAGCCATCAAGTTGTAAGACTCCTTTAGATAAGGGGTTGTACTTAAGACCTAAGACATTAGCTATTTTCTTGGGCATAACAAAAGTACTAGCACCGAGTCTATCATGCAATTATGGACAAGATGTTTTCCTATGATCAAAGACATATAGAAGGGTGGGGTTTTAACAACTTTACTTACTTTCTTCTCCTCTTCTTGGCAGATGTTGATAGAAATGTGCAACTTCGAATAATAGGATCAATATGTAGAAGTTGGGCTGAGCTTCATGTAACAAGTCACACTCGGATGGAATAGTCAAGGCTCCCACATTATGAAAATTATGTTTTTCTTCTTCATCATCGGTCCACAATCTTTGAAAGGAAGACCCATTGAATTATGCATTTGAGGAATAACAACATTCTTTATTGGTTTCTCAGGTACAAAGGTAGGAACCTTAGCTGGTGTAGAGGCTTGACCTACCAGGAGGGATGTGTACTATTCCTAGAGGAGATTTGCATGTGTTGGTCGTCAAATAGGACTTTTAAGAAGAGCAACTGTCAGGGGACAAGAAGTCCCTCCTCTTTAATGGGAGAGGTTCCCTTATTCAGAAACGAACTTATTTACAAATATACAAAACATGATTTTATGGTTGAACTTGGATATTATGAAAGTGTTTTCCACAAGGATCATCGATTCAAAAGGATTGAGGAAAGGAAATACGAGGATGAGCAGAAGAGCAACATGCAGAATTATAGATAGCAGAATAATCCTTTATGTATACGAAGTTGCAGTGAATTTAAAACAAGATCGTTTGCACAAGATGAGATTACCAGACACAAAGTTCTGTAAATAACCTTCTTTAGATTCATTAATCAAGGACACAAAGTTCCTTCTTGGTTATACAAGATCACTATACTCGCAATATTTGAAAATATGCAATCAGTGAGACTAACGAACTAGAAACAAATGATCTCCACGAAATTAAAAAAAAGATAACAGAGATTAGATAGACAATGAATGGAAAGCCCTTTGTATTGATTTCTTTCTGATCTATTTACACTTTCTTAAAATACGCCAAGTTCTTCCTCCTTTGGAATGGCGTGGAAAGGCCATTATATAGCTTACAAATCAGTTATTCTTTGTAACCGCTTCTTTAACCGAGAATAGTTAAGGACCGCCAATCGTAACGCCTTAACTTCTTACAAAGAAAACGGAAAAAGAAAGGGAAGAAGAGAAAAGAACAAGGAGAAGAAGACAGGTGGCCAGTCACTGAGAGGGACCCACTGACTTCAGAATCCGCTGCCTGAACTTCTTTAACGCCTCAGCTATGTCTCTGCCACGAGGAACTGACGTGTTGGCCGAAGACTGCGTCCAAAATCCAAGACGTTTCTCCATCTCTTTATCAAACTCGGCGTGGGTATGATAATCTTCATTTGGCTTCTTCAATGGCGAGACTAGGGCGGCGAAATTTGTTCTGCTCTTGAAACCGGATCTTCATATTGATGAAGCAACAGAGCAGCAACCCGAACTCGGGAAGGAATTAAGAGTAAAAGGGATATATGCGTAGGGAATTAGGTTGCAAGGGTTCGAGCAAGGATAGCATGGAAACAATGTAAGAATTGCAAAGGAGGCTTGCTCGTTATATAGCCGTTGAGAATTTCAAATGCGCATTACATTCATGTCCATCAGTTTGAAAAACAACATATTCGGGTAGAGCGGGAAAAACTAAGTATGAATGGCATTTGGTTCGCTAGGAACATGTGAGACGCGAACGCGTGAAACACGTGGCTCGGCGTTTCAACAGGAGAAGACGCACAAATGAAGCAGGAGAAAGGACACAAATGCATTTTGGGACATTTGGACAAAAGCGTGCGAAGGACGCGTTTTGTGTTTCGACCGAAAATGGAACAAGAGGCCCGTTTGGACTTGGGACGTTTGGGACGAAAAGTTCCGAAGTACGCGACTCGGCCGGTTCGGGCGAAAATGGAACAACTTGCACTTTTTGATTTGGGACATTTGGAACAAGAAAGTGCGAAGTACGCGGTTCGGGTGTTTCGGCCGAAATGGAACATCTCGCACAAAAGTTTTGGGACACTTGGGACAAAAAGTTCCGACGGGCCCGAAAATGGAACAACTTCGGGGATTTCGGCCGATCGGGGAACAGAATGCACTTTCGTACTTGGGACAGGCGGGACAAAAATGTCCGACAGGCCCGAAATACATACAAAATGACCCAAAACACAGATTTTCTCAATTTTCACGGACTTAGGCACTTTAGAGAAAACACTCATAACTCAAAATTTTGAAATTTTACTTTTATCAGAGCAGGGAATTTTGAGTGGACAACAGCTGGCTCCTTCTGGGGATGACTTGGCATAAATTCAAGGAATGAGGCAAGGCAAGAACCTAGACAAACTCGGGGAAAGCAGACCAGTGCCTTATCCATTGGGCAACGGAGTCAAAAGAACACCAATACAGAGGGCAACACACCAAAACAACAAAAGGAAAACACACCAAAAGCAGAGAAGCAAAAACACTGTACAGAATATACAAGGGACTCCCTAATCACCTAGGACTTGAACAACTTGAGATACTGCCCACTATAAGGAAGTGGGAGAGAAGAACCATCCATGTAATCAAGATAAAAGGAATTCTCACCAAAGAAAGTGTCTGATCTTGAAAGGTCCGAGCCACAGGGAATCAAATTTTCCATGGCTGCCACGAGGTTCATGTCTTTTGTCCCATAACAGTACGATGTCTCCAACTTGGAAATCTCTGAACCTAGCTTTCTTGTCAAACAGGACCTTTACCTTCTGCTGGTGAACAGATATCCTATCAGCAACCACCAATCTGTCTTCATTCAGCTTGTGCAGGTACATAATTCTCTTGTCCAGGGCATCTCTGAAACTAGTATCCTCGATGGCCTTCATTAGATGCAAGGCCGGCAGTTCCACTGTCACTGGCAATTGAGCTTCTACTCCATATACCACTTGAAAAGGAGACATTCCAATAGCTCTCTTTGGTGTAATCCTGTCTGCCCAAAGAGCATCATAGAGCTTCTTGTGCCAGTTTCGCTGAGACTCATTGACTAACTTCCTTATGATAGTCACCAGATTTTTGTTAGTAGATTCTGCCTGCCCATTTCCTTGAGGGTAGTAATCTGAAGAGTGAGCCAAAGAAATACCATACCCATAGCAGAAGTCCATTATCTCAGCTGAAGAGAAATTCGAGGCATTATCTGTTACAATCTTGTTAGGTACACCATACCTTACCAAGATGTTCTCTTTGATGAAGTTGCATACCACTTCAGAAGTAGTGCTCTTGACTAGAATAGCTTCCACCCATTTGGTGAAGTAATCAGTGGCAGTTAGCACATGAGTGTGACCGGCACTAGAAGCAGGATTAAGTGTACCAATGAAGTCCAAACCCCACTGTTGAAATGGCTCCTCAATCACAACTGGCTTGAGAGGCAAAGAAGCCAATTTAGGTCTTCCAACAAAAGTCTGACAAGCTTCACATTTGTCAACCCACTCGGATGCATCTCTGAACAAGGAAGGCCAGTAGTATCCTCCACGGAGTATCTTATGAGCTGTAACCATTGATGAATAGTGCCCTCCACATGCGTGATCATGAAAAGTTGAGAGCAACTTTCTCTGCTGTTCCTTGTCCACACATTTCAAAAATCTCCCCCATCTATTCCTAAACAATAGGGCATTTTCCCACAACACATATTGTGCCGACCTCAATTTAATGTCCTCTTTTCTTTGGTAGTTAAATGAGAGGGGCATTCCCATAGGTGAGAAAATGGGCGATGTCAGCATACCATTCGTCAACTGAACCAAGGAATAGAATAGTAGGAAGGTCAACTTTCTCCTCCAAAGAACTCATGCTTAGCTCCTTCAAAGAATGAGCTCACAAAGACCTTTTCCACAAACCAGCTTGGTCGGCTTAATGTCAATGTCGTACTCTTGGACCTTAAGCAACCCTGGTTCCCTCTCTTGGATCCAAATTCTTGCTTTGTGTGAGGATTGACTTAACAGTTGTATCTGGAACCAGCACCATGGAATGAGAGTTGAGGATGTAAAAGCGAAATTGCTTGACAGCTTTAACCACCGCAAAAGCATGTTTCTCCATCATAGTATATTTCAACTCATGATCTTTCAGAATATAGCTCATGAATGCGATTGGTAGCTCATGCTCATTAGAGTCTTCTTGAGTTAACACAGCAGCCAAGGTATTATCTGTAGCATAGCAATAGATGATGAAATCTCTATTGAAATCAGGACATGCTAAAACAGGAGTTTTAGCGATAGCTCTCTTGATACCTTCAAAGGATTCCTTTCCTTCGGAAGACCAACCAAATGTTTGCTTCCCTTTCATCATCTGAGAAATATTCAAAGTTAATTCTGCAAAATCAGGGATGAATCTTCTCAAGAAATTGATCTTACCGAAGAAGGAATGCACGCCCTTTTTACTGGTTGGGAGAGGAATTTGCTGGATGGCTTGAACTCGCTCAGGATCAATCTTAATCCCATCCTTGGAAACGATGTGCCCTAATAACTTTCCCTCAGTGACACAAAAGACAGATTTTTTAGGGTTCAGAGAGATCCCATGCTCTCTGCATCTCAGCAGAACTGCCTCTAGGTGATCAAAATGATCCGCTCTTGTCTTGGAAAACACTGTCAGGTCATCAAGATAGATGACAATACACTTCCCTTTTAAGCTTCCAAAAGCCAGATCCATAGCTCTCTGGAAAGTGGCACCAGCATTAATAAGCCCAAAAGGCATTCTCTTGTAAGCAAAGGTGCCCCAAGGAGTAGTGAAAGCTGTTTTATGTTGATCTACAGTATCAACCTCTACCTGATTGTATCCAGAAAATCCATCAAGCATAGATAACATTTCAGAGCCTGTTACTGCTTGCAATACTTGATCCATCATGGGCAAAGGATAATTATCTTTCAGAGAAGCCTGATTCAGGTTCCTGAAATCGACACAGATGCGGATCTCACCATTCTTCTTCCTGACAGGCACAATATTTGCAATCCATGTTGAATGGTGAATGGGAAAAATAATTTTAGCCTTCAACAACTTCTGTATCTCCTGAAAGATGGTGTCAGCTACTTTGGGGTTGTATTGTCTCTGTTTCTGCTTGAAAGGCTTAATTCCAGGCTTGAGGGGAATAGAGTGCTGCATATCTTTTGGTTTGAAAGCTTTCAAATCTTCATAAGAGTAAGCGAGAACATCTTTATACCTTTTTAGAAGATCAATTGCTTTTCTCCTCTCATCTGCCGTGCAACATTTTCCAATGTTCACGAGCTTGGGGTCAGTAGAACTCCCAATATCAATCTTATCATACTCGGTGATTGGCCGAGGCCTAAGTAAAGCTCTAGATTTCACATACCTGTCATGCTTATCAAATAGTTCCTCCAAACTCACCAACCCTTTAGGAATCTTGTTTCCTTTGAGATTGATGCATCCATCTTGATCTGTTTCTTCTCCTTGGGTGACAGCTTTGTCAAAGGGCACACTCTCACGAGGTAGGTTGTCACTTCCCTCAAAATACAGTTGTTCGAAATTACCCTTGAGTTCCAGGAAGGAAAGCAAATGTTGATCATTGTTGAAAACTTGCCAGTTATTGGCATTATCAGGTACACTAGGCCGATGGACCATCTCAATGGTGAACTTATCCCGAGAAAAGTCAGGATGAGGAATCAGTAGTGATCCTGAGACTGCCAACGAATCAGCCCTGCTGTTCTTTTCCCTAGGTACTGCTTCAATAGAGAAAGCATCAAGGAACTCAATAGAATCCCAAACCTGATTCCGGTAATGCCTTAACCTTCCATTTTTTACTTGAAAAAGGTTTCTGACCTGCTTTACAATCAACTCTGCATCACCACGAGCCAGAAGATTCTTTATACCTTGTTCTTTGGCCACCTGCAATCCGAGAATGAGAGCCTCGTATTCTGCTGTGTTATTAGTATTCTCGAACTGCAACTTAAATGAAAAAGGATGAAGGACACCTTCTGGTGACACCAGTAGAACACCAGCTCCAGAACCAGCTGAGGAACAACTTCCATCAAACTCTAAAACCCAAATACCATTAGGGTCTTTAGGTGACATCCTGGGAAGTTGGATTTCATCAGGGGACATAATCATGTAGTTGCCATGACCCATATCCTCATAGAGTATTTGTGCTCTAGGATCATCCGTTTTCTGCACAATATACTCAGACTACTTTTCAGGCAACAACTTCTTCATTTGTCCATTGACAGGCACGAGTGCATGCGACCAGTCCATCTGGATTTCCCCACCACGTCTTTGCAGAAGTTCCTACTTAGCAACATCCCGTATGAAGGAGGGATATCTGCTACTAGGATGGTAGCCAACACTTTCTTTTCAGGCAAGGCAGCAAAAGCCACTTGCGCATCTTTAATTCTCCCGACCAGGGGCACTTCTTTACTTTCCATGGAGTAACAGGATCCATAAGTGCGAGTGAGGGTCAGGCCTAAAGCATGAGCTACTTTAGCAGGCATTACGTTATCTGAAGCTCCAGAGTCTATGACACAATTACTGAGCTTATGGCCAGCTATTAGTAGTGTTACGTAAAATGGTTTAATTTTGTCACCAGGCGAGGTGACAGCAGCTACCAGACTGGGCTGTGGTGCAGAAGGAGGAGTAGGTAGAAGGCCTTTAGAAGTGGTCTTAGAGTTGGAATTGACAAAGTGGATCATTTTGGCAAAGGCTTTGGGATGGGTTTGATAGTACTCAGCTTCTGAGATTTGGACCTTGGTCTTTTTCAGGTGATCAACAATATCAAAGGATCCAGAGGTGGACGGGCCATCATCATTTGAAATCCTAGGCTTATCAACTTTAGGAGAAAAAGAAGAAACAACTTTGGTAGCAGGATTGATAGGACTCACCTTTGGTGCAGAAGGAGTAGGGATAGGAAATCCTCTTTTTGCAATAACAGGGATAGTTGCCGACTGCTCCTTAGATTTCTTTATGGGCTGTGTCACCTTCTCCTTCTGCTTTGTCTGTTCTCGAGTCATGACAGCAAATGATTCGTTGTTCATGTCTGCTACCACTTCATCATAATCTTCTCCATCATCAATGCCCTCAGTAGTAAAGAAATTCACTCGAGATCCCTCAAGTTCTTCTGCCTCATCATCAAATTCTTCCACAAACTCTTCGCAAGCTTCATTATCCTCATCATCATCCGGCTCTTCAACTTCACAGGTTGCATTCACAGGAACCCTAACAGGAGGTCCTTCAAGTGCTAGTCTTGTTTGAGAGCAGGCAAACGATTCCTGGGCTGGAAATTTCTTCTTGGAACATCTGCATAAGGGGCATGCTGAGCCAATTGTTTCTTTATAGCAATAAGATCATTTGCAAGTTTCTGAACCAATGGGTCAGTGTTAGGTCCAGGGGTGGAAGAGGAAGAAGCAACAGACTTAGATTTGGGAGGGTCTCTTCTCAACTTCCCTGACATGATCAAGTCATCCTCGATACTAACAAAGAAGAGTTTGATCCTCGACCAATGTTGTGAGATTAGCCCTTCTTAGTGCATAACTCACCTTGGGTGTTTGAGCATTTAGGAAGAAACACTTTTGAATTTGATCAACAGGGTGAGTATTTGCAGGAATCTTGTTGATCAGTCTGTTGAATCGGGCCACAAACTCTCTCATGGGTTCTTGTGAATCTTTCTTTATCTGAGAAATTTGGGCAAGCAAAGCATGCACATCTTCTGCCGGCTTGAAATGGTTTTCGAACTGAGTTCTCATCGTGTTCCAGTCGGTGATAGCGTTAGCCGGAAGGTGGTAGAACCAATCAGCAGCATTGTCTTGTAACGTCTCAACGAACAGCCTCACGGAGACGTCTTCATGTTCGACTCCCAGAACTCCACATGCAACAATAAAAGCTGCGATGTGTTCATCAGGATGCACTTTTCCATCGCCTTTGAACTTGGGGAAGTTCTTCCGGTTACCTCTAGGTAACTCATGCAAAGGCTGAGTAAGGGCCAGGGGCCCGACACGATGACCCCATGGTAATGGCGTGCCATTCTTGGAAAAACGGCTTAGAGAGGAACTTTAACACCAAAGTGAGGATCAAAGCTCGTCAGATTGGGACTAGCAGGCTTTGAAGGAATACCACCCGTAGGACTTCTTTCTTGAACAGTGGAGTGCTCGTTGAACGAGTTCTATTTCTTGTGGAAGGAAGAGGAAAACCCTGCTGCTCCAAAAGTTGAAACTGAGAGTCTTCAATACCAAGGGTCCTTCTCCCTCGAGTAAAATGCGGAGTCGCCAGATCAAAAGATGATCGAAAAATTACGGAACTGGAATATGATTTTCCCCAGCGGAGTCGCCAAAAATTGTTGGTCGTCAAATAGGACTTTTAAGAAGAGCAACAGTCAGGGGACAAGAAGTCCCTCCTCTTTAATGGGAGAGGTTCCCTTATTCAGAAACGAACTTATTTACAAATATACAAAACATGATTTTATGGTTGAACTTGGATATTACGAAAGTGTTTTCCACAAGGATCATCAGTTACAAAAGGACTGAGGAAAGGAAATACGAGGATGAGCAGAAGAGCAACATGCAGAATTATAGATAGCAGAATAATCCTTTATGTATACGAAGTTGCAGTGAATTTAAAACAAGATCGTTTGCACAAGATGAGATTACCAGACACAAAGTTCTGTAAATAACCTTCTTTAGATTCATTAATCAAGGACACAAAGTTCCTTCTTGGTTATACAAGATCACTATACTCGCAATATTTGAAAATATGCAATCAGTGAGACTAACAAACTAGAAACAAATGATCTCCACGAAATTAAAAGAAAACACAGAGA
Organism: Taxus wallichiana var. yunnanensis; assembly: GCA_018340775.1. Taxonomy (NCBI): domain Eukaryota; kingdom Viridiplantae; phylum Streptophyta; class Pinopsida; order Cupressales; family Taxaceae; genus Taxus; species Taxus wallichiana. The sequence goes on from CM031240.1 coordinate 962,191,843, forward strand.
TTAGATAGACAATGAATGGAAAGCCCTTTTGTATTGATTTCTTTCTGATCTATTTACACTTTCAGAAAATACGCCAAGTTCTTCCTTCTGTTGGAATGGCGTGGAAAGGCCATTATATAGCTTACAAATCAGTTATTCTTTGTAACCGCTTCTTTAACCGAGAATAGTTAAGGACCGCCAATCGTAACGCCTTAACTTCTTACAAAGAAAATGGAAAAAGAAAGGGAAGAAGAGAAAAGAACAAGGAGGAGAAGACAGGTGGCCAGTCACTGAGAGGGACCCACTGACTTGTAATCCGCCCTCGAACCTCTTTAACGCCTCAGCTATGTCTCTGCCACGAGGAACTGACGTGTTGGCCGAAGACTGCGTCCAAAATCCAAGACGTTTCTCCATCTCTTTATCAAACTCGGCGTGGGTATGATAATCTTCGTTTGGCTTCTTCAATGGCAGACTCGGGCGGTGAAATTTGTTCCTGTTCCTGAAACTGGATCTTCATATTGATAGCAACAGAGCTGCAACCTGAACTCGGGAAGGAATTACAGAAAAAGGGATATATGCGTAGGGAATTAGGTTGCAAGGGTTCGAGCAAGGATAGCATGGAAACAATGTAAGAATTGCAAAGGAGGCTTGCTCGTTATATAGCCGTTGAGAATTTCAAATGCGCATTACATTCATGTCCATCAGTTTGAAAAACAGCATATTTGGGTAGAGCGGGAAAAACTAAGTATGAATGGCATTTGGTTCGCTAGGAACATGTGAGACGCAAATGCGCGAAACACGTGGCTTGGCCGTTTCGGGTGAAACAGGAAGAAGACGCACAAATGCATTTTGGGACATTTGGAACAAGAAAGTGCGAAGGACGCGGTTCGGGTGTTTCGGCCGAAAATGGAACAAGAGGCCCGTTTGGACTTGGGACGTTTGGGACGAAAAGTTCGAAGTACGCGACTCGGCCGGTTCGGGTGAAAATGGAACAACTTGCACTTTTTGATTTGGGACGTTTGGAACAAGAAAGTGCGAAGTACGCGGTTCGGGTGTTTCGGCCGAAATTGGAACATCTCGCACAAAAAGTTTTGGGACACTTGGGACAAAAAGTTCCGACGGGCCCGAAAATGGAACAACTTCGGGGATTTCGGCCGATCGGGGAACAGAATGCACTTTCGTACTTGGGACAGACGGGACAAAATGTCCGACAGGCCCGAAATACATACAAAATGACCCAAAACACAGATTTTCTCAATTTTCACGGCTTAGGCACTTTAGAGAAAACACTCATAACTCAAAATTTTGAAATTTTACTTTTATCAGAGCAGGGAATTTTGAGTGGACAACAAGCATGAAACCTTACGTGTTGGAAATTGTGTAATTTTACTACTTTTTGGATGCCTTAACTACATCTTTCTACTTCGAGGGTCGACTGTGTTCTTTGGAATTATGACCTACACACCAGGATTTAGCATTATCCTTTTGTATCTTGTGTTGTATGTAACTTGGGCATGTGATCTATTTGTAACATCTATAGCTTGGTTGATTGCATAGAGGTCCTCAGTGCCAAAGAATATCGATTTTCTTATGGAGGAGATTTTGGAATTTCTTGGTTATCTGCTTTAGGTGCGTTTGTTGAAGGTTAACAACTAGAAGCATTCTGGATCATATAAGCTTGTGTGCGCACAACATTGGTGCAATGATATTGACTATGAGACATATTACAAGGAAATCACCATTCAGACTCTGCGCCATGTTGTTCTAGACTAAGACAAGTGCCTAGATTGTGTTGGGCACTAGAAGAGGTTGTGCAGGAGGAATTACTTGCAAAGGCAAGTTCGCATTAGCATGTCATCTATCATTCGCTAGTTCCGTCCGTATCTCGATTTGCATATTGATTTTGCCAAGGATGATTACTTTGGCTTTGCACTTTGATTGGAATTTCCTTTGTAGGCTTGTGCATGCTACTTTTAAAGATATATGACTTTGTTGGACAAGTTTCTAATCAGGGCCTTTAACTCATCATCTTACTTTTTTTTTGTGCAAGAGAGTAAGATGTAGATGCAATTAGATGTACACTCTATACTAAAACTAGATCCATAGAAGGCTAGGGTCTTGAAGACATCTCTAGGAATAAGGGCACAATATGGCTAGGCACCAACTTACCAGCTTGAATGAGACTGTTTTATTCCCTTATTGCAATGTTGTATGCAACAGGTAAGGTTCTACCTCCTATAGATTGAATCATGACTGAAATGTCACTATTTAAAGCCCTTAGATAGTACAAGAAAGCATGTTGGGTGTAGGTCTTACCACTTGAGGAATTCTATCCCAAGTCTTCTAGAATCTAATGTTGAAATCAATCATCTACTCGTTAGGCGTGTGCTTTGTTGTAGTCAAGCTGCTCCACCAGTGATAAATGATCTAATTTATCTTCAAAGTAATTACATAGAGTCATTCCAAGCTCATCCCAGGTAGTAATAGATGTAGGTCTCAGGCCACGGTACCATTGGAGTGCTTTACCCTTGAAAGAGGTTGTAAGAAACCTGAAAACAACATCATCATGTGTAATCAGATAGATAGAGCATACATTGGCCACATCTTGAATGTGTTCAATAGGGGTGACTTGATTTTCTCTGTGAAGTATGGAATACTCTTGAGCGTGGCCACTAGCATATCATGCTAGGCATTGAGATTGAGCAGGATTCCACCAGTGAAGCTGATGAAGTTCCTTAGAGGAGGAGGAGGTTGAAGCACCATGGTAGGGCACACTTGTCTATTTTGAGGAGGATTAGAGTGCACGTGGCACACTGGAGATGGGGATGCACATGTGGAAAATCTGCAATTCGTGCTTCTCAGAAAAAGTTTGAGGTATTCAAAGGATCCTTCAGCTGCAACACTTTGTCTAGTATGCACTCTTCTCATAAAAGGTGCTCAAGATTGTAAAATAGGAGCTCTAGAAATGTTGGGAGTCACCAAATGTGTTGAAATAAGCCTCTAAAGGTTAGAAATACTAAGTTCACACACTAGAACTTAGCAATATGAAATTTAAGCTTTCATTACTAGTCCCACGGGCATGCCATAACTACGTTGGTTGTCAAACTTGCACCTATGTCTCGAGATCTGGAAGAACCGAGTTGTTTGAGACAATAATGGAACCATCTCCAAGTTATGGGACCTTGTGTGCTTGAGACAGATCTTCGGAGAAGGTCGGTTCCTCTATCTACTTTTATGCTCTGCTACTCCTAATGTTGAAAAGGAAAAATAAGCTAACAATGCCAAGGGACCAGGGATAAAAGGATAACAAAATGGAAAACTAATCTAAGGAAGGTGATAACACCAGAAAAAGAGGGATGAACACTATCTGTTCTGAGTGAAAATGAAGGGAAAGGCATCAAGGGAGGCTAGGCATGCATAACACAGACCAACCCACATTTACATGATCAGTTTTCGTGAAACACAACTAAAAATGGAGTTACAAGGGACGTAAGGTGACACAACAAGCACACAATGTAAAGAATGGCAAGAAGAAAGAATAAAAACACACTTAGGACAAAGAATAGTCACAAAACTATGCTTCCATTATTTCTAGAAATGCACAAAACTATTACAATGGCGAAAGAGGCCAATATCCACATGCATGAGCCAAATATAGAGGTCTATGAATCATAGTACATAAATATGAAGTCCTTAGCAAAATGTGTAAGGATCCAAAGTGTCCAATATTAACAATGAGCCTAGCTCTTATATTTATATATGAATCCATGGAAGAAGAAGAGAAGAAGGAGGAAAAACGTGAATTTGAAATACAACCACCAACAAGATACACTCGGTTCCTACAAATCTTCCTCGAAATCTATTAAATGTGCTTCCCAAGTCATGTTTGGCATGTTAGAGAATGAAATATGGTGTATTGGATCAAATCAAGTAGTTGGAGCAATCAGATCTATTCATTAATGCCTAGAAAAACATTTTTCCATTTCTCACCTACCATATCCACCAAGAATTTGAATTTGAATATCTAGAACTGTAGCCTACATCAGTAACTATCGATTGAGATGAGGCACACACGGACCAAAGATCTATAACAAAATATATGGCTATAAGAGGATTGTTAGAGTCATCTCGCACATGCAAGACACTTGATGCATGAAGATTGGGTGAAAGGAAGGCCAATTATGCAAATCTTCTTGTCGTTTACGCCAAGTGTCACTCATTGATTTACTACAAAGGTCCAAAGCACCATGTTGGCACACTTTGATTAGTTACGTGTGGCAAACTCAAGAGTGTCGCGAGAGAATTATGTGGCATGGAAAGGTGCTAAGGAGAGCAAAAGGTATGTGTGTGGAAGAATGAGGCATAAGAGGATGACGAGAAGGAAGGAATGCACAATCGTGACAACACACGCGGAGGAAATGGGGAAAAATGGCGAGTGAAAAATGTATGGTCAAGGCACAACTAATATAAAGTAATGCACGGGGCATGTAAGGGTGCCATGGACTTAGCTGATTGAAGCAAGTGTAAGGCATACACATAGGATGAATAGCTTGTCAAGAAGAAGGTGAATGCGTAGAAGATGCACGCAAGGTAAGAGTGGAACAAAGAGGAAAATAAAAATGGAAAGGGGAGAAGGGGAAGCACGCAAGGGTGCGTGAGGAAACAATGACCAAGTGAATGTGCCAAGGATACAACTGAGGTGTGCACCCTTTGCAATGAAGATATCTCGAGCGAGAATATGTATGTAAGTTATTCAACTAATTAGGAGAGTTATTTGGATAACCATATTTTAATTCTTTGAGATGAGGAAAATCAAGGCATTGTAGATCTTTGGGGATACTAAGTTGGTTATCCATCGGGTAAAAAAGAGAGTACAAAAATGAAAAATCTTTTGAAAGATTATAAGCATACAGATTTGGGACCTCTTGGAGAGTTTAAAAGTTCTCAATCTATAGGTGGTACCAAGGAAATTGAAAAAAAAGGTAGATTAGATGGCGGCCCTTGGTACACAATTCTCACCGGCTGAGGATTTTTTCCAAGGATGTGTGCAACACATCAAAGTGGTAGTCGAGCCATCCATTCGATAATGAATCCAGTGGTAAGAGTTTAAAAGTGACGCAAAAATTATCCAGTTCATTCAGAATGAAGCTGAGTTCTCCTCAAGCATGCAAGATGACTTGCATGACATCTATGGTGATGAAGTGATTCAAGTCAAGAAAAATAAATTGCCTAAAGGGATGGTCACCTTAGAGCACATATTCTATCGATGATGAGTTCAAGGGTGAAGAAATGAACATGTGCACAATGCAAGAAGGCTGCACTCTAGTCACTATTGCGTGTGGAAAATATTTGTTGCTTGGAAAAATGCGCGCATGATGAAAAGTAAGCCTTCATCTCTTTGTGTCAAAAATACAATGACATATTCTCATGGGAGTATGAATACCTCAAAGGATTTGATCCAAGTGTTTCTCAACAATCCATTGACCTTGATCCAAGTATCAAGCCCATTAGACAAAAGTAAAGGCCCATCAATCCTAAGATAGATCCCCTCATGAGGAAAGAGTTATCTAAACTCATTGAGGCAAATATTAATTTTCCCATCAAATACTCTACTTGGGTGGTGAATCTTGTTCCAATGCGTAAGAAGAATGGTGAAATTAGACTGCGTTGATTTTAGAGATTTGAACAAGGCATCTCTAAAGGATCATTATCCTTTGCCTTCTATGGAGCTGATTCTACTGAGAATGTGGTGGCGCACACTGATTTTCCATCTTTGCCGTATGGGTACTGGTTTTAATCAAATAATGGTCAAAGAAGAGGATCAATTCAAAACAACGTTCATAACTAAATGGGGAACATATTCCTATTAGAAAATGCCTTTTGGTCTATCAAATGTAGGTGCAACATTCCGAAGCCATGGAAATTAACTTCAAAGGATACATCAATGAGCTCATCCTATTTTATTTGGATGACATTACCATCTTCTCAAAGTAGAGCGTAGATAACCTGATGCATCTGGAAAAAGTCTTTGAGAGATGTAGAGAGTTTGGGGTATCTCTTAACCCCAATAAGTGTAATTTTTATGTCATGCAAGGGAATATTTTTGGCCATGTGGTTCCCAAAGATGGATTTAATATTGACCTTGAGTGTATTTCTTCCATCCTTTCCCTTTACTTACCCGCACACAAGAAGGCCTTGCAATCATTCCTAGGAAAAATCAATTTTGTTAGGAGATTCATTCCTAACTTTGTAGGATTGGTTAGGCCCATCACTCTCATGCTTAATAAGGACACAACCTTCAAGTGGAAAGCAAAAGGAAAATAAAGCTTCAAAAAATCAAGTAAGAAATTGCTTGCACGCTAACACTCATCAATCTAGATTATTCCAAGGATTTCATCCTTTATACATATGGAGCTAATGATAGTGTTGCTGCTTATCTTGACTCAAGAAAATGACCAATGAATAGAGAAGCCAGTGGCCTTCTTCATCAAACACTTAAGGATTATGAATTTAGATACAATCACATGGAGAAACAACTCTTTGCCATCATGTGCACCCTGAAGAAATTCAAAAGTATGCTCGCCACAAATCATGTCAAGGCGGTAGTTTCACATTCGGACACTGTAAGAGACTTCATCATGGGAGAAGAAATCAACGAGATCAGATCTAGATGGGTGACCAAAATCATGGAGTATGATGTGACTATCAAAGCCACTAAACTTTTTAGAGGAAGTGCACTATGTGGCTAGATTGTTGAGGATGTTCACAACGAACTAGAAACTTCATTGTTTCTTGATGAAAAGCTCTCGTGCATGGAAGATGAAAAAGTAAGAATCCTAGCACATACGGTTGGATGTAGAACATGATGACATTCCTTTCTTTTGGTGCATACCCTCCTGGTTTGAACAAAGAAAAGAGAAGAAATATGAGGCTACAGTCTATTCCATATGCACTGATTGATGGCATTCTCTTCAAAAGAAATTTTGATGATGTTCGTAGAGGTGTATTGATGGCATACAAGTAACCAAAGTGTTAACAAAATTTCATGATGGATACTCGGTGGACACTTTTCGCCAAGGAAACAACAATGAAAATCATTAAGGCATGATACTTTTGGCCTACCCTATTCAGGAATGCACACAAGTGGGTCATGAAATGTAAAAACTTTCTTTACAAGAAAGAAGAAATTGGCTACACTTCCCTCTACCCAATCCAAGTGAATCAAAATTTTACGCAATGGGGGCCTGGAATTCATTGGCACGATCAACCCTCCTTCGAGTGCTAGTTATAAGTGGGTACCTTGACACCATGGACTACTTCACTAGATGGACATAAGCTGTTATGCTCAAGGAATCAACCGAGTTAGTCATCCTTGACTTTCTCGAAGGTATTATAACAAGATTTGACATCCCTTAGACCATTATCTATGATAATGCAAAATCCTTCCTTGGTACAAAAATTTTTGGTTGGGCTCTTAACCTTGGAATATATTTGAAGACTTCGTCCAACTACTACCCTCAGGGAAATGGTTTGGTAGAGTTTACCAACAAGAACATGATTAGAATCATGAAGTGAATAATGGACATCAACCAAAAGTAGTGGCATATAAAGGTCTCACGCGCACTTTGGGTAGATGGAATCACTTTGTGAAGAAGGCAATAGGTACTTCACCTTACAAACTAGTTTATGGTAAGGAGGCTAGTCTTGGTTTATTAATTAAATTGCCTTAATTAGAGCTAGCCCAACAGATAGAATTTGAGGGTACAGTGCACTGCAGAGAAATCAAAATGACAAAGTTGGTTGAGCTTGAAGAATTGAGAAATCGGCCATAAACAAGTTAGAACAACATCAAAAATCAACTAAGAAGTGGTTTGATAGAAAGGCTAGAGATCATATTTTCAATGTGGGTGATCTGGTCTTAAAATGGGATGCTGATAGAGCCACACCAGGGTTCCATTCAAATTTTGATGCACTTTGGAGTGGCCCATATATCATCAGTTTCTGTAAGGAGGCCAATTCTTTTGAGTGTATCATCTTGTTGGAGATGTGCTACCAATACTAGTCAATGGGATTTATGTCAAACATTTCTATTGAGCCTTCCACATCATTGTACATAATAGAATAGTTTTAAATTCCTCTAAGTGCACTACATGCACATTGTTTTGTTTGTACATAGTTCTTTCCTCTCGCGCCCCCTTGTGCACACTCTTTTATTGCTTTTAGGATGGTAGTTCGGTTACATGAATTCTAATAGTTAGGAAATATCCAAAAAATTTCCACTCTCATAAAATTCAAATAATTTTTTTTTTCATATTAGAGTAGTAGTAGATCGATTCGAGCTAGACAGTTCTTCAAGTGACTTCAATGGTGTTTCTTCGATTGCACATCGAATTTCATGAGTTTCGGGTAGACTCCATGCCCAATGGATGCTTCAAGGATACTGATCTTTTTCATCTAGTAGGAAGATGGCCCTGAAAGTCTACAAACTGTTGTCCAAAATAACCACCCTAGTTATTTAGATAACTTGTAGATTCATTTTGGCTCTAACATTAGATATTCGGAGTTGTGCACACTTTTGATCTTATACCTTGGCACTTGTGCTTGGTTGTAGTTCTTTGCATGCTCCCTTGCATGCCCTCTTTGCTTATTATTTGTGCTTTCCCTTATCCTCACCTCCTTTCGTGTACTTCTACCTTTCTTCGTTATTCCCTTATCTCCTTCCATTTTCCCTTTGCACACACTCCTTGCATGCTTGCTTTCATTCCAATAGTTTTTCACACCCCTTCATGCTTACCTCGCCAACTTGCAATCCATTTTGCTAAGTCTTTGGCATGCCTTGTGCACATGCTTCTTCTTCCTAAGTCACGTACACATTCTCACACACACTTGTTCCATTTTTACATGCCTCTTTGCACTTGCTTCCCTCCATGCACATGTTTTCTCCACATGCCTCCTCCTCCTTATCACTATGCACTCATTTGATCAAGTGCTTGTGCTTGCTTGCATTCTTGTATAATTTTGTAGATTTGCACCTTTTCTTCCCATTCATCATACACCCTAAGAACATGCTCACATACCTCGTATTCTTCCCTTTTATGCCCATTGATATTTCACACGTGCCAAGTACAATCCTTTGTGCTTGTCACCACGTACTGCACGTGGAACTTTTCAAATTAAGTACACAATACACAACCTATTAGAACATGTTAGCTACGTGCCAAATCCTCATATCAAATGAATTCCTGACACATGGTATAAAATACAAAAAAGAAAATGGACAACTTATCCTTAGGATCAATCGAGCACGCCAAATGTCTTACATGTTCAACTTGTACTACAAATCTTCAAATCATCATAAATTATGTTACATATCTCATTTTCCCACATGCCTAGGCTTGATTGAAAGATGCTTGACATGGGCTACTCTCCAGGCTATTCAAAATATGATTTTGGTGGGATTTGGTAGGTGGAAAATAATGAAATAAATCTTAGGCCATTAATGCACACATCCAATCAACTCAACCACCTAGATTTATTCATATTTGGTCTCCTTTCTTCTTCCACAAGCTAAATAGATATGGGGAGACACATTCATTACTTGGTTGTTGGTGGTTGGATGTTTGTTTTCAGTTTCCTCCTCTTTCTCCTCCTCTTTTCTCCTTCTTCTATAAATTATAGAGTATTGCTCATTGTAAAAGTTTGAACCCCTTAGTTTGTTAAAGGCATTGTTTAGAGCTCTGCTCTTCAAAATTTTGAGTCAGCAAGCCTTAGATCTGGTCTTCTGCATGTGGATACCTGCCTCATCCACCATTGTAATCGATTGTGCATCACTTGGAAGTAATAAAATCTTTGTTTTATGGTTATTCTCTACCTTAGCTCATTTTTATTACACCTTATTGACTTTTTGATTGCATTTTTGGTTTGTTGTGCATTCTCATGTTCCTACATATTCCTTTTTTGTTGTGCTCCATGAAAATTGATGCGTGAATCTTTGTTTCAAAATGTTGCATGAATTTCTACCCTCCTTACACACATTTTCTTTCATTTTCACTCAATATGAGTGTGTTTATCCCCCTCTTTCTGGTGCTATTACCTCCCTTAGCATATGTTTCCTTTTTCACACATCTCCTTCTCACCATGGTCCCTTGAAATCATAGGGTAGTGATAGGTAGCTACATTTCCCTTCATAGGTGTAGCTCTAGTAGTAGAAATAGGTAGAAGAAGTCAACCTTCTCTTGAGGTCTGTCTCAAAGTGCAAGTCCCACAACTTGGAGATAGTCCCATGTTTCTTCAAAGCCCCAGTTCATCTTGATCCGGGATGAGTGAAATTTGAGCTCCAACAGGTACCTCATTAGGCCTTGTTGTTGAGACCTACTTTCCTTTTTCACTACCTACCTAACTCCGTGCTTATGGGGGTGTTAGTGTAGGATGTTCATTTTACTTGTATTTTTTTATTTACTTGGAGCTTCCTAGACTCATGGGATATGCTTTCTTAGGTGTACACTTGACCACACAATTTTAGCTAGTGGTAGTTATTACCCTTGACCAATTCTCTATTGACTAGATATTTTGGGTAGGAGGCTACCATTATTCTAGGAGGAGGTTTCCATTATTCTAGGCGGAGGTTAAAAAATTACCTCCTATATGTACATCACTTACATCATTCTATTATGATCCAACTGGTTGATTTAAGTTATTTTCTTGTTATTTGAATTTATCTCATTTATTTTATACTTGCAACTACGCGTGTGTTTTCTCTATATTAGTTTGGGACAATACGTGTCTCACATCTTGATAAGTGCATTTGACCAAATCAGTATTCCTAGACCTCATTAAAATACAAGTTAGTAGGGAAAAAGTGTACAAGCAGAAATGTCGGCATGTCACCAAATCAACAAGCAAAGTGACAACACAACCAAGTTGGAAGATCATGTGCATTATAAATACAATATTTGTGTCGATCACTTCGATAAGTGACAAAAGTGTAAAAACATCATGGGATCAAATAGTATGTACAATGGCATAAGGTAGGGTTACAGTTGTTTCAAAAACTACCATTATACCCCAAAGTTTATATGAGATGTTAGTACATCTCCTAGACTATCGTGGAGTTGAGAATGTTGTGGATGTAAACACTCAAATTTGGAAATTTGAATTTTGACAACACTTGATTTTAAAATGAACTCTTGTTATGATAAATACCATCTCTCCATTCCCACTTAGCACTTTATGAGGCCTCTTATTTAGCTTGTTTATTGATGAGCTCCAAAAATGACCCATTATATACAAAATATGGCATTCCTTTTTCCTTGCATAAATAACATACAAGTGGATCTAAGTGTAATTTCTGAACTTATGGTTTATTTAGAATAAAATAGAGAGTATATATCATGGTTATTTATTTAGAATTCATTGTTATCTTTTTGTTAGCTATTTCTAATTATTATTGGGAAAAATATGTCAATTTGTGCATATGTAGTCCATACTTTGCTATAATTGTTGAATAAGAGATTTTGAGCACTAAGAACCAGCTACAACCAGCCTTGGAGGATCTTCAACATCTCTCATATCAGCTCTAAATATTTTTATTTCAACAATGCACCCGTTGCGGAGGTTCCTTCACTAGCTTTAGAGTAGAACATCGAGCTCCAAGACGGATATTAAAGATCATGAGATGAATACTAGAGATATGTAGAGATGATCGTATCTTCAAGGGTGGTTTGAGAAGAATTGCTATCTATTTTAAAAATCATTCTAAAAATAGATATTTCCATAAGTGTTTTATTATTTGTAAAATAAGGAAGAATAAATATTCATTTTGATTCTCAATAATAAAATAAGAGAGTCAGATTGTTAGAGTTAGATAAGCTCTCTCCATATTTTGTGGAGATTGATGCTTTATGGATAGATTGAAATCTTAGTTGATAAGATTTGATTGAGATGTATGCCTTAAAATAAGGAGTGGGTTGGAAGCATGAAATTATAAATGCAACCTCCCACACCAAGGAATGTAACCTCCATTATTCTAATTAATTCATTTTGAGGTTTTGTTGCATCCAATTTGTAAATAAGTCTTGATTAAAATCCTCTTCTGAGGAATGAGTTGGCCACTCATTCCAAGGAAGATGGATCTATGTGTTTATGTTTGTTTTTGTTCTATAATTATTTTTTTGTCTTTTTCTTTGTACCATGTAATTATTCTTTTGGTGTATAGTTTGTTGTGAACATGTAGGTGTTTTATGTGTTTATTATTTCTTTTCAATTCAACAATTTCCTTTCATGCAAGTGTGCCTTTTCAATTTATGCAAGTGTGTTTCAACTCCTACAAGTGTGCTTCTAATTCATGCAAGTTTCTTTTAATTCCTGCAAGTGTGTATTTAGTATAAGGGACCATTTTATAGAGATCTCTCTCCTATTACAGCATGACATGGACACCAAACCTGGATTGATATTATTTAATGATGAGGATTGACGACATCCCATATTTTATCCTTACACGGACATGTCAAAACACCGCACAAAATCCATGGACAAACATTAATTGACACATTCCAAAATTAATTTGCATGTTTTAGTCCCTAGTCGGGCCATATAATTTGGCCAGAATTTGTGTATGGTCCTAGATGACTTGTACAATCTTGGACCAACATGTCTTCCAACTTTATTTTGGAATTTCTCTCTTCTTATACTTCACTTGGGTCGACCTTTCTTGATAAATAATCTACGGAGACTTATATAAGCAAGTAAAAACTACCTCATTTGCTAACCTGAAAATCATATGCCCATGCACTAATACATTCAATTCCTACACTTACAAAAGGCACTCTAAACTCCCCAACCTCATAATAAGACATCTAGAGTCATCAAGAAAACATCTACATTAGGTTTAAACCTTTTTATTAGGTCAAAACAATGTTCTCTCTCATTTGCAAGCACTCAAACATCCCTCCTTCAAGTATTTTAGCAAGAGATAAAGTCAAAGAAGTTGCAAATCTATTTGATCTATCTAGATATCGCATGATAGGTGGAGAATGAAGTGCGGTTTAAGGCCTCTTTGGAGTAGTGCCAACATTGATGGTGCATGGGGGTGCCCACAACCAAACTAATGTTTTTGTAGGAATATTTATCCATGGCTAGGGTTTAAGATGATGCTTAGTATGTTTAAAGGTCTCGCTAACTAGGGTTTGATAGAAATATAAAAATCCTAGGAAGAACCCACCATAGAAAGTTACACGAGAAAAATAGAGTAGGTACATGATCTGTACAAAAGGGTAAATACGTATGGTATGGTCCTCGATAAATTGGTAAGATCCCGTCCTAAAAATTTTCAAGTTACTGGCCTCTCCCAAAGCACCTCCAAGCTCATATCTCTTTATTTCAGCATTACATAGTCGAGTAAATTCCCTTAACATTTTGTAACAAACTAAGTGGACTCATTCCCTTTTGTTTTTAATTTCATATATTGTATTACATACTTCAAGTCGCTATTTTGATATTGTATAATGAATTAATCAAAATAGCTATTTGTATCTAACCTACATCCATTTAGTGTAAATTTGACACCAATAAATCAAATTTAGATTAGTAAACCATATATTTTGTCCTAAACTAAAAAGGGTGTAAAATTTTGGTGAACCTTCTTTTGATAAAATCCTAGTTTCCATAGGGATTCTCTTTTCTACTTGATTCCAAATCCATCAATTTATAGGGTCTCGTATTCATATTTCGTCATCTTTCTTGACCTTAAACCAATTTTCAATTTTTTGCCCTAGGGTCTCATGGTCGATTTTACCTTTGGGTCTCTTTTTAGGGCTCCTAATTGCCAATTCACATTTCGTTTCATATCTCAAGCATAACGACTCTATTTTCAAATTCCTTTGAGGTTATTTTAAATTTTTATATATTTAATGAAAACCTCTTTTTGTCCTAATTTTTAGCACACTTTTTGGAAATTCAAAATTAATATTTTTAGTAATTAGGGCATAATTGAAAAATATACACTTTTGGAAAAATCCTTAGATAATTTTCTTCCACATAATTAGATTCAAAAATCTCTTTTTGGTTCATTAAATTCACTTTCTATTTTCATATGATCTTCACTTAACTTATCTTCTATGATTTGTCAACTATCATCCCTCTATGTGTGATTATTATTATTTGTTATCAGATTGGATTTTATTCTATCATTGTTTCTACCATCATGACCTACACTATTTATAATGATGTTAGATTTTATAACATTCTCCTAGAGTTCATTCAATCATTACAACATACTTTTCAAACCCAATTTCAAGCCATGAATGTTAAAATCCAATCTCTCAAGGATGTGATATTACATCTAAATAATCCTTCCAATAAGCCATGCCATACAAATTCCTTACATGATACATGTACTCATATAAGTGAAGTGAAAGTCCTACATAGAGGAAACAATGTGTGTGTTCCACAAGATCAATCTCAACCACTAAGGCAACCATAACCGAAGAAACCTCTCTAGTTTGATAAAAATGCTAGACAACATGATATCCTATTTGAGCTACTTGATAAATGCTTAATCACTTTGTTACCTACTCATTACTATCCATACTATCGGATTGAAAGAATCAAAGGTCAACCATTTTGCAATTATCATGGAATTAATGAACATAACAACAATGATTCATATGATTTACAACAAGGAATCCAACAACTTAAGCACACGGGATTTATTTTATTTGTTGCACAATATTCTACTACACAATCATATGAAGTTCACAACTCTAAATGAGTTCCTAAAGTGGATAAATCTATGTCTAGTAAACATCATGCAACAACTAAAAGAGCCACCTATTCAACAAGAGGATACGAATGAAGTCATAATTTGGAAGTATCAATCTTAGTAGAAGTTCATTACATCCTACTATTGTTTAAAATACCATGGAAGCATTACCAATCAATTATGGCCAACTACATGTAGCATTAGATCACATAAAGAATACAAATAAAAATATCAAGGATCATACCCAATTTCCCATACATCTCCATTTTTAAAAATATGATGATTGAGTCGATGATTGGGATTATGATAGTAGTGATGATGAACAAATTGATATGCTAACCAATCCTTCTACGAATATATCTACTTCCCCACAACAAGCTAGGCTAGATCCTAAGGTTGCATCTCTGTCTATTGTTTATGTTGATGATTATTTCCTTATCCTTGATGGTCTTGGGGATTTTCAAATTGATCAATCTAAACTTCCTTCAAATTTCAAACAACATTTTCCTATAATCAACAAACTCATAACCTAAATAGGGCTTTCTTGATTAGATCTACATGTATAATGCTATAACCCATGCTTTTACCTAGTACATTCATCTTATATTATCCACATGCTCCATTAAATGAAATCTTCTCCAAAACTCTGGGGGAATATGTGGATCTCCCTTCCTTTTATTCCAAGAATAGGTTTTCTCGTAGGCCCCTGCATACTTTAGTAAGGGTCCCATTTCCAATATGTTTTCTCATACTAATAATGTTATCCCTTGTTATCCAAAGCTATATCTATTAAATAACAATGGGGCTTGTAAATCACTTAAAATCATATTATAATCACTCATTTCAATTCAAAGAATTTTACTCGTATTTTTCTAATGGGTCTATACAACTTGAGATTTCTATTTTAGTATGACTCCCCTATAATTTCTACATATACCATGACACATTTAAGCATTACACATATTTCAACATTTTCATTTGAACATTATTATTTCTAATATCCCTTGCCTTCCTAGGTCTTTTTGAGGCCTCATGTGGCATCCATCAAGTCTTATTATACCATTAGCATTTGAAACATATCCTTTAACAAATTGAGGCCCAACCCTCCATATTTCATGCTAAATTCTCAAAATATTTAGGAGGTTCTCATTAGAAATATTTTGTGTTATCCATCTTTTTGTATATAGTTATGCATTACAATAATACAAAAACATTCAAATATTTACAAAAATACAAAACCGTAACGTGTGCATTTTATTTGAGTTATTATCATCTCACATTATAGATGTTGAGTATAAATTTGGTTTGATAAATAACATGCCTTATTATTTACACACATGTGTTCACTTGGTATATTGAGTTAGATGTAGGGCACACAAATTGATACACACTTATAAGAGCACACATCACTCCTTACATTCTTCTCTTGGGGGAAATCCCTTCATTTCATACATGTGTTATTGTTCTATTATAGTTCCTTTCTCTTTCCTCATTTATGCTCAATTACATACATTATGTACTTGTTATTTTTTATACTAATAGGACTAACACATGTGTCTTGTGCAAAGTTGACATTTCTAGTTTCACATTTTTCTCTTTTATTGACTATTATAGTTGGCATTGTGTTTTCATTGATGTTAAAGGATGATGTTTTTATATTTTTAATTGAGTGTAATTGATATCAAAAGGTGTTTGGAGCATGAATGTTGATTGGTAGTGTCAAGCCAAGGTGAGTCTTGTTGGTCTTGCATGGTGATTCATGGTGTATTGAGTAAGTGTGAGGGATTGTAGAGGTGATAAAGTGTCTTGGTGATGTTGTGATGATGTCATAGAGTGTGATGAAGGTCATTACAGGTGTTCAAGGTTGACTAAGGTGTGTTGAGGTCATATTTGGTGAAATAAACATGTTCAAGGTGCTTGTTTGTGAGGCCTAGAGAGCAAGTATGAGGCATGGGATGATGAAATAAGGCATGTATGAGCTATATAAGCATGGTGAGAACATGGGAAGCATGAGTATGAGCTGTAGGGACACTCATAAGTGTCTTAGAGTGCATATATGAGGAGAAGTCATGGTTTCTAGGTCTACACTAGACCTAATCCTTGAGAAAACATGCCCTAATGAAGTGATTTGGACTGTTTCTAGCATGGTGATGTAAAATTGATACTTTTATAGGGTGTATCTGGTTGATATAGAGATGTGGTACAAATTTTAGGTGCTAGTTTGCATGTTGAAGCAATAAATTGCATTTTTACTAAAACCGAGTTCCTAAAGGTGAGATTTTGAGCTAAATTTTGACTTTTTGATGCTTGTTGGAGAGTGTATGATTTGCATGGGGATCTGATATCTTGAAGATAGTTGAATAGGTCTATCATGAATATTTTCCAAGTGGAATGAGGTTGTTTTATCATCAGGTTTTATGAATAATCGTTAAGAAGGTAAACAAATTTTAAACCCTCTCAAAACCCTAACTTGGTAACGACTTGGGAGAAATTGATTGTTATGGCCTAGAATTGGTTGTTTGAGAAAATAATGATTATATGTTGTATATAACTTATCCATATTTATCCATGTGTGATTTATAGGTTTTGGTTGTATGTGGGCCCCACCCAAAAAGGAAAGTTTATGAATATTTTTAGTTTTCTCCAAAGTTTTCCATTAGACCTGATGACTAATTTAGCATTTATTTAAGCATGGGAGTTTTTTATTTATGTCCATGATGGTTTAACATCATGGTTAAGCCTTTAGGTGTTCAAGTGTGCCCTATCTTTCAAGACTAGTTTTTGGAAAATTTGGAGCATTCTCGGGTGTGTAGAGTTGTTTTATAGGTGCTTCTGCTTAGTTTCGTGGCATGGTTTGAGTTTCATGAAGACCTTGATGTTAATATATTTCCATTGATATATCACACTTGATTTTTGACGAGTTTATAGGAAGTTATGACTTGTTATTTGAAGACTAGTTTTTGGGGTGCTTGTTTGTGCATGCTCTTGAGTGGCTTCATGAGGAGAGATGATTGTTCTAATGTGTTTCATGGTTACTGGAGGTTTATAAAGGCTTAGAAAAAAATCCAAGTGTTTTCTATGCTTTTGTGAAGTTTTTCTTATTCTAGAACATTCCCTTCTTGGCAAGTTGCTTGATTTGGTGCTTTAGGGCTTCTTATGTCCTAATGGAGGCCTAGATGGTTCTAGGTGATGGTGGTGACCTATATGGTCTTATGGATGATTTTTATAGGATGTTATAATTATTTTTTAATTTTATTTTTCTATATGAAGGCTGAACTACATGTATTATGATCATGATAAGGTTATAAAGGCAAATTAGAAAGATCATTTGAGATAGTTGTGCAAGAGGAGGAAAAGTGTGACCTAGAGGGTTGTTTGAGGAAGGTGATGAAGGTCCTTGTGACCTTGATGAGAGGGGAATGATGTTGTGATGTTTTTATATAGAGATATCAAGTGACGGTGAGCTAGGGTAGATGGTGAAATCAGATTTAAGGAAGAGATTATAGGGCATGGAAGCTAGAGAGGTGTTTTGAGGGAGATAGAGGATAAGGTGAGCTTCATTGAGTCATCATTAGTTTTGTGAGAAAATTTTTAGAGATGGAATTCATTTCATATGAATTTTTTTAGTGTTGAGTCATCTGGGGGGTTGGTTCCTCCTTACAGGGTTGATGTCATATTAAACTAGGGGTTGGTGCTCCTTGTAGGGTTAGTGCTCTACTAAACTAGGGGTTGGTGCCTCCTTGTAGGGTTGGTGCTCTACTAAAATAAGAGTTGGTTTTCATGGGGTTGGTGTTCCCTGTTGATTTAGTGCTCTAATAAATTTGAAACATGGATATAATAAAGTTTTTTTTTTCAGTGGGTTTTCTTCCCCTTGAGGGTTTCCCACTTATATCTTGTGTCCATGTGTTGTGTTCTCATTTGCTCATCTAAATGGTTATGTTTCTTAAGTATGCATGCTTAAAGATTAATTTGAATTGGATGGTTGATGGATTTGAATGTTAAAATGAATGTAAGTTTTATTGCACACTGATTCACCCCCTCTCAATGTTTGTGCTTCCAACAATTATATCATGTTAGCATGTTTTGACACTCTTTTTATTACACACTTTCTTATGGGTGTATATTACTACTTTTTTTTTCCTTTCTTATGGCCTAAGTTCCTTAATTATCTTGTGACACCATGGGTGTCCCATGTTTGTGGTATCATGCCTATGTTTTTGGTATTGCTTTCTCTTATTTGCAGGCTTATGGGCATAGATTGTCTTGTGACACAATGAGTGTCCCATGTTTGTAGGCTTTATGCCTTTTGTGTGCCATTATTTGCATATTTATGGCATCATATGAAAATGGCATAAATTTAATTGACTAAATTAACCATTTTATGGATACTCAATAAAATTTCTCAAATTAATGTACCATGCTAATATTGGCTCTTAGAAACGCTAAAATTGTAGTGTAAACTCCATTTTTATCCATACACACAATTCTCGCAATTAATCTCTTCATTTTCCAATTTCGTAAAATGTGTAATAACATTAAAAATTGGCTTACAAATCTACAGAATAAGATCAAAACTGATTTAAAATAACATAAAATGAAGGAAAAATATAAACTCCAAACTCCACAAATTGATAACGGAGTTTTTCCGTGAGGGACTACGCCTCCAGGGTTCACATAAGGACAAACAAATCTGATTAATGACATAAAATAAATAACATAATATTTCATCAAGTCTCCAAAATTGGGAAAATAGTATTTACAAGCATATCAAACCAAATCTAGGAAGTTTCCACAACAACCTCTCGGCTCTCGGCTTTACTAAGTTGTCTTACAACACCAACCGATCTACTTCACATGCATTTTCTCTCTCTAAAAAGACATAATTTCTCTCCAAAATGGGAACAAACTCTCCACCTTGGGAAAATACCTTTATGTTATGTCTATACTACATTATACCTGTAAAAAAATAGCAACAACATGTCCTCTCTCCATCAAAAATGGGAAAAAAATCTCCATGGGGGACGCAGGACTTAACACGATCCATCCAACATTCTCCTTCCTATATAAAATTGTGCCTTATATATTGTTTATGATCCTATGGCTCAAGTGGTTGGGCATTTAACCTTTTACATTAGTGAGCTGGGTTTAAATCCCATTACCTTCTCCACCATGTATGCCTTGCCTATGTGGGGTGGATTAATCCACATTTATAGAGGATGGGCGAGTTTAAGGGCTTCGTAATAGCCATGCGAGTATAATAGGATATGTGGTTGCAACCACGTGTTGCATTGTTTTGTTGGTGATCATATCAAATCACCATGTTGCTTGGTCACACAAGATTGATCCCAAGTTGTATGGGTTGCACTGTGGTTTTTGGAGCTTGTAAATCCTTGGGGCTTAGTCCTCACTCATGGGTTTTTGGTGATTTTTTTCTCCCGACTCATTACTTAGCTTGACACCCAACTTACCCAGTGAGTTAAAATGATAAGCTAATAGGATGGTTGTGATGAACAACTCACCGCTTGACTTAGTAGTGGCTCGGTATATTAGTGACTTGGCAATGTAGAGGCGACTCTAACTCGACACCGAGTTGTTTGTAAAGCTCGAGTCTCCTAGCTTGGTGAGTTTCTTGGAGAATTTATAAAACACTTGGGCTTTTTCCCACATGCATCATACCATTTACATCAATAAGATTAATAAGAAAAATCACATGTAATGTATAGTGAATAATGATGATAGGGTCCCTATATGTACCAAAAATTACATGTGCTACATTGTCAAAAAATGGTTACAAAAGTCCCCAATGATGATTCATGTCTTTTTAGAAGGCGTTCTAGTTCCTAAACCCATTCACAGTGTATATTTGTAGCATAGACATCCTTAGATTTTCCACGCTTTCTCCTAGATTCCTACTTCATTCTATGCATGTTTTGGCCTTTACTGCCAGGACCGCCACCCTGCTTGGGTGGTGGTCATGTGCTCTTTTTCCAGAATCCTCCATGCATGATTTTAACACACATGATTTCACTTAACTTGACTTCTAGGGCATGTTTGTGAACCAAATTGCCTAAAAATAGTCTTGATTGCTTGGTATTCCTCCCCTCTTCTATTTATAAATAGATTTAATTAGTTTGAACTACCTCTTCACCCAATGTTTTGGCACTCCAAGGATGCCTTGTGCATGAAGGCACATCCCAACCAATTCCTATATATTCCATGTTTGTATTCAAGAAAATGGCCTAAGAATTTTGTGTATCTTACATAGTATTTCGCCACAATCGGGATAGCCAAGATCTGTTCACTTGTGCTATCTCTCTTCCACTTGCATTGCAACTAGATTGCCTTCAACCGGCCATTGATCAAGTGCCTTCTCTTGCTACCACCTTTGCATTCCCAATTCCTTGGACTCATATAGAAACACAAAGAAAGAAAGGATAAACTGAGGGGACAAGTCATCACACAACTAGATTTATCTCTCTTATGTGAATTCTAGGTTGGATTTGTTTGATTTCCTTCATTGCTGTAATTTATCATTATTACATCATATCAAATAGAGTAGAAATCATTTTCCTTTCATTTTCAAGTAATTAGTTGATTTCCAAGAGGGTTTTAAACATTAATAGAAGCTCCCACAATGGATCCTCTTCTTCCCATCCCTGTGGATCTGAAGGAGAGAATATTTGTAGGAGGTTGTCTACATATCATAGATCATTTGGAAAAGTTCTTGTTTTAAGTTAGTTTAGTTTCAATACACTCAGCATAGGTGAATAACCACACCAAAGTTATTTTGCTTGTTTAGTTTTAGTGTAGAGATATTTTAATTATTTAGAATAGAAGTAAATTGTTGTTTGTGATTGTGATATTTCAATTTTTGTCATTTGTTTAGATTAGTTTCCTTTCAGTAGTAGCATAGATTGTTAGTTTTAGTTTAGTTAATTTGGACACTTCAAACTAGATCAACACTTAGATCCAAGTTAGGAAAACAAACCATAGGGAATTTATGCTACCCATTCATAGCCTCTAAATCTCCCCTTTGCCAACTCAGCTACCAAGAGATCACACTACTAGATCTTAGTCACTGATCCTCCTATAGTTAGCTACACACATTCAACATCGGCTACTCCGGCATAACCTCGGGGGTCGAGTGCGGTTGAAGGTTGCATGTCAATTTTCATCCGTATAAAATTGGTGAACCCAATGTGAAGGATTAATTCCTTCTTATTTCCTTTTATTTCATTGCTAGTACCTCATCTTTCCATTTCTTCCCCTATTTTGGTAGGTATTTTATACTTTCTAAAATATGTCTGGAAGAGAGTTTGGTGGGCCATTTGGCTCTGATAGATATTACACCAATGTGCAACCATAACAATCCCCTTCTCTTTCGAGGTGGGGCGACAATTACACAAGAAACATCCAAACCTCCCCTAGTTACACTTCAAACCCCATTAGCTATGTAAGGATGGAGGAGGTTGATCAACCATTAAACATGCAATATGATCAACCTAATGCAAACCATGTTGTTATCACAAATGGAATAGGTTCTTACCATAGAGTCTTGTCAAGACCTCACATTTCCATGCAATCAACAAAAGATGATACATTTGCATGAATAATAAATCCTATTTGTCAGATAAATGAGTCTTTGGATAGAATGAAGGATACAACCTCTGATATTTTGAATGCCTATCCTAAGATTCTTATTTCGAGGAAGACAAGAATTATAACACTAAACAATTCATGACAGGGTATCATAAGCCTACTCAATCAAACCCTACGCAACTGACACCCCAACAAGGGACTCAATCCTCTCCCAATGATCTCATTTCTACTTTATTGGGGAGTATTAGAGAACTAGAAAGTGCCCAAAATTCATAAACAAAACATGCAATAGGGTAGAACATGGGGTATCTAGTTGACAACAAAGGATACATTCTTTCTAATGAGAAACCAATGCAACATCTTGTATGACAAGGTTATTTGGTTCATTCAAATCTAGGTGATATTCTCACAGGGTTAGACACACTAGGGATGGGTTCTCACCCTTCTCAAGCTTATCTTATGCAAGGGTGGCTTTAAGCACGTTTGAATGCCACCACAACAGCAATGCGACGTTCCTTGGTTTTATGCCCACTAGTCCATATCCTAGTACTATCCCACCTTACATGCACATGTATTAAAAAATCCCCAGATGGACCCATATGCCATTCCCACTCCCTACATGCCATATCAAGGGACCCCATATGTTCCCGTCAACGCTTATAATGCATCTTATCCAAATCCTCCTCCTCCACCTCCTCATCAAGGATATTCAATGGTGGAATCTTACACAATGGGTACATATGCTGAGTACTTAAAGGAGCCTCTTGACTTCACCATACGTGGTGTCATGCTTCCACGCCCATTTCCGAATCTTCCAAAATTTAAGGGAGAAGGAGACCCAAACGCTCATATCAAGGCCTATGCTATTGCTATCAAGGAATTGCTTCCTTGGGATGTTGTAGTGGCTAAGATATTTCCAAAGACTCTTAAAGGAATCACATTGGATTGGTATTACCGTATTCTAGAAGCTTCTATACATTCCTTTAAACAACTTGTTTCGAGTTCATCAAAGCATTTTACATGAACAAGTTGTTGTGTACATGGATTAGGGAGTTCTTACATATTAGATAGGAGAAAAATGAATTTGCCACCCATTTCATCTAGAGATGGTGCCAAGTTCTCTATTCCTTTGAAAGTGCACCCAACATGGACCAGATGGAACTTTGCAATCTTTTCCTTCACTCACTCAATTGAGAGACTAAGGAAGAGGTCCAAAAGTTTGCCTTTTGTAGTTGTGAGGAAGTTTTGGAGGGTGCGATTCAGATTGACCAAGCCGCTATAGACAGTGGGTGTAAGATCTATGGTCCCAATGGAAAATTGGTATCCCCAAATAAAAATAATGCAAATTATCAAAAAAATGGTGCCAATAACCAAGGACCTAAGGGCGTGAATCACAATCATGGTGTTACTATGAATAGTGCTACTAATAAATCCAAGAGCGCTGGTTTTCTAAACAATGACAAAAATTAAAAAAACAACAACTCGGGATATCAAAAATGACCTAACAATGTGTCCTTAGTGAATATAGTTAACGTAAACCATCCCTCAAAAAAAAAAAAATTAGACCCAAGGCCCACACTACTATCAAATTTCTAGCCATGTGGAAGGGAATCATGGTTATAAAAACCAATTTCAAAACTACAACCGAGGTTATAATCAACAACAAAAATATGCTTATCAAAGGCCAAGAGATTATAACCCTAACCTATACTGTGGTTTCCATAAGGTTCGAGGTCATGATGATAGGAATTTCCGTGATTGTAACAAGTTTCTGCAAAGACTTCCCAAAAACCAAAGGTAACTCTTTGTAGACATGTTCCTAGCAAATCCTAAAACAAACCCACAACCTAGTCATACCTGGACTATCACACCTCAAAATGTGAACCCTAAACATCCTGGGGATTCCCAAGTGAATCCTAAAAATATAAACAAGGGCATCCCTATAGGGAACAATGATCATGAAGCCTCAACTTTTGACAATTCTTGGGTTTCTCCTAACCTTGGTTCAAACGATAATACAAAAATCTTGGGGTTAGTTGAGCTAGAGGTCGAGCTAAAAATTAATGCAACAACTTGAATGAAGGAGTATGTTTCACAACCCCTACCTACTCTTTCCTTCCCATAGGATGACGTTCCTACAATCTCAAAACTAGTAGGAGCCTATGATTTAATATTAGATTTGAACAAGACCTTTTCTCATGTTTCATTTTTAGATTTCGTTGAAGAATTCACCCGTGCATCATTCTCGTATTTCTCAATGCACCGAGTATTGGTCATCTAATCCATGTTATGCCACCTCTTAGCACTCAAATAAATCACATTGAATTTGACATACATCCTCCAGGATAAAATTATATGGATACTGAGTTTGTTTTCGATATAGACAAGATGCCATTTGACGTTGAAATTTCCTGAAGAGGTTAGCCTACCTTATTTTTACAAATTTGGATTTATAACAATTGCATTAAGAGAGCCATGATTGATGATGGGGCTGCTGTAAATGTGGTTCCTTCTCTTTCTTGCAGAAGTTGGGATATGGAGAGACAAATTTTACCTCTATAAGAAATATGTTATGGGTGTACGACAATATTAAAGTGACCTCGATTAGAACCATAGTTCTTCTAGTATGCTTGGTCCAAAACCATTTTGATGGAGTTTTACATTATTGACAGGGAAAAAAATTTATGACATTATCCTTGGGAGACCCTGGATTCATCGAATGAAGGCTATCCCTTCTACCTTGTTCTAGGAGATTAGATTCCTCTATTTGAGGAAGGTATTCATTGCTCGGGGGGCCCTAAGCCCTTTGATATACACTTAGAAAACCTCATGAATAAGAAATGAGTCCATATGAAGTATGAAATTCTAGTGAATCAATTGAACAAACCACCTCCATAAAAAGAGTTAGTCTCGATCACCTTGGGCGTGCAAAGGATGAAGTCGTTGACCCAAAAACATTTGAGGTGGCAAAAACAAATAAGGGTAAATCAATATCTGTGGAAGCAAAGTGTCCACTAAAACCACAATAGAAATTATGAAACTCTTAGAGAGTGATGATCTGATCTTCCTCCCATTTGAACCACAGGGGATGGGTAGTCTTCTTAGTTTAACATCTCTTCCCTCCGATGACCTAGGTCTAGGTGTAAACATGATAGAATTAACAAATGAAGAAGAGAAATTTGAGATTGAAATGATGCCCATAAAAACATCTCTTGAGGGTTGTTCTATTATAAACCCTAGTTTCAACCCATGTGCATCTTGAAACTAAGCTTTCCATATCCATGGGGAAAGGCCTCATCATTCAACAAGTGTCACAAGTAAACATAACAATCTACATTGGAAATAAGGTTGAGTAGCATAGTCATGCTCACCCACACACCATGTCTCAAGAACGTGACAAAGAGGTTCATGAACACCTCTTTCAGAAAAATGATTTTAATGATTGGACATATACACTTCTGGGAAAGGGTTGTAAGTTTAAACCTAGAATGGTAGGCCCTTGTCAAGAGAACAAAATTTTTAAGGATCATGGTTCTCTGTTGTGTACTTTTAGGGGTGAAGAATTCAATATTCATCAACTTTCTTCACCTTAGACATCATGACATGTAGTTTCACATGCATTTCCACATGTACATTAATGCATCCACATTGCATTTTCATCTGCCAATTCATTTTCTAAATTTTTGATTAAGGGACTTATTCTTATAGAAATTCCTAAAAACTTCTGAAAACATTGAAAAAACATCCAAATCATGTCTCTCCAAATATTCATGGTATCATTAATTATTTCCAAATCATTTCACCAATTCAAGAAAGATAAGACAAAGCTTTGATAGTAACCATACCAAGGCTTGCATACTTGGTTCTTCTCATAGTTTCTTCTAGATTATGTTTCTTTACTATAGTTTGTTCTAGAAGCTTCATGGTGTCGCATCTATCCCAGATACATCTCTTTAGAAATAAGAACATTCTAAAATTTTTACCTAGATAAATAAGTCAAATGAAAATCCACAATTTTTTTTTATTTTACACATTTCTTTGCCCTACCAACCTTCGGTGTTGAGCCTACGTCTATTATTAGTGATGTAGGGTTGGGAAAGAAGAGAAGTGCCCTTACTTGCTTATGCCTTGTCCATGGTGATGAGCCCATACTTCCTACTAGTAGCATGGGTAAAGGTGAAGGGGGTATCTTTGACAAACTTGAAAATTAGAAATAATTCATTCAAATGTTGTGAAATCATAAATAAAAAAAAGTCAGTTAGATGTCCAAAATTCCAAAAGAGTTTAAAATATCAATACCAGATTTTGTCAACCAAGTGGCCATCTACGGATCTACGTCTAGATAAACTAGAAAGCAATCCAAATTTTACACTACGAAGCAAACTTAAGTAGAATGAGGTCTGTAGTGTCTCAATTTGGTTTTTCTTTGAATCCTTGTATTTCTTTCATCATTACCATTCAATAAATTTCTATAACTTGTGCCCCTTCGGCTCTTGGTGTTAATCCCTCACGTCTTATTGTTTGTGTGAAGTTAGGAGTGGGGCAAGTTCATTCACTTATCATATAACTCTTTCGCCACGTTTTTCCAAAACAATACGAAGTACCCAAAGTTTCTAAGAGAAACTAAAGTATAACATTACAATGTGATTACATTATCATATATCAGAATTACAAAAAAAGAAGAAAAGAGATAATTTTGTTAGCATCTATATCCACTTTGCATACATTTTTAAAAGCATACAAAAGTAGAAGTTCTAAGCATCTAGAGTACACATGTGAAGTGAACCAATAGGGAGTGAACTTAGGCACCATGAACTACCAAACCAAAAGAAGAGTCTCAGTATGTATCATAATAAATCAAGTTTGTATACAATGCCATCATGCACTAGGCATGGTCAAAATGATCGCAATGAGCCCAAAATATACAAAAAAATCATATAATTCATGACAAAATTATAACCAAGAAATAAAAGGCACATTGCCCTATCACTCCTTGTGGGACTCTTGAGATGGTACATGGCTACGTCCGGGAATCCTACTACGGCTACGGTGATGAGAATGTATTGAATGATGGTAGTGCTTGTGGTAGTGACCACTTGGTTATGGTCTCACTATGAGATCGACTCCACCTCATCAAATGCTTAGTTGTCTTGTATGCGATCACCTAAGTGCGGAGAGAATTCATAACCTCCACTTCCCTCTAGATG
This sequence comes from Taxus wallichiana var. yunnanensis, assembly GCA_018340775.1. NCBI lineage: Eukaryota > Viridiplantae > Streptophyta > Pinopsida > Cupressales > Taxaceae > Taxus > Taxus wallichiana. Next base: position 962,219,386 of record CM031240.1, read on the forward strand.
GGCACAAACACATTAGCGTGTCATCATTTGCAAGTGGTGTCATATATCCTCGTTAGCTCAGCCCAAGTATTCCCTGAAGGGATTAACAAGGTGTCCATGCACACCCATCGAATGAGATCTTGCCACTCTTGTGTAGTCACTGCAAGCGAAACAAAGAAGAAACAGCGAGTTAGAAAGTTACAAAAACTAAAAAAAAAAGAAATACCAACTAACATTTCGACTAACAAGGTCAAAAGAAGAGGATCAACATACTCGGATCTCTAAGCATCCATGTAGGGTCAATGGCTGATTTTGTAGCTTCGATGGCTGCGAGGCCTCCCAAAACTAGAGGCAAGGTGCTATCTCATCACGTAATCATTATTCCCCTCTCCATCATGAAAGAGTGGTCCCTCAAAGATAAGTGTATCCTCCTCTACGGCCGCCTCCTCTCACTCCACTCTCAGAACATCCTAAGTATCATGCCACTCGGGATCACTCTCCTCCTCCATGTGAGCTGTCTCACCAGCCCCACCACCCAACCCCTCATCATTAGTCTCCTCTCCACATGTATCCTCTCTAGTGAATCCTCTCCGGTCTCATCCCCTATATACTCCTTAGAGTCAGAGTCTATGTCTATGGGCTCATCCTCCTCTCCACTATGAGTAGGTGCAACCTCAATCCAAAGTAAGGGTGTAAGAGTGGCACGAGCTTCCCATCGGGCATGAACAACTCACCTAACTATGATAGGCACTCCTAGAACCACCACTATCCAACCTAGATCTCTGCGAGGCCCCTTTTAGGCCTCCTTCACTTTGTCCTATACACATGTGTCACTTGGGGAAGCATATCAATGTAGGGGAGGCCGAACTATTGAGAACTCAGCCAAACAAGTGAATCTCAAGCTTCCCTGTCCTATCAACTAACTGACCAGTAGTGGAACAAGTTGCCACTGTGGTCCCCTCCTGTCCCCACAACCCTGCCATGTCCTGGTATGGGGTGGCCACCATGTATCTGTATGGTCAAAGAAGCCACTGGCTAGTGTGGCACTTTGAGAATTATCATCCTTTGTCCATCCGGTGGCCTTGATGGCCCCTAGGTCTTGTACTAGTAGTAATCCCCCCAGTAGGGGAAGATCCGCTCATACACCTAACTCATAACCAATGTGGGGTGGGTCAAAATGCCCTTGTAGTCTAACAACTGACATACGAGGTCATGATAAGTCTTGCCCAGTATGTCTGCTCCCTAGGCATAAATACATCCATACGCTTTAATTTGCATAATGATGGGAGCCCAACAATAGAGTAGTGTATCACCTCCCTTGTCCCTCGATTAACCATGAGGCCAAGATACCCATGATGGCCTTGCAGATAGTAGGGATGGGAGTAGTAGGAATAGATCAGAACTTAATCTCCTTCTTCGAACTAGAGGAGACTGCAACATCCCCCATGTAGGTGGCCCATAGAGTCATCGTGGCTCGGATCTGTTGTCTCGAGTCAATCGTCTACCCTAGTATTAGAACCCCAAGAATACGGTACACATCCTCTAGGGGTATCATTTACTCACCCCTAGCACTTCCAAAGAATCGGAAGGTATTCCAGTCTGCATCCCAATAAGAGAACATGTCACATAGTATGTGACTGGTAGGAGTAACATGGGGCACCCTGTGTAATCCTCCATATGCCTACTCTTTGAAGAGTATTAGTCTCATCCTGAGTTAGCTGATCCAATATCATTGGGAGCCGTCACACTCCCTCTCATGACTCCAACAGATATACTCTTCCTTCTTTTGCATCCACCAAAACACAAAAAAAGAGCAAGTTAGTGACATATTTTGAGAAACAAGCTCATAAAAACATAACCAAACATTAAAAATCCCAAAAATTTAAGTTGTAATGGAATTTTGGGCATTCTATTCGTAACCACCACAGTGCGGGCGATGGTCCTAAATCGATTCACCGTACGATTTTATTGCCCTCAAAATGCTAAAAAATACACAAAAAGACCATTTTCAATGAAATAAAAGACTACCCTGAGGGCACCCCCTAGAGACTCATTTAAGATAACAAATTTCAAAAATAATCCCCCATAGGCAAATATTTGGACATTTTCACATTTTAGGTTTAAAAAACACAAGTGAGGAAAACTTGAGCAGTCTTTTGGTCAATTAACTACTCGTAGAGGCATGATCAAAATCTCGCAATGAATGTTTTGACTATTATTTCAATGCAAACGGTCATCGTGGGCCCAGAGCTCAAAAATCACCAAGTTGATATGCACAAATGAATTCAAAAATGAGTTTGTTTTGATATATATATATATATATATATGTTGTTATAACTTCTTTTTGAGTGCATATGTTCACAGGACTGGAGCGCTGGCCAGTATACTTATATATCCCCACACAAATGGTAAGTCCTCTTGTTGTTTTAATTTAGTGTTTATTTTCAATATTTTATCTATCTGCACTTGAGTCTTCTCTTCATTTTACAGGTAGCGGGAGTTTGGATGACGACATTTTGACACACAAGCGTGTTAGGTATAGCTTCTAACCCCCATTTCGGGAATGCCATACTCGGACTCTACGTTTTATGCCTCTTCATGGCTAAGATGCTTCTCGAGGGGGAAATATATACACACCCAAAATTACATGTGCTACATTGTTAGAAAATGGTTACAAAAGTCCCCAATGATGATTCATGTCCTTTTAGAAGGTGTTCGAGTTCTTAAACCCATTCGCAATGTATATTTGTAGCCTAGACATCCTTACTTAGCTTTTCCATGCTTTCTTCCAGCTTCCTACTTCATTATGTGCATGTTTTGGCCTTTAGTGCCAAGGCGCCACCTTGATTGGAGGGAGGAAGTCCTGTGACCGCTGCCCTACATAGGGTGGTAGTCCCGCGCACTTTTCCGAGAATCCTCCATGTGTGATTTTAACACGCGTGATTTCACTTAACTTGACTTCTAGGGTGCGTTTGTGAACCAAATTGCCTAAAAATAGTCTTGATTGCTTGGTATTCCTTCCCTCTTCTATTTTAAAATAGATTTAATTAGTTTTAACTACCTCTTCACCTAATGATTTTGCATTACAAGGTTTCCTTGTGCATGAAGGCACATCCCAGCCAATTCCTATATATTCCATGCTTGTATTCAAGAAAATGGCCTAAGAATTTTGTGTATCTTACATAGTATTTCTGCCACAATCCTACTAGAAATTGCATAGCCAAGGTCTGTTCACTTGTGCTATCTATCTTCCACTTGCATTGGAACTAGACTACCTCCAAGATGTCATTTCTCAAGCACCTTCTCTTGCTTCCGCCTTTTCATTCCCAATTCCTTGGACTCATATGAACACACAAAGAAAGAAAGGATAAAGGCGAGGGGAAAAGTCATCACATAGGTAGATTTACCTATGTTATGTGAATTCTAGGTTGGAGTTGTTTGATTTCCCTCATTACTGTAGTTTATCATTGTTACATCATATCAAATAGAGTAGAAATCAATTTCCTTTCATTTTTTGATTTCCAAGAGGGTTTTAATCATTAATAGTAGCTCTCAGTGACAGATCCTCTTCTTCCCATCCTTGTGGATCTGAAGGAGAGAATATCTATAGGAGGTTGTCTACATATCATAGATCATTTGGAAAAGTTCTTGTTTTAAGTTAGTTTAGTTTCAATACACTCAAACACGGGCTAACCACACCGGGTTATTTTTCTTGTTTAGTTTTAATGTAGAGATATTTTAATTATTTAGAATAGAAGAAAATTGTTGTTTGTGATTGTAATATTTCAATTTTTGTGATTTGTTTAGATTAGTTTCCTTTCAGAAGTAGCGTAGATTGTTAGTTTTAGCTTAGTTAATTTGGACACTTCGAACTAGATCAACACTTAGATCCAAGTTAGGAAAATAAACCATAGGGAATTTATGCTACCCGTTCATAACCTCTAAATATTCCCTTTTCCAACTCAACTATGAGGAGATCGCACTACTAGATCTTAGTCACTGATCCTCCTATAGTTAACTACACACATTCAACATCAGATGCTCTGGTACGACCTTGGGGGGTCAAGTACGGTTGAAGGTTGCGTGTCAATTTTCATCCATACAGTCCCCTTCCATACAAAAATAAGACCCCACCGTTCGATGACGCCCGAACTGGAACTCTATGTGGGCCCCACTTTGATCGTCAAAGACTAGAGGCTAAAACAATTCTTTTGCTTAGGAATACTTTTCCACTTGTCACCACCACACATGTCCACTTGTCACATCCTCAACTTACCACATCGGTATTTGTGCAAACCTACACTTAATTATTTCCAGTTGAAGTTAAACTTCAACAGATGATATCTTCCTCATATGAACTTCATTTTTCCTCTTTCAAAATGTTTCAAAATATCTCGACGAGTACTTCTATATCAATTTGGTTTTGGGAGGTTTAGGGAATAATTGAACCATGCATGTCCTCCATATCACAATTCTGAAATGAAAAACTTTTGTACCATCAATATTTTCCACTCTTAGAAAAATAAGGTACAAATTCCTCATTTTTGGATATCTCTCTTTCTGTTGAACACATTCTTCCTGCACCCATCTGGTAATGCAAGAGAAAAAAAAATAGAAGGCATTGTTTTCACCTTGATCACTGATCCCTAGCAACAATCTCTCTGCATGAGGCATATTCTTTTGACAAAGGTACATGACACCCCTTTTCCAACATCTCTCTCCCTAATCCATGATTTTAGGAGGAAATCTCTCCCAATAGAGGTTATTTCACGACATGAACCAACAAGTTTTTTTTTCTCAATTTTTATAACTATCTAAATTGGACGGTATGAAGAAGTTTCATAAACTCCCTCTCTTCTATGCCATCCGACCCTTTTCACTCACGGTGGCCCAGTCTCTTTCTTGGAAAGTTTTCTCTTAGCCATTGCACTACTAAATGCTAGAAAAGATGCTTATTTCTCCTTGCTTAAAAAAAAAGGAAAACAACACATGGTAACACAATTAATTTTCTTCATGGATGTATGTTAGCATCCATATCTTACATTGAAATCCACTTGTATAATTTTCCCCATTTTAGGGTCTTATGGTTTGTTACAAAAATACATGGATTTTCATTTACAAACATTGCCCACTATTCGGGTCTTATCAAGTGCATACAATAAATTACACATTTTACAAGTACATGTTTCAAATGCTAAGAAATGAATGCCAACGTATAATTCATGAAACAATAGTACTTGTTACCTTTGTAATGACATCATGCCACCTCATCTTCCATCTTAGAAGATCACTTCAGATCATGGCTCTAACTTCATTACATGTCTTACAACTAGTTTTTGGAGAACTTTGACTTTAAGGTCCCTTTTATTGTAAAAATCCTTTTTACCCATCTTGTCACTTTTTTAAGTAAGGAAATCAAACATGTATATAATGAGACAAATAAAGTGATACAACTTTTCATCAATTGTTCATACTAGCTCTCATTAACTAGATATTTAAGTGGTTTCTACCTCCATATTTTACGTAAAATATGAGTTATTTTACCATATATATAAGAGAATAAACATATGAATTGTTAGATTTAGCAGGGGAAATGTAATTGATAGATTATAGATCCACCATTAGAATACCGATGAATATATATTATGATGTGCAATCGATTAGACACAAAAATAGCTTAAAATAGACAACGAATAACAAAGCTTAATGAGAAAGAGTTGAAAGAAAATAATAAACAAGAACAAAGATAGATAACACCAGATTTAAGTGGAGAAACTTGAAGGAAAAAAATCCACTAGTAAAGCACTGTCTATATTAAGAATTCTCATGAGTTTAACCCAACACTTCCACTTCACTCCTTGGTCTTTTACAATGTCTGCAGAGCTATTTCTCTTGATCATATTTTAATACAATGATCATCGACATGTCTTACAAAAGATGCTAGTGTGTCTTACATTCTACTCTTAGTCTTTAATACTGGACTGTACAAAATGTAAACGTTGTTGATAGCCAATCCCGAGAGGGATCACCCAAATCAATGTGGGTGGGTGAATTGGTCAAGCCGCTTCACTCTTAAATGTGAAAGACCTTCACAATACAGTTTGATTAGACAAAATTTAATAATATTGGGGCATACTGTAGTGGTAGATCCCACTTGACATTATCACCCCAACACTCCCCCTTAATGTTAAGTGGGAAGAAAAATCAAACATGCCAAATTCCTTGAATCAACAACAATGATTTAGGCTAACATGCAAACAAGGGAAATCCACAGATCTTCCCATACAAAAATTCTTAAGACTAGTGCTTTACATATGAAGACTTACATTAGATTATGGAGCCTTTTATAAACTAAGGCATACCCATAACTAAATATTCATTGGGATTTACAAGTAACTTCACATAGAGTGACACATTTACTTATTACAAGATGGAGGAAGTATTAGAATTTTACATGAACTGCCTTATGCATTTTCTCATGAGACTTACAGTTCACATACAATGTTACAACCATGTGTAACCAATCCCTAAAGGATCACTTTGTTACATACAAAGCGGGTGGTCATGATCCACTCTTAAAAGCTGACTGGGTCTTTTATAATAGGCCATCAAGAGGTGGCATTGTCATACACACTCCCCCTCAATGGAAACTCTGATAGGCCTAACAAGGCACAAAACTTGTAGTAGTTCCCAACACACAATGACTTGGGAAGGTATCTATAACATAATCTCGATGTTGAATTGGATTCTTTATCAAGAGCAATTTGGCCTTCACATAGAGGAGGAATACTTCCTTTATCTCCTATGTGTATCACTTCCAACAACCTCTTTAGCCACATGGCTCTTTTTTTGCTCCAAGTGATGACACCTGCATCAAAACTTGAACACAAATCCAAGCTGCATATCCAACACAACATAAAAATATCATAATAAGCATAATAGAAATCATACAAATTTTCACTTTTAACCAAGTATAAAGGTTAAACACTAGTTGTATAACAACTAACATATCACTATGCTTAACAACTAACAAATATGTTGAAATACTTCCAACATATTACACTTTGTAAAATATATATTAGATGCAATCAGTATTGGACATCTCCAATACAAACACAAAGGCATCCCCAAGTGTCATTTGATATGCATATAATAATATTTTACTAATCACATAAAATATTTTATCAACAAACATATATATCTTATTCCAAGCCTTTTATACAAAGATAAGACTTGATAGATAATTGAGTGATCAGATAATCAAATCATTCAAGAGTAATCACAGTATTCATAGAATAAAATGACCATGTAAGAAAAATTTAAGCTTAGACATGTCATATATGATCAGATTTTTATGCCAAGAAACATGATTTAACAGTCAAAAACATTATTTTGACAAAAGAATCATTATCAACAAAAAATAGTTAGAGAAACCATGCTCATGAAAGCACCTGACACAAGAATCCTAGTTAGAGTCAAGGATTGAAATATCTCCCCCTCAATGTCTACATCCATTATATCAAAAGGCAAATTGAAAAACAAACTTGCAAAATAGTTTTAGTTTTAGGATACTTAAAAGGGTAGAGAGGCAGATTTATAAAAAAGTTTCTCAAGAACATGCACATATTATTTGTAACCTCTAGGTACAAATTTCATGGTGTATAAATGCACTTGATGCATTACAAAATATGATATCAACTTCTATTTTGCCTCTGTGATAATCCTTTCTTTCTTTGTGACAAGAAACTTGTTCATGGTTAGACATGGTTCAAGATTTCTTAATTACTCTTTATAGGGGTTCATGATGTCTGATTATTATCATGCAACTACCAAAATTCATCATGAATCAACATAACTTACATGTATTGAGATAGGGCTTCTGGTTTTCAAGGGTAGCTTTTCTCCCTATGGGACATTTTTGACACTAGTCTCAAGATCCTAGAGCTTCCTAGCCATAAAACAAGCTTTCAATTGAACTCTCCATATGCTATAATTTGTTCCATTTAAGAGTTGAGACTTATCTAAAGAAAAACTAGCAGAACTAGCCATTTTAATGCTCGATGACAATGGAGACAAATACAACTAAAAAACAAATCAAGGAAGCCAAACAGAGACAAAAACTAGCTAGCTATACAAATGCAAACAACTCTAAATTAATCAAAAAAGATTGATTTGGTCAAATTTAAGATCAATTTGAAAGAGTTTAGTTGGGTTTGAGTTATAGGCAAGCTAACCGAGCTTGGACTAAGTCAGGTTAGAGTAGCTCGATGAGTTATTTAACAACTCGAAGGGGCGAGCTCAAAAGTGAGCTATTTGAGCTCAAAATGAGCTACTTAGCAAATAAAGACAAGTTTAAAAATAGCCAAGGTAGGAGGTGAAACGTGGCACATATCAACAATAATAAGAGAGGCACGTGTTGGATTTAAAATAGATCCTCAAGTGGATGTGAAATCTTTAAAAATTAAAGTCAATGCCTTTTCGGGTCCATGAAAATAAAATAAATAAAAACATGTCAAAAAAACAATGACAAGACTGATAACAACGAAACAAAAATATACGTGTCACTTTTTAATTAGCTCACATTTCATAATGTAGCTAATAAGTTAGAAGACAATTAATTAAAAAGAACCGTATACACATGTCTTAAATTAATTGGATCGCTTTTTCACACTCTGACACAATGTGAAATCAAAGTCTTAGTCAAATAGAGCCACTTGTCAAAAATATAATGGCTAAAAATTGACACTTGGCCATTTTTTTCAGGACTTTAAATATATTTCTTTGAGTGAACTTAAAGTCCCCGAAATAAACCAAACTTAAAATAAATTTCAGGTCTAAAAAAGGTATAAGACAAGTGTCACAATCTAAGTGGCTAAGCCAAAGAAAATATTGACACCTTGACACTTGCGAAGGCTGACACAATTAAATAAAGTAAATATACATGTCAAAAAGTAATTGGTTCGCGCTTCACAAATCTGACAAAGACTAAGCCAAAAAAAAGATACATGGATCCTTTTAAATGGCTCGCACTTTGCAAGTCTCGAAAAATGTGAAAAAGAGATGTACATGTCCAAATGCTATTGGTTTGCACTTCGTAGTGCAACCAAAATGGCTAAAGAAAATTGAGGACACGTGGAGCCTTTTAAATGGCTCACTTTTCGCAAGACTGACACACACTGACAAATGTGAAAAGGTGGAAAATTCTAATTGGATAACCACTGCCACAAATGAAAATATTGACAAATGTGAAATATGGAGCAATTCTATTGGCTTAGATTTCACAAATCTTAACAAATGTGAAATAAAATATACTTGGAGCAATTTTATTGGCTCAAATTTCGTAAATATCAGAAATAGATAATAAGGGATAGATAATGATATGAAACTACTTGGAGCAATCTTATTGGCTTGGATTTCACAAAGACAGAAACAAGCTAAAAAGGTCTAACAACATGAAATATTAAGTTACTTGGAGATTTCCTATTGGATCTTATTTCACAAACAATAGAGGACAACTAATCCAATTATGATAATGTGGGGACACATATAAATCCCTTATTGGCTCGTGTTTCACAAATGAAAATCATATAAATAATAAAACTGACACCAAAAAGAAAGATGGAGCCTTCTGATTGGATCGAGATTTGCAAAAATAGAAATTCCTATTTAGAAGACGCTAATGCGAAGCTAGTTGGAGAAAAATGATTAGCTCAAGATTCACAGTCAAAAGAAATTCGTAGAAACAAAAAAATTCAAATAAGACTGATAGAGCAAAGCCAGATGTCACTAGACAATTTGATCGTGCTTTTTGCAAAGATAGAAAGGTGTCGATTGAAGCCACTTGGAACTCTATGAGTGGTTATGGCTTCACAAATGTGAAAAAGGGACAACAAAGCTATTTAGTGCAATTGTATTGGTCCAAGCTTCGTAAAATCGATAAGATCTAGAGAAATACTGAAAATGTGAAACTAGATGGAAAAAAAATGATTGGCCCAAGCTTTGAAAAGACAAAATGAGCAAAAAATAAAGACATTTAGTGCTGTAAACAGACTTAAAGCACTCCAAACGAATCGGTTCTAAATAGATCTTTTAGATCCAAAGACAAAAATGACCCAAATGGCTATAAACGACACAAAAACTTAAAATAAGCTCGAAAAATGGATTTAAACCGTAAATGAATGAAACAAGATGCAAAAGAAAATATCTAAGCATACAAAAGCTCAAACATGATCTAAACAACCATTTAGCCCATATTTAACCAATATTTCAAACAATATTTAGGTGGGAACTGGAAGTTTAAACCTGGTTTTCTTGAAGATGACTGCAGAACTTTTAGGGTTTTATAGATCCGTAAATAAACTTAAAGCTTCTTCACCTCTTCAAGTTAAAAATTCTAGATCAATCCTACACATGCACAATCACCATCTCTGATACCATGTTAGATTTAGCAGGGAAATGTAATTGACAAATTACAGATCCACCATTAGAATGCCGACGACTATAGATTATGATGTGCAGTCGATTAGACACAAAAATAGCTTAAAATAGATAGTGAATAATAGAGCTTAATGAGAAAGAGATGAAAGAAAATAATAAAAAAGAATAAAGACATATAACACTAGATTTAAGTGGAGAAACTCGAAGGAAAAAAATTCACCTTTGGTAAAGCAATGTCTATATTAATAATTCACACAAGTTTAACCCAACACTTCCACTCACTCCTCTTGGTCTTTTACAATGTCTCGCAAATCTATTTCTCTTGATCATATTTTAATACAATGATCATCAACATGTCTTATAGTCACCTAGTGTGTCTTACATTATGTTCTGGGTCTTTAATAGTGGTCGCACAAAATGTAAATGTTGCTTAATAGCCAATCCGAGAGAGGGATCACCCAAATCAATGTTGGTGGGTGGATCGGTCAGCCGCTTCACTCTTAAATGTGAAAGACCTTCACAATACAATTTGATTAGAAATTTTTAAAAATATTGGGGCATACTCAATGGTAGATCCCACTTGAAATTCTCACCTCAACATGAATAAGAGGTGCCTATTGGGACCCTAATTTATTGGCTAAGTATAAGAAGGTGCGTAAGGCCTAGTTAAGGAAGGGTGTGCAAGGAGAAAGTGCACAAGACAAGGTTCTAGGAGGGTTTAATAGAAAAAGTAGTGCACACACAAGGAAGAACAAAGATTTCAAGACTTAGCCATATTTTACACATCAATTAGAACACAAGAAAAGTGTGACCCGACTGTGCATGTGGAATGGATAAGGCGCCATCTTGGCGACATGTTGGCCTAAGAAGGAATATACCCTATGATGGAAGTTTACAGAATACCATCACATTGCAAAGAGTGGAGATCTCGGGCTGAAGGAGCATGCCCCATGAAGGATCACATTTGACAATTGGAGATGGATTTGAAGCCTGAAAGCAAAGATGGTGATTCAAGAAGCCTATATATACAAGCGCCCACCGAGGAGAAGATATAGATTAGTAAAGAGGAGAGCTTTGCAGATATAATGCAAGGAACTCTGTAGGGTTGGGTAGAGATCTATAGGAAAAGGATGTAATAAGGGGTTGGGATTGTAAATTTTCTCTTGAGAACTAAGGGGTATAAATCCAACTATGATGTATGAATTCGGTCTACATAGTTGTGGTAGTCTGTAATGGATCCAATGGATGTAATGAGGTTACCAAACTTGATTGAATATGATTATTAATGATTCTAGTCTATGTTTATAGCTTATAGTTATGATTCATGAATGTTTAAGGAATAAATATAAATCCTTATGCATTTTCTTTCTATTTTGGTTCCTATCTATAATATGTTAAGTACCATTTGGTATGGGATGAATGCATTTGTCTAGAAGCTGTTATGAATTCTATGATAAATGTATGTCTTGTTTCCACTCACTCTTTTTAAGTTCCTATCACAAATGATGTTTCCCCACTTAAATCACATAAAAGAGAGACTCAACACCTGTGTGTGCCTTGGGTGAGCATCTAGCACCCATTTGGGTGATAGGCGAAGCAGATGGGATTCCTTTGTTCTTTGGTGGGTGTAAAAATGGGTACATTTTGTTTCTATTTCGAGAATCTTTTCAAAGTTATAGTGGGAAATGACATACATCATGATCTATGCAATGAGTGATGATAGAACGTCTAACTCGGATAGTGTTAAATCATGGTTCAAGAGCACTGAGAGGAAGAATTTTCATAGAGATTCAACACTGGGCCCGAGTTTTATGCACGCAGATGGGTAGAAGCTAACCTCTACCATGAGTTGTATGAAACATTCTTGTTTCTTCCTAGTAGAGATATATGAATGGCTCTTAGCATATGCATCCGAGATCAAGCAAGTATTATAGATTATGTGCGTGGACCCAAGAAGAGTACTAGAGGTGCAAGATGCGAGATCTAATGTGGAATCATCTTTGTGGATCATTAGCGAGAAAGGAGTCTTGCTAGCTACACTTTGGAATATGCTATTTATACATATTATTGTCTAAAAGTTGTTGAGTTTGAGTTTTTACAGAGCCCAGAGGATCATTTCTATGTTCTATTCCTTTATGATGAAGATCTTGATCATTACCTTGAGTTTAGAGGCATTTATGATGTCCGGCTAAACCTTTTTGAGCGCTGGGTGAGGAAGCTATGGTGGAGGAAGATGATAGACATTGTGTCTGAGAAAGAAAGGGAGGAGAGATGACTCAAGTATAGTGAAACGCACAAAAGGGAGATTGCTAGACAACATGAGGTTACAAGTGTGATGGATCTATGGAGGCAGACATTACGGGAAGGATTTGAGGTTCACACAAAGGACGTGGAACCTGAGTAGTTTGTGCTACCCCATCTTGGAAAGAAAGGGAGAGAGACCCCTTCGGCTTCTGATGAGATTTTGTCATGCAAAGAGAGAAGAGTCGTTGGCGCGCATTTGAACCCACCTAGTGACCAAACCTTAGCGCTTGGATTTCCAGATTAAGGGAAAAGTATTGTTAACCCAGTTGGTATAGGTGGAGGTGACCGATCTATGCCCAAGAGATACAATTTCTCATTTGGGAATTATATGGCTGCACACTCTATTCCAATGTTTGGAGGAATTTTTGGACAAGGTGCAAATACACAAGGTTTGGGCAACGCGTCGGGGAGTGGTGCGGGGCATACATTTGGTAGTGGAATAATCTCACGAGCACCATTAGTGCATAGTTCGGTGGGACATTAGGAAACTAGGTGTGACCACTTCAAGCCCATTACTAGCCGTGAGAGGATCTAGAGGTGGAACTGGTGGATCTAGGGGCACAGTGACAGTGGATCTAGTGGATCTAGTGGTGGAGGAAACACTAGAGGGAACCAAGGATCTGGATCAAGAGGACGGGGCCTCAACCCCCTCCTTAGGTATTTTTTGAAATGTCTTTACACTTGCTAGATTATAGAGGTATAGAAGATGTTGTGGAGCATGTGCATAAATGTGAGCTGCTATGGTGTGCAAAGGGGATCACTACCCTAGAGAGAAAGGCAAGATAGTTTGTAACAAAGTTACAAGGGCGCGTGCATAGATGGTATAGGAAGTATGACCCCCATCAGACGGTGGTAGACTACACCATGTTGAAAAATGCCTTCCTAGTAGAATTCCACATCCCCGAAGTTTGAGCAGAAGAGCATCAATGCTCTCAAGGAGATTCAGCAGGGAATGGTAGAGAGTGTGTGGGAGTATGATGCATGGTTCAAAACTCTCCTATCAAAGTTATCATATGACATTCACCCTTCATAACATGCTCAATGGTTTGTTGGAGGGTTGATAACACCATTTAGAAGAGCATTATCTCATAAGACTTTCATAGACCCGCATGAGGCGTTAGAAGCTGCTCTACATGCTGAAGCTATTGGAAGCATTGATACTAGTGTTAGCCTATTTCTAGAAGCTCAAATTACTGCTATGGCTAAGCAATTGGAGAATTTGTCTGTGAACTCAGCCCATGAGACTCGCAGTGGTATATGGTGTACAAATTGTGAAGTAGAGGGGCATGCAAAGGATAACTACCCTCGGAAGTCGGTACGCGCTATAGCGAGGGGAACTGTGAAATCTGTCACGGGGACCATGATGCAAGTAGGTGCCCTCTACTACAACGCGTAATCCATAAAAATGTATCTTGCTATTGCAAGATTTGTACATCCACATCGCATGACACCAAAGATTGTAGGCTGATTGATCAGATTCATGACGCTATTGATCTTGGTGTGCGAGACTAGCCTTGTAAGTAGTTCTAAGGGTGATGACCGCCATTATGAAGAGTGCATGATGGAGGCACACACGGAAGGGTATTTCATGGAGGATTCTATGGTCGTGGTAACCGTGGAGGAGGAAGAAGTGAGTTCCCTTGAGGAACTTGTTTTAATTGTGGATCTACAGACCACTACAAGCGCAAGTGCCTAGAGCTATTACAATGCTCATGGTACGAGAAGAAGAAAAAATATGAGGAGTGCCTTGAGTTGTTTGAGCACATGAGTCAATAGAATTGTAAAGACAAGGTCTTGTAATGTAAGCATAAAGAAGGATGACACACACTTGATGCCACAGTGTAATGCAGAGTCGGGCTTGGAGCCTATTTTCGTAACAACATGAGCGAAGTGACATGCGCCAAGGAAATACCAAAGCAAAGGACCCCGGTTTCAGAGAAGAAGAAGTTGTACATGGGAAGTACCCAGGACCTTGCTCATCGAAGGAGGTATATCAAGAAACCATGGATGTCATTCGGAGTTTACAACGAGAAATCTAGTGTCTAAAGGAGCAGTCCAGGAAGGAGGAGTAAAGAAGGAATGCCGAGGTCCCTAAGGATGACCTGGATGAAATCAAGGAAGTATGTAAGATGCTAAGGTAAGAGAATATTATTCCCTTGCTAGGATAATGGTTGTGGGAGAAGGTACCACACATTGGAGCGAGCATGAGACGTAGGTCTTACATGTAAACCTTCCCCTCACATCGTTGACTATGATAAGGAGATCACCTTAAATGCATTTGTTGATGGGTGGATCCTTAATACTATCCTCATTGACACAGAGCAGAGGTCAATGTTATCACCTTGGATGCATGGCATCAAATAGGAAGACCTACATTACAGCCATCTTCAAATGTGTTGTATATGGAAAACAAGACAAAGGCAATGCCCATCAATGTCTTAAAAGATGCGGCTATCACCATTCAAGGGGCCAAGTTTACTGGGGACTTTGAGGTGTTAGCACTCACCAAGGTGGACAAATTTCCAATGTTTCTTGGGTGCCCCTGGTGCTACCAAAATAATGCTAACTTGTGCAGTTTAATAAGGGATACATAAGCTTTGAAAATAAGGAGGAATGAGTCATTATACCCCTGGCTGATGGGAAATCAACACCCTATACTGAACCCTTGGGAGAAGAAGTCCTTGATAGAATATATGTGCACTCAATCAGGGATCTTGAGATAATTCATCCCACGAAGGGAGTTATCTAGTTTGAGGATGCTCAGTCCATAAGTGACACTACCAATATAGCATGCAATAATTGGGTGCATGTGACCTATGAGTTGATCAGATGACATTTAAGAGGATCGGTAACCAAGGTAACAAAAGCACATGCATTCTGGCACCTAGGAGGAAGAAAACTACCAAGTTACTTGGGAGAGGTGAAAGGAACGATAACCAGATCGTACCAAGCCAAGAACACAAATGATAATCAAACACCACGATCAATAAGATGAAATCAATTCACCAGAATAACTTTACATAAAACCATTGCAAACAAATGAACAACAATATCATATGTTATTATGGAACTCAATGCAATACATTGAGAATGGGCCTTGCTTAAATAGATAAGGAATAACAATCTAAGAACCAGTCAAGGTCGTAGATCAAGCCATAAATTAAGGAAATAACTAGTCATCAAAGAACTAGTCAAGACCATAGATTTAGGAGAGAACTAGACATCAAGGATCTAGTCAATACCATAGATCAAGGAAAGAACTAGTTAATACCATAGATCAAGGAAATAACTATACCTAACAACTAGATAATATCTCTTAATATCTAAATAAGATAAAAGAAATATCCACACACATAAGTGGGTAAGGATAAATACAATAAAGATAAATAAAGTACCTAGGTGAACATGAGCTAAGGTAAATACCTACTCTAACACCCCCTCAAGTGAAGCCGGGGCTAAAATAAAAGTGGCATGTCCACGGTATGAGTCCCAGTAACTAGGCTTGATGAGGTACTCATGTACAATAAATGGGAAAAAGGGACACCGCAAGGTACCCAAAACTAGTAACAACAAAGTAAAGAGAGTAAAGACCCGCTCCAAGGCATCCCAAGAAGCTCAGCTCAAAAAACTCGTACAATGTTGAAGAAGTTTGGTGTGCACTGTGGTCTGAATCCACTGCTTGATCACAAAACTAAAAAACTCGACACTGGGTTTCACCAGAATAGCTCCATACAAGGAGACTGTCAATGAAGTGATGTCGAAAGTGCAAAAAAACACCAAAAATAATTTGATCAACTGCTGTAAATAGGTGTATCATGATCCAAGAACAATAACCAAAGCAACAAGGCAAGGACACAAACTCCAGAGTGTCACGATCTAAGAAAATCCAAGGTAACAAGACAAGGACATGAAACCCAAAGAAGTAGGATCAACACCACACCCTCCCATACTGCTGAATGGGTGGAGTGATGCTAAAAATCTGTATGAGTTGCCCAAAATCAACTACTCAAACAATGACAAAATAACATTGGAATTCACCAGAATAGATCCCCGATAAGAGATACTATCAACATGCCAAAAGTGTCGAAAATACAGATACTAAATCTCTCAACAAATAAGAGAGATACACTACACCTGTTAAAGAAAAATGCTCAAAACAAGAAGCATCACAATTCAAAAGGTATAGAAAGTGGAGCAAGAGGCCGAATGGTGGAGGATCCACGCCTATAGAGTCCTCTCAACGAATGCCTATGTTACCGCCATGAGTGATCAGATATCCACCCCAAATCAACACGGATGGATGAAGAAAATGCCTGCATATGACTTGGTGCAAAATGCAAAATGGGTGCATGCAAAAGAACATCAGAATGTGTGTCAGGTTGATCATGTCTGACAACTGAAATCTAGGTTTCTCAAGCTTGAGTGAAGGTGCAAAACTCATGTGTTGCTCATGATCCTCAAAAAGAGTCGAGTGAACAAAAAAAGGAGCTCTGTCAATGTGTGATCCTAATGAAGTATCTTCTCAAAAACCAATGTCATGACGAGAATTCCACTTAACATGTGGAATAGAGGAAACAATACCTTGTGAATGTCTACCAATGACTCCTCTAGTGAGACCCATAGAACGGAGCATGTGAGAACTGAATGCAGTGGTATGCTTCTTAAAAATCCATGTAGCTGAGAAAAAGTAGGATACACAACATGTGGTACTGTAATAGGCACAGATGTGGAAGAGCATGTAGTAACAAGCCTCACATTTTTAGAAGCATCAAAAGTAGGTTCAGGCTCAAAGACTGGTAGATCAATGTCAGTGGGTACAAGAGCAATAGCTGTAAGTGGACTAGGAGCATGGATATGGTTGTCCACAATATGATGGTGATGTTGTAGGCTAGCAAGTTTGTTTTGCAAGAAGTGTATTATTGTATCCTTATCGTGAATGAGTGATTGTAGAAGAGAATTTCACTTCTTGAGTGATCTATTTTCTTCCACAAATTTTACAATATCCTCTTGAAGTCCACATACTTCAGAGAAAAGCATATCATTCTTAGAATCCATGATAGGTACAAACTACAACTCCCAAAAATTTAGGACGTCGGGCTTAGCCAAAATTGCGTCCACAATTGATTACAACACTCCTCCATATTTGGCACTTTATAATTATAGTGAAATTCTAAAAATAAATAACTCCAATGGAAAGATCATGAAAAACAAGCACTTTTGTAAAAAATAGCACTCAAAACCGAGTTACCGATCAAAAGTTACAAGCTTTTTACTATTTTGCTCTGTTATTTGAGTGCTTCTCTACAAAAATAAAAAAACCACAAAAACGACTGCCTCCAGAATTGGCCGAGTTTATCGATCTTAGGGTTTTCACGCCTTCTGGATCCAATGGAAGCCTCTTTTACATAAAAATGCACGCAGCAACAAAATATGACCAAATCCCAAATATATGAATACACAAATAATTTATTTGCAAAATAAAACTTACAAACGGATGTCAACAACAATCTCCAGCTCTGATACCATGAAAGGAATGATAACCAGATCATACCAAGCCAAAAACACAGATGCTAATCAAACACCATGATCAATAAGATGAAAGCAATTCACCGAATAGCTTTACATAAAACCATTGCAAACAAATGAACAACAATATCATATGTTATTATGGAACTCAATGCAATACATTGAGAATGGGCCTTGCTTAAATAGGCAAGGAATAACAATATAAGAAGTAGTCAAGGTCGTAGATCAAGCCATAAATCAAGGAAATAACTAGTCATTAAAGAAGTAGTCAAGACCATAGATTTAGGAGAGAACTAGACATCAATGATCTAGTCAATACCATAGATCAAGGAAATAACTAGTCAATACCATAGATTAAGGAAAGAACTATACCTAACAACTAGATAATTTCTCTTAATATCTAAATAAGATAAAAGAAATATCCACACACATAAGTGGGCGAGGATAAATACAATAAATATAAATAAAGTACCTAGGTGAACATTAGCTAAGGTAAATACCTACTCTAACAAGGGGCTAATCCGGAAGATTTCTTGTGAGAAATGGAGGCCCATTGGAGAAATGAAAAGGAAAGAAGAGAAATGCTCAATTACAACCTACTCAAATTACTGTGCATTGGTGGGAAACACATCAAGAGAACCTCTTGGAATGACACAAGGTGAGAATTGCCTTCTCTATAAGGTTTTGCAGGAGCAATGCGCCCATGGCTATAAAAGACTACCATGGTAAAGAGATCGCTTCCTTCCATATCCAAGCATGTGAGACAACCTGGATGGGAAGCGTAAAAGCATTTCCACCTTCATTATGGGTTCATAAGTTGTACTCCACCCTGTAAGGTTATACGCGCACATGGTATATCCACTCAGAGATGCATCGTCAAACTGGTAATTGGAAAGAATTGGTGGCTGATCTCATTCAAACATTTGAGTATCGCAAAGTACAAAGCCATCAGTACATAAGGCGTTGTAGGTTGTCAAGCACCTTACAACAGGAGATAGTGCTATGGCGGAGGACAAAATACAAGAATTGCTAGGTGAACTCGGCCTAAAGGCGTGCTTTTAGGAAGAAGAAAGAAGAGATACAACTTGAGCATGCGTGTATGGAAAAAGAAAAAGGGAATATGGTGTATGTTATTGATGGGGAAGAGGTGGAAAGCTTAGATGTTAACCATTTTGTAGGGACGCGCAAAGTCATAGATAGTGTTGATGAATGGGTGCATGCCTACCATGAACCTTTAAAGATGAAAAAGGTTAACATCGGATCGAAGCTAGAACCCAAGGAGGCTATCATTGGAGACTATTGGTCAGAGAAAGAAGTCTCTAAAATCATTGATTTGTTATGTGAATTCCAATATTTGTTCCCACATGGGTACCATGAGCTTAAAGGTGTCCACCATTCCTTGGGGGAGATGAGGATAAAGATGAAGGAAGGTGTGTGCCTAATCAGGAAGAGACCATACAGATGAATCCCAATTTTTGCATAAAGGTCAAGGAGGAAATAGACAAAATGATAGCATCAGGTATCATTGAGGTTGTGGAAGAGTCAAAATGGATAAGTCTAATGGTGATTAGTATTAAGAAGGATGGGAGGATAAGGATCTATGTTGATTATAGGGACTTGAATGCAGTATGTGTCATTGATCCTTTCCCAACCCCATTTACTAAAGAAATCTTAGAGGGAGTGGTAGGACGTGAGGTCTACTCTTTCACAGATGGATTCTTGGGCTATCACCAGGTAAGGATTGCAAAGGAGGACTAGAGGAAGATGACTTTCACCACTGAGTGGGGAATTTTTTCCTATACGGTCATGCCTTTTGGGTTGAAGAATGCACCTGCTTGTGTTCTCGTGCATTGTGGTGCAAGCTTTTCAGGACTTCATCCATAAATTTCTTCAAGTTTACCTAGATGATTGGACAAGTATATGGGTTAGTGAAGGACCATTGTGATAACCTAAGGTTGATGTTTGAAAGGTGTCAGCAATTGAGGATATCCCTCAACATTAAGAAGTGTGTCTTTGCTACCCCATTTGGAACATTGTTAGGACATATCATATGTAAATTAGGATTGTTAGTAGATCTTGCCAAGGTTGCAGTAATTGTGAGATTGGGGGAGCCTACTAGTCAAAGCAAAATGCATGGATTCCTTGGACACATGGGTTATTATAGGAAGTTCATTAAGGGATACGCCGAGATTTCCACTGCTCCTTTAGTAGAGTTACTTAGGCACAAGAGTGCCTTCCTTTGGGGAGAGGCGCAACATAAGGCATTTAACACTTTAAAGGATAGGCTTGTCACCGTGCCCATACTACGATTCCCCTCTTGGGATAAGCCCTTCCATTTTCATGTGGATGCCTCAGGAACCACCATTTAAGTAGTACTTGCATGACTGGTGAAGGGATTGTTGATCATCCTTTATGCTTTATAAGCAGGAAGTTGACACCAGCAGAGTAGAATTATACTACAACTGAGCGTGAGGCATTGTCAATGATCTATGTGCTTCACAAGTTCAAATAGTATCTGTTGAAACCCCTTTTATATTTTACACTGACCATATGACATTGAAATATTTAGTGAACAAGCCCGTTCTACAAGGGCGCATATGTCGGTGGGTACTATTTTCCCAATAATTTGAGTTCACGGTGGAAAAAGTAATTTCAGACACGATCATTTGTCTAGAATTGATTTAGGGGAGGATGTGCAAAGCATTGAGGATACCATGCCAAATGCACAACTATTTAGGTTGTGGCGTGCACCCTCAAACTTAGAAGATATTGCAGTATTTCTCAAGATAGGTGTAGTGACAGAAGAAATGAAGGCATTGGATAAAAAATAATTAGTTATACACGCCACACCATATATGTTGATTAGTGGGGATTTATAAAAATTAGGATGTGATGAGATTCTGCACTGGTGTGTGTTAGAACATGAGCACCTAGCCATCATAGAAGAGGTGCACAAAGGTAGTGCAGGTGGGCACTATGCAGGAGACACCACTACACACAAGATATTGATGGCTGGATTATGGTGGGAGACCCCGTATCAAGATTATAAGGAGTACTACAAGGTGTGTGATCATTGTATACGCATTGGAAAACTACTAGGGCGAAGAGATGAAATGCCGTTGTTCCCTATTCCCAGTAGCGCAAGCCATTTGAAAAGTGGGCTATATAATTCATAAGACCTATTGCACTAGCCATGCATAGGATCTAGGTCATGTTATATAATCACTTGCATAGATTACTTGACAATGTGGGCAACAATAACACATATTAAGGATTGTACAACAGCTATTGCAGCAAGGTTTATGTGGGAAAACATTATTACAACGTATGGGTACCCTTTGACTTTGACTAGTGACAAAGGGTACACATTTCTTAAATGAGACAAGTAAGGATTATGTTAGCAAAATTCATGTTAGCTCATCACAAGACTACCCCTTACCCTCCATAAGCAAATGGAATTGCAGAGGCATTTAACAAAATACTAAGTCATACCCTAACCAAATTTTTGATGTTGGTAGATGATATTGGGATGAAAAAGTATCAGCTATTCTTTGAGCATATAGGACAACCTATAAGAGGTTACATAAGGCCACACCATTTCAATTAGTGTTTGGCATGGAGGCTGGCCTACCAGTTGAACTCATGTTACATTCTCTACGTATAACGCGTGTCGGAGGATTAGACGATGAATGAGTGCTAAAGGAAAGAATTTATAAGTTAATGAAGTTGGACGAAAGATGATCACTTAGCGGGTGGAGTCGAAGAGCTGAAAAAGCAAAAAAATGGCATGACATGATCATCACATTAAGAACAAAAAGTTTGAGGTCTCGATGGTGTTACTATATGATTCCAAGTTTCTGTGCCATCCTAGGAAGTTAAAAGTCCATTGGTTGGGTCCCTACATCATCTCGTACATCCTTGATTTAGGTGCATGCTAGTTACAAGCGTTGGATGGGACGAGATTACCAGGACACTTTAATGGGAGTAGGCTGAAGCCCTACTATAAATAAGTCTTCTTGGTGTTTATAATAAGGTAGTATTGCCAGATAGTTTAGGATTTCCTTTAGTGCATTTTATTTTCTTGTGTTTCCCTTTCTCATTGCTATTTTGTGTTGTGCCTAGGGTGCTGATAACCTTATTAGTTTTTAAAGGTTGTGAATTTGCATAGGACCACACATCGTTTTAGTGTGGGGTGGAATAATGTGAAATAAAGTGCAAGATGTGAAGTGCCGGAAGGATTGTGTTGGAAAGCTTGGTTGAATGGCCCTATGGAAGGAAGCACATGAAAAAAGGTGAATGAGGATGGTTAGTGTTAGGATAATACTACATCTTGGTTCCACATACAAGGGAGGAAGAAGTACCTTCAACACTAGTAACACGTGCGTAAGAGTCTTCTATCAGATAGATTGTTTATGTGCCAGAAGGTTATAGGATTATCCGCACAAGGTTGGGCGCATGAGTGGGGGTGCTAGAGTCCAGAACTTAGTGGAAAAATATGCAATAAGTGTTGAAGTATGGTGGTAGGTGAAGTAGCATTTAATGCTAAAAAGAAGGGAAAACTATAAATAGGAGGTTGGGCACTTCATTATTGACATTACGAATATGAAGAAAAAAAGAGCTCTTTAGACTAGGGTTTCCAGAGTTGATCTGTGTGAAGAAAATTTTGAGGAATTAAGGTGTGAGTGACTAGATTTGATTTGCAAACCAGAAGGAAAGAAGTTCATGGGTGTAGAATTTTTTTGGAGAAGCACCGTCTTGTGAAAGAGGTTATTCTAGTTAGGGTTTGACAACTAGGGCATGGGTGAAAAGGGTTTCTTCACAAGTTTGAGGTCTAAGCTTAGAGAGGGTAGAAAAGTAGAACAAGTAAGAGAACTTAAAGTACTAAGATAACCTAAACCATGGAACCTAAGAAACCAACTATATCACCTAAGAAGCCGAAGGGAAAGGGCAAGGAAAACAACTAGAAACCCTCATAAGCATGAATGAAGAATGGTACGTAGAGATGTAGTACCTGGATGGGGTTTTGCTTAGAAAGGAAGGAAAGTACCACTTAAGAAAAATGATGGTGAGTGATTACAACCATTGCACAAACATGACAGAAAAAGGAAATGGCGTTATTTGGAGTTAGTGCGCCTAAAAATAAGAGGACACTAGAGGGTTTACCAATCTATAGTGATGAGGTAAAAGTAAAGTTGGAGAAGGTGGGATTATTACAACTCTATGAGTTTCCTTATTTTGGAAAACTTGAGTGCCTCTATCAATGGTTAATGTTGCACATACACGAGGACCACTTTTACTTCATAGGGCACAAGATGCACATAACTCCTCAACTGATTTCAAAATTCACAGGCCTCATCTGTGAAGGAGAGAGTATAGATGATGACTTGAGTGAAAAAGAAGCCATCAAAGCAACCATCGTTGCATATGATTATAAGAAGGGTCACAGTATATTGATATCACAGAGATTCCAAACCCCGTCATGAGAATGGCCATATTCACGGTGAAAAGATAAATGACCAAGAAAGGTGGACATAGGTAAATAAGGCCACAGTTAAATGTGTGTATGAAAATATAATAAGGCACCATCTACAACTTATTTACCTTCATTAAAAATGAAATTATTAGCAATGCGCGGGGAAGGAGACAAGATACTCTTTGGCAATGTCCTCTTGACAATTGTGTTTTTAGAAATCGAGAGTGTCAGATGAGGCAGATAATTTTGTTTAGGAATATCCGGAGGAAGACCCCTCACCCATGAAAATATTTACAAAGTACACTTGCGACAACATGACAGCTGCTTACAAGGCATGCCTAGAGAAAAAGTTAAAGCACTTAAGGGACGCATTCGGGGTGGAGTGGAGGATCCCAGTAGTAGCCGAGTGCTCATTGACAAAGAATATGAATTTGCGGTGTACCAACACTTCTGCATTGGTAGATTCAAGCTAGTAGATGAAACTATGAGCCCTTGGTGCAAAATCCCCTTCTCTTTCACAACATTATATTTCCAAGTAGAGGTAAACCAGTTTACGGAGGCCAAAAGACTAAGGTTCAACCTTGGTGAGGTGAATCAAGACAATAGGGAGCTCCGCAGACAACTCGTTTACCCCAAGAAGTGCACATACGTGGAGAGGTATGTCTCACACAAAGTTCAAATGACAAAGCCCCTAAATTTTCCAAAAGTAGGAAGAACCACAAGAAGGGTATATCTACGCATAAGACCAAATTTTGAGAAGGGTGCACACGGAAGGTGTATCCATTCTTGAAGACCCCACGGGAAGAAGGAAGCCCACACCAACAAAGAAAGGAAGAGAAGAGGTGCAAGGAAAAAGGCACCAAGTGTCCAAGATACACCAATGGTGGGTGCCCTAGGGACAAGTGCTATGACTAGTACTTACAATTGCAAGAAGAAGTCCCTAGTCAGAGAGAAGATGCCGAACAAGAAAATCCTATCACAAAAGAGAAGTCACCAAAGAAGGAAGAAGAAAGATCAGAATCTCCTATGTTGGAATCCCTAGTTAGGAAGAAACAAAAGGTGATGGAGGAGGCTGATTTGGAGGACATAGAGAGCTTAGAGGCCTACAGAGGTGAGAGGAATGATGATGAAGAAGATGAACCTTAAGGAGCTCAGGGACCACCAGTGTTTGAAGTGCATGATTTAGAGGAAGAAGGAGAGGAAGAGAAAATGACTATGTCTTTGTGTGAAGGATGGGAAACTAGGAAGAGGAAAGTTCCCAAGATAAGGGAGAAAGTGAAGAAGTGAGTACAAAAATTAGACTCCAAGCCTCACACAGGAGTAGATAAATGAGGCATCAGAAAAAGAAGCAGCAAAAATCATTGAAGCCTTGGTAGTACAAGAGTTGGAGCACAACACTAAATTAATAATGAATGAAGAGAAAGAAGAAAGTGTGGGAAAGGATCATGACAAAACATAAGGAGGCCCCAATTTGATGGTATGTACTCCTAAGGGCACACGAGAAGGAAGGTGCACAGAGATCGAGAGACCAAGAATGGACTATATTGATGATCCAAACAAGGTGTTGCGCATGCATTTCCAAAGCACTGTTCCAACAGAAAAAATCTTGGCCATGACATTGTTTGATGCAGGAGGTGCTTACCCATCGACAAGGAAGATTTTTTCATGGGCATTTGAGTCCCACCTCGATGAGCCGAATTTGAAGTGAGCCAAGGGGCATTGATGTAAGTGTTGGAGTCTAAAGGAACCAACCCCTTGGTGAACACTCAACAACTATCTCGAGGAGAAAATCTACAACATGTTGAACAAACTCTTGGTCGAGATTGAAGCCAAAATCTTCGAGAGGAATGATAGAGTGAAGGTTCTAGAGGCAGAGCTGGAGAAGAAGGATGAAGAGCTCTTGGAAAGAACTAAGGAGTTAAAACGTGAAGAATTAGTAAGCGCTAAGCTAAGGCAGGAGTTAAAGGAAGAAAAGGAAAGGGTACACAAAGTATCCAAGAATGTGGAGATGATCATAAGCACTATTATGTTGAAGCATCCAAACTTGACTCCAACCGCCCGTAAATATGAATGAAGCCTTTGTAGTTCCTAGAAGATCTAACTCGCATCCTCACCACAGAGAGGCTATCTTTGGCACTAGAGTCTACGAGAAGAGGCATTGGCGTGCCAAAAAAAGGAAGATAGAATGAAGGTGGTGGAAATTGTTTCTCAATACAACAAGATCCTCGCCAATGTAAAGGCCTCTGCATATTTGGTAGAAGAAGTGCCTATGAAAATTGTGTAGATAGAGATAGAGTGGCAAGTATCCTAGTCACCACTTATGAGGCAGAGCTCAAAGAATTTTAGGAAAAGAACAAGGGGAATAGGGATGAGAGGGATAAAATTCTAGCCAAAGTGGAGAAGAAATCAGAGGCTATTGAGACCTTGTGAGGCTCAATTAAAAACCAGCTTAAAGAATTATATCCATAGATCACTCATCGGATGGACACACTTGAGGATATGGGCAAATAGTTAGACGAGGTTTTCGAAATATGAGTACCAAGGCAGAGGAGCGGAATTTTGATGTAGTAAGTGCCCTAGTCAGAAACCTTTGTCAAGAAGCATAGAACAAAGTTGATACTTGGGATAAATTAGAAGTAGACTTAAGGAAGGACTTCCCTCTCCTTTTGCAGCAGTAGTCGAAGTTTCCCCCATTCTTTAATTCTTCTTATATTCTTCATTTCCGTCATTCTTTTCACTCTTTCTTTATTCTTTGAGGACATGTTCTAGCGGACGGAGAACATGCGTAGTGTGGGGTGATGTTGGGACCCTAATTTATTGGATAAGTACAAGAAGGCACATGGGCACGTAAGGCCTAGTTAAGGATGGCATGCAAGGAGAAAGCACACAGACAAGGTTCTAGGAGGGTTTAATAAAACAAGTGGCACGCGCATAAGGCGAACAAAGGTTTTAGGACTTAGCCATATTTGACACATTAGGCAAAACATGAGAAAAGCATGACTGAATACTCATGTGGAATGGATAAGGTGTCACCTAATGACTTGAGTTGGCCTAAGAAGGAATATACCATGTAATGGAAGTTTCCAGAAGACCATCATTGCAAGGAGTGGAGAGATTGGGCTGAAGGAGCATGCCCCCATGGAGGACCACATTTGACACTTGGTAATGGATCTGAAGCCACAAAAAGGCAAGT
This sequence comes from Taxus wallichiana var. yunnanensis, assembly GCA_018340775.1. NCBI lineage: Eukaryota > Viridiplantae > Streptophyta > Pinopsida > Cupressales > Taxaceae > Taxus > Taxus wallichiana. The sequence continues at coordinate 962,246,298 of CM031240.1, forward strand.
TGGTGATTCAAGAAGCCTATATATACAAGTGCCCACCGAGGAGAAGATATAGATAGACAAATATAGATTAGTAGAGAGTGGAGCTTTGTAGATATACTGCAAGGAACTCTATAGGGTTGGGTAGAGATATATAGGAAAAGGATGTAATAAGGGGTTGGGATTGTAAATTTTCTCTTGAGAACTGAGGGGTATAAATCTAGCTATGATGTATGACTTCGGTCTACACAGCTATGGTAGTTTGTAATGGATCCAATGGATGTAATGAGGTTACCAAACTTGATTGAATATGATTATTAATGATTCTGGTCCATGTTTATAGCTTATAGTTATGATTCATGAATGTTTATGGAATAAATATAAATCCTTATGCATTTCCTTTTTGTTTTGGTTCATATCTATAATCTGTTAAGTACCATTTAGTATAGGATGACTGCATTTTTCTAGAAGCCGTTATGAGTTCTATGATAAATGTATGTCTCATTTCCACTCACTCTTTTTAAGTTCCTATCATAGATGATGTTTCCCACTTAACTCACATAAAAGAGAGACTCGGTGCCTGTGCGTGCCTCGGGTGAGCACCCATTGTCCATTGGGTGAAGGACGACATGTATGGGATTCCCTTGTTCTTTGGTGGGTGTAAAAATTGACTACAGTGCCAAAATTATTCATGTTAAATATATTTTAGTAATGTAAATGTGTTATCCATAAAAGGCAAACAAATGTCTTACCAACCCATTTTCATGGATGATCCTCTGTGGGTTTCATTAAATAGTTTGATTTTTATATGGGATTGGCTCTTTGATTGTTATTCCACTTTCCTCTTATGAAGCTATGGGTGTATTTTCCAAAAAAATTTCGATCCTTTGTTCACTCATGTGACAATGAGTACATAAATTTAGTGCTACTACTTGTATCTTGTGTAGGAGAATGTTTTTGTCAATTTACCTTAATAAGGATTTCCTTTTCCAACACATGGCCACACATGTACATGAAAATGAATACAAAAAACTATATATTACTTGATCAACCTTCATATAATCAAAGTGTATGTTAGAGTATTTACCTTGCCCATATTTTGTAGGACTTTTACTTGTGCCCGATTTCTGAGGTGAAACTATTTTATTTCGTCTTTTGCACTCACTCACATGATCACTTTGTGAGGCCTAACCGTGATTTAAAGCAACATCATCCTTAATATTATCATAACAAATATTTTTGTACCTTAAATAGGATAATTTTAGAGATCTAGTGGTAAAGGCTCTTTTGTTGTTTTGGAGCTTTCCCCAATTTCTCTCTTACCATTGCCATATCCCAAACCTACATAGTGAGGTCTTTCCTCTACTTGTATGGGATTAGTAATACCTTGGCCATTTATTCCAAGGCCCTTTCCATCAAAACCCATCCTATTTAGTAATTTGGATCTAATACCTCTAGTATGTTCCTTAAATTTACCAAAATCAATACCTGACTCATGATGGGAGGAAAGAAAACATGGTGATTCACTTACAATGCATTCATCTATGGTAGAGGTCTGTGTTTTCTAATAGAATTATTTATCTCCATTTAATCATTAGTTTGATACTTTTACAAGATCCTATCTTTGGCTTGAAATTTAGATTGCAATGTTTCAATGACACCTATGAATTTCTCCATGTTTGGTCAATTTCTCTTGAATTTTCAAGTTTTCATTCTCCAATGAATGCCATCTTCTTCTCAACTTAGAAATATCCCCTTGAATCTGGAAGTTAATGGCTTTTGTCTACTAAAATTTCAAATCCTTTCCCATGGTTTACCTATTGTAACCTGTATCCAAGCGTAAAGCGAGCCCAAATAAAAATATTAAGTAGAAAACTATTAAAAATGCTTCATAAATCCTACTTTGATACTAAACTTGATCTAAAAAAGTATAAATTTAACTCGACTCATCTAACCATTTGTTTGTGAAATAGTTTTTTTATGGAAAATTAGTTGATTTCCACCAATGCTCATGGGGCTATGCCCCTCCTTCTTGTGTATGGGGAGTCTCCATTATTGAATGTAAACTAATCTAATCCTATATATTTTTGTGGGGTTTCCAAATAGGCTAGGGATCACATAGGCATACTTCATTGAACCTGTGGCAAAGTGCTTGTATGAGGTAAATGGGAGGAATTTGCAGTGATGGGAGGTGAAGGAAAGAAATTAGGAAAGGGAAGGTTATTGTTGTGAGTAGGCAATTATAGAGTTCACACCTAATAACCAAAGTAGTTCAACATTTAATTAAATGAAAGCAACAATGAAGCATCTAGTGAGACTAACAAACCCCAGACACACAATTCTTTAGATTCATTTATCAAGGATGCAAAGTTCCTTCTTGATCACTATGCTTGCAAAGTGTAGAAAAGAGAGAAATAGAAGAACACATGAAAAGAGAAATGGAAGGAATGTAGATTTTATTTATTAGGTTGGTGATACAAATATCAACACCCAAAATACAATCTAAAATTGCTACCACAGAACTAAAATTCAAGATTTTAGGATCCTTTGGAATGGAGAAGCCATCCCAATTTATAGCAATGTGAATTGACCTTTCATCTACCCCCACATGAATCTTCATGATCTCATTCAACTTGTGACTTTACATATTCCTAGGAAATGAGAAATAAGTTCCCTTTTTATAAATTAAAGGGACTTTTACAATTTAACTTTATAAAGTCACTTAAGTGAATGAGACGAAATATCATGATTGTGTACAATGAAGAATTAGAAGAGGGAGAGAAGAAAGAGGGGGAAGAGAGGAGAGGAAAGAAGTTGACATATCTAATGAAGATATTTTTGACTCATGCTTTCTAATGAGAAGTTTCCAGAATGGGCTCATGTCTTTCAATTCCTTGTGGAATTGAGCCACAACAAATATCAAATTGTCTACCTCTGGAATGAAAAAACATCCCAACACCTGGGTGTATGCCCCAGGAACCTCATTGATCTTCTTACATTCATTGAGCCATCCTTCACAATCCTTTTCAATTGTAGAAATGTAGCTTCGATGTTGGCCAAGGAATCTAAGTTATCTTCATTGAAGGGGAGAGAATCACCTCCCTCTTTCTTGACCAGCTCTTTTCAAAGGAAACAATGAGTTCTTCTGATGATGAATCCTTGGTGAGCAGAGGGAAATAAAGTTTCTAAATAGAGTCATAGACCTCATTTAAGATATCGAAAACATGTTGTCCACAATATTCCAAATCAGAGATTTAAGTTTTGAGCATTCCATATTTCATATCCATGATGCAGATCCAAATTTGAGATTAGTTATTTGCAGTTGATGTAAACATATTCTTACTCATGAGAGTGTGATAATAAAAGGATATCTTCTCAGAAACTAGTAGGAACACCTCATCTAAGTGAATTAATTATTTTTCAATGTCATCTTTTGCTTCTTTTACTTACATCAAGGTTTCAAGAATGTACTTGATGAGAGAAATGACATATGGAAACAATGCCTTTCCTTACTAAATAATTTTCTCAATCCAATTCTCGTTATCATTCCCTTGAATGATGTAACATTGTGCCTTCTTGATTGCATCAATATCAACAATATGGATTGGACACATATCTTCTATTGGAAGTCGAGATGTTGAGTCAGGTTCCAAGAAGGGTTGAATGTAAACACTAAGAGATTTTACCTATTCCTCCAGTTGAACAATTATTTTCTTATATTATTCATTCTGAGTGAGGAGGTGAGAAGAATATTCCTTTAATAAATCATAATCAACCTCGTGCTAAGATTTCCCCAAAGAGATGTGGATCAACTCATAATCGCGGAGTCATATGCTCCACGAGGATTTTCATTCCTATGTCTAACAACTTCAACATACTGATTACCTAAGATGTCATTGAAGAAGTGAGATGTTGTTTGGGCCTTATTTCTTCACTTGGAATTCAATGTTCTGAGATTTATTTGATACTAGGCATGATAGAAAGCTGTATTATCATTGGCTCACTCTCAAGCATTTCTTGAATCCATGGAAATGGCTCTTCAAGATTTGACATGATGTTGCTCGCAAGAGCATTTTCAGAGATTTTTGTGGAATCAACTCTTGATCATAGTGGGGAAAATCTAAAATTGGAGATAACATACCTAGATGTATTTGAATCACTTTCCTTCACTTGGATCGGTTCAACCAACTCCTTGACTCACCTAACCAACTCACCTTTAACAACTCACCTTGAGCACACTCAAATAGATCAATGAGGAGGTGTGGATAACTTGAACATGATTGATGAGTTAATGATGACCTGATTAGATCAAATCAAAATGGATATTTAACTCTTTTTGAATATATCATGATTGCAAAAAAAGTCCTTGGGTTTACTTGGTGCACCATGTAGTGTTCGTTTTTACTACCGTGATCAATATGATGCCTCAAGACCTCTGTGAAGAGAGAATTATCTTTTTGAACTATGAAACATATTGAAACCTTGTGAATACATAAAAAGAAGATAGGTGAATTACTATAGATCCAATTATAGCTTTACGCATCCAAAAGCAGAGACTTACTATTTTTAGCAAGTGGAACCAGGACCTACGATTTTGGGATATTCCACTTGTTTTTCTCAAATTTGAACTTCTTGATCATCTGGCATACTCAATTCAACTCCGTTTATAATTTTTAACCTTTTTTCAAAAAAAAATATATTTTTGGAAAGTTACTTTTTTCTTTTTACTTTTTTCTACTTTTTGCTATTTTGGGAAAGGTTTCCTAGTTTATCATCTTCACTATTCCTTGAGTGTACTGATTTGAGGGGACTTACTATCTTTAGTAAGTGAGGGAATTAGTTACTTACTTATTTATAAACTACACTTATCCTCTAAATTGTAATGAAAATATCATCACCGGATTTGTCTTACTTCAGGACCTCGTGCTCCAAATTTCATCTTGATCCTCCATTTGGAATGCTAATAAATTGAAAAAGAATTATCTAGGGCATAAAACTAGGGTTTTCTTCCATTAAAAAATGAGGTTATAATTTTTTTGTACTATTATAATGTTCTTGAAGGTGCCTAGGATGAAGAGTAAGCGTGAAAATTTCACCCGATTTCATTCACCAATTTACAAGATACGAGTTTTTAATGTTTTGATGCATATGAATTTTTGGAAGATTTTTGATAGGGTTTCTGTATAATTTTCAGGTATATGTGTAGACACAAAAATTGGGTCACACTCCCCTTGGTCCTTTGTCAAATAACCAACTCAATCATACTCATCTAACCATGGCCCCTTCCACCCCACATCACCATTAATTTAATTAAATTAATATATATCCTCACAATATTTAATATCTAATTACCCTAATTTCTACCCCACCACCTCACCTAGCCACCTCACCTAGACACCTCATCCAACCACCTCACCCTAGACCTATTCTTGGCATGTTTCCATAACTAACTAAGACCTAATCTTACTTGCCTTAATGAGCTAAGATTTGGTCTAACCCTAAAATCAATGCCTAAAATCTCCCTAACCACCTTCCCGCTCATAAAAAATGCAACCTCCATTCCAAATCTGTGGATCAAGGAACAAACTTGAGCTAAAAGAGGTGAGATCTGCCAATTTTAGTAAACCTAGGGAATCTCACCTTAACCGATGTCGGTCACCCTAAACCGATGTCGGTCAAGTTGGAACCGTCATCGGTTACCATTTATTCACCTAAACAACCTTGTTTTTGGGTTGGCACATTCTAAGAGCAAGGAAAGGAGATCAGAGCTACATGCAAGCAAAACCAACATCCTTTCACATATCCAAACATACGAGAGACAACAACGGGACAAATTTTGGAGGTATTGCACTCACAGAATCATTAGGGAGCCCTGCTTATGATAGCTGTCACCATTCTTCGATCCGATCAACAACCACATCCATTCAACCATCTAAATCTACATCACAATAGTTCCTCCGGCCAAAGGAAGCTCTCACATCGTTATGGATCAAGAAGTCAGAACATGCACAACAACCATCAATCGACCAACATTTAACATGTATTCCTCCTTGGCCTTTACCCTTATCTATTTCGTCACTTCAAAAACGTAAAGAAAACGGTGAAACATTTTGGCATTCGGTGGGACCCATCAAGGGTTATTTTGCATTTATTCATTCCTAGGTGAAATTTGTGTGTTTTTTTCCCTTCAAAAAGCTTCCACATTAATTTTCTTCTTTGGAATCATTCTCCTTCTTTCTATTGTCTAAAAATAATCGTATTTTTGGTGCTTTAAAAAGAACACATCTTCCTTTATTTTGCATTGCATTAGTGAAAGAGCATCCCTCTTCTGTTCATCACTTGCTACATCAAATATCACACTTCGATTTGGGTTTAAAACACTTGCATTGCATTCTAATTTGTTGCATTATTAGCTCACATTAAAACTAAGGGTAACCTATAGGCTGGAAGTCATGCCCAGCTGATGGTTGACATAAAGAATCATAGAAAGCACATTCTCTCTTCTCTCTCTCTCTCTCTCTGTATCTTATCAAACTTGCACAAAATCAAAATATACACATCTTTCTTAAACAACATCTTACCCGAGAACATATGTTAGTGATCACATGATCCGATTGGTAGGTACTCCCTAGCTTGTTGCCTCTGTCGAGTCATCATCTCAGAGGACGGCCTGCCCCCACCATAACATACTTGAAACCTCTCCTTTTAGATATCCTTCTTCGTAGGACACCTTCCTAACCAAAAATTTAGTTCTAAATACACACAGTCAGTCCTAAATAACATAAGCTAAAAAAACATAAGAAAATCACTATTAGGATCGTGATTTTTCTTTGGATTCTTCTTGACTTGTGTTTTGAGGTGTGAGACTACGACTCTCCATTTTTCTTCTTCCTTACACACTCCACCATTGTAGTTGGAGTATTCTGAATTTTTCTAAGTGTGTCAGGGCCCCATCTCCTCATTCTTAGGTTTATGAGTTTGATTCTTCACTTAATTTAATTCACAAAACCCATTTTCTTCATTTATTTCTAATTTCGATCAATACCGACATCGGTCTAGCGACTGTCGCATTGATTCACATATGACCGTCATTAGTTAAACCCTAACCGGTGTCAGCTTCTAGCTTTCTAGTTACTTTACCTGGAATAGCCTTCATCACTCTTTTTTCTACTTTTACGGCCCTCAAGGCATCATCATATTTCTCCCTTGTTGATACCTATTGTCATACACAATTTTTTCAAGTACACATCCAACATTCCTATTTCATTCTTTGAGACTAGTTTCTTTCATAGTGATTGGTATCGTTTCAGAAACCATCATTGATTTTCCCTCAACCATCACCGACCAACCAACTTGACCGAAGTTGGTTTCTGTGTTTGATTTTCAAAATCTAGACATTGACCAGATTCACCTCCCAGACCCCACTATTCTTTGTTTCTACTATTTTAGTGTCATCTACAAAATACAATTTTACCAGGTCAACACTTGTTCACATGTGGTCTTCGACTCACTCACAGCCAGGACTAACACCTTCATATTCCATGCTAGTCGTCAACTACTCCCACATAGTTCCTCACTACGCCTTCCATCCTATCACCCATGGATCCAACCTTACCTACCACCATTGCTGCATGCCACAAAGAGTTTACATGACTCCTTGATCAAAATCCCGTGGCCTTACATTTCTACCTTTCCCATTCTTCCACTTGAGACTCCTCAAGTCAGTTGATATACGACATGCCTATATCCATCTCTCCTACCCTTATTCCTATTTTTGCATCAGCCCCTAATAATGTGTCATTACCCTCACCTGCTTCACCCCTGGTAGTTTTGCGCTTCGTAGTTTCACTCACGCCTATCGTATCTGTTGTCCCCTCGTCGACCACCTAGACCATAGAAAAATCCACACCCATTGTCTCAAAAATACCCATTGTAACACAACCACCCATGGTGTTGGTGACCCCTACTCCATTTCAGAATCTCATCCTCTCTATCCCCCAATTGCTACCCGGAGTCATGACGACCATCCCACCTACATACACATACTATCAACAACCCCTATCTCATCTATCACCCATTCTAGATATGCACCTTCTATGTCGGTTCCCTATTCTCAACCTCCCTATCAGGTTCAATATCTACCCCCTTATGCCACATAAGCTGTCCCTCAAGCACAACCTACCAATGACCTCATCAAGTTAATGATGGAAAAGATGTAGACACTAGAAGCATCGATTTCTGGCACACAATTCTCTCACCTATGATGAAATTTGTAATGAGCCTATTCACTTGTACATTGGGAAATGCCAAAGTTCAACCACTTCAATAGCAAAGAGGATCCACAACAACATTTGTGGTCCTTTAAACATGGGTGTTACCTGATTGTGCATGATGACGATTTAATTTTGAGGACTTTCCCAATGTCCCTGACTAGACCTACATTAAACTATTATAGTGGGCTACCAAGACATTCCATCTACTCGTTAAAACAAGGAGCCCATACATTCTTAGACCACTTATCAATTAATATCGTCAAGAACGTTACAATGACTCATCTTTATTCCACTCAAATTGACAATGAGTCTATTGCTGACTTCATCTCTCACTAACACAACCTCATTAACCAGCTCACATTCCAATTACCTTAGACTGAGATTATAGATCTATTTACTCAGCTTGTGCTAGACACATCTCACCAACCTTGCAGGTACAAACCTTCCATACTTTTGATGAGGCATTCACCATGGCATGGAAATTGGAAATTCATGTTATCGAAGAAAAGAAGATTCAACTTCGTAACAAGAACATTGCGTTCAAATCAAATGATGCTTCTTCATCTTCAAAACCCCAAAACAACTATTCAAAACCTAAAGGATTTTCCAATGCCGTAGTTCTCAAAGCTGGCCCCCTCATCAATCAAACCCAGCCAAACCCCCTTCTAATCTCTCTCTTGTCCAAGCTTTCCAGTTTAGATGGGAACAATGAAAGTACACTTCCATAGGAGAATCTTATTCTTCTGTGTTGGAAAAGTTTGTGAAGGATGGTGCCATTATCCTCTCACCTATAAAACCACATACTGGTTTTGAACTTGAGTGACCCATGCCCTCATGGTATAAGAAACATGAATTTTGCAATTATCATCATGCCAAAGGTCATAGCAACAATAACTACATCACCTTCAAGAATATTGTCTAAGAAATGTTAGATAATGGAGATCTAGTCTTGGATAGCCTGAATGCACCTGCTAACCAAAACCTTCACATCTTCAAGAAGCCATTCCCTAATCATGCCCCATCTTCCAACCAAGCCGGTGACACTTCAAATAGTGATAACAATGTTCGCGAGGTCCATGCTATTTTGATGACATACCAGTTACTTCCCAATTGCCTCATGTTCCTTCCATAGATGAGATCTTAGCCCGAGCTCCCCTACCTACAAAAGAACTAATTTCATCTACTCCCCCACCCACAGAGACACCCCCTTAATTTTCTTCTTCACCCATGGAAGGGACCTTAATTAGCATGTCGCCTTCGACCCCTCAAATTTGTGAGGAATTGTCAGTGGCACCTCTCCTACCCATAGATGATGTAGGTCCACCACCTACACCAACACAAGGAGAGTCCACTTTGGCTGACCCATCCTCTCCTCTACCCATGGAGGATACTATATAAGTACCACTGCTTGTAGATGACCATTCACCATCAGACCTTCAAGATCCTGCTGATCTACTTTCGGCTCTCTTACCCCTGCAGTGCGAGGCTAACCATTTCCTATATCTCAAACACATTTTCTGGGATTTCCACTTGATCCACATCGACCCCACCTACATCAGTACCATTCTCACGCTTGGATGATCACCTAGACTATGTCGATAGAGCCTTACTTTGGGGACACCTTCTACTTCCTATTTCAACACAAATGCAGTTGTCCCCTATTGACACCTCCACTATCTATCCAAAAGTGTTTGAGAAACCAAACCAAACACAATCATGACTATTGCAATGCCTTCCATGACACCACCCCTAGCCCAAATCACACCTCTGCCCATAACCTAACATTAAACCTACACCCAAATAGTTACCCTCACCTATAATGTCACCCTTACCTAAACCTACCCCTACCTTAGGGATCATACCAATAGCTAGCCTTACTCACCCACCCATCAAATTAGATTTAGCTACATCTTCCAAAACTAATACCAAACTTAAACCAGCCCCTAAAATGAAGATCCAATCTCCTAAATATCATACCCCAACCTCGCCTACCATGCCCTTATCACCTTCACCCCTTCCATCCATCCTAGGACCTCACCCCCTCGACCCACGGCCATGAATCCCCCATCCATCCACCGGTAAACCAAGAATGCAAAGCAACCCATTTCCCCATCGCAGATCTCTAATATAACCAAATGACCCGCAAAACCTCTGTCCTCACCGTAACCTTCTTACCACCCATACCTTTAATACCATCAATAACTTCTTCTCTACCCATAACACTTCCTTCTCTCTCACTCATGCCTGCCCTGCCTAACCCGCACCACCTACCTCCATAGCACCTTGGTTACCCCTGTGGGTAACCCACCCTCTTCCACCATCTTTTTTTTCCTCCACATCTTATACCCTGTATCTCCTTTTCCCAAAAAGACGTAACCTAAAGCTAAAAATCTGCTACCCTCTAATAAGGTAGTTAAACCAACCAAAACTTCCATTTCAGTTCATCTACCATGCCCCTACCCAAACAGATACGACCAACACCTAAGACCACACCACACACCAAAATAGTAGCCCCACTTACTCCTGCTATTGTAAAACATAATCTTCCACAACCAGCCATACTTGTACCCAAACCCACATTCACCTCCCATTGTGATCCACTAGCGGGATCCTATGCCAAAATCTTAACCAATCTCCTCAAAACTTCCGTCATCACATTACTGCCCCTTAGACCTTACGACCCACTCAAACCCAAACCAAAAGGGTTTAACGAAACCAAAATTTGTGCCTACCATCATGTGCTAGGACATGATGTAGAGAACTATAAGGCTCTAAAAACCACTCTTTTCCAATTGTGTCTGAAGAAAAATTTGACGATGATGATCTTCTTGATGAGGACCCCATTTCACCTTCACCAATTTCCACAGATCCTCTCCGTCACCTACTCAGTGACCAAGATCTCCACCCCCACAACTCTTGGATCCATCCCGAGGTTCAAAATTAACATGGTTCGCATAAGAGAATTGGCCAAACCACCACCATTATGCCAATGCATCCTACTCATTTCATAAGAATTGTATCCCCCAATAGGGTTTTTTCCCTCATGCCACTATACCTTCCATGACACACCCTCTTCATCCACCTCTCCTCATATTGACATAAACAACATTGCCACCCATGCTCAGAAACATAAAGGAGAAGAGAAATTAAGTGGCCCATTAACCAACCCTGTACCTAATATACCATTCGCACCCACACCCAAAGTCATCATTCAAGGTACTACATATCCCATTTCTGACGGGGTCACACATCGCACAATGCTAAAAAAACTACACCAACCCCCTAAAAATGTCTTTATATGACCTCTTCCAAACCTTAGAGTCACATTGTCAAGCCCTCATAGAGGTCCTTCAATATATCTAAGTCTTACCAAATGACCCCAAGCATGTGGCATCCATCACTACCCCTCATCACGTAGCCTCTCTCACTAGGTCTTTTCCTTCCTCTACACCTCCACCCACTTGCCATGTGGCCACCCTCGGCTTTTCGGATGAAGAGATCACTCCCTTCTAGTCGATGACCCTAAAACCTCTCTTTTCATCTCTATCTTCATGGATAATATATGCATACGATGCGTTATGATCGATGATGGTGCTAGCATTAACATAATCTCCTCTCATGCGTACTGACCAAATGCAAATACCGCCAATTACATGCATGGTAACCCTGTTATCTTTGCGTTCCTTTAATGATACCATGACCTCTACCCTAGGTGTTGTTGTTCTCCATGTCTCGCATAGGTCTCCGAACCGTCCGGAACTTTTCTATGTCCTAGAAGGGGAGTTCAATATAACTTGTTGCTTGGCGACCTTGGATCTATGCTTTATGGGTTGTGTCCCTTCGACGTTACATTGATGCCTCAAATTTTAACATGAGGGACATAATTACACCATCCTTGTTGACCCCTCACCTTTTAAGACTGTAACATGCTATATCGACCCAATGATGTGCTTGTATTGGTCAAGGCATCTGCCACCACAACCACTTCACCTTCACCCATGAGCCCATCCACCAAAATTGCCACTACTTCTACTACATCTAACCTTGTTATCCCCATTGCAGTTGTAGCCTCTACCATTACGCGCCCCTTCACATAGTGAACCATTCATACCGCTACCCACATACGAACTACTAATCCCTTAGAAGGTGTTTTTCAATGCCTCACTGGGGAATACCGCCTATACAATATCGATACCTTCCTCACCCCACAAGAGTATGGGAATTTGTGTCAACACCCCAATTATGACATCCGCATTAGTGACATTTTCCCTTATGGCCCTCCCCACCTTCACACCAACCTAACATATGGGGGCTTGATATGGCCACCTATAAACCCGAACCTCCATCCCAAACCCAACCATTTTCATCTAACCTACACTCCCTCACTAACCACCATTTCACTCACACTTTCCTCCACCGGTGCACATGGAAGGGATTTGGCTTCGGTTTTTATGAACAAGGCCACCACACTATCATCTCTTGTACCTCTCATAAACATAATGACCATAGTGGCATTGGTTTTGACACTCCACCCACCAAGAAGGTTTGCATCGACCTTATACAGGACGAGAAATCTTCCCCCTCTCATTCACCCACATTACCATCTTCACCCATGGAGTCCATAGATCCTGAATCTATACCTCCTAATTTTTTTTTTCGTAAACACCATTTCCCTGGGACCACTAACCTATCAATGTGATGGCGAGGCTCCCTCTTCTCTCCCATTCCTATATCTTGACATGATCGATGATGATACACCTTCAATTAACATCGTTCAATGTCAGGATGATGAGTCTATCCTCACCTACCTTGGTGCAGAAGACTCTTATATTCATCGGTCATTACCCTTTGAGATGCAAACCATGTTGAATGAATCGACCATCAAAATCAACATTAATACTTAGGATGACCCACACATTCTAAATATTCACCAATCCTTAGACATTACTGAACATGAAGCCTTCACCTCTTTCCTTCGGGACCATAGCAATGCATTTTCCTGGTCCTATGCCAATATGCAGTATTGACCCAAAAATTGTGGTTCACAATATCATAACCATTCCTGATGCCAAACCCATCAAACAAAAGATACGAGAAAATACATCCTTGCATTACTCTTCTGGTCAAATAAGAGATTCAACGCCTTCTCTCAGTTTCCTTCATTCTACCCATTGATTATCCCCAATGGATTTCTAACATTGTTCCTATCACGAAGGCGATAGGAGGACTTCACATTTGCATAGATTTCCATGACCTCAACCTTGCCTATCCCAAAGATGATTTCCCACTACCAGGCATTGAACAACTAGTTGATCTCACCACTGGCCATGAAATGTTATCACTTATGGATTGTTTCTCAGGATACAATCAAATATTAATATCCCCAGAGTATCAACACAAGACTTCCTTCATCACCCCTTGGGGGACTTTCTGCTATTAAGTCATGCCTTTTGGCCTCAAAAACGCTAGTGCTACATATCAGTGAGCCATGAATTACATCTTCCATGACATCATGCATCACATATTGGAGGATTATGTAGATGATCTTCTTGCCAAATCAAGCATCAAACCGAACAACTACGATCGAAAGTCATCTTTGATCACCTCATCAAATATTGTGTTCGTCTTCAACCAAAAAAGTGTGTCTTTGTGGAACTTTCCGGAAAGCTCCTAAGTTTCATCGTTTCTTTGCGGGGCATAGAAGTCGATCCTACTAAAGTCAAGGCTATTCTTGAAATTCTAGCACCCACTAATCTCTGTCAACTTCACAGCCTACAAGGAAGTTACAATCAATTCATTGTTTTATCTCGCAACTTTCTGACTACTGTCAACCATTCCATCATCTTCTCAAGAAAGACATTTCATTCAAATGGGATGATGAATGCCATAAATCCTTCGAAGCCTTGAAACAATACCTACTTCAACCACCAGTACTCATTCCTCCTAAGGATGACCAGCGCTTCTAAATATATATTTCTACCACTGACCATTCTCTAGGTGCCATGCTTGCTCATTGCGATGACCAACATCGAGAGCAAGTGATTTATTACATAATCTATACCCTTATTGACTATGAAACTATATGTACCCATGCTAAAAGACTTTTCCTAGCCTTAGTTTTCATTGCTACCAAACTCCGCCATTACCTACTCAACCACAAAACCTTTGTCATTACTAATACTTACCATTACACTATATGTATGCCAAACCTTATCAAAATCAACATGCCACACATTGGCTTATGCTTCTGGCTGACCTCGACCTCGAATTCATTCATCAAAAGTCCATTAAGGGCCAGGATATTTTTGATGAATTGGCCGATGCACCTATTTCAGGGAATCAACCCTCTAACTTCAACTTCCCAGATGAGTATATAACTACCCTTTCCCTAGACAAACCCGCTTAGCAAACGATACTCTTCTTTGATGGCTTCAAGTGTCAGCATGGGGGTGGGGCTGGTGTTATCCTCATTCCACTTGATGGTGAACCTATGCCTTCATCTTTCAAACTAAATTTTTATTATACAAACAATATTGCTAAATATGAAGCACTCGTATTGGGTCTCTAGGCTACTTATGCCTTAGATGTTAAATCAATCAACATCTTCGGTGATTATTAGTTGGTCATAAACCAAGTCAATGATATATACAGTTCTGTAATGATATACTTCAAAAGTATAAGCATCACTTGGACATACTTTTGACCACCTTCAACCGTTATGCACTTCAAACTACCCCACATTCTACCAATAAATTTGTAAATACCATGGCACTTGCTTGGCTTCTCAGATACCTGCTTCGCTCACTGACTCTAAAATCTTTGTCACCATACAAAGACTACAATCACCCTCTTATTTGCCTCGTGAAGTCTACTCTATCGAACTACTGCTCCTGACCCAAGTGACCTTTGGTATAAGCAATATACTAGACTATCTTTCCCTTTCCATTTTACCCGTCGATCTCACTCGTAATGGACAACGTGCCTTTCTTAAAAGTGTCTCCCGTTATGTCATCATGGGTGGTCTTCTTTACAAACACAATTTTGACAACATTCTCTTGTGATGCCTTACAAGTTTTGAAATTCCTTACACCATTAAGGAATTCCATGATGGAATTTGTGGAGGTCACTTTAGTGGTCTCACTGTCACAAAATGCATTCTTCACCTAGGCTATTATTGGCCAACCCTAAACCATGATTGTTGTGATTATGTCAAACATTGTGAAAATGCTAGCAACATGCTAATATCCATCACACCCCTAGTCATGCCTTATAGGTCACGTGAGACCTTTGGAATTTTTATCAATGGGGTTTGGATCTTGTCGGTGAGATCAACCCCCATTCTTCACAATGCCACCAATGGATCATAACCGCTATTGAATATTACACTAAATGGGTAGAAGCCATTCCCCTCATTTCCACCAAAGATGAGAAAATATGTGAATTTATCAACCATCACATCATTTTTCACTTTGGTGTCCCTCACCGCATTATCACTGATAATGGAAAACAATTCAAAAACAAAACCCTACACGTAAACTATGTGATGCTTTTGGCATCCAACTCAATTTCTCATCACCCTATTACCTGCGCAAAACCAACGGTCAAACTAAATCAACCAATAAAACCTTGAAAAAAATTCTTATGAAGGTAGTCAACGATACTGGGAAGGATTGGCATACACACATTCCTTTCACCTTGTGGGCTTATCGCACTAGTATTTACACTTCGAATGCTTTGCCACCCTATTTTCTCTAGTCTACTGATGACTCGAGGTGTCTTACCTCTCAAAGTCCAGATTCCATCTCTTCGCATCTCGCTGCAAGACATGCTCAAAGATGATGAATTTCACCATGATCTTTTGGCGTAACTTGAATTATTAGATGAATTTCGTCTCAATGCTCTGAACATCTCCAAATCTACCAAAAATGTATCAAATGTGCCTATGAAAAATATGTTTGCGAATGAACCTTTCAGGTCAGTGACCTTGTCTTGAAGGAAAATCAACATGTAACCAAAGAGGAGAAAAGTAAATGGGGAAAATTTTCTCCTAATTGGCTTGGACCCTATATCGTTACCCATGCCTATGGATCAGGTGCTTATCATTTGTCTTCACTCGAAGGTAAACCTGAACTGAGCCCCTTAATGCCTTACATCTTTGACCATTTTATTATTGATATCAAGTCCTATATCACTTTTTATCAATTGATCACTCATCCCTTGAGTGTTGTTCACCTTCCATAATTACCCATTTTGAGGATCCATGACTAAACAAGAATCATGTGATTACCCATCACCTTTTAGCCTTGTCTTCAATATGAGTACCACGGCTCTACTCATAGCATGATTCTCATGGATACTTTTCATCTTCTTCAAGATGGAATCCCATGGTTGTTCATCACTCAAAACCACCTATTTCATAGTTAATCTTTGTGTATTACGATCTTATATTCTAAAACAAGAACCTGATTATCCTCTATAGTCTTGTCCATGACTTAAACGTCTAAAAAAAAGGGATACAACTCCTTGAGTCAAACTTACAACAAAAATATGACTCCCTCAAAAGGGACATCTCTTCTTTCTATTCTACCACTATAAATAGACTTCTCCCTTGAAGGACATCTATATACAGTCATTAAAAAATATAAAAATCTATTCGAAGCTTGCCGCATTGATCGGCTTCATGAATACCTCAAGGAGATAATATATCCATCCCATATAGACTTCTCCATCGATCAATATATTATATATAAAAAAAGAGATGAAATTTTTGTCATGGACTTGCCTATTTTGGATTCTAGGTTTCTTGTTCGAAATACACGTCGTTGTACACTAAGTTATGCTAGCCATTCCACTCTCAACCCCTTACCTTTTTCACCTAAATTCCTCGTTACTCAAGGGACTTGCGGCAACCATGAAATTTCGTGATCATGTGACTTTTCTTCACCCTTAGAATAGTCCATTACGTAAGGCCTGTAGGGTATTACATTCATAAGCCCATCTGGGGTATGGTAGACTCATTAGGGTTCTTATCAATTAAGCAACTCTTTTACCATCTCTTACCATTCACCTTCCTCATTATTTATTGATTATCCTATATAGGGCCAGCCCTTGACACCTATGTTTAAAAATCACTCAATCATGCCTACAACCTAAAATCAATCATGCCTAAAACCTAAACTCAATCATGCCTATGACCTACATCACCCATGCCCCGCACCTATCAGCCCATTCCACTACTTCATCATAATATTCCCTAGCTTATGGGAGAACTACATTGGTTTGAGGTCCCTTTTCGCCAGGACTATGCAGGTAGCACTTCGAGGGCATGGGGCCGTTGGAGGTTAGCTCGACCACTCTCTACCCTAACCACTTCCCTTTCCCCCTTTCCTATTCACATTCTACCCTAGTTAGTTTCCTTTTATATCAATCATTGGAAATTAAACCACCCAAACAAAAATTGCTTAACATATTTACCATCGGCACTCATACATTCCTTTCATCTTGTCTACTATATATTTACCATTATCATACATTTTCCTACAAAGCATCTTAACACAATCCACATCATCATTAATTATACAAATTAATGAATTAGAAACTCAACCATGCCTAAACCAACCTAACTTAGCAATACCTATAACCTAAACTCCATCCATGCCTAACAACCTAACTCTATCCATGCCTATGACCTGACTCAATCCATGCCTATGACCTGACTCCATCATGCCTGAACTGACCTAACTCCACCATGCCTACACGACCTTGACTCTAGCATGCCTAATCCACCTGATTTCCACATATATATAACAATGAAAATTAAAACATGTACACCATTCATACTATAAACACCATCATCTATAAATTAGAAAGTCTGTATAAAAATACATGTGAACATATATCCCAATAATAATCACAATCATCTCAAATCACTCAGATACATCCTCACCATCTTTGCACGCAGGCTGGTATATCATCAAAAATCTCAAAACTCTCATGTACATCCTCACTCTCTACGACGTAGGCCGGTATATATAAAAATACACAACTATACAAAACAAGAGGTATATATGGCTATCAGACATCACCCTACTAGATATCCTCCATATCTATCTCACCTATCTCCTCCTCCTCCACTTCCCTTGTACGTCGTCTAACTAGCATCTCACCACCCATCATCGGCCCCTGGTTGGAGCTTTGTTGGTACCTCACCTGGGGTTGGCCTTCGTGAACTGGAGGCCTCACCCTAACCCGGCTCGGGGATCGATGGCCCCTATGCTCTCCACACTATGGGTGCACGACCTCGTCCTCTCACTCGAGGCCTGTTGTGCTCTATACTCCCCATAGGATAGAAAATCTATCCTTGTGGCCATCAAAATATCCTAATAATATCGAGACCTCACCTAAGGCATCTCTCAACTAGCCTATCAGTACTATCTGTGGTGGTGCCATCGGCCTCGGCCCCTGCACCTGTCTCTCGGGACCTTGTCCCACTGATACTGTAAAGAGGGACCCTATCCCTATGCTTGTGACTGTCCTGAGGGACCTGTCCTACTCCTACCTATATCTAGGCACGAAGGTCTCTGTAATTTGCACTGTGTAGTGGCCAACTGGCCATGTAAACTTGTAATTTGGGCTGTAGGGCAGCCACTTGTACCCCATCTCCATCTCCACCCTATGTGGGTACTGTCCCTGTGTGACCTGGGCCTGTAGAGTGGCCACATATGCCTGTAACATAACAACCTGTGCCTTTGAACCTACCAGCTGCCCCTGTACCATACCCAACTGTGTAATCAGGGTTGCCACCTACCCCTGTAGGGTGTCCCTCTGCACTGTGATGGTGGCTAAATCTGGCTGCCCCGGCCTTGGTGGTACTACTCGTAAGTGTGTAGCCCACCATTATCTGTATCTATCTGTAACCCTGACATCATCAATCCTCTGGTCTCTCACCTACTCCTCCTTCCCTGTCAACATTGTCAGCTGTGGTAGAGGTAGAGGCTTCTCCACGTCATCCCTCTTGTACTGTGGGAAAGGTAACAGTATATCGTGTAGCAGCCCAAATTTCTGTCTAACCCTGTCCATGGGTATCATCTTGTGCTCTCCTGCATGACGCCCCTCTATCCATCTAAGTAGCTTGTAATCCATCTAACTCAGCATCCATCTGTCTGTATGAGGGAAAACCCACATATGGTCTCTAAATGATGTCCACACCGGAAAACCCCTCTAATAAACACTTGTAGTAGGTGACATCATGAGTCACCCTGGTCACTCGATGCTCTCCAATAATAGGCACCCATCATCTGTAACCCACTTGAACAAAACCTGGCTTGAATGCATCAGCCCGGGGCATACCAACTGGGTGCACACACACAATGTGCTCATATGCCCAATAATGAAGTAGGAAAGTGCAACATAAGTTGAACCTCTGTAGCCACCCATACGCCCATAACTCCTATATAGCTACACGGAAATCTTTGGTGCCCATGTAAAATGGGTCTGGTCTATCACCATATCATGCAGGACCCCGATCAATGATCATGGGAATCTCCCACCCTCTACATCCGGCAGTGAAAAATAGCAGACTATCTCTAACAACACAAGTCTAGTCTCCTCGGATGGGCGGTACATCTCTATGTAGCTCGGGTGTCATTTATGAAACCTCAACTTTGCCAACCCCTCACCAAATACTATCAACATCAGCTCCTCAGATGCCTCTAAGGAGATCAAATATACATGCATCCCCTCTATTGGCAACCGTAGGATCTTGTACACATCCTCCAGGGTGACCGTGATCTCACCCATCAGTAGATGGAATGTGTTGGTCACCGAATCCCATCTGTTGATAAGGGTGACCATCAAACTTGGCTGCCGGACTACATGTCGATAGTGTCTGACCCTAATTAGGCTAACCTCTTGCAACATGCCACTAATCCTTAGGTGTTGCACCTCCTCAAACCATCACGACCAAGGGCGGCACCCTATCTCACATCCGTAGCTAATCACTTGCCTGCATCCAACAACACATCACTTATATACACCTTGATCATACTCACAATCATTCTTGACACCTCACCTACACCTATTACCCTCCCTCTTTCCCCCTACAACTTACCTTCTTATCACATATTCTATCTACCCACCCCAACCCTCACCCACTATCGCTCAAACCATACCTATTTCAACCTCGTACCCATGCTATGTTTTTCCTCAACAACATCTTCTTTTCCCACTATCTACCTCACCCACCCACCTAAGGAATATTTTTGACCCGTTTTCTCAACATGATGACCAATACTAATTACCCCTAACCGACCATGGTCTCTCCCAAACCAACATCGGTCACACATACCGGCTTGACACCACCAACGTCGGCCACCCGTTGACCAACACTAGTCATTGTCGCGTAGAAATCCACAACACCAAAACCCCTTTCTTCTTAAACACTCCCTTCTTCTACCTTTCTACCCACCCATTCCTACCTAAATCTACCCTAAACTCCTCCCCATCCCTCGTTCACCTAACCACACCTCTCCTCATTCCTATTTTACCCAATTTGCCTTCTCAAATTCAAAACCCCCTTTCCCCCAAAGCCCGTTTTCCTTACATGACCTATATACCCAATCTACCTCAAAAAAAGGAAAGGGATTGGCTCTTACCTCATCGCACTACCGTCTTTGTGGTGACACATCGGGCTACTATACCGGTGGTCCACTCGATCCCTCTCCCACCTCTATCATGTTCAATCACCAAATACGATCCTCTTAACCACCTAATCCCAATTGATCCCCCTGTGCTCGTAGACCCATCTACCTAGCTCCTCTAACCAGCCAGATCTCTCCACATTAGCAATATATCATCCCTCGTCCTTTCCTCCTGAAAAAGCACAACTTGTTCAGTTCTCTATCGTTTTCACAAAATCCAAAACATACAAATGAACCCATATTTTACGGATTTTTTCTTTTTATATACCCATGTCAACTTGACCGATGTTAGTTATATCTAAACTAACATCGATCCTGTGCCTTGGCACACCCTAGTCGATTATACCAAGACTGACATCGATCGTGTGCCCACAAAAACCATGGCTAGTTTACCTAGACCATCAATGGTTCCATATGACCGGCATCGGTTACCCATCATGCTCCTATCAACTACCCTTTCCCCATTTCTGACCCAACTTAACCAACCCCGCCACTATTTGGCCTTACCCACCCTTATCACAACCTACCTGCAAGCCTACATTACCTAGACCTATCTTTAATTACATTTACGGACTTGTTATTTTACCCGTACCTTGGCCCTACCCATGCCGTGACCTCACTACCTGGACTCGAAACATTGTTAATAACCTATGACCTCATGTGCTTGCTATACCTTGCGACACTGTTACCCATGTTTTTGACCTAATGACATTACCTTTCCTATTTTTGTGACCTAGCTACCTGGACCTGGAACATTGTTACTAACCTATGACCTCATGTGCTCGCTATACCTTGTGACACTATTACCCATGTTATTTGACCTAATGACCTTACTTTACCTATTTCTATTCAGTTTATCTTGACCTTACCTTAAGTGTACCTGAACATACCTAAACATTCCTGCACCTGACATGTAAAGTGCTTCCACACCATATCCTATACCTTGGATACCGGAATCACCTCAACCTTGTTTGGATAAACCTATCACCCTTAGACGATGTAGAGTTTGCATGCTCTTCAACCTAGTATTGTGCCACAGTTTATACATGTGCGTGTGTTTTAACTGTTGCTACCTTTGACCCTGGCCCATTACCTAGATTACCCGATTGGATCTTTACCCAATTACCCCAGTTTCCACCTTCCTCTTCATCACATCCACCTTTTATCAAACCACTCACCAATTCTATCTTCTACCACATCAGTTCCTAGTTTGAGGGGGATCACCTTCACCCACACATGGGGCAACCACATCTTATTTTTGTCAGCGTCGCTTACCAATACAAGCTACGCAACAAAAAGGGAAAAATGTAGACACCAAAATTGGGTCACACTCCCCTTGGTCCTTTGTCAAATAACCAGCTCAATCATACTCATCTAACCATGGCCCCTTCCACCCCACATCACCATTAATTTAATTTAATTAATATATATCCTCACAATATTTAGTATCTAATTACCCTAATTTATACCCCATCAACTCACCTAGCCACCTCACCTAGACACCTCATCTAGCCACCTCACCCTAGACCTATTCTTGGCATGTTTCCATAACTAACTAAGACCTAATATTACTTTCCTTAATGAGCTAAGATTTGGTCCAACCCTAAAATCAATGCCTAAAATCTCCCTAACCACCTTCCCGCTCATAAAAATGTAACATCCATTCCAAATCGTGGATCAAGGAATGAACTTGAGCTAAAAGAGGTGAGATCTACCAATTTTAGTAAACCTAGGGAATCCCACCTTAACCGACACCGGTCACCCTAAACCAATGCCAGTCAACCCGGAACCATCATCGGTTACCATTTATTCACCTAAACAACCTTTTTTTTGGGTTGGCACATTCTGAGAGCAATTAAAGGAGATCAGAGCGTATGCAAGCAAAACCAACATCCTTTCACGTATCCAGACATCTAGAGCTAGCACCGGGATAGATTTTGGAGGCATTGCACTTACATAGTCATTCCAGGAGCCATTGCTATGATATCCAACACCATTCTTCTAATCAATAGCCACCTCCATTCAACCATCTAAATCTACATCACAATAGTACCTCCTATCCAAAAGGAAGCTCTCACATTCATCGTGGATTAAGAAGTCAGGACGTGTGCAACAACCATCAATCGATCAACATTTAATAGGTATTTCTCTTTGGCCTTTTCCCTTATCTATTTTGTCACTTGAAAATGTAAAGAAAATGGTGAAACAATATGGAGTTATGGAGCATAAATCATGGAGTTTAAATGAAAATATGAGGTGGGAAAATCTTATTTCATGCTTTAAAAATTTATAGAAGTGTTTTTTCTTCACGGGAGAGGAAGAAACTAGAAGAAGTAAGCTAAAACACTTAGTCAATTTTTGGTTTGCAAAGCATGGGGGCTGGGGTGAATTTTTTTCCCCACTATCCCTACCATCTTAGGGACAGGTTGGGACGAGTAAAATGTACCCCTACTCTAAGCATGACAAGTGGAAGAGAGAGAGAGAGGTATTGAGATGGTGAGGAGAGAGAACACTTTTAAACACCTGAGGGAAGAAGGTTTGATCATATGGTGAACCTTAGAGGGGTATAAGGGTGAGGTGAATTTTTCTATCCCCACTATCCCCACTATTATAGGGACAGTAAAATACACCCATGGGTAGGTGATAAAATTTACCTAATTTGCAAACAAAATAAATTAGCACTCTTCCATGAAGAGAGAATGCCACACGAGGGTCCAAGAGAAATAAATGAGGGATGGGGCACATTTGTTGTCCCCACTATCTTCACTATCCCTAGGATAGTTGGGATAGTTGGAACAACTAGGGACATAAAATGTGCTACCCACCCAACTGAGAAAATGACTAAGTCCCTAAATCTTGAAATCACTTTTCCCAGAGCCCCAAAACTATTTTCATGAACAATTGTGAATCATTTTGACTCCTTAGATCCTTTTAATATCAATAGTATAGTTTTGAATACATGATTCTTCCTCCTCCAAAAAAGTGCTACTTTTTCCTCCGGGACAACAAGGTGAGTCCACTAAAATTAAGCTTCCTGAAAAGCACTTGGGTCTTGTGAAAAATGTGAAAATCATGTAGATCATTGAAAAAATTTACGATGATATATTTTTGACCTATAACTCCTTATGGAGCTCCTTGAATCCTCTGTTGAAACTTGGATGCCATTATAGACTACAAGCTCCTTCACCCTAAAAACCCACTTCATTTATCTTGTTCCTAAACCTCCAAAACCTTCCTAAATTTTCCTAAAAATATTCCATCAATCTTTAAAATATTTAACATTATTTATGAATGGTTTTGAGATTTCAACTCTACTCAGGAGGATGCACACCTATCCGGGAAGGCTAAAAATCAACATTTCTAGGCCTACTAGAGAATCCATCTTTAGAAGCACTACTTTTAATGGAATGAGTCACCATGTTTCAACATTTAAAACAATGGGTAAATTATATACAACACATTTGAGGTCTTTCATGGTTATTATAGGCATGACACAAAGGACATACTAATATGGAGGGGTACTCATGAGGGTTTTCAAGAAAATTTTGACACTAGGGTTAAGTTGTCATGTTTCACCATTGAATTTTTACCTTGTAAAAACACATGAAAATAACCGACTATAGCTTTAGGACATGTTTTGGATCGAGCATAGTGAGGACAAAAATAGGAACCAAAAATCTCAATTCACTACATGGAATAGTGCCTTATCCATTGGGATTGTGGAGTAATTTTTTCCAAACAATGACAAACAAACACACACACAAAAGGGAAACACAACACACGTGGGGAATAACACACAACAAAAAGGAAACTATATTATAGAGGAGGGATATTTATAGAGGTGGAGAAAGAATGTACACATACCCAACATTAGGTTTGAATAAGTATGTACCATCATAGAACAACAAATTGAAATCTAATCTCTGAAGCATGAACATCACTATCTAATCATACCATGCTCCTGTGATGGATTTGAATGGTTTGAGAAGAATGAGACTAACCAAGATTCCATCTTCATACTTATAATGCAATGAAAACATTCTTGAATCTAATGAAAACGTTTTTACCTGTCTAGAATCCTTTTGCCTTGCATCTTCCATTTGATGCTCTGTGATTATGAGAAACCATTCCTCCATGATATCAAAAGTGGAAACATTGTTGTTTCACCTGATTCTAGAGTGTTTCTTCAAATGTTGATGAAATAAATAAGGGTAATGGGCTAAGAGGAATACTTGTTGAAATTCTAGTTGTAGGTTTTTGTGCGCGTATGACTTCATAATCCACAGCTGATTTTGAGAGCTTCCTTTTTTCTTGGAGGAAATACTTGAAATGGAACACTAGACCACCACATAAAAGTTAAACAATATATGTAGTGGACTGCCTAGTGTGTGCTAGATCCGGGAAGTGTGATACTTCCTAGATGGCTGTCAATCCATGGTTTAAAGTAAATTAATGTGAGAAATAAAGGAAATCCTACTGTATTTAAAATGATTTAGGTATCTCATTTATCTACAATAAGAAAATTTGTTCACAATAGGCTAAGATATGATTGAAGGTCAATGTCAAGGTATTGATATTGGTTAGGGTAAGATTTTGGGCGGTCTTGGGTATTTGTCGGAAGTTTAGGAGGTCTGTTCTTGGTTTTTGGTAAAAGACACAGAGACCGACGTCGGATCTGGTATGACCAAGTATTGGTTTAGGCTAACCACCAACGATTATGGGTAAGCGGTGTCAGTATGGTCGGGGTATAGGAAACTCAATAAAACTTGGGTGGGTGATAGATCCGAGATTAGATGAGAAATTGAAGGGCAATAGAAAGATTTGTATGGATCTGGATATGCATAGGAATGATTAAGATCTAGGTGTGGGTAGTGCAAGGGTATGGATAAAAAGATGGTCAAGTTTGCATGGAGCTAGATGATGGGTGTTGTCCACTCAAAATTCCCTGCTCTGATAAAAGTAAAAAATTTCAAAATTTTGAGTTTAAGTGTTTTTCTCTTAAGTGCATAAGTCGTGAAATTGAGAAAATCTGTGTTTTGGGTCATTTTGTTCCTTTTTCGGGCCTGTCGGACATTTTTGTCCCGCGTGTCCCAAGTTCCGAAGTGCGTTCTGTTCCCCGATCGGCCGAAATCCCCGAAGTTGTTCCATTTTCGGGCCCGTCGGAAGTTTTCGTCCCAACTGTCCCAAAGTCAAAAAGTGCAAGTTGGAACCTTTTCGGCCGAAACTCCCGAACCGCGTACTTCGCTCTTGCATGTCCCAAATAGCCCAAGTAAAAAAGTGCAAGTCGTTCCATTTTCGGCCGAACCGGCCGAACCGCGTACTCCGGAACTTTTTGTCCCAAATGTCCCAAGTTCAAACGGGCCTTTTGTTCCATTTTCGGCCGGTCACTTGACTGCGTGCCAGCGCTTTCCTGTCCCATCTGTCCCAAGTTAAAAGGTGTGCTCTGTTCCATTTTCGGCCGAACCGCCCGAGTCGCGCACTTCACACATTTTTGTTCCAAGTGTCCCGAAGCCAAAAGTGCGAGTTGTTCCATTTTCGGCCGATTCACCCGAACCGCGTCTTTCGCACATTTTTCGTCCCGAGTGTCCCAACATGCATTTGTGCGTCTTCTCCCTGTTTCGCCCGAACCGGCCGAGCCGCGTGTTTCGCGCATTCGCGTCTCACATGTCCCTAGCGAACCAAAAGCCATTCATACTTGGTTTTTTCCGCTCTACCCGAATATGCTTTTTTTTCAAACTGGTATGAAGATCAAGTTTCAGGAACAGGAACAAATTTCACCGCTCGAGTCTGCCATTGAAGAAGCCAATAATGATTATCATACTCACGTCGAGTTTGATAAAGAGATAGAGGAACGTCTTGGATTTTGGACGCAGCCTTCGGCCAGCACGTCAGACCTCGTGGCAGGGACATAGCTGAGGCGTTAGAGAGATTCTGACAGCGGTTTCTGAAGTCAGTGGGTCCCTCTCAGCGACTGGCCACCTGTCTTCTTCTCCTTGTTCTTTTCTCCTCTTCCCTTTCTTTTCCGTTTTCTTTGTAATAGGTTGAGGTATTGCGGTTGGCAGTCCTTAACGGTTCTTGATTAAAGAAACGGTTACGAAGGGTAACTGATTTGTAATCTATATAACGGCATTTCTACGCCACAGGTAAGAGGAAGAACTTGGCGTATTTTCTGAGAGTGTAAATAGATCATAAAGAAATCAATACAGAGGACTTTCCTTTCTTTGTCTATCTGATCCCTGTTTTTCCTAAGCTTTCATTTATTTTCCTGGTGAAGATCATTTATCCCAAATTCGTTAGTCTCACCGATTGACTCTGCAAGCACGGTGATCTTGTACAACCAAGAAGGAACTTTGTTTCCTTGATAATGAATCTGTGTTACGTTAAGAAACTTTGTGTTCTGGCAGATGTTATTTACAGAACTTTGTGTCTTTGAATTCCATCTTATTTGTCCGATACGAATGATCTTGTTTTCAATCCACTGTGACTTCGCAAACATAAAGAATTACTCTGATATCTATAATTCCGCATGTTTGCCTTTCTGCTCTTTTCCGTACTCTCATTTCCTCAGTCCTTTTGTAATTGATGATCTTCATAGAAAACACTTTCGTGATATCCAAGTTTAACCAACAAATCATGTCCTGTACATTTGTAAATAAGTTTGTTTCTGAATAAGGGAACCTCTCCCATTAAAGAGGAGGGACTTCTTGTCCCCTGACTGTTGCTCTTCTTAAAAGTCCTATTTGACGACCAACAATGGGGGAATGGAAATGAAAGCATAAACTAGTAAAAGATGTAAAAGGATCTTCCAAATGATGAATAGATAAGTCTTTGGTTAACAAAACTTACTATTTGTATGAGATTGATGCTTAGTTGGTAATGGTGGGTGATCAAATGAAATGAACTTGATGTAGTCTTTGGGAATTCCAAGGATGCTCCCATGATGGTAGATGGGTGTGTGATTGCTTTAGGTATTGGCTATGGATGTTACGATGCTTATACGATCTTGGTTCTACTTACATGCATCTCTAGTTTTGTCACTTGTTCTTAAAAGATTGTGATTATCTCTTAGAAACATGCCAACCCCGAAATAAGGTTGTTTTGGGGTTAAATGGTAACCGATGGCGGTTACGGCTTAACGAACGTCGTGGTTATGGTAATTGGGAGGGATTTCCTAGGTTTACTAAACTAGGCGAGATCTCCTTGATTTTTGGGATCTCATTTCGTTTACCCCGTAGATTAGCATGGAAGCTTCCTTATAATGGGTGGGAATGTGGTTAGAGGGAATGTAGGCATTGATTTTTAGGGTTTGGGTTGGTCTTAGTTAGTTATGACAACTTACTAAGAATAGGTCTTAGGGTGAGGTGGCTTGATGAGGTGGATATGTGGGCATTATCCCAATTAGGATATTTAAATAATAAATATGGTGAGGATAATGAATTAATTTAATTAAATTAATTAAATTAATATTATAGTGGGGTGAAGGGGGCCATGGCTAGGTGGATGTGTTCAAGGTATTTATTTGACAAGGGACCAAGGGGAGTGTGACCTAATTTTAGTGTCTACATTTTGCCCCTTTTTGTTGCGTAGCTTGTATTGGTAAGCGATGCTAACAAAAATAAGATGTGGTTGCCCCATGTGTGGGTGAAGGTGATCCCCTCAAACTAGGAACTGATGAGGAAGAAGGTAGAAGAGATGAGTGGTTTTATAAAAGGTGAATGTGATGAAGAGGAAGGTGGGTAATGGGGAAAATAGAAAAAGGCCTACTCGGGAAATCTAGGTGATGGGTCGGGTTCAAAGGTAGTAATAGTCAAACACACACACGTGTATAAATTGTAGAATGGTACTAAGGTGAAGAGCGGGAAAACTCTACATTGTCTAAGGTCGATAGGGTTATCTAAACAAGGTTGAGGTGATTCCGGTATCAAGGTATGGGATATGGTTAGGAAACACGATGCAGGTTAGGTGCATGAATGTTTAGGTATGTTTCGATACACTAAGGGTTAGGTTAGGATAAACATTCACGAAAAGAGGCAAGGTAAGGTCATTAGGTCAATTAACATAGGTAACAGTGCCGCAAGGTATAGCGAACACATGAGGTCAAAGGTCACTAGCAATGTACCAGTTCAAGAATCTAGGTCATGGCATGGGTAGGGCCGAGGTATGGGTAAAATAACGAGTCCCCAAATGAGGATGAGGTTAGGTAGTAAATGATGAGGTTAGGAGGGTGAGGTGAATGGTCAGGGTAAGCATTGGGTGAGGGAAAAAAGAGTGATGGGTAGGGTAATAGGGTGAAATTTAGGTAATGTGGAAGAGAGAGTGACCGATGCTAGTCAAGGGTAATCAATCTTTGGTATAGGTAACCGATCACAAGAAGGTAGGGCACATGAATGATCGGTGAAGGTAAAACCGATGTTGGTTAGGTTAGGGATGTTATAAAAATGAAAAATTCCACATTTTTCAGAATCATTTGTCGTGTGAAATAGAGGAAAATGACACGAGAGAGAGGGAAAGTTGGAAAGTGTCCAGATGGAACAGAAAGCTGAGTTAGTGAGCCGAACGGCGGGTGATTGGTAGTTGAGAGGTGGGTCCATGAGATTAGATTGGTTGAGTTTATTGGTTAGAGGTGAGGTGACTGATTGGTGATGGCAGAGGCGGAGAGGGATCGGGCGGGCCACCGGTGCAGTGGCCAGATGTGCCACCATGGCAATGGTAGCATGATGAGGTAAGCATCAAACCCTTTCCATGTTTTGTGAGATAGATTAGGTGATAGGTTGGGTGGGGAAAAAATTTGGGTTTGGGGGAAAATGAAATTTGAAATGTGGGAGGGTGAATTGGGTAGAATAGAAGTGAGGAGAGAGGTAAGTGGGTGAATAGGGGATGGGATGAGGTTGAGGGGAAGTGTAGGTGAGAATGGGTAGGTAGAAGAGGTAGGAGAGGGAGGTTTGTCGAGGGGAGGGTTTGGGGGTCGTGGATTTTTGCTGCGCAAAGTGACCGGGTCGGTCGGAGTTATCCGGCGTCGGTAGTGTCAAACCGGTATCGGTCACAAAATAGGTGACTGATGCCGGTTTAGGGGTGACTGGGGTTGGTTAGAGATAACCGAGAACTAGTCGAGTTTTGGAGAAAAAGGGGTGAAAGGGCCCTAGGTCGAGTGGGTGAGATAGGGAAGGGTAGAATAGGGAGAGATTTGGTGAAAAACCTAGTGTAGGCCGGGGGTAAAATGGGTACGAGAAATGATAGTGGGTGAGGGTGGGGGGTGGGGAGAGAAAATGTGATAGGAAGGTAGGTTGGGAAGACAGAAAGAGGTGAGATAGTGGGTATAGGTGAGGTGTCGTGGGTGAGTATGGGTATGATGAAGGTAGATTAATTTGATGTTTATATTGGATGCGGGGAGAGATCGATTTGCGGATGAGAGACAGGTGCCTCTGTTGCTCTTAAGAGTGCGAGGCACATCAGCAGTTGAAAAGTGGTAGTACATGGAGGAAGTGGGCCTGGGATTGGGTGCAGTGACATTATCGGTATGGATTATGACGGCTGATTCTGATGGTTGCTCTCATTGATAGATGGATTCAACAACCAACACGTTCCATCTACCGATGCGGGTGAGATGATAGTCATCCTGGAGGACATGTTTAGGATCATGTGGTTACCGATACTAGGGACATAGGTGTAGTTAATCTCCTTGATGCCTCGGAGGATTTGATCTTGACAATGTTTGGGAGAGGGAGTAGTAGACATGACATTCCATAGTGCCAGCTTGAGTTATGAGGGGATGTACCTAGCCCATCCAAAGGAGACGAGGCTAGTTGTTTTATTGATGGAGGAAGTGTTCTATTTCACATTGGTGATGAGAGTGGGTAGAAATTCCCCACTCATTGATGGGGGTACTACATGACATGGTGATGGATTGGACCTATTTTACCTAGGTGCTAGCATTCCTGGTGCAGTTATACAAAGAGTTGTGGGCATATGGGTGTCTGCGCAAGTTTAGCCTATGTTGCACCTTTTTACTACACTACTAGGCCTATGAGCACATAGTTTGTGTGTGGCCAGTGGGTATGCCCCTGAGAAGATGCATTTCCACCGAGATTGGTGTGGGTGGGGTAAGCAATGGGTACTGTGATTGGAGAGTGGTGATCAGACAAGGCTACACATGATGTAGCATACTATAGGTGGCTATTGGAGGGATTGTCTGGAGTGGACATCATATGGAGACCGTATGTGGGTTATCCCTCATATAGGTAGATGCATGATGAGCTGGATGGCCTTCAGCTACTGAGATGGATAGAGGGCACCGTGACGGGAGCATGAGATGATCCTAGTTGATAGGGTTAGATGACAGTTTGGGATTCTACAGGACATACCTCCACCCTTCTTACAGTACATGAGAGATGATGTGGAGAGGCCATTTCCTCTACCATAGCCAATAGTGCCCACAGGGTAGGAGGAGTAGGTGGTAGACTAACAGATCGATGATGTCGAAGTGATAGATAGATATAAATAGTGGTGGGCAGCTCATTTACGAGAAATACCACCCAGGCCGGGGTAGCAGATTTAGCCATGATCATAGTGCTAGAGAGACGCCCTACAGGGGCAGGTGGTGACCCTGATTACCTAATTGGGTATGGTGCAGGGATAGTTAGCTAGTTCAGAGGTGGAGGTGGCTGAGTTACATGCACATGTGGCTAGTCTTCAGGCCTAGATGGCCTAGGGTGGGGATGGAGATGGAGATGGTGATGATGGTCAGGTGGCCGCCCTATAGGCATAGGTTACAGGGTTGCAGGGCCAGTTAGCCATGACACATGCATAGATTGGGGCTTTACAGGACCAGATATAGGAATAGGAGTAGAGGCTAATGGGGCCACCACAGCACCAAGATAGGGTCCCAATTCATAGGCGGTAGGGGTGGGACAGGGTCCCACAGGATAGGTATAGGGTCAGAGGTTGATGGGGCCACCATAGAAATACCTATATCTAGGTTGTGGGAGGCAAGAGATGAGGATCGGTAGTACTAGTACTAGGCGACGGGACATGGATAAATTATCTATTGTATGTTGAGTAGAGCACACAATAGGTCTCTAGTGAGAGAATCAAATCACACACATATAATGTGGAGAGAAAAGAGGGCCATCGAGCCCCAAGACATGGTCAGGGTGAGGCCACCAGTTCACGGAGGCTAGTTCCAGTTGATGTACCAGCAGGGACCCAGCCACCACCTATGATGGGTGGGGAGATGTTAACAGGTCACTAGACAGGGGCCGAGGAGGTAGAGGGGATAGGAAAGACAAATATGGAGGATGTCCGTCATGATGATGTCTGATATATGGCCCTCGATTTTGATGTATTTTTGATTTTTGATATATACCGGCCTACGTGTCGAGAGTTGTTATACTTTTGATCATATATCAGCTTGTGTGCCGAAGATAGATGGTACAAGAGTTTATATTTTGAGATTTTGAGTCAAAGATTGGATTATATGAGATTTTGAGATCTTTTTGGATTATATACTTTGCCCACATGCCTAAGACATTGATAGATTATGTATATGGATATTGTATTTATATAGATGATGATGATTATGGGTATTATGTGTTTGTGTTGAGAACATTTTATTATTATGCATAGATGGACTTATGGTAGGTGTGTTAGGCATGGATTGAGTTAGGTCATGGATTTAGGCATGATGGAGTCAGGTTGTGGTTTTAGGCATGATGGAGTCAGGTCATGGTTTTAGGCATGGTTGAGTTAGGTTTTGTTTTAGGCATGGATGAAGTTAGGTTTTAGGCATGATGGAGTTAGGTCGTAGGCATGGATTGAGTTAAGTTTGTTTTAGGCATGGATGAGAGAAGTTAGGTTTTGAAGCATGATGGAGTCAGTCGTAGGCATGGTTGAGTTAGGTTTTGGTCAGTAATTCATTAATTTTAATGAATGATGATATGGGTTTTAAGATGTTTTATAATAAATGTATGATGATGATGATAAAAATGTGAAGCAATTTTTCATTCGTTTGATTTAATTTCCAATTTTGATATAAAAAGGAATCTAAGTTGGGTAGAATTTGATTTAGGAAGATGAACAATGAATTGGTTAGGGTAGAGAGTGGTCAAGCTAACCTCCAAGGGCCCCATGCCCTCGGAGTGCTGCCTACATAGTCTCGAGAAAAGGGACCTCAAGCCGATGTAGTTCTCCCATAAGCTAGGGAAGAATATGAGGATGTATGAGAATGAGTTGGTAGGTTTTAGGCATGATTTGGGTTTAGGTCTACTAGGTATGGGTGAGTTGTGGGAAAATTGGTATAGGTGATTTCAATGGTGGTAGAAGAAGAATATTACCCCAAAGGTAAGCGTTGAGGACCAAGTCTTGTTTAAGGTAATCAATATGTAATAAAGAAGGTTAAAAGATAAGAGGGGAAAGAAAGCCACCTTTGATTGGTGAGGATCATACGAGTAGGTCATACCTTGGAGGAGGTGATGAATGTAAGACCCTAAAGATATTGCATGATTGATTGTTCTAAGGGTGAAAAGTAGTCACATGATCACCAAATGCCATGGTTTCAAGAGGTCCCTTGAGGTGGTAGGAAATGGGAGTGTGAATGGTGAGAGGGGTGAAAGGTGGTTAATTTTATATGGTATGAGGTAGTATGCTCTTTGGGCAAGAGATCCAAGGTCACTGATGGGCAAGTCCATGACTAAAAGGATTTCTGTGTTGGCTGATATTTGAGATAGATTGATTGATGTGGGAAGTCTATATGGGATGAGGAAATGAACTCCTTGAGGTCTTCATGAAGCTGATTGATGTGGGAAGCTTCAGATTCTCTCACTTTTTTTTTGAAAAAGCTTTACATAGCTGTCCTTCAAGGGATCAGTCTATTTATTGCAGCAATTACAGAGAGGAAGATGTCCTTTTGAGGGATTCATCTTTTTATTGGAATTTTGACTCAAGGAGTTGGATCCCATGTGAGGGCTTTGAAGTCACTGGACAAGAACAAGGTGAAGAATAGGATTCTTGTTCAGAAAGTAGGGTGAAACGACCATGGGATTTCATCTAAAGGTAGATGAAAAGTATCCATGAGAATCATGCTATGTGCAACACCGTGGTACACATATTTAAGAGAAGATAAAAGGTGATGGGTACACACATGATTCTTATTTAATCATTGGTGATGGTGTAGGAAGTGGATAGTGCTCAAGGGACGAGCATGGAAAGAGGCACAAAGTGAGGTAGGACTAAAAGTCAATAGTATAATGGTCGAAGATGTAAGGCATTAAGGGGCTCAAGTTTGGGTTTACCATCGAGTGAAGATAAATGATAAGCACCTGATCCATAAGTATGGGTCATGATGTATGGTCCAAGCCAATTAGGAGAAAATTTTCCCCATTTACTTTTTTCTGCTTTAGTTACATGTTGATTTTCTTTCAGGATAAGATCATCGAATTGGAAAGGTTCGTTCATGGACACGTTTGTCATAGGCATGTTTGATACGTTTTTAGTAAACTTGAAGGTGGTCAAGAGTGTTAAGACGACATTCATCTAATAACTCAAGTTGTGCTAAATGGTCTGATGAAAGTCATCATCATTGAGCATGTCATGGAGAGAAATGCAAAGTGAGGGGATCTGGACTTTGAGAGGTAGAACAATCCTCTATACCATAGACCAGAGAAAAAGGTGTAGTGGTAGTGGAAGTGTGAATACTAGTGTAGTATGCCCATAGGGAAAAAGGAATGTGTGTATGCCAGTCCTTCCCAGTATCGTTAACCACTTTCATGAGAATTTTGTTTAAGGTTTTGTTAGTGGATTTGGCTTGGCCATTGGTTTGTGGGTAATAAGGTGACGAAACTTAGTTGAATGCGAAGGCATCACAAATTTTTTGCAATGTTTTATTTTTGAATTGTTTTCCATTATTAGTGATGAGGTGATGAGGAACACCAAAGTGACAAATGATGTGATGATTGATGAACTCACATATTTTCTCGGATTTTGTGGAGATGAGTGGTATGGCTTCAACCCATTTTGTGTAGTATTTGGTAGTGGTGATGATCCATTGATGTCATTGGGAAGAATGGGGATTGATCTCTCTGACAAGATCCAAACCCCATTGAGAAAAGGGCCAAAGGTCATGGAAGACTGTAAGGTGTGACTGGGTGTATGATGAAGGTTGGCATGTTGTTGGCATTTTACACAATGCTTGACATAGTCGCAACAATCATGGTTAAGGGTCGGCCAGTAATAGCCTAGGAAAAGAATACACTTAGCAATAGCAAGGCCACTGAAGTGACCTCCACATATGCCATCATGAACTTCCTTAATGGTATAAGGAATTTTAGAACTCGTGAGGCATCGTAAGAGAATACCATCAAATCCATGCTTATAGAGGAGGCCCCCCATGATGATGTAATGAGAGACCTTTTTAAGGAAGGTGCATTGTCCATTACGGGTGAGATTAGGAGGTAAGATGGAGAGAGAAAGATAGTCAGAGTATTGTTTATACCAAAGGTCACTTGAGTCTGGGGGTAGCGGTTCCGATGGAGTAAACTTCGTGAGGTAAATAAGAGGGTGATTGGAGTCATTGTATGGTGATACAAAATTTTAGAATGACAAGTGAAGCGGAGTATTTGAGAAGCCAAGCAGGTTATGGTATATCTGTAAATTTGTTAGTTGAACGTGGGATGGTTTGAAGGGCATAACAGTCAAAGGTGGTCAAACATATGTCTACATGATGTTTATACCTTTTAAATATCTCATTATGACATTGGTATACACCATTGACTTGGTTTATGACCAATTGAGAATCACCAAAGATGTTGATTGATTTGACATCTAGGGCGTAGGTGGCTTGGAGACCTAATATGAGTGCTTTGTATTTGGAAATATTGTTTGTACAATCAAAGTCGAGTTTGAAAGACAAAGGCATGGGTTCACCATCAAGAATAATGAGGATAACACCAGCCCTACCCCCACATTGACACTTGGAACCATCAAAGAAGAGTGTCATTTGGTAAGTGGGTTCGTCATGGAAAGGATAGAAATTAACTCATCTAGAAAGTAAAATTGGAGGGTTGATCCCCAAAAATACATGCATCGGCCAATTGGTCAGTGATAGCTTGTCCCTTGATGGAATTTTGATGAATGAATTCAAGGTTGAGGTCAGAAAAAATCATAAGCCAACTTACGGTACGCTGATTTTGATAAGGTTTGGCATACATGAAGTGTAAGGGGTTGGTGTTGGTCACAACATAGGTTTTGTGGTTGAGTAGATAATGGTGGAGTTTTGTGGCAACAAAAACTAAGGCTAAGCAAAGTTTTTCGGGATGGGTGTATTGGGTTTCGTAGTCCAAAAGAGTATGGCTTATGTAATAAACCACTTGCCCCTATGTTGTTCATCGCGATGAGTGAGCATGGCCCCCAAAGAGTGATCGGTAGCTGAGATGTATAGGTAGAAAGGTTGATCGTCTTTAGGTGGAATGAGTATGGGGGTTGAAGAAGGTATTGTTTTAAGGCCTCAAAAGATTTTTGGAAATCATCATCCCATTTAAAGGAGACATCTTTCTTGAGAAGATGATGAAATGGTTGACACCGATCAGACAATTGTGAAATGAAACAACAAATAAACTGTTACAACTTACCTTGTAGGCTATGGAGTTGCCTAAGGTTAGTGGGTGGAGGCATTTCCAGAATGGCCTTGACTTTAGTAGGGTCAACTTCTATACCACATAGGGAAATGATAAATCCCAAGATTTTTCCTAAGAGGACCGCAAAGACACACTTCTTGGGATGAAGGTGAATGCAATATTTAATGAGGTGGTCAAAGATGGTTTTTAGGATGGTGAGGTGCTCGGAGTGGCATTTAGATTTGGCAAGGAGGTTGTCGACATAATCTTCCAATATATGATGCATGATGTCATGGAAGATGTAAGTCATAGCCTGCTGATATGTGGCACCAGTGTTTTTAAGGCCAAAAGGCATGACTCGATAATAGGTCCCCAAGGGGTGATGAATGCATTTTGTGTTGATCCTCTGGGAAAGTAAGATTTGGTTATAACACGAGAAGCCATCCATGAGTGATAGCATCTCGTGACTAGCGGTAAGGTCAACCCTAGACTAGTCGATACCAGGTAGAGGAAAGTCATCTTTTGGGCAAGACTAGGTTAAGGTCACAGAAATTTGTGCAAATGTGGAGTCCCCCTGTCACCTTAGTGATAGGGACAATGTTATAAATCCAATGAGGATAATCAATGGGTAATATGAAGGAAACAGAAAGAAGGTGCTGAAGTTCTTCTTTGACAAGAAGGGAAATGTGAGGGTGCATTTTCCTTAGCTTTTGTTTGATGGGCTTGGCATCGGGAATGGTTACGATATTATGGACCACTATGGTGGGGTCAATACCGGGCATGTCTATGTAAGACCAAGAAAACACATGGTTATGATCTTTGAGAAAAGAAGTGATGGCTTCTTGTTCAATAACATCTAAAGATTGACTGATCTTTAGGATGTGCGGGTCATCCTGAGTATGAATGTTGATCTCGATAGTTGATTCATTCAACATGGTTTGTGTCTCAGAGGGTAATGATCGATGAATATATGAGTCTTCTACACTAAGGTAGGTGAGTATAGATTCATCATCCTAACATTGAACGATGTTAATCAAAGGTGTATTGTCATCGACCATTTCAGGGTATAGGAAGGGAAGAGAGGAAGGAGGCTTGCCCTCACGTTGATAAGTCAAAGGCCCCAAGGAGATGGTGTTTATGAATTTTTTTTTAGGAGGAATGGATTTTGGGTCCATCGACTCTGTCGGTGAAGGTGGTGATGGTGGTGAAGAAGGTGGAGAAGGGATGATGTCCTCGATGAGTTCAATGTGGGCCTGCTTGGTAGGTGGTTAAGCAAAGCCGATACCACTACGGTCATTATATTTGCGGGTAGTTCATGGAATAATAGTATGGCGACCTTGCTCGTAAAATCAAAAAACAAAACCCCTTTCCAAGCACATTGGTACAAGAAGGTGTGGTGAAAGCAGTGATTAGTGAGTGACTGGAAGTCAACGGAAAATGGCGGGTTTGTGATGGTGGTTCAAGTGTGTAAGTTGTAGTATCAAGTCCCCCATAGGTGAAGAAAGTACAAAGGTGAGGAGGACCATGAAGCATGTGTTCTCTATGCGATGATCATTACGAGGGTGTTGATGAAGACTTCATCGATGTGGAGTAGAATTATGATGACACTATATAGGTGATACTTCCCTAGAGTGAGGCATTTAAAAATGCCTTCCAAGGGATTGGTGGTTGGTATGTGGAGAATCTAGAATAGATGATGTGTTAGAGGTCAGACAAGGAGTGTGGAGCTAATGGATTGGGAGGTTAATGGTTTGAGTGGAGGTTGTGAGTGGTAGGCATGGATGGAGGCATGTGCGGTTGAGGTCATTGGGTAAACGGGTAAGCGGAGGTGTAGGTGACGTGGAAGTGGTTGTGGAGGTAGATGCTTTGATGGGTATGAACATGCCATTTGTTTGGTGAGGTCATATGTTGTAATTTTGAAGAGGCGATGGGTTGGTTTGGAATGGTATAGGTGTGTCCTTCATGCTCGTGATGTAAAGTGGAAGAAACACAACCCATGACACAAATCTGGGTCTGCGAAGCAATATGTTATATTGAAATTGTGGGCGTAAACTAGGCTGGGTATACAATGCGGGGCCCACAAAAACATGGAGAGTGATGGTGCCAAGTGTAGAGGTGATAACCTTGAATGAATGCAACATGATAGGATGTTTATGGGTATTAACGAGGTATCACATTTGAGCAAATGCAGGTGGGAGAAATGATATTAATGGTACCCCATCGATCATTAAGGTATACATGCATGATCATGATGTGGAAAAATATGAAGAGAGATGGAGGGAGGGAAGTTTGTGTGATGCGATCTCTTCCTGAGAAGCATCGACATTTGGTGAGTAGGTTTGGTGTGGATCAAAGGTGGCAATTTGTGTTAATTTCAAATGATGGGGTGTGATAATGGATCTATGGGTGTAGGGTCATTGGGTAAAACCTCAATAGATTGTAGGACCTCCATGAGGAAGAGCGATGGGATTACGAGGAATGGGTGTTTGGTGAAATGAGGTCCTCATCAAGAAGGTCATCATCATCAAAGTTTTCTTTAGGAGGACACAACTGGATAAGGACAATTTTCAAAGCCTTGTAGTTCTCCACATCGTGTCCTAACACACATGATGGTAGGCACAAATTTTAGTGTCATTAAACCCTTTTGGCTTGGGTTTGAGAGGGTCATAAGGTCTAAGTGGTGGTAATGTGATGACAGAAGTCTCAAGGAGGTTGGTTAAGATTTTGGCATAGGATCCTGCTAGTGGGTCGCAATGGGAAGTGAAAGTGGGTTTGGGCATAGGTGTGGCTGATTGTTGATGAGTAGTCTTTAAAGAGGGGGAGTGGGTTGAGCTATGGTTTTGGGTGTTAGCGTGATCTTGGGTGTTGGTCATGTTTGTTTGGGTAGGGGTATGGTAGATGAACTAGTAGGAGGGTGTGTGGTTATTTTGACTACCTTATTGGAGGGTAGCGGATTTTTGTCTTTAGGTTGCACCTTCTTGGGTAAAGGTGATATGGGTGTACGAGATCTAGAGGGAAAAGCGGATGGGGAAGAGGGTGAGTTACCCATGGGGATAACATGAGGTCTTTGTGAAGGTAGATGACGTGAGTCACACGGGGGTGTGAGGGAAAAGACTAAAGTGTAGTGGGTAGTGAAGAAGTTGCCGATGGTATTGGAGGAATGGGTGGTAAAGATGTTGTAGGTGCGGGTGTAAGTCGTGTCGGGCACTTGGGTATGTTAGAGGTTTGCGAGGAAGGAATGGGCTGTTGTGTTTTTGGTTTACTGATGGGTGGAGGTTTCTTAACCATGTTAGAAGGGCGAGGTCCTAAGATAGATGAAGAGGGTGAAGGTGATGAAGGTGTGATTGGCGCGGTTGGGGTATGAGTTCTATGGGCTTGGTTCTTTTGTTTGGGTGCCGGAGTAGGTTTGGTGTTGACTTTGGAGGATGTAGCTAAATCTAGTTTGATAGGTGGATGAATAAGGCTGGTGGTTGGGGTGACCCCTAAGGTAGTAATAGGTTTAGTCAAGGAAGATGATGTAGGTGTGGGTTTGGATTTAGGTGTATGTTGGGTTATGGGTAAGGGTGTGTGTTGAGATATGATGGGTGTCATGGAAGAAGTTGTGATAGAGGAGGTTGTGTTTGGTTCAATTGGCTGAAATATTTTTGGGTAGATAGTGGAAATGTCAGCAAATGACATCTCGCATTTGCGTTGAGATAGGAGAAGCGAAGACGCCCCCAAAGTAAAGATCTTTCCACATAATCTAAGTGATCGGCTAAGAGTGAGAACGACATGTACGTTTGTAGGTGAGGTTAATGAAGAACTAATGGAAATTCCTATAAAATGTGTCTTAGAGATGGGGAATTTGCTGGCTTCAACTTCCATGGGTAAGAGAGCCAAAAGTAAGTCTGCAGGATCTTGGGTAGTTGATGGAGAATGATTACCTAGGGATAAAGGCATCTCTACTGGGTCTTGGATAGGTGGAGGAGATGACGGGTGCTGCTTTATGGGTGGAGAAGATGGTAGGTGCTCCTCTGGGGGTGGAGGAGATGATGGGTGCTCCTCGTGGGTGGAGGAGATGATGGTGCTCCTCTGTTGGTGTAGGAGATAAACAAGCATCTTCCATGGGCTGGAGAGGTACTGTGGGTGACGATTCTCTAGGTGGAGAAGCCAAAGGTGAAATGGTCTCAATGTTAATGGGAGGCTCCTCCACGGGTGAGGAAGGGGGTGAAGGGTGTTCCTCTGTAGGTGGAGGAATAGGTGAGGTGGATTCAAGTGTAGGTGGAGGACTTGAGCTAGGATTTCCTTGATGGAAGGAATATGAGGTAATTGTGGAAGCAACAGGTGCATCACTGAAAATAGCATGGACCTCACGGGTATGACTATCATGAGTTGAGGTCTCTCCGGTTTGATCACCAGAAGGGGCATGATTAGGAAAGGGTTTCTTGAAGATGTGTAGGTTTTGATTGGTAGGTGCATTAGGATTATCCATGGTTAACTCACCTTTCTTGAGCATTTCTTGGACAATGTTTTTGAAAGTGATGTAATTGCCGTCACTATGACCCTTTACTCGATGATAGTTGTAGAAGTCATGTTCTTTATACCATGCGGGTGTGGGGCGAGTAGGGTCAAAACCAGTGTGTGGTTTCACAAGAGGAAGGGTGATGGCCCTAGCTTTGATGAGCTTTTCTAAGACAAAATAATAAGGTTCCCCAATTAGGGAGTATTTCCATTGTTTCCATCCGAATTGAAAAGTCGAACATGTGAGAGATTAGATGAGGGGCTAGCTTGATTTGATGGATGAGCTGGGCCAACTTTAAGTACCATTGCATTAATGGTTCCCTTAGCTTTGAAAATTGTTGGGGTTTTGAAGAAGAAGAGGTATCATTCGACTTGAATTCTAAGTTCTTATTATGTAGTTGGATTTTCTTCTCTTTGATTGCATGAATCTCTAGCTTTTGTGCCATGGTGAACGCTTTGTTGAAGGTTCGGAAAATTTGGACTGTAGGGTCGAGTGAGACATCTCTAGCACAAGCCCATGTGAAGAGTTGATGAGTTCGGTTTGTGGTAGTTGGAATGTGAGTTGATTGATCAGAGGCTATGCCAACGAGTGACAAAAAAATCCATGATAGATTCGTCGTCATATTGACACGTAGAGTATAGGTCGAGTCATGGTAACCTTCTTAATGATACGTTAATGGAGAAGTGATCAAGAAGGCCTAGGCTACTGATTAAATGAGAATATAGAGTTTCTAGGCAACCCATTATGCCAATCTAATGCAGGTCTGTCGAGAGACATGAGAAAGGTCCTAGGAGTAAAGCATCATCATGGGTGATCAGATAACACCCATGTTTGAAAGACCACAAAATGCTGTTGTGGGTCTTA
This sequence comes from Taxus wallichiana var. yunnanensis, assembly GCA_018340775.1. Lineage (NCBI taxonomy): Eukaryota > Viridiplantae > Streptophyta > Pinopsida > Cupressales > Taxaceae > Taxus > Taxus wallichiana. Next base: position 962,288,215 of record CM031240.1, read on the forward strand.
TTTGCTATTGAAATGGTTGAATTTAGGAATTTCCCAATGCATGGGATATGGATGGATAGGAATGGATGGATGTATAGGCTCATTACAAATCTCATCGTAGGTGAGAGTGTTGTGGGAGCTAGAAACCGATGCCTCCAATGTTTGCATCTTGTCCATCATTAACTTAATTAGGTTGTTGGTAGGTTGTGATGGATGGGTGACTCCTGTAGCATAAGAGGGTTGGTGTTGGGCATATAATGGGGTGACATTCCAATATATGGTGCTATTGTATAGGTAGATTGAGAAGAAGGTAGTGAAATAGGGGGTACGTACCCAAAGTGAATAATAGATGAAACATGAGGTTGTTGATAGTACGTATATAGAGGTGGAAGGTCATGTGGTGACCCTAGTGGCAATGGGGATAAAGATTGTGGAATAGAAAGGATGACGTTTGAAAAGGGGTAGGGGTCACCGGCATCGGGGATGGTTGTGTAGCTATGGGTATATGTGAGACAATAGGCGAGGATGAGGGTGTGTTCTGGGTGGTTGGCGAAGGTATAGTGGATGTGGTGGGTGCAATAGATGTGGTAGATGTGGCAGAAGTCATAATAGGTATAGGGCCTAGCTATGAAATGATAGGTGTAAGGTAGATGGGGCGCATGAGCCGGATGGGGCTGATGTAAGAGTGGGAATGAGAGATTCGGGGGATAGATACTGGCATGCGGTATATCAATTGACCGAGGCATGTTGAGTGGATGAGTAGGAAAGATAAAACTGCAAAGGGCAGGATTTTGGTCAAGGAGTCGTGTGAACTACTTGTCACATGTGGCGATAGTGATAGGTTGGGTAGGATCCATGGGTGATAAAATAGAAGGTGGTGAAGGACTAGGGGGAGTGGTTGATGATTGACGTGGAATATGAGGGTGTTTGTTTGGCTTTGGGTCAGCACCATGTGAATAGGTGCGATCAAGTTGGGTGTTTTCTATAAATGACACAGAAATATAGCTGAAAATAAGAGAGATAGGTGGTAGTAGGTGGATTAGGTACTAAATGTTAGTTGAAAAATTACTTAATATAACCAAGGCGGTTAGGTAAAAAGCGATGCCGGTCGCAGTAACATTGATCGGATCCTTTGTGAAAAGTGGATAGTTGGTCAAAATAAGGTAAAAGGCCAATAATTTGCCAAGTATGCAAGATGTTAATGGGACTTACCAAGTCAATTAATATGATAAGAGCGGAAGAGACTCTGAATAGTCAAAAAAGGTGAATAGGTGTCCTTTTGGGTAGGTTAACCAAAATAAACGAGGGAGCGATCTTTGGTTGGGTGAAAGCGATGATAGTCGAAGGGTACGACGATGATGGTCACTAGGACCGACACCGATTCTTATGAAATTGAAACAACGATGAAGAAATTGTGGTTTTGAGTTAAAATTAATGTGGAATCAAACCCATAATCCTATGAATGATGAGAATAATGTCTAGGCACACTCGGATGAAGTTGGAATACACCAATTGTGATGATGAGTGTGCGGAGAAATAAGAAAAATGAAATCCTCTCACCTCAAAACGCAAGCCAAGTAGAAAAACTAAGAAAAATATGATCCTAAGAGTTCTTTTCTATTATGTTTGTTTAGATTATGCTATTTAAGGATTGACTCATGAACTTTAGAATAGAGTTTTTTGGTGAGAATGGCTTCCTACGAAGAAGGAGATCTATAAGGAGAGGTTTCATGTATGTTATAGTGGGGGCGGGCTTTTCTCTGAAGTATGACTTGACAGAAACAATGAGTGGGTGCCCACTATTGTGATCGTGTGATCACCTACAACTTCTTCTAGGAAAGATGTTGTTTAAGAATGTGTATATTTTCAATTTTATGGTGTTTGGATATGACGAGAGAGAGAAAGAGAAAGAAAGTTCTTTCTCTGATTCATTTTTCAACCATCAGCTGGGAATGACTTCTAGTGTATAGGTTGCCCTTATTTAATGTGAGCTAATGTGGAAAATCAGAATGAAATGCAATGATTTTTAAACCCAAATCGAAATGTAGAATTTGATGCCATAAATAGATGAACAGGAGAAGGGATGCTCTTTCACTAATGTGATACTAATGAAAGGGAAGAAATGTTCATTTTAAGCACCAAAATATGATTTCTTTTAGACAATAGAAGAGAAGAAGATTCCAGGGGAGAAAGTTTAATGTAAGAACTTTTTAGAAAAGAAACAAACATACAATGTTTTCACCTAAAAATGAAAGAATGCAAAGAACCCCGAATGGGTCCCACCAGGTGTGCTAAAATGTTTCACCTGATTCTAGAGCGTTTCTTTGAATGTTGACAAAATAAATAAGGGTAATGGGCTAGGAGGAATACTTGTTGAAATCTTTGGTTGTAGGTTGTTGCATGCGTATGACTTCTGAATCCACAGTTGATTGTGAGAGATTCCTTTTTTACTTGGAGGAACTACCTGAAATGGAACACAAGACCACCAAATAAAAGTTAAACAATATATGCAGTGGGATTCCTAGCATGTGCTAGATCCGGGAAGTGTGATACTTCTAGATGGTGTCAATCTATGGTTTAAAAAAAATTAATGTGAGAAATAAAGGAAATCCTACTATAGTTAAAATAATTTAGGTATCTCATTCATCTACAATAAGCAAATTCATTCACAACAAAGTTAGGCTATGATTGAATCGAAGGTCAAGGTATTGACATTGGTCGGGAGTAAGATGCAGGCTATCTTGGGTATGTGGTGGAAGTTTAGGAGGCTGTTCTTGGTTTACGGTAAAAGACACAGATATTGACATTAGTCTGGTATGACTGGCATCAGTTTAGGCTAATCGGCGATGGTTTTGGGTAATTGACGTTGGTATGGTCGGGGTACATGAAACTCAATAAAAATTGGCTGGGTAATAGATCTAAGAATAGATGAGGATGGAAGGGAAATGGAAAGATTCATATGGATCCTGGATATGCACATGAATGATTAAGATCCAGGTATGGGAAGTGCAAGGGTATGGATAAAAATATGGTCAAGTTTGCATGGAGCTAAATGATGGGGGAATGGAAATTAAAGTAGAAACTAGTAACAGATGTAAAAGGATCTACCAAATGATGAATAGATAAGTCTTTGGTTAACAAAACTTACTTGTTTGTACAAGCTTGATGCTGGTTGGTAATGGTGGGTGATCAAATGAAAATAACTTGATGTAGTGCTTTGGCACTTCCTGGATGCTCTTGTGAAGGCGAGATGGCTATGTGATTGCTTGAGTCTGTGTTTATGGATGTTACGATGCTTGTACGGATGTTGGTTACCTTGCATGCAGATTTGGTTTTGTCACTTGTTCTCAAAAGATGTGATTATCTCTTAGAAATGTGCCAACCCCAAAATAAGGTTATTTTGGGGTTAAATGGTAATTGACGGAGTTTCATGGAATAACTAGCGGTGGATAAGGGTAGCGGCATTGGTTAGGGTGGGACTTCCTAGGTTTACTAAACAAGGCGAGATCTCCTTGATTTTTACGGGATCTCGTTTCATTTACCTCACGGATTAGCATGGAAGCTTCCTTAGCAGGCAGGGGAATATGGTTAGAGGGAATGTAGGCATTTATTTTTAGGGTTTGGGTAGGTCTTAGTTAGTTATGGCAACTTACTAAGAATAGGTCTTAAGGTAAGATGGCTTGATAAGGTGTCAGGTGAGGTGGATATGTTGGCATTATCCCAATTAGGATATTTAAATAATAAATATGGTGAGGATAATGAATTAATTTAATTAAATTAATTAAATTAATATTATAGTGGGGTGAATGGGGCCTTGGCTAGGTGGATGTGTTTAAGGTATTTATTTGACAAGGGACGAGGAGTGTGACCCAATTTTAGTGTCTACAATTACATTTATCCTAAAAATCATCATATTTGAATTGCTGACATGAAATCATTAGTAAATTAGTGAGGCACTTAAAATAAGTGAAAACAAACTGATTCTCTTCCCATTCAATAGCTTCTTGGAAAATTTCACTTTGATGTTAAGTATAATTCTTTTAAGAATGGAGGCCACATCAATGGTATGAAGGTATTCATCATCCTCGAGAAAATGTTGCAGCATGGGAACATGTTTAAAATAAGTTTGAGCTTTGGAAATGGTGAAAGCAATATGATCCCACATCGTTTCAAAAGATTCTCATATGTTCTCACTTTGTATTACGGAACAATTGTTGTCAATATTTGTTGACTCAAAATTGAACTTGACATACTGCAATCTTTGATTTAGTCATGGAATCATTCATCACCCTTGAGTGAATATTGTAGTATGGATTCTTGTTCCAAAGCTGGAAGGATATTCAAAGGTGATGAGAGCAAGTTGATCTTTCCTCCACTCCCAAGATTCTTGCATCAGCTTTGAACAATTTTATTCAATGCAAACCAGCTCAACATTTTCCTTACTATCATCCTCTGTGGTAAATATGTTGTCTTCAAGATTGAGAATATTCATAGGAGATTCAAGAATCTCTTTTCCTTTTCATTTATGATCTTCTTCACAAAACAAGAGATAAAAAGAGTGACCTTAACCTTCATGATCATTTACAGGGCTTGAAAAAGAACAATGAACTCATTCATTTTCTCCATCTCATCATTGAGCGTTGTTGCATGGAAAGGAGAAATGAAACTTGCCTTATATCTATCTTGCATTTCCATGGCCTAAGTCAGGATCTCGGGATCTGTGTTGAGGTTCTTGCTTTTTTCATAGTCCTCAAGAAGTCTTTCATAGAAACTTCTTCTAAATATTCCATATACTTATTGTCATCTTCACTAGGTGGGTCATTGCACTGGGCCTCTAGGAGCTGATTGAAAATATGATCCACACATGGCTAAACTTCATCTAAAACTTCCTCACTCTCTTACTCTACATTTATTGTCATCCAAGGCTCACCTTATTACAAGAATGGGCGTACTTGGTTTTCAACATTATCTAACAAGGAGAAGAGATCCAAGCTACACAGGAAAGAGATACCTTCGAACTCAAATTCCATTTCATCATCCTCATGATAGGAAGTAGAGAACCATGTTGGGGAAGCAATATGAGAAGAATTTTCAACTCCATCTTGATCATTTCTTGTAGCATCTTCTTGTTCACAAGGAAAAGGAGAGATTATGTACTTACTATGATGATCATCATTGTGCTCCTTTGGTGAGGGTGGTGAAATCAGCTCCTCGAAGAGATCATGTTCAATTTTCTCATCCTCCTTGGTTTCTAGAAATAAATTGAACTCTTCCATTTTTTCATCCATGATTAAATTGAGAAGAGAAGTTGATTTGGAGCACGCAATGATATGAATAATTGTAGAGCATGAAAGACTATTTTGGGATGAGTAGGAGATTGAGTGCCATGCAAAGTTTTGGAGCTAATAATAGGATTATACTACAATTGTATTATTAGGTGATCTATTATTAGCGCTTGCATGCTTTTGTATTCTCATGTAAGGGTGCATGGCTATTATTAGCATGTAGCCTATTTTTGAAGGTGCATGGGTGGTGAAGGGAAAGTCCCCACCCCTATAAATATGTATTGATTTACACGATTTAGGAAGTTTGATATTATTATAGTGTTATATTGCAAGTTTGTTAGCACATGACTATGGTGACTTTATGATGTATGTAAGAAGCTTCTGTGTTTTACAGTATTAATATAATGGATCTTATTGGCTAGATATTGGTGTTGGATGTAACTGAACATGGATCTTGCATGGTAAATCTAATTATAGTAATTGTTTAGTTATTCCTTCATATGGTTTAGATCTAGATTTGGTTTATACACTGTGGTTTAATTGATTATCTATTATGGATCTGAAATATACATTCAATCATGCTAACATCTTGGACAAGCTTCTCTAAAGAGGGACCTGGTACCCTTGCATGATTTGGGAGAGCGCTCAATTGAAGCTAAGTGATGTGCCAACATGCCTTGGGATGTTGGTGGTATAATCTAGGCTACATCAACCAATATGAAGAGAGGTACCCTCCAATATTTGTTGTGAAGTCTCTTGATAAGCAAAGTGAAAAGTAGGGAGGAAAATCTACAATTGTTACATCTTGTAAAATTGTTACATTTGGAAAAAAATGTAATGTTACCTCTAAATTCTTGATTAAACCAACAATGTTATCTAATGTCCCATCAAGATGTAGTATGATTTTTGTATTCGGCTCATAAATTAGGCCCATCCTATATGATATGACCTTTTTCACAACAATGCTATCTTCTCCACTATCCACCATGCCATTATGGACTAAGTGATCTCCAATAACAAGTGATATGTAAAAAGGAGGCAATTTCTTGATATCTACATCATTTAGTAGCTTTTGAACCATCCATTTTACCTCTTTCATTCTTTCTTGTTCTATAGTTGTAAGAACCATGTCAACTTTACTTGGTTCCTTTTTAGCTGATTTAGAAGACAACTACAAATTTGCAAGTTCCTTGGAAAGAATATCCTTCTGTCTTGGAATATTTAAAGCATCCCACAAGGAAATATTAACATTTCTCTTTTTCATACATTCAACAATATTTAAAGAAGCTATAATATTCTTTAAATGAGCCTTAGAAAGAGCATATTCTACTTCTGCAGCCTTCAAAATATGTGGTGCAAAAATACTCCTAAAACTTGGGTTTTTAGGTGCTTCTTTCTCCTTTTGAGCTATACTAAAAATGCTACTAGTTCTATATGAGATAGGAGGAACATTTATACCATTTCCCTTAGTTTTTCCTTTTCAAGAGCCCTCTTTTTATATCTAGCCAAAACTACACAATGCTCACCTTTCTCATAATTAATCATTGCTTACTCTAGTTTTCTTTGACTTTGAGTTTCTTTATTTCCAGCATCCATTTGAGGCATATGAGATGTTTCAAATTGGGATTGGGAAACAAGGATTAGGTTTAAGTTATCATTTGGGCAAGAAACTTGAGGATGAGGCTGATTGTAAGGAAAACACCATTCTGATTCTTGGGCAATATTGACTAGTACAAGGGCATTAGAAGAAGAAGGGGCTTTAGGATCAACTAATTTTGGTTGATAAGGAGCTCTATAATTCTAATTTTGCTGATAAGGAGGTCTAGCAACTTGATAAGGTGCTTGATAAGGCCTGTTAGGCTGAGCTATTTTCCTTTTCATTACTGTTACATCATTTCCCAATGATTGCAAGGTTTGGTTAATTTTAGTTATATCATTGGAATGAACAGAAACAACATGCTCTATCCTTTATAGAGGTGGTGGAATAGGAGCCAAATTTGTAGTAATAGGCATTGAGGGTCTTAGGGCTAATTTACCATCCTGAATAAGGCTATTTTAAACCCTTATGACTATGTCATAAGCTGCGAGGAAGTGTAGAACTAGGTCCATGGATTGAATTAGGACAACGATGTCACTATTTAAAGATCTCAAATAATACAAGAATGCATGATTTTATGTAGGCTTGATGACTTAGGGAATTCTTTCCCAAGTTCTTTGGAATATCAAATTAAAATCAGCCATGAACTTTTGAGGGGCTCATTTGATTGTGTTCAATTGCTCAATTAGGGAAAGGTGGTGATTTTTCCTCTAATTGGTTACAAAGATTTGTTCCTAATTCATCCCAAGTATTGATAGAATTAATAGTTAAATTTTGGTACCATTACAAGGCTTTATCTTTGAAGGAATCTGTAAGAAGTCTCATGGCTACATTCTCTTGAGTGATATTATAAACAGAGAAAATATTTGTAACATCTCTAATGTGGTCTACAAGAGTGGTTTGAGTTAAAATGGTAAAGAATGGTAAAATATTTAATGTGGAAGTAGGGATATTTGGAGACAATAAAATTAGGTCACACTCCCCCTTCGTCCCTCGACATATAAGCCCCCCTTTATTACATTTACCTAGCCATGACCCCCTTCACCCCACTAATATTAATTTAATTAAATTAATACTTTATCCTCACTATATTTATTATTTAAATATCTTATTTAAATAATATCTACACATATAGTTCACTTAGACACCTCACTAAGCTAACTCAACCTAAGACCTATTCTTAGCAAGTTACCATAACTAACTAAGACTTACCCAAACCCTAAAAATCAATTCCTACATTCCCTCTAACCATATTCCCTCATGCTCACAAAAGGATCTCGAGTCTAATCTGCAGGGATAACAACACGAGATCCGAGGAAATCAGGAGGATCTCCCTAAGTTTAGTAAACCTAGGAAATCCCACCTTGACCAACGTCGGTTACCCCTAACCATCACCAGTTAAGCCGGACCACCGTCGGTTACCCCTTTTAACCCAAAACAACCTTATTCTCAAGGTTGGAACTTGGAAGCAAGAAAGTTGACGAGAAAGAACAAATCTCAAAGAGATAACACATCTTCAGAGAGCCAATTCCAGCAAGAACTCACATCTAAGGAAGGAGATTGAGGATCTTCTCTGCACAACCATCGACCACGTTACGATGTATCTAAGGAAAGAGAAGTGTGCATGCAGCCCATGCAGAAGATTTTCTTTAGTTGGTGATCACTTGCAGCCTTCAAACCCATCATCAGCACCTCCATCCTTCACACATAGACCTTCAGAACGAAATCCAAGTACAACATCACACTTTCCTGGTTATTTCATTTCATCATTATTTTATCATCCTTTGTTTATATTGCCCCTATTGACCTTCTCGAACATTTTCACCTCCATAGACCCATCAAAACCTCGCAAAAGCCTACTCTAGTCACCCATTACCTCGTCCCGACTAACCAAAACCCTTTTGCAATCACAAAAGAGACCAAAACCTTGTTACATGACATTCCCGAGATCTCACGATAAGAATCGGCACTAGTTATACCTAACTGCGGTTGGTCACCCCTGAATGATGCCGGTCTCTGTGTTTTCCTACACAATCTTAAACAGAGACCTACCCACCTAATTTTACCTCACCCTCACTCACCTGTGACCTACCCAAGACCTTTATCAGACCTGCAGAACCTAGAACCAACCATTTGACCTGTGGATTCTATTCTAGCTTAGCCTGTTAGATTAGATCTATTTTCTTATTGTGTTTTCAAGTGAGATACCTAAATCATTTTAAAATAACAATAGGATTTACTTTGTTTATAGCATTAATTTGTTTAAAACAGTGGACTGACATCCATCTAGGAAGTATCATACTTCCGGATCTAGCTCACGTTAGGCAGTTCACTGCCCATATTTTTTTAATTCCTTCGTTGGTTTTTTTTCATTACAGGTAGTTCCTCCTAGCCAAAAGGAAGCTCTCACAGTCAAATGTGGATTCGGAAGTCATACGCGTACAACAACCCATCAACCGACATTTGAACAGGTATTCCTCCTACGCCTATTACCCTATCTGTTTCATCAACAATTCAAAGAAACAATCTAAGAAAAAGGTGAAACATTTTGGCACGCTGGTGGGACCCATCTAGGGTTCCTTGCATTTCATTCATTCCTAGGAAAAAATTGTGTGTTTGTTTCCTTTCTAAAAAAAAAAAACGTATTACACTAATTTTCTTCCCTAGTAATCCACTTCTTCTTTCTATTTTCTCTAAAGGAAACTTTTCTTTTGGTGTATTTAAAAAGAATCATTTCTCCATGTTTTCTGCATTATAGTGAAAGAGCATCCCTCTTCCTCTTCATCTTATTGTGTCATCCAATTTCAAATTTTTGATTTGGGTTTTAAAATCATTACATTTCATTCTGATTTTCTGCATTAGCTCACATTAAATGAGGACAACCTATATGCTGGAGGTCATGACCAACTGATGGTTGACAAACGAATTGTAGAAAAGCACTTCTATCCTTTTCTCTTTCTCTGAGTCTTACCAAACCACACAAAAATTCAAATACATACATTCTTAAACAACATCTTACCTAGAAGAAGCTATAGGTGATCACACTGATCATGTCATAGTGGGTACCCACTCGCTTTCTGTCAGAGTTATACTTTAGAGTGAAGCCTGCCCCCACCATAACATATGTGAAACCTCACCCTTTAGATCTTCTTCTTTGTAGGAAGCCATCCTCACCAAAAACTCTATTTCACAATTCATGTGTCAGTCCCTAAATAGCATAAGCTAAACAAACATAATAGAAGAGGACATTCTTAGGATCATATTTTCTAGTGTTTTACGCTTGGCATGCATTTTGAGGTGAAAGATCACGTTCATCACTTTTTTGTTCATCCTTGCATGCTCCTCATCATAGCTAGTGTATTTTGGCTTCACCTAAGTGTGCCTGGGCCATATCACCATCATTCCCAGAATTCTAGGTTTGATTCCACATCAAATTTTAATTCACAACCACTTTTTCTCATCACTATTTCAATTTCACAATAACCATCATCGGTTACCTCTAATTGCCATCGGTTAAACCCAACCGACGTCGGTTCCAAGTCCTTTTGCTAACCTAATCAAAAGGAAATTTTCACTTTACTTTCTTCCATTTTCCATAATCTCTACATTCTTGTCACTTTTTCCATTGACATTTTACACATCCCCAGATTTGGCATTCTTGTCATATCTTGGCTTACGCTTCGCATTATTTACTCACTTGTTCATTTTCTCACGGTGACCAACAAGTTACCCTTGACCGACATCGTTTTCCCTAACCCGACATCGGTTGCTTTGTTTCATATCCCACCCACCATTTGATACTTCATCCATTTTTTATCATCACTAGATTCACTGTTCTTGTTGTTCTCTATATCATTTACAAAGAAGAAGCCCTACGATCAATCTTGGTTCACGATAATCTTGACGAACTGCAGACAAGAAAACACCCTCGTGTTCCATGCCCAGTTTCAACCACTCCCACCTAGTCCTTCACCACATTCTATTTTATCACCACCCATTGATCCTATCCACCTACTAATATTGCTACTTTGGAGATGAGGAGTTCATATGAATCATTGACTAGAACCCTCTTGCCTTGCGATTTTACCTCTCCCACTCATCCACTCAAGACACCTCGGGTCAGTTGATATATGGCATGCCTGTATCTATCCCCCGACTCTTGCACCCACTTCCGCATCAGCCCCATCTAGCTCCGTGCTACCCACATCCACCTTACCCCCAGTCATTTTGTAGTTAGGTTCTATACCTGCCATGACTGCCGCATCTATTATCTCTGTGGCACCCATTACATCCACCATACCCTTGATGATTACCCCAAACACAACCTCATCCACCCCTCATGTCTCACACATACCTGTAGCTACATTCCCACCTCCAGTGTTAGTGACCCCTACCCCATTTCAGAACGTAGTTCTTTCCATTCCACAATCATTAGCCCCTATTGCCACTAGGGTTACCATGACCCTTCCTCCCCATATACATACTACCAACAACCACCTATTTCATCTATTATTCATTCCGGGTATGTACCCCCTATTTCATTACCTTCTTCTCCACCACCTTACATGGAAGCCCCATACACTAGAATGCCACACCCATTATATGCCCAAAACCAACCTCCTCATACTATAGGAGGCATCCAATCATCACAACCCACCAACGACCTAATTAAATTGATGATGGACACGATGCATAGACACTGGAGGCATCAATTTTAGCTCTTGCAACACTCTCACCTATGACGAGTTATAACAAGCCTATTCACCCATCCATTCCTATCCATTCATACCCTGTGCATTGGGAAATGCCAAAATTCAAGCTGCTTGATAGTAAGGAAGACCCACAACAACATTTGCACTCGTTCAAACATGGGTGTTATCGATTGCTCATGATGATGCCTTGGTTTTGAGAACTTTTCCCATGTCCCTCACTTTGGACTGGATTAGATTGGTATAGTGGGTTACCCAAACACTCTATATTTTCATTCAATCGGGTAGGTAGAGCTTTTTTGGGTCATTTTTCTATCAATATTTCCAAGAAGGTTACCATGACCGATCTATATTCCACACATCAGTATGAGGATGAATCTATAGCAGATTTTGTCACTCGGTTGCACATCCGATCAATCAACTTACCTTCCAATTGCCATAAACTGAACTCATCAAGCTCTTCACTCGAGCTTGCACCAGACATATCTCCCCAACCTTGTAGGTCCAAAATTTTTAAACATTCGATGAGGCATTCACTATGGCATGAAAGTTAGAGATTCGGGCCATCGAAGAGAAGAAAATCCAATTACGAAATAAGAATTCGGCATTCAAGTTGAATGAAACCTCTTCTTCTTCCAAACCACCAACCAATTATTCAAAGGCTAAAGGTACCACTAACGTAGTGGTACTCAAGGCCAGCCCAACTCATCCGTCCAATTAGGCTACACCCTCATCTAATCTATCACGTGTCAGGCTTTTCGATTCAGACAAGAGCAGTGAAAATATACCCCAATTGGGGAACCTTACTCTCTGTCTTAGAAAATATTATCAAAGCCGGCGCTATCACCCTTTAACCCATAAAACCACACACTTGTTTTGACCCTACTCACCCCATGTCCGCGTGGTATAAGGAACAATATTTCAGTAACTATCAGCGAGTGAAGGGTCATAGTGGACAAGAATGCATCACTTTCAAGAATATTGTCCAAGAAATGCTCGAGAAAGGTGAGTTGGTGTGGATAATCCCAACACTACCCCTAACCAAAATCTACAAATCTTTAAAAACCATTTTCCAACCATGCCCCTTCATCCAATCAAAGTGGTGAGACATCCACTCACGATATCCATACCCGTGAGGTGCATGTAATCTTTAACGAGGTACTGTCACCTCTCAATTACCTCACATCCCTTCCATAGAGGAAATCCTATCCGAAATCCTCTTTCACATTGGAACCAACCGTCATTTGTTCCTTTACTAATAGAAGAACACTTTTCATCTCCTACATTACCTATAAAGGAGTCTTCTGTTAACATTGAGACCATCTCACCCCTAGCTTCTCCACTTAGAGAACCTTTACCTACTGTACCTCCTCAACCCATATAGGAGCTCCCATTACCTCCTCCACTCATAGAGGAGCACCCATTACCTCCTCCACCCACAGAGGAGCACCTATTATCTTCTCCCCCTACAGTGAAGCACCCATTACCTCCTCCACCCATAGAGGAGCACCTATCCATTCCTCCACTCATAGAGGAACTCCCATCATCTCTTCCACCCATCATAGACCCGGTGGAGATACCTTTGCCTCTTGGCGAGCATTCTCCATTAGCTACCCAACATCCAATAGACCTACTTTCAGCTCTCTTACCCACGAAAGTTAAGCTGGCTGATTCCCTATCTCTAAGATGCATTTTACGGGAATTCCCATTAGGTCCTCACAAACTCCACCCACAAATGTGCCATTCTCATGTTTGGCCGATCACTTGGATTATGTGGATAGGGATTTATTATGGGGGTTCCTCTTACTCCCTGTCTCAACACGAGATCATGAGAGATCCTCGATGACACCTCCACTATCTACCCAAACACATTTCCACCCATCAAACCGCATACAACCACTGCTGTCGCAACCCCTTCCACGATACCTATTAGCACTCGCACCACACCCTTACCCATAGAACAACCTATATCTAAACCCAAACCCATACCCACAACATTTGCCTCCACTAAACCTATTACCACTTTTAGGGGTCACCCCAATCAACAACCTTACTCATCCACCTATTAAACTAGATTTAGCTACATCCTCCAATGTCGATACCATACCTACCACGACACCCAAACCAAAGAAACAAACTCATTGGCCTCATACCCGACTACACTAATCACACCCACACTTGTCCTGTTTTCCTTAAGACCTCAGTGCCCAACATGGTGAAGCACCCTTCACCCATCCATAAACTAATAACATAATACCCCATTCCTTCCTCACAACTCTCTAACCTACCGGGCACACAACATGACTCATAAGCGCATCTGTAGTCTCTTTACTACCAATACCTCGATATCTTGCCATTGCTTCACTACCCACTACACTTCAGGCATTGTCCCTCACACCCAAAGCACGACCCACGTCATCTACCTTCATAACACCCCGTTATCCCCATGGGTAACTCACCCTCTTCCTCCATCTGATTTTCCTTCTAGACCTCATACACCCACATCACCTTTACCCAAGAAGGTGCAACCCAAAAACAAAACCCCACTACCCCACAACAAGGTAGTCAAAACAACCCCACACCCTCCTACTGTCCATCTATTATACCCCTACCCAAACGAACCCGACCGATACGTCAAACCACATCGGCACTTAAACCCATACCTTGACCCATTCCTACACTTCAAAAAAAAATTCCCCAACAACCAACCACACCTACACCCAGACCCACATTCTCTTCCCATTGTGATAAAATAGCAGGTCCTATGGCAAAATTTTAACCTACCCCCTCGAGACTTCGTTATCACATTACCGCCACTCTGACCTTACGACCCCCTCAAACCCAAGCCAAAGGGGTTTGATGATACTAAAATTTGTGCATACCATCATGTGTCAGGGCATGATGTGGAGAATTGCAAGGCCTTGAAAACCATCCTTAGCCAATTATGTCCACGAAACCAAATTTGACAACGATGACCTTTTGATGAGGATCCTACTTCACCAACACCCATTCCCACACTATCCACTCAACAACCACAACCTCCACCCTCACAAATCCTAGAACCACACACAAAATTTGAAATTAACATGGTTCGCATCAGAGAACTTACCATGCCACCACCCAAATGTCGTTGCGCCCACTGACCTCACAGGGATTTTCTCCTCTAGTAGGTTTTTTCCCTTCATGTCATTATACCACTTACCCTACACCTTCTCCATTTGACAACTTCCCTCAAATCAACATGGTACATGTCACTACGTGTGCATGAGAAGGGTAAAGAAAAGGTAGCTAACCCACTAACCAATCCTATACCCAACATACCATCTGCACCCATACCTAAAATCACTATCTGTGGCCCCACATACCCCATTTCTAATGGTATCACACATTGCACCATGCTCAAACAATTACACCAATCTCCCCTCAAAATGTCCTTATATGACCTCATCCAAACCTCGGAATCCCATCGTCAATCCCTCATGGAGGTTCTTGATCTATTGAGGTTTTACCCAATGACCCTACACCTGTAGTCTCCATTATCACACCCCATCATGTAGCCTCTCTCACCAAATTACCACCTTCAGCCTCACTTCACCTTGTTCACCAAGTGGCCTCCCTCGGCTTCTCAAAGGAAGAGATCGCACCATACCAAAAGCGATGACTGGACCCACCCTCTTCATCTCTGTCCACATTGATGACATATGGGTACATCATGTGATGATTGATGGAGGCACTAGCATTAACATCATTTCATCCCATGCATTTGCTCAAATGCACATACATGACAATTGCATGCATAAACATCTAGTCATGTTGTGTTCATTCAATGATGCTATCACCTCCACACTAGGCCTTTGTCATCCTTCACATTTGTGTGGGCCCTGCACTTTATTCAGAATTGTTTTATGTTTTGGAGGGGAATTCAATATAACTTATTACTTGGTAGACCACGGATGCTCGTGTCATGGGTGACATTCCTTCCACTTTACATCATTGTGTAAAGTTTGAACATGAAGGACACACTTATACCATTCCGGTGACCCATCACCTTTCAAAAATTGCAACATACTTTACCGACCCAATGATGTGCTCATATTTGTCACACCGTATACCTCCCAACCAATACCACTTCACCTACACCTCCACCTACCAATACAATTTGCTGCTTTCACTTTGCACATACATCCTCTATTCCTACCGTTCTTTATAACCTCCACGATTGACCTATTAGCTTCCAAATCTATTAACTCCACCTCCGCATCGACCTCGAAACATCATTCATACCAGCTACCTACATACGACACCGCTGATCCCTTGGAAGGTGTTTTTCAATGCCTCACTGCGGGGAGTACCACCTATATAATGTCAACACATTCCTTACTCTGCATGAGTATGGAAGCCTTCACCATCACCCTCGCATTTATGATCACCGTATAGGAGAATGCCTCCTTTATGGTCCTCCTCATCTTTGTACTAGTATCACCTATGGGGACTTGATACTACCACCTACACACTGAACCACCATCACAACCCCACCCATTTTCCACTAACTTCCAATCACTTACCAATCTCTGTTTCACCCACACCTTCTGCATTCTTTGTGCGTGGAAGGGTTTTGTTTTGGATTTTACAAGTAAGGCAACCATGTTATTCCATGTACCACCTACAAACATAATGACCGGAGTGGTATCGGCTTCCCTGAACCTCCTACCAAACAGGCTTGCATTGAACTCATTGAGGACCCTATCCCTTCTCCACCTTCATCACCACCCTCACCGATGGAGTCAATGGATCCTGAATCTATCCCTCCTAACTTTTTTTTCATAAACACCATTTCCTTGGGGCCTTTGAATTATTAATGCAAGGGCGAGGCCCCTCCCACTCTCCCATTCCTGTATCTTGCGATGATTGATGATGACACGCCTACCATTAACATCGTTCAATGTCAGGATGATGAATCCATACTCACCTACCTTAGTGCAAAGACTCATATATTCATCGGTCGTTACCTCTAAGACATAAACCATGTTGAATGAATCGACTATCAAGATCAACATTCATACTCAGGACAACCCGCACATCCTAAAGATCGGACAATCTTTAGATGTTGCTAAATAAGAAGCCATCACTTCTTTTCTCCGAGATCATAACCATGCTTTCACTTGGTCTTACGTAGACATGCCCGTATTGACCCCACCATAGTGGTCCACAATATCATAACTGTTCCCGATGCCAAACCTATCAAACAAAAGCTGAGGAAAATGCACCCTCACATTGCTCTTCTCACAAAGAAGAACTTCAGCACCTTCTTTCCATTTCCTTCATCTTACCCATTGATTATCCTTGTTGGATTTCTAACATTGTCCCTGTTAGTAAAGTAACAGGGGGACTCCGCATTTGCATAGACTTCTGAGACCTAAACCTCGCTTTGCCCGAAAGATGACTTTCCCTTGCCTGGTATTGATTAACTAGTTGAACTTACCACTGGTCACGAGATGATCTCACTCATGGATGGTTTCTCGGGTTATAACCAAATTTTTCTCACCCTAGAAGATCAACACAAGACCGCATTCATTACCCCTTGGGGAACCTATTGCTATCGAGTCATACCTTTTGGCCTTAAAAATGCTGGTGTTACATATCAGCATGCCATGACTTACATCTTCCATGATATCATGCATCGCATATTGGAAGATTATGTGGATGATCTCTTGGCCAAATCTAAATGTCGCGCCGAGCACCTCGTTGTCCTCAAAACCATCTTTGACCACCTCATTAAATATTGTGTCCACCTTCAACCTAAAAAGTGCATCTTCGTGGTTCTCTTAGGAAAACTCCTGGGATTTATTATTTCCTTCGTGGTATAGAAGTTGACCCTACTAAAGTCAAGGCCATTCTAGAAATGCCTCCGCCCACTAACCTTAAACAACTCCATAGCCTGTAAGGTAAATTACAGTCCATTCACTATTTCATTTCACAACTATCTGATTGGTGTCAACCATTTCATCATCTGCTTAGGAAAGATGTCTCCTTTAAATGGGATGATGACTGTCACAAATCTTTTGAGGCCCTAAAACAATACCTTCTCCAACCACCATACTCATTCCACCGAAATATGATCAACCTTTTTACCTATACATATCAGCTATCGATCATTCCTTGGGAGCCATGCTCGCTCATCGTGATGAACAACATAGGGAGCATGTGGTTTATTACATAAGCTATACTCTTTTGGACTATGAAACCTGATACAACCATCCATAAAAGCTTTACTTAGCCTTAATTTTTGATGCCACCAAACTCTACGCCACAAAACCTATGTTGTGACCAACACCAACCCTTTACACTTCATGTACGCCAAACCTTATCAAAACCAACGTGTCACACGATGGCTTGTGATTCTAGCTGATGTTGACCTTGAATTCATTCACCAAAAGTCTATTAATGGCTAGGCTATCACCAACCAATTGGCTGATGCACCTATTGTTGGGGACCGACCCTCTAATTTTGACTTTCGGGATGAATCCATTCTTGCTACCTTTTCCCTGGATAAACCCCCTTACCAATTGACACTATTCTTCGACGGCTCTAAGTGTCGGCGTGAAGCGAGGCTGGTGTTATCCTCATTCCTCTGGATGGAGAACCCATTCCTTTATCTTTCAAGCTAGACTTTAAATGCACCAACAATATTTCCGAGTCGAAGCACTCGTACTAGGTCTCAGACCGCTTATGCCCTATATGTCAAATCCATTCACATCTTTGGTGATTCAAAATTGGTCATAAACCAAGTTAATGGTATGTACCAATGTCGTAACAAGATACTTCAGAAGTATAAACATCATGTAGAAATACTTTTGACCACCTTTGATCGTTACACCCTTCAAACCATCCCACGGTCAACCAATAAATTTGCAGATACCATGGCCTGCTTAGCTTCCCAAATACCCACTTCCCCTACCGATTCCAAAATATTTGTCACTGTACAATGCCTCCATTCACCTTCTTATTTACCTCATGATGTTTACTCAATTGGAAATGACACCCCTAACCCGAGTGACCTTTGGTATAAACAATACTCTGACTACCTTTCCCTCTCCATCTTACCTCCTGATCTCACCGTAACGGACAATGCACCTTCCTTAAAAAGGTCTCCCATTTCGTTATCCTAGGGGAATCCTCTATAAGTGCAGATTTGATGGTATTCTCTTACGATGCCTCACAAGCTCTAAAATTTGTTATACCATTAAGGAGGTTCATGATGACATATATGGAGGTCACTTTAGTAGCCTTCTTTGCTAAGCGTATTCTTTGCCTAGGCTATTACTGGCCGACCCTTAACCATGATTGTTGTGACTATGTCAAACATTATGTGAAATGTCAACAACATTCCAACCTTCATCATACACCTAGTCATGCCTTACAGGTCACTTGTGACCTTTGGCCCTTCTCTCAATGGGGTTTGGATGTTGTCAGAGAAATCAATCCTCATTCTTCCCAATGTCATCAATGGATCATAACTACTACCGAATACTACACAAAATGGGTGGAAGCCATACTAGTCATCTCCACAAAAGCCAAGAAAATATGTGAGTTCATTAAACATCACATCATTTGTCGCTTTGGTGTGCCTCATCGCCTCATCTTGATAATGGAAAACAATTAAAAAAAAACATTGCAAAAACTTTGCGATGCCTTGACATTCAGACTTAGTTTCTCCTCACCTTATTACCCACAAACCAATGGCAAGCCGAATCCACTAAAAAAACCCTTAATAAAATTCTTAGGAAAGTGGTTGACGATATCGGGAAGGATTGGCATACGCACATTCCTTTTCTCTATGGGCATCTTGCACTAGTATTCACACTTCCTTTGCAGCCACACCATTTTCCCTAGTTTATAGTACGGAGGCATTACGCCTCTCGAATTCAGATCCCCTCACTCTACATTTCTCTCCATGACATGCTTACTGATGATGACTTTCATTAGGACCGCTTAGCACAACTAGAGTTATTAGATGAACATCATCTTAACACTTTAGATCACCTTCAAGTTTATCAACAACGTATCAAACGTGCTTATGAAAAACGTGTTCATAAACGAACCTTCCAAGTTGGTGACCTTGTTTTGAAAGAAAATCAACATGTAACCAAAGAAGAAAAAAGTAAATGGGGAAAATTCACTCCTAATTGGCTTGGACCATACATCGTAACTCATACCTATGGATCAGGTGCCTATCGTTTGTCCTCGCTTGAGGGTAAACCCAAACTGAGCCCCTTAACGCATTACATCTTCAACCATTCTATTGTTGACTTGTTGTCCTACCTCACCCTTTGTCTCTTTATAGGCTCATCCCTTGAGTGCTATCCACTTCATACACCTCCCTAATGATTAAACAAGAATCATGTGAGTACCCATCACTTGTTATCTTCTCTTGAATATGTGTACCATGGCACTACACATAGCATGATTCTCATGGATACTTTTCATCTACCTTTAGATGAGATCCCATGGTCATTCCACCTCACCTTTTGAACAAGAGTCCTATCCTTCACCTTGGTCTTGTCCATGATTTCAAATACCTCCAATGGGACCATACTCCTTGAGTCAAACTTCTAATAAAAAGATGACTCCCTCAAAAGGACATCTTCTTCTCAACCAAATTGCTACTATAAATAGACTGCTCCCTCGAAGGATAGCTATGTGAAGCTTTAAAAAAAAATGAGAGAAACCGAAGCTTCCCATCGATCAGCTTCACAAAGACCTTAAGGAGTACCATATTATTTATCCCATATAGACTTCCTGCATCGATCAGTCTATCAAAACAAAAATGCTTTTTAGTCATGGACTTGCCCATTGTGATCTTGGACCTCTTGCCCAAAATACCTATCATTCCAAACATATAAAATTAACTACCTTTCACCCACCTTACCATTTCCACTCTCATTTCCTAACTCACCTCAAGGGACATCTTGGAATTTCGACATTTGGTGATCATGTGAATACTTTCTTTGTAGAATAGTTAATCGTGCAATGTGCTTTCGGATCTTGTGTTCATCACCCCCTTCAAGGTATGATCCTACCCAATCGGGTGGATTTATTTCCCCCCTCTTATCTTTTAAACCACTTTTGTTTAAATTTTGATTACCTTATACATGACTTGGTCCTCCTCTTACCTTTGGGGTAAGCCTTCCCTTTCACCATAATCGCCCTCACTCCTGCAACTTTTTAACTATCATCTACCCACACCTATTAAACCTAAACCAAAGTACATGCCTAAAAACCTACCACCTCATTCTCATATTCTTCCCTAGCTCATGGGAGAACTACATCAGCTTGAGGTCCCTTTTCACCAGGACTATGCGGGTAACTGCTTTGTACACCGGAAAAGTGACAAGTGAGCGTGGGAATCTATAGGTAACTCTTCCACGTACCCGACCTCCCGAGGTCGTGCCGAGATAGCCGGTGGGGATGGAACATACGTGGGATGCAGACAAACTAGTTGGGCAATCTAATGTCTTCGATACGCACTAATGGAATTTGTGAATCTAAGGCAAAGAAGGCCCTTCTAACTTGGACTGGTGTGATAGATCGATCGGAAAGGATGACTGCTCGAAGGCTCCAATCAATATCGAGCTCTGGCGTGATTCGATCTATGGGTTGTGGAATACGTGGGAAATGACCTAGGATAGTTTCGTGTATGTCTCCAGATAAGGTCATATGGTGGATGGTGGAATACAATTGACTCTACGGACGATTCTCTGGCCTAGTCCAAAATTCTCTAGCTTCGTTAGCCGCTATATCTAGTAAGGACAATTGTTTGATGATGATGGGTGGAAGTGGAGTGGATTGGAATACTAGTGTGTGTAGGCGGTGTTTATATCGATTGACTTATGGATTCGTTAGGTGTGGAATTTGTGGGTCTGACCGTAGACTCTTGGTTGTTGTAGTCTGTTATGGTCATATACAAAATCAAGTCCCAATTCCTAGTATCTAGTAATCGTACGCTTTCTCAGCTTCTATGTTTAGGACCAATAACTGCGTGATCTTCTCGAATATCTCACAAGCGTTCGTGCAACACTGGATCCTTAAACTAGTATCTATGTCCGTGAGAGTGTCTCTCGCACTTTGTTTGTGGGACAAAGGATCACAACCAAAGGTTTGTTCTCTTTCAAACCCTTCTACAATCATGTGAATGTTTTGCCTAGGGCGATCTGTAGTTCAGTTGATTTGACCAAAACGTGTGTGCTTGGTCGTCTTCTATATTTAACCCTCTTAACTGAGAACTGATTAGTTGTAAATCTGTTGTTGTTTGGAAGACTTGTATTCTAAGGTTCGGTCTATGTCAATTATTCTTTGTGACGAGGTTGGGTTGAGGTACGATTGGCTCAAATACATATTCCTTGGGCTCCCAGGGTCCGTGATTGTCATACAAAACAAAATGTAAATCTAACTACAACAAAGCAAATTTTGACTATCTAAAGCATATATAACTTCTATTTTTGTATTTAACTTTCTAAGAAGAAAAGTAGCTATTTAAACGTATCTAGAAATAATAACTAAATAACAATTTAAAATAAACAAAATAACCGAGTGTAGTTATTTTTCTGTGTAATTTGTAGATTTATTCTAAATAATGAAATAACTTGCTTGATCTATTTGTGCAATTTCTCGATCCTACCTCAGAAGTGAGGAGTGAATCATAGTTTCTCAGAAACTATCAATCCCCATAGCTTCCTAGCAATATCGAGAACAGAATTTACTGAAATGAAGCAATTAACTACTTTATTTGATATGATTCTAACTAGAACTTTGAAAGTTAAAACCTAGATTCTACAGAACAGTGGCGAATCTGATGGTGTGTGTGATCTTGTCCCCTCAGTGTGATCTCCTCGTTCTTTCGTGTTCACGTGGATCCAGAAAAGCGTGTAATGCTAGCATTGACAAAAGTATATATTGGGACAAGGATAGCTCAGAATGCAGACTGAATATAACGTGAGTAGGAGAGGGATAGCGTAAGAGTATAGAGCTTGGCTTATGCACGATTCTAGCGGGATTTCTTTGCGAGTCATGTAACATAAAGCGTCCGAACGAAACTATCCTGTTTGAAGAGCAAAACCTGCAACTTTAATGGCTTCCTAAGGTATTCTACTCCAATGGATTGGATAAAACAATAACACCATTTGCACAAGTTGGATATGTGGCTTACCAACAGTTGAACAATGCTAACTAGACATATAATGAACTAAACCAAGCACTCTAAGCAAAATGAAAGCTAAGTCTACTAAAGAGAAATTCGAGAGACAAAATTCGGGGCCATTTGCTTGAGAACAAGCCATTTATTTATAGCTTTCATTCACCCAAAGATCAAAACCAAATGAACTCTAAAAACCATAAACAATGGCCAAACGCTTTCGGAAAACACGTAAAGGACCGCGCACGAGCGGGGTGGTGGTTCTGAGACCGCCGCCGGGCGGGCGGCGGTTTTGTCAGCGAAGAGCAAAAGGCCAAGAAAAGAGAGGAAAAAGGAAAACAAAGGACGTGGGGGCTAAGTGGGGCACGCGGGATGTTAACGCACACTCCGAGAGCTTTTCCGGATCCCGAACACCTTGCGAGGAGACCTGTATCATCATTGGGGTATTTGTTACCTTTGTTCAGCAAAGATAAAGAGTACCTTACAATTTTGGGTACGTACAAACACTCCGGGGACATGGGGCCCTTGGAGGTTAGCTCGGCCACTCTCTACCCTAAAAAATTCATCAACCATGCCTAACTCACCATTTACTCCACATTTCACTTAGTTCCCCTTTTCTAACAAAATTGGAAATTAAGCCACATACATAACAAGTTGTTTACCATAGCATACATTTATTACACCTACCATCTCTCTATCATCACTATGCATAGATTATACAACATTTCACATATGACCCATAGTATCATTCATTGCAAACCATAATGAATCATGCCTAAACCAACCTAACTCCATCATGCCTAAACCGACCTGACTCGATCCATGCCTAAACCAACTTGACTCTGTCATGCCTAAACTGACCTGACTCGATCCATGCCTAAACCAACCCGACTCCATCTTTCCTAAACCAATCTAACTCGATCCATGCCTAAACTGACCGACTCGATCCATGCCTAAAACTAACTTGACTCAATCCATGCCTAAAATTAACCTGACTCGATCCATGCCTAAATTGACCTGACTCGATCCATGCCTAAACCGACTTGACTCCGTCATGCCTAACTCACCTAATCCATTCATATCATAATGAAAGTAAAATAAAATACACATCACAACACATAATCATCTGAACCTCATACATCTCATCATATAAATACCTGTGTATCATAATAATGTACACTCATCTCAAAAAAAAAAAACATGTGTCTCTCATACATCACCGGCTCATAGGCCGTTAATAAATATAAAATATCTTGGCTCACAGGCTAGTATCATGTACAAAAAAATCATAATAAATACAAAATATCTTTAGCACGTAGGCCGGTCTCATATATAATCCATACAAAAATGACTCGACACGTAGGCTCATCCATAGAAAGTCAATAATCTCCCCATCTGATGTTGGGAATGATCCCTGTGACTTTGTCTCTCCCGACCCCTCTGCCACACTTGTCTGGTGCCCGGAACCTACCTCACCGGGGCTGGCCCTCGCACACTAGTGGCCTCACCATGACCTTGTCTTTGGGCTTGCCAGCCCCCTGTACTCTCCACACTATAAGTGTAGGATCTAGTCCTCTCCTTTGGAGGCTGCTTTGTGCTTTGTACTCGGCATAGGAGGGAACGTCTAGCCTGGCGGCTAACAAATGATCCTGATAATATCATGCCTCTGCTAGGGCATCCTTGAATCTGAGCATGGTCACTGTCTGTGGGGGTGCCATGGGTCTCCTTGCATGTGTGGATGCTTGTACGATAGACCTGTCCCTGAATATGCCCTATTCACGTGTCGAGTACCATGGTATGACTTGGCCACAGGAGTTTGTGCTTGCGTTTGATATATGGGGCTTGCGAGTAGTAATATGCACTTGCGCCTCGATGACTAGCTCGAGACCCGTAACCTCTCCCTATGTTATGGCCAACTAGCCTTGTAAGTCCTGTACCTATGCTGTAGGGCAGCTATCTACTCTCCCCCTCTGCCTACCTCCTCTCCATCTCCATCTCCCCTACCTCCACCTGTGTAGGTACTCTGTCCCTACCCTACAGAGCCTACAGCGTCACTATCTGGGCCTGTAATGTGGTAACTTGTGCCTCTATACCTATCAGTTGCCCCTGCATAATCCTGAGCTATGTCACCAAGGTAGCCACCTACCCCTGTAGGGCATCCCTCTGCACTGTGATGGTGGCTAAGTCTAGGTTTGGTGGTATGGCTCTCAACTGTGTTGCCCACCACTGCCTGTATCCATCTACCACTCCGACATCATCAATCTGTGAATCCACTGGCTGCTCCTCCTATCCAATCGGCACGGTGGGTCATGGTGGAGACATAGGTCTCTCCACGTCATCTCTCTGTACTGCGGGACAGAGGCGGTACATCCTAGACTAACCTGAACTGGCACCTAACCCACTCTACGGGTATCCGCTCATGCTCTCCCACTCTCCTCCCCTCTATCCACAGATATAGTTGTAGCCCATCTAGCTCTGTGGCCATCTATCTATATGTGGGGAAGCCCACATACGGCCTCCAAATGATGTCCACCCTGGACAACCCCTCCAACAACCTCCTGTAGTAAGCTACATCATGAGTAGCTCTAGCACCTCGGGCCTCTCCAATGGCTGGTACCCACCACCTATACCCAACTCTCAAAACTCTCCATGGGAATGCATCTGCTCAGGGCATCCCCATTGGTCAAACACAAGCAATGTGCTCATAAGCCCAACAATGCAGTAGTACAACGTAGCGAGATCTTGAACCTTCGCAGATTGCCTATAGGTCCATAGCTCTCTATTTGCATGCATCGGGAATGCGGTGCCCATGCAAACCATGTCTGTTGTATCACCATGTCATGAAGGACTCCCATCAGTGACCTCGAGAATCTCCCACCCTCTACATCCGGTAGTGTGAAGCAACACACTGCCTCCATCAAAAGTACCACTAACCTCATCTCCTCTAGATGAGCTCTATACATTGCTCCATAGGTCATGCTAGTTCATGAAGCGTCGAGTTTGCTACACCCTCACAAAAACGGGTGCAAGTAGCTCCTTAGACCCTAATTCTTTCCCACCCTGCCCTTACTCTATTCCCTTTTTTGACCCAACTTAACCTTAGGTTGACTGACCCCAGTTATCCCTTGACCGACCACAGTCTCCCCTTGATCGACATCAGTCACTATTCTTGTGACCGATACCTGTCACTACCCACCGATGTCGGCCACACGCCGGCCGATGTCGGTCACTTTGTCGTGCCACACCGCCATGACTTTTGAACCCTACTTTTCCCTTCCTACTCCTTCTACCCACTTAAACCCCTCCTTACACCCCTAATTATTCATATCATACCCTTTTACTCTACACCCTACCCTTCCCCATTCCCATTTCCCCCCTTTTCCCCTTTTTTCAAAATTTTCTCCCAACCCCCATTTTAAACATTTTTATATATTTTAACCAATTTCACTCAACAATCAATAACCAAGGTTCGACACTTACCACATCCCACTGCTGCCATCGTGGTGGAACCTCCGGCCTCCATGCCGCTCCTCCTAATCCCTCTCCAGCCTCTGCCATCCTCGAATGACCTCTCACTCTCCCAACCAATCACCTCGCTCGATCCAATATCATGGCCCCACCTCTCACCCAATCAATCTCACCTATGTGGCTCACCAACCAAGCTCTCTAACGTTCTCTTTTATCCTCTTCCTCTTTTCTCTCTTCTTGTCCTTTTCTCCTTTTCACAATAAACAAATGAATTTTACAAATGCAGGTTTTTCACTTTTTATAACCTACCCGACTCAACCAATGTCAGCTAACCTCGACCGATTCCGGTCTGATGCCCCTAACCAACCACCATTGGTTCCTCTCCATCATCATCGGTTCCTCTCCATCATCATCGGTTCATCCGACCTTTGCCGGTTACCTACTGCATACTCATTGCCTTCACATTGACCTCATTTTCCTTACCTCCTCTTTCTTTATCCTCCCTACACCTACCCATAGAACTTTAACTTCCCCTTTGGCCTTCCACCTTCTTTAACCTCATCTCATCTGTTGTTGAAGCCTCATTATTTTACCCCTACCTCGGGCTTACCGTGTCTTTGTGACCTAGCTACTTGGACCCGAAAACTGTTTGTGACCTTTGAACCAATGTGCTCGTTATACCTTGCGACACCGTTACCCATGTTGTTTGACCTCGCGCCTTTACCTTGCCTATTTCCATGAAGTCTATCCTAACCCTACGTTTGGTGTACCGGAACATACCTAAATGTTCCTACACCTAACCTACGTTGTGTTTCCTAACCTTATCCTATACCTTGGATGCCAGATTCACTTCACCCTTGTTTGGATAAACCTATCGACTTTAGACGATGTAGAGTTTACCTATTCTTCAACTGCAGTAGCGTGTTGTAGTTTATACATGTGAGTGTGTGTTTGACTATTGTTACTGTGACCACGACCCATTACCTAGATTTCCCAGTATACCTTTCACCCTTTCCACTTTGCACTCACTTTCCTTTTCCTCACATTTACCTTTTATCAAAACACTCACCTTGACTCTTTGCCTCGTCGAGTTCTGGTTTGAGGGGATCACCTTCACCTTTAGATGGGGCAACCACATCTTATGTTTGTTAGCATTGCTTACCAATACAAGATATGCAACAAAAAGGGGAAAAATGTAGAGACTAAAATTAGGTCACACTCCCCCTTCGTCCCTCGACATATAAGCCCCCCTTTATTACATTTACCTAGCCATGACCCCCTTCACCCCACTAATATTAATTTAATTAAATTAATACTTTATCCTCACTATATTTATTATTTAAATATCTTATTTAAATAATATCTACACATACAACTCACTTAGACACCTCACCAAGCTAACTCAACCTAAGACCTATTCTTAGCAAGTTACCATAACTAACTAAGACTTACCCAAACCCTAAAAATCAATGCCTACATTCCCTCTAACCATATTCCCACATGCTCACAATAGACAGGATCCGATTCTAATCGAGGGATAATAACATGAGATCCGAGGAAATCAAGAGGATCTCCCTAAGTTTAGTAAACTTAGGAAATCCCACCTTGACCGATGTCGGTTACCCCTAACCATTGGTTAAGTTGGACCGCCGTCGGTTACCCCTTTTAACCCAAAACAACCTTATTCTCAAGGTTGGAACTTGGAACTTGGAAGTTGGAAGAAAGAAATTTGATGAGCAAGAACAAATCTCAAAGAGATAACGCATCTTCAGAGAGCCAATTCCAGCAAGAATTCACATCCAAGGAAGGAGATTGAGGATCTTCTCTTACACAGCCATCCCAGCCATGTTCTGATCTATCTAAGAAAAGAGGAGTGTGCATGCAGCCCATGTAGAAGATTTTCTTTCAGTTGTGATCACTTGCAGCCTTCAAACCCATCATCAGCACCTCCATCCTTCACACATAGACCTTCAGGAATGAAATCCAAGTAAGTATAACATCATACTTTCTTGGTTATTTCATTTCATCATTATTTTATCATCCATTGTTTATCTTGCTCCCTATTGACCTTATCCAACATTTTCACCTCCATAGACCCATCAAAACCTCACAAAAGCCTACTCCAGTCACCCATTACCTCGTCCCGACCAACCAAAATCCTTTTTGTAATCACAAAGGAGACCAAAACCCTGTTCTGTGACATTTCCAGATCTCACATGCAAGCACTAGTTATACCTAACGCGGTGGTCACCCCGACCGACACCGGTATCTGTGTTTACCTACACAGTCTTAAATATAGACCTACCCACCTAATTTTACCTCACCCTTACTCACCTGTGACCTACCAAAGACCTTTATAAGACCTGCAGAACCCAGAACCAACCATTTGACCTGTGGATTCTATTCTAGCTTAGCCTGTTAGATTAGATCTATTTTCTTATTGTGTTTTCAAGTGAGATACCTAAATCATTTTAAAATAACAATAGGATTTACTTTTTTTATAGCATTAATTTTTTTAAAAGCAGGATGGGTGACAACCATCTAGGAAGTATCATACTTCAGGATCTAGCTCACGTTGGCGGTTTCTTTGCCCATATTTTTTTAATTCCTTACGGTGGTTTTGTTTTCATTCTTGGTAGTTCCTCCTAGCCAAAAGGAAGCTCTCATGGTCAACTATGGATTCAGAAGTCATACGCGTGCAACAACCCATCAACCAACATTTTTAAGGTATTCCTCCTATGCCCATTACCCTATCTATTTCGTCAACAATTCAAAGAAACAATCTAATAAAAGGTGAAACAATATCATTGTAAATTGTGAGATTAGGGGGCTTCCATCATTAAAGGTCACAAAAGCTTCATTTCTAGGAGCATCCATTAAGGATATGGGGGTTTGATTTACAAAATTTTGAATGGAAATAAGAGAAATTGGCCTATTATAAGGAGAAGTATTCCTAAATCTTTCTCTTCTAGATGAATTAAGAGGAAATTACAAGAATTCAGATGGAATACCTCTAACTAAAGACCTTGTTGTCACCTTAGGCATGAAACATGTAATACTGGTCTAAAATCAGCTTTATAGAGTCACCAAATGTGTTTTGATTTGAATCTTCAATTTATGACTACAACTAATTCCTCCTACCAACAACTAATCTTTTTGCAAAAGTGTTGATCTGTCAAAATCCTCATCCAAAAAATTCAATGAAGCAAGTAGATGGAATTGATTGAATGGTTCTTGACTAATTGCTACTCGTAGATCTTCATTTATATCCTCTTAAGTGTTGATCACTCTTGAAAAAATAGATCAAAGTTCTTTGATCTGGAGCAGCTAAAATTTTAGGTACAACCATAAAAATAAACCATCTTTGTCTACTTGCTGCAAATAATCACTTGATCTAATCCATGGTCTCATTAGGGGTGCCAAAACTATTATCTAGCAGAAGTGCACCATTTTTGGGATTGGTAGAAATTTTAGTCTCTCTCTCTCCTCACTTCTACGGATAGACAATGGAAACACCTCACGGGCTATGGGTATCCCTAAAGTGAGGTGAATCTCAGATTTGAAGGGATGGTTCCCTTTCAGTGTATCTCTAACTAAAATTGATGGGGGTAAGGGTTAGAAAGAAATATTTTTAAAAGGGGTGATACACCATGAGTTGTTGGAGATTGCTGATATGAAGATGTGCACAAATTGATAATGAAATAAAAACTTACACGAACTAGAGGATTTTGAGTGAAATTTCAAGGAAAATTAATTGAAAATTGTTAAGGGATGACTCACAATATACAGATTACAATATGCATGCACACTAAAATTAACACACAACACCTATTATTGCAATAAGGGCAGGTAAAATAAATAGATAACTTAATAAATTTAGGGAAAAATCACAAGAATAAACTACCTGAAAGCACAAGATTGCAAAGAATTTATGGAAAGGAAAAATCACTTTATTAATAGTGGGCACTTGCTGGAATTTTTTTGCAACAATTAGTTACATCAACCGAACTCTCCTAATGCTTCAAAAGCACTAGTATATATAAGAAAATGAAGTGGAGCTGAACTGCTCAACATCTTCAGTTACAACATTAGTCAAGACCCACTTGGAGATAATTCCAATGCAAGCTGACATGCAAAAGAGAAGATAACTTTAAGCAATAGTTTAAGTTGATCATCCTTGCATAATTTTGATTAAAAATAATCGAATCTAAACTTATCCTTGCAAAAGAATAGAATAATATTTTTCCCATGCATTTTGTCATTTTCCATCTAAAATTATTTATTTTTGCCTTGACAATTGAATTTGGCATGACTTTGAGTTAGTTGAGCTTCAAAAACATGAGTTGAGCTCATTTTATTCTCTTTTTCTCTATAAACACAATCAATTTCTGATTTTATTTATGCCAACATGAATAACAGGATGATATCTTTCCAACAAGACCAATTTTATTGAATTTGGAGTTGTAGAAGAAAAGATATGGCCTCCGAAGTTTTGTAGGTAGGGATGAAGAGGAGAGTGACACATGGTGATATCTAATTTGTTTGTGGGATTTCCTTTTTCTATGTGTGCATTAAATTATTTTTCCACGTGTTATTTGGCTTTGCATGTAGGTATGTGCTTTTATGAAATGTGAACCAATAAGATAATGTCATGTATGATTTAGATTTCATAGTGTTGGGCTCTATGAAACCTCCATTATCCATCGCGAAGTATGAACCAATAAGAACACTCCACAAAATTTCATAGTGTCAGTCCTTTCTTTTTGTCTTATAACCTTTACAAAACATAGGGAAATATGAAAACTCCATGCTATTGGTAATTTCATTATTTAGCTATAAGAATATTGTTAGAGTGTGAAGCGTGAACCAATAAGAACATTCCATGCTACCTTGTAGTGTCATTCTTCCTTGTTAGCCCCGCATGTCTGATGAGAAACATGAACCAATAGGGAATATCCATGCTCCTCACAAATGTCAGATCACGTTAGACCTTGATTGAAAACTGTGAAAAGTGATCTAGTGAGAAATCTCCATGTATCTTCACATTTTGCAGCACTAGACCGACTTTCGTGTCAGTTTTTATTGGTTTGAAATTTGAGTCCTTTGCATCACAAATTTTAACTTTTTCTCTTTATTTGAATTTTCAACCTTGTTTAGTTGTTTCCTAGACCCGACGCCTTTATGAAGCTTGGTTTATTCCATAGACTTGAAGTCCACAAAAGTGTATTTATAATTAAGATTCCTAGAATCGTGCCACATAGTCCTTTACATTGTAAGCATTTGAAGCGCTAATGGTGTAGACATTTGACAACCATTTGAACATCACAAGATATTTTTAAATGGATGAGTCTGAGTTATCCAAAATAAACCTTGTGTGATCTATGCTTTGTCAAGAGATGTTTCAACTGAAGATTTTTTCCAACAAGACCTCAATAATTATAGTCCTTAGCTCATGCAACCCATCCATATAAGTCATTCCCAGGAACTCATTCTTTCTCATAATATTCCTTTCGACTTCAACATTTTTATAAAGGACATGTGTTGAGATGAATCTAGAAAATATTTCCTTTCAGATGGGTTCATGATTTATAATGAATGGTATTGATTGTTAAGAACATAAAAGATTTGAATTTCTATTGTTCTTCCATTCACGACCTACATATCTTTCCCAACACTCTCCAATTTGAGAAACAAAAGTTTCAAGTTGACTTCTTGCACATGGGAGAGAAATATCAACAATGGGTATGCACCAATCAGCCACAATGAAATGGATGGTCATTGATTATATGCTTCTCACACAACTGATAGTGATCCAAATTCAACTCCTCTATCTTCAAAATCCTTCTCAAGCACACCTTCTTCTTCCTTGCTCAAAATTATCTCTCCTCAAGCCAATTTCATCTTTTCCCTAGCTTGCCATTTTATCCTCATTATTTAACAAAACATCACACACTCATCACCCTCTCATGATGGTCATTCAATCTTCTTTTAAGCTCCAAAATACCCCTTGGGTTGCGCTTTTTACCACCCCCAACAACTAGCACAAATGACCCATCTAATAAGCTTTTATACTGTTTCTTTTTACTATTTAACCTAGGTCATCCTTCATAGTGTAAAAATTATTTCCACATCATAAAAATATCAAAAATGGGTCCATATAGGTCACCACTATCACCAAGACCCTCCAAGACCACCTTTTGGGACACAACAAGCCTTGAAACCCCAAAATAAGCATCCATGACCAAAATGAATGAACAAGAGAAAAAAGTTCATGAAAAAATAAAAACCCTTAGACATGTTTTCTAAGCACTAAAAAACTCTAGAAAGCATGAAACAAGTCATAACAATCAACAAACCTTGTGAAGCCTCTAAGAACCATGCCCAACCAAGCACCCTGAAAAATTGACCTCCAAAGAACAAGTCACATCTTGATCATAACATAAAAAAATAAAATGTCATATAGTATTGGAAATATATTAGAACCAAGATGATTAATTTCTTTGAACCAAGTCTCAACTCCACTTGTACCTCCGAGAAACCCCTTTTACCACAGATTGCCCAAAATTACACAAAAGCGTCTAAAAACAATCTTCATAAATAGGGAACACTTTGCATTTTAACACCTCAACCATGATTTAAAATCATCATACAAATGTAGTACAACTACCATGATTCCATAAATGGTAAGTTAGTGAATATGTCCAATGGGAAAATTTTCCACAAAATAAAATTTTATAGAAACAACCATTTTCATGTTCAGCCCACATACTGTCAAAAAATATAAATCAATCTTAGAGATAGTTGGAGGATTACTATACAACATCCAATCATCACATTTTCCAAAAAAAGTAATTGTAGATCATTACAAGAATTCTTCTTCAAGTCACTTTCAACCTAGGGTTTTGGGAGGGTTTCTAACCTTTTTGGCTTCTTAACAATATTTCATAAAAACGTGATAATCAAACCACCTATTTATTTTTGTAAAATCTTCATATATGACCTAAAAATCTATTCTAAAGATCTTATCTCCCCATGCAAGCACACAGTCCACAATGACCATCAAAAGGTCAACTTTTTCTTTAAATCTTCACCTTTACAAACCTGATTTTGGTAAAATACATCATATCCTAAGAAAATATCATCATGGTGACTTAAAACTTGGTATGAACCATCATGAAAACATCCTATAATTGAACTAAGTCTCATCTATTCTCAAATGCTTCTAAAACTCTCTATTCACACTGACATTGAACGACATTAATGGAAGGTGTAGCATCATCGATCATTTCAAGATACATGAAAGGAAGAGAAGAGGGAGCCTCGCCCTTGCATTGATAAGTAAGAGGCCCCAATGAAATTGTGTTTATGAATTTTTTTAGGAGGAATGGATTCGGATCCATCGACTCTGTTGGTGAAGGTAGTGAAGAAAGGAAGAGGGGGTGAAGAAGGCGGAGAAGGCCGATGTCCTCAATGAGTTCAATGCAAGGCTTCTTGGTAGGTGGTTCAGTAAAGATGATACCATTATGGTCGTTATGTTTGTGAGCAGTACATGGAATAATAGTGTGACGGCCTTTCTTGTAAAAGCCAAAACCAAAGCCCTTCCACGCACATCTGTGCAGGAAGGTGTGGGAAAAACAGTGATTAGTGAGTGACTGGAGGTTGGTAGAAAATGGGTGGTTTTGTGATGGTGGTTCATGTGTATAAGTGGTAGTATCAAGTCCCCCATAGGTGAGGTTAGTATGAAGGTGAGGAGGACCATAAAGGAGATGCTCTCGTATGTGGTGATCATATAAAGGGTGCTGGTGAAGTCTTCCATACTCTTGTGGCATAAGGAATGTGTTAAAACTATATAGGCGGTACTCCCCCAGAGTGAGGCATTGTATAACACCTTCCAAGGGATCAGTGGTTGATATATGGGTAGATGAGATCAATGATGTGTTGGAGGTTGCATCAGAGGCGGAGCGGTGATTGAGAGGTTGGTTGGTCGGGTTGTGGAGGTCGTAGCAATGATAGGGATTGGAGGATATAGGCATGGTTGAGGTGGCGGTGACACTCGTGGGATGAGGTGTAGGTGAAGAGGAAGTAGTCTGGATGAAGACACTTTAATGGGTATGAGCACATCATTGGGTCGATAAAGCATGTTGCAGGTTTTGAAAGGTGATGGGTCAGCTGAAATGGTATAGGTGTGTCCTTCATGCTCAAACTTTACACAATGGTGTAAAGTGGAAGGAACGCAACCTATGACATGAATCCAGGGTCTACTAAGCAATAGGTTATATTGAAATTCCCCCTCCAAGACATAAAATAACTCTGGAACAATACGGGGCCCATGCGAACATGGAGGATGACGGTGCCAAGTGTAGAGGTGATAACGTCATTAAATGAATGCAACATGACGAGATGTTTATGCATGTAATTGTTAGGTATGCACATTTGGTCAAACACATGGGAGGAGATGATATTAATGCTAGTGCCCCCATCGATCATAACACGTCATACATGGATATCATTGATGTGGACAGAGATGAAGAGAGTTGGATCTGGGTCATCGGTTTGGTGTGGTGCGATCTCTTCATTTGAGAAGCTAAGGGCAACTACTTGGTGAGTAGGTGGAGGTGTAGGAGAAGATGGTAATTTGGTAAGAGAGGCTACATGATGAGGTGTGATGATGGAGGCTATAGGTGTAGGATCATTGGGTAAAACCTTAATAGATTGAAGAACCTCCATGAGAGCTTGGTGATGGGATTCAGAGGTTTAGATGAGGTCATAGAGGGACATCTTGAGAGAGGATTGGTGTAATTTTTTGAGCATTGCGTGATGTGTAACCTCATCGAAATAGGATATGTTAGGCCGTGGATAGTGACTTTAGGTGTGGGTACAGATGGTATGTTAGGTATCACGTTGGTGGTGGGTCACTCGCTTTCTCCTTGCCCTTGTCTTTATGAGCATGGGTGGTAATGTTGATCATGTTAATCTGAGGGGAGGGGGTAAATGGAGAAGGTATAGGATGAGTGGTATAACGACATGATGGCGAGAAACCTACCGAGGAGAAAAGCCTTGTGAAGTGAGTTGGGTGCAACAACATTTGGGTGGTGATTTGGCCAACTCTCTTATATGAACAATGTTAATTTTGAATCTCGGGGATGGATCAAAGAGTTGTGGGGTGGATGTTTTGGTCATTAGGTTGGTGATGAAGGAAAACTATGGAGGCGGTGCTTTGGAAAAATGGGGTCCTCATCGAGAAGGTCATCCTCATCAAAGTTTTCTTCAGGAGGGCATAACTGGATAAGAATGGTTTTCAAAGACTTATAGTTCTCTACATCATGTCTTGGCACATAATGGTAAATGCAAATTTTGGTTTTGTCAAACCCTTTTGGTTTGGGCTTGAGTGGGTTGTAAGGTCTAAGAGGTGGTAATGTGATGACAGAAGTTTCAAGGAGGTTGGTTAAAATTTTGGCATAGGATCCCGCTAGTGGATCACAATGGGAAGTGAATGTGGGTTTGGGTGTAGGTGCGGGCTGTATAGGAAGGGTCTTTGCAAGAGGGGGAGTGGGTCGAGCTATGGTTTTAGGTGCTAGTGTGGTCTTGGGTGTTGGTCATGTCTGCTTTGGTAGGGGCATGACAGATGAACTGGAAATAGAATGTGTGGTTGGTTTGACTACCTTATTAGAGGGTAGCATATTTTTTCCTTTAGGTTGCACCTTCGATAACAAAACACCAGATTTGATGATAAAATTTAGCAACAACAATTTGAGATTAGCACATGAAAATAGGGAAAAATCCAGAGACAAATAAAATAGTGAAAATAATTGATAGATTAAAACTTGAGCAATTACATGATGAGAGAGCTTATAATATATAGGATAATGAACTCCTTAAAACACGGATTCAACTCCAATCTTTAATCCCATAATATCATCACATATCTATCCTATAATCACTCCCAAACCCAAAATATCTCACACAACTCCCAAATAGCTACGTGAGTTGTTTATTCAACAAACCCAAAACTAATACACATTATCCTATATTATTAATAATGAATTGATTAATAACTCATATTAATAATATTACAAACTTTTATTTTTCTCACACAAATATGATATTAATATATCAATATTAATATCATACTAACACACTAACTTACTAATGTAATATATGAATATTACATTTAACTATTACAAATAATAATGTGAGCACTAATTTCCGACACTTTCTTGGGTAAAGGTGATACGGGAGCACAAGATCTAGAGGAAAAGGACGATATAAGAGGGCAAGTTACCCACATGGATAACCGAGGTGCTATGAAGGTAGATGGTACGGGTCATGCGGGAGGTGTGAGGGAAAGAGAATGAAGTGTTACAAGTGGTGAATATGTCATTGATGGTATAGGAGTTATGGGAGGTAAAAATGTTGTAGGTGTAGGAAAAAAATTGTGTTGGGTGTTTGGGTCTATTAGAGGTTCGCGAGGGAGGAATGGACTGCTGCGTCTTTAGTTTACCGGTGGGTGGAGGTTTCTTAACCATGCTAGAAGGGTGAGGTCCTAAGACAGATGGAAGGGGTGAAGGTGATGAAGGTGTGATCGACAAGGTTGGGGTATGAGATCTAGGGGATGGGTTCTTCTGTTTGGGGCCGATTAAGTTTGGTGTTAGTTTTGGAGGATGTAGCTAAATCCAATTTAATGTGTGGATGAGTAAGGTTGGCCATTGGGATGACCCCTAAGGTAGTAATAGGTTTAGGCAAGGAAGATGATGTAGGCATAGGTTTGGATGTAGAAACATGTTGAGTTATGGGTAAAGGTGTGAGTTGAGCCATGAGTGGTATCATGGGGGAACTTGTGATAGTTGTGGTTGTGTTTGGTTTGATTGGCCAAAATATTTTTGGATAGATTGTGGAAGCATCAGTGGGTGACATCTACATTTGTGT
This sequence comes from Taxus wallichiana var. yunnanensis, assembly GCA_018340775.1. Lineage (NCBI taxonomy): Eukaryota > Viridiplantae > Streptophyta > Pinopsida > Cupressales > Taxaceae > Taxus > Taxus wallichiana. The sequence goes on from CM031240.1 coordinate 962,325,370, forward strand.
TGAGATAGGAAGTAGAAGACACCCCCAAAGTAAGGCTCTATCCACGTAATCCAGGTGGTCTACTAAGTGTGAGAATGACATTGCAGTGGGTGCTATTGATGTAGATCCAATGGTCATTCTCATAAAATGTGTCTTAGAAATGGTGAATTCACTAGCCTCAACCTTTGTGGGTAAGAGAGCTGAAAGTAAGTCCGCAGGATCTTCGGTAGCTGATGGAGAATGGTCACATAGAGGAAACAACATTTCTACTGGATCTTTGATAAGCAGAGGAGATGACAGGTGCTCCTTTGTGGGTGAAGGAGGTAAAAAAGCATCTCCCATTGGTCGGAGAGGTATTACTTGTGACAGCTCTGGGATGGAGAAGCCAAAGGTGAAGCGGTCTCGATGTTAATAGAAGGCTCCTTCACAGGTGAGGGGGAGACAAAGGTGTTCCTCTGTGGGTGGAGGAATAGGTGAAGTGGGTTCACGTGTAGGTGGAGGACTTTGGGCTAGGATTTCCTCTATGGAAGGAATATGAGGTAATTGGGAAGCAACTGGTGCATCACTGAAAATAGCATGGACCTCGCGGGTATGGCTATCATTATTTGAGGTCTCTCAATTTGATCAGAAGAAGGGGTGTGATTAGGAAATGGTTTCTTGAATATGTGTAGGTTTTGATTGGTAGGTGCATTAGGATTATCCAAGACTAACTCGCCATTTTCGAGCATTTCTTGGACAATGTTCTTAAAAGTGATGCAATTTCCATCACTATGACCTTTTACCCGATGATAGTTGCAGAAGTCATGCTCTTTGTACCATACGGGTGTGGGGTAAACAGGATCAAAACCAATGTGTGGTTTTATGGGAGGAAGGGTGATGGAACCGACTTTAATGAGATTTTCCAAGATAGAAGAATAAGGCTCCCCAATTGGGGTGTATTTCCATTGTTCTCATCTGAATTGAAAGGTCCTGGACCAGGAAAGATTGGATGAGGGCTTAGGCTGATTTGATGGATGAGCTGGGCCTACCTTGAGTACCACTGCGTTAGCGGTTCCCTTGGCTTTTGAATAATTATTTTACAGTTTCAAAGAAGAAGAGATATCATTTGACTTAAATGCTGAATTCTTATTGCATAGTTGAATTTTATTTTCTTCAATGGCCCGAATGTCTAGCTTTCATGCCATGGTGAATGCCTCATCGAAGGTTCAGAAAGTCTACACTTGTAGGGTCGGTGAGATATGTCTAGCACAAGCCCGAATGAAGAGCTCTATGAGCTTGGTTTTTGGTAATTGGAATGTGAGTTGATTGATTAGGCTATGCCAACAAGCGACAAAATCTATGATAGAATCATCGTCATATTGACACGTAGAGTAGAGGTCACTCACGGTAACCTTCTTAACAATGTTGATGGAAAAGTGATCAAAGAAGGCTTGAGCTACCTGATTAAATGAGAAGATAGAATGTCTAGGTAACCCACTGTACCAATATAATGCAGGTCGATTAGAGACATGGGAAAGGTCCTCAAAATTAAAGCATCATCATGGGTGATCAGATAACAACCGTGTTTGAAAGACCGCAAGTTTTGTTGTGGGTCCTCTTTTCTATTGAAGCAATTAAATTTAGGCATTTCCCAATGTACAGGATATGGACGAATAGGAATGGATGGGTGGATGGGCTCATTACAAATCTCATCGTAGGTGAGGGAGTTGTGTGTGCCAGAAACCGATGCCTCTAGTGTTTGCATCTTGTCCATCATTAACTTGATTAGGTCATCGGTAGTTTGGGATGGATGGGTACCTCCTATAGCGTAAGGAGGTTGGTGTTGGACATATGATGGAGGTGGCATTCTAGTATATGGTGATGTCGTATAGGTAGATTGAGAAGGAGGGAGTGAGATAGGGGTACGTACCCAACATGACTGATAGATGAAACAGGAGGTTGTTGATAGTACATATATGGAGGTGGAAGGGTCGAGGTGACTCTAGTAGCAATGGGGGCTAAGGACTGTGGAATAGAAAGGACAATGTTTTGAAAAGGGGTAGTGGTCATCGACACTGGGGGTGGTTGTGTAGCTATGGGTATATGTGAGATAATAGGTGTGGATGAGGTTATGTTCTGGGTGGTGGACGAAGGTATAGTGGATGTTGCAGGTGTAATGGATGTAGCAGATGTGGTGATCATAGTAGGTATAGGGCCTATGTAAGAAACAACTGGAGGAAAGGCAGATGCGGGTAGTGTAGAGCTAGCAGAGAGGGTGGTGCGAAGTAGGAACAAGTGTTGGGGGATAGATACGGACATACCATATATCAACTGAACCGAGGCATCTCGATTAGATGAGTGAGAAAGATAGAATTATAAGGTGGCGGGGTTCTAGTTAAGGAGTTGTGTGAACTCCTCATCCCTTATGGCTATAGTGGTAGGTTGGGTAGGATCCATGGGTGATAAAATAGAAGGTGGTGAAGGACTAGGTGGGAGTGGTTAACAACTAGCACAAAATATGAGGGTGTTTTCCTAGCTACACATCAGCACCATGTGAACAAGTACTGACATGGTAGGACTACTTTTTGTAAATGACACAGAAATAGATAAAAAATAGGAAAAATAGGTGGTGGTAGGTGGATTAGGTATGAAATGTCAGCTGGAAATCTAAATAGGATAACCGATGCCGGTTAGGGTAAACCAGTGCGGTCACAGTAACAACACTCGGTCACTATGAAAAATGGATAGTTTGTCAAAACAAGGTAGAAGGCTAATAATCTACCAAGTAGATAAGATGTTGATGGATTTATCAGGACATAGAAGATGATCGAGCTTCAGAGAGACTCGAAAAGTAAAGAAAGTGAATCAGGTGTCCTTTTGGGCAGGTTAACCAAAAGAACATTAAACCGATGCCGGTCGGGTAAAACCGATGACGTTCTAGGGTAATTGATGATGGTTTCTTGACCGACACTTAGTTCTTGTAAAATTGAAACAGAGATGAAGAACAAGTGGTTGTGAGTTAAAATCAAATGTTGAATCAAATCCAAATTTGGAGAATGATGAAAATGGGGTCCATACACACTTAGATGAAGTTGGAATATACCAACTATGATGAGGAGCGTGTAAGGAGAAATGAAAAAAGTAAGAACATGTCCTCTCACCTCAAAATGTAAGCCAAGAAGAAACACTAAGAAAAATATGATCCTAAGAGTGCTTTTTCTATTATGTTTGTTCAACTTATGCTATTAAGGACTGACTCATGAACTGTAGAATAGAGTTTTTGGTGAGGAAGGCTTCCTACAAAGAAGGATATCTACAAGGAGAGGTTTCAGGTATGTTATGGTGAGGGTGGGCTATCTTTTGAGATAATGACTCGACAGAAGTAACAAGTTGGGTGCCCACTATGCCATGATCGTGTGATCACCTACAACTTCTTTCGGGTGAGATGTTGTTTAAGAATGTGTGTATTTTTCAATTTTGTGATGTTTGGTAAGACTCGGAGAGAGAGAGAAAGAGAAAGAAAGTGATTTTCTATGATTCGTTTGTCAACCATCAGCTGGGCATGACTTCAACATATAGGTTTCCCTCATTTAATGTGAGCTAATGCAATAAAGCTAGAATGAAATGCAGTTAATTTTAAGGCCAAATAAAAATGTTGAATTCGATGACACAAAGAGGTTAACAGGAGAAGGGATGCTCTTTCACTAATGTGATACTAATGAAAGGAAATAAATGTTCATTTTATAGAACCAAAACACGATTAATTTTAGACAAATAGAAATTAGAGAAGATTCCAAAGGAGAAATTTTAGTGCGATAACCTTTTAGAAAGGAAAAAAACATGTAACTTTTCACCTAGGATTGACAAAATTCAAGGAACTCCGAATGGGTCTCACCAGTGCATGCCAAAATGTTTCACCTAATTCTTAGAGTGTTTATTTGAAAATTGACAAAACAAATAAGGGTGAATGGGCTAGGAGGAATACACCGTTAAAGCCGGTTTAAGGTTGTTACATGTGTATGACTTCTTGATCCACACTGATCATGAGAGCTTCCTTTTGGCTAGGAGGAACCACCTGAAATAGAAAACAAGACCACAAAATACAAGTTAAACAGTATATGCAGTGGATTGCCTAGCATATGCTAGATCCGAGAGGTATGATACTCCTTAGAAGGCTTTCAATCCACTATTTAAAACAATTCAATGTTAACAATAAATAAAACCATATTGTAATTAAAATGATTTAGGTATCTCATTCATCTACAGTAAGATGATTTGTTCACAACATGTTAGGCTATGATTAAATCTAAAGGTCAAGGTCTCTGTCAAGGTACTGGTACTAGCCAAGGTTTGGTTCTAGGCTGTTTTGGGTATTTGGTGGATATTTTAGGCTCTATTCTTGGTCTGAGAGTAAAACACAAAGATCGACATCAGTTTGAGTGATCTAGTGCGGTTGTGGGTAACCGGTGTCGGTATGGTTAGGGTAGAGGAAAATTAATGAAATCTTGGTGTGGTGATAGATCTGAGGCTAAATGGAAATGGAGAGGGCAATGGCAAGGTCTGTGTAGGTCTTAGGTGTGCTCAGGGGTAGTTATCAGTAGGATATGGGAAATTTAATGGTGTGGGTGAAGGAATGATCAAGTTTGTATGAAGGAAAATGATGGGTGCATGGGAATACAAGTAGAACTGATAACAGAAGTAAAAGAGTCTATTAAAATGAAAATGGATGAATGTTGGTTAATAAAACACTTACTATTGTACAAGCTTGATGGCTGGATGGAAATGGAAGTTGATTAGATGGATGGATTTTGATGTGGTGATGGTGCTTCCTCGGATGCTCCCATGAATGCAAATGACTCTGTGATTTCTTCTGATGCTAGATGTGGATGCTCTGATGCATGTACGAATGTTGGTTTTCTACTTGCATGTAGCCCTGGTTTCATCCCTTGCTCTTAGAAAATGTACCAAACTTGAAATAAGGTTATTTTGGGGTATAAATGGTAATCGACGATGGTTTCAGTCTGACCGGTGGTGGTTTAGGGTAACCGGTGTCGGTTAGGGCAGGATTTCCTAGGTTTACTAAAATGGGCTAGATCCCCTTGATTTTCTTGGATCTCATTCATCTTTCTCTATGGATTAGAATAAAAGCTTCCCTTCTAATGGGTGGGAATGTGGTTAGAGGGAATGCAGGATTTGATTTTTAGGGTTTAGGTAGGTCTTAGTTAGTTATGGCAACATACTAAGAATAGGTCTTAGGGTGAGGTGGCTAGATGAGGTGGTGGTGTGGGCATTATCCCAATTAGGATATTTAAATAATAGATATTATGAGATCATGAATTAATTTAATACTAGAGTGGGATGAAAGGGGCCATGGTTAGGTGAGTTTGTTCGCATTGGTTATTTATTGAGGGACCAAGGGGAGTGTGACACATATGCCATCTACACACCCTTTACCATTAATGGACTTGAAATCAATGACAACACCTAAACACAATGACCAATAATCTACCCATTTTTCATTGATGACAACCACCTTGAAACAATGATGGAAACCATAAGACAAAACACACCTACATGACTCCATTTTTCATGTTTTGATGCAAATCTCCCCATTTGATGAAAAATGATACTATGATGAAACAACATAAAAATAATAACACTAGACATGACATAATGGAAACAATGCTCAAATGATGAACTTACTTACACACAAGCCCCCCCTTGGATTGTACTTACTCTTCTTATCTTCATCAACAACAATAAATGATCAATGGACTGTGATGTGTTGGTGTAGGTGGTATTTTTATTCACTTATTTTGTGTTATTCCGCTTCACGGGTGAGTCATTTCACGTAGGTGGACATGGATCTAGGTGTCATCTTAGTTATGACAGATTCTCTTACAGAATCTGTCATATGTGTAAGTGTGTCATAGGAGTTACATTCCCATTTGGGAAAGTAACTCCTCTTCTCCATTATGGAGGAATATTCTCTTACATGGGAGTTACACATTCACTCCCCTATTTGTACTCACCTCCTTTGATCTATGATAAGCCTAAGCCAAGCCAAGCTAAGGCTTCCATTCTACTCCATTTTGAATCTTGAGCTCTCATATGCATGCACATTGCTTTACAAATATTTCTTAGTTTAATCTCACAACTCCTACACTTTGGTGAAGTGCAACTATTCGATGCATGTGAATTCCTTCTAGGTCTTTGTCCTTCACTCCTTCATGGTATCAGAAATCGAGGATTGGAATCACACTACTTGTCATCATTTCTCCACCACGTAGTTTCTTGTGCAAGCTCTCACTTTTGCATGTGCTCTACTTGCATATTTCAAGATTCTAGTGGTTTCTTGTGGTTTGTTAGTGTGCTCCTTGCTGGTTGTGGTTTTAGAAAATTACAGGTTTGAAGTCAGTGCTTTGCATAGTTCATTTTATGGGATTCTACTCATTCACAATTCGTATCGATTTGTTTGCATTGCTTTGTGGCTTTCTCCTCTACTCGTGCTTCCATTGCCTTGGCCCCCTCACTCTAACTTGGTGACTCAACATTCCATTGCATTGGATAACTCGTGATTTCATCTTAACCACCAATGGCTTGATGGATCATGTTTGGAACCTACATTAAGCTCATGCATCATTGTTGAATTGGATCGATCTGCACTCTTCACCATATTGCAATCAACTCGTGGTTGGTTCTACATTGCATTAGCTTTGTTGCTCACTCATCCATCTTGCACTCAAATGGCACACCCTGCCAAGTCGACCTGCATTACATGCAGCAGCCATTTCAACTCGGTGGTATTACACACAACAGCTCGGTCAAGACCCCATTCGTGCCTCCACTCATGGGCTCGTGCACGCAACTCATTTTTGCTCCTGCAGTAATCGATTTGGGCTCCTACATTGTTTTTGGACCTTCCACTGCTCGGTCTACATGGAAACTAGCTTGTGCTTTTCTTTGTGTGTTCATTGTATTGCATCTAAGCTGATACTGTGGGAGATGGGGGCCTGCAACTTACTTACTTGCTTTTTTCCATGGGTTGCTTCTTTTCTGTGAGTGTTCCATGCATGGTGCTTTGGGCCTAGCTTTGATTCCAAGGACTTGTTCTCTTAGCTATTACCGTGTTGGATTTTACTTGGTGCTTCACACTACCCGTGCAACGTTCCAGGTGTGAAACAACAGCCATGCTTAGGAATCCTTCTGTATCAACCATTTCTTCTCCTACTCCTTTCCACGTGGTGGTCTAGCTCCCTTCAATGGTTACATTTCCTTTTTTGTCAAACATTGGTGATACATGGCATCGAATACTCTCTACTTGACTTACAAACGGTGACACGTGGAGATCTACCTTGGGACTCTTGATGCTTTCAGTCATTACATCTACTTCCAGTAAACTCATATCAACACAAAGAACTCTGTAGCCATTAGACCATTTCATTTCGCATTCTTGACACATGGTCACAATCGGCGCCGACATCCTATTGTGAAACGATTTCACCGGGGACGTGGGCTGTCCTCTAATAAGTGGCACAAGCTCTCCTCGAGACATGTTTTTGTTCACCTAAATGTGGATGATTGTGCAACTCAGCTCCATGCATCCAACATCTCGGTCAACAACCACACCTCAACTCGCCCATTGGCTTGGGAAGCACATTCTCTCAAGAAAATTGATCCACCACATGACTTAACAACATGGGCCCCCCATCCATCCCTTTTAGAATTGTTTGGTGGCAAAAAAATCCCTATTTTTAATGTTTTAAGGAAAAAACATTTATTTCATGGCATTATAATTTTTGGGCTTCTTTTTTCTTGTATTATGCCCTTCCTACGTGTGTCGAAGATGGAGGGCGAGGTCCGGGGTCGGCAGGAGGCTAATCCCCCCTCGCAAGAAAAAAAAAAACCTTACCTGAAATTTGATTTCATTTCTAACGAGTATCCATATGACACCCTTTGCACCCATTTCGGGCACTTTTTAAATCTGTTTACAGGGCTTATTGGCATTTTCCATCAGTTGCGGGAATCATTTTCTTGCTATAACTTTTGACTCGCTACTCGGTTTTGAGCGCTTATTTAGTCAAAGTTGCATGATTTTTCACACATAACGTGATGACATTATTAGTTTTTTAAATGCATTACTTTATAAAGTTCCACATTCTAGGGGGTTCACTAGTACTCTTGGGTTTTCACACGCAAACGCATTATCAGATGAGTCTGACATCTTGCTTTTGTGCACCTTGCACTTCTTGCTTCCGCATCATAGGATCACTTTGAGCCTCCGCCACTTCTCATCGAGAGAAGGAACTATTTAGCTTGGTGTGCTTCCATGGAGCGTTACTTCGCTCATGATGGTCTTTCACCCTTCTTACTTGGGCCAGTTCCTACACCCCCGATCATCATCATCGGAGGACTTCCTTGACACTTACGACCATGTTTTTGGTCACTTGATGATGCATGTCTCTAGATCTCTCTAGTTTCACATGGCAGATTCAGATCCTCCCCACCGTGTCTAGAGAATTCTTCAGTCCCTTTATGGAGACCCTTCACATACTATCGCCATTGTTGTTGTTGTTGATTTAGTGGTATCCTCTTCTTCTTCATGTGATGGAAGTTCCATTGACACAGATTCTCTTGGTTCTTGTTATCCAATTTTCACCCCCAGGGTAAAATTGATAACATGCATTAAATTCTTCGGTCTCGAGCAAGATAGATTGATTCAAGGCAAAAAATCATGTTTCTGGGGTCCCCTCTGCCTTTTTTCTAACTCTCCTGTCCAAGAAGAAAAGAGCAAGTTCTAAAAAAGGGTGAAAAAGTTGCAAAAAACAAGCTTGGGCAGAAAAAAATCATGAAAATTGGCTAAGTCTGGTCAGTGTCCTTGGGGCCAGTTGGGATGTCGGGGCACGAATCAGCCGAAAAGCCTCAGTGGTGGTGCGTAGCACCGGGACGATTGGGACATCGAGACGCGGAAGCCGAACGTGCCAAGGTGAGAAAATCGATTAAGCTGTTGTGCGAGATGCAAGGTTGGGACATCCGGTGAAAGGACGCGAAGGACGCGAAAAGGTGAAGTGGCCGCAAAGAGGGACAGGGAAGCCCATTTTGGGTGGTTCGGAAGAATTTGTCCCAAAGCAGTCGAGACAATTGGGCTAGAAGTACGCGGCGGACGTAAAAATCCAAAGGAGCAAGAGCCAATCAAACCACGCCATGTGTTCTCGCCTCAAAGAGGGACAGGGAAGCCCATTTCAAGCGGTTTGAAAGAATTTTTCCCAGGACAGATCTGGGACAATCGAGCAGAAGTACGCAGACGCGAAAAGCCGAAGGAGCCGAGAGCCAATCAAACCACGCCACATGTCCTCGCCTTAAAGAGGGATAGGAAGCCGAATCGGGTGGATTGGAGAAATTGTCCCTGACGATTCGGGACATCCGGGCCAAAGGGACGCGAGGGCGTGAAAAGCCGGTAGGCCGTGGATGAATCAGGAAATGCCACGTGTCATAAGGGAAAGCGTCCAAAATTTCAAAAGGTGAGATTCGAAGGGTCGGCCTGAGCCAATAGACACGGAGGACACGTGTCCAATGGAGCAGGAGTGCGGAGCTCGGGGAGGAATTAGAGAATTTGGAAAAAGTTTTTTTCCAAAAACTAAAAGGTGAAGGATGACCCCACACCCCTGTCCTCCAACCAGATCATGCCATGTGTCCCAAGTGGCGGGGACGTGGGGAAAAAATGGAAAATGTTCCAAAATCATAAAAAGGTCAAAAATTTCAAGGAAAACCCATGGGTAAGGGAAGGAGAGAGAATTTCTCATCCAATTAGTGCCCGAAGCGTGTCGTCCAGGTGGCGGAGCGCGGGAAAAAATTTCAAAACCCATTTTTGCCTGTTTTGTTCCCTAAATCTTCAGATCGCTATATCTTTCGATCCAGAGCTCAGATTTGCATGTCTTTATATCATTGGAAAGCTTATAAAATTCTCTACATGAGTCTGGGGTCAATATTGAATTTTGGTTCAATCTGGAGAGAGAAAGTTAAGAAACGGACTGACGCGTGTCTATGGCCAGAAATGACATTTCAGCGACCAAATTTAATGCAAAATGGGTCGCATTCTCCTCCAATTCAGTCAAAACTGATAGGGTATGGGTTTATAAGGTCCCCCATGCTGTTTTAATGCATTTGTAGTCAATGAGGAATGGGCTCCCATGTTTTGTACATTTTCTCTCTCCTGGGCTCGACCCATGTAATGTAGAAGCCAGATTTGGCTCATTTTCTAAAGGGGGGAACATTTTTTGGCATAGCAGACTTCTTCTTTCACCTCCAGCAAGTGATTGTTTAGAAGAATCAGACCTCTTCAAATATTGTAATAGTTTTTTACCTCTCTGAGGTTGTAATGCAGTGGTTTTGACATTGGAAATGATAATGCAAGCTTTGTGAATGGGTTTCATCCTTTGTATTATTTGCTTCATTTCAGATCCTAAATTATATCTTATCACTGTGTATGTTTTATGTTGTAATCTTTGGTTTGTGTCTATTTGCATGACAAAAATATTCACCACTCCTTTTGGTGCATCACCATCTTTAGTTAGTTTCAATTTTTGCACTTCTATCCCTGTCTCCTTGCAATTTAGAGTAGGATTAGGATCTGAACCTCTGTAGTTGTGCAAATATAGATCTAAATCAGAGGAGTTTGAGGAACCAGCCTCTAATCTAGAGATTCCTCTCTTAGTTTCACAAGTCCCACACTTGGAGAGAGGTTTCCATGTTGTGTAATCACACTGGATGCCTGAAACATCAACCTAGAAGCTTGATGTGCGTTCAGAAGTCTTTGTGAATTTGTACCAACAATTTTGGCACGCCCGGTGGGACCTAGATGTCTCATTTTATTGCAGCAAAGTTGATGTGCATTTGCTGCAATTTTCTTGCTTGAAAAGAGATATTATTTGCATATCCGGTGAATCCAAGGGAAGAATCAACTAGTTTGATGAGTGCAGGCACTGAGAAACTCATGAGAAGAATCACCACAAGGTCAAGAGTTGGAGAAGAAGAAGTTGTTTGAATACCGCAATTATCTCAAGAAGAAGGAAAAGAGGAAGAAGGACTCAAAGGTCTCCATCTCCACCAAACAGAACCCTCTCAACTCCTCCACTGGTAGGCCTTTCATTGTCAACAAGGGTTTTAAGACCAATTAGAATGGCACAAAACAACCCCTATGTCAACTTCACAGGTAGCAGCCCACTTGCCCTCAATGCACAACATCCAATTCCTATTGCAGCCTTGAAGAACATTCGTACTTCACTTTGGAGAAAATCAGACTACTCCAGGTGATCATGTTAAAGATATTGCTAACCTTTGTGTAATCTATGAAATCGATGAGATGCAAGTGGCTATCAAGTTACTGGCATCTTCATTCAAGAGTAAAGCATTGCAATGGTTTAGAAGCCTTGGAGCTGGTTCTATCATAAATTGGAATCAGCTGTGTATAGCACTTCATGAGCAATTTGGAGAGAAGGGAGACAACTTGTCTCTTTTGGAGCGGTGACAACCATCAAGAGAGCTCCCAATGAGCGGTTGACCGATTTTAACTTCAGATTTCAAAAGACTTGGGAGAGAATTCCAGTGGTAGTCAGGCCAACAGCAGAAGGTGCTTTTCTTTACTATCTCAAAGCTCTAAATTCTAATATTTCTATGTTGATTCAGTCCATGGGAGGCATAACTATCCCTATGGCTTATAGCATTGCCATTAGGGCTGAAAATTGTTTGATCAAGTGGGCAAACTTGCCCTAGACCTCCCATGCCTATTTCCAAGTTTAGAGAGTCCAAACACCAATCAAGCACCTAATTTGGCTCCTTCTCCCACTCCTAGAAATCAGAGTTCAAATGAAGCTTCCACTTCATCTCCAAGTGCCCCAAATGAGCTTTAAGAAGTCATGAAACAATTGCAAAACCTAGGCAATGAGCTGGTTACTCTCAAGAGGCAACAAGCCCAAGGTTTTAGACCTTCTTATCAACCCCAAGCTCAGCCTAACAGGCAGCCATACCAACCACAAAGGCCACCCAATCCAGTTGCAAATATGAATCAAACAAGGCCTCCTGCTAATAGACCATTCCAACCCTATAATCCAAATGTCATAGCTGCCTCTAAGGCATTGGTGCCAACACAAAACAACATTGCCCAGGAGTATGATTGGTGTTTTCCATGCAATGAGCCTCATAACCAATCCATGTGCTTCAATGGTGCTTTGAATCAAGCATTAATGGTGACAACTACTAGTGTGGAGGGTGAGGGCGGTCAAAGAAACAACCAACAACAAGAAGCATTCCAACAGTAATCAGCCCCAAATGACACCACATTGGTAAACTGGCAAGCAGAGGATTTTTGTGGCATGAACCGGGTAGTTTCTCAAGGTGTTGCAGCCAACACAAGGTCAAAAATAAGGAATTTGGGTGAAGAACAGCCATTAGCCTCAACCAATCCACAACCTTCAATGGCTCCACAAGTGGTTGGCAAACAAAATCTGGTTTCAAATGCACAAGGGCAGCCAAGAACAGCCCCTAGGCCAACTCAAATACCAGTTGTTGCTGCCCACATGCAAGGAGTGAATGTGCAAACCAAGGGATAGCAAAGGATACTTCATCTCCATTCAGTATCATTGATCAGATGAAGAAGACAAACATCAATATATCAATGTGGGAATCCCTATCTATCCCAGGCTAAAGAGATCTGCTGCAAGCTGCCATGAAGGACTGGCCAACTTTGAATCAGTAAGTTCAGATGCAAGACAAAGTGCTTACAAATGCTGCCTAGCCTAAGGGAAATCATGGAAGATAGCAAGGTAAAATGTTGAAGCCCCCTCCTTTCTATGTTTCATTGATCATTGGAAATCAGCTAGTGCACAATTACATGATAGACTCCGGGGCAAGTAGCTCGGTAATGCCTAAACAAATAGCTGATCAGCTAGGGCTCCAGTATGAAACAACATCCAAAGGGGTGGTGCAGCTAGATGGGATAAGCGAATAACACGAGTTGGGGTGATTAGAAACTTGAGTCTTACCTTGCATGCATGTCCAAATGTTGTCGTTTTACAAGATGTATCAGTCATAGACCTTCCACCACTCTTTGCCCTTTGCTTGTCAAGGAACTTCACAGCCAAGATTGGGGGATATTTGTCTGCTGATTGGTCACACATGTTGTTCAGAACGAGGTATGGAACTAAGGCTACAATCAAGTCAGAACCTATTGCAAACTTCCATATTGAGCCTTACACTCCAAGTCAGATTAATGCCAATTGCTTAGCATTTGATCAAGAAGATCACCCAAGCAACGATGAAGTGACACCAAGGTTGGAAGCATCCTAGATCTAACCCTTGATGAATGGGTAAAAAGGTACATGCATTTGATCCTTATCAAGAAGTGGAAGAATGAAATTTGGGAGTCTATTGTATACACGAAGAAAATCAGCCTATCCTAGCATCACCAAGCCAAACCACAAAGATGAAAATGAGGTATGGCAGCTGTTTTTGATGGATCAAGGAGTAGGCAAGGTGTAGGAGGTGGAGCTATGCTTCTCTCACCTCAAGGAATAAAGTACTATTCAGCTTTTAGATTTCAGTTTGCATGCTCCAATAACACTTGTTGAATATGAAGCCTTGGTGCGAGGGATGCATTGGGCAATAAAGAAGAAAATAAAGAACTTGCAAGTCTTTGGGGACAAAGTGAATTGATTGTAAATCAGGTCAAGGGACAGCATGCTACCAGAATGATCTACTCGGGTGCTACAAGAACAGGGTGTGGGACCTCATGGAAGATTTTGAAGGTTTTGGCATCAAATCCATTCCTAGGAAGGAGAATCAAGCTGGCAACAGGCTTGCAGCAGTGGGGGCAGCCTTTGACATTGTGGAAAGCATTCAACAAGACAAGGTATAGCCAAACATCCACGTGATTGTGAGGCATTCAGTGCCGGATAACAATGTCAGTTGGCAAGTGTTTGAAAATGACCAGTGAAATCATCCATTTCTTGCGAAGAAGTGAGTTCTCGGTGAAGAATCAAGAAAGATTGGAACAACAGTATGGTGACCAAGTAGTACAGCTGAGAACTAACAAGCTGCCCAAGGGACTTATCACTTTGGAGTCCATTTTTAACCCCAATGATCAGTTTAGAAAGGAGAAAGAAAACATTGAGGTCAAGAGAGAGGGTTCAGTATCCATCTTGGTAGAAGTGAACAAACCATTGCAAATTGGAAGGATGACAACTGAACAAGAAAGGTATGAGTTCATATAGCTGTGTCAAGAGTTCCCTGACGTGTTTGCTTGGAGCTATAAAGACTTGAAAGGTTTCAATCCCAACTTAGCTCAGCATACCATCGAATTGGATCCAAATACTAAGCCTGTTAGGCAGAAACAAAGACCAGTCAATCCACACATGGAGCCTCTCATGAGGAAAGAATTGGACAAGCTGATTGAGTCAAGGATCATATTCCCAATCAAGCATTCTAGTTGGGTTGCCAACTTAGTTCCAGTCAGAAAGAAGAGTGGAGAGATCAGGTTGTGTGTTGACTTTAGAGACTTAAATAGAGCCTCTCTCAAGGACCATTACCCACTCCCTTCCATGGAGCAAATTTTGCAAGTTGTGGTGGCTCAGAGGTTTCACTACTTGATGGCTACTCAGGCTACAATCAGATTATGGTGAAGGAAGAAGACCAGTTCAAGATAGCCTTCACAACCAAATGGGGAACTTTTGCATATAGGAAAATGCCATTTGGGCTGTCCAACAGCTGGTGCTACCTTCCAAAGGGCAATGGACATGGCATTCAAAGGTTTGATTAACAACGTGGTGCTGATTTACCTTGATGATATCACTATTTTTTCCAAAAATGCAGCAGACCACCTCTCTCATTTGAGGCAAGTCTTCACAAGGTGCAGGAGATTTGGAGTGTCTTTGAATCCTAAGAAGTGTATCTTTCTTGCACATGAAGGAAAACTCCTTGGCCATATTGTCTCCAAAGAAGGATTAGCAATTGATCCAGAGAGGGTTGAAGCCATAAGAGCACTACCATTGCCAAGCCACAAGAAAGCCCTTCAGAGTTTCTTAGGAAGGATAAACTTTGTTCGGAGGTTTGTCCCAGATTTTGCAGCCCTTGTCAAGCCCATCACCAAAATGTTAAAGAAGAGCATGGATTTCAAGTGGATAGCAGAAGGCAAGGAGAGTTTTGAAGCAATCAAAGAAGCCATCTCTCAAGCACCAACTCTCATCAACCCGGACTTCTCCAAAGATTTCATCCTCTATGCATTTGGAGGTAATGACACTATTTCTGCCATTTTGGTACAACAGAACAAGGATAATGATGAGCAGCCAATTGCCTTCTTCAGCTGGAGCCTAGATGACTATGAGGTGAGATACTCTTTTATTGAGAAGCATGTACTTGCAGTAATCAGAAGCTTGAAGAAATTTAAGCATTTAGTCTCAAACAACAAGGTCCAGTTGCTGGTCTCACATGCTGGGGTTAAGGACTTCCTCCTCAACAAGGATTTGAATGAGAAAAGGGCAGGTTGGATCACCCGTGTCATGGAGTATGACATTGAGATCAAGATCACCAAGCTGGTAAGAGGGAAAGGATTGTGTGAGCAGCTGGTTTTGGGGAAGCAAAGAGAAGTATGCAATGAAGAAGAGGCTGTTTTGACAGTCCAGGACAACCATGAGCCAAGTGGCAATCAAGAAGAAGACAATGCTGCCCCCACTCCTTGCTGGACCCAAGGCATTATACACTTCCTAGGCATGTGCCTATGCCCTCCAGGAGATGAACAAGACCTAAAGGAGACACTCAGATTGCGAGGCTATCCCATATGCCATTTTGATGGAGTTTTGTTCAAGAAATATGTGAATGGAGTCTTTGTTGAGATGCATTAGCACAAATCAGATTCAAAGGGTGTTGGAAGAATTCCATGGTGGACCATTTGGTGGTCATTTTGCACCAAGAGTGACAGCTCTAAAAATCATGAAGGCTGGTTATTATTGGCCTAAAATCTTGATGATTGCTATGCATGGATCAAGAGATGTAAGAATTGTGCATTCTTCACGGGAAAAGAGAGACTTGCTGCCCTTCCATTACATCCAATCTCGGTTGACCAGCCATTCATGCAATGGGGTTCGGACTTCATTGGAGTCATTAATCCCAATTCAAGCCAAGGGCACAAATGGATTTTGACAGCCACGGACTACTTCACCAAATGGACGAAGCGGTGGCACTCAAAGAGGCAAATGAGTCTAGCATCTTAGAATTTTATGAGGGGATAACAACGGATTTGGTGTACCTGCTACGATAATCTACGATAATGCATTGGCATTCATTGGATCTAAGGTGACCGAGTGGGCTGTCAAGAACGATATTTACCTAAGCACTTCATCAAACTATTACCCTCAAGGTAATGGCCAGGCTGAGTCTACAAACAAGAACTTGTTGAGGATCATTAGGAGGACTCTTGACGAGAATCAGAGGTCTTGGCATACTAAACTGAAATCAGCCTTATGGGCTGATAGGATAACTCCCAAGAGATCCACAGGTAACTCTCCATTCAAACTTGTCTATGGAAGAGAGGCAATCTTGCCCATGTCACTTGAGTTGCCAACATTGGAACTCATGAAGCAGCTAGAGTTGCTAGAGTTTGAGCCCATGGAGGTGAGGTATGCAGAGTTGATGGAGCTGCAAGAGATCAGAAATCAGGCATCCCAAGCAATGGAGAAGGATCAAGCTTTGATCAAGAAGACCTTTGATAAGAAGGCCAAGGATAGATCTTTTCAAGTTAGAGATCTAGTGTTGAAATGGGATGTGGATAGAGCAAAACGGGAAGGCATTCAAAATTTGATGCCATTTGGAGTGGCCCATACATGGTCATGAAGTGCAAGAACAACAATGCTTTCCAATTGGCCTCATTGGATGGTGAAGAACTGCAGATTCCAGTCAATGGAATCTATCTCAAGCGTTGCTTCTAGAGGGAAATTCACTACTTTGTAAATATTAGATTAGATTTTCATTCCTCCAAGTGCTTGTGCACATTGTTTTGCTGTAGGTTAGTTTTGTTTTCCCTAAGTGCTTTGGCATAGCTTGCTATCCATGGAGATGTTTTGCAGCCCTTGCTCCCCTCAGGTGATATTCCATCTTCCTCCTTACACATTCTAAGTCAGTTGGGGTTCTAAACAGAATATCTCATGACTCCATGCCCAATGGATGCTTCAGGCAACTAGTAACTTCATCTAGCAGGCAGATGACCCCTTTGGTCACCAAATTGTTATCCAATTTTCACCCCCAGGGTAAAATTGATAACATGCATTAAATTCTTCGGTCTCGAGAAAGATAGATTGATTCAAGGCAAAAATCATGTTTTAGGGTCCCCTCCCTTTTTTCTAACTCTCTTTGTCAAGAAGAAAAAAGCAAGTTCTAAAAAAGGGTGAAAAATTTGCAAAAAACAAGCTTGGGCTAGAAAAAATCATGAAAATTGGCTAAGTCTGGTCGGGCGTCCCCTTGGGGACAGTTGGGACGTCGGGCGCGAAGGTGGTGAAAAGCCTCCGGCGTCACGCCTTGGGGACGGTTGGGACATCGGGACGCGTGGGGACGCGGAAAGAAAAACTAGTGAAGGTGAGAAAATCGACTAACTGTTGTGCAGATAAGGTTGGGACATCCGGGCCGAAAGGACGCGAAGGACGCGAAAAGGTGAAGTGGCCAAAGAGGGATAGGGAAGCCCATTTCGGGCGGTTCGGAAAGAATTTTCCCAGACATTTTGGGACAATTGAGCAGGAAGTACGCGGTGGATGCGAAAAGTTGAAGGAGCCGAAAGCCAATCAAACCATGCCACATGTCCTCGCCTCGAAGAGAGGTAGGAAGCCCATTTTGGGCGGTTCGGAAGAATTTGTCCCAGGCAGTCCGGGACAATTGGGCCGGAAGTACGTGGTGGACGCGAAAAGCCAAAGGAGCGAGAGCCAATCAAACCACATCACGTGTCCTCACCTCAAAGAGGGACAGGGAAGCCCGAATCGGGTGGATCGGAGAAAATTATCCTAGACAGATTCGGAACATCCGGGCCAAAGGGATGTGAGGGACACGAAAAGCTGCGAGGCCAGCGGGCAGGCGAATCAGAAACGCCACGTGTCACAAGGGAAAGCGTCCAAAATTTAAAATGGCAAGATTCAAAGGGTCGGCCCAAGCCAATAGACACGGGACATGTGTCCAATGGAGTAGGGAGTGTAGAGCTCGGGGAGGAATTAGAGAATTTGGTAAAAGTTTTGGCCAAAAACTAAAAGGTGAAGGATGACCCCGCGCCCCTGTCCTCCAACCAAATCATGTCATGTGTCCCAAGTGGCGGGGACGCGGGGAAAAAATGGAAAATGTTCCAAAATCATAAAAAGGTCAAAACTTTCAAGGAAAACCCATGGGTAAGGGAAGGAGAGAGAATTTGTCATCCAATAAGCGCCTGACACATGTCATCCAGGTGGCGGAGCGTGGGAAAAAATTTCAAAACCCATTTTTGCCTGTTTTGTGCCCTAAATCTTCAGATCGCCATATCTTTCGATCCAGAGCTCGTATTTGCACGTTCTTTATATCATTGGAAAGCTTATAAAATTCTCTATATCATTTCAGGGTCAATCTTGAATTTTGGTTTAGTATGGAGAGAGAAAGTTAAGAAACGGCTTTGACGCGTGTCCATGGCTAGAAATGACATTTCAGCGACCAAATTTAATGTAGAATGGGTCGCATTCTCCTCCAATTCGGTCAAAAATGACAGGGTATGGGTTTGTAAGGTCCCCATTCTATTTTAATGCATTTGAGTTAATGAGGAATGGGCTCCCATGTTTTGTACATTTTCTCTCTCCTGGGCTTGACCATGCAATGTAAAAGCAGATTTGGCTCATTTTCTAAAGGCGGGAAATTTTTTGCCATATGAGACTTCTTCTTTCACCTCCAGCAAGTGATTGTTTGCAAGAATCAGACCTCTTCAAAGATTGTAATAGTTTTTACCTCTCTGAGGTTGTAATGTAGTGGTTTTGACATTGGAAATGATAATGCAAGCTTTGTGAATGGGTTTCAGTCCTTTGTTTGTATTATTTGCTTCATTTCAGACCCTAAATTATATCTTATCAGCCTGTGTATGTTTTATGTTGTAATCTTTGGTTTGTGTCTATTTGCATGACAAAAATATTCACCACTCCTTTTGGTGCATCACCATCTTTAGTTAGTTTCATTTTTGCACTTCTATCCCTGTCTCCTTGCAATTTAGAGTAGGATTAGGATCTGAACCTCTGTAGTTGTGCAAATATAGATCTAAATCAGAGGAGTTTGAGGAACCAGCCTCTAATCTGGAGATTCCTCTCTTAGTTTCACAAGTCCCACACTTGGAGAGAGGTTTCCATGTTGTGCAATCACACTGGATGCCTGAAACATCAACCTAGAAGCCTGATGTGCGTTCATGGGTCTTTGTGAATTTGTACCAACAGATTCTACTTGATGACAAGGATTGTGCACCCAGTTCTGATGTTGAGAGTACTACAGAGGACTCTTCTCCTCCTTCTCTCACTATTCTAGAGAGTGTTGTCACCCCTCCCATCTCATCAAATATCGAGAAGTCTCCTATTGGGCCTCATATAGTCATCACACCCACCTCTTTTCCACCTTTAGTGTGTGATGCCCCTTCCACTCCTTTACCTTCATTAGATTACTCATACCTATCTAGCATCACTCTTGTTTGTTGAGCCCCCTCATTGGGATGAGTATCTACCTGACCTTAGTCATCTTTTTGCAGAGTACACTTGTGATGTACTATAGGTTCCTCATCCATCTATAGGTATTTCAAAGGAGTTCATCATCTCCATTGTTGGGAGTGCCCCTTCTAGGACTCTTACCACTTCCACTTTTCTGGAGACCTTCATTGATCCACCCTTTCTTGTGGATCCATTTTCTGTTGTGGGGGATGTTTTGTTGCCTTCACATCAGTTGGAAATCCTTTCTATAGGTGTTCACTCTTCACACTCTGAAATTTCTACATATGTGGCATTACCTTTGGTTCCTTGGCACTCACTTGCTAGACCTATGTCACACTTTCGTGGACCAGACTCAGAGTTCTTCATGCTGCTGCCTTGGTTTCCTTCATGGAGTGGGTAGACTTCAACACGTCATTTTTATCCTTCCTAAGGGTAGGAACATAGTTTGGTGTGGATGGCTCTTCTTTAGTCCAGAGGTAGAGGATATCGTCATCGACATTCTTTTGGGAGACTTCTTAGAGTTGTAGAGTTCAGATCCATCCATGACATCTTCTGCATTACTCTCGTCTCCCTCTTCTTCTCCCTTCTTCTTTCGAGAGATTACCTCTTTGTACATGGGTACCTTTACGAGGCTCATATCCGTGGTGGACCCCATCTTTGGCATATTTCTTAGATTAGAGAGTGGACTTGTCTCTCTTTTGGGGGGAGTTTTTCCCACTAGGTTTTCTCCTTTTACTACACTTTTCGAGAGTTTCTTATACATGGGTACCTCATCAGGATTTGTGCCGGGACCTATTTCTCATTTCTGACTTTCCACCTCATCCTAAGTTACGATGAAGGGGGGGTGTTAGTGTAGGTGGTATTTTTCTTTACTTATTTAGTGTTATTCCACCTCATCGAGTGAGTCATCGCACTTAGGTGGACATGGATCTAGGTGTCATCTTAGTTATGAAAGATTCTCTTATAGAATCTGTCATATGTGTAAGTGTGTCATAGGAGTTACATTCCCATTTGGGAAAGTAACTCCTCTTCTCCATTATGGAGGAATATTCACTTACATGGGAGTTAAACATTCACTCCCCTATTTGTACTCACCTCCTTTGATCTATGACAAGTCTAAGCCAAGCCAAGATAAGGCTTCCATTCTACTCCATTTTTGAATCTTGAGCTCTCACATGCATGCACATTGCTTTACAAAGCTTGTTTGCTTTAATCTTGCAACTCCTACACTTTTGTGAAGTGCAGCTATTCGATGCACGTGAATTCCTTCCAGGTATTTTTCCTTCACTCCTTCATGATGAGCCTTAAAACAGATCCCTAAGAGTGTACACTCTCCAAATTTTGTCTTCATCATATTTTACAACTTGTTCTTGGTCCATTTTATGTTAAAACCAAAAATCTGCCTCTAATATCTTTGTCATAAGAAACTTTTAGGACTAAGAGTCCTAAACTACATTTTCAATCTAAAATTACCAAATTTCTCTCTCCAATAGGATCATACCAATCACATGAATGCCCATATTATAACTCCCCTATCCTTATACCATCAATAGTCAACATCACTATACAAAATTTAGAACACATACCTTAATTACAAGTCATGAGAATGGATCACAACCAATACCTCGGTTCTAAGTTAATTCTTCAATACTCTGCATTATAGAAATGCAACTCTACTTTGTTCATTTCTTAGAATTTCTTCATGTCATAATTATGGGAAAAATATTAGCTTTTAGTCTTTCCTCTTGGCCAAACTTTTAATGTTTCAAAAATACGGAAATCATGTTCCTTTTGAGTCTAAGAACTCTATTTTATCATCATCATCATAAATATTTTACACAAACACCCTTTCAACCTCTTATTTAGACTTGATACATAGAATTATGATACATATAAGAACATTGCTCCATACCTTTTCATGTAAATTTTGGACTTAAATTCATGTTAGTAAACATATCTCTTGCTTCTACAGACCATATATTTTACCTTCTCAAGATAGTCATAGAATCTTCAACCCATGAATCATGGTGAGACACAGTGTAAACAAACCTTGAAGGCAATAATCATGATTATCATAACCTTATTTTTAAAAACCCTTGGACAAATTTACAAAGAAAAAAAGACCTTAAAATTGTATAACCGGTCCTTCTCAACATTATATACACTTGATTAAAGATCAAGTTCATTTTTTCATGACATATTAGGTCAATGTACTCCTAATTTATCATAGAGTCTTGGGAGCCTTGGTTCATCTGATTGCATACATATTCTTGGCCATTTAGCCAACTGTCACACATTACTTCACCGATATCAAGCATTCATTCTACTATACCTACTTTGAGACTTAACCTATAAGAATTATGTCATTCTTGAGCATGCATTTTTCATAAGAACACTTACTTGATGCAAGACAAGACACTTTTAATCCATGTAATATTCCTAAAAACATTTATTCCATCACAATTGTAGTGTAACATCCTTCATAGTTATAAAAAAATGATTTCAACTTTGATCGACAACTTTACCCTATCACCATAGAATCACTTGAAACCCTTTTGAGACACATCTTATTGATCCTTCAAGTCCTAGGATACCTCATTTCACATGTTAATGAACACATACATAGATTTGAATTACATAATTTAAGAATAAGTACTTACCTTCTTGAAATCTTCTTAAGATGAACCATAAAACCTTGGTATACTTTAAACCATGAATCATTATAGACACAGTCATCTCATAACCAGACATAGACTTTACCTTAGGTCTTGAAATCACCATCAAGAGACTGTCTTTGAAAAACATACCTACACCATTCTATACAATTAACCCTATTTTTGACCTGGTCATTAACCTTCATGAATTTGCTCTCGATGCCAACATTATAAAATCTATAGACTTTAGTAATGTCGAACCACTTACATAGACAATCTAGATGACCTTGTTTTATTAACACCACGAGCTTCTTCAATCACTCTTGGAGACCTTCAAACTCTATTTATTCTCTTAGATACATGCACCTTTAACTAGGAGCTTCTACAATACCAACGAATATTATTCTTTCCTAATACATTAAAAAGCGCTATTCATACCACTAACATACCTCATAACATGATTCCAAGGTACTAATCAAGATACATACATACTTGAGTGTGATATCATCTTCAAATTGCTTATATGTTTATAACTATCAACACCTACATATGTCTAATGCTTGCTCATTCTTGTTATGTTTTTCCTTATCAAACTCAAGCTTCATATCCTTCTTGCACTTATAACCCATCTTTGCCCTAGTTCATCAAACCACCTTGACAACTCAATCCTTGCATATGAAATACCCTTAAGACCTCCTTCATCCTACTTGTATGCCTTCAAGCCTATCTTTGTACCTCATACAACTAATGATAGTACCATAGAAATCATGATCACTATAGACCTGTACCTCAAGATATTGATATTTTATCATACAAAGACACTCAAACCCTTCATCTAGAAACACAACACTTTCTTGCATACGAAATTGAAGATATTTACACTTAATCCTACTACAATCCTCATTTTCTTGATTTTTTGACAACACATACTCTGTTCTACTTATCTTATGTACCCGCAACTTCATGGTGAATCTTACCAACTAGATATTTATGGCTTGGTGAGCTTTCTAAGAACCCTCATACATGTCCTTATTTCATAATCTTGACACAAAAATCTTCGTAGATCAAAAAATCATTTTCATGATGATCAAGTCCTTTTGGAAGGATCAATGATCTCAAGAACCCTTTCACCGTAACATCATGCCTTTCTTCTTGAATATTCATAACATATTTATACTTTGACTTGACAATAAGCTTTTAGAAATAAACCTTGATTTCATCTTCAAGAACAAGATCCCATGAAACTTGACCTTACTTGTAATGTCCGGACCTTATCAATCACTACCATACCTTCAACAATAGTTTCTTTTCAACATTACAACATCTATGCATCAACCCAATTACCCTTTGAATGGTATGTAACTGACTTTTGATGACTTTAACAACTCAAGTACCTTCTTGAGTCAATTTGACATTTGATAAGAGTCTTCAAAAAAACAACACATGATATAATCAAATATACCCCTGCAAAATTTCAACATTCATCTTACCTCAGGTTTGTACTTTTTTAATCAATCTTCATATAAGATTCCACTTATACTCAGATCTCAAGAAAACCTTGCAAGTAACCGAGGATATTCCATACCTATACTTAATCGCATATCCATTTCCTTGGAATTCAAGACTTATATAAGTGATCATCTTACAACTTATATCCTTGATCATTTGAATAACAAGGTCTCCTTAAAATTCAATCTTAGAACCACAACTAATGAAACACAAACTTATGAGTGACACAAAAAAATGGTCAACACAACACAATCATATCTATGATGGATGAAAAAAGCATGACTAGTAGTATATCTTCAAGGACAATGGTAGATAATTTGATAACAACTTGAGACCTCATATACAGACTTTAGGAGACACATACCACTTTATCCAACAATACAACTAACTCCCTTGGGACCGAGTCATGAATAACATAAAATTTTATTTTATTGTTCACAGAGACCTTCTTGTGAAAATATACATTAGTTTTGACTTCAAAATGATAGCACTCGGAGCAAGACAAACCTCAAACTCCTAGAGGCTCCTTTGACAACATCTCTTCATGATCTATGGATTAAAAACATATGAGATCCATCTATCTTTGAACATAGTCATCAACACATCCATTCTAATTTCTTTGATATTACAACCTTATTTGAAAAACACTAGATGATAGTACATATATATATATATATATATATATATATATATATATATATATACATATATGAAATTTAGACATCCTTCTAGAGACCAACAAGGAAAAACACACACTCATACCGATTCTCATGATGATAACACTTTGATAACAACATGTATAACCCGATGATGCTACTATTTGAAATTCTTTCACAATAGGGTAATCCAAAAATACAACTTTGGAGGAAAATTCCCATCTTCACACAAAAAAGCTTCATGATACATGACAAGGACATATTGTATGCACAAAACTTCTAGATAATTTTATACTTCATTTGATTTCAACCAAAAATACATATTTGGGGGAATCATACCACTTTGAAAAATAATACTAATAAATTTTTGAGACCAACGTGACAACACAAACTTGATGAAGAACATACACTTGTATACATAATTCTTAAAACATAAACCAGAGACCATTTGATTGAGATAACACTTTCTCTTCAATAAAAGAAAACTAATTCCCCCGGAATTATATACTAAACTTAGACTCGGACCTTAGAAACACCTTGATTAAGACACCATTGCAGTAGAAATTATTGTTACTTATACCAACATGACATAAATTTACCACAAATCAAGACTCCATCTAGTGATGCACATACTCATGATACTTTCTTTTGACTTGCAATACCAACTCGGACCTCATAATTCCTTAGAACAAGCAATCAATATCAAATTTGCCATGACTAGAATAACATATAAAATTTATGGACAATGATGAATGATGCACTCTTATAAACTCAGAAACCTTATCACACCACAAAATTATAACCTCATTAGAAAAATCAGATCTCATACCTTACAACTCTTGAAGTATCGCATATACCTAGTTTTCCCAACTTGCCTTAAACTAGTGACTGAATAAAAATTAGGCACATATGATTTTCCTTTAACTTTGGTTCAAAATTCTTGACCTCATTTACATGGTTAGGATTCTTTTCATCCTTGAATACATTTTTTTCATCCTTCTTGACTAGACATAAGATAGGTTTAGGCATCCATATTTCCTTTTTTATTTTAGGTGCACCAAATTTGTTGTCTTTCCTTGGAGTATCATGATGAAAAAACCTTGCAATATGACCTCTTTCATGACAAATGAAACACATGGTATTCTTACCTCTTGAATGAATATGAATCCATTTAATGCTCCATGAATTCTCACTCTTGAGGGATCTCCTTCTACATTCTCTTGACCTATGACCAAATCCATTGCAAGAATAACAATAACCATGAAATGACCTTGCATACCTCATAAAATTTGGCTACCCAATGGGATTATGATTTGCATAGACATTCTTGGCATATACACTTCCATATTCATCTTCCTTAGGGATAGGGTCAGCTTCTTAACTTGAAATATCAACCTTCTTATCATTTTTCATCTTTAAGGTTTGAATCTTTTCATGGATCTTGACATACTCTTCTTCCTTTATCATGAGTGATACTAAAATGCCTTTGATTTCATACTTAAAACTAATTTTTTCCTTTCAAAATAATGCCAATTTTTCTTATAGATCCATAAAAACATCTTTGAGATCAACTTGATCATGCATACAAACATCACATGTCTTGTCTTTCAATTTTTCACATTCCTCTTCCTTTGAATTTAGATCTGAAATAGCCTTCTCCATCCGACTCTTGAGACACTTGATAGTTTCTTCATCCTTTTTGGCCATGGCTCTCAATTCCTAGTTCTCTTTACTTATTTACTTCACTATTTTTTTCTTCTAGGATCACCTTCAAGTGGTTAGACTTGTTTGAAGGACCTAACTATGATACCGAATGTTGGAAGCATAATTCTTGGGGGTTTTAATCAATGTGCATACAAATTTTTATCCATTTTAACAGTTAAAATTAATCAAACATTCACCATATCTTATTAATTAATATTGATCAATATAACTCAACCATAAAAACGTATGCAAGAAGAAAAAATCAACACATGGACATTGATTTTAAATGGGAAACCTTCAAGGAAGAAACCCATTGAAAAAAAAACTTTATATAGCCATGTTTCAAATTTATATGAGAACCAACCCAAAAAGGAGAACCAAACCCTGATTTAGTAAAGCACTAACCCAAAAAGAGCATGAACCCTAATTTAGTGAGGAACTAACCCCACAAGGAACACCAATCCCTAGTTTAGTAGAGCACCAACCCTACAAGGAGTACCAACCCCTGATTTAGTGAGGAACTAAATCCATAAGGAGGATACAAACCCATAATATGAACAAGAACAAACTAATCCACATAGAAATAGATGATAACTGATGATATGTTAGTCACACAACTGATAGTGATCCAAATTCAACTCCTCTATCTTCAAAACCCTTCTCAAGCACACCTTCTTCCTTGCTCAAAACTATCTCTCCTCAACCTAATTTCCTCTTTACCATAGCTCACCAATATTATTAATCTTTAGAAAAAAATCACAAACTAATTTCCCTCTCACGATGGCCATTCATAGCTCACCAATATTATTAATCTTTAGAAAAAAATCACACGCTAATTTCCCTCTCCAAAAATATCCCTTGGGCCACACTTTTCACCACCCCCAACAACTAGCACAAATGAACCATCTAATATGATCTTATACATGTTTATTTTCACTATTTCACATGGGTTAACATTAATAGTTTAAAAATAATTTCCAAATCATAATAAAATCATAAAAATATCACAAATGGGTCCATGTAGGTTTCCAAAATCTCCTAGAACCTCCAAGACCACCTTTTGGGACACAACAAGCCTTGAAACCCCAAAACAAGTTTCCATGAAAAAATGAAGGAAAAAGAAAAATAATAATTAAAACATGGAGCACACTTTAAAAATGTTTTATAAGAACTCAAAAACCTCTATCAAGCATGAAACAACTCATAACAATCAGCAAACCTCATGAAGCCTCTTAGAACCATGCTCAACCAAGCACCCTAAAAATTGACCTTCAAAGAACAAGTCATATCTTGATCATACCATAAAAAAATAAAGTGTGATATGTCACTGGAAATATCATGGAACCATTATCATTAATTTTTTTAACCAAGTCTTAACTCCTCCTATAGCTCTAAAAATTATTTTTACCACAAAATGCTCAAAGCGCCTAAAAATCAGTCTTCATAAATAGGGCACACTTTGCATTTTAACACCTCAACCATGATATAAAATCATCATATACATGTATTAAAACTCCCATGCTTCCATAAATGGTAAATTATTCAATATGCCCGGTGGGAAGCTTTTCCGCAAACTAAAACTTTCTAGAAACAAGAATTTTTGTATGGGTCCCACACCTTTGTCAAAAAATCTAAATCACACCTAGACATATATAGAGGATTTTTATAGAACATCCAATCATCAATTTTTTCAAAATAATCAATTTTGGATCAGTATAAGCAATTTTCTTCAAGTCACTTTCAACCGAGGGTTTTGGGAGGGTTTCAAACCTATTTAGCTTCTTATCGATTGTTCATAAAAATGTGACGATAAAAAAACCTCATTATTTTTGGAAAATATTTTTATCTGACGTAAAAATATATTTTGAAGAGTTTAGGTCCCCATGAAAAGCACAAAGTCCACAATGAGCATTCAAAGGTCAAATTTTGCTTCAAATCTTCACCTTTATAAACTCTATTTTGGTAAAAACCTCATATCTTGAGAAAATATCATCATACTAACATACAAAATTAACATGAATCATTATGAAAACCTCCTATAACTTACCCAAGTCTCATCCATGCTCAAATGCTTCTAAAACTCTTTATTCACAATGAATTACCTATGTTATCTTGCCTTGTTCTCAAGAAACCCACTTCAAAGGACCTAAAATCACCATCAAATCAATGAGTGCAGACTTGAAAATCCCCATAAACCTCATGTACACCATCACCATGCTTGAAAAAGACCGATCTACTCCAAAAACATACCTCCAATTTGATTTACATGTTCTAGGACTAAAAATAAGCCTAGAAAGACCATGCTCGAGGACCTCATAAAACATCATCAAAACATGGCACTACCAATCAACCTTCATGTTTTACACTAAACGACACCTCATTGAGACATATATGCCATCTACACACCTTTTCCCATAAATGGACATGACATCAATGAAAACACCTAGACACAATGGTCAACAATTAGATGAAAGAAGCAAGTAAAAGAAAAAAACCAATGTGAAAGGAAATTGACTTCAACTAATCAAAAACAATTCGCATGAATCATTTAAAATTTTAAGAATCACTTTGGTGATTTACTAAATCATAAGCAATTACGGACCAAAGACCAAAAATGAATAAAAATTAAATTAAAGAAAATAAAGAGAACTAGGTCCCTTCGGGCGTTTAAGAATGTATTAGGTAGTTTTTGGTAAATGCTATTAAGTGCAAAAAGTACCTAAAACTCAAAATAACAGGTTTATCAATACTTGCACCGATATTCATAATGTTGGCATGATGAAAGATGTAAAATGAAAAAGTGCTCCCCCTTTCACCGAGTGAAGAGACTCGCAAGAAAAAGACAACTAAACAAAAGATTAAATAGATAAGATGAAGAGTTTCCCATGCAAAGGCCAATCCCAAGAATCTAAAGGGACTTCTTTGAAGGGTGTCAACTTGTTGTTACAATTAAGTGGATTGATAAATATAATATGAATGATAAAAAATAAGGAAGCTAAAACTTGAGATAGACAAGTAGATCTTGTTCACTTCATAGGTGGCCCTAGGATAGGGCTATGGAAAGCTTGAAGTCCTTGAAGTAGTTATACTAATACTCCTTTGTTACTTCTCGTATCTCCTTAAGGATCTTGAATTGTTCTTCGATATCCTCTAAGGTCAGTATAAATATAATAGCGCATAAAGTGAGCTCATGGAGGATGTCGAGTTACTCCCACATAAATGGTTGTTGGATGATTAGAAGATCATAGATGTTTGTGATCGGATGGGATTGTCCTAGAAAAATCATCTATAGAAAACACATATTGCAAACAAATAAATTAAGTCCGAGGTTGATAGATATAATATTATAAAATGTTGTAAGAATGTACTTAATGAGATAAATGACATCTGGGAACAATGCCTTGCCTTGCTCAATTATTTTCTCAATGTAATTATTATTAATATTCCAATGTATCATGTAACCTTGTACCTTCTTGATTGCCTCAGGATAAAAACTATGGATCGGAAGAATGTTTTCTACCGAAGAGGAGATATTGATTCGGGTTCCAAGAAGGGTTGAATGTAAGAACTGAGAGCTTTTACCTATTCCTCTAGTTGAATAATTGTTTGCATATATTCTTCATTTAGAGTGAGGAGGTGATAAGAATATTCCTTAAATAAATGAGAATCACCCTTGTGTGAAGCTTGGCCCAACGAGATGTAGATTAGCTCATAATCTAATGGAGTCATCTCCTTCACACAATTTTCATTCTGGGCAAACAAATTCAACATATTGATTACCTGAGATGCTACTAAAGAAGTGAGATGTTGTCTGGGCCTTCTTTCTTTGCTTGGAATTTAGTGTTCCTGAGATTTCTTTGAGACTAGGCATGATAGCAAGCTGTGTTGTCCTTGGCTCATCTTTAGAATTTCTTGCATCCATGGAAATGGTTCTTCATGACTTGACATGATGTTACTTGCAAGATAAATTTCATGAGTTTGTTGTGGAATAGACTCTTGATCACAAAGTGGAGAAGCTCTAAAATTGGAGATGACATACCGGATGTCTTTGAAGAGATGAAGGCTGTAATGGATCAACCTTGCTTTCCTTCACTTGGCTCAATTCAACCAACTCACCTCATCTCACCCAACCATATCACCTTAAACATATTGTTGAGAACACTCAAATATCTAAACGAGGAGGTGTAGATAGCTCAAAATTGATTGATGAGTTAATGATGACCTTCTTAGCTATAATCATGATGGAGAGTTAACATTTTTAAATATCTTTTGATTGTACAAAGTCCTTAAGTTTTACTTGTTTCGATTTGTAGTGTTCTACTTTTCTATTGTGATCAATATGATGCCTCAAGACATACATGAAGGGTGAATTTCCTTGTTTGACTATGTAACCATATTGAAACATTTTGAATATGTAAAAACTAGCGAGGTTAATGAATATGGATCCAATTTGTAACTTTATACATCTAAAACAAAGACTTACTATTTTTAGTGGGTGGAATCGGGACCTACAATTTTGGGATATTTCACCTATTTTTCTAAATTTTTACTTCTAGATCATTCGGCATACTCAATTAGAATTTTTGATGATGATTTACCTTTTTAAAAAACTTTCTATTTTTGGAAATTTATTTTTGTTTTTTCTACTTTTGTGCTATTTTGGAAAAGGTTACCCAATTTATCATTTTCACTCTTACCCGAGTGCAGCGATATGAGGTGAATTACTATTTTTAGTGAGTGAGAGCACTAATTACTTACTATTTATATAAACTACACTTCTTCACCTCAAATAGCAATGAAAATATCATCACTGGATTTGTCTTGCTTCTAGGACCTTATGCTCCAAATTTCACCTTGATCCACCCGCTAGAATGCTAAAAACTAAAAGTATTATCTATGGCATAAAAATAGGGTTTTTAACATTAATAAACCAGGTCATCATCTTCTCTACTATTACAAAGTGTTGTTGAAGGTGTCTATGATGAACAACAACCGAGAAAATTTCACATGACTACGTTCACCGGTTTGCAAGATATGATTTTTTTAAGTTTTGATGCATATGGCTTCTTGGAGGATTTTTACAAGGTTTCTATAAAATTTTCAGGTATATGGAGTTATGGAGCATAAATCATGGAGTTCACATGAAAATATGAGGTAGGAAAATCTTATTTCATGCTTTAAAACTTTACAACAATGTTTTTGCTTCACGGGAGAGGAAGAAACATGTAGAAGTAAGCTAAAACACTTAGTCAATTTTTGGTTTAAAAGCATGGGGTGGGGTGAATTTTGTTTTCCCCACTATCCTAGGGATAGTTGGGATAGTAAAATGTACCCCTACTCTGAGCATGACAAGTGGTGGAGCGAGAGGCAGTGAGATGGTGAGGAGAGAGAAAACACTTTTAAGCACCTGAGGGAAGAAGGTTTGATCATATGGTGAACCTAGGAAGGGGATAAGGGTGAGGCATATATTTATGTACCCATTATCATAGGAAAAATGGGACATTTAGGAAAGTAAAATGCACCCATGGGTAGATGATAGAATGTAGCCAATTTGTAATAAAAATAACTTAGCACCTTGTCGGGAAGAGAGAAGGTCACATGAGGGTCCAAGAGCAATAACAAAGGGATGAGGTGAATTTTATTTTCCCTACCGTACACAATGTACTCAATTTCCTTGGGATAGTTGGGACACTCGAGGTAGTTGGGTCGATAGAAATGCTCCACCCACCCAATTGAGAAAATGACTAAGTCCCTAAATCTTAAAATCACTTTTCCCGGAACCACCATAAATATTTTCATGAAAAATATTATATTATTTTGACTCCCAAGAAAATTTCAAGATAAACGGGATGGTTTTAAAGACATGATTCTTCCTCCTTAAAAAAATATAATTTTTTTATTCAGGATAACAAGGTGAGGCTATTGAAATTGAGTTTCCCTAAGAAGCACTTGGGTATTGTAAATAATGTGAAAATTACCTAAAGCTTGTGGTGGGGCAATTAAAGCTTGATGTGGTTGCTGAAATATATGTTGTTAATTAATGTTTTGTGGTGGTGTCCATGGCTGGTTTTGGTTAGGATTCTGTTGAGGACCCCACTGTTGGTTGTGCCATGGATTTTCCAGGGTTGGTGGTGTCAGATATGGATGAGTGTAGGAATTCATCCAAGGTGGTGGATGTGGATAATTCATCCAATTTTATGTTTTCCACTCAATTTATCCCCAAGTAGGCTGAGGGACCTGATTAGGCAATGAAATCATCCAGGGGTTATGAGGAGGTTGAGGTGGAAATATAGTTTCGATTATTTGGCCTTTGAAAAAGTTTAACTCGCATCAACTTGAGATTCAACATTCAAGCCTCATTTCAATTGTGGTAAGAAGGTGCAATTATTAGTGTTGTGGTCATCCATTTCATAGATTAAACACATGTCTATGACATCCAAAGGACATTCGCTCGGGGGTGTCTCTTCCTAAAATTAGGGCAATATATGTCTAGAGGTTATTTGGCATTACTAGTTTTGGCCTTGAGTCCATCTATGGTTGATGTTAACTACAATTTTTTTTTGTTTTCATGTTAGCCATTTCCTCCGAAGTTCGAGAGGTACCGCAGTAAGTTTGAACGTCTTTTTTTTCTCATACCTTGCCTCATGTTTTGGAGTAACTTCTGCATAGCTCAATGATTTGTTCCATGGTAAGTTTATGCACATATCCTCCTCCCATGAGATGGAGGGAATCCTTGGTTTCCTCTTCAAGTAATTTAAGAAAAACTATTTTAGTAATGTCTACATGTAACTCATAACCACTTCATCGATGGAGAAAGAGAAATATATCCAAGTAATCCTCTAGATTTTCATCTTCTTTTCACCATATCTAGAAGAACACTTCTCTCCTATCCATTCCCTTATAGTAGTATTGATATTTATACAAAAAGGCTATCTCCATGGCTTCCCAAGAATTAATGGAGTTAGAGGACAACCCCATGAACCATCTCATAACAGAGTCTTTGAGAGTGGAAGGAAAAATTTTGAGTTTGTGATTGTTCTTTCGTAGTCATATGTCTGGCACAGAACTTTGAATTCAAACAAGAACTGATCGGGGTCTTCCATAGACATGCCTCGAAATATAGGGAGGATGGATGGTGAGATATTTTTCATGGGCACATCCTCATCCTCATCCAATACAATGGGGTAAGTAAAGAACTAAACCAAGGGGTGGTCTCCATTATTCCCGTGGTCCCCCATTTTTGAGTGTTGGTCGGAGGATACAGAATGCTCATAAATGATTCTAGGTGTTGTAGTGGAGGCAGTGGCACTCACAGTGTTTTCTATGTGTAAAATATCTAGAGAGATATGTTGAATGTTGCATGCTGTAAATCTCCCTTGATTATCTCATGGCCTATGCATCAAAGGTGGTTATTGAAACAAGTCCCTAGACTTCTACTGGTTGCATATATGAACTTCATTAACACCCATAACATGTGAAGTGAAAAAATGGTGTAGTGTGCTTATGGTGTCCCCTGCAATGATGAAAAATCATGGGTCATTGTGTTCTCCAATCATTTAACTAACATGATCTCCTATTAGTGTCATTATAAACCAGGGATGTGTCTTAGGTGTATGTAATGGAGCTTTATGTAACTAGTTCTGTTGGGATTTCGATGGGGGTTATTGTTAGATATTTTATGTTAGTTATTAATCTATAAAAACCTAATGCAAATCTATGGAATTCATCTACTGTAATGAAAAGAATTATAAAAGCTACACTTCTATTTGAAATTGAAATACACACACAAGTACTAAAAAAATGGAATTGAATCGCACAATTAAAGCTAGAACTCAGAAAAGTAAGATCACATGTTAATTAGACTTTGCATAAAAGAAAACAAATATTATAGATAAAAGTGTTGGTAAGGAAAACAAATACAATCAACCAAATATTGCATGAAATATACTGAAACAAGTATTGTAGTAAGACTTATTAGAAAACCATATGCATATGTGAACATAAACGACCTCTTGTCTCCTCGGTTGAGTGGGCCCTTTCTCTCCCTTAGGATAGAGGAATTACCAACAGATTTAGATCTCCAAAATGACCTTTACTTCTATTAATTTAAATAAGTTCCATATCATAGACAACATATGAAGTTGAAATTTCTAAATACCATAGATGATATATTGCAAAGTATCTAAAAAAAAAACAGCTAACCATGCTCTTAAGAAGGTGTCTTAATATAGACACAAACGGTTACAAAATTGGCCATAATAGGTAGAACTAACATCTTCCACTAATCAATATTAACTAAAATCATAAATTCCTATGGGATAGTTAGAAACAAGTCCCATACCGATAGGTCGATTGGTGGAAAAATTCTTTTGCTCCCGTATTCCAGCTCCAAACTCGGACTTTGTAATTACATCAATAACAAATGTTCATCATTTCCCCGCACACATCATCACATTTTCCTCACAAAGGAAATTAGTAGGAATTTTATATGGTAATCAGTTTTCATGAACAAAAGCAAGGAAAATGCATCAAAGTCACTATGATATAACTATACAAAACATCCCCATGCATTATCAAATTATATCTAAGTGGCAATTTATCGATCGTAGGAATGATATAAATGAGTCAATTAATGCACTCATCATTTCCCCCTTACTTTACCTGCTGCATGTCCTAATGCAACATATCTACATCCTGCTTTCTGCTGACCAAGCCTTTGAGCCATGTCATACTCTTTGCACCGATCAACATATTGCTTCCTCATACCTTACATCCATGAGTATTTGAAGTGACCTCGACCAAGTGTAAAACTCTCATTTGATTATGCATCATTTTTTCCAAGTGGTAGTAGGACTCAAGAGGAGGGGGTGGACGCCCTGAAGTCATGCCCATTCATCATTATATTGTTTTTTGGTTTTTTTTTTACGATTGTCTTATAATTGTAATGAGGGCATCACCCTAACGCATACTCCAACTCAAGTTATTAGGGGAAATAACCTCTTTTGTTTCAATGACAAGCTCAAAGTGTCCCATCTCCCGTCACAGCTGCCTGCCACCCCAAAGTGCCGATGAATGTAGGTTTCAAAATCCTCTACACATTTCAGTAGGATTTTTGAAGTAGTCTCTCTAATACCTACTTGGTAGTAGAGAAATCTGAAGTTTTTTCGCAAAGACACATCAATATGATGTGTAGGACGGATATAAAAACCTATTGTTTGAGTTGTGTGATTGAAAATATCCATTTTCTCACCCCATATGATCTGATTTTGTAACAAGGATTGAAAGGATTTAATTTGAAAATACCCCACAAATAATTTAATTAAAAAGTCAGGGACATTGGTAACTAACATATTATGGAGGTAAAAATAACAGAGAAAGTTTTGAATATAAGGTGTACTAGACTTGTAAATAGATAAGAAAATATTTCCATCGGGAGCTTTTTAAGGAACACGACAACAAAAGCGAAACAATTTCCAAGAATAAAACTGCTCCTAAATAAACATGTTGTAAACTGATGAGGGTTTCCTATAGGATAAGAGATTAAAAGCCAAAGGACAGACATAGTCCAAAAGGGAGAGCAATTTTTGTTTTTCATCTTGGATAATTTCCATCTCCCCTTTTAATTTCTTATTTTCCTTTTTTAATTCTGCATTCTGAAGAGATATTTGGTGGAAATCATTCAAAATGCTAAGACCTTTATCCTTTTGTCACTTTAAGCTACTAATTTCAATTTGTAAAGCGGTTATTTCTCTAACTTTCTCCACTGTGCATTGGGTAAATTCAGTTTGTAAAGACAAGTTTGTTTCCTCCATACCTTTCAATTGGGACTTAAGGAGTGTTATTTCTTCCAGATAATTATGAGGATTTATAGCTTGACATGACTCAAGACAATCAATTTCCATTGCAATAGGCGTTGAATGGGATTCTAGACTCGTGTACCGAAGTAGTTTTTGGAGCTGTGGAGTGAAATTCTAAAGATATAGGCATGGATGAATACTAGGGAAAAGTATGAGTGGAAGTGAAGATGGTGTCCGGTGATTTTTAGTGGGGAAAATGTTGTTGTCTTCCTCATTTCCCACTTCCCACATAGGGGTAGAAACATCAACGAATCCCTCGACATGGAGCTTACAATTTTATGCAATGTACAAGACCGTCATGGTCGGGGGCACATAAAAGAAGATGGAGTAGAGGTATTCCTACCTCTAGAACTTAAAGTGGTTGAAGATGGACTTACTTGAGAACCTGATTTGTCCATGTGCTTTGGAGCACCAAGCTCCTCCTTTTTCTTATGTGCAGGGGTGAGAGGTCAAAAGTGCGGGAATGGACCAAGGTGTGGAAGATGACCCTGATTTTAACTGTTTTGGCTTGGAACCCTCCCCACAAGTAATCCTTTCAAGCATCCACTTTGGCTTAAATACTTGATGTGAGCACAATAAATGAATTATCCCTATGTGTTTCAACATCGCTTTGCCTCCTCCAGAGAATTATATTTTTGGCCAACTTTGATAATGGTGTCATGCAAGTATTCAAAGTTAATTTACCCTAAGGGCTAGGTTGATGCATCCTTTCTTAAAATGAATAAGAATCTTGAGTGCATCACCACCCAACACGAGAGGGATGCTCGTCACATATAAAACTATTAACCCATTTGGCCATCTCTCTCCAAATGTCGGGCATGCTATTATTATACGATAGAAAAGTGACATGTGAGTATGAGAATCTACAATCAACTCTTCTTTGTACCTGACCTCCTAAGGTCATGCCGAGACAACCGGTGGAAATGGAATATATGTGGATATAGACAAACTAGTTGGGTAATCTTATATCCTCAGCATGTAATAAAGGGATCTACAAATTTAAGGAAAAGAAAGCTCTCCTAATCTGAATTGATGTAATGGATCGTTAAGATAGAATAGCTACTGGAGGCTCCAATCAATGTCAAGCTTTGCCGAGATCCTATCTATTGGCTATTGGTACGTGCGGAAAGTGACTGTAGGTGCTTCGTGTATATTTCTAGACAAGGTCATGGAAAATGGTAGTGAGATGTGTAGTGGA
Source organism: Taxus wallichiana var. yunnanensis (assembly GCA_018340775.1). Taxonomy (NCBI): domain Eukaryota; kingdom Viridiplantae; phylum Streptophyta; class Pinopsida; order Cupressales; family Taxaceae; genus Taxus; species Taxus wallichiana. The sequence goes on from CM031240.1 coordinate 962,362,642, forward strand.
TTTATAAGAAACTATGGGTGGTTTTCTGGTCTATCCCAGAAAATATTGGCTTGATTGGCTTCTATGTTTAATGCAGAAAATTGCGTTATGATATTTGGTGGAAGTGGTGAGGATCTAAAAACTAGTGTACGTGGCGGTGTCGATATTTAACTGACTTATAGTCCTGTTGGGTTGTGGGACCTAGGGATCACAACCATGAGTTCGTGGTTGTTGTGGACCTGTTATGGTCATGTGAAGAATCAATCTCTTCTTTTGAATATCCAATAGTCATAAGCCTTTTCAGTTTCTATATTTAATATCAGGAGTTGTGTGATCTTCTTAGAATACCTTACGGGTGTTCTGGAAACTTGTATATGCAAGCATGTGTCTATGTCGATGAGAAGATCTCCTGTGTTTGGCTGTGGAACTAATGGATCACAACCAAATATTTTTTCTCTTTCAGGTTCTTGTATGGTCATGCAAATATCCTATCAAGGCAATCTATAGTTGGGTTGACTTGACCAGAATGTGTATGCTTTGTCGTCTTCAATATTCAATTGTCTCAATTGTTCACTAATTTCTTGTGGGTTTATTTTCATTTGAAATACCTAAATCCTAAGCCCTTGATCTATATCCATTAATGTTGTGAAGAGATTTGGCTAAGGTATTACCGGTTCGAATACGTAATCCCTAGGCTCTCTGGGTCCCGTAATTGTCATGCAAGAGATAATCAAACTTTAACTGAAATAAGTAAACTAACTATGAAAGATATATCTACACTATGATTATATTCCTTTTATTTTTGTATTTTCGATGATGTATATTTGAACAAAATTTAAAGAGTAGATATTTTAATATATTTAGAAAGTGGACAATTAATATAATAAGATAATTAAAACAAGCAAGTTAGCACTGATATAGCTAGTTGCGTGTGCACTTGTGAATTTATCTTAAATATTTAAATAAATAACTAATCTAATCGAAAGACCTTCAATCTTACCTCAGAAGTGAGGAATAAATCACATCTTCTCAGAAGCTATCATTCCCCACAGTTTCCTGGTAATACTAAAAGCGAGCTTAACTGAAATAAAATGATTTTCTACTCTATTTGATATATTGTAACTACAAATTTGATAGTTCAAACCTAGAGTTTTACAGAATAGTGGTAAATCCAGTTGTGTCATGACTTGTCCCCTCAGTGTGATCTCTTTTTCCTTCGTGTTCTCATGAATCCAGAAAAGTGTGAATGCGAGAGCGTCAACAAAAGAAGATACTCGAACAATGAAAACTTTGGATATAAACCGAATACAATGCAAGTAAGAGAGGGATAGTGCAAGTGAATAGAGCTTGACTATGTGATTCCTAGTAGGATTTATTATGGGGATACGATGTAAATATACTGAGAATTATGGGATCTATCTCTTGTGACAAAACAACAACTTCTGCAACTCTAAGATTATCAAATGAACTCTAATCTAGAACTCGATAAGTCGACGTGTGTATGATAACAATGGAGCAAAATGAAAGTGTGAAGATCAACTGATCTCTAAAGTAGAAAGGAGAGGTTGAAAATTCATGCAAAATCTAAACCTATTGAAACTTATGGAAGAACTTCAAAACACACTGAATAATAATTCATAGAGAGAGAGGGGCCATTTGCTTGTAAACAAGCTGGGTATTTATAGCATCTGGATTTACCAGAGGGTAAGTTTGAATTGATCTCTTCTAATATAAACAAAGAGAAATCACTATTTACCAGGTGGCCAAAACATAAATGCAAGCAAGAGTGGTTGAGAAATGCGGATGCAAATTAAATTTTTACATTGACGAAAGCGTTGGAACGTTTTGGAAAATGCACACATGACCGCCACCCTATGCAAGGCGGTGATTATAGGACCTCCACCCTATCTTGGGTGGTGGTCATGGGACCGCCACCTGTAGGGCGATGGTCCTATAACTTAAAGACTAAAATGCAAGGAAAAAGGGGGCAGAGGTTAGAACAAAACATGTAAAAGCTAGACAAGGCTTTTTAGGATGCAAATGTATACTTGGCAAGATTTTCTAGATTCCAAACACCTTGCGAAGAGATCTGAATCATCATTGGGGTTTCTGTAACCTCTCTCCGGTAGTACAGTACCTACATTTTTGGGTACATGCAGCTATCCCGCTTAACACCTTCCGAATACCCTGGAGGGTAAGGATAACCTCAAAGAATGCCTCACCCTCCTCATGAAATAGAGCAAGCAAGTCTTTGAGGGGAGAATTCCTCATTAATTTCAAACTAAAATCTGGCAAGCTGGATAGTTCAGAAACTACCTAGCGGTAATCTAAACCCATTTCCCTCGAACACATGAACAGGTAGCTTCAAAATTTTCTAGGAACTCCTCCATGACACCCTCATCAAAACCTTCAAATTTCTAGATGAATTCAAGACAAATTGAATCATAAAACACCTACAAAAGTGCAATGTTCCTGAGTAATGGGTCCAGAGAATCAGTCTCAGATTTCTTCTTTTGTCCCATGATGATGGCGAAGAAATCCAGATAGTAGAGAAACAAGATCAAGACATGCTCAAATTCTTTGTGTGATGGAAGGTTGAATGATATGCTCAATACTCATGAAACAATGACAGGAAGTAGCTTGGAACTATTAATTTGACTTGTACCCGAATCCTTGAATTATGTTAAATTAGAGAAAATTTGGTGGCTTAAAAAGGTGGGCAAGACCATCCATCCATGAGAGTTGATGATATGTGAGACGGTGCACATCCCATCGTTTGAAACCAAATTTACACCTTTCCTTCTTTGTAGAATGTGATGCATATGATGTGTGCAAAAATCATGAATCATTACACCCTTATGCCATCATACCGTAGCATCGGATTTGGAAGGATATCTGCAATAAATATATTGAACATTGCATGATGGAGGTAATTATGAAAAGTGTGCACATGGGGGATTGATTTATAAGGAAATATCCATATTGAGTTAGGATGCACTTACCCATGCCAAGATCAAAGTGTATCATATCTCAGTAGATTACCACATCTTGTAGCACGAGATTAAATTTGATTAGTGGCTTGAAATAATGAATATTTCTGAATTTATTGAAAACAAAACAAGTAAGGGAAGAAGATCAAAGTCATGACCATCCTCCTTTATTTAAATTAATAGGCAACATTTACTCTAGGCTCGAGGGGTGAAGAAGCTGTTGAGGGGTGAAGAGCTGCCTCAACATGCATGTCCTCATTTAGCATAATGTCACTTTGGTGAAAGTTTTGTTGTCAAGAGTTTATTGGTAAATCCTGAGTCTGTGCCCATTCACAAGAAGAATCCATTTTTACCATCGATTGGTAATAGCCGCATAGAACCATTATCAAACACTCTATTGATCTAATAGGGCCCCAACTAGCATGATTGTAACTTACCTTTAAACTATTGATATCTAGAATCAAAGAGTAAGACCTAATACCCTTCATGAAATGTCCTAGATTTGATATGAGCATCGTGCCAGGTCTTCCTCTGATATTTAAGAATTTTTGTCTGCTGCTATGCCTCCATCCACATTTCATACAATTCATTCAGCTACATCACTTGTTTGCGTTGTGCTTCATCCAAAATTGATTCCAAATTCTAGTGTTGTTCTCTAGGTGCACAATTCAAACTCAACATGTAACAATGGATTCTTCCCAAATAAAAAATCATAGGGGGAAAAACCACTAGTGGTTTTCCAGGTCGTGTTATAGGCCCATACTTCCTTGGGAAGTTTTGGTACCCAATTCTTTCTCAAGACACCGACCACTTTAGTTAGAATATTCTCAAGTTCTTGATTGGTTACTTCCACCTGCCCATTGGATTGGGGGTGATAGGGTGACGATTTTGGTGCTTAATTTGGTAGATTTCAAAAATCCTCAATCATCTTTAAAACAAATTGAGGACCTTGATCGGATAAAATGGCCCTATTGCACCAAATTGTAGCAACATCCGATTGTACAGAAAATCAGCAACAACATCCTCATTCGCGAAGAAAATGCTTGAACTTTAGCCCATTTAGTGACATAGTCCATGCATACCAAGAGGTATTCCTTCCCAAATTATTGGGGATCAAAAGGTCCAATGAAATCGATTCCCCATTTCTCTCCTAATACCACTGAGAATTAAGAGGCATTTCCATTGAAAGTGTAGGATTCCCCATTCGTTGGCATGCATCACACTGTCATACATACTTTTTGACATTCCTATGGAGGGAAGGCCAATAGTACCCTGCTCTAAGGACTTTGTGAATTGTCCATTTTACTGAATTATGTTCACCTCCTAGCTCATCATGACAAGATCACAATATGTCATGTACTTCATCTTCTCAAATGCACCTGTGAAGAACCATATTAGGAAAACATTTGAATAAAATTCCATTACACCATTTATATGTTGCACTATTTTTAACCAATCTCTATTTCTCCTTATGAATGAAATAGGTAGGAAAATTCCTTATTGTTAAATAATTTGAAAGATCAGTGAACCAAGAGTCTTATTTTATATAGCAAACAAATGGTTGTTGGGAAATTGATCTTGGACTACTTCATCATTACCTGAAACATTCAATATTAAAAGGAAATCAACAACAACGTTAGATTTTTCGGCTTATCAATAATGGTAAGATTGAATTCCTGTAACAAGAGTAACCATCGAATAATCCTACCTCCAACCATTGGTTTATTCATCAAATATCGAATGGTAGAGTGGTTAAGATAAAAAAGATTTTATACCCAAAGTGATGTAATGAAAAAATTTATTCAAGGAGTATATAACAACCAATAATTGCTTTTCTATAGTAGTGTAATTTCTTTATGTAGGAGTTAGGTTCTTGGTGATAAAGTAAATGGCATACATGTGATCTTCTGCATCTTTTTCCCAAGGATAACATCCATGGCTGTATTAGAGGCATCAGTGTGGATATGGAAAGGTTTCCCCAATCGAGCCTCGTGAGGCTGGGGGTAGTGGTCAGCTTCTCTTTGATAGAATCAAATGTCGACTGGCACTAAGGGGAGCATTCAAAAATGCAATCTTTTGTTAACAATGAGAACATATGTTAAATTTTTTTACTTAAATATTTTATGAACCACTAATAATACCCTGCATGACCAAGGAAACTTTTTATGTTAGTCTAATTAGTTGGTGTAAGTAACTGAGTGATGACTAATATCTTTTTGGGGTCAACATGTATACCTTTGGTAGAAACATGGTGACCTAAGACAATTCCCTGATCAACCATCATCAAACATTTTTCATGACTTAGAGATAATTGGTGTTGCTCACATCTACTCAATACTTTCTTAAGGTTATTCAAAGATGTGTCAAAAGTGGATTCGTGGACTGTTAATTTGTCCATGTAAAATTCAACACAATCGTTAGTAAGATCTGTAAAGATGGCCAAGACTACTCTATGAAACGTAGCAGGTGCATTAAAAATTCCAAAAGGTAAGACTCGATAAGAAAATGTACCCCAGGGGAAAGTAAAGGTAGTTTTATCTTGATCAGTAGGGGCAATACTAATTTGGTTATACCCACTAAACCCATCCAAAAAAAATTTTCTTACCAAAGAAGATTTTTTAGAACACGGTCAATAAAAGGAAGGGGAAAATAATCTTTCTTAGTGGCTTTGTTAAGTTCCTTGTAGTCAACACATATTCTCAATTTAATATTTTTATTGGGAACTATAACTAATGGGGAGACCCACTGACTATTAGATATAGGGTAGATGAATCCTACCTTTACTAAATTTTCTATCTCGCCTTTGACTATGTCTCTGAGTGATGGGTTAATTTTCCATTGTGGCTGCCTTATAGGTTTGACGTCCTTAGTGTAGATATGGTGAGTATGAATGCTAGGATGAATTTCCTTCATATCGAGTGTAATCCCGGGAAAAATCATGGGAATGTTTCTTCAAAACTTCGAGAACCCCGACTTCTTGATTGGCCTCTAAATCATTACCAATGGTCAACTATTTTCCTATGCCGATAGGCACCGCTGGTATCATTCAAAAGAGCGAGCTCCAAATTGGTGATTAAGGAATTAAATGTGTAAACATGGGGTTGAAGCATGTGCGAGAATGGGTATATTGTCAAGTGACAAAATCTTGGTCAAAGGACAATAGAAATCAAGGACTGAATACTCCAAATTATAAGCATAGATTTCTTTAAAAACTCATCGAAGTATTACTTACCAAAGAAATAACATCATAAATGTCTAGAGTAAATGGGTCTACAGTCAGAGTTCCAATTTCCGTAGCCAGAGTGCTGATTTCCATAGTCACAGAGCCCTCTGCATCAGCTAGTGTATGCGACTCAACAACTTTTTCCATATGGTTTTGCACATCAATGGTGGCCAAATAAGAAGAAATCAAAGAGTTAACATCCAAAGAATCTACCCATAGATGGTCACAAGCATTCACATAAGGCTGGGAAGGAGGGTATAATGAAATATGTTTGGATTTCTACCCATTTAGAATGGTCATTTTTCCGATCTACGATCAATATATGTAGCAACAAATGGCTAACCAGGTCTTCCTAAGATAACTGGATATCCCAATTTCTGAGCTTTTGGTTGTAAGAACATAAAATCTACAGGATACTCTAGGGATTCAATGGTGACCATTATATCCTTGACCACACCATCTGGTACACCAATGGATTGATCTGCTAGTTGAAGAACAATATTGGTAGGTTATAGTCCTGTTAAGGACAACAGATTAAACATTTTTGTTGTGATGACATTAATGGCAGCACCAAGATCCACCAAAACATTAGATATTGATTGATTGTTTATACAAATAGTAATAACTGGACTCCCGAGATCCCCATATTTTTGTGAAATAAGGTTTCAGCTACTAAATCAACCAAATTTCCTTCCACCCTAGCAATTTTTGGGTATTTCTTTTTCCTCCCTAGTGTTTTTATACACTCATTTCTAATGGTTTGGTTTAATTTAGGAATGTCCCTTATTTCTCACAGAAGTGGGACCTCAATGTGCACTTTTTTCAATTCTTGTACTAGCATTGTTTCATCTGTAGTTTGAGTGTCCTGTAACCACTCAGGGAAAGGAGCTTTAGGGGTATTCTAGTTAAGTTCTTGACTGTTCTAAGTGTTTTTTGTCTGTGGAGAAGGTGCAGGTCCTATATTTTCCTCAAGTGTCTCTTCTTTATCAGTGTCTATAGGAATTTCTATGATAATAATAAGAGGATTCAATTTTTACAGACCTCGAGTCACAAATTACCAATAATATTAACCTGCATTGTGTTACTTGGTCCTGCTTCATCAATTGAAGTTGTCTGCTGATTTTTAGGATTTGCTAACGACTGGGTTGGAAGTTATGTTTGTGTTGTTGGTAGGCTTGTGGTGGGGCCATTAAATTTTTCTATGGTTACTAGAATCTCCGTTGTTGATTAATGTTTTTGGTGGTGTCCATGGCTGGTTTTGGTTAGGATTACATTGTGGACCCCACTATTGGTTGTTCCATGGATGCTAGGGTTGGTAGTGTCCAACCTATATGAGTGTAGGGATTCATCTAAGGTGGTGGATGTGGATAAGTCATCCAATTTGATGTTGTCCACTCATGTTGTCCCAAAGTAGGCTGAGGGCCCTGATTAGGCCATGACATCCTCCAGGGGTTCCGAGCAGGTCAAGGTGGAAATCCATCCTAATTATTTGGCCTTCGAACAAAGTTTAACTCTACATCAACTTGAGAGACAACATTCAAGCCTCCTTTCAATTGTGGTAAGAAGGTGCAATGCTTAGTGTCGTGGTTAGCCACTTCATAGATTAAACACATGTCTGTGACATCTAAAGGACATTCTCTCAGGGGGTGTCTCTTCCTAAACTTAGGGCAATATATGTCCAGAGGTTCTTTGGTAGGACTGGTTTTGGCCTTGAGTCCATCTATGGTTGATGTTAACTACAGAAAAATGTATGTTTTCATGTTATCCATTTCCTCTAGAAGTTCAGAGGTACCAAGAGTAAGTTTGAATGTATTTTTTTCTTATACCGCCTCATGTTCTGGAGTAACTTCTACATAGCTCAATGATTTGTTCCATGGTAAATTTATGCACATATCCTCCTCCCATGAGATGGAGGGAATCCTTGGTTTTCTCTTCAAGTACTTTAAGAAAAACTATTTTAGTAATGTCTGCATGTAACTCATAACCACTTCATCGGTGGAGAAAGAGAAATATAACCAGGTAATCCTCTAGATTTTCATCTCCTTATTTCCGTATCTGGAAGAACTCTTCTCTTCTATCCCTTCTCCTACATTAGCCTTGATATTTATCCAAAAAGGCTATCTCCATGGCTTCCAAATAATTAATGGAGTTAGAGGAAAACCCCATGAAACATCTCATAGCAGAGTATTTAAGAGTGGAAGGAAAAAGTTTGAGTTTTTAATTGTTCGTTCTGTAGTCATATGTCTAGCACAGAACTTTGAATTCAAACAGAACTAATCAGGGTCTTCCATAGACATGCCTCAAAAGATAGGGAGGATAGATGGTGATATATTTTTCATGGGTGCATCCTCATCCTCATCCAAGACAATGGGGTAAGTAAAGGTCTGACCCAAGGGGCAGTCTCCATTATTCCCATGGTCCCCCATTTTTGAGTGTTGGCCGAAAGATACAAAATGCTCAGAAATGATTCTAGGTGTTGTATTGGAGGTAGTGGCACTCACAGTGTTTTCTATGTGTAAACTATCTAGAGAGATTTGTTGAATGTTGCATGCTATAAATCTCCCTTGATCATCCTGTGGCCTATGTATCAAAGGTGGTTATTGAAACAAGGCCCTATACATCTACTGGTTGCATATATGAAATCCATTAACACCCATAGCATGTGAAGTGAAAAACACAAGTGTAGTGTGCTTATGGTGTCCCTAAAAATGACGCCAAAAATGATGGGTTGTTGTGTTCTCCAATCATTTAACTAACATGATCTCTTGTTAGTGTCATTATAAACTAGGGTTGTGTCCTAGGGTGTATGCAATGGAGCTTTATATAACCAGTTCATGTTGGGATTTTTGTTAGGGGTGTTGTGAGATCTTTTAAGTTAGTTACTAATCTATGAAAACCTAATGTAATTCTATGGAATTCATCTACTGCAATGAAAGGAAGTATAAAATATACACTTTGAATTGAAATTTAAATACACACACACAATACTCAAACAAATGGAATTAAAAATGCATAATTAAATCTAGAACTTAGTAGAAGTAAGATCTCATGTTAATTAGACTTTGCTTAAAATAAAACACATATTCAGATAAAAGTTCCGGTAAGGAAAACAAATACATTTAACCAAATATTGCATGAAATATCTTGAAACAAGGATTGCAGTAAGACTTTTAGAAAACCATATGCATATGTGAACATAAAACAACCTCTTGTCTCTTTGTTCGAGTGGGCCCTTTCTCTCCTTGGGATAGAGGAATTATCAACAACTTTAGATCTCCAAAATGATGTTTACTTCTATTAATTTAACTAAGTTCCATATCGTAGACAACATATGAAGTTGAAAGTTGAAACTACCACAGACATAATATTTTACAAAGTATCTCCAAAAAATAACAACTAACCATGTTCTTAAGGTGTCTTAATATAGACACAAATAGTTATAGAATTGGCCATAATAGGCGGAACTAACATCTTCCACTAATCAATATTAACTAAAAATTATAAATTCCTATGGGATAGTTAGAAACAAGTCCCATACTCGATAGGTCAATTGGTGGAAAATTTCTTCTGCTCCCGTATTCCAGCTCCAAACTTTGAATTCATAATTACATCAGCAATAAACGTTCATCATTTCCCTGCACACATCATCACATTTTCCTCACAAAGACAATAGGAAGTTTATACGGTAATCAGTTTTCATGAACAATAGCAAGGAAAATGCATCAAAGTCACTATGATATAACTATACAAATCATCCCCATGCATTAGCAAATCATATCTAAGTGGTAATTTACTTATTGTAGGAATGATATAAATGAGCCAAATAATTAACTCATTAGTACTTGGGAAAAATGTTTGCAATTTCTTGCAAGGGAGGAATTTTCTAGATAGTGGGGAAAAGGGAGTGAGAAATTAGGGGGGAGAGATTAACTCTACAAGTAGAAAATCAGATTCTTGGTTCCACATGCACAATTTGAGAAAGAAACAACTATTCTTATAACATCAACCCTAAGAGAAAACCATGTACACAAGTTTGTACACATTCATAAATATGAGAAAGAATAAACTCTTTTCTTGATTGATATCTCCACAAGTTATACAATGAAAGGGAAAAGAAGAAAGTAGGTTAAGAAAATGGAAGAATGTTATCTCTTTTATATTTCTCAAATTTGTAATCTCCTTCAATACAAACTTGATCACACTTTGAACATACAAAATTGACAAAACTTCAAAATGAGGGTGTCATTATATTATATAGACATTGAGAAGACCCTTCATCTACTCCCCACATGACCTTTCATTTTTCCTTTCCACTTATGACTTTTGACATTCCTAGGAAAGATAATTAAGTCCCCTTTTATTAGTTAAGGGTGACTTATTAAATTTTGAACTATAGTCACATTAATGAATAGGATGAACGTTATGATTTATCAAAATGAAGAATTAGAAAGGGGGTAGAGAAGAGGAAGAAAATGAGGAAAAGGAGGGAAAGAATAAGTTATCCAAAGAATGAAGATACCTCCATCATCAATGAAGATCCACTTTGAGAAAGTTGAAGATGATAATCTTAGCTTCAGATGACCACTGCAACACTTCTACACTGATGTGAAACTCCATTGAATTTTACTTTGTACAATTTTCCCTCACTGAAGATAATTACAAACTAATTCCTTTTTAATGATGCATGAAAACCTTTGACCACAAAATGAGTGTTGATAAACACTATTTCTAGACTTCCCAATTTGATCTCGAGATGGACACGAGGCACTTTTCATGATGATATTTTTGACACTTGATTGATGGACCATTTTATCTCATTGATCTCACCCCAACCAAATCACTTTCAATCACCCATATCCCTGAGTGATGAAGATGAATCCACCTGTTGCATACAATCCAATGGTGAAGATATTTTTCCTCAACAAGTTCTCTCGGCTTGTCCAAAATTTTGTTCTTTAGCTCCTCTAGGTCCATGTGAGTGACATTGTTATCATTCACACATAGGAACTCTAATGTGAGAGCTAAAATAGGCTCTCAGGATAGTGAATTTTAACTTCATTATGATAAAAACAAATGATATGAGTCACCCTAGGGATGATAACAACTTCTTGCACTTGAAACCATAAACTACTATTTTTAGACACAAGGCTTCATGAGCTGCTATTTTGGGCAGGGTTTCTTTTTTCCTTACATTGAGGGCTCTCACTATGTTTGAAGCATGATCAAATATGTCTTATGGAAAATTTGAAGCAATTTATATTTTTAGAAAGTTTAATTTTTCTTTTTGCTTTTTTGGCTTGTGTACCCTAGTTTTCCATTTATGTGATTTTCAATGTTTTCTCTTACAGAGGTTTTTACTATTTTGGAAAAATTACTATAAATAGTAAGTGTGATCTAGTCACACTTAATATTTTTAGAATATGGTATTCTACTCCTTGCTTCAATGAAAAACATTGTCTTCATTATGGGTTTTTCTTCTAGATTCTTTGTGCAAAATTTTGGATCTGCCCGCTTCCCAGATCAATGACAAATGACAAAAGAAGAGTTTAGGGAAAGAAAATTCAAACAGATGCCATAAAAATATGAGGAGCATATGTAAATTTGTTTTCTTTCAACATCAAGGTGCCTAGGAGAGGAAAAGGTTCTCCAAGTTTCTATGAATTTTTCCTTGGGGTTTGCAAGATACAAGTGTTTCTTCATTTTTGCTCACAAGGATTTCGAAAAGTCTTGAAAAGAAAGGTTTTTTGGGTGGTGGTAGTAATGGATTATTGAAAATTAATTTGGAATTAAATGGTGGAGGAATGAAATAAGAAACAATGGAATAAATAAAGAAATTCCAGCAACAAAGGTTTCTCATGCGTGCGTGAAGGAAGAAATGGAAGCAACAACAAAAACTTAAAACTTAACAAATTATTAAACTTGAGCATGGGAATAGTTTTTTGTCCCAACCATCCTAAATTTTTGGCATGGATGGTGCAAAAAAAAAGTGCTCCTTGCCACTAGTCCACTTGTAAGAACGATATTTTTGAGGCGAGAAGAGAGGGGGCTAGAAAAAGACCTATACACAACTTCCGGATCATGTAGGTGACCAAGGGCTAAAATGGGAGAGGGGAATAATTTTATGTCCCAACCATTCTAAATTTTTGGGATAGTTTGTGCACAAAATTTTCCCCCTTTTTATTGGTCCATTTAGTGCTCCGTGATTAGATGAGGTTGGGGGCTAGAAATCAGTGCACATAGTCTTAACTGGACAAGTTGGGATCTAAGATGGTCATATCATGATCGCTTGAGGATACATGGTGTCTGGGAAAATTTTTGTCCCAAACCTTCCAAAATTTTGGGATGTTTTGTGCACAAAAGTGCATCACCTTCTGGGCTTAACATGTGTCCGGTTGGAAAATTAGCTAACTCCTAAACTATACCTTGAGGGGCAACTTGATGGAGGCCTAACTTGAGATCCTAGATAAATTTTCCCACACTTATTTGTATGAAATGGATTGGAAAAGGATTTCTGAAAACAATGGTGGTGGTATCATACCTTTATTCTTCCTAAAACGCCCTAAAAATAGGATTTTTCTTCAAGATCAAAGGTTGTGCATGTTAAAAACAGGATGTGGGAAAAATTTCTTGAGTCTTGTGAAAAATATGAAACCACCACCCTCTAGGGATATGAATTACCTTTCCAACTATATTTTTTTCTGTAACTCTTCATAGAGCTCCCACAAATCACTTCTCAAAGCTCGGGGGCTGTTTTTGCACTATATCTTGCTTCACCCTCCAAGACCAACTTTTTGCTAAATCTACTCCAAAACCTCTGAAACTTCCCAGATTCTTCCAAAAATAGTTTCCCAACATTATCAGATCTATGATCCACCTCCTTGATTATTTTGAGTCTTTCATTCCACTCGGGGGGTGTGTACCAACCTCAAGAATACTAGAAACACGTCTTCCTTAAGCTTCAAAAAGTTTGTCTTGAAGAATCTTTCCACGGAAGTGCTTGAATGGAATTAAAATTCCTAAATCACCTATGGGCATGATGACACAACACATTGGACCACTCATAAGGATGTGATAGTACTAATACGGGGTTTAGAATGATATAGACAAGGGCTCAGGATGACCTTTTAAGAAAAACATTTTCACAAGAGGGTAAGGTTGTCACGCTTTCACGCTTGAATTTTTCCCTTGCAAAAAATCATGACAACAACTAGTTATGACTGGGGACATGTTGTGGATTGAGTGCAAAGTGAGGACATGGCATGAGATCTCTAGAATCTCAATTTTTCAGTTTGAGGCTAGAGCATTCCATTAGGATTTATAGAAACACTTGAATTGTAAGAGATAAACATAAATTAGGAATGCACACACACATATAATTGAAAGGAAACACACCACACTGAAAAAAAAACACACACACAATAGGGAAGGGAAATTAAACCTAAATCACGTATAATGTGGGGGAAAATGTTCTTTCAATATAATGCTCTTCTTTGTTAGTGGTTACCCCTGAGTGGGTAACACTAAGTGATGATGTTCTATGAAGCTATTGACTAGTTCAAGAAAATAAAATCCTTCCCTCAACTACTTATGAAAGCCACATGCTTTCACAACTTCCTGTATACTTGGGAGGATGTAGCCAACATGATATTTTTGATGTCTAAAGCTTCACTCAGAAATTACATTTCTCTCATTATCTTTGAAATCATTTTCGAAATGACAATTACCTTCCCTATTTACCCACATTGCTGATTTTGCATTGAGCATCTCATCACTGCCCTGGGGATGATTTTTTATTCAATATCTCAAGTTTCCTTCTTTCCCACATTCATACTCATTGATTTATTTTCCACAAGTTACCTTGAGTTCATATTTTTCTCCATTCCACTATGAGGTGTTTGGATATTGACTGGAGGATCGAAGTAACCTCATACCTATCTTGTATGGCCATAACATGAGCTAAGAGGTCAAGACTTAGCTTGGGGTCTTCCACACCTTTTACCACATTCAATATTTCTAGCATGGAATCCTTCTTTGAAGTTTCCAATAGTTCAACTTTACATTCATTTGAAGAACCTTCCTCTTGAAAATCAAGGAAACCATTTGGAGGAATTGCTTCATTATTCCAAAGCTCATTGCATTTCACTACTTCTTTTTCATGAGGAATATCAAATTTAGGGACCTATAAAATCTTTGTTTCAAGATTTTCATCATTGAAAGAATCTTATTCTTAAAATGGGAAAGATGAGACTTCCATTTCATCATCGCATCGATAGGCATTGGCTCGGGAGAGACATCAAATTTCACAACTTGCCTTATTTCATCATGACCAACCTTGAAATTGGTTGAGGATTCCAAATTTGATTCAATTTTGTCTTGCAGATCCATAACTTACATTAGGAGTTCAAGGTTGAGTTGAGGGTCTTCTATTTCTTCCGTAGCTCTTAGAAATTCTTGCACGGAGTCTTCCTTCAAATCTCTTGAGAGCTCATAAAAATAGTTTTTTTCCCTCATGGGTGACATGATCAAGAGAATATTCTTCTTCAAATAGGAATGAAAATATCTCCTCCTTGTAGATATACACATAGGATGGTTTATCATCTTGGAATTCATTAAGGAACACTTTATCTTCCTCACAACTTACATCATCAGGAAACTTGGGGATATCCTTTTCAATTCAATATTTCTCAATGCTTCTTCAAGATAAATATTTCTCCGTAAAGGAATGTTTGGTCCTATCAAGATAGGAATCTAATCCTCTTCTTTAGTAGTTATGAAATTATTCATCCTCCCTCTATTTTGGTATAAGATGTTGGCTCTTGGATTTCCCACCTTTTATACTATATATGTCATTTATTCTCTAGAAGCAATTTTTACATATCTTCCTTAACTGAAATGGTTGCGGAAGACCAATTCATTTGGATTTTCCCTCACAATTACTAGTAGAAGATTCTACTCAAAAACATTCCAAATGAAGCTGAAATGTCTATTACCAAGATCGTCATTGACACCTTTTTGTCTTGAAATTATGCGAGATCCACCTGCACATCTATGACCTTCCCTACAAGTGGGACTTCCTTTGACTCTATGGAGTAACAAGAGACACTATCCTGAGTCAAGGTGAGTTTGAGAGCATGGGATACCTTTATCGGGCATCACATTATCGAGGCACCTAAATCAATAATAAAATTATTCAATTGGTATCCTCTAATGAGAAGGGAGACATAGAAATCTTTGACCTTATCAGTATTTTATGCACTCAAAGAAATCATGTTATGTGATAGAGGTGTAGGTGGAGTTGGTAATAGTCCTTTAGAACTAGGAGTTATGGTACTAGGATTTGAACTACCACCCTTGATATGATAGAAAAATTCTTGAAAAGTTTGGGATGAGTCTATAGATATCAGATTTAGAAATCTGTACTTTGGTTTTGTTCATATATTCTATGATGTCAAAATGAGAAAATACAGATAGGGGGATGAAGCCACTTCTTTGGAACTTAGGAAAGGCTTGGAAGTAGGGGTAAATGCTTGGGGAATGAAGGTCAATTTTAAAGGTACATTGGAGGATTTTGAAGGGATATATTTTATAGAGCAGAGTTAGATTTAGAAGAGGACTTGGAAGACTTGGAATGGCGGGTGACATCTTGCTTATCACGGGATCTAGTTTCTCCATTATAGGATCCATGGAGGGTAGAAGTGGAGATCCTTGACTGATAATTTTGTTTGGTAGAGTCACCACAGGAGGATCTTCAATCTTCTTATTCACAAGCTGCAGTGGAGGAAGAATCTCCCTTTTGAGATTGAGATCCTATGAACACCACACATGAGAAACTAGGTGCATCCATGTTATCATCTTCATCACCTATAGAGTACTCACATAATCTAGTTTTGCAATGTTCCTACTTCCTCAACCTCTTGAAAATCATTGTCTTCACTTTCTTGTTCTTGTATTTCTTCATTTTCTTGAGTTCTACAACTTACATTGACAGGTGGGTCTTCTAAAGAATCCCTTTGGGGTGCTCTTGAAATCTAGTTTTTTTTATGGATTTGAGGAGATGCTCATTGGAAATCTTTCCCCTTCATATTGTAATTTCATTTACCAATTTTTGTAACATCAGATCCATTCTTTCATCTTTAGGATGATGGGATTTATCTTTTCTTGAGGAATTAATAATTTTTACTAATAAGATGAGGTCATTTTCTACTTTAATGGCCGTTATTTGTGTTGTGCAAGATCCCTTGGTTGAACCCTCCATATAAAGAATATTATCTCGACATTTGAGCACCGATGAAGAAAATTTTGACATTGTTATCGAGATCGTGAGGGCACATCTTCAAATGGTATCCTTTTGAATAACTCTTTTGTAACGAGCTACAAATTCCCTCATAGTCTTGTTAGACCCCTTCTTCATTTATTCCAACTGCACTAAGAGATCCTGACAGTCCTTGATAGATTTCAATCTTTCTTCAAACTGGGCCTTGATGCCATCCCAAATAGTGATGGACCTAGCTAGCAAGAGGTAGAACCATTCAACTACTTTTTCTTATAGGGACTCCACAAACAATCTCACAACAAAATCTTTGTGTTCAATTCCAAGGATTCCACATGATGTGATGAAGGTGAGATATGTTCTTCAGGAATTTGTGTGCCATCACCTTTGAACTTCTAGAAGTTCTTATGGGAACACATTGGTAGATTGTGAAGAGGAGGTGTAATAACGAGTGGACTGTATTCCCCCATGGAATATGGGTTGATGTATTTATTTTCATTACATCATTGTTTTTCTTCTATTTCAGATTTGCCTTCTACTTCAAAAACTTCTTCTCCCAATTATTCTTCTAGTTCTTGTTCTTCTTGATTAGGAAATTCAATTTTCAATGGTGTTCAGAAAATGGGAGAATTTGTAGGAGTATCAATGGGGGTTTGAATAGGATTCTCATGGGTACCACTTGAAGAGTTAGATGAAGATGAGGCTTGGGAGAAGAAATAGGGATTATCTATGATTTTCTTCGATAGTTTTGTAAATCCTCAAAAGTTACATCAACAACTCCTCTCAATCTATTCAACATGGTGTATCTTCTTTTAGCCAGTTTTGGGAAACATTTTTAGTGGGAAAATGAAAGGATGGTATAGGAATATGAAGGGTCTTTTAACAATGGAATTCAATTTTCATCAACTTTTTTTGGATTTTTTGATCGTATTTTGGGTGCAGATTGTTGTCAAGTCTACCCCATGATGGGCACCAAAAACTATTGGCAAGAAAATTTTTGGTAGAAAAATTGGTGGGTATCTTTCCAACACTCTAGGACTCTAGGTCCCTCTACTTGAATGGTGTAGCTCCTTTTATTATGAGTGAACTAAAAGGGAAATTTTTTGTTGGCCTTGAGGGTCGGGGATCCAATAGGCACACTCCATTGTACCCATAGAAAATGCTTGCAATTTATTATAGGGGAGAATTTTTCTAGATAGTGGGGGAAAAGGGAGTGAGAAATTAGGGGGGAGATATTAACTCTGCAAGTAGAAAATAAGATTCTTACCAAAGCTAACTAGAAGTTTCACATACACAATTAGGGAAAGAAACAACTATGCTTATAACATCAACGATGAGAGGAAACCATGCACACAAGGTTGCACACATTCATACATCGAGAAATAATTTTTTCCTTGATTGATATCTCCACAAGTTGTACAATGAAAGGGAAAAGAGGAAAGTATGCCAAGAAAATGGAAGAATGCTATCTCTTTTATATTTCTCCAAGTAGTAATCTCCTTCAATACAAACTTGATCACTACTTTGAGCATACAAAATTGAAAACCCTTCAGAATGAGGGCATAATTACATTATATAGACATTGAGAAGACCCTTCGTTTACCCCCCACATGACCTTTCACTTGTCCTTTCCATGTGTGACTTTTGACATTCTTAGGAAGAAAATTAAGTCCCCTTTTATTAGTTAAGGGTAATTTATTACATTTTGAACTATAATCACATTAATGAATAGGATGAATGTTATGATTTCTCACAACAAAGAATTAGAAAGGGGGTAGAGAAGAGGAGGAAAAGGAAGGAAATAAGAAGTTATCCAAATAATGAATATACCTCCATTATCGATGAAGATTTTCCCTAAAGAAGTTGAAGATGAAAATCCTAGATTCAAATGATCACTGCAACACTTCTATAGTGATGTGAAACTCCATTGAATATTACTTTGAAATTTTTTTACTCACTGATGATAATCACAAGCTTAATCATTTTTTAGGATGCACGAACACCCTAGACCATGAAATGAGTGTTGAGAAACACTGTTTCGAGACTTTCCAATGTCGGTGCGAGATGGACATAGATTACACGCTCACGATGATATTTCTTGACAATTGATTGATGAAATTTTTTTAACTCATTGACCTCACCCCAACCAAATCAATTTGAATCACCTAGATCCTCAAGTAATGAATATGAATCCACCTGCTGCATATAGTCCCTTTGGTGAAAATATTCTCCTCAACAAGTTCTCTTGGCACCGCTGACATTACATTCTTGAGCTCCTATCAGGTCCATGTGAGTGACATTCTTTGTCACCCACACTCAGAAAATTTTATCTCGAGAGTTGAAATAGGATCTAGGTTGGTGAATGTTAACTATTAATGATATGAGTCACCCCAGGATGATAGCAACTTCTTGCACTTGGCGAAAAGCTGCTATTTTTAGACACTTTGGGTTTTGGGAGCGCCGGTTTGGGTAGGGTTGCTTTTTTGTCCTCATATCAACATTGAGGGTTATTACCATGTTTAAAGAATGTTAGAAAATGTATTATGGACAATTTGAATCAATTTATATTTTTATAAAGTTTTATTTTATTTTTCATTTTTTTGGCTTTGTATACCCTAGTTTTCCATTTATGTGATTTTCAATGTTTGCTCTTCTCGAGGTTTTTACTGTTCTAGGAAAATTTCTATTAATAGTAATTATGACATAATGACACTTAGTATTTTTAGAATATAGTATTCTACTCCTTGGTTTAAGGAAAAAATATGTCTTTGTTTTGGGTTTTTCTTTTGGATGCTTCGTGCAAAATTTTGGATCTACCCGCATTTACCGAATCAACGGAAAATGACAAAAGAAGAGTTTAGGGTACAAACATTAAAATATTTTCCATAAATAATATGAGGCACCTCTATAAATTTTGTTTTTTTAGCATCAAGTTTCTTGGGAGAGGAAAATATTCTCCAAGTTTCATTGGATTCCACCTTAGGGTTTGCAAGATATAAGTGTTTCTTCGTTTTTACTCACGAGGGTTTTTGGCAAAAATGAGTGTTGTAACAGCTTTAAAAACAAGGTTTTTGGGTGGTATCATAAAATTAGGATGGAAAATTAATTTTTAATGAAATGGTGGAGGAATGAAAGTGAAATAAATGGAAGAAATGAAGAATTTAGGCAGCAAGGGTTTTTTGTGTGTTCATGCAGGAAGAAATGGAAGTAATAAGAAACAAAAACAAAAACTTAATACTTAAATTTTTTCAAAGTTAACCATGGGCACAATTTATTTTCCAAACATCCCAAATTTTTGGGATGGTTGGTGAAAAAATTTCACCCCTTCCCATTGGTCCACTTTTCAAAACATGATTTGTCAAGGCGGAAGAGAGGTGGAAAAAAACCAATAGGCAACTCCGGGTCATGTGGGTCTAAAATAGGATGTGGGTGATTTATTGTGTCCCAAAATCCCAAATTTTAGGACATTTGGTGCATAAAAGCGTGCCCCTCTTTGATTGGTTCATTTGGCGCTCTGATTAGATGAGGTTGGGGGCTATAAATCAGTGCGTAAGGGCTTAACTGGACAAGTTGGCCTCTAAAATGGTTGTATCATGATCCAGGGAGATACATGGGGGATGAGAGAAATTTTGTATCCTAAACCTCCCAAATGTTTGGGATTGATGGTGCATAAAAGTGCACCACCTACTGGGCTTGACATGTGTCTAGTTGGAAAATTGGCTAACTCCTAAACCATACATTAGGGAGCAACTTGACGGAGGCATAACTTGAGCTCCCAGATGACTTTTCCCAAAATTATCTATATGAAATTAATTGGATTTTTTTTAAAACAGTAGTGGGGGTATCATACCTTAATTCTTCCTTAAACCCCATAAATAGTCTGATTTTTCTTTAGGCTCAAAAGTTGTGCATGCTGATAATAGGCTGTGCGTAGAATTTCCTAAGTCTTGTGAAAATTTGAGGCCACCATCCTATAGGGATATGAATTACCTTTATGATGAATTTTTTTGGCCTCCATCTCTTCATGGAGCTCTTGGAATCCCTTCCCAAAGCTCGGGGGCTATTTTTGCACCGTACGCTACTTCACCTTCCAAGACCCACTTTTGTTGAATCTATTCCAAAACCTCTTCCTATATTATTCCAAAAAAAGTTTCTCAAAATTATTATCTCTTGGATACACCTTCTTGATGAGTTTTATTCTTTCGTTCCACTCTGGGGGTGTGTATAAGCCTCGGAAGACCAGAAACCAGTCTTTTTAAGATTCAAAACGTTTGTCTTGAAGAATCTTGTCTTGGAAGTGCTTGAATGGAATTAAAATTCCTAAAACACCTATGGGTATGATGAAACAACACATTAGACCACACAAAAGGATGGGATAGGACTGATACGGGGTTTAGAATGATCTAGAGGAGGGCTCAAGATGACCTTTTAAGAAAATCATTTTCACAGTAGGGTAAGGTTGTCATGCTTTCAGAATTGAAGTTTTCCCTTAAGAAAATCATGAAAACACACTCATTGGTGCCAAAATCCAATCTTTAAACTTTTTCATTGTGTTTTGGGAAATTAAAATGACATAGATTTGTTCCTTGTGAGTTGTCTTCAAAATTTGATTTTTTCTTTGAAATCTATTTTTGTTTTTTTGTAAAATATAATTTTTTTGTATTTAGTAGAGATATTTGTGGGTGCATGTGGAAAAATATCTTCCCAATAGAAGTCGTAAAAAATGTTGGTGAAATAATTTTATGTATGGAAAATTAATTGATTACCACCAACACTCATGGGTGCATACTAATCCTTCTTGTGTATGGGGAGGCTCCCATTATTAAATGTAAACTAATCTACTCCTATCTATTACTGTGGGTGGCCAAATAGGTCGGGGATCATAGAGGAACACTTCACTGAACTTTTGAAAAATTTCTTGTATGAGGTACTGAGGAGGAATTTACAGTGATGGGAGGTGAAATAAATTGGGAGGGTTATTGTTGTGAGTAGGAAATTACATAGTTCACACCCAATAATTATAGTAGTTCAAAATTCAATTAGATGAAAGAAACAATGAAGCATATAGTTAGACTAAAAACCCAGACACATAGTTCTTTAGATTCATTCATCAAGAATGTAACGCTCCTTGATCACTATGCTTACAAAGTGCATAAAAGAGAGAAATAGAAGAACACATGAAAAGAGAAATGGAAGAAATGTAGCTTTTATTTCTTGTGTTGGTGATACAAATCTCAACACCTAAAACATAATCCATAATTACTATCAAGATATTTTGAAATGGAGAAGCCCTCCCAATTTATAACAATGTGAATTGACCTTTCATCTTACCCCCACATGACTCTTCATGATATCATTTAACTTGTGACTTTACATATTCCTAAGAAATGAGAAATAAGTTCCCTTTTTATAAATTAAAGGGACTTTTACAATTTAACTTAAAAAAGTTACTTAAGTGAGTGAGTTGAAATATCATGATTGTGTACAATGAAGAATTAGAACATAGAGAGAAGAAATAGGGGAAAGAGAGGAGAGGAAAGAAGTTAAAGTATCTAATGAAGATCTTGCTAATTCATGCTTCCTAACGAGAAGTTTCCGGAATGGGTTCATGTTCCTTGAATTCCTTACTGAATTGAGCTACAATAGATGTCAACTTGTCTACCTCTAGAATGAAAATGCATCCCAACACCTTGGTCGATGCCTTGGGAACCTTGTTGATTTTCTTGCATTGATTGAGCCATAATTTATATTCCTTTTCAATTACGAGATATGCATCTTCTTATGTTGGCTAATGACTATAAGTTACTCTTCATTGAAGGAGATAATCTGCCTCTTTCTTTACCAGCTCCTAGAAGGAAACAATGAGTTCTTTTGATGAAAAATCCTTAGTGAGTGGAGGGAACTCAAGTTTCGAATAGATTCATAGACCTTATTCAAGATCTAAAAAAATGATGTCCACAAGATTCATAATCAGAGATTGCAGTTTTGAGCATTTCATATTTCATATTCATGATGCGGATCCAAACTTGAGACAAGTTCTTTGCGGTGATGAAATATAATTCTTTCTCACAAGAGTGTGAGATTCAAAGGAGCTCATCTTAGACACTAGTAGGAGCTGTTGGAGTGATAATGTCAAGTGGGATATCTACCACTGTAGTACACCCCATATTATTTTAAAAGCTTGTCCATCAAAATTTATTATGATGGTCTTCCACATTTAAGAGTGAAGTGGCTCGACCGATTCACCCACCCATATTGATTTGGGTGATCCCTCTTGGGATTGGATATCAACACCATTTACATTTTTACAGACTAATATTAAGACCGAGATTAGATTGGAAGATCATCAGATGATCATTATATTGAATGATAAAGTAAAATAGCTATGCATTCATCTTGTGAGAAAAAAGAGTGAAGTGGAAGTGTTGGGTAAAAACTTGTATTTGAGATTCTTAATACAGGAAGTGCTTTATTTTGAGTGGGGTTTTTCCTTTAGGTTTCCCCACTATAAATTTGGTGTTACCATCTCTTTACTTCTTTGTTATTTACTTTTAGCTCTTGCTATTACATTATGTAATATGCACAACATAATCTATAATCTTTGGCATTTATTTTGTGGATATATAATTTGTTAATTATACATTCCTTATAAATCCTAACATGGTATCAAAGCTGGCGATTATGCATGTGTAGGATCGATCTGAAAGCTTTTGATTTGAAGAGGTGAAGAAAATTTAACACATCTATGAAACCCTAAAAGTTCTGTAGTCGTCTTCAAGCTAATCAATTTTAAAATTATTATTCCCTAGCATTTTTTTAGATCTATGCTTCGCATTTTGTTTTAGTTATTTTTCGGTTTAAATCCATCATTTCATAGCTTATTTTAAGTTTTTCACATCTTTTATAGCCGTTAGAGTTGTTTTTGACTATGGATTCAAAATATTTCTTGAGATCTAGTTAGTTTGGAGCATTTAAATCCACCCCAACTTTATAATTCTTCATTTTTTTGCTAGATCTGATTTTGTGAAGCTTGATCCAATCATTTATTGCCAAGTGGCTTTGATGTGTCAATTTTAATGGATCTTTTTATTTTTACAAAGTTCGAGCCAATCAGAAGGCTCCACCTTTCTTTACATTGTCAATTTGACTATTTATTTGATTATCAACTATGAAACATGTGCCAATAAGGGCTTTACCGGTTTATTTGCATTGTTAGACTTGAAAAGAGTTTGTGAGAATCGAATCAGAAATGAGGCACCATGAAGTAGTTGCACTCCAATAGAATCGTGATAGCTCCAGCGATTGCAAGAAAGAATTGATCAGTAATGGAAGAAATTTCTCAACAAAAACAAAGCTTGCACATAGAGGAAAGACAGTGGAGTGTCTTGGCATGCTCATAAATGAATAGTAAAGGGGTACATATAGGGTGTTGAGTAACCCTAGTGCATGACACACATGAAACCCTAAACCTAACCCTAAACCTAACCCATGTGAGATGACCCTCCAATATGAGAGGAGGACACATAGGATAACTCACACTAACACCCCCTTCATCGAAGCTAGGGTAGCGGCTATGATGAGTCAGATGGAAAGAGAAGACACTCCTAAACAACTAAGAAAGATGTGTCAATGGGGCCCAAAGCAACTAAAGGCCTGATAAGGTGCCCATATACAAACACAATCTTCCTAGAAGAAGAAGAAGAAAAATGGGTCCCGGCATAAATCCTGATGAGGTACCCATGTACAAAAGAAGTCCCAAGTAGTGAAGGAAAACCCAGTGGGAAAAACATCCACCACAAGAGAACAAAAAAATACTCTCTAATCTAAGAAAGATGCCAAAGATGGGTCCTAGCCATAGACTAGCCTGTAAAGGTACCCATGTACAAAGGGGAAATCTCTTGAAAAGATGAAAAAGAGAGAAGATGAGGGAGATGAGATGGATGCGGAAGATGCCATGGATGGATCTGAACTCTGCAACTCTAAGAAGTCTCCCAGAAGAATGTCGATGATGAGATCCTCTACCTCTGGACTAAAGAAGAGCCATCTCGCACCGTACTGTGTGTCTGCCCTTAGGAAGGACAGAAAAGATGTGCTGGAAATCTACCCACTCCACAAAGGAAACTAAAGGCAGTAGCATGAAGAACTCTGAGTCTGGTCCATGAAAGTGTGACATAGGTCTAGTAAGCGAGTGCAAAGGAGTTAAGGGTAATGTCACAAGTGCAGAACTGTCAGAGTATGAAGGGTGAACACCTGTAGAAAGGATTTCTAACTGATGTGAAGGAAATAAAACATCCCCCATGATAGAAAATGGATCCACAAATAAGGGTGGATTAATGAAAGTCTCTAGTAAAGTGGAAGTGGAAAGAGTCCCAGAAGGGGAACTCCCAACAATGGAGATGATGAACTCCTCGAAACACTGTAGATGGATGAAGAACCTGTAGTACATCACAAGTGTATTGTATAGGAGACTGCTCAATATCTGATGAGATGTGGGATGTGTCAATACTCTCTGGAATAGTGAGAGGAGGAGGAGAGTCCTCTATAGTACTCTCAACATCAGAAATGGGTGCACAATCCTTGGCATCAGAATAGAACCAAGAGATTCTGTATCAGTGGAACTATCATCACATGAAGAAATAGAGGAGACAACTGAATTAGAAGCAGAGGTGAAGAAAGAGTGGGGTCCAACAAAATCTGAGTGAGTATGTCTCATATCCGAAGTATCTCCAAATAAATCTCCAGCACTTTGCAAAGTTTTCCTAGCCAAAAGAGGACTAGGAGAGTCAAGCTCAGAATCAGAAGATTCTTGACTTGAGTGAGAAGGGACATAGTCCTCATCATCACTACTGTCAGAATCGGAAGACTCAAAAGTTTGAGAGTCATGAAGAGGAGCACGCTCAACAACATCATCATCTAAGGAGTCAGAGTCCGAATCAGAGAGTTGAAGAACCTCAGTAGGTAGAGAAGTAGAAGTCAAATTAGAAGTAAAGTGGGAAAAGGTGTACAACCGTGAACGGTGATCTACCTTTCCCTCAGCCACTGTAGTGTCATTGTTAAGCTCACGAATAATCACCGAGTTAGGACCAAATTCCA
Source organism: Taxus wallichiana var. yunnanensis (assembly GCA_018340775.1). Taxonomy (NCBI): domain Eukaryota; kingdom Viridiplantae; phylum Streptophyta; class Pinopsida; order Cupressales; family Taxaceae; genus Taxus; species Taxus wallichiana. The sequence continues at coordinate 962,388,197 of CM031240.1, forward strand.
CTCGCATTCCTTCACCAAGGTGAGTAATTTGGTAAACCGATAGGATATTGGTAGAGAGATCAGGAACACTTAACACTTGGTTGAATGTTCCCCATTCTATCTCTATTGATCCACTATCGAAAACCGACACTTTCATGTTATCACCCAACATGATTTGGGACATATCACAAGGTTCAATGTTAGAGAACTCAACATGCAAAGAATCCATGTGGTGCGAGGCACCAAAATCTATAATCCACGTCAATGAAGGAGAAACTTGAGCTACGAGGGCCTTTCCTTTCTTCTTATCAGATTTAGAACCTTTTGTAGTGGAAGACTCGGCCTTCAGAGCATTTTGTTTTATGGATTCAGGAACACTTATTTTATTCTTCTCAAGTAAATGAGATAAGTGATCAATCTATTTCTAAAAATAGTGTTGCTCGTCATGACTAGACTTCTTGCAATAGGAACACAAATACCTATCTTTCTGTGCTCTAGGCTCAGAAGTCAAAGTGTTCATGTTAATTTTAGTTTTGGTCTTGGTTTCTTTCTTAGGTTGATCCTTTTTCTCTATCTCATTATCAGTCTTCTTTTCCTTACTAGTACTTGCTACAAGGGCATGTGACTTGGACTTGAGAGACCCCATTTGAATGAGTTTGTCCTGTTCTCGAATGAGTTGGGACTAAAAAATAGTCAAAGGAGGGCATATTCTAATCCTTTCCCAAGGCAGCTTTTGTAGCATAAAAATTTGACACAAAGATAGAATATTTAGGACCTAACTTAGAGAGAATCAACAAAATCAGTTGAGAATCTTTCTTCTCTACTACTTGACATCCCTTTAATAATGATATAGTGTGGAAAAAATTCGAGAAGAATGCTTGTAGGTTTTTAAAATAACTAGGATTTAACCCTAGTAGTTAATTTTCCAACTCATGCACTCTCATGTCATCGTGTTGTCGAAAATTTCATCTAACATTGTCCACGAGACTTAGGTGTTTGAGATTCCTCAATGTGGAAGAGCAAGTCGGGAGAAAGCAGACATGCAAAGAAGACCTAAAGCTTCATCACTACGGTTTAACCACTTAGATTTTTAGGTTCATCATCGGTTCGATCTCGAGTTCCCATGGTGATGTGAAATAACCCTTTACCCATTAGTTTCATTATTATTTTTGATCTCCATTCAAAAAATTTGAATGATGTAAGCAAAGGAATTGAAAGAGCATCCATTGTGTGAGAGAGAGAAAGAAATGCAGAAAAGAAACACAACCACCCAAGACAATAACAACCCCCTGCTTTTGACACTTTATAGTTTAGTGCATTGATTACAATCGGGTCCGTGTGTGTGGTTGGAAACACTTGGTAACTCATCTTGTAATCAGCGTAATAACGCGCAAGAGAGGAGACCACAACAGTGTTTCATGGAGTGCAAAAAATAGGACACCATAAACAAGCACAAGCAAAAAAACAAGAAAGGAGGCGAAAGCCAACCCTGGTGGTGAGAAAAAACATCTCACGTCGTAAAAGGAAACCCCCTTGCTACAGACTGTGGTGGATGCGCTCACTAGTCGCAAGCAATAATAAGGGTGAAATACAAGGTTTGAAATGAACTCAAGGAGTTCAGAGAATCTTTAAAACACTGGAAAAGAGCTTGGAAGGAAAAGAGGTGCACGAAGTGTCATTGCACACTTGAGCGCACAATTAGTGAAATTTTTTTGACAATAACCCTAAATGTTACCATTTGGAAACACCCAATTTTGCTATTTTTAGAGCTATTGGAGTTTTTAAAAAATGATAAAAAGGTTATTGAAAGATAATTTTACTATAAATCGAAAATGAGATAGGTTATTTTGTAATTAATAAAAAATAGATTTAAGCAAATTAAATCTAATTAATTACAAAAACTAATTAAGATCTAAATCCTAATTAAATATTTAAATAAGATCTATTAAATTTAATTTAATTTAGATCTATTAATAGAAAATGATTTGTTTAAAAAAACTTACCATAAGTATTTGTTTAAAAGCACACGTATTTTTAAAAAATTCCTAGTATTAAAAATCTTATGAAGGTATGCATTTTAATTTTAAAAAAGGCATTGATTTTTTTAAAGATACGTGTTTTAAAACTTGCTAAAAACCTTACCAAAAGAACATGTTTTTAGAAACTTTAAGAATTTTAGAAAGCGATTGTTAAAAAAACAAACAAAAAGAGAAGAAATCAAACTTACCAATCGCACTTACCAACATGAAGAAGGTTTGGTGCAGTTTGGGAAAGAAAAAGCAGCCGTTGAAAAATAAAAACGCAGGGTTTTGAGTTTTGTGCGTTGGACACCAGGGTGTGGGGTGGATGCGGTGAGTGCAGAGCGGAGGGCCGTAGGGAGGCATGAGCGGTGGGCCATGGCGGGAGTAGCCATGGGAGGAGGGGCAGCGGTGGTGAGTAACTGTTAGGGACAGCCGTGTAGAGGACTGTTAGTGTGCATGGAAGAATTTGCAAAGACAACGGGCCATATGAATCCATGCATAGTCCACGCACATCGAGGCACATGCCAAGGCATGGGTCATATGAATCCACACACAGATCCACGCACAATCCAAGGCATGGGCCATATGAATCCAAGGCACGATCCACGCATAGCACAACACTCAGAATCCACGCACAACACAAGGAAAAAAATTTAAAACCGAATGCTGCAAAAAAGTAAGAAAAATGCAGAGAACCAAAAAAAAATTCTAGAACTGCAAAAAAATAGAGATCTTAAAAAAATTTCACTTCCATTTTAATAATTTATTAAAAAAATGAAATTAATCTCTATTTTGGTTGAAAAGATAGATTTAGCTATAGATAGCTAAATGTGGCTGTAAATACCCTGAAATCTTTAGGAATACCTACACAAGTATAGAAAATAGGCACAAAAACTAACACAACTTTCCGAGAAATCTTGTTAGAGAGATTAGCAAAATAATTCTAGAAAATATTGATCAAAAACTTGTATGCAGAGTAAAAAAATGAAACCAAGAAAGAGTAATCGCAACTAAAAAATAACGAGTGCACGTTTACCCGATCTTAGTTCTGATACCATCAAAAGAGTTTGTGAGAATCGAATCAGAAATGAGGCACCACAAAGTAGTTGCACTCCAACGGAATTGTGATAGCTCCAGTGATTGTAAGAAAGAATTGATCAATAATGGAAGAACTTGCTCAATGAAACAAAGCTTGCACATAGAGGAAAGATAGAAGAGTGTCTTGGCATGCTCATAAATGAATAGTAAAGGGGTACATATAAGGTGCTAAGTAACCCTAGTGCATGAAACACATGAAACCCTAAACCTAACTCTAAACCTAACCCATGTGAGATGACCCTCCAATATGAGAGGAGGACACATAGGATAACTCACACTAACAAGAATTGGGTTAATATTTCCTCTGTCATTTACAAAATCTGATCCAATAAGAAAGCTCCAAGTCACTTTATATTTCACGTTGTCAGGACTTTATTAGCATATTTATGTCTTTGCAAAATATATACCAATATGATTGCTCCATATTTTGCATTATGTCGGTCATTTGTTATATTTTTCTATCTTTCTGAAATCCATGCCAATTGGACTACTCCAAGTAGCTCCATATTTTTCGATGTCGATCTTTTGATAGCTTACCTCGACATATGTGAAGTTTGATCCAATAAAATTTCTCTAAGTATCTTTGCATTTCACATTTTCCAGTCTTTTTATTTGTGGCAGTAGCTATCAAATAATAACTAGCCACCTTTTTACATTTGTTAGTCTTGCAAAAAGCAATCCATTAACAAGGATCCACGTGTGTTCAATTTTACTTTAGTCATTTTGGTAACACTACGAAGTGTGAATCAATTGCATTTAGACACATAATTTAATCTTCTATTGTGTTAATATTCACAAGTGTTAGGGTGTCAGTCTTTTCTTTGGATTAGCCACTTAGACTGTGACACATGTCTTTAGATTTTAGAACCGAACTTTATTTTAAATTTTAGCTTATTCTAGGGACTTTAAGTCTGCCTGAAGCAATCTATTTAAAGTTTGAAAAAAATCAAGTGTCTTTTGTCAATCACTAGATTGTTGACAAGTGGAATTGTTTGACTAAGACTTTGTCAGTCTCTATCAGTTGTGAACCAATTGAACGTGTCCACATTCCTTCACATTTTGTTTTTCCTTTGTTTTAATCGTGTTAGAGTGTGAAAAAGTGAACCAATTAATTAATGACACATGTATATGGTTTTTTGTCTAGTTTTCTATTAATTATCTTTTGACTTATTAGCTACACTGTGAAGTGCGAGCTAATAGAAAAGTGACACGTGTATTTATCTTTTTAAAGTGTTAGTCCTTTTGCCATGTGCCTTGTTGTTTTTTCATTGTAGATTATAACTTTGTTTCGACACAAAAAGGAATTGATTTTAATTTCTTTTAAGATTTCACATCCATAAGAGGATCTGCCATATTTTAAAGATATTTTAAGCTCTTAATTAATTAATTAATTAACTAATTAATTTGTTATCAATCTGTATCTCAACTCTAACCAAGCTCTCGTGAAATCAATCAAATCAAGTAATTTTTGATCAATTTTTAGTTGTTTGCATTCATATAGAAAATTAGAATATCTATAGCTTGTTCTTTGTCTCTATTTGGATTGTTTGATTCGATTCTTCAATCGTATTCATTTCAAAGTGCCATCTAAACATTAAAAATGGCTAGTTTTACTAGTTTTTCATTGGATAAGTCTCAGCTATTAAATGGAACTAACTACAATATTTGCATAATTTGATTTAAATCCTATTTTATGGCTATGAATCTATGGGATCTTGTAATTGGTATGGAGACATAACCCACTAGAAGACAAACAAACCCTAAAAACCTTAGCTCCTTTTCTCAAAGATATTAGGAAGCTCTTTCCATCCTATTGTAAAGCATAAGAAATGATTTTTAATGCATATAAGTCATATGGACTTTCCCGTAGTTGCATGGAAATAATCAGAGATTATTCATGAAGGTAGTCGTATGTATAAGATAATTAAGCTAGTTTTAGAACTCTTTACAACTCCCGTGAAGGGGATGAGAAAATAGTCAATTATTTAGCTAAAATTAAGAACATTAAAGCTCAATTAGATGGCTATAACTATGAACTATTTCAAGATAAGCTTCTATATTTCATTATTTAGATAAATATTCATGAAAAGTTTAGGAATTATATCTCAATTATTAACTCTAAGTATCAGAATGAGAATGATCTTCTGATTTAGACACTTTGTCTTCTTTGTTAATTCAAGAAGAGCATGTAATGGAAAATTTTGATTCAAAAGTGGATTCTTTTCAAGATTTGTTTTCTTAGAATCATAAGTATGATCAAAATAAGATGAATAATAGTTATTCTCATTAGAATTCCAATATCAGATTAAGAGTTAAACCCAATCCTAAATCTAACTCTTTTAAGAACAATTAGAACTTTAAAGTCAAATTTAATGGAACTTGCAACAAGTGTGGAAAATTTGGGCATAAAGAGTTTGATTGTAGAGTAAAAACTAACAAATCAGCTAAGAATTCTAGAAATAACAAGCCTAATAGTCAAAAGAAAGATCAAAAGCAAAACCATGCAAATAATATTGAGTAGTCTATTACCTTGTACATTGCCCTTTCAACTTCAAAATACAATAAATGAATTTTTATAGTGGTGCCTCTAGGCACATGACTTGCACTCTTGGTATCCTCTCAGATGTAGTTAAATGTGAGGAGAATATCTATCTAGGAGATAACTCCATCATTAGATCTGAAAGTTGTGGCAATGTTAATTGTAATTAGGAATGTCTTGTTTGTTCCTCAACTCAAAAAGAATCTTTTTTCTTGCTCTTAACTAACTAAAGAAAATTGTAAAGTTGTATTGCTACAAGATAAGTGGCATGTAAAAGATGAAATCAGTAATATTATTGCCTCTAGTATTCATAAAAAGGGCTTATATATCTTTGATGGATTTGTGTTCGAGTCTTGATTTTATTCCTCTTCTAGGAATGATATTCAAATTTGGCATGAAATATTAGGTCATGTGAATTTCAGAAGTCTGTATGAAATTTCTAGACTTAATCTTGTTATTGGTCTCCCTAAATTAAAATTTGATCATGAGACATGTGAAATTTTCTTGCGTGGTAAGAAACATGTTGAACCATTTCAAAAACATCATGATCCCAATTCTTCTCAATTATTAGAACTGATTCATAGTGATGTGAGAGGTCCACTTGAAGTTCCTTCTCTTAGTGGTGCTTTGTATGTTGTTTGCTTTATTGATGATTACTCTAGGATGACTTGGTCTTATTTCATTAAGAAAAATTATAGTCTTGTGTAAATTTCAATAATTTAAAGCTTTAGTTGAAAATTCTTCTAATATAGAAATTAAAAGAATTAGAACTGATAATGGAGAAGAATATGTCGAAAAAAATTGATGATTTCTATGTGTCATGTGGGATTCAAACAAAGTTGACTACTCACTATTACCCTCAAAGCAAAATGACATTACAAAAGGAAAAATATGACTATTTTAGAAATGGCTAGGACCATGACTTATTGGATAAGTTTTTATGGGAATAATTCATGAATATTTTTGTCTATATTCTTATTTAAAGTTCCTAAAAATCGCTACATCAAACTACTCCTCATGAAGTATGGAAAAGAAAAAAATCTAGATATCTCTCACTTAAAAATATTTAGTAGTCTGCCTTTATCTTCATTCCAAAAGTTAAAATGAGGAATCTTGATCCAACCTCTTACTCTTGTATTTTTATTGGTTATGGTTATCAAACTAAAGGTTTAAGAGCCTATGACCCTTTCAAGCATGACATTGTTGAAAACATAATTTTTCATGTCTTGTAAAAGACATTTTGTGATTCTTCTTGTGAACCCTCCTCTATTTTTCCTTAGATAGAACTTGATAATCCTTCTCCTAAAATTATAGAATTTTTTTCAAGATGATGATTATCTTGATTTAGATATGATGGAGATTGAGGGGAGTCTTCTCAAAATGTCTTGCATCACAAGGTTCCTAAATGGGCTCAAAGTATTGTTTAAGACTCTCAGCCTACTAATATTAGAAAGGTTACTCATAGTCAATATTTTTATCATGCCTTGATGACCCTCTATGAGGTTAAACCACAATATTTTGAAGAATCCTGTCAAGATGATAGATGGATTCAGGATATGAAAGATGAATACAATGCTTTGATTAAAAATAACACTTGGGAACTTGTCCCTCCTCCTTCTAAGAGAAGCATTGTAGGATCCAAGTGGTTGTATAAGATCAAGTATAACTCTGTAGGAGAAATTGAAAAATTCAAGGCAAGGATGGTAGCTCATGGTTTCACTCAGAAACTTGGTCTTGACTATGTTGAGAATTTTTCTCCTATAGCTAAAATGAGCATTGTTAGAATTCTTCTTGCATTGGCTGCCCAATATGGTTGGGAGATTCACCAAATGGATGTTAAAAATGATTTTTAAATGGTGAATTAAAATAATAAATCTACATGCGTCAGCCTAAAGGTTTTGAAGCACTGGTAATGAATTTTATGTAAGCAATATGGATAAGTCTTTGTATGGTCTTAAACAAGCTCCTAGATCTTGGTATCGGGATCTTGGTTTCTCAATTGTTGTTCGATAATGATTTATTTGATAAGTTTTAAAATAATCATATTATCATTATTTTTCTTTACATTAATGATATTTTGATTACTAGAAATGATAATTTTTTTTTCTAGAATTAAAGAAAGGTTAAAACAACGTTTTGATATGACTAATTTAGGCTTGCTAAATCATTTTCTAGGCATGGTTATATTTCAAGATCATAAGTCCATTATTGCATCTCAATTTCAGTATGTTGTGAAAGAATATTTAACATGATTGACTGTAATCTGTTGTCATTCCTATTGAAGTTGGTGTCAAATTAGATCCTAAACTTGCTTGTGCTAAATTTGATCCTACTCTGTATAGACAACTAGTTGGTAGTCTAATTTATTTGACTATTACTAGACCTGATATCTCATATGTAGTAGGAGTAGTTTCAAGATTTATGCAGGATCCTTATGAGGATCATTGGAAAATGGAAAAAATAATTTTGAAATATATTAAAGGAACAATTAATTATGGTCTATTTTATTATTCTTCTAATGATGCACAATTATTTGGCTATTGTGATTTTGACCATGTTGGTGATGCTACTAGATAGAAAGTATACTTCGGATATGTTTTCAATTTTGGTGTAGGTGCCATCACTTGGAGTAGCAAGAAGCAACCAACAATGTCTATCTCTTCTACTGAAGTAGAGTATAAAAGTGTTATGGAAGCTGCAAAAGAAGCTATGTGATTGAAAAGAAGCTATGTGGTTGAAAATACTATTAGATGAGCTACATATGGGCATCAAAGGGAGCACTACTCTTCTATGTGACATGACAGATTTGCATTTATATTGCTAATAATTCAGTTCAACATCAAAAGACAAAACATATAGAGGTTCATATGCACTTTATTAGAGAAAAAGTCCTGAATGGCGATATTGATCTCAATTTCTATTTGAATGAAGATCAAGTTACGAGACATCTTCACAAAGCCTCTATGTTATGTTAAGTTCTATAAATTTTGTTCCTTGTTGGGCCTATCAGAGTTTCCATTGAGGGGGAGTGTGCATGAAAATTCCACCTCTTAACGACCTATTGTAAACTTCCTATACTTCCTCCATTTTGTAATAAGTAAATAATCATAGTATGTGAGTTTACTTGTAAATCCCAGTGAAGCATTAGTTATGGGAATGCCTTGGTTTATAAAAGGCTCCATAATCTGATATAAGTCTTCATATATAAATCAATTTTCCTAATAATTTATGTATGGGAATATTTGTATGATATCTCTTAATAACATGTTATCTGAATCATCATTGATAATTTATGGATTTGTAAATCCTTTTGTAAAAAAGGTAATTTGGCATGTTCTATTTTCTTCCCACTTAACATTAAGGGGGAGTGTTGGGGTGATAATGTCAAGTGGGATATCTACCATTGCGGTACACCCCATATTATTTTAAAATCTTTTCCATCAAAATTTATTATGATGGTCTTCCACATTTAAGAGTGAAGTGGCTCAACTGATTCACCCACCCATATTGATTTGGGTGATCCCTCTCGGGATTGGCTATCAACAACATTTACATTTATATGAACTAATATTAAGACTAAGATCAGATTGGAAGATCATTAGATGATCATTGTATTGAATGATAGAGTAAAATATCTCGTATTCATTCTTTGAGAAAAAAAAACTGAAGTGGAAGTCTTTGGGTAAAAATTGTATTCAAGATTATTAATACAAGAAGTGATTTATTATGAGTAGGGGTTTTCCTTAGAGTTTCCCCACTATAAATATGGTGTTACCATATCCTTAATTTTTGTTTATTTGCTTTCAACTCTTGTTTTTACATTACGTAATATACACAACATAATCTATAATCTTCGACATTTATTTTGTGGATCTATAATTTGTTAACTATTCATTCGTTATAAATCTTAACAGAACACCTCATCCAAGTGAATTACTTATTTTTCAATCTCCTCTTTTCCTTTCTTTACTTCTATCAAAGTTACAAGAATGTACTTGATGAGAGAAATGACATCTGGAAACAATGCCTTGCCTTGCTCAATGATTTTCTCAATCCACTTCTCGTTAGCCTTCCCCTGCATCATGTAACCTTGTGCTTTCTTGATTGCCTTAGGATCAACACTGTTGATTGGAATAATGTATTCTACTAGAAGAGAATATGTTGAGTTAGGTTCCAAGAAGGGTTGAATGTAAGGTGGGATATTTTACTTGTTCCCTGTAGTTAAATAATTGTTTGCTTATATTCTTCATTACAAGTGAGGAGGCGGGAAGAAGATTCCTTGAAAAAATGAGAATAGACCTTGTATGAATCTTGCCCCAATGAGATGTAGATCAGATCATAATCTAATGGAGTCATCTCCTCCATAGGATTTTCATTCCTAGGCCTCACAACTTTAACATATTAATTACCTAAGATGTCACTAAAGAAGCGAGATGTTGTCTGGGAATTCTTTCTTCGCTTGGACTTCAATGTTCCTGAGATTTATTTGATTGGGTATGATAGGAAGATGCATTGTCCTTGGCTCACTCTTGGGCATTTCTTAAATCAATGAAAATGGTTCTTTGGGATTTGACATGATGTTTCTAGCAAGAGCACTTTCAGGAGCTTGTTGTGGAATCAACTCTTAATCACATTGGGAATCTATGACATTGGAGATTATACGAGATAGATGTATTTGAAGAGATGAAGGATGTATTAGATCACCCTTTCTTACCTTCACTTGGCTCAGTTCAACCAACTACCCTCGACTCACCCAACCATCTCACCTTGAACAACTCACTCGAGAAAACTCAAACGCAGATCAATGAGGAGGTGTGAATAGTTGGAGCCTAATTGATGAGTTAATTATTACCTACTTAGCTCGAATCATGACAGATATTTAAATTTTTTTGAATATATTATGACTATGCAAAGTCCCCGGGTTTTATCTACTATACCCCGTGGTGTTCTTCTTTATTCTTGTGATCAATATGATGCCTTAAGACCTTCTTGAAGGGTGAATAAAATTTTTAAACTATGAAACCATATTTAGACCTTGTGAAGATGTCAAAAAGTAGTGAGATGAATGAATATGGAGCCAACTACAAATCTATGTATCTAAAACAGAGACTTATTATGTTTAGCAGGTAAAACCATGACCTACTATTTTGGGACATTTCCCTATTTTTATCAAATTTGAACTTATCGAGTCATCTAGCACACTCAATTAAAATCCATTGAAGATGCTTTACCTTTTTAAGAAACTTTTTTTTTTTTGAAAGTTGTTTTTTGATTTTTACTTTTTTTTTTCTGTTATTTTGCTATTTTGGGAAAGGTTGCCTAGTTTATCATTTTCACTATTCGCTGAGTGCACTGATATGAGGGGGCTTACTATTTTTTATAAGTTACTATTTTTATTAAATGATGGCATCAATTACTTATTATTTTTATAAACTACACTTATCCACCTCATATTGTAATAAAAATATTATCTCTGGATTTGTCTTGCTTAGGGACCTCGTGCTCCAAATTTCACCTCGATCCTCCAAGTGGAAGGCTCGAAACTGAAAAATCATTATCCGAGGCATAAAACTAGGGTTTTATACCATTAATAAACTAGATCATCATCTTTTATACTATTACGGTGTTATTTAAGGCACTTGGGATGAAGAGCAATTGAGAAAATATCATCTAATTTTGTTCACCGGTTTGTAAGATATGAGTTTCTTAAGTTTTGATGCATATGGATTTTGGAGGATTTTTGACATTGTTAATGTATAATTTGTAGGTATATGGATTTATGGAGATGAAATCATGGAGTTCACATGAAAATATGAGGTGGACTATCTTATTTCATGGTGTAAAACTTCTGATAGTATTTTTGCTTCACGGGAGAGAAAGAAACATGTAGAAGTAAGGTAAAACACTTAGTCAATTTTTATTTACAAATCATGGGGGTGGGGGTGGGGTGAATTTTGTTATCCCCACTATCCCCAAGGTCCTATGGACGATCGGGGTGGTAAAATGCACCCCCTACTCTGAGCATGACAAGTGACAGAAGGAGAGGCAGTGAGATGGTGAGGAGAGAGCAAACACTTTAAAGCACCCAAGGGAAGAAGGTTTGATCATATGGTGAACATGGGAAGGGGATAAGGGTGAGGTATTTTTTCTATCCCTATAGTCCACACACTTTCCCAGGGACAATAAAATGTGCCCATGGGTAGATGATAGAATTTAGCCAATTTGCAAGTAAAATAACTTAGCTACCTACTTGGGAAGAGAGAAATAACAGAGGGAGAGGGTGATTTTTTTTGTCCCTACTATCCTCACTATCCTTGGGAAAATTGGAAAGTTTGGGACAGTTGAAAGAGTTGGGAGAGTAAAATGTGCCACCCACCCAACCGAGAAAATGACTAAGTCCTTGAATTTGGAGTTTTAGGAACTCTTTTAATGAAAATTTTATATCATTTTAACTTCCAAGATCATTTCAAGATCAATGGGATGGTTTTAAAGACCTTATTCTTACTCCTCAAAATTCTACTTTTTCATTTAGGATAACAAGTTGAGTCTGCTAAAATTGAGCTTCCATGAGAAATGATTAGGTCTTGTGAAGAATGTGAACATTCCATCATGTAGATCATTGAAACATATTTTTTATGACATCTTATTTGACATATAACTCCTTAAGGAGCTCTCAGAATCCTTTGTTGAAGCTCAAGTGCCATTATAGACTTCAAGCTCCTTCACCATCAAAAACCCACTTTCATTATTCTTGTTCCTAAACCTCCAAACCCTTCCTAAAAATTCATAAATCTATCCCATCACTCTCCAAATTATTAAACATTCATGTATGGTTTTGAGATTTCAACTCTGCTCCGAAGGATGCACACCTATCCCGAGAAGGCTAAAAATAGCCTTTCTAGGCCTAATGAAGAATCCATCTTTAGAAGCACTACACTAAATGGAATGAGTCACCTTGTTTCAAAATTTAAAACAATGGGGAAAGTATATACAACACATATAATGGCATACAAGGTTAGGATATGCATGCCACAGAGGACATCTTGATCTAGAGGGGGCTCATGAGGGGTTTCAAGAAAATTTTGACACTAGGGTTAAGTTGTCATGTTTCATCATTGAATTTTCCCTTGCAAAAACACATGACAACACCATTTTTATGTATACTCATTAAAATTTCTCAAATTAATGTACTACATTAATATTATGCTATGTACCTTGGGATATGATAATATAATATATATGGGTTGATGGAGATGCCGACATGTGGCACGCATCCCCTTAGTTATATGTATGGGTTCACATGGGATATAATATTATAATGTATATGGGTTGATGGAGATGCCAACATGTGGCACACATCCCCTTAGTTATATGGGCTCACATAGGAATTAATTATATTGGGTAATGGGTCGGCCTACATTGGGATTAGGTGTTACCCATCCTATTTAAAGGATTTGAGTATCATTATGAAGGAAATGTATGTATGAGTTGAGTCTTATACTTGGTAGAGGTATATTGGAGGTGTCCCTCTCGAAGTGGATTCCCATCTTGGGAGATTGTGGAGTTACTCCCTCCTTAAGGAGCATTGTATGGTGTTTCCCTACCTTAAGAGTATTCTTATGCATATATTGATTATTATGGAATCTTGTCCCCCATATCTCTTTTGTTTTATTATCTTCTACAATTTATTGATTTTTTATATGCAAAGTTCTTATCAAGTGGTATCGAGAGCGGTGATCCAGGGTAATTTGTGGGATGAAACCCTAATGTTGGTGATTCATCTATATCTTGAGATTGACTTAGAATTTTTAGATATTTTTGTGGAGAGTGGATACATAGGTCAAGTGATCTTCCTCTAAATTTCAGATTTTTGGAGTTGTGTTGCAAATGATGTGTCCATTTTAGGGTTGAAACCCTAATTCTAAGGTTTCGTTTATATCTTATGAATAATGACGAATTAGAAAATAAATTTTTTTGGGTTGTTGGTAATATATTAAACAGTGATACCAATGAAATTTCAGAATTTTTTGATCTATTTTGATAGATTTATTTCATTTTTATTATTTTTCACTATTTTGCTCCACAGGCCGTAATTTGACAAATTTTCCTAAATTTCTTACATTTTTGGAAATCTCTCAATATTTTAGTAGGGGTTACTTCTTTTTGGGTTCCGATTTGAGGCTGAATTATTTACGAAATCATCAAGTCAAATATTGGTCAAAGGAGTAAGTTTGTGAAACCCTAATTTTTATGCATCATGGATATACCAATTTTCTATGGTAATGGGGAAATTGATGCAAAAAAATGGTGGATACAATTTAAAAAAAATTATTTTGAAGAATGTTTAGTATGGGTTAGTTTTTATCTTCATCTTGGTGGGAAAGCATGACATTGGTATTCTTATTTGGATATAGATCTATTGGATTGGGATTGGGAGGAAATGGAGGATATTTTCTTAGCTAGATGGGAAACAAAAAAGAAACACAATTTTGTTAAAGAATAAGAAGAAGAATCATCCTAAGAAGAAGAAGAACAAGAAGAAGAAGAAGAAGAAAATGTTGATGGTGCAAAAGAAGAAAATGTTGATGATGAAGCTGCTACACAGGATAGTGCATCTCCAAGGAAGGAAGCTTCAATATTTCAGTTTGAAGGGTGCATTCAAAGAAAAAAGGTAATTGTTTCCATAAACCCTAGCAGAAAATATAACTTCATCAATATGGATGTAGCTCAAAATCTACATGTGCAAACAAAGCATATCAAGGAATCTCAAATGAATGGTAAACATATTTAAGTTTTTGAAGATTTAAAGCTTTCTATGGATAAATATGTTTTACATTCAGATTTTTATGCTTTAGATATGGATGGTATGGATATTGTTCTCGGATATCCTTTGTTAGAGACATTGGGAACAATTAATATTAATGTGCAAAATAAATTCAAGAAATTATGTTACAAGAGAAAGAAAATTACATTGCAAGATATCACACTTAGCAATGGAAAAACTAATTTAAAATTGGATCATGAAGATGAATTTGAAGATGGTGAAGAAGGGAATAAGGATGAATCAGAAGGAGAGGATGAAGAACATGATGAAAAAGTAAAAAATAGTTTCTCTACTCAAGAGAAAAAGAAATAGCAAACAAGTTGGAAGAGGAAAAGAAAGTGGAGGAAAAGATTGATAAGGTTGAGCATACTAAGGTTACACCATATAGACACCCACATCATCATGAGAGGAAAAAATCATGGAGACATGCAAGGACACACAAGGGCAGCAATCTATATGGATATACAAGGAATTAGAGGAGTAATAATTTTGGCTATACATGAAATCAATGGAACAATAATTATATGACATGGAATCACATGAATAATAATTATGGATATGCATGGATGCCAAGGAGGAACACATATGGACCAAGATGGAATCAGATGAGCACAATGGAATATGGAATCATGTTTGGAGAAAAATCACCCACTAGGATTTCATATGGGTGGTTAGATGATCGAGCATGGCGATAAGTGTGCAATAATTTAAAGCACACTCATTATATGGCTTCTTCTTATGTTTGGGGATGAAACATGTCAAAGAGGGAGGAAATGTTATGTACCTTGGGATATGATAATATAATATATATGGGTTGATGGAGATGCTAACATGTGGCACACATCCCCTTAGCTATATGTATGGGTTCACAAGGGATATAATATTATAATGTATATGGGTTGATGGAGATGCCAACATGTGGCACACATCCCCTTAGTTATATGGGCTCACATAGGAATTAATTATATTGGGTAATGGGTCGGCCTACATCGGGATTAGGTGTTACTCATCCTATTTAAAGGATGTGAGTATCATTATGAAGGGAATGTATGTATGAGTTGAGTCTTCTACTTGGGTAGAGGTATATTGGAGGTGTCCCCCTCGAAGTGGATTCCCATCTTGGGAGATTGTGGAGTTAATCTCTCCTTAAGGAGCATTGTATGGTGTTTCCCAACCTTAAGAGTATTCTTCTGCATATATTGATTATTAGGGCATCTTGTCCCCCCATATCTCTTGTGTTTTATTATCTTTTGCAATTTATTGATTTATTATATGCAAATTTCTTATCATATTAGCACTAAGCAACTCTAAAACTATAGTGTAAACATCAATTTTTATCCATACACCCAATTCAAAAATTAATCTCTTCATTTTATAATTTCCCATAAAATATGTAGTTACGTTAAAAATTAGCTTATAAAACTGAAAATTTAGATCAAAACCGATTTAAAATAGAAGCAAATGAAGGAAAAACATAAACTCAAAAATCCACAAATTGATAACGGAGTTCATTTGCGAGGACTACATCTTGAGGCTCGCATAGCAACAAACCAATCCTATTATTGATGCAAAATAAATAAACTAATCTTACATCAAGTCTCTAAAATTAGTGAAATAGGATTTGTAAGCACATCGGACCAACTCTAGGAAGTTTCCACAACTAGCTCCTAGCTCTCACTTGACCGCATCGTCTTCTCACACCAATCAATCTACTTCACTTGCATTTTATCTCTGTAAAAATAAAAAAATTCTCTCCAAAATGGGCATAAACTCTTCTATAGACACAAAATCTATGCACTTGGGTACATTTCTAGGTCCTAAAATCATGCTAAATTTTACATGGTTCTTAAGCAAGAAAACTAGTTATTAACAACTCCTTTAGCTTTAGCCTTTTACTTGGTCTCTTGTACTTTTATTGGATTTATGCATTTCACCCTCTTTCTAGTATTTGAATGTTTTTTCTCTCTATGGCATGCAAACACTAACATGCAGATTGGAAACTAGCACTAGGTGCTCCTGTCCCTTTTACCTTTTTCTTATCCTTTTGGACCCCTTTCACTTCTTAATTAATTTTTATTACTTTGGGTCATCCTTTTAGTTGTCAATTACAAAATTTAAACAAGGGAATCATATAAATACATAGTTATATTTTCAAAATAAGGGACCAAACACTAAGCATTACATACTACCACCTAAGCTTGCATCCAAAGGCACAAAAGCATCAAAGGAATCCATCTAGCACTCATATAAGGGAAAAGGGTTGTATCACTTTTGCATACACAACATAAGAGGGGAAGTTTATTCTATTCCATCCCACACATTCTATACATTTTCTACATTCTAGATCTAGCCCACTATCACTGTGCAACTTGCACAAGGGCATCCTAGGGCATCATTTCTACACATACATAAGAACTACATGGAGTCTAAGATGTAGTGTAGTGCTCGGTCATAAGTTCACTCTTTGGGTGACCACCGGGTCAGTCTAATTCCCCATTCTACATTTTCCTTTTTAGGTTTGATGTGGTTTGTGGGTATGTGTAGGTGAACTTCTTTCTTACAGGTTACATGTAAATTTACAAATTAGATACCTAATCTAGAGTGACAAACAAAGACCAACAAAAATCCTATCCCACATAGAAAATATTAGATCCACAAAATTTATCTAAGCACCAACACCTAGATCTAGACACTAGCGCCGACACTCATGTCCTCTCCCAGTGCTCCTGTCCTGGAATAGTTCTAAATATCGAGAACCTCTTATTTATAGTGATGATGTTGTTTACAGTTTGTTCCAAAGATTTCATTTGCCCGAGATCACTACCCTGTTCATTTGGAAATTAGATAAGTCCCCTATCTCTTCTTCTTGCTAAGGGTATCATATGCACATACTTTATTTCTTACGTCTTATTGTATATTAACATTTTTACATAATTTATTATAGTAGTTACTCAGAAAATAAGATTTAATTCCATTTAAATTAAATCATTTGGTGAACCCATCACTTGAACCCTACCTTCCTTCTAGCATTTTATTTTTATGCATGTCACCCATAGTGGTCGTTTTGGTTCCTTTGAGTACATTGAGCTTCCTCCATCTATCCGTAAGTTCTCTACATCAATGGCCAAATCTTCTAATCCTTTACTTAACTCAAATAATGTCCCTCTTGAAAACATTGAAACTTCTGACAGTGAACATTCATATGATGAGAACACTAACATTGATCAAGAACAACTAGAAAAGATCATTAATTTTCATTTTACTTTATGCGACCACCCAACACATATTCCCCATGTAATAAATTCTTTACTTTCTTCTAAACATGCTCAAGATGTTACCTCTCACCCTCTTGTGGGTTCCTCCTCGGCTACCATGGCCTCCATGCAACCCCTTAACATTCCTACGTCCATTACTACAATTAATTGCTCCCCTCATTACTCCCAATACCTCTAATACAAAGCTTGGTTCCTCTTTAAGTACCCATGACCTAGATTATTTATATCAATATCTAAAAATTTATATCTATCAATTCCAACAAACTAATTTGCATTCCTCTCCATTTCTTGATTCCTCACTTCTCCTTCACAACCCTTTTGCACCCGCCATATCTTCTCATCCACTACCTCCTAACTTCATTGCACCCAAGCTTCCTATCTTCAATGGCCATGATGACCCTCAGAGCATCTTTGATCTTTCCATGTGGCATGTCTTGATTATGCGGATGATTTTACATTACTAGCTAAACTATTTCCTAGAAGCTTGTAAGATTACACTATGTGTTGGTTCTATGATCTATCTATTCACTTAGTAACTTCGTTTACACAATTAGCCGATGTTTTCCTTGTAATATTTTCTATAAATATTAGTACTAAAATATCATACGACAAATTAGCTCAAATCAAACAAGAATCTAATGAGCATCTTGCAGATTATGTGTTATGATATAAGAACAACCTTGCCAAGATGACTAATGTACTAGCTGATTCAAAATTGTAAGATCTTTTTGTTCAAAGTATATTACCTCCACTTCAAGAGAGTGTCATATTTGAGACCTCTCCCTCCTTTGATCAATTATTTCATACACTCAAGATGCATGAAGGAAAACTTTTATCTATGGGAAAATTGAAATATCATGATACTTCTTCATCCTCCAATAGGTTTCAAGATAAATTTGCATTCAAGCCATCCCCTAAGCCTACTAAAGTTAAGGCCACTGTTATTTTTTTCCCAATCTACCACACTTCAAGTACAAGCTCCACGATGTACATTTACTAAATTACAGTATGGTCCTTGATTCCTACTTGCAGACTTATTGAAAGAAATCTTATTACTCTTCCACCACCACTCAATCTAGATCCTTCTTGCCCATGTGGCCATAACTACGATGAAAATACATGTTGTGATTACCATCAATGCATTGGGCATCCCATTAATCATTGCTTCAAACTTAGAAATCTAATTCAAGATATTATTGATAAAATATCCATCAAGATTCCTATGCCATCTGCTTCCAAACCGGTCAATGATAATCAAAAACTAAAAATATTTAAAGACACTTTACCAAACCATGACATATAAGCTACAAATTCTTCTACAAATTACACTTATCATGTTGTGCCTCTTCCTTCATTAGGGCCTCTTGATTTCCTTGTTGCTTTCTGGTGACGTGCCATCATCAGTCATTACATTATCGAATCATGATTATCATGCTACATTTTCTTCTGATTCATTGCATATCAATGCTTATGTTGGAACCTATGCTATCAATAATACTATGGTCTATCCATCAACTCTTACCAATGCATGCTCTGTTGCACTTATTATAGCTATTCACTACCCAACATCATGGATTACATTTTTGGTTCCTAATTATTATGGTCACATCATTCTTCCCATCATAGTTGGGTCTCTTAGCATATTTACACCATTACTTGTTGCCTTTGAAATCATCAACTATGACATGCTCTTAGGTCTTCCTTGGCTCCGTGCCACACATGTTATCCCTTCCATGCATCACTTGTGTCTCAAGTTCCTCCATAACAAACAAGTTGTCACCATCAAAGGTATTCCACCTCACACACCATTTCCTTAACCCACTCATGATGATATGTCTGCATCAGCCAAGACATTTCATCCTCTTGCATGGCTCACATCCTAGTCCACTCCTACACCTACATCTTGGTCCACTCCTATATCCTAGTTCCATTATGAGTTTAATTATCTTTGAGAGGAAAATACCCTCTTGCATGGCTTCCAGTTATTTCTAAGCATCATCAGGAGATTCTATATGTCCTATATGTAGTAAAAAATCATCTTTTATGCTCTGTAATAGAATTGATAGGGATTCTTGAGATTTTTGGAGAAAGAGCTTAGGTTTTCAGGATTTACTTACCTTTCGATGGGATGTTTCTCCACACTAGTGACCAGATCCCATAATTTTCTAGCCATAAAACAAGATTTTAACCTAACTCGCTATATATTATAATTTTTCTCATTTAATATTGTGATTTATTCACAGAGAAAATAAAAATTACGGTCATTTATAATAATAAAAACACACAACTTGAAAAAAAAATTAACTAAAAACTTAAATTTAAAAAGAAGCGAAAGCGGAAGAAAACAAGATCGTGCGACCAAAATAGGAGGTGACACATGGCATATATCAACAAATCAAAAGGGGCACATGTCGATTTACGGTAGATGCTCAAGGAGATGTGCCCAATGGATGTGAAGTCGTAGAATTAAAAATGATAATACCCTTTTGGTTCCATGACTAGGTTGAATGGTCAAAGAGATATGCGATGATTAAACAGAGGAACACATGGCATTAGATCAATGGTAGAGAGCAGACACATGGTGATATTTTGTCACATTCTAGAAGAGATGTACTTCATGAACCTCAAGTCTACAAAATAGGTAGAAAAGAATAAATATTGAAGTTTGAGGTAGAAAAGAAAGAAGAGGGACCTCCACATAACCAAATAGAAGGTAAAAATGTGGCACAGAGATAACACAATTCAAGGAGAACACATGTGAAAAATATGGAACTTTTCAAAGGAAAAACACACTTTGTGGACCTCAAATCCATGGAATGAGAATTTTTTAAAAAGAAATTGAAGTCCACCTGAGAAAAGACAAGCCCACAGGAAAAATAAATGCACGCCAACATAAAAAGAAACTGAGGAAAAATATGGATAATTGAAAGAACCATACAATTCTAAAGAACCACGAAGGATTGAAAAAGCAACGAAGACTAAAACAAGGCCCCACAATTCTAACAAGATGCAAAAGATTAGAGTAAATCCGTGCAATTCTAAAAATCCTTCGATGACTTGGAAAAGCTACAAAGATACTAAAACAAAGTTGAACAAGTGAAAAAACTTGCACAACACTAATAAAAGCCATGGAATGCTAAAAATAGCACAAACTATTCAAATAAGCCACACAAAACCAAGAATTTACCGCAAAATCTTGATAACTTAGAAAAAAGGTTACAAAAGATGAAAAATGTAGATCTATGCACACAAATGGCAGAGAGAACTAAAAACACATGCACAAGAAAAATCTATCAAAATAATTATCCAATATTCATTATTTTAGTGGGAAATGGAGTTTTGAACTTGATTAGACTTGAAGTTGGCCGCGAAACATCTAGGGTTTTTGCAGATTAAAAACTTCAAGTTTCTTCACACCTATGAATAAAAAAACATCCAAATCTATCCTGCACATGCATAAACACCAGATTTGATACCATGTTAGGAAATTTATGGGATGAATAATGTTATGAATTATAGATCCACATTATAAATTGCCAAATATTATAGTTTATGAAGTGTAGTAATTAAGAACATATATTTAGATGATTATATTACAGATTACAAAATGTAAATATAATGAAAAAAAAGTAAATAACATAGTGACATAATTATAAGTGGGAAAACCATGGAAGGTAAAAATACCAATGAGAAATCACTTATCTTTACCGAGAATAAGCTTTTACCTAGGACTACCACTAGTTAACCATGCAGTTACACATTTAATAAGGTATTACAATCTACCTCATACATTTGCTCATGAGTTTTACCTCATTTTCCTCATGTATATGTAATCTTCTTGCACATATAGCTCGCATACATGTTACAACATGTGTAACCAATCTCTAATGAGATCACCTTGTTATATACAAGGTGGGTGGTCATGATCCACTCTTAAAAGCTAGCTCCTTAGGTCTAAGCATGTTTATATTTAAATATAAGATATAAACCAAAAACACACAATCTTTGGTGGGTTTCATAAATAAGCAATTTCCCACTTAATATTATAAACCCAACACTCCCCCTTAATGTTAAGTAGGGAAACATGAAAAAACATGTTAACATTTGTTCCTTATGCCAAGTCACCTTTTAGTACAAAAGAAATTACAATCCATAAATAAACTCGTGATTTAGGTCAGCATCCCCAAAAAGTACTTATTCCATAGGTTTGTAGTTATGTGGTGCACTAAAGTAGAGTCTTGTAGGTTTTTCAACTCGCAATGCACTACCTTAGTGTCTTGTAGACTTATACAAGATACGAACAATTGTAAACACATTGTGGGTTTTAGAGAAACCATGAGACAATTTTTGTCCGTGGTTCAAAGTAGCGTTTCAAGGATTCCATTAAAACCACAATACAATGGAGCATATACAAATTCTTAAGATAAAGTGATTAAGGATGAAGAATTACAAGACAGAGCAATAAACTCAACATATCTAATGATTTACTGGAATTACAATTAAACTTCACATACATGAAAATTTACTTAAACACCATAGAAATAGTCTTGGTAGTATCCATTCTGTAACATTCAAGGCTGTTAAGAGGTGGAATTTTCATACACACTCCCCCTCAATGAAAACTGTGAAAGGCCTAATAAGGCATGGAATTCACAAAACTTATCATCACATAATGGATTTGTGAAAATATCTATAACTTGATCTTCAGTCAAACAAAACTTGAGATCAATATCACCATTTAAGACTTTCTCTCAAATAAAGTGCATATGAAATTCTATATGCTTTGTTCTCTGATGTTGAACTATATTGTTTGCAAGAGAAATGCAACTATGATTATCACAAATAAGATTAGTTCTTCCTTTTACGCCCATATGGAGTTCATCGAACAATCTTTTTAGCCACATGGCTTCCTTTGCTACTTCCATAACACTTCTATACTCTACTTCAGTAGAAGAGATAGAAAATATCGTTGCTTCTTGATATTCCAAGTGATGACACCTGCACCAAACTTGAAAACATATCTAGAAGTAGATTTTTTATCTATAACATCACCAACATGGTCAGAATCACAATATCCAAATAATTTTGCATCATCACAAGAAGAATAATACAAACCATAATTAACTGTTCCTTTAACATATTTCATATATATTTTTCCCATTTTCCAATGATCCTCATATGGATCCTGCATGAATCTTGAAAAATTCCTACCGTGCATATGAAATATTTGGTATAGTTTTAGTAAAATAAATTAGACTACCAACTAGCCATTTGTCTATACTGAGAGTAGGATTAAATTTCGCACATGCGAGGTTTAAGATCTAATTTAACAGCAACTTCAATAGGAATGGAAACATGTTTCAGTCAATCATGCTAAATATTTTAAGTAGATTAATAAAATAATGAGATTGAGATGTAACAATAGATTTATGATCCTAAAATATAACCATGCCTAAAAATGATTTAGCTAGACCTAAGTCAATCATTTCAAAATATTGTTTTAATATTTCTTTGATTATAAGAATTAAATTATTATCACTACTAGTAATCAATAGATCATCAACATATAAGACAATAATGATAATATGATTATTTTCACATTTTACAAACACATCATTATCAAAAAAATAGTTTTGAATCCAAGATCCTGAAAGAAACTATTAATTTTAGCATACCAAGCTCTAGGAGCTTGCTTAAGACCATACAAGGATTTTTTAGTTTACACACATACAATTATTTATTAGGTTCTTCAAAACCTTTAGGTTGAAGCATGTGGATTTCTTCTTTTAGGTCACCATTTAGAAATGCATTTTCAACATCGATTTGGTGAATCTCCCAACAATATTGAGCAGCTAATGCTAGAAGAGTTGTGTTATCCAATTTTGCCCCCGAGGCCGAATTGGATAATAGGGACCTAACATGACCTAAACACCAGTTAGGGGCCCTAAGGTTGAAATTGAGTTACAAGAAGTCCCAAGGTTTCGGGGAGCACATTTAGGGAGTTTTAGAGTGAAAATCATAATTGAGGAATTTTTTCCTCTTCTAGGTTTTGACCCTTAAGATTAACTTAGAAAATGATGAAATGCAGGTCCTGTGGGCACACACCCAACCAAAATAGGAGAAATAAGCACAAAATAGGATGAGCCTCAAAACCCCTTACATTCAGTCCTTATCAAGCCTCTGAGACGAAGAAATCCAAAAAATTCTAAAGGGTGAGGTTTAAGGGTCAAAATTTGCAATTGGGGCATTAAGCCCACCGAACTAAGAAAATATCTTGGCAAGCTGGAGTTCATGATGGAGAATCAAGTTAATAGGTGGATTGATGAGTATCTCGGTGAGCTACTCAGTGAGCCGAGATGGATTGGTGATCGATTGAGAATTTGGAGGACTTAGCGAGCTGTTGAAATCAAGTAAACGACTCGATCGATATCGACATCGGGTGAGGTATGCAAGGGATGGGGTGAGTTCATTCAATGGAGGCATGACTTGGTTATTCAAAGGTAAGATGGGATCACATTTGGAGGTCGCAGTGAGGGATTCTAGCTTGCCAACTCAACGAGCCAAGTTAAATTACGCATGTCGACTCGTTCCCGTGAAATAAAAGCTCGCTCACCGAGCTAAGATGTGAGGAGATTTTAGGGGGACCCCGAGCTGACTTAGAAGATTTCACCATGATGAAGAATGAGGATGCAATCAAGCCTAATAAATTAGAAAGTGAGCCATGGTGATAATAGAGTTAGCCATGGATGTAGAGGGCGAGGGTTTTAACAAGCTCGTGGCAAGAGTCAATGTGCATTGGCGGCAGGATACCGAACTCAACACTGAACTCAACACATGAGTGGGCCAAGATCAAAGCCAGATCTTGGAAAAGGAGTAAGGATGAGCCAAGGTATTTGGTGATCCATAGATTCAAAGGATCAAGGCCAAGCCGAGGTATTTTTCTACCCCAACACTCATCTTTCGACACCAAGAACTCGCTATTGTCAAGGAAGAACACATGAAAAAATAACCTACATTTCACAAAATTCCTCTTGAGCCAATATTGGAGGAATTGAATATTCCAAGGAGCATGCTGGACAAGGAAGAGGATCTCTCAAGTGAGAAGTTAGTGAACATCGTGGTTCAACTATTTACATTGAGTCATCAATGGTTTAATAAGAGGTCGCAAGCAATCCCATGAAGCCGCATGTCAAAGATGAGTTCCATGTTCCAAGGAAGAGAAAGGGAAAAAATGCCATAAATTTAATACTATTCACCAAGGTGGCACATCAATTGTCTATAAATGTACAAGAATAATAAAATCAAGTTACATATTGTCACCTTTTCCAAGAAATTTTGCATGAAGAATTTCTTATTGAGATTAGAGCTCAAAATAATGGATGCACTCGATAGATTAGGGTGTGCTCTATTATATATCTAGATTTGTTAGAGTTAGAATCAAAGTTGCCACAACCAAGCATGCTTTTTTCTAAGAATGAGGGTGATCTTCATGGTACCAAGGATCAACAACATTAGCTACTAGACCCCAAGAGTCTCATGCAATTCCTTCTAAGGAGGTGCTTGTTTTACCTTCAGTTGATTCCTTGATATTTCATGTGGAGGATTGGATTCCTTTGGGTATTTCACTCACGCATATGACCATGCCATTTATCAAAGCAATTGCATGGTATTTGGTTTTAAGAAGCAAAAATTACTTTTCCTACTGTTTGAGGATTTGTTTGAATTCTTCTTTCGTATCTCGGTTATTGTAGGGTAGGGATAGAGTTATTTTCAGCATAAAAAGTTCTTTAACACAATCTTCATATCTCATTCAAGCATGTACGATATTTTATTTTATATATAGTTTGGTTCGTGTTTTCTCTATACAAAGTGCATCTATTTCAAGAGGCCTCTATAAGGATCTTAGAATGAGAAATGTTGTAAACAAGAAGTTCATACTTATGGGGAACAATTGCATATTTCAAGAAAAAAACAAATACAGAGAAAATAAAATAAGGATTAAGGACAGGTTGTACTAAGTTTTCATTCTTCGAGTCCTTCAAGATCAATTGCATGTGAACTTATAGTGTCCCAGCAGGTCAAAAATTTAGCAAGAAGAACAACCTTTCCCAAGTTCATTTAGTGGTTTCCCATGGTCGAAAGTAGAAGATCAACCTCAAATTTCTCTTGCTCACTTTTCAAGTTTGTTTCAGTTGAAAATCTAATGAGAATAAGTAGCTATGGGCTTCAACGGTGTTATAGGAAGTCTTTTAGAAGAAAAAGAAAAAGAAATATTTAAAAGAGTTCCATGATGTCTTAACTTAGAGAACGTTTTATTTAACAATATGTAGCATTCTATGCATGCCAAACAATCATCAATTTTTGTGTGCTTCATACTTGGTAGGATGAGGTTTTGAGATAGGTTTAGAAGTTCATTTTAGGTCTTGCAGATTAGGGTTGCAGAGAGGGACATGTGAAAATCCCAGGTTTAGACAATTTTCCACTCTCACAAATTAACTTCAAAATGGTTGTACTTATACTTACATTATCCTTCCTAACACAGATCTACCCCGGCACCATATATAGATAGGGCTTGGCCGGGCCTATCAGTTTCTAGGGGCCCGATGAGATGAAGAGTGAGATATAGAGAGAGATATAGAGGGGGATCTTATCTCTTCTCTCTCACCACACCAACCAGTCTATATAGGCGGAGGGCGAGGGGATCCCCTTTCTATCAACCGATTCATCATGCGGCGGTAGATCGGGCCCCTCTGTCTGGGGGAAATTTGTCTCCTCGAGAGATCGGGATGGGGGCGTTATAAAGTTCAAGGGGGCGACTTGACCCGACCCGACCCGACTTAATTTAGGATAGGAGAGGACTTTCTAATGAAAATTAAGGACACGGGTAGATTAACGGAGTTCAGGGTTAGTAGTCCTCAAGCAATTTTGGGGAAAATTCAACAACATACAAATCGGTTGCAGGAAACTAGTTGTGACTCCGTGACCAATGGACATATCAAAGCTCTTGGTACAAAACATCTAATAGGCATATGTCCCCACGAGTCACCAAATTGTTATCCAATTTTCCTCTCGAGCCGAATTGGAAAATAGGGACCTAACATGAGATAAACCTTTGGGTAGGGCCCCTAAGGTTGAAACCGAGTTTTAAGCGATCCGAGGTTTCAGGGGAGAACATTCAGGGAGTTCTGGAGTTAAAATTATAATTGAGGAATTTTTTCCTCTTCTCTGATTTGACCCTTAAGATCAACTTAGAAAATGATGAAATGCGGGCCCTATGGTCCCACACCCAGCCAAAACATGTAAAATCAAAGCAAAATAGGATGAGCCTCAAAACCCCTTACATTCGGTCTCCATTAGGCCTCCGAGATGAAGAAATGTAAAATATTCTAAAGGGTGAGGTTTAGGTGACAAAATTTAGGATTGGGCCATTAAGCCCACCGAGCTAAGAAAATAGATCCGTGAGCTGCTCGGCGAGTAGTTTGCCAAGTTGGAGTTTGCGTTGGGGAAGTGAGTCAATAGGAAGCTCTCGAGTAGGTTAGTGAGTTACTCGATAAGTTGAGTCCGGTTAGTGATCGGTCAAGCATTTAGAGGACTCAACAAGCTCGACATCATGTAAATAGATTAGATCGACATTGACATTGGGCGAGCTACGCAAGAGATGGGGCGAGTTCATTTGATGGAGGAGCAACTTGGTTATTCAAAGGAAATCTCAACTTGCATTTAGAGGTTACAATGAGGGATTATGGCTCGCTAACTTGGCGAGCCAAGTTAGATTACAGACAAGATGACTTAGCCCTAGGAAATAAAAGTTCACTCACCGAGCCAAGACATAAGGTGATTTTAGGGGGAACCCAAGCCAACTTAGTGGATTTCACCATGATCAAGGCCAAGGATGCAATGCAAGCCCAAAAATCAAGAAGTGAACCATGGTGATAATAGATTCAGTCATGGATGTAGAGGGCGAGAGTTTAAATGAGCTCGTGGCAGGAGTCAATGTGCATTGGTGATGGGATACTAAACTTGACACGTGGCATTATGAGATCAAAGGCAGAGCTCGAGAAAAGGAGTAAGGTTGAGCTAAGTTCTTTGGTGATCCAAAGATGGAAAGGAGGAAGATAGCTTGACGTAACGAGCTAATGGGGATAGTTGAGCTCGTGCATTAGCGAATCAAAGGAATGTGCACAAAGATTGAGCTCTTGGGAATAAAGGAAATTCTAAAGTTCAAGACTTGAACTACAAATGTTTGGGATTTTGGAACTCGGTGGCAATGATTTTCGGAGGTTGTGGTGAGTCAAATTTGGGGTCAATGGTGCATGTATTTTGGGGTTAGCGATGGAAATGTCGAAGAGGGATTCGTAAAATTCCAAAGAGAGCAATGTCCGAAGCCCAAAATTTTAGACTTCAGAGGAGGGCAAGTTCAATATTTGGGGTCAAGTAGTATTGAAGGTTGTTTTGGGGATCGGGGCATGTAAATTCTGGAAACATGGGCAAGGAGAACTCAAACCAATGGGTCCGAAATCTGAAAAACAAAACTCCCACCGATGGTTTCAAATGAGTCCACTATGTGTGTGTTGGATGCTTGAGCCATTTCATACCTGTTAGTAGGGTAGGTAAAAATTTGAATGCCGAGATAAAACTAGCTCGATGGCATTTAGGAAAAGTGGTATTCAATTTTGAGTTCAAATGGTGGTGTAATAAGCTCGATGCATTAGAGGGGAGACAAATCATGACACATTTTCAAAATTGAATATCTTAAGTAAATTTTGGCTATTTTTAGCAAAAATTCACTTATTGAAAGGGGATTTAGTGAATAGTCCAATGGACACATAAAAAATCAAAAATAGGGGGTAGGTGAAGTTTTAACCCATGCAAGAAACAAATTCAAAATGATGACAACTTCTTCCATACTCCACCAAGTTTAGCAAATTTATAGTTGATGGAAAACTAATTTCAAACTATTCAGCATGAAATGATATGAGAAGAGAATTTAATGTGATTGGTGGGTAAAAACCATGATGAATTTATAGGACTAGGGCCATACCAAGGTGCATCATGAATATTTTCCTTCAAACACAAGGCAGTGTATTGGAATGATGGAGTTGCGAGATCTTCTTAGCAGCCATTATAGAGATTTAATGATGATTTTTGAAGCAATTTCAGATTTATCCCTCTTCTCTCTCCCCCTAAATCTTATCCTATAAATGTAAAGGGGTTGCAATGTGCAAAGTTATTGGTCATTTTCTCCCCATGCATCCCTATTTTTCTTAGAGCTTGGGCTTTAAGCCTTCCTCCAAATAGTGTAATGGCTTCATGCCTTCCCCTACTGAATAATGTACTATGTAAATATTAATTGAGCAATAAAATAATGCATATGTTAATTTCTTATCCTTCAATGGTTTTTTATTTCTTCTTACCTTTCATTGTTAAACATGTGGTTGTGTATATTTTTTCATTGTAGATTTGGTGGGTTATGTTTATTTTGGGAATGATGCATTGAATGTGATCTAGTCGTGGTGTAGGGCCACCCTCTTTGGTTTCATTCCTTCATTTTTTTACAAGTTGGGAAGTGTCTAACATCTCCTTTTCTTGGTGTATCACCACTCTTAGTGTAGGTTTACTTTTCATGCAAGTGTCTCTCTCCCTGTCCCCTTGGAAGCTTTAGATTAGGTTTAGTCAGTAGTTTTACTTGCATTAGGAGTAGTTTGTGGTAGGTAGGTTTAGGAGCAGGAACCGGCCTTCTCTAGAGAGCTATCCCATTTCCCAGGTCCCACACTTAGGATAACTCAATGTTTGGAAAATAAACTAAATTACCCATTCAAAAATTGGCCATTCGGGGTGTTGTGATTTTGCATAAACAAGTCATAACAATGCTCATTTTAGCTATAGAAGAAAAGGTTTTAACATAGTCAATACGTAATTTCGAGTGAACTCACGAGTTACTAAACGTGCCTTGAATTTATCTATTCCTCCTATAGAGTTATACTTAGTTTTATACAACCACATGGATCATATAATGATTCGATTAGAAGAGGAGGGACAAGTTCCCAAGTTTTATTTTTAATTAGAGCATTGTATCAAGCTTAACTTTGATCCATCTTTCATCTTGACTGGATTCTTTGAAATATTGTGGTTCAAACTCATATAGGGTCATCAAGGAATGATAATAATGATGACTATGGTTCATATTTCTAAGGCTATTAGGATGAGATTCCTTAACTATATTTTGATCCCATTTAGGAATTCTAGGATGTGACACATTTTGAGATGACTCCCCTTAATCTCCATCATATATGGAGTAGGATATTCATCCTCTTGAACTTTTATTTCCATATTTTCCAGAGAAGGATTATCAAGCTCTATTTTAGGAGAAATAAAGGAGGGTTCACAAGAAGTGTCACAAAATGTTTTCTCTAAGACATGAACATTCCTATTTTCTACTATGTCATGTTTGAAAGGGTCACAGACTCTCAATAATTTTGTTCAACAACCATAACAAACAAATATACAGGAGTTGGATATAGTTTCTTCCATTTAAATTTTGGAATAAAGATAGAAGTAGGACTACTAAATATTCTTAAGTGAGAGATATCTAGTTTTTATTTTTTCAATTCTTCATGAGATGTAGTTTTATGTAAATATTTAGTAGGAAAAATATTTTTAGGATATAGATTGCACTATTAATTGTTTCTTCCCATAAAACATAGACACATTCGAAGTATGAATTATAGTCCTAGCCATGTCTAAAATGGTCCTATTTTTCCTTTCTATAATGCCATTTTGTTGTGGAGAATAGGGATTTTTCAAATCACGCTAAATCCCACATGACACATATAATTCATTAAACTATTTACTAACATACTCACGTCCATGATCAGTTCTAATTCTTTTTATTTTTAAATTAGAATAATTTTCAACAAAGGCTTTAAACTCTTGAAATTTAGACAAGACATCAAACTTTTTCTTAATGAAGTATGACCAGGTCATCCTAGAGAAATCATCAATAAAGCATACAACATACAAGGATCCATTGAGAGATGGAACTTCAAGTGGAACTCTCACATCACCGTGAATCAACTCTATTAGATGAGATGAATTTGGATCATGATGTTTGTGAAATGGCTCAACATGTTGCTTACCATGCAAGAAACTTTCACATGTTTCATGATCATATTTCATCTTAGGGAGACCTATTACAAGATTTAGGCGAGACATTTCATACATACTCCTAAAATTCACATGTCCTAGTCTTTCATGCCAAAGTTGAAGATCATTTCTAGAAGAAGAAGAAAAGCATGATTCAGAAACAAATCCATCAAAAATATATAAACCATTTTTCTGTATACAGAAGCAATAATGTTATTAAGTTCATTTTTCACATACCATTTATTTTGCAATAATACAACTTTATAATTTTCTTTAGTTAATTGAGAGCAAGATAAAAGGTTATTTTTCAACTGAGGAACATATAAGACATTCTTAATTATTCCATTTTTCAATTTAACATTCCCACAACTTTCAAATTGAATGATAGAATTTTCCCCTAGATATATATTTTCCTTAACAACATCTGAGAGGATATCATGAATACAGGTCATGTTCCTAGAGGCACCACTATCTAGGATCCATTCATTGTCATTCAAAGCTGAGAGTGCAATATACAAGGAAATAGATTGCTCAACATTATTTGCATGGTTTTGATTTTGGTTTTGATTCGATCCTTCTTCTGATTGTTAAATTTATTATTTTTAGTATTTTTAACAAATTTGTTTGATTTCATATGACAATCAGATTCCTTATGACCAAATTTTCCACATTTGTTACATGTGCCATTGAATTTCACTTTGAAATTTTGATTGTTCCTGACAGAATTAGAGTTAGGATTAGATTTAAATTTTGATCTGAGGTTTGGTTTCTGATTAGGATTGTTATTATTTCTATTTTGAGAGGGTTTACAATTATGAGAGAACAATTCCTAAGTGGTCAAGTTTTCTTTTAAGTCAAAATTTTCTGTAAAAAACTCTTCTTGAATTAAAAGCAAGGAAAGGGTATCCAAATTAGGTAAATCAATTTCATTTTGATATTTATAGTTCAGGATGGAGATGTAGTTCAGAAATTTTCATGGATATTTATCTGAATGATAAAATAAAGTAGTTTATCCTAAAACAATTCACAATTACATCCATCTAATTGTGATTTAATGTTTTTGATTTTAGCCAGATAATTAACTATTTTTCATCCCCCTTCATGGGAGTCATAAATAATTCCATAATGAGTTTAATTATCTTAGAGAGGTGATTACCCTCATGCATGGTTTCCAATTGTTTCCAAGCATCATTGGAGAGTCCATGTGTCCTATATGTAATAAAAATCATCTTTTATGCTTTTAATAGAATTGATAGGGATTCATAAGATCTTTGGGAGAAATATCTTAGGTTTTTAGGATTTTCTAGCCTTCCGGTGGGTCATTTCTCCACACTAGTGACCAAATTCCATAATTTTTTATCCATAAAAAAATCTTTTAACCTAACTCGCCAAATACTATAATTTGTCCCATTTAAGTATTGTGATTTATCCATAGAAAAAACAATATTTCTGGCCATTTTTAATAATAAATGCACACAAAAAATTGAAAATAATTTTAACTAAAAATATAGAAATTTAAAAAGACACAAGGCGAGAAGAAAACAAGATCATGTAACCAAAGCAGGAGGTGACACATGACACAAATCAACAATATCAAAAGGGGAACGTGTCATCTTTCTAGAAGATCCTTAAGGAGATGCACCCAAAGAGACATGAAGTATATGGAATTAACAAAGGATAATAACCTTTTGGGTCCATGACAAGGTTGAATAGTTAAAGAGATATGTGATGATCAAATGAGAGAAACACATGACATAAGATCAATAACACGTGGCGATATTCTGTCATGTTCTAGTGGAGATGCACTCCACGAACCTCAAGTCTCGTGAAATAGGTAGAAAAGAATAAAAATTAAAGTTTGAGGTGGAAAATCAAAACAAGGGACCTCCATGTAACTAAATAGAATGTAAACACGTGGCACAAAGATAATACAAGTTAGGAGGACACGTGTCACAAATGTGGATTTTGCAGAAGGATTACAAAATCGTTGAAGATTAAAACAAGGCCGCACAACTATAAAAAGCTACATAAGATTAGAGAAAATTGCACAAGTCCGAAAAGCCATCGATGACTTGGAAAATTTGTAGTAGACTAAAACAAATTCAAACAAGTGTTAAAACCTACGAACACTTTGAAAATATGCGTAGAAGGCTAAAATAGGCACAAACTATTCAAATAAGTCACACAAAATGAAGAATTTTCCATGAAAGCTCTGATAAACTTAGAAAAAAAGGTTACAAAAGATGAAAAATATAGATCTATGCACAAAAATGGAAGAGTGAGCTAAAAACACATGTACAAGTAATATCTCACAAACTAATTATCCAATATTCATTATTTTTGGTGGGAAATAGATTTTGAACCTAATTAGACTTGAAGTTGGCTACGAAATATCTAGGGTTTCATAGATTAAAAAACTTCAAGTTTATTCACACCTTTGAATAAAAACATCAAAACTATCCCACACATGCATAAACACTAGCTCTGATACCATGTTAGTAAATTTATGAGATGAATAATGTTATAAATTAAAGATCTACAATATAAATTATGAAATATTATAGTTTATTAAGTGTAGTAATTAATAACATATATTTATATGATTATATTGTAGATTACAGAATGTAAATATAATGAACAGAAAGTAAATAACACAGTGACATAAGATATAAGTGGGAAAACCATGAAAGGTAAAAACCCACTGAGAAATCACTTATCTTTATTGAGAATAAACTTTTACCTAACACTCCCACTATTTCCACATGTAGTTACACCTTTAATAAGGTATTACAAACTACCTCATACATTCGCTCATGAGTTTTACCTCATTCACCTCATGTATCTATAATATACTCACACATATAGCTCACATACATGTTACAACCTGTGTAACCAATCTCTAATGAGATCACCTTGTTATATACAAGGTGGGTGGTCATGATCCACTCTTAAAATCCAACCCATTGGGTCCAGACATGCTTATATTTTAAATATAAGCTATAAACCAAAAACATGTATGGTCTTTGGTGGGTTTCATAAATAAGTAATTTCCCACTTAATATTATAAACCCAAAATTTCCAAGTGGTTAACCAAAAACCAAACAACACATATTTTTTTAGGATAGTATTAAGTAACCTCTCGATAGTTTTTCTAGTGGATTACTAATAACCACAATATCATGATGTTGTAGTAGTATCATCGGCTCTCATCACATTCTTCCTTTAGGAGATTACATAGGAAACAACTCGCTTATCACAACACTAGAACAATAGAACATATACTAGAAATATTTCACATTACCACCTCTAAGAATCATAATGTTCTTAGTGTAGCCATTTAAGACTTATTGATCGTTGCCACTCGATCTTGAACAACATAGGAAATTGTCACTGCCACTGGAAGCTTCCTTGACTTTAGCCATTTTAGGATCATAATGGAAATGGAACATTGGTGTCATGTTCCCCCAAAATGTGAAATTTCCACACATAAACACTGAGAAGAAAACTATATCGAAGTACATACTACTAATTGGATCTTGCTAGTTAGATCTTGTTGCACATGGTCACCATTGCAAGTGAACATATTCACAAGTAGACCATCTTCCAATGAAGTATGCCGGTCAAAGGATTACATCAATTATAAGATCACCGACATTTATCTAGGCTCCAACACAACTCTTTTCCATCATCCAGAACCACACAAAAAAAGAACTCTGAAAAGAAACACACTATAAAAACTGAAAGCAAATACCCACACCACAAATATGTCACCACAACACAATTTGGCCCCGTCATTGGTGACTCGACGAGAGGTCATTTATTGAACTTAGCATCTTATGCCTCCATCATCTAGTGTGATGTTGATAGCTCGTGAGAATGTGAACATGGAGCTCAAATTTACAAACCTCAATTGGACATAGGACTCTACTGAAAATGCATCCATAAGGAATTTTTTTTTTTACATTTTTGACTCTACAAGACACTTGAATTACAAAATGACATTTAACAACACATAAAATAGCGATACAATGAAAACAATAAATATTTGAGTTCACTTTTATACTTATTTATAAAAATATTTTTGACTCTATTGACATCATATAAATTTTTAAATACTAACAAAATATGACACTTTGAAAATTTTAACACAATGATACTTTTAAATTTTGAACACCAAATATTTATATTGACCATAACCATAATGGATTAACACTAACACACCTATTATTATAATGCATCATAACAGAATTAATATTTTAAGAGAATCCAATTAAAGACTGGTTTTGAGCAAACTATCAAAACTTTATATTTATACTAAAACCGACTATAAAAGGAGACTCAAAGAAATTAAAAAAATACTTAATTGATATGAAAATTGCATGGGTCAAGACAAGTGAAAATTTTTAGGTGATAAACTAATGACTATGAAAAGGGTAGAATAACTACTATACTTGGGAATAGAAGATCTTTGGGTTTGCTAAAATTCAACTCACATATCTATAAATAGATTTTCCATGAGGATTCTTTGTGAAATAAATACTTTTGACAAACCATTAAGAGATCTCAATGTGTTGATATATGTAAAATATGGACTCAGCCCAATGAAGTTGGGAGGGATGTGGACCATCGGAGGTATCACAAACTGATTGTGAAGAACGTGCACTCAAGATCAAATGATAGCGGTAGAGGAGACACAACTAAGCAAAGTGAGAATGGAATGCAGCTACAGATTTGTGATACTTATATGAAGAAGAGATAGATCCAATATACAATATATTTAGCATCGATGGATCAATCTATCATGGATCTAGAAAAAATCATGTGTTGAGGATAGGTTGAATGCACATCGCTTATGAATCTGTGAATGGAGCAAAACTCTTTTTGATGTGGAAAATTTTGGGTGATCAATTTTTTTTTCTATGACTGATGTAATGATAACAGTATTTAATGCCAAGTTAAAGAATAATAATGAAAAATATGTAGAGATTTATACCTAGAGAAAAACTAGAAAATGCTCAACAAATCTAAAACATTTGGCCGAGTTGGAAATGCATGTAATATTGAAACGTATGAACAGTGAGCATCAGTGAGCCGGAAATGCATGTGGAAGAATGTGGATCTAATTTCTTGAAACTCTCATTGATTACAAGAACAAGACAATAAATCACTCTAATGCCAGATAAAAGAACAGGTGTAGATCTTAACACGAATGCAACTGATTTTAACACATCAATCTCTATTGGTTTCTATCATTCAAATAATATATTTATATAGGGAGATAATTCCCTATAAAATAGGAAACCAATTTTCCCACAAATCAATACTTTATGAGTTGTTGAAACTCACTCGACCATATTTGTTATAAGTTGTTTTAATATAACAACTATATAAAAATATTTAGTAACTCACAATTACATGATAATAATTACTCATGTAATTATTATTTACCAATACATGTATATGGAGCACTAACACATATTTCCTAACACTAAGATGGATCGAGAGATGGTTGAGGAATAGGCAAAGCTCAGACAAACCCGTAAACATGCAAAACAAATAAAACCAAGCACTAAGGATTCTCTAAGCCAATATTTGATACACTTGAAACTCGCAACGATCATCATGACAAAGGATGTGAGGTGAACTAGGTCATTGATAGAGGCTTCGGGATTAAGAAGGTGACAAGAAATCAATGGTGGATGAAATATTCAATTTTTCGCGGGGTTAGAAAGGAGGGGTGAATATAAATACATAGGGTCGAATAAACGACACGAGGAGTCACCGGTGATTGGGATAGTTTGAGAATTGATTTCGGGATTGAAACAAAGAAGAAGAGGGGTGATGGGCCAATTTTATTTTTAGGAGGGTAAGAATATAAATAGGTGGGAAAGGGTATGAAAAATTGTTTGGAGAGAAATTAAGTGAGTTAATGGGGGATGATTAAGGATAGGTGAGTAAATTTAGGGACATTAGGTGGGAGGTTGATTAAATAAATAATTTAAATAATAATATAATGTAGAGAGGGTGATAAAGAGATTAATGGGAAATTAGGGGTGTATTAAGGATTAAAGGATGGGGTGATTAGGGGTGAAAGGAAAATGAGGGATACAAGTGCTAAAAATAAGTGAAAGTAATGGGTGTAGGGTGAGGGATTAACACGCCAAAAAATGGTGTCTACATTTTCCCCTTTTTGTTAAGTGGTTTGTGTTGGGAAAACCACGAGACAAAAACTAGAAGTGATGATGAGAGAATGATGGTTGAGGTGCTCCCCCTCAAACCTGGGATTGAGGACACGAAGGGGAGTCAATCAATGTTTTTAAAGAAATAAATAGATAATAAAGATAGATAAGAGTGAGGAAGATTCCTAAGCAAAGGGGGATGATATGTGATTGGATAAAACAAAATACTAAGTATGTCGGTGATGTTGGAAACACATTGGTAGGATCATAGCACAACTCGAAATGGAGACATCGTTAATGAACTACAAACACCGTGCGTTGAAAAAACCCACTACAAGTTGGATGTACATGTTTGTGAGACCAATCAATCAAGAGTATACATTGAAATATGTGCAAACAAATGTGAGGGGAGGAAAATAGCTAGATAATTATGTGTTGTTCTACAAGCACAGGAAGTAGAAAAGTATGCATCCTGGGTGGGACGAGATAAAAGATGACCACTAGGGTGGCTTTTTGGGATGCTTCAGATGAATAATGGTGCCCTAAAGAGGGAACTACAATTTCCATGAAGTAAGGTAGGAAGATTGGAAATGTCAAAGTGTGTCATGGGTGATACATAAGATTAGGTTGAGAGAAAAGGATAAAGTGATGAAATGGAAAAAAAGATGAAAAGGGGATTGGATAAGTGTTGTGTCAACGATGATTTATTGAGTCACCATCAACTAGGATGGATTTGGGGATCTTAGTTTTATCATCAGAGCATCAGGAGTGAGGTTCCGAGAGGCCTCACGGGAGTCTGGCTAGATGGCTCGCCTAGTACTATCTCACTAAAGTAGTACAAAGAACTAGGTGCGAGAGGCTCAATATTGTGATTGGATTGTGACCTCCAAACTACCGGGTGTACTCTGATACGTAGTATATTTGGTTGGGAAGTAGGTGCTTAAGCTAAATATATAAATATGAGCCTAATATGAATGCTATAGTAGCAGTAAATGAATAAAATTAAGTACAACAATGAATACTCAAACAATTAAGCAATAAATAATGAAACCCTAATTACAAAGAGAGGGTAGAAATCCTTAGCTGGTTCACAGAGTTATGGAGAATGCATAGAGTTGAAGAATAGGAAAATCTGAAGCACTAACCGCTGCATTAGAACTCGAGAAAAATATAGAATTGGAGGAACAAGCTAAATTGGGGTGCCTAGAGAGGGACAGGGGCACCAGTGGGCACCCTGGACTTGTTTCTAGGAACCTGGGTCTACGGAAATGCTCAAAAACACCCTTTGAGGCATTATAAGGTGTTATCATTTAGTCACATTTGCTCACTCGAGGTCGCACCAAGATCTCTCGAGGTCAATGTAAACTTGCAATAAAGTATGAACATGTAAAACCCTCAAATAGACATCAAATCCTAAAAAGAAAGATGCAAAATGAGGGGTTAGATTGTCCTCAATTGTCACAATGATAAACTTACAACCGAGAAATGGAACACATCTCAAACCCAATATAGTTATCTATATGTGTGTGTGTAAAATTATGCCCTAGGTTGCTCTTGTGTGTGTCACACTTGGATAGCGAGTAAGTAGCTAGATGTAGAATGTAATAAATATGTACATGTAATAGAATTAACTTCCCTCCTATAAAGTGTGATGCAGAAAAACAACCCTTATGCCCCTTGTGATGGATCTAGATGGATACAATGGATCTCTTAGATGCCTTGATGGATGCAACCTGGGTGGTGATAGATAGTGCTTAGTGCTTTGTCCTTTATTATGATCATATAAATTTATATTTAAATGATTCCTTTGCTTGAATGTTGTAATTAACCCTGAAAATGCCAACTATTAAAAAGATAAAATTTTCAAATGGCTAGTGTAGACACCAAATTTGGGTCACACTCCCCTTGGTACCCTTTCAATCAATTAACGTAACGTGTTCACCTAACCATGACCCCGTTACCCCACATTCGTAATAATTTAATTACTTATAATTGAATTAATGTTCATCCTCACATTATTAATTGATTTAATTATTTTAATTAAGATAATTTACACATCACCTAGACACCTCACCCTGGACCTATTCTAGGGGCATTTAACTCACAGTGACCAAGTCATCACTCTCAACATTGAGTCATCACTCCTAGTGTTGAGTCACCACTTGACCTAACTAACTGAGACTTATTCCTAAAACCTAATTGGACTTCTTCTATGACCTTCCTACCTTCTCTCATGTGAACTCCACTTCCCTAAGAAGACTCAATCAGAATCACGCCAAAAATAGTAAATATTTGCCTATTTTTGGTAAACCTAGACTTTCCGTCTTAACCGATGCCGATCACCTTAAACATCATCAATTACCTTGTATACATGTATAAAAATATTTATCGAGGTTAGTGATTTAGTTATTGGAGACTTATTTCATTCAAGCAGAATCCTCAATCCCTCCCGCATCCATGACAAACACACACAACCATAGTGCAAGACAAACATTTGGGTCATATTTCCAAAGCATTGGAATACTCATGAGTGCACATAAGCCATATTTCCACAACAATGAACACAAAAGATCTTCACTGTTCAACTAATATCTTCTTCCATCTCCCAAGATCTGCAAGACATCTAGTAATTATTGTGATCCTAATCAATTTAGTTATTCCTTTGTAGATCTTTGGTTTCTTATGAGTTTATTTCCTATGTTGCTTGTACATCACCTTCCTCCCATCAACCCACTATCCAACCACCCATGGCATTCTAGATCTCTCGTAAATGACCTCTCGTAAATGACTTGAGTATTCTTGTTATTATTACAAACCCAACCATTCTCCCTTCATTCTCTATGCAATCATAGAGAAGCCCCAAAACTACTTTTATTTAATTACCACCAAATTTCCCCTACCAATGCCTGTCACCTTAACCATCGTCGGTCTCCCCTCTTCATTGGCATTGGTCATTAGATCAATGTCAGTCTCTTTTCCTACTAACCTTCACCAAAATGCCTCCAACATCACCTAAATTCCACCTAGACCTTACCAAATACCTTTGTGACCTTACCTGACACCCTTGTGACCTATCCTAACCAAAAACATACCTTGCCTGATGCTAGATTAGTTTAGATTTAATACTTTTCTTAATCTACTTTGTTGATAACATTTTGAGATACCTAAATCAAAGTGTTAGCAATAGGACCTTTATTTCTTGTATTTACTTTCATTAAAATGTATTAAATAGAGGATTGATAGCCATTCAAGGAAGCATCACACTTCCTATATCTAGCCTTGCTATGTAGTCCTTTGACCCTTGCTATTTAATATCATTTGGTGGTCTTGTTTTATATCTACAGGTAGTCCTTCCAGAGAAAAAGGAGTTCTCTACAAGCATCTTAGATAAAACCAAGAATGCATGCACTCAACCTACCAACTTCATAATCACAAGTATTCCTCCTTGACCTTTACCTTATCTATTTTAATCACCCAACAATTCAAGTGAAACAATTTGCAGTACGACGGTGGGACCCATCCAGGGTTCTTTTGCATTGTTAATTCCTAGGTGACATTATTGTGTGTTTATTTCCTTTTGAAAGCAGTTCACATTACATTTCTTCATGTGGAAAATTCTCTCTCTTCTATTTTTCTCATTGACACTTGTATTTTAGACTAAAAAGAACCATTGTTTTCATTTTTGTATTGCATTAGTGAAAGACATACTCTTTCCTATTCATTATTGCTTTCATTAAATGTCATTGTGGATTTTGGTTTAAAATATTTGCATATCATTTCTATGTGTTGCATCTTTAGCTCATTTAAATATTATGGGAAACCTATATATTGGAAGTCATGCCTAGCTGATGGTTAACTAATTGAATTGTAGTGCACACTCTCTTCTCTACACCAAACCACACAAAATAAAGTACTCATTTTCTTAAAAAACATCCTACCCAAAAGAAGTTTTCAATGATCACATGATCAGAGGATTGACAGTGGGCTCTAAACTAGTTTCTCTATCTAGGTATTATCTTAGAGGAAGGACCCCCCTAACTAAAACTTTACCTGAAACTATCCTTAGTTATTGGATTTTTGTAGGACACTGTTATCAAAGCAAAAACTCTACTCTATTCACAAGTCATTCCTAAATGGCATACCGTAAAATAAAATCCACCACATAGGATTCCGTGTTTGTTAGTTTTTGCTTGATCTCGTGTTTTGAGGTGTGAGATAGTACTTCCATTCTTCTTTCCTTTCACACTCCATAATCATAATTGGTGTATTCCAACTCTTTTCGAGTATGTTAGGGTCAATCATAGCCATACTCGTGTTCTTGGGTTGGTATTTTATTTGATATAACTTACCAAATTCACTATTTTTCATCTTTTCACAAATTTCCCAATGACCGACGTTAGTCCAAAGACCATCATCGGTTTACCAATTTGACCGCATCATTGGTTTACATTTGATTATCGGTTTCCTATTGTTTTGGTCATTTTAACCAAAGTAACATTCATCACAATTATGTTCTCTCCTGGAGTTACTTCAGATTACTTCACCATATCTCTATGTCTTTGAAATCACTATCAAAGTCCATATTTTTCTCCATTTTCATCATTTATTATTATTTTTATTATTATTGGTAAATAGTTTTTTGAAAGGGATTATACCCTTGTATACAAAAAGGGGCCTAGAAGCTAGAATAGGAGTGAAAAACAATATAAGAAGGATCAAGATCCAGATAATACATAAGAATCCAGTGCATCCAAAGATCAGTTACCCCAAAACCACTAACCAGTTAACACTGTACAAGAGCAGCCAAAAAACAACAACAAAATAGTAAAAACCACGACAGAAGTCAGCAAGAACATCGCAGTCCACAATTACTTCTTGGTGGCTTTGGCAATTCTGGATTTGATAGTCTACCAGGAGGTGAACATAGCCAATGCCGTCATGTGAGAAGGGTCAGTAGTGTCCAACTATTGAATGGTTTGTTTGCTTTCTTTTTTTGTGCCCCAAAGAGTAGCTGGTATGCCACTGAGATTAGAGACGCAGGACATGCTGCTCAATAAACTCCTCAATTGCACTAAAAATAGCCATATTATGATCATGGCGAGTCTTGGTTTTTCCAAGTCGGTTGTCCAGGGAGTAAAGTTTTTTGTAAATATCCTCAACCTGATTGTTGTCAATATCAACCTCTTCCTCCTTCATTCTCTTACCTTTTTGCTTAGATAATTTTTTACTTCTTCTTTTAGCAAAGAACATGTCAGTTTCTAAAGCTTCCATCCCTTTAGTGGAGCTCTCAGCGTGTGTCTCCTGAGAACCCATGCTGCTAATGTGTAGGAGATTATGAGAAACCTCCAAATCCTGAGGTGCATTCCCCGAAACAGGGGTATCAAGGTTCAGCCTTTTAGAAGATCTAGTGATAGGTCTTTTCGAGGTGGAGGTGAAAGGGGTGGGATCAGAGGTGGGGGTGATGATAGGGGAGCCAAGAAGGAAGTCAAAGGGGTAGCAGCCGCAGTGATGGGGATAGAAGGAATGGTAGCGGTAGTGGTGGTGGGAAAAGAAGGGACAGAGATGGGGGAGGTTAGGATGTCGGGAAGCTTAAGAAGACACAGTTTATGCAACAAGAAAATGAGACCTTGATGTAAAGGGACCGCACGAGCATGTTTTTGAAACTCCAAGATGGAGTGCTCAAGAGAATTAAGTAAATAATGAGGGAAGCATACTGTGTAATTTCTGCAGAAGTGATTGAGGAACACAAGATGCTTTAAGGGCACTGTGACAAATCTCCCCTCTAAAGAAATGTATCTCACCATCATACGGGTGACCTTGTCAAAAGGCAGAGGATAGAGCTGACTTGCAGACTGCCGTGACAAAAACTAGTTTCTCATTTCCCTCCAAAAATTTCCTCTCCTCAGCCGGCCTGTCAATTCTTTTATTGAAGAATCGGTATCCATCCATTCCAAGGCCAATAGCTTCAACGATTAACTCTTCATTGATCAAAATTTTCTGTCCTCCATACTCAACTTTGCAGTCTTTCCAGTCCTTCATAAATTACACGGAGATGCTTTGGTCGTGACCCTGTATCTTCTCAATGAAATTAGTGATGCCTCCCTGGTTGAGGAGATTCCAAAGTTTTGCATTATTTTTCCACTCGAGTCGGTCCGCACCGGGCTTGATTTTGACAAGGGCTCCTCCCATTTTCACTGTGATTAAGTGATTGAAAATGCAAGATTCACAATCCCTATGGGTGATTTGACAGTAGCCACAGTTCCCAACCCGCCTTTCTCTATTTTGTCTCACACTATGGTAATAATGAATAGTGTATCCATTGTTGTTATAGCGCTTCCCAAGAATGCCTACTTTATTTCTACTCTGTACCTGTGAGATCCCACATGCGTGAGCATCAGTCCCCTTTGAAATCCAATCCAGATCATCATCAGCCTTACCACGGACTTGAAAATCCATAAAAATCGTTTAACAATCATTGTTATAGGCATAGAATTTCCCGCATGTGTGGCTTTAATTTTTAGATGAATCCATTTTATATCATCATTATACTTTATATAACTTTGATTTCCATCAATATCTCGATTAATCACCGCTTTAAACTTATCCACGTGTGTGAAATTCTTATTCATAAAGACCCACTCCAAATACTTATTAATCTTATCCCAAATTTGTTTGCCCATAAGTCTCCGCTTGTATGCTATTTTGAATCGCTCAAGAATGTGGTCACTATTATCCCAAATAATGTGATTAACATTTATGCCATAGTTAGCCAATGCATCTTCCACCTTGTTACCCTCCCAAGTAAGTATGCTTGATTTGGATATTATTGAAGGTTTGACAAATACTTATGGAATCCAAGATGAAGTCTTTGATGATCCAACTTGGGGCGAACACCGGTTAAGATGACCGATTATATTGAGCGAGTCTCCTTCAGAGAATGAGATTTTGGATATTATGAGTCTCGAGCAATTCTTAGGCCCCATAAAGCGAGATAATGCTTTGAAGAAATGATTAGTTTGAATTCCCATTTTACCGGCCTAGCATTCACCAAACTACCTTTATGATCCCCGATCACTCCCTCCCGCTACAATTCCAGGTTACCCTTAGAGGCCCCATCAAATTTTAGCTTATACCAGCTTAAGATCGGGAGGATGCCGGTGTATCAAATATCTATCAATATTATTACGATTATTTTAGATATTGTCACTCCAATCTTCCATTGGGACAATATATGCTCTTCATTTTTGGATAGCTCTTGTTCT
Organism: Taxus wallichiana var. yunnanensis; assembly: GCA_018340775.1. Taxonomy (NCBI): domain Eukaryota; kingdom Viridiplantae; phylum Streptophyta; class Pinopsida; order Cupressales; family Taxaceae; genus Taxus; species Taxus wallichiana. The sequence continues at coordinate 962,432,517 of CM031240.1, forward strand.
TGGGGGTTTAAATCTAGCAATATTCTCTTTAATAGCATTAGAATTTTCCCAATCATCGACCTTATAATTACATTTCTTGTTTCCAAAGATGATATCATTTCTATCTTTCCATATCCTCCAAATAATATGAGGCATTACCAAATTCTAGAGCCTTCTCACAACACAATGTTTGTATGGTGGGCTCCATTGTGTCCAGAGCTGACTGAAATCCCTCGGAACCACCCAGGAAGCTTTAAAATTAGAAAGGGAAAAACTCCACATTTTGGTAGCATATTCACAATGGATAAGCAAATGACTGATATCCTCAGAGTCTTTTTTACACAGATGACACCTATTAGGCATTATAAAACCTTTTCTTATCAAGTTGTCAGTGGTAAGAATTCTGCCCCTGAGAGCAAGCCAAAAGAAGAAGTTAATTTTAGGTGTTAGCTCCTTCATCCAAATTCTATTCCAATTAAACTCAGTTTGACTATTTTCAAAGAAAGTATTATATCCAGTTTTAACAGTGTAGTTCCCATCAATAGAACTGCTCCAAACCAACTCATCCTTAACTTCGAGTTGACTTAAGGGGATAAGGTCCAACTGATCTTGTAGAGAGGAAATAGTTTGGGTCAGATCATCTCCATCCACAGTAAGTTTTTTCCATTTCTTCTTGTTTCCATTTCTTACAATATAATATTTGATTCTAGTGCCGTACTTACTTTCAAGGCTGTCTTTGATTGTTCCAAATCTGTCCATGGGGCTACCAATAAACCAGTTATCATCCCAGAATTTTATATCACAACCATCTCCCACTTTCCAATTACTTCCTTGTTTTATGAAATTTATCTTTGTTGACAAGTTATTCCAAAAATGGAACCATAAGGAAGATGCTCATCTTGAAGAAAAGAAGATACAACTTGTTAATTAAGGTATTTTGCCTTAATGAATTCTATCCAGGGTTGCTTCTCAGTTAGCATTCTCCAGCCCATTTTCATAATAAGAGCCTCATTCATTTTTTTGATGTCTTTTATGCCTAGACCTCATTCATTTTCATCATTTATTTCCATTTACAAATATTTTTATTTTCTACAGGAATCGACATCGGTTACCCCCTTTCATTGATATTGGTTACCAAACTACTGTTGGTTACCATGTTTTAATTTTTCAATTAAAACAATGACTAGTTTTCACCTTCTGGAACTATTTTCTCCATTCCTTCTGTGATTCTGTATCATCTACAAAGATTAGATTACAAGGTCTATGATAATTCACATGGTTTTTACTCATAACCAAGTCAATGCCCTCATAATCCATGCTAGCCTTCAACCAATCCCACCTAGCCCATCGGTGCCTTCCATGATATCACCCATGGATCTCAATGAGCCTATCACCATCAACACTTGGTGAGGAGGAGTTTAGAAAACTACTTGATTAGAAGCCCATTGCTTTATAGTATTACTTAGCCCATTCATCCACTTGTGACTCATATGGGAAACTTATCTATGACATGCTTGTTTCCAACCCACTTAAACTTGTACCAACTTATTCCTCTGCCACTACTAGCATTGCCTTGGTTACCTCCACCTTACCAATTGTTGTCTCATTTTGACCCTGTCTCATCGATATCTACTATATTGACGACATCTATCACACCCACAACATCTGTCACCCCTATGATATCCACCGTGCCTACATCAATCACCGTTAATACTGGTGTTCCCATGTCTTCCACTTCCCATATACCTATCACATCCCAGCCACCTTTGGTGTCGGTAGCCCACACTCCCTTCCAAAACCTTATCCTCTCTATCCCCAGTCTGTTCCTCTAATAACTTCTAGGGTCTTTATATCCACCCCACCTACGTTTACATATTACCAACAACCACCTATTTCCTCTACTACTTACTTTGGGTACTCCCCTCTAGCTCCATTCCTTCTCATATCCCTCCATCATAATTTTTCGTACACAACCCCACCACACATTGGGATCTGTCTACATCATACCAATCTTATTTACCCCGTCATACCTCAGGAGGTTCCTCATCATCACAACCCACCAATGACCTAATCAAAATGATATGATGGAAAAGATATAGACATTGGAAGCATCTATCTTAAGTTCACGTAGCTCTCTAACATATGAAGAGATTTGTAATGATCCCATTCACCCATCCATTCCTATTCACCTGCCCTATGCATTGGGAAATACCAAAATTCAACCGGTTCAATAGAAAAGAAGATCCACAACAACACTTGTGGTATTTTAAACATGTGTGCTACCTGATCACTCATGATAGTGCGGTGCTCCATGGACATTTCCAATGTCACTAACAAGACCTGATTTAGATTGGTATAGTTCTTTACCTAGGCATTCTATCGTCTCATTTAACCAGATTGCTCGGGTTTTGTTGACCACTTTTCTATCAATATTGTCAAGAAAATCACCATGAATAACTTATATGGCACATGCCAAGATATGAAGACGAATATAAAAAGATTTTTTCGCTTGATGGTGTAGCCTGATTAACCAACTTACATTCCAATTACCTCAGATAGAGTTAATAGAATTGTTTACTAGGGCTTGTGCTAGACATATATCACCAACTCTCTAGGTCCAAACCTTCCACACCTTTGACAAGGCATTTACCATGTCCGGAAGTTGGAAATTTGTGCCCTGAAGAAAAGAAGCTATAATTACGTAAAAAAAATGTTGCGTTCAAATCAAATGATACTTCTTATTCTTCCAAACCCCAAAATACCTATTCTAAAACTAAGGGGTCTACCAACATGGTCATTTTAAAATATGGCCTGTCTCATCCATCCAACCAATCAAAACCTTCATCTAACCTCTCCCCCATCCAGACCTTTCAGTTTAGAAGAGAGCAATGAAAGTATGCCACCATAGGAGAGACTTACTCTACCATTTTGGAAAAACTCTTAAAATCTGGAGCTATTACAGTTCCCCCCATCAAACCACATACTGATTTCTACCCTTCTCACCCTATGCTTGCATGGTAGAATGAAAACGATTATTGCAATTACCATCACATTCGAGGTAAAAGTGACGGTAACTATATCACTTTCAAAACATTATCCAAGAAATGTTAGATAAAGGGGATCTTATCTTAGACAATCTGAATGCACAGGCTAACCAAAACCTTCATATTTTCCAGAAGCCATTCCCAAATCACACCCCCTCATCCAACCAAACCAATTATTCCTTGGCCAATGACGGTAATATCTACAAAGTTCATGTTGTTTTTGAAAATTTACCATCTCTCCTTCCGCATGTGGCCTCCTACTTCATCTATTAAGGAAATTCTTTCACAAACTCCTTCATCCATGGAGGAGTCCCAATCATTGTCTCCTCTACCCAAGGAGGAGATTGCTATGCATACCAAAGTATAATTGTTCCATCTACTCCTCGACCTAATTAGAAACCTGAAATATTTATTCTCATAGCTACGAAATAGTTTGTTTTTCTTTCTCCTTCATAAAAAAAAGATGTTATTTCATCCACCTTGCCTCCTCCCCAACATGTGGGCAACCCATTGGTAGTGTCCCTTTATTCGAAGATGATTCTCCACTGGATTTTAAGGATCCACTTGATTTTCTCTCATCTCTTTTACCAGAGAGTCGAAGCTAATCACTTCCTGTTTTAGGGACACCAAATTTATTCATGGGAGTCGCCACAAAATCAACATTTGTTCCTTCTACCGCCATGCCACTCTCACATTTGGTGGACTGCTTATAATAATTTGATCATTCCATGCTTTGGGAGCACATTTAAATGCCTATTTTAACTCAAATTTAGATGTCATCCATCGATACTTCTACCATTTACCCCAAAGTGTTTAGAGCAACAAAATATGTTACACCTAAGGTAGTTATGACAACATCTTCCACGTCACCTTCGCCCATACCTACACCTCTACCATTATGTCCACAACCACTGCGCCTAAACCACTTACTCCTTTTCCTATATCCAAAGCTACCCATACCTTAAGAGTCATGCCGACATCAAGCCTAGTCCATCCTCCTATCAAACTAGATTTAGCTATGTCCTCACAATCCATCGCAAAACCACTTCCCCACCTACAAGTAGAACCCAACCTCTCAAAGCCCATACACTAGCATCGCTTCGCTAAAATTTTGTCACCTTCACCACTTCCATCTATCCTAGGGCCCCACCCATCAACCTTGGCCAAGCCTACCTCATACCCAAGGTGAACTAAAAGCTCAAAGCAACCTTGTACCCAAGGTAAAATAAAATCCCAACAACCTACCTCCTCGACATGATCATCAATTACACCCAAATTTCCTACACATCTTACGCCTTCACCGTCACCTGCATCCTTTCTATCACCTATACCTACACCACTTCTAGCATCCTCATAATTACTTATGATATTCCCTTCTCTTCAACTAGTACCTTCCACCTTGCCTCATACCACAACCTTCACTTCACCTCCATTATTACCTTGGAAAACCCGTCCCCTTCCGCTATCTACCTTCCTTTCTACACCACATACTTCTCCTTCACCTTTACCTAAAAATGTACAACCAAAGTTCAAATATTCACTTCCTCCAAAGAGATAGTTAAATCTACACCACCTTCAACTTCTATCTAATCTACTACATCTTTACCCATGAAGGTGTAACCAAAGTCCAACAATCCACTTCCCTCCAAAGAGGTAGTTAAACCTACAAAACCTTTAACCGCTAGTTCATCTACCAAATCTTTACCCAAGAAGGTGAAATCTAAACTTAAAACCATACTACCTAATAAATAAATGGTCGAATGACTCAACCTATGATTCCACCTCCGTGGCGTCTCTCACACCAAAATCACCCACATTTCCATCTAGACCCACACTTACTTTGCATTGTGATCCATTGACATGGTCCTACACCAACATTTTAGATAACCTTTTAGAAACCTCTGTCATCACATTGCCACCACTCGGACATTACGACACACTCAAACATAAACTAGAAGGGTTTGATGATACATTTTGTGCTTACCATCATATGCCGGGGCATGATGTGGAAAACTATAAGGCTCTTAAGACTGTTTCACCAACTATGTCCTCTCGAAATAAAATGTTGACAATGATGATATTTTAGATGAGAACCCTATTTCATCTTCACATTTCCCACACATCGTCATCCCTTACCTCTCTAGTGACCTTCATCTCCCCTCCACAACCCTTCTATCCTCCTCCAACATTCGAAATAAATATGGTATGCATAAGAGAGTTAGCCAAACCTCAGCCAAAATTCCAATGCGTTGCATTCATTTCACAAAACTAGTATATGCCCCCACCATATTGTTTTCCATCCTATCGCTACACTTATCACAAATCAATTTATCCTTTACCACATATTAATATGGTTAGAATTTCCACTCATTCCCGTAAAGACAAAGGAAAAGTGAAAGTAACCGGCCCATCCACTACTCTTTTACCCAATATCCCATCTACACCTACACCAAAAATCACCATCCGTGGACCCACATACCCTATTTCGATGGGGTTTCCCATTGTACAATGATTAAACAATTACACCCATCTCCTCTCAAAATTTCTTTGTATGATCTAGTCTAAATCTTGAGTCTCATCGATATGCCCTCATTGAGGTTCTGTAATCTATTGAGGTTTTACCTAATGATCCTACTCTTATGGCATCCATTATCACTCCTCACCATGTGGCCTCTATTACCACTTCACCCTCTTCCTCTCGTACCCATTACCACTCATCAAGTAACCGCTCTCGGTTTTATGACGATGAGATTTTACCTCTTTAATCAGATGATCTTGATCCCACCCTATTCATTTCCATCTACATTGATAATATACATGTTTGATGCGTTATGATCAATGTCGGTTCAGTATGCACATCCTTGCTAATTTCATATATAATAACCTAGTTATGTTGCATTCTTTCAATGATTCCATGACATCCACTCTTGGGACCATCATTATCCAAATTTGTGTACGACCCCATACCATTCCGGACTTATTCTATGTCTTAGAGGGGGAATTCTAGTATAAAATGTTGTTTGTCGATGACTTGGATCCATGCCATGGGTTGTGTTCCTTCAACCTTACACACGTTATCTAAAATTTGAACATGAAGGACAGAACCATACAATCCCTACCAAGCCTTCACCATTAAATACATGTAACATGTTGTATTGAACCAATGATGTCCTTATACCAGTCAAGACATCTACCACCGCTACCACTTCCCCTTTACCTACGAACCCCATCAACCAATATTGTTCTACCTCTCTTCTATAGCTTCTCGTAACTTCTGAGCCATCATCCAAACCATCTACTTCTCAAACAGATAATGTTTCTTCTTCCCAACTAACCAGTGATTCATCCATTCCCGCTACCCACATACCCACTAATGATCCCTTAGAAGGTGTTTTTCAACGCCTCACTCTAGGGGAGTACCACCTTTATAACATTAACACATTCCTTACGCCTCAAGAATATGGTAACCTTCACCAACATCCCCACCATGATCACCGCATATGCGAGGTTTTCCCTATGGTCCTCCCCACCTTCACACCAACTTAAAAATAGGGGAATTGATATTTTTACCTACTCGCTTGAGCCACCTTCCCAAACTTGACCATTTTCCTCCGACCTCATATCTCCACCAACCACCACTTTGCCCACACCTTCCTCCATCACTTTGCTTAGAAGGCTTTTGCTTTGGTTTCTATGAACAAGATTGTAATATTGTAATCCCATGTACCACTCGTAAACATAAAGACCATAGTAGTATTGGATTTTCCAAACCATCACCCAAGAAGGCCCAAGTTATACTCATTGAAGATGCTAAAACTTCTCCACCTCATTCACCAACTTCGCCACCTTCACCTACAAAGTCTATGGATCCGGAATCCATTCCTCCTAAAAAAAATTTCATGAACACTATTTCCCTTGGACCTCTAACTTATCAACAAGATGGTGAGGATCCCTCTTCCCTTCCCTTCCTATATCCTGACATGATCGATGATGATACACCTTCTATTAACATCATTCAATGTTAGAATGATGAGTCTATTCTCACCTACCTTGTTGTGGAAGATTCTTATATTCACCGGTCGTTACCTTCTGAGATAGAAATCATGTTAAATAAATCAACCATCAAAATCAATATTCACACTCAGATGACCCGTGCATTCTAAAAATAGGCCAATCTTTAGATCTTTGTTAAATAAGAAGATTTTAATTCTTTTCTTTGGGATCATAGAGATGCTTTTGCTTGGTCCTAGGTGGATATACCCGGTATTGACCCACCATTATGGTCCACAATATCATAACTATTCCGAGGCCAAACATGTGAAACATAAGCTGCATGGAAAAAGCATCCTTGCATTTCCCTTCTTGTAAAAGAAGAAATCCAATGCCTCCTTTCAGTTTCCTTTATTCTACCCATTGATTATCCTCAATGGATCTCTAACATTATTCATGTGACCAAAGTGACAAGGGGACTCGGATTTGCATGGATTTACACAACCTTAACTTTTCTTGCCCCAAAGATGAGTTTCCTCTACTTAGTATTGACTAACTAATTTATCTCACCACCAGCCATGAGATACTATTCCTCATGGATGGTTTCTCAGGTTATAACCAAATATTACTTGCCATGGAAGATCAACACAAAACCATCTTCCTCACTCCTTGGGGGACCTTCTACTATTGTGTCATGCCCTTTGGCCTTAAAAATGTTGGTGCCACATATCAATGGGCTATGACTTATATCTTTCATGACATTATTCATCACATAGTGGAATATTACGTTGATGATCATCTCACAAAATCCAAACATCGAGCCGAACACATTACAATCCTTAAATTCATCTTCAATCATCTCATCAAGTCGTGTTCTCCTTCAACCTAAGAAATCTATCTTCACTTTATTCTCCGACAAGTTCCTTGGTTTTATTATTTCTTTGCATGACACATAAGTTGATCCCTCTAAAATCAAGGCTATTCTCGAAATGCCTCAACCTACTAATATTTTTAAACTTTGTAGTTTGCAAGGCAAGTTGTAATCTATTCGTTAATTTATTTCACATCTTTCGACATTGCCATCCATTTCATCATCTCCTCAAAAAGGATGTCTCCTTCAAATGGAATGATGAATGCCATAAATCCTTTGATGCCTTAAAACAATACATCATTAAACCACCGTGCTCATTCCCCCTAAGGATGACCAACCATTTTACCTTTATATTTCTTCTATTGAGCGTTCTTGGGTGCCATGTTCACTCATCGTGACAAGAAACATAGGGAACATGCAATTTATTAAATAAGCTATATGCTTTTAGACTATGAAACTAGGTATAATCATGCCGAAAAACTTTTATTAGCCTTAGTTTTTATTTCCATTACCTACTTAACACAAAACCTTTGTTGTCACCAATACTTAACCATTACATTACATGTATGCTAAGCCCTACTAACATCAACATGTTACATGTTGGCTGATGCTCCTTGTAGACCTAGATATGGAAATCACCCACAAAAAAATTGTCAAAGGACAAACCATCACAGCGATCAACTCGTGATGCGCCCCTATCTAGACATCAATCCTCTAACTTTGATTTCCATGATGAATCCATCGCTACCCTCTCTTTAGATGACACCGTTTACTAGATGACATTATGCTTCGATGGTTCCAAATGTAAGCATGGGGGTGGTGCTGGAGTTATCCTCATTCCTCTTGATGGTGAGCCTATGAAGTTATCTTTCAAACTAGATTTTGATTGTACTAATAATATCACCGAATATGAAGCACTCATGTTAGGTCTTCAAGTCGCAAGAACCTTAAATGGTAAATTAATTAATATATTTGGAGACTCTCAACTAGTTGTGAACCAAGTTAATGGTATATACCAGTGTCATAACAAGATACTTCAAAAGTATAAGCATCATGTTGACATACTTTTGACTACCTTTGACCGTTATGAACTTTAAACCACCTTGCATTCCACTAATAAATTCACGAGATACCATGACCTATCCGGCTTCTCAAATCCTCACTTCACCCTCCAACTCAAAAATATTTGTCACTGTACAAAGGTTACAATCACCTTCTTATCTATTTCGAGACATCAACCTTGTCGGAACCATTGAAACTGGCCCACGTGACCTTTGGTATAAGCAGTTTGTTGACTACCTTTCCCTTTCCATTATGCCTCAAGATGTTACTCTCCTTTGGACAACGAGCCTTCCTTAAAAGTGTCTCTCACTATGTTATCATGGGTGGTATCCTCTGTAAATGTGGATTTGACGGTATCCTCTTACAATGCCTTACAAGTTTTTAAATTCCTTACACCATCAGGGAAGTTAACGACAAAATTTGTGGGGGTCACTTTAGTGGTTTAGCTATCGCTAAACACATTGTTCACCTAGGCTATTACTGACCAAAATTAAACCATGATTGTTATGACTATGTCAAGCATTATGTGAAGTGTCAACAACATGCTAAACTTCATCCGCCACTGCAAGTCATGCCTTACTGAGTTACAAAATACCTTTGGCCTTTCTCTCAATGGAGTTTGGTTCTTATCGAAGAGATCAATCCCCATTCTTGCCAACATCATAAATGGATTATTAAAAATACCAAATATTACACTAAATGGGTGGAATCCGTACCTCTTATTTCTAAAAAAGATGAGAAAATATGTGAATTCATCAATCATCACATCATTTTTTTCTTTGGTGTTCCTCACCACCTCATCGCTGATAATGGAAAACAATTCAAAAACTAAACCCTACAGAAACTCTATGATGCCTTTGACATTCAACTCAGTTTTTATTCACCTTATTATTCTCAAACAAATGGCCAAGTGGAATCGACTAACAAAACATTAAACAAAATTATTATGAAAGTGGCTGACAATACTGGAAAGGATTGACACACCCACATTCCTTTTGCTTTATGGGATTATCATACTAGTATTCGTACTTCCAATGCTTCCACACCTTTCTCTTTGGTCTACGGTATATAGGTTTTCCTACCTCTCGAAGTCCAAATTCCATCTCTTTGTATCTCACTCAAAGATATTCTCAATGATGATGATTTTTGCTAGGACCGTTTGACACAACTCGAGTTATTAGATGAACGTTGTCTCAATGATCTTGATCACCTCCAAATCTACCAAAAATGTATCAAACGTGCCTATGATAAATGTTTCCAAGAGAAAAATTTCCGTGTCGGTTACCTCATCTGAAATAACATCAACATGTAACAAAAGTAGAGAAAAGTAAACGGGAAATTTTGCTCCTAATTATCTTGGACCCTATATCGTTACTCATACCTATGGATCATGTGCTTATCATTTGTCTTCACTCAAAGGTAAACCCAAACCTAAACCCCTCAATGCCTTGCATCTTCAACCATTCTATTGTTGAATCAAGTCCTATATCACCTTATGTCTATTAAACGCTTGTCCTTTGAGCACCACTCACTTTCCACTTACCTATTTTAAGAATCAACGACTAAACAAGAATACTATGATTACCTGTCACCTTTAAACCTTATATTTAATATGAGTACCATAGTTCTACTCATGGCATGATTCTCATGGATACATTTCTTCCTTTTCCAGATGGAATCCCATGGTCATTCATCACTTAAAAACTCTCTTTCATAACTAACCTCTTGTGTGTTATGGTTTTTCTTTAATAAAAGAAGCCTATACTTTTGTATAGTCTTTTCTATGACCTAAAATTCCAAAAACAAATTTCAAAAAAATATACAGGATTTTCAAATTCAACACTCCTTGAGTCAAAATTCTCGCCAAAAGATGACTCCTCAAAAGGAAATCTAATATTTTATTTTTCTTATATAAATAGACTTCTCCTTGAAAGGAAAACTATACAAAGCTAGCCATATTGTACATAGTCTATCACAAAAAGAAGACTATTCCAGCAAAAATAAAATAAAATAAAAATATTTTTAAGCTTCACATCATCGATGACTTCAAAAAGACCTCAAGGAGATATTATATTCCTCCCACATAGAATTCCCGTATCGATCAATCTATAAAAACAAAAACACAAAGAAAAAGATGACTTTTTTTGTCATGGACTTGTCTATTTTGATCTTGGGTCTCTTGTCAAAGAGGGATGCTATCTCACACCATGTAACACTAAACCAACTTCGTTTACCTCATCGTCATTACTTTTCTAACCTTCCACCTACTCAAGGGATGTGCCACAAATGTGACATTTTGTGATCATGTGACCTTCTTCATCCTTCAAACAGTCAATCATGCAATGCCTTTAGGGTTTTATGTTCATACACCATCTTTGGTATGATAGACTCATAAAGGTTCTCATCAATTAGGAGAATTTTTTTGTCTCCTCTTACCATTATCCTCTTTTCTTACTTATTGATTCTCCTACACAGAACTAGGCCATCGACACCTACATTTAAGAATTCCTTTTTCACCTAAATTACTCATGCCTATTCAACTTAAACTCAACCATGCCTAAATGACCTAAAATCAAACATTCTTGAATGAAATAGACTTAATCATGCTTAAAACAAACCAACCCATTCCTCTACTTCATCACATTCTTCCCTATCTTATGGGAGAACTACATCATCCTGAGGCCCCTTTTTGCTGGAGCTATGTAGGCAACACTGCGAGTGCATGGGGCCCTTGGAGGTAAGCTCGCCACTCTTCCCGTAACCAATTTTCCACCTTTATATTCACATTCTAACTTTATGAGTTTTCATTTTACACAAAACTGGGAAATTAAAAATAAATCATAATAAAATACATACCATTTTATAACATCAACCATATCATACATCAATCATTTCACATTTCCATGATATCAAATATTTAAACATTTATACCACAACATACATATAAATCATCATTTATTTTTCATAATAACAATAACTTGGAAATTAAATCAAATGTAAAACCATGACCAAATCATGCCTACACCTAACTCCATCATGCCTAAATAACCTTGACTCCATCATGCCTACATGACCTTGACTATGCCTAACTCACCTAAAATCCATCATGCCTACACGAACTCGACTCCATCATTCCTAATTCACCTAGTTTCCATCAATACACAATAAACAATGGAATTTAAAAGAAGTACATCATCCACCCAATCAACATCATCAACTATATAAATGGGAGAGTATGTGTGTCAATACATATATACATAGATACAAATAAATACCAATATCTCGAAAACTCTCATATACAATCTCATGTCTTGGGATCCAGCTGGTTTATATATCAAAATCAAATTATCACATCTAGATATCAATCCTCACCCCACATGATACCCTCTTGTCTAGTCTCACATGTTTGGTCCTCCCGGCCCTTTGCCAAGCCCGATATTTGAGCACTCGTAATCTTAACCATAACCCTATCTATGGGGTTGACAACCTCCTATGCTACCATAACTATGAGTCTTGGATCTTGTCCGTTCACTAGCTACCTACTTTGGGCTCTAAACTCAACATATGAGGGAACATCTATACCAACAATAGTTAAATGATCCTGATAGTAGTGAGCCTCATTCAAGGCATCCTTGAACCTCACCAACGACACCACCTGAGGTGGTGCCATGTGTCTCACTGAAAAACCTATGAACTCGCCTTCTTGCTAATAATGGCCATGGCCCTTGTCTTGATGCCTTCCCTCCTACCTCTACCATGGGAATTCATCCGGTGCAAGATCTGTAGTGTGGGGCCATATCCCTTTGCCTACACTAGTACTGTACGCAAATAACCTAGGCTGTAAGGCCACAACCCGTGCTTGTGTCATGGCCAATTTGCCCTATAAACCTATCAATTGTGCTTTTATGAAAGCTACTTTCCCTCCATCCCCATCTCTTCCTTATGTGAGAGCTTGTGCGTATGCTACTTGGGCCTATAGGGCATCCACATGTGTAAGGTAGTCATATTTTCCTATAAGGTAGTCACCTATGCTGCAAGGGTAGTCACCGCACCTGTAAGGTAGTCACATGTGCCTATAAGGTAGTCGCCTATGCCTCGATCTTATCATCGTCCCTACAAACTTATAATCATGTGCCTTTATAGGGCGCAACTGACCTGTAATGTATCCCTCTACACTATGAAAGTAGCTAAATTATACTACACTGGCCTTGACAGTGTCATCCATAGCTGTGCCACCCATCACCACCTATATCCATTAGTGACACCCATGTCATCAATCATCTATTAATCACCTTTTGCTCCTACCCTATCAGAACACTCGGATGTGGAGGAGATATGGGTCTCTCCATGTCATCTCTATAGTACTATGGGAAGGGTGGGGGTACGTCCTACCGCAATTCAAACTACCTTCTAACCTTATCTACAAGTATTATCTCATGCTCCCTAGCCCATTGCCCCTATATCCATCTCATTCGTTGAAGATCCTCTAACGCATCAACTATACCTTTGTAGGATGGATATTCAACATATGGTCTCTACACCATATCAACTACACTGAAATTCCCTCAAATCATTTCCTATATTATGACACATCATATGTGTCCCTTTCCACTCTCATTTGTTTTTGATTGGTACCCATTATCTGAAACCAACTCGAATACGCCACCCTTGAACCAATCATGTCATGGTAAATCAACAGGGAATACACACATGATGTGCTCGTATAACTAGTAGTGTAATAAATAGGTATAACACACACCTAATATCCTTAATCTCTCATAGGCCCATACCTCCCTATATAGCTAAAGTAGGAAAGCTAGTGCCCAAAGAACCGTATCCGCTCCTTAATCATATCCTATATCACTCCCATCAATTCTCTGGAAACCTTCCACCCTAAGAATCAGCAATGTAAAATATCCTACTATCACCATCATATGAACCGACAACTGGTCTCCACATGGGTAAGCCGCATACATGTCCCCATAGCTCAAACACGTGATGTGATACCTTATCTCATCCATCATGTCACCAAATAATACCATTATCAGCTCCAATAATGCCTCATATGAAATGGATTATATTGACTCCCTAATAATAGGAAGCCACAGGATCCTATATACGTCCTCCAAGGTGATGGTCATCTCACCCATTGGTAAGTGAAAGGTATTGGTCGTGGAATCCCATCTATGATGAGAGTGACCATTAAACTATGATCTTGGGCTATATGCCTATAGCATCGGATCACACTAAGTCTAACCTCGGTCATGTGCTCCCACTCCTCCTGTGATCATGCTTTGGCCGCATCTGTATGCAGTAAGGGTGGTACTCTATCCCACATCCTCAGCTGATCTCTTGCCTACATCATCTAACACAACCTTGTCATGACTTGACCACCTCAAATCACCTATTACCCACTCCACAATACCCACCTACAAACCTAATGTCCCATATCATCCTTACCCATTCACTAAGTTCCTTTCACCTACTTACATATCCCACATCTCCAACATAACATTTTACCCTCTTCCCTCTACCTAAATCTTCACCTATATATTTCTTGCCTATTTTACTTTCCTACCTAGCCCCTCTTTCGTTATTTCCTCTTAATCATGATCGAAATTGGTTACCTTGACCATCATCGGTCCTCTTTTCCTAGAGTCGGTCACCTGGACCTTGACCAATGTCGGCCAAAGCCCACCAATGTTGGCTAACCCATGACCAATGTCAATCTCTTTTTAGCATCAAAAAAAAACCCATCCCCCATTCTCAAAAATTCACAAAAACCAACATAAAAACCTATTCTAACACACCCAAACCTATCCTAGCTTCATTCCCAACCCTATTTAACCTACATTGGACCTTCCCACCCCTCATCCCCTTCATTTTTACCCACAATTTCAAAATTCACATTACACCCAAATTTTAAACAAAACCAATTTCAACAAACTATTTTCAACCAAATGACGGATTCAAATTGAATCCTACCTCATCTTGGTGTCTTCTTCACATGGTGGCACATCTGGTCATTGACTTTGGTGGTCCACTGACCCTCTCTGCCTCTGCCATTCCAAAGAAAAATCCTCACCGTTAAACCAATCAAATCAATTGAATATATCTCGTGGACCCACTAATCGAACTCAATTCACTCTGTTACGTGGCTTGCTAACTTAGCTTGCCATCTTGTACCATTGTTTTCCACTCCTCAACTTTTCCTCTATCATTTTCTAAAAGTGGCAAAGTCAAAATGAATCCGTAAAACATGGATTTTTCTTTTTTAGCCCCAAATCAACATGACCGACATTGGGCATGTATGTCGTGCCCTAGACAATCGAAGTTGATTATTATTTAATAAAAATGGTCACCCAAAATAACCATTTTACCTACCCCATGCCCATTTTGGCCTACAAAAAATGGTTCTCCAACAAATTTTGACCTTACCAATACCTATTACACCCTACTCACAAGCCTACACTACCTCTACATTTCCTTAACTGCATTTAGGGACATGTTATTTACCTATACCTTGGCCTTACTTGTGCCCTACCCAATATTCCTTGACCTGAATTTCCTTTTTGGTGACATTTGAATTTCGTATTAGTTATACCTTGCGATGTTTTTACCCATGTTGTTTAGCCTAATGACCTTACCTTTTCTAATGCCGTGAAATTTATCTCGACCATACCTTAGTGCCATGGAACAAAACCTATTACTCGTTCCTAAACCCCGACCTCAATGTGCTTCATGACCATATCCTATACATTAGATACCCGTATCACTTCAACCTTGTTTGGATAAACCTATCACCCTTTTAACAATGTAGAGTTTGCATGCTCATCAACCTGCATCTTGTATTGTGATCTATACGTGTGTGTGCATTCGATTTCCATTACCCATTACCCAAAATGACCACATCCTTACCTACAACCCACCTACCCTCATTTTCATCACTTACCCATTTATCAAACCACTCACTAAATCCGTTTAACATCTCATCAGTTCTTGGTTTTAGGGGCATCACCTTCACTAACACTTAGGGCAACCTAACCTTCACTCATACTTGGAGCACCGATTTCTTGTTTTTTTCAACATTGCTTATCAATAAAAGCTACGTGATGAAAAGGGGCAAATATAGGCACCAAATTTGGGTCATACTCCCCTTGGTCCTCTTTCATTCAATTAACGTAACGTGTTCACCTAACCATGACCCCTTTACCCCACATTCGTATTAATTTAATTACTTATAATTTAATTAATGTTCATCCTCAAATTATTAATTAATTTAATTAATTTAATTAAGATAATTTACACATCACTTAGACACCTCACCCTAGACCTATTCCAGGGGCATTTAAGTCACAGTGACCAAGTCATCACTCTCAATATTGAGTCATCATTCCCAGTGTTGAGTCACCACTTGACCTAACTAATTGAGACTTATTCCTAAAACCTAATTGGACTTCTTATATGACCTTCCTACCTTCTCTCATGTGAACTCCACTTCCCTAAGTAGAATCAATCAGAATCACGACAAAAATAGTAAAGATCTTCCTATTTTTGGTAAACCTAGGATTTCCCACCTTAAACGACACTAGTTACCCCTCAACCGATGTCAATCACTTTAACCGTCATCGGTTACCTTATATACAAGTTCACAATCTTTACCAAGGTTGGTGATTCGTTATTGGAGCCTTTTACATTCAAGCATGAATCCTCAAGACCTCCTGCATCTAGACGATGAACACACACAACCACAATGCAAAACAAGTATCCGTGTCATCTTTCTAAAGTGTTGGAATACTCATGCGAGCACATAGGCCATATTTCTGCAACACCAAACACAAAATTTATTCATGGTTCAACTACTATCTTCTTCCACCTCCCAAGATTTGTAAGACATCTAGTAAGTATTGTGATCTTAATCATTTTACTTATTCCTTTTGTAGATCTCTAGTTTCTTTCAGTACTTTATTTCCTATGTTACATGTACATCACCTTCCTCCCATTAACCCACTATCCAACCACCCATGGCCTTCTGGATCTCTATAAATGACCTCTATGCATTCCTGAGTCTTCTTGCTATTATTACAAACCCAACCATTCTCTGTGTAATCACAGAGAATCCCTAAAACTATTTTTATTTAATTACCACTAAATTGCCCCTACCGAGCGTTAGTCACCTTAACCATCGTTAGTCTTCCTCTTCATCGGCATCAGTCATAAGACCGATGTTGGTCTCTATTTTTCCTACTAACCTTCACCAAACTACCTCCAACATCACCCAAATTCTACCCAGACCTTACCAGATACCTTTGTGACCTTACCTGACACCCCGTGACCTATCCCAACCAGAAACATACCTTTCCTGATGCTAGATTAGTTTAGATTTAATAATTTTCTTAATCTACTTTTTTGATAATGTTTTGAGATACCTAAATCAAAGTGTTAGCAATAGGACCTTCATTTCTTGTATTTACTTTCATTAAAATGTATTAAATAGAGGATTGAAAACCATTCAAGGAAGCATCACACTTCCCGGATCTAGCCTTGCTAGGTAGTCCTCTGACCCTTGCTATTTAATATCATTTGGTGGTCTTGTTTTGTTTCTACAAGTAGTCCTTCCCGAAAAAAAAGGATTTCTCTACAAACATCTTAGATAAAATCAATAATGCATGCACTCAACCTACCAACTACATAATCACAGGTATTCCTCCTTGACCTTTACCTTATCTATTTTAATCACCCAACAATTCGGTGAAACAACTAGAAAAGACCCAAAAAGTGTGATTATAGTACAAAGGGGATATGTTATCATAGAGGGAATGAGGGCACCCAACGTTGGCATTTTGGCTCAAGTCTTTGGTGTCCAGGTTGAAAAATGTTGAAGAGTAAAAATGTAGATTGAGAAAGTAAGGGTGCAAGGATGAAAGTAGTAATAAAAATTAAAGCAAGGTTGCTAAATATATGGGTTAATTAGTACTTTTCTTACTTAGGAATCACATGACTATTAGTATGTAATCAAGACTAGATGATTACCCAAAGTGTGTGATTGTTTGTCTATAGTAGGGTCCAGTGGCACAACCAACCCCATCGATTAGCACGATGAGCGTTGCACAACCAAGGCATGATCTAGGTCTGGATAAGGCAACCATAGGTGGGCAGATATAGGGACATGCTCATGTACTAGGGGAACATGGTTTAGGAATGAGATTATCGATGTTCACTTTCTTGACTAGGGGATGGATATTGTAGATATATTTTGGTGGTGTATCGATGTATAGATTTTTTTGATAGAGCCCTCATAGGCTTATCACGAGATGTATGTACACATGTATGTACATATTATGATATATATATATATATATATATATATATATATATATATCTATATATATATATATATATATCTTATGATTTTGTTGGCTTATGTGATTTGATGTGTTGTTTTATTATGATGTGATAATGTTCTAATTATGTAATGAATGTTATTGTATGATTTGATTATGTTATGGATGTGTAGATGTAGTTTGATTATGTTCTAGATATATAGATGTTATATGCATACTTGATGATGCCTTTTATTTAAGATGTAATGATGTTTTGATTATGTAATTTTATGATGAATGTTTATATGTACTTTTGATTATGTCGTGGATATTTAGATGTTAGACCTGATTTGATTATGTGATGTGGCGACTTAGAATAGGTGGACGCGATGAGATGTGATATTTTAGATTTATTAATATGATTAAATGGAGGTGATGTGATGTGATAATGATTATATGGATGTTTAGATTAGATGTACATGATGTGATTAATTTAGATGATTAGGCACAATGGTAGATGTAAAGAGAACTAGATAAATTTTAAATGTGGATTATATGATGAATGGATATGTGTAGGTGATTAAATAGATAAATGCCAAATTATATGACTACGAGATGTAAAAGTGAGGGTAATAGTGAGGGAAGAGGTGTGACATGTACGCGTATGAAAGTACACTCCTCATAGAGAGGGGAAAACATGGAAATATGTTTTGGAATTAGATTAGAGGAAAATCATGAGACAAAATAATGTAGAGAAATGCACTTGCGACCAATGATAGGTGTTAACAAATAACCAACAATAGTTAGTCACATTTCATATCATGAGGGAGAGATGGAGAGTGTTCTTATATACCCATCGTAGGTATGATAAAGAACATAAGATGGAGCTTGTAAAGGGAAATAGGTTCTCCTTAGGTGGTGGTCCTAGGTCTATGCCCCAACTCTGAGAAATATGGTGCAAACTGATCAATGCGGGAAGTTTACGGGAGATGGGAAAGTTGATCGATGTGGGAAGCTTTCCGAGGATGCTTTCTTTTCTTTTAATATTTTACTTTTTATTTGATGTTTCATGAAGGCTCATTGATGTGAGAGTCCTTCATGCCATGATATAAAAAAGTATCCATCCTTTGAGGGAGTGGTCTACATTTTTATTTTTGCTTTAGATTTTAATTTTATAGATGGGAGGGTAATGCATGCATGATAGTTATCCTTCAAGGGAGTAGTCTATACTTTTGAAAATATTCTTGCTTTTATATGAACAAATGTCCTTTGAGGGAGTAGTCTATTTTTTAATATGATATATTTTATGTGAGCATCTAGGATTTTTAACTTTTGGATAGAGAGTGGGTATAACCAAGTAGACCACGTGGGGAGGGGATTTGAAAGTGTACAAGTGACACATGTGGACAGGTAGCATGGTTTCAGTGGGTAGATAAGGAGGGTTATGGTTGTAATGATTTCAAGGTTCCTACCTGGAAGGATGAATGTATTCATAGGGAATGTGCTATGAGCAGAGCCATGGTACACATATTCAAGGTCATAGGTAAACTATTGATGGTAGACTACATCATTCCCAATCATTACAATAATGGATGGAAAGGGTGAATCATTAGTGAAAGATCATTAAGTGTGACTAAGAAAATGTTGGTATATTTTTAACAATATAAAGGCCACAAGTGTAAGGCATTGAGAGGTTCCATTTCTGGTTTACCATCGAGGGATGGTAGATGATAGGCTCTAGATCCATACTTATGCGTGATAATGTATGGTCCAATATAGTTGGGAGAAAACTTTCCACGTTGACTCCTTTCTAGAGTAGTGACATTCTAATTTTCTTTTAAGATGAGGTCACCAATATTAAATTCACATTCCTTGAGATGTTTTTTGTAAGCGTGTTTGATGTGATCTTGATAGACATGGTGGTGTTTAAGAGTAAGAAGGTGAATTTTATCTAACAAGTCAAGTTGTGATATATGCTCTTGGTAATAGTCTTCATCGAAGAAAATTTGAGAAGAGAAATGCGCAAGGATGGAATTTTTACTTCAAGAGGAATAACTGATTCAAAGCCATAGACAAGGGAAAAGGGAGTAGCTCCTATAGAGGTGCATATGCTAGTTTGATAAGCCCAAAGAATGAATGGGATATGAAAATGCCTATTATTACTTGATCTATTGATGGTTTTAACGTGGATGTTGGTGGCTTGCATTGTTCATTAGCTTGAGGGTAGTAGGGAGAGGAGAAGTTGAGATTGATGTTGAAAGATTCAAAAAGCTTCTTGAGGTATTTATTTTTAAAGGACTTTTATTTATCGTAATGATTTTATGGGGAACACCAAAGTGGCGAGGTGATGTGTTGATAGATGAAGTCAACAATTTTTGTAGTTGTAGTGGACACAAGTGGAATTGATTATACCCATTTGGTAAATTATTGAGTAGCGGCGTTGATGGAATGATGACACTAAGAAGAATGTGGGTTGGTGATACCAATGATATCAATGCACCATTGTGAGAAAAGCCATAGGTCTTGGGGCGGTTGTAAGGCACGAATGGGGATGCAAATAAGATTAGAATGTTACTAGTATTTAGTACACATCTTAACATATTCACATAAATATTTATTGGGAGTGGGCCAATAATATACAACGTGAAGAATGTGTTTGGCAATAACTAAACCTATAAAATGTCCACCACAGATACCGTCATGGACGTCTTGGATGGTACGAGTGGATTCATGTGATTTAAGGAAGTACAAGAGGATGCCATCAAAGTTTCATTCATAGAATATTCCTTCAAGGATGACATAGTGGTTTGCACATTAAAGGAAGGACCTCCTACCATTTTTAGATAAGTCGGAGGGGATCTTGGATATGGATATGTAGTCAAATATTTGAGTATAGTAGATATTAGATTGGTTGGTATCGACATGATTCATGCGAGGAAGTTCAAGGGTATGAGATGCTTGATCAAGGCAATGGAAAACAACGAATAGTTTAGAATCTTGATTACAAACATAATAAGGGATGCGAGGGAAACCATAATGTATACAAAGAGGTTAGATGAGATAGGGATAGATTATATAGTGCACTAATCAAAGGCCTCAAGAAGGAAGTCAACGATGTCCTTGTATTTTTTAAGGATTTAATTTTTACACTAATAGGTTCCTTCGACTTGGTTGATGATGAGTTGGGAGTCACCATAGATGTCGAGAATTTGAACATCGAGCATGATAGAGGACTGGAGGCCTAAGATGAGGGCTTCATACTCAACAATGTTATTAGTGCATTACAATTTAATTTTATAGGAAATAGGGACAGGAGTATCCCAAGGAGAAATGATGATAATACCCACACCCCCCCTTGTTGATAGTTAGACCCATCGAATAAAAACATCATTCGAGGTGAGAGAATTCATGATCAATGGTATGGATAGATTCTTTGGAATGTGTTCATAAGGAAGGTGGTTGTTAGGAAGAGGGGCTTTAAACGAGTTTATTGGAAATTCCTTAACCCTTAATATATTTATTAGAGATAAAATCTAGGTCAAACACTGGTCTGATCATGAGCCATTGATTGATACGATCAATATGGTGTGGTTTCAAGTGCATGGTTTTGAGGAGGTTTCACTAGTAATGATGAAAGTTTTATGATTAAGGAGATAGTGGAAAAGCTTGGATGTGGCAAAGAAGAGAGAAAAACACATATTTTTAGCTTGAGTGTAGTAGGTTTCATAATAGAGAAGGGTGAAACTAATATAGTAGATGAGCTACTCCCTATCTTTGGTCATCATGATGCACCAACATGACACCTAGAGCATGATCGAAGGTAGAGATGTAGAGATAGAAAGGATCCCCTTCACATAGAGGTGTGAGCATGGGAGGGGATAAAATTTATTATGTAAGATCATTGAAGGAATTCTAATAATCGACATCCTAATTAAATTGGGTGTCTTTGTGAAGGAGATGGTGAAAAGGTTGGCAATGGTCAAAATTTCGTGAGATGAAATGACAGATAGAAAGAAGTCTACCCCGAAGATTGTGAAGATATTTAATATTGGAAGGGGAGGCATCTCGAGGATGGCTTTGATTTTGGCGGGATCAACTTCAATGCCCCTAATAGATATGATGAAGCCAAGGAGTTTACCTATCAAAACTCTGAACACATACTTGGCAAAATTGAGACAGAGGAAGAATTGGATAATATGTGTGAAGAGGATTTAAAGGATAGTGAGGTGGTCTTGTTGTCATTTATATTTTCCCAAGAGTTCATCGATGTAATCCTCTATGGTTTTATGGATAAGGTCATGGAAGATGTAGGTCATAGTTTGTTGATAATTATATCCCATGTTTTTCAAATCGAAGAGGACATGACACGATAAAAAAGGTTTTGCAAGGGGTGATGAAATAAGTCTTATGTTGGTCTTATGGTGTGATGAGAATCTAATTATAACTAGAAAAAAATCCATGAGAGAGAGCATCTCATGGCCGGTCATGAGGTTATGAGAGTGGTCGATGTTGGGAAGGGAAAAGGCATCCTTAAGGAAAACAAGATTTAAATCCTAAAATCGGTACACATGCAAAGCTTTTTCGAGAGGCTTTCAAAATAAGCACAATGTTTAAAACCCATTGTGGATAATTGATAGGATGGATGAAGTTAGTAGAGAGAAGATGTTATAACTCCTCTTTTACAAGGATATAAATGTGAGGATACATGTGGTGAAGATTCTGATTAATTGGCTTGACATTGGGAATGGTGGTAATGTTATAGATGGAAATGGATGGGTCGAGGCCCAACATGTTAGAGTATGACCATGTGAAGGCTTGAATGTGTTTGGAAAGAAAGGAAGTGAAGGCCTCGAGTTATTGTGGGTAAAGAGATTGGGCAACTTTAAGGATACGATGCTCTAGGGAGTCTTGATGTTCATATCGATGGTGGATTCATTGAGAAGAGTGGACGTGTCAAAAGGTAAGGTCTTATGAAGATAGGAATATTCTTCCCCATGTACGATAGGATGGAGTCATCATTAGTGCACTAGAGAAGGTATGTAGGAAAGATGAGTGGAAGGGATCTAGTTTCACCCCCAATATGGTAAGTGACCGGTCCTAAGGTGATGGTGAGGACTAAAAAAAAGTTAGGAGGAAGGGAAACAATTTCATCCATGTTCATGGCATCGTTGGATGGAGGAGTGGGTGATGAATCAAAATGCATGGGAATTGTAGGGGAAAGTTTCGTGGTGGAGTTAGTGGGTTGTTCCTCTTTGAAACCAAGCCTAAATTTTCACGAGGTTTTGGGATTGGTTAATGACTAGATCATGTATAGCTTGTTCATAGATTCATAAATCAAATCCCTTCCACGCACAATGGTAGAGGTATGTATAGGATAATGATTTTTACAAATAAAATCAAATCCATTGGCGTAAGGTTTGATACGAGGCTGGTTTTTGTTATGGGATGAAGGGTGATCAAGGGTGTCATGGATGAGGTTAGTTTTAAGATGAGGAAGACCAAAGGAAATTATATCCATGACATTTGAATGATACATGAATTTCTTATCGGGTCTACCAAGTCGATTAAGGGATAGAAGAGAATTAAATGCGATGAGCTCATATTCCCAAAGAGTTAGGTGTTGCATCACGTTGTCGAGGATTCATCATTAGGAATTTTAGACGTAGGGACATAGGAACTAATGGATGCTTCAGAAGAAGAGTCATGTTTTGGGATGAGCACATAATTAGGTTGATATGTTAGATGAAACTCTTTGAAGGGATGAATTTTGGTAGGAACAATGTGGATCTTACTTTCATGCTCATATTTGATACAACAATGGAGGGTGGAGGGACGCAATGCATGGCACAAATCCATGGCCTCCCTAATAATCCATTGTATTGAAACTATCCTTTGATGATGTTGAAAATTTCATGGAGGATTTTGTCACCAATGCGGATGAGAAGGATCAAATTCCCCAAAGAAGGGGTTACAACATCATTGAAAGCACGTAGGACCGTAAGTGATCAGGAAACACTAGATTTGGGAATTTTAAGTTGATCAAATGTGTGGGTTAAGATGATGTTAATGTTGGCGCTGTTTTCTATCATAGAGTGATGAATGAATGTATCATTTATGTGGATAATGGTGAAAGAGGGAAGGCCATGGTCTTTAGATAAGATGTCTAGAATTTCCAAATCATCAAAGTAAATGGTGGCACAAGTGGTAAGATACCCAAAAAGGGATTCGAATGGATGGGGATCTTTAGATGAAATGGGGATGCATTGTAGGTTCTCAATGAGATATTTTTAGTGATGTGGCAAGCTTTGAATAAGCTCATAAAGACATATCTTAATGGGAGCTTGTGGCACTGCCTTATGAAACTCTATTCAAGGGTAGTTTATTCTTGAGTTAGTGGCATGGCTAGGATAAACATCTTAGCCTTAGATGATGAAGGAGATGGAGTGGGTTTGTCATATGAAGTAGTGATAATGACCTTACATTTGGATTGTGTAGATTGTTGTGGATCATGGGTATGAGCATGGGTAGTAATGCAAATGACGTCGATGTAGAGATGAGGACCATATTAAAGGATGTGAAGGTGGGAGGAGGGATAGTGATGAAGGCTGAAGATAAGGCCTTGGATGTTACAAATTTTTTTGGGAGATGGGGTGTGGATTTGGACTAGATGGTAGAAGGGGGTGTTCTTTGAGGAGAATATCATCTTATTTGATGAATTTATCGATGAGAATGTGTAGGGATTTACAATGTTAGATTTTGTGCCCTGGGGAATGATGGTAGGCTCATGCGGTGTTAGGGTAAAACCATGTGGGTTTTGGCCCATGTGGATCAAAGGGATTAGTGGGAGGTAGGGTGATTGTGAATTTCTAGAGAAGATGCTAAAATATGTCAATATAAGATCTGGTGATGGATGGGGGGAAGGTGTATGAAAAACGATTTTTTTGGGTGAGGATGATGAGGGTAAGAGAGGGAGGTTATTTTCATGAGGTTTTGTGGGATGCCTAAAATTAATTTTGGATGTTTGTATTCTAGATTGGGAAGGAAGGATAACTGTTTTAGTTTTGGGTTTGGAAGAGAGCATGGATGACCTAGATTTAGATGAAATTTGGGAGAATACATGGAAAATTTGGATGTAGACATGGGAAGAGAAATAAGTATTTTGGATTGTGATTGGGTAGATGGTGGGTGCAATCCTAAGATAGAAGGATGGGCTCCTAGGATAGATGATTGAATGGTGGGAAACTTGGATTGATGAGGCTTTGTGAGGTGAGTTATAATTTTTTATGTGGATGGGCAAGTGACTTTTGAGGGAGAACACCAAGGTTTTTAAATTTTTGATATGAGGTCTTTCCCTTAGAAGGGATGATGAGGATTTAAATGGGTGATTGTCGGAGACAAAACTAGGTGTTGTAGGCATATGCTTTAAAGAATATGAAATAGAGGATGGGGGATTTTTGGATTATGTGTTTCATGAGGTTAGAAGGGGTTATAGATGGTTTTGAAGATGCAAGCATATGAGTATTAGTATTCATATATGATGAGGATGAGGGTGAGATATCCTTTATGGATGTATCAAGTAATGTTTGAAGGGGGTGTGTAGATGTGGTAGTAGATGTAGGTGTAGAAGTGGATTTAGTTGATGGTGCATGGATAAAAGAGATTGTAGATGTAGGTGTTGATACGGGGGAGGTATATCTGACTATGGGTATATAATATCTAGTTGTGGTTGGTTTAAAGGTAGATTTGAAAGGTGTGGATATGATAGATGTGAATGGAGTGGATTTGGGTTCAGTAGTTGAAGCCACAAATGTGGGATCCACCTTGATTGTATATGTCAAAGGAATGGAGGTGGGTAAGGTGGATGGAGGGATAATAGGAATATGATGTTGATTCTAGGTTCAAGGTGTTGATGGTGTGGGAATTGGGTGCTTGGGATGTGGATGGTTCTGTTTGTTTGTTTAGGAGTGGTTAGGAAAACTTTGTTTGAATACGTCAAAAGGTTGATGTAGAGCAGCATTTGGATTACCTAGGTGGAGCTCCCCTCGGTTGATGAAGTGTTGGAAAAGGTATTTGAATGTGTGACACCTTTTGATTTCGTGGCCATAGACCGATGATATTTACAATAGTGGTCCTCACGGTACCACATGGGCTTAGGCAATGCATCATCGATAGGGTGGATAAGAGGAAGCTATATGAGACAAGTTACAATTAGCTTATCAAATACTAAACTATATGATTCCCTGAGAGGGGTATAGTTAGGGGTAGGAAAAGGAGCTCTTTATGGGGGATCGGTATGGGAGGTAGATGCGGCATAATATTGACGATGATGACATTAGAATTTGTTTGGGATTTATCATTGTAATTAGATGTCTTAGTGAATTATGGTTTCATTTTGTTGGATCTGAGTTTTACATGGCCTTACTCAAGGGTGTGGAGTTCTATTTTATGAGCCATGGTGAATTCCTCCTCAAAGGTTTGGAAGGATTGGATATGGAGGGTCATGAGATATGCATTGTGTAATATCAAGAGAAGAGACTAATGAGCTTAGTCTAAGGGAGGGAAAAAGATAATTGATTGATGATACCATGCCATATAGTGACAAAGTGTATGATAGATTTGTCATGGTATTGTTTAATGGTGTATAGGTCAGTGATGGTGATCTTACATGCAATTTTATAGAGAAATGTTCTAGGAATAATTGTGTGAGTTGGGAAAATGAGAAGAGGGAGTGTTGTGGGATGCCATTGTACTAGTCTAGGGTAGGTCCATCTAATGACATAGAAAGTGTACAAAGCATAAGGTATTGATCATGCATGATAAGATAATAGGCATTCATGAAGGCACAAAGGTGCTACTAAGGATCCTCCTTAGTGTTGAAATTTGATAATTTAGGGAGTTTCAGTGTGGTGGATAAGTATTAATAGGAAAATATGGATAGATGGTCTCATAAAAATTATTCATAGGTAAATGAGCCTTTGGGACCCGTGGTGGCATCTTCAAGATTCACTAACCTATTCAACAAATCTTGCATAGGGTCATGATATGGGTGAGAGTGGATTGGTGAGGTTTTGAATCATAAGATGTGGAAGGGTTAGGTTCGGATGCAATTGATAATTCTGAGGATATATAGGTGTCTACGGAGGTGGTTGATAAGGGAGAGGTAATTAAATGACCACGATTGAAAAAGTTGGGAAATTGGATGTTAGAAGATGGGAATATAGTGATATGGGTGTGATTGTGTTTTTGGGAGGTAATGGTGTTATGTTGAGTGGGGATATAAGCATGGAGAAGTTGATAGTTTTGATTTTCTTGGTATGGAATGATGTGGGGAGGAAATTCCAAAGAGGGGGCTGATGGGCTTAATTTGGTTTAGAAGGATGATTGTGAAGTGATGATATTAACATATATTTGAGATGTGGATATTGGAGCGGAAGTTTGACAATATTGTTTAGGTGGAGGAGGGAGAAGGAGAGACTCTTGTAAATCTTGATTAGGAGTAAAAATAACAATGGTGGATGAAGAGATGGTAGGGATGGCAAAAAGGGAAAAATATTGATGTGAGGAAGATTAGATGAAATAGGATCCATGATTTGAGTTGATTGGTGAGTTTGAGAGAATGCGGAAGAATTTTTTTGGGAACTAATTTCATGTTGTGTCATGGCAAACTCATTTATGGCTTGAGGGTAGAAAAGGGCAAGTTAAGATGTGAGGGTCGATAGGTCTCATGATGATAGGCGTAAATTTTCGTATTGGGGGTCCATCAATAAGAAGGATGGTGGAATGGAGGAGAAAATAATCGTAAAGAGAAATGGGATTAGCATCTAGGAGCTCCTAGAATTCCGAGCATCCGTGGGGAATAACGAGGAGGCCCAAAGGCCTCTAAGGAGATAGTAGATGGAGGTGTATCTTGTTTGAAAGGGATTGAATAATGTTATAAGAAGGGATTTTTTTAAGTGGGAATGAATCTAGATAGAAAAGGAGTCACTAGAAGGACCCATGGAAATGAGGGGTTAGGGAATCGAAGAGGATGTAGGTATAGGAATTAAAGAACTAGTGGAAGTGGTAGATGTTTTTGGATGATGTTGTTGGAAGTGGGGATATTGGAGGAAGTGGCTTGTTTCATTTTCATTTTGATCTAGTAAAAATGGGCATGAAACAAATAAGAATCTATATATGAGATGTATCTAAAGAAAACAAGATAAGTAAAGTGTTTTTCATTATCTTGCTTATTAAGATATGAGAAAAATGGCTAAGAGGATCCTATGAAGTGGCCAATCTAAGGATGGTTTTAGGACATTTGGTTATAGTCCTTAATATACCTAAATGTATGTGAGGCACAATTTTGTGATGACTACCAATATGTGGACTAATATTGGGGCGTACCCTCACACTTCATGCACTACAATGATAAGGGTGTCAAGCAATTAACCAATATACTGATAGCTAAAAAAATTGTAATACAACCAGAACACCATGGTGGATTTCCTATTGGGTGATATAAATATCAATAGTTCCACCTAGAAGATGTTACTTCAGATGTGTAAGTTGTTGCATCGAGTTTGGATGTGTGTGGATGGGAATGTGAATGCAATATATTAGCCTCCTATTTAATTTAGATGATCAAACAAGAATGAAAGTGTTATTTTTAGACCAAAAATGAAATGTGACATTTGATGAGAACACACATAAGAAAATGTGGAAAGGAGGAAATGGGGGATAAAAATAAGAATACTGGATATGCTTTTCATTTTTATTTCAATTTTAGCAAGTGCATCTTTAATCTAGGAAAAGTGAATCGGTGGGCATACGAGAAAGAAAATCCCTCACCTACAAGGTTAGTGGAGAGAAAGGAATACAAGGAAAGACAAAAATGAAATAATGAAGAACAAAAAGACTCACCAAGAGATAAGGAAGGTGGGTCTCACCGAGCATGCCAAAATATTTGCGAGATATCCTACTTGTGTTTCAAATTAGTGAAAGCATGCAAAAAATAAAGGAAACTCAAAAAAATGGGAGGGTTTAATTGACCTCCTGATGTAGATGGTGATGAAGGATGGTATGAGCATAGAAAGAGGTTCCCTGCGTGTGTCTTTGAATGATCTACATAACAAAGAGAACTAACACAAAAAATATTAGTGATAAAGATGGAGGGTTGCTCGATGAGGTGGTCCCAAGAAGTGTGAACTAAAACAAATATATTATACAAGTTAAAGATAATAAAGCCAAGACCTGATAATGATAAAATGTTGATAATGAATCAAACTTGAGTGGGTTGACAATGAACGAGATCCAAGTGGTACGATTGATAGTGTGGTGTAGAGTTGATGAAGTTTGTACAAAAATGAGTGAAACCTAATGTAAAATGACTATATTGATGTTAGGATGGGGATGGGACAAGGGGAATGCAAAAGAGTAAATCTTGGATGATGATCAGGGCTTGAGTTGATGACCACTGGGAGGGTCGATGATGATCGGATCAAGGTATAAGATTTTGCTAGATTAAGGAGATGGTTGTAAGGATCGAGATGGATCAAATATAGTTGAGGGATAGGAAGATCTCTAAGGAACCTAAAAACCTAAAAACAAATAAAACCAAGCACCAAGGATTGTCCAAGCCAATATTTGATACACATCAAACTCCAATGATCAATGCTAAAGGATGTGAGGTGAACCAGGCTATTGATAGAGACTTTTAGGAGGAAGAAGGTGGCAAGCAATCAATGGTGGGTGAAATCTTCAATTTTTTTTTTTTTTTTTTTTTGGGGGGTGTTAGAAGGGAGGATTGAACATTAATATATAGGGTTGACAACAACCGAGGGAATCACCGATGTCCGGGATAGTCATAAAATTGATTTCGGGATTGAAATGGCAAGAAGAGGGGTGATGGGTCATTTTTAATTTTGGGAAGGTGGGAACAAAAATAGGAGGGAAAGGGTATGGCGAGTTGTTTGGAGAGAAATTAGGGAATTTAATGGGGGATGATTAAGGGTAGTGAGTAAATTTAGGGACGTTAGGTGGGGGTTAATTAAATAAATAATTTAAATAATAATATAACGTGGAGAGGGTGATAAAGGGGTTAATGGGAAATTAGGGGATTAAGGCATGTATTAATGGGATTAATGTGAGGATGGGGTGAAAGGAAAATTAGGGACACAAGTTCTAAAAATAAGGTGAAAGGAACAAGTGTGGGGTGAGGGAATAATGCACCAAAAAAAGGTTTTTACACCTTTAAATTGTTTGAGTAGGAAAATATTGAATATATAAAAGGTATAATAAAGAGGTTACTTAAGGGTCCTAATTTCATTAGACAATATTAATGATATATTAATGGCTAAAGGAATATTGTATTCAACACCTCCCTAGGTACCACATAGTAGAATAAATTTATGTAGGCATTAACTAGTTCATGATGTATGTATAATTTCATGTCATGGCTTGATATAGTGAAAATATATTTTAAATATGGATGACATGTTGAATTATAGACTTGCTAAGTTAACCTTTATTTCTTATGAGTTGTAAGTTAGTAAGAATATACACCCCTCTTAAGGGATAGTTATGCTTATAAGAGTCCTAACTAAATTTAATAAAGTAAAAAGTAAAAATCTAACTTTGAGATCGGAAGTTATATATAAACATCTAATGTTGAAAATATATCCTTTGGAAATGATAAG
This sequence comes from Taxus wallichiana var. yunnanensis, assembly GCA_018340775.1. Classification (NCBI taxonomy): domain Eukaryota; kingdom Viridiplantae; phylum Streptophyta; class Pinopsida; order Cupressales; family Taxaceae; genus Taxus; species Taxus wallichiana. The sequence continues at coordinate 962,463,460 of CM031240.1, forward strand.
TTTAGATTCATCTTTATAGTATGACTTATGAACACATCCTCATCATGATTAATTTATATCTCTCACTCTCTACCTTATATGACTTGATTAACTCTACACATTTCTTTATTGTTCACAAACTGATTTACATTTATCCAAAATAGTATATCACTCGCAGTGTCGTATATTTTTTATATGTAACCATCATGAATTTCCTACCCAAAACCACATGGTTTGGGACCAATCCATACTATGGTGTAGTTCGATCCATATGGTATATTTTTTCACTCTCCAATGAATAATTTCCTAGTTTTATATCTTTTTGGGGTCATTTATTATCCTATAGGTCGGTTTTAATGTGATAATTAACCAACAAAACCTATATAAGAAATTATAATGCACTTAAGCACTCACTTGACATTATAAAAAGAGCCCACTACAAAATACACTCCCTACTCACTCAACTATCTCTTAATCTTGATAATGAATACTTGAAAAAAATATTTGACATAGAAGCTTTGCATAGAAACAAGATGGTGCTTGTGTATTTTATTAATATCAAATCAAGCATTACAAAACAAAGGAGAGAGCTGCAATATTTATAGATATTGAACAACTTATATCTCATCCACAATATATGGAAACAAATCACCTAATATGAGAAAATATGTAGAAATGGCATATTACCCCTAACTGCTCCTATTGTCCCTCATGGAAATCATCGGGAACAAAATATGCAAGATAGAACATGATCCCACAAACATTGGGATGAGAACACTATCACTTAGTTAACTAACAACTAAGGATAACTAATACATATTGACATAAGTTTAAATTATTTTAATTAAATACTTTAACTTATTACATTTATTAAAATATCAACTAATGATGAATTAAGATAAGTTTTATTCCTAACATTCCCCCTTAATTCAACATGGTCTCAAGTGAACAGGAGAGAAATTCTCTAAAATCCTCAAATTTACCTTGAGCAAGTGACTTTGTGAAGACATATGCACGTTGCATATCTGTTGGGCAATATTAGAGCTGGATGTTGTTGTTCTAAACATGTTTGCAAATGAAATGTACCTACACCTTAATGTGTTTGGTGCACTCATGAAAAACTAGATTCTGAAAAGTTTTACTACTCCTTCGTTATCAACATGTAGGATAGTTGGATCTTTCTATGGTATTCCCAATCCTTCAAGTATACATCGAGATCCATATCACTTCACAGAAAACTCCACCTGCTGCACAATATTCTGATTTGTGGAGGATCTTGAAACACAAGGTTTCTTCTTACTCCCCATGATATCAGTCCAGATCCCAAAAATAATACAAATCCTGAAGTCGATTTCCTATCATCTATGTTTCTGCATGATTTGAATCTAAATATCATGTAAAAAAAGAAGTTATTATTCTTCTTGTATTCTAGGCCATAGTCCATAGTTTCTATGATGTACCAAGTAGTATCTAGTTTGTTGCTTTCGGTGAGAAACCATTGGTTATTGCATAAACCGTGAAAGATAGTTGATTGCATAGATGATATCTAGCCTAGTGTAAGTCAAGTAGATGAGACTCCGATCAACTGTCGATAGAGAGTTGCATTTACTTGTGGTGATGGATATGTTTAAGACAGTTGAATTCTTGTCTCCATAGGTGTGGAAAATGGCTTACAATCCATCATATTGAATTTCTCAAGCATTGTCTTGGCATATTTCAACTATGACATAAATATATGATTTTTTCTTTGCCAAACTTCAAGTCCAAGACAATAATACAAAAGCCCGAGATTAGTCATGTCGAATGATCATGTTAGATATTTCTTTGTTGACTCAATCATCCTCACTGATCCTCCAGTGATGACTAGATCATTGACATATACTACAACGATCACTATCTCCCCCTTACTTTTTGAGATAGAGATTAGGATCGTATGGACTCTATTGAATCCATGTTGAATGAGATGCTCATCGATTTTTATGTACCATGCCCTGAGAGACTGCTTTAGACCATATAGTGATTTTATGAGTATACATACCTTTTCCTCTTTACCTGGTATGAAAAAACCTTCTGGTTAAGTCATGTAAACTTCTTCCTGTAAATCACCATTAAGAAAGGAAATTTTCACATCCATTTGGTCTATTTTCCAACCAAATTGTGAAACTAGATAAAATATTAACCTGAAATTTTTTATCTTATCCGTGGGAGAAAAATTATCCTCATAATCAATGCCTTCTATTTAGTATATCCCTTAGCAACTAGTCTAGCCTTATGTTTATCAAATTTTCCGTCTATGTTGTACTTCATTTTGAGGATCCATCTGCATCCAATCGACTTTTTTCCTGGTGGAAGATATGTAAGTTGCCATGTATTATTTTTCATAAGTGATTTATATTCTTTATCCATAGCATATTTCCAAGGTTTAGACTGTAGGGCTTTTGAAACTGTGGATGGCTAAGTAGTTTCATCAACTTTACCCATTAAGGCCAAATTGACATCATTTCAAGCCATCATCATGAGTCTTCATTCCAGTGGTAGATGTGTTGGGAAAATATCTAATTGTGCATCTCTAATCATACTTGTATACCATTTAGGCATACTTTTTATGGTTCCTGTGGGAGGTTGAATTTCATTATCTTCCCCATCATCACTATCGTCATCAAAGTGATTACCATCCTCTGTTTTCATTGTAGGGATGATTTTTTCATCATGTGAGTGTATGGAAGGAGCATCTACTTATTTCTTCTCAAAGAACTTAACATCCCAATGAGTATATACCCTTCTTATTCTTGGATCCATAAATATATAGCCAAGTGCTTCATCACTATATCCCAAGAAGATAAGTTTTTTTTATTTCATATCAAGATTAGTTCTTTATTTCTTAAGAATGTGCATACTTGGTTTACATCCAAAAAATATAAGGTGTAAAATAGATGGCTTATGCTTTGACCATGCTTCTGAGGTGTTATTCCATCAATAGCTGTAGTGGGAACTCTCTTTAGTAAATAGACTCTGCCATTTTAGTTGCTTCGGCCCAAAATGTTTTTGATAAACCTACATCATCAATCATATATCACACAATATCCATGATAGTATGATTTCACCTTTCAACAACACCATTTTGTTGTGGTGTGTGAGGAGGATCCATTTGACGACAAATGCCACGTGTTTTCAAAAAATCATTGAACTCATTATTGGTGTATTCTCCCCCTCGATATGAGTGAAGTTTTTATTTTCCTACCATATTTTTTTCAATAAGGGATTTGAACTTCTTGAAAGTTTCAAAATCTTGGTATTTTGTAGAAAGACAATATATCCACATTTTTATTGAAAAATCATCAATAAAGAGCATGAAATATTGAAACCTAGAGTGGCAAGGTCTCATTGGTCCACAAAAATTGGTATGCACCAAGTCAAGCTTTTTAGCCCAAAATGTACTATGTTTGAATGGTGCTCTATTTTTTTCTCCAAACAATCTTTGGCATTTATCTGTACCCTTTTTAGAGGTGGTAAACCCCTAACCATGTCATATCGATGAAGTGTGTTAAGATAGCCAAAACTCACATGTCTAAGTCTTTGATGCCATAGTTGAGCTGATGATGTATCCTTGGCTACAAGTGCTTGATCATTTCGTTGAAAAAATCCAACTGAAAGATTCTTCCCACATTCAAATCTTTGGCAAAAATTTTGGATCTTCATGACTTATATAAAATTAGGCACATCTTTTTACCACCTTTACAATCAAAGTCAATTTTGAGATATTGATCTAATAATTGACTCATGGATAACATATTTTTGTTAAACCAGGGACATAAAGAACATCTATAATTTTACAATTATGTTTCCCAAGTGGTAGTGAAATGGAACCAATGCCTTCAACACTATAATATTTATCATCACGCAAAGAGACATGATTTTTGGTGGGTGTTTTACTCATTTTGAAGAACCAATATTTCTTTCCTATCATGTGTTGAGTTGCACCCAAGTCGACATACCAAATTTGATTTGTAGAATTGGATACTTCATTTGATTGTATAGAATATAGGAAGTCATCATCATCAAATTGATCTTCCTGTTCAGCTACATTTCCTTGTTGAGTTGGTTTCTTCTTCCACTTTTGATTATTTTGTCCTTGTTTACTCTGTTGTTGGCCAAATTTTGTTTGTTGGTAATTAATCTTTTTACCACTTGATGATCCTTGTTGGAATGTGTTGTACCAACAATTTTTTAACTCATGTCCTTTTCGACCACAAATAAGACATTTTTATTGGTCCTTTTGGCCTTGTTGAGTATTACCTTGCTTCTGAGGTTGTTTACTAGACTTAGCCTATTTTTTCCTTTTTGATTAGAAGCAAGTGCTTGCTCTTCAATTTTAGTAGTTGAGTGAATAGATTCCTCTTGTTGTAGCATATTCACTAACTCTTCAAAAGTTTTTGTTTGACCAATTATGTTTAACATGGTCACAAAAATCCTATAACAAGGAGGAAGAGATCTCAATACTATAGGCATGTGTGATGTGTCAGTTAATTCTTCTTCTAAAGCTTGAAGTTATGCACACAAAGTGCTACTCTTCTAAAAAAAATTCAACTTTCTCGATTTGTTACATTTTAAAGTTCAATAGTTGACTCTGGAGATGAAGTATTGTGTTCTTATTTTTGGACTCATATACTATTTTCAACTTTTCCCAAGATTATTTTGTTGTTGTGGTCTCACGAATATGAGGTTGTACCTCATCTAAAACACTAAACAAGATTATTAACTTTGCTTTTTGATTTGCATGATCAAATGTAGCTTGTTGTGTAACATTTGTTATAGATCTTGTTAATGTACCAGAAACAACAGACCATAGATTTTCAAAATCAAGTTGTAAATTTTTTTTTTCCATGCTAGATAATTATTAGAATGCAAAATTTGAGAATCTGGAAAAAATAATTTTGGTGTCTGTAATTACGGCCATTGTGAAAACTAATAAATAGTAGAAGAAAAAATGAATATTTTTCCCCCTTAAAGCATGCACACCCTCCAAAAATATTATTTTATTTATTTTGGGCTCCTTTTTGGCTATGTACAATGAATTTTTGGCACTATTGGCCTTGTTACAAATTTGGCTCTGTGTCGATTTGCGAAAATAAAATGGCTCTCTTGGCCGATTTGAAAAAATAAAATAAAAATATTTGTTTTATTTTTGGGCTCTTTGGCCTCTTTTCAAATACAAAAAATATCTAATTTGTGAAATTTTTACAAAATAAATCTCATTAAAAATTACACCAAGACATAGAGCTCATGCAAAAAACACATACTTTAAAAAACGGCACCTCAATCCGAGGTACCAGTTGAAAGTTATGACTTTTTAAAACTACAATTTCAATATCTTTCTGGGCCCCTTTCTAAAAAGAAGTAATGTGGGGAACTTGAAAAGCTCAGGTCCCCGCAGATCAGAAATATTGGATATATATATTTTAAAACAATTCCAATTTAATTTGTTTTCATGTACATGTAATTTATTTTAAAATAATACTAGAGAATGAAACAATGTCACCTTTTGCAAGAGAGTTACATCCAAGTCTGCAAGGGCTTGTGATTGCACTCCAGGTATTCTTCAACTAAAAATCAACTATGAAATGAGGTGTGGATTTGGGTAGGGGATGTGAAATGGTTGGGGGAATCTATGGCTCCTCCTAGCTCTGTAATTTCTCAGATCTCCCTAAACTTCCCTAAAAATTCCTACACTCCTCTCGGATCGAATCTTTGCTCGATACCAAATCTTGAAAATGAATACTTGAAAACAATATTTGACACATAAGCTTTACACATAAACAAGATGGTTCTTGTGTATTTTATTAATATCAAAATCAAGAATTACAAAACAAATGAGAGAGCTGTAATATTTATAGATATTGGACAACTTCTATCTCATCCACAATATATGGAAACAAATCACCTAATCTAAGAAAATATGCAGAAATAACATATTGCCCCTAATTGCCCCTATTGCCCCTCATGGAAATCATCCGGGAAAAAAATATGCAAGATAGAACATGATCCCACAAACATTGGGATGAGAACACTATCACTTAGTTAACTAACAACTAAGGATAACTAATACCTATTGACATAAGTTTAAAGTATTTTAATTAAATACTTTAACTTATTACATTTATTCAAATATCAACTAATGATGAATTAAGCTAAGTTTTATTCATAACACGTAAATCTTCCTAAAGTAGAAACATATGTTTTAAGAGTATGAATTAATCGAGATACGAAGCACTCAAGCCAAGTTTAAGAGTCTAGTTACCACATCCATAAGCCTCCAAAGATCCTAAAGGAAATTCATGGTCAAAGCAAGTCAATACGAAGCATTTTGAAAGTTACTAAAGGAAAAAATGAATGAATATAGGATTTGAAGAACAACAAACCATATCACTAGTATATAACATACATCCTAATTTATCTATAATTCAATGGCTATTCTTTGTGTTAAGACACATAAGGGAAATATAAGGGGTTGGCTTAGATTTGCATACACATTGCTGATTACACTTGGAGAACTACATGGATTTTTCTCCCACTTATGAGGGGAAGTAGTGAAATAACTAGATTGGTTCAAAAGAGGGGTTGAATACTAGTTCAATCTAACTCCACCACACATTGATTTCTTCTTCTTTTTAATATAATTTTGTTCATGAAGTTCTACGTTAGGTACCTATTTTTTAATCTATTATAGGTTATTCTACAAGAGGTTTTGCACATTGGAAAACCCTAACATCAAATAATAAAACATATTTTTAGGATATAAACCACCACTTGAAGTTACAAAATTATAGGATTTCTGTTCTAAGATCAAAAGATCAAAATCATATAATATTATGCCTTAATAGAGTTTATATGGTTCCATACCATTTTATTTCACAGACATAGTTCTTGAGATGAATTAATTCCAAATCCTTACCAGTATACACATCTATGTCACCTTTGTACCTCTTAATTTAGCTAATTACTCTTCCTCCTTTTGTTTTAAGAAATCATTTAATCATTCCTATATCGAATATTGCATTAAAAGATCTATTCTATTTTGCACATTAATGTTAATTAATTAATTCAAAATATATGCCATGTACAACCTTTATACCTTTTAATAAATAAAGAAAGAACTTAATACCAAACCATTATTAATGTATCTAGGTTGTATAAATTTCATGAACCTAATATTTACTCAAACCCTAGGTGGACATAGGTCTTATCCTTCTTTCTTTAGTATATGATCCTTTTATCAGCCTTTGTATTTTTATCCTTTTTTATTTCACTACTTACACCGTGGCACCTTTCACTTATTCATATACTTGATGAGTCCACATTTGAATCTCTCACCAATATTAGTTTGTGTGAAGATACTTATGATAGGTTTGATGTCTCTTATTACTATGAGTGTAATGACACATATGAGGATTATAATGAGATGATTAATAATAATTATGATCACACATACCATACTAATTGTATCTTTGTTAATACCATATCTACTATCTTTATTGAGTGTTGTCAACAAGAGGGCTCCCATAATGATTCGATGCTAATAACAATACTCTTCCCAAGAAGGATTAACTATAATTTACACACTTTTTATGAAAAAATCCTCATCACATTGATTCCCTCCTATCTATTATTAGAGAAGAGCACACATGTAGGATGTATCTACAAGCTGTAATTCAATTGTAACATATTATATTATCACATATATTATTTATATATCCATGATGCTTATATCCTTGGGGGAAAGCAGATCCCCCTCATAGTTTTAAAATTTCCATTCTTATGTCTACTACTATTCCTACATCCACTATATACACCCATTGCGGTTACCACTCCTCTTATAATACACTATCCCTTGAAACCCTTATTCATACATTACAAGATCAAATCTTACAATTACAACAAGGTGCATCTAACTCTTCTAATTTCATGAACTCTACTTAGTAACTTCACAACCCACTTGAACATGAAAGGGATTCCTATAATTTTCCTATTAGGTTTATTTCTCGTAAGCTTCCCATTTATGATGGTAAAAGTGATCATGAATAAAACATTCATGATTCCCATGTCACTTTCTTAGATTATGCTCACAACGATGTATTACTTACTAATCTATTTAATAAAATACTTAAAGATTTTGTTGCAATGGTTTTATGATCTTCCTATTCATTAAATATGGTCCTTTAGCCCTTTGGCTAATCAATTCCTTACATAATTTTCCATCAATATTGGGGATAAAGTATCATACACTCAAATTTACAAGATGCGACAAGGTTCTAACATGACCATTAATGACTATTTTATATACTACAAGTCTATGTTTACCAAAGATGAACAATATCCTAGTTAATAATGAGCTTCAAGATCTATTCACTCAATTCTTTTTCCTCTTTATAAGAATATATTATCTTTGAAAAGTAGGTCATTTTATCACTTATATCATACATTGAAATATCATGAGGCTAATCTCCTTATAATAAATAATATCGGGTATGTTTCTAATGGTCCTATCACATCTAATCCTAAGTTTCAAAGGAAAATATAATGATAACAAGACTAATGATAAATTTATTATTAATGTTGTATCTCAACCAAAAAAATTTAGTTACAAGCTCCTCCTAGGTGGAAATTCATGCAATATCCTAATTCACCCCAAGTGATCCTTTAAAAGTTATTAGAGTACAACCATGTATATTTCCCTCCAGTTATAGAGGTTAATATAAGAAAGAATCATGTTGAACCAGGGAAAATTTTATTGGAGATTCTTCTCTAATTCATGAATATTTACATTTTTGAAATTTGGATTTAACAATTTTGAAGAGTCCTTTGGAGCAGAATTTTGCCTAAAATGTTCGGGTGCATCTTAGTTTGGTGGGTTGGCTCACCTAGTGTTTATAATAAATTTCATACACACACACACACACACACACACACACACACACACACACACACACACACACACACACACACACACACACACACACACACACACACACACACACACACACACACATACATATAATCACCCTAATGCATCGAAACATAAATTGGTTACATTCGTTATAATATACATCTTAAGTATAGAGATCTACTCCTTCGATAACAACATGGGCCAACCACATGACCCAGTAGAATTTTCTAGATGCTTGGTTGCTTCCTATAGGACGCTTGACCACTCTAGATGCAAGGTTACTTACTCTAGACATGTGATCGCTCCATACACCTAGAATCCCGATTGAATTTTTTCGATGCTTGGTTGAAATTTGCATATTCCCATTTGAATTTTTACAGTGTCTATTCAAATACATAGATAGGTGTCTGCATACATAGGCCTGGATGCATGTGCTGTTGGGTGGATGCATATGTAAATGTTTGAATGTAGGGTACAAATGGGTGTCTACATATGCGAGACTCTCCATTGCACTTGTAGTCGGGTGTTTGCAAATGCAACTATTTGGTTGTACATGTAGCCAACCATCTTTGTATGTAGATTCCCATCTATATTCAAATTCGGGCGTATGTATGCACGAGATCTTTGGATATTTTCCTCAATATTCATGTAACGACCCATTTTCCATGTCTTTTCATATTGTGACGAGGTGTCCTTATGCGTATAGTTTCCTATCATTTTTCTCCATCTTTTTACGTAAATCATTTTTTTAATATTCACCATTTTTTGAAAGTCCATTTTAGATTGGCCCCCATTCTATAATAATTTTTTTGAGGGGGTATTAAAGTGAACCCTGTGTTGAACAATTTTATGTTAATTCCTAATGTGATTATCATATATGTGTCAAATAATAATTTACATATTAAACTTCATTATGTTATCTAATATCTTATTGATGAAAATTATATTGGATGGGACTCACCCCCTAAGGAATATAATCCTACTAATGGTAATTCTAATATTAATATCTTAAATTACCTACTTCCTAATCATGTACCATGAAATCTAATTTGGAAGTATATCATGCTTATTGATCTATGCCCGCTCCTCCTTTGTATGATCATGCACTAGACTCTTTAATTAGTACTATTACTATTATGCCTCTTTCTAGGCCTATGATAACATTTGATGATTATGATATGGCTTACGATCTTATCTCTAATAATTTTAATGTGTAAAATTTTAGTTCGAATTCCCTATTTATAGTGTTTTGATTGACAACAATGCTAAGAAAAATATGTGCACATTCAAGTGAGTTTATTTGCTTGGATATACTAAGAAAAATGTGATATATAATACTAAGACCTCTCTTGGGCATGTTCTTATTCATCTTATAGCTGCCTTTGTAACTATGGCTATTCCTTTCTCGATCCACTACTTCCCTTGGTTCATGTGATATTTTTCTAGGTTTACCTCAACTTTATACCCCTTAATGATATATTCTCTATCATGAACCAATGTTTAAAGTTAATATCTATCAATAATTTTTCATGGTAAAGGGTATCCCATATGAGGCGCCATTTCCTAATTTCCTTAGCAAGAAATCCATAGTTTCCAAACCTAATCCTTTTAAACCTAAAAATAGTACCTATAAAATGTATTTCCCTTGCAAGACTCCTCTCAAGTATTACATTACACATGTTATCTCTAATTTACATCTATCCCTAGCATGCCTTCTCCTAGGGATCCTCTTAAACATAATGTGGTTCCTACGGTGATTATACAAGTACAACCTCTTGAGGTCCATCCTCCTCTTATTACCCATATTACACATTCAACGTATGATCCTTTCTTTTTTATGGATCTATCCAATCCCATGAGGTCTATCATAGTACTACTACACATATGACCTATTTGAGGTCTAGGCCTATTTTTTTCATGGGTCTTCCTTCCTCCTAATTATGTGTTTATAGGGTAGCTTTTGTGTTTCCCTTGATTTTTATATACTATATTGTAAAAATACAAAAAATATTCAATTTATCACATAAATAAAAAACATTCAAATATTTGTAAAACAATCAAGACTAACATATGACTTGATTTTCTATCTTGTTACTTTATATATGTTGTTTGTTATACGGTCAAATAGATAACATATTTTCTACATAATTTTTACACATGTATTTGTTAGGTATTTTGAGCTTGATGTAAGACATACATGACTTGTGACATAATGACATGTGTCAACCTAGACCCTTCCTAGTTGACCTTGATCTTCTAGGGTATCTCTTACACTATCTAGGTGCTTTTGTTTCAATATAATTACTTTTCCTTTCTCATTATGCTCATTATATTATATTGTCTATATGTTATTTTTTAGACTAATATGGATAACACACGTGTCTTTTGTAGTGCTAGATTATCTTGAACTATGTGCCTCTTTCCTAATGTTTTATATTGTATTGACATGTTTGTGTGATTATATGTTTTCTTCCATGTATGTACTCGATGGCCTCTTCTATTATCATTTTTGTGACATTTTTTTGTGTTTCTTATTTACATATTTCATAGCCTATTTCTTATGTAGGTTGTGGGTGTGACAATTTTTTCCCCTTATTTGTCACTAAATGCCTTTAATATGACTAACATATATGTAACATTGCTTGTGTACTTATATGCAAGATTATTTGTGTACTTGTTCGCCTATGTGCTTGTTTTTATTATACATGATTTTGTTTATGATTTTTTCTTGTTTATTTTTTGTTTTTATATTTGTGTTCCATGAATTCTACCATGAAAATCCTATTAAAAATAGGATATCAAAAATGGACACCAAAGATATCCTCTATGTGATCTAACACATATTATTAGATAAATAGAACATGGGTACACATAATTTCTTTTGAGCCACACAATCTCTTCACATATATCACATGTGTAAAAAGGGGGCATTTGGCGGGGTTTATTACACATATATTGATGACATGGACATAATTTAGGACTCATATATAAAATTATATAGGAAAAAATCCTAAAAATATATTTATGCATAGAACAAGAATATATTTAACATTGGTAAAGAACCTTCCAACATAGATTAAATTATCATATGTTGTGGTCTAGGATGCTTGTTTCTATCTTAGGGGAATATTTATAGAAAATTTTAGAATTTTATATTTGAAATATAGTAACAATTTTCTAGTAAAAATTCAAAGATGAATAACAAAATTTAGAGTATATTTCACTTCAGTAAAAATATCAAGAGCGTAAGTACTTCATTAATTATTACACACTACATGAATCATACATAGTTTTATATGTAGGGTATGAGGGCATGGACCTTCTCCTACTCATATAATCATATTTTTCATATATCATAATCAACATGATTTACAACACATGGTGGGGGAAAGATACATTGTTATTCCATTTCAATTTTTTTCTATTTTACACTTGGGCCTAGATCAATTTACAATGGTGTTATCCATGGGATTTGAATATATCAAGGTGACTAGAAAACCTTGTGGCATCCTTCATCTCACTTTTTATTTAGAACATATCGAGTGGATAGACACTCTATAGGTTTCTCTTCCTTCTCTTAGGTTTATTTTTGGAAAATGTTCTAATACACTTATCCTCTTAGTGTTGGGTCAATTGCACTCAACTCTTCTCCTAATTTTGTTTTTTCTTAAGCAAAATTCAGGACCGATTTCTCCCAATCCTTCATAAATTTAATAATAAATATAAATTTGCATGAATAAAATGAATGGAATATTCTCTCTTGGTAAATACAATCGGTGTAATCCATCCATGCTTTATCTCTTTAATATATTATGTTACAAATTTAATTGTTATAGTCACAACTATTTCATCATGGAGCATGTTAACACCAACAAAATGTAAACAATTAAAAGGAAATACAAAGTATGTATGCATGCTAAGGCACTAAGGTATATTTTACTTTTAGTATGTAATTTTCATTTCACACTTAAATGTGATGAATGTAGAAACCTAAAATTGGTAACTTATCCTTTAGAAATGACAAGTTTGGATTCATTTTTACATTGATAATTACACACATCCTAATTCTCGTTAACTTATCTCTCTCCCTCCCTCCCAAGTGGCTTATTTAACTCTACACACCGATCTATAATTTTGATACTCATCTTAATTTTCCAAAGAAATATATGACTTGTAGGCATGTCACATGGAATATTATTCACCGTCATAAATTTCTTATCCAAAATCATATGGTTTGGGGTCTAGTCCATACTATGGTTCTATTTTCCACTCTAATGATTTTTTTCCTAATTTGATATATTTATTTGGGTCATTTTTTATCCTATAGGTTAGCCTTAATGTGATAATTAACATATGAAATATTATATAAGATATTCTAATGCATTTAAGACTAACTTAGCATTCGCAAGAGTAAAGATTGTAAAATACAATCATAAATCAATTGAGGATCCCTAAATCTTCCTAAAGAAGAAACACTATCCACCACTTAAGTCTAAAGTACTCAAACCAAATTCAAGAGTCTATATTCCTTATCCAAAATTCTCCAAAGGTCCTAGAGCCAAGTCATAGCAAGGAAAATTCAATAGAAAGTGTTTCCAAAGTGTTTCACCAATAAGTTTTATGCTTTCTAGGATGAAAAAATAGAAGGTAAATGGTTAAGGAGGAATACCTGTGAGGTAAAGGGGGAAGCTAGAATGCGCGCAATGTTGACGTTATCCAAGATGATTGTAGAGAACTCCTTTTTGTCTGGGAAGGACTACATGTAGATGTAAAGCAAGACTACAAAAGAGTATTAAATAGCATATGACATTGGGTCGCCTAGTGTATGATACATCTAAGAAGTGTGGTGCTTCTAGAGAGGTTGTCAATCCATTTTTAAATAACAATTCAATGTGAATAAGCAACTAAAATAAACAAGTCCTATTACAATGTAATGATTTAGGTTTCCCATACACCCAATACACTAGATTTTATGTTGGATAAAAAAATAACACTAAATCTAATTAGAAGTGGGGTTTTTTTAGGTCGACGAGTTTTACAAAGGTTGAGTAAGGGTATGGAGCTGATTGGTTGAGGTCCAAGTTGGTTTTGGGTGAGTGGGAAGCTTATTGGTCTGAGAATATGAAATGACATAGAGACCGATATCGATCGATGATCGATGCCGAGATATAGGGACTAAACCAATGATGGTAGGGTGATCTAATGTTGGTAAGGGAAATTGGCAATAAATTAATCACAATGGTTTTAGGATCCTTTGTGATTGCAAAAAGAGTGAGGAGGGTATGTTTAGGTTCATAATATAACTAAGAAGACTCAAGAATACCGAGGGAGAGGTCATAAATGGTGAAATGGATTGAAATAGTTAGGTTGGTGGATTAGTGAGAAGATGGAGATATCTGAATAACAGTAGAAAGTGAAAATAATGAAGGAAGAAAAGAGATTTGTAATAAAGGAAGCAAAAATGATTAATATCATGTTACTTACTTGTTGTTATGAAGATCTCTTAGTTGAATGAAGGTTGGTGATTGATTTGTGAGGTGGTAGTTGGTTTGGTGCCGCGGAAGCAAAATCTGTGTGTTCTTGTGAATGCTCTAATGATCTGGAAGGGAATCCTTAGCATGTTCTGCTCTCGGGTGGTGTGTAGACATCATTTGGATGAAGCAATGGATCTGAGATCTTCACTTAATTGTAATAACACTCTCAAAAATAAAAATGACCAACCTAGGTAAAGGGTTATAAAATTCTATATAAAGGAAGCAATGGAGGTTTAGGTCACCAACATCAGCTGAGGATAAACCGGTGTCGGTTAGGGTGAAATATTCCTATTTACCAAAAATAGGCAGATCTTCCCATATTTGGCCTGTTTTCCTTGTTTGGTCCGCTTTAGGAAGTAGATTTTATATGAGAGAAGACATGAAGATCTTAGAAGAAGTCATGTTAGGTTCGGGAAGAAGTCTCGATTAGTTAGGTCAAGTAGTGACTTTCAGACCGGGAGTGATGACTTAGTGCTAAGAATGATGACTTGGTGACTATGAGTTAAATGCCCCTGGATTGGGTCCAGGGTGAGGTGTCAAGATGAGGTGGAGGTGTGAGGATTAAATTAAATTAATTAAAATAATTAAATTAATTAATAATGTGAGGATGAATATTAATATGGGGTAAAGGGGTCATGATTAGTTAAATGTGTTATATTAATTAATTAAAGGGGACCAAGGGGAGTGTGACCCAAATTTGGTGTCTACATTTGCCCCTTTTTATCACGTAGCTTATATTGATAAGTGACGCTGACAAAAATAGGAAGTTGGTGCTCCAGGTATGAGTGAGGGTTAGGTTTCCCCAAGTGTGGGTGGAGGTGATCCCCCTCAAACTAGGAATTGATGAGGTGTTAAATGGAGTCGGTGACTGGTTTGATAAATGGGTAAGTGATGAAAAGAAGGAAAAGTTGGTTTTAGGTAAGGGTTTTTTTGGTCGAGTAATAGGTTGTGAAATTCTAACACACACACACCGTTAAATACAATATGGTACCGGTTTGAAGAGCTTACTGATTCCACATCATCAAAGGTTGGTATTTTTATCTAAACAAGGTTGAAGTGGTTTAGGTATCCAAGGTATAAAATATGGTCTGAAACACCACTAGGATAGGTATAGAAATGGGAAATGGGAGTTTTCTAGGGCACCAAAGGTATGGTCGGGTAAACAACATGACATTAGGCAAGGTAAGGTCATTAGGTTGAACAACACGAGTATCACATCGTAAGGTATAACGAGTACATGAATTTAAGTGTCATAATGAGTGAGGTTAGGTTGGGTGATTTAGGTAAGGTCATAGGTAAGGCCATGGTAGGGGAAAAAACATTCCCAACTGATTCTGAGGTTGGGTGATAGGTAATAAGGTCATGAGGGTGAGGTGTAAGGTCAAGGTCAACTTTGGGTTAGGTAGAAAAAGGTTTTGGGTAGGAAGAGTTGGTGCTATATGGTGCAATGAGGTAAAAAGTCTAATTGACTACAGTCATGGCCAACCGAGCTCAAGTACACTAGGGCACATGACCAATGTTGGTTTAGGGAAATCAACATCAGTCAAGTCGATTTGGGATAAAAAGGTAAAATCTATGAATTACAAATTCATTTGTGCTTTTCCATTTGTGAAAACGATAAGCAGAGAGGAGTTTTGTACCATTGATGAGAGTGACCATGATTGGGCTAGATTCTAGGCTAATTTGGAGAGAGGTGAGTGGTTGGAGAGGTGTAGAGGTGGGCCTATGATATATTTTGACACGATTCAATTGGTAGAGATCCATCGGTTTGATTCAGACATGGAGGCACCAAGAGGAGGTGTGGGAGGATCACCAAATTAGAGACCAGAAGATCCTAGTGAGGTGAAATTGGCGTGTACGGGTAGGATTCAATCCTTTCTGGTCATTTTGATTGAATTTGTAGGTGACGCAACCTAGAATCTAATGCAGAAAACCAGTGCTTTGGCACATCACCCAGCCTGAAGTGTGGAAAGGTATTAGACCCCTCTTTAGATTTTCTTGTGCATGATGTTATTTTGATGATGTTGATATATATTCAAATCTATAATTAAACATAAACATTCCACGGTGCATAATTTAGATCTAGATCTTAGAAAATCAAAAATTAAATAATAACTATAACAAGATTAACCATACATGAACCAGATTAGATTATGTTTAACACCATTATCCAACCAATATTATCCATTGCATTAAACGATTGTAAAACATAGAAGCTTCTTACACCGTAAAGTATATCCATAAGTCATGCACATATCAGATCCAAATAGCATAAATTTACAATGATTTAGTCTCTCTAAACTATACTGATTCAATACATATTTATAGAGGTGGGGACTTTCCTTCACCGCCTATGCACTTCTCAAAATAGGTCACATAACGATAATAGCCACGTGTCTTTACAAACAAATGCATACATGTAAGTGTTCTAGAAATAGATGTCCTATAGTTAAATGGAAGAAGCAATCCTATTATTAGCTCAAACCATGCATGGTGCTCATAAACCACTCATTCCCAAAATATCATTACATGTAGCGTAATTCTTCATATCTATGTGTGATCCACACACTATCTCAAAAAATATTCCTTATCCATAAAAATGGCTAAGTCCTGAGCCAAACTGTTCTAGTGCATGTTTCCTTTCCTATCTGTCTACGCCTACAAATGTGCTTTGTTCCCACGCGTGCATCCTTTGTGTGTCTTCTCCTTAGGATAATATTATGTCTAATCAATAGTAGAAAAAAGGAAATAAAATGGGGGATTAAAAATTCAAAATTTAGTTAAAAATGGAAGAATTTGGGTATGGGGGGAGGTGCAATGTAGATTAATTAGGTTGTAAAATGGAAATGGGTGGGGTTGGGTGTGTTTTGGGTAGGTTTTAGGCTTGTTTTTAAAATTTTTGAAAATTGGGGGCATGGGGGTTTGGATTTGGTGCCAAACCGGATACCAACGTTGGTCAGTCACGACCGACATCGATGCGGCATCTTTGGCATTGGTGGGAAAATAGTTGAATGACGTTGGTTCAAGGTGACCAATATCGGTCAATGTGATCAATGTCAGTCATTGTGAAAAGTGACCTAGTCTGAATAGGTTAAGTTGAGAAGGCAAAAATGGGGTAAAAAATGAAATTGGAGGGTATATAGGTAGTGAATGAGGGAAACAGAGAGGGATGAGGGAGAGAAGCTAGGTGGGTGAGGGTAAATATAGGTAAACATAGGTGGGTAATAGATGAAGATTAGGGCACAATGATGGAATGGGTATGGGAACTTGGTAAGCTAAATTAGAATAAATGATAGGCCAGGGAAGTAGTTAGGAAATAGATAGGTGGGGTAATTAGGTTGTAAATAAATTAGAAAATTATTTTAGTCATTGACATTGTTGAGTGGTATGTATGTAGCCACACAATGACATCGATTGACGATGCGGGACCATGTCACACTTTATTATTAGGGTAGATGGGTCCCAACACCGAGGACGAGTGGACACATATTCAAGATGTCGATTTGTGGGCATTACACACTATAAGAGGATCGACGGGATCACAGTCTCATGGTCATGCTCATCGATAGATGGGATGCAATGACAAACACCTTTCATCTACCTACCGGCGAGATGACCATCACACTGGAGGAAATATACAAGATTCTATGGCTGCCTATTTTTGGTGAGGTAGTATATTTAGTAACAACAAATGGATCCTTTGAGGTGATTATTGAGGTATTTGGGGAGACGGTGAGTGACTTGATATAGAAAAATGTCAGTATTTTTTATGGGGATTTATATGATGCACACCTACAGGAGACGCGGTTAGCAGTGTTGATGATGGTGGCGGTGGGGTGCTTATGCACTTCCTGATTTAGAGGGTGGTCGGTTTCTAGAGGGATGATGGGAGTATTGCGAGATATGATCGAGGATCAGGTCTGATTTGCATGGGCACTTGCATATTTAGTGTAGCTATACAGGGAGTTATGGGCTTACCAGAGGATGTGATGCTACAACATCTGTTGTACATTCCTACTACACTACTGGGTATATGAGCATATTGTGGTAGTGTGGCCATGAGGACTACTGGTACTAGATTGACATCATGGGGGATAGAGAGTAGGGTATAGGATGTAGGTGACCATAGGTGGTCATCCTCGAGTGGAGGAGGCAGCTCATGATGTAGTATACTACAAGTGGGAGCTGGAGGGCTGTATGCGATGGACATAGTCTGCCGGACCTATGTCGGTTTTCCAAATTTTAGAGGGATGGATCAGGAGCAATAAGATTTATAGTTATTGCATTGGATATAGGTCAGACCCATTGGAAAAAACAAGATGATCCGATCGGCGATTCCAATGCCACTTTGGATTACAACAAGATGGGGCACCACCCTTCCCATAGTACCACATAGATGATGTGAGAGACCTTTGTCTCCACCTCGACCCAACCCCACAAGATAGGAGGAGGTACCAATGGATATGAGATTAGACGATGCAAGGACCAGAGTTGCACATAGAAAGTGGTGGGTAGTGGACTTACATGTAGTACCACCACATCCAGTCACCTGGACTTAGCCACATGGTGATGGTTAGAAGGATGCCATATAGGGAGAGGTGACCGCACTAGGAGTTTAGTTGACAGTGGCACATGCATAGGTAGTTACTTTGACAGGGTAGGTGACTACATTACATGGTCAACTAAATGTTTCCCTAGCAAAAGAACATGCATAGGTATAGTACATCTGATTACACGTAGCGGATGGTATATAGGAGGCAAGTCTATAGGCATATGTTATTAGTTTGATAGGGGACGGTTGGTATCGTGCAGGCACATGTTACGGCCTTACAGGCCTAGGTAGCCACATAGGTACCTATAAAAACACCAGACATGGTCTTGTAGCATAGGCACTGACACCAAGACATGGTCCTCTATTGGTAGGGAAGAGTTCAAAGGTGGGTCATTAGGCCGATGACACAACCCAAAAATGTATCTATGACAGAGGTTAAGGGATGCTCGAACAAGGACAACTATTACCAGGACCATCTAAGGCTACAGTATGGATGTTCCCTCATATGCCGACCACATGTGGCTCAACGTGAGAAGCTAGTGAGAGGACCAAGTTGAGGACTCACATCTCAAGTAGCACAGGGGTCATCGGCCCCAAAGACAGGGTCAGGGTGAGGTTACCATCTCTCGAGATGGGCCCACAAAGGGTCGGGGGAGGAGATGGAGGTCAGGTAGGGACCAACAAAGGGTGGAGAGATGTTGGTAGGGTGATTGACAGGGAGAGAGGAGGAGATAGGTGAGAGTGGAGAGGAGGGCCTCAGGTGGGGATGAGATATTTATGAGATTGTATTATGATTTTGATTTTGATATATATATTGGCCTGTGTGCTGAATATTTTGTGAGATTGTATATGAGAGTTTTTGAGACACTTGTATCCCTATGTACATATGTATTGATACACAAACATTCCTCTTTATATAGTTGATGATTATTATTAGATGGATGATGTAATCTCTTTTAATTTCCATTTTTATTGTGTACCATGGGAACTAGGTGAGTTAGGAATGATTGAGTCGAGGTCTTGAGGCATGATGGAGTCGGTCAGTATAGACATCGTGGAGTTAGGTATAGGTATGGTTTGGTCAGGTATAGGCATGGTGGAGTCTAGGTAATTTCCAAGTTATTGATCTTATGGAAATAATGTATTGTATGTATGTTGTGGTTAAATTTTCAAGTAATTAATATCATGGAAATATGAAATTATTTAAGTAGAATATGGTTGTGGTGATAAAATGGTAGGTATGTATGTTTTATGATATATTAATTTCCAAGTTTTTGTGTAAATGGAAACTAACTAGGGTAGAATGTGAACGTAAAGGGGAAAAATTGGTTAGGGGTAAAAGTGGTCGAGCTAACCTCCAAGGGCCCCATGCCCTCGGAGTGCTACCTACATAGCCTCGATGAAAAGGGGCCTCAAAGTTGATGTAGTTATCTCATAAGCTAGGGAATAATATGATAAGGGAGATGAATGGATTGGTAGGTTTTAGGCATGATCGAGTCAAGGTCATTTAGGCATGGTTGAGTTTAGTGGGAGAGGAATTCCTAGAATTCGGGTATCCAAGGTGGGAGAGGTCCTAGAATGTAGTAGAATCAATAAGTAAGAAAAGAGGTGAACGATAAGAGGAGACAAAAAATCCACCTAATTGGTAAGAACCATGATGAGTCTATCATACCAAAGATTGTCTTATGAACGTAAGACCCTAAAGGAATTGCATGATTGATTTTTCTAAGGTGCATAAGTCATATGATCATGAAATGTCACATTTGTGGCACGTCCCTTGAGTAGGTAGAAGATTAGAAAGGAAAGATGATGAGGTGAAAGGGGTTGTTTTTAGCATAACCTTGGTGTGAGACAACATGCCTCTTTTGCAAGATACCTAAGACCAAAATAGGCAAGTCCATGATGAAAAAGTTATATTTTTCTTTTTTCTTTTGTTTTATAGTGAATCGATGAATAGAAGCTTCAAAATATGTTTCTTTTAATTTTTATAGAAATAGTCTTATTTTTGTGATATACTATGTACAATAGGGCTAGATTTTTATAGTTGTCTTTCAAGGGAGTAGTCTATTTATAACAACAAGATGGAAAGATAAATTTCCTTTTGGAGGGAGTCATCTATTTACAAGAAGTTTGACTCAAGGAGTTTGATTTTGAAAATCCCATATATTACTTTTGAATTTTTTTTTTTTTTAGACTTTTAGGTCATGGACAAGACTATAAAGGAGTATAGGCTTCTTTTATGAAGACAAAACCATAACACACAAAGGTTAACTATGAAAGAGAAGTTTTAAGTGATGACAACCATGGGATTTCATCTTGAAAAGGACAAAAAGTATCCATGAGAATCATGCCATGAGTAGAGCCATGGTACTCATATTGAAGATGAGGATGAAAGGTGATGGGTAATCACATGATTCTTGTTTAGTCATTGATACTTAAAATAGGTAAGTGGAAGTTCAATGTTGCTCAAAGGACAAGCGTTTAATAGATAGAATGTGATATAGGACTTGATTCAATGATATAATGGTAAAATATGCAAATCATTGAGGGGCTTAGGTTCAGTTTACTTTCAAGTGAGGATAAATTATAAGTACCGATCATAGGCATGAGTAACTATATATAGTCCAAGCCAATTAGGAGCAAACTTGCCCCATTTAATTTTATCCTCTTTTCTTACATGTTTATTTTCCTTCAGGATGAGGTCGCCGACCTTGAAGGTTTTTTTGACACATTTATCGTAGGCATGCTTGATACATTTTTGTAGATTTGAAGTGATCGAGAGCATTTAGACAAAATTTGTCTAATAGCTCAAGATGCGTCGATGGTCTTGAAAAAATTATCATCGTTGAGCATATCTTTGAGAAATATCCGAATAGATGGAATTTTGAATTTGAGAGGTAAGAAAACCTCTATACCATAAACCAAAGAGAAAGGTGTGGTAGCGGTTGAGGTGTGAATACTAGTGCGATAAGCCCATAAGGAAAAAGTAATGTGCGTGTGCCAATCCTTACCATTATCATCAACCACTTTCATAATAATTTTATTTAGGTTTTTGTTATTCGATTAAGCTTGGATATTTGTTTGAGAATAATAAGGGAAGAAAATTGAGTTGAATGTCGAAGACATTACATAGTTTCCATAGGGTTTTTGTTTTGGAACTATTTTCCGTTATTAGTGATGAGGGTTGATGAACACTAAAGAAAAAAATATGTGATGGTTAATGAATTCACATATTTTCTCATCTTTTTTAGAAATGAGTGGTACGGATTCCACCCATTTAGTGTAATATTCAGTAGTGGTAATAATCCATTGATGACATTGGGAAGAATGAGGGTTTATCTCTCTAACAAGATCCAAACCCCATTGAGAGAAAGACCAAAGGTCTCGTGCAAATTGTAAGGCATGACTAGGGGTGTGATGAAGATTAGCATGTTTCGACACTTCACACAATGCTTGACATAGTCACAAAAATAGTGGTTTAGAGTTGGCTAGTAATAGCCAAGGTGAAGGATGCGCTTAGAGACAACTAAGCCACTGAAGTGACCCCAACAAATCCCATTGTGAAATTCCTTGATGGTGTATGCAATTTCAGAACTTGTAAGGCATCGTAAGAGGATACCGTCAAAGTTGCATTTATAGAGAAGACCACTCATGATTACATAGTGAGAGACACTTTTGAGAAATTCTCATTGTCCATTGTGAGTAAGATCTGGAGGTAAACTTGAAAGGGAAAGGTATTTTGTAAAATACTTATACCAAAGGTCACGTGGGTCAGTTTCAATGTTTCCTACAAGGTTAACATCTTAGAATAGATAAGAAGATGATTGCAACCTTTGTATTGTGAAAAATATTTTCAATTCGGAGGGTGAAGTGGGGATTTGAGAAGCAAGACAGGCCATGGTGTCTGCAAATTTATTAGTGGAACATGGGGTGGTTTGAAGTTCATAATGGTCAAAGGTAGTCAAAAGCATGTCAACATGATGTTTATACTTTTAAAGTATCTCGTTATAACACTTGGTATATATCATTAACTTGGTTCAAATATAGTTGAGAGTCACCAAAGATATTAATTGATTTAACATCTAAGGTTATGGTGGTTTGAAGACCTAACACGAGTGCTTCATATTTGGTGATATTGTTAGTATAATCAAAATCTAGTTTGAAATTTAATGGCATAAGCTCACTGTTAAGAGGAATGAGGATAACTCGACACCACCCCCACACTAACATTTAGAACCATTGAAGAATAAGGTCATTTGGTAAATGGTATCATCTAGAGAGAGGGTAGTGATGGATTCATCAGGGAAGTTAAATTTAGAAGATTAGTTTCTGGAGAGAGGTGCATCGTGAGTTAGTTAGAAACAATGGTTTTCCTTTGATGGATTTTTGATGAATGAATTTGAGATCTAGGTATGCTAAAGAAGCATGAGCCAATGTACAACACATTGATGTTGGTAGGGCTTAGCATGCATGTAATGTAAGGGGTCAATAAAGGTGAAGTTTAGTGCCAAAAAAATAAAGGATTTTTTTGGTGTGAGTAGGTAATGGAAAAGTTTAGTAGAAAAAAAGCGTCTAACTTATACAATAATTTTTGATCTTTCTATTTCTCATCATGATGAGTGAGCATGACACCGAGGGGAATAAACCACTTCTCCCTAGAAATGTAATGGTAAAATGGTTGGTCATCCTTAGGGGGAATGATCAATAGAAGAAATGTAAAGGTAAAATGGTTGGTCATCCTTAGGTGGAATGAGCACAGGTGGTTAGAGGAGGTATTATTTTAAGGTATTGAAGGATTTATGGCATTCATCATCCCATTTGAAGGAGACATCCTTTTTATAAGATGATGAAATGGATGGCAATAGCAGTCAGAAAGATGAGAAATAAAGTGACGAATAGATTGTAACTTTCCTTAAAAAATACAAAGTTGATGAAGGTTAGTAGGTGGAGGCATGTCGAGAATAGCCTTGATTTTAGTGGGATCAACTTCAATACCATGCAACAAAAAATGATAAAACCAAGGAGCTTTCTAGAGAGAACAATGAAGACACTCTTCTTATGTTGAAGGTGAACATAATATTTGATGAGACGGTCAAAGAAAATCTTAAGGATGACAAGCTTTTTGGCCTGATGTTTAGATTTGGCAAAAAAAATCGTCAATGTAATATTTCAATATGTTATGCATGATGTCATGAAAGATATAATTCATAGCCCGTTGATATGTAGCACCAACATTTTTAAGGTCAAAGGGCATGACACGATAGCAGTAAGGTCCCCAAGGAGTGATGAAGGTGGTTTTGTGTTGATCTTCCGGGGTGAGTAATATTTTGTTATAACCTGAGAAACCATCCATGAGTGATAACATCTCATGGCTGATGGTGAAATCAACTAGTTGGTCGATACTAGGTACAGGAAAGCAATATTTGGGGCAAGCCGAGTTAAGGTCATGGAAATCAGACAAATATGGAGTCCCCTATCGCTTTTATGATAGAAATAATGTTAGAGATCCATTGGGATAATCAATGGGTAAAATGAAGGAAACCAAAGAATGAGGTGTTGGAGTTCTTCTTTGAAAAGAAGAGCAATGTGAGGATTCATTTTTGCAGCTTTTGTTTCACAAATTTGGCATCACGAATGGTTATGATATTGTGGACCACAATATCTGGGTCAATACTAGGCATATCAAGCATAGGACCAAGAAAAAGCATTGTTATGATCCTAGAGAAAAGAAGTGAAATCTTACTATTCAACAACATCTAAAGATTAACCTATTTTTAGAATGCGGGTCATCCTAAGTGTGAATGTTGATTTCAATTGTCAATTAATTAAAAATGATTTGTGTCTCAGAAGATAATGACCGATGTATATAAGAATATTCCGCACCAAGGTAGGTGAGAATATATTGATCATCCTGACATTGAACGACATTAATAGAAGGTGTATTGTCATCGATCATGTCGGGATATATGAAGGGAAGAGAAGAGGGAGCCTCACCATCACACTGATAAGTCGGAGGTCCCAAGGAAATGGTGTTCACAAAAAAAAAGTTAGGAGGAATGGATTATAGATCCATAGACTCTGTAGGTGAAGGTGGTGAATGAGGTGAATGGGGTGGGGAATTTTTATCATCCTCAATGAGTTTAACTCGGGTCTTCTAAGAAGGTGGTTACACAAATCCAATATAACTATGGTATTTATACTTACGAGTGGTACAAGGAATGATAGTATGATGACCTTGTTTATAGAAACCAAATCCAAAGCCCTTCTAAGCACAATGATGAAGGAAGGTGTGGGAAAATTTAAAATTTGTGAGAGATGGAAGGTCGGAGGAAAATGATCAATTTTGGGAAGGTGGCTCAGTGAGTAGGTAGAAACATCAAGTCCCCCATATGTTAAGTTAGTGTGAAGGTGGGGAGGACCATAGGGGAAAACTTCACCTATGTGGTGATCATAGTGGGGATGTTGGTGAAGGTTACCATACTCTTGAGGAGTAAGGAATGTGTCAATGTTATAAAGGTGGTACTCCCCCAGAGTGAGGCATTGAAAAACACCTTCTAAGGGATCAATAGTTGGTATGTGGGTAGCGGGAATGGATGAATCACTGGACAACTGGGAAGAAGAAGCATTGGATGTTTGAGAGTAGATGGGTTGGCTAATGGGTCAGTTACAAAAGTTGTGGTAGTAGTGGGAATAGAGGAGTTAGTTGTGAAAGATGTAGCCATAGAAATGGTAGATGAGGGCACTGATGAAGAAGAAGTGGTAGTAGTGGTAGATGCCTTAACTAGTATAAGGACATCATTGGGTTGATACAACATGTTACAGGTCTTGAAAGGTGAAGGGTTGGATGGAATGGTATAGTTGTTCCCTTCATGTTTAGAATTTTAAATAGCGTTGTAAGGTTCAAGGAACACAACCCATGACGTGGATCCAAGGTTGGCCAAGAACATGTTGTACTAAAATTCCCCTCTAAGACATAAAATAATTCAAGAATGGTATGGGGGCCTACACAAATGTGGAGAATGATGGTGCCAAGGGTGGAATTCATAGCATCGTTAAATGAACACAACATAACTGGGTTATTATGCATGTAATTTGGTAGGGATGCACATTTGGTTATATGCATGGGAGGAAATGATGTTGATACTTGTACTGCTATTGATCATAACGCATCAAATGTGTATATTATCAATGTAGATGGAAATAAATATGGTGGGTTAGGATAATCCTATTAGGAGAGGTACAATCTCATTATCAGATAAACTTAGATAGGTTATTTGATAAGTGGTAGTGGGAGTAGAGGAAGGTTGAAATTAATGAGAGAGAGATGACATGGTGAGGAGTGATAATAGATGCAATAGGTGTAGGGTCATTAGGTAGAACCTCAATAGATTAGAGGACCTTAATGAGGGATTAACCATGAGACTTAGAGTTTGGACGATGTCATACAAAGAAATTTTGAGAGGATACTGGTGTAATTTTTAAAGCATTGTACGATGGGAAACCCCATCAGAAATAGGGTATTTGGGTCCACGGATGGTGATTTTGGGTACAGGTGAAAATGGAATATTGGGTAAAAGAGTAGAAAATGAGTTGGTTGTTTTCTCTTTCCTTTTTCCTTCTGGGATCAAGTGGTAATTTGAACCATATTAATTTGTGGTAAAGGATAAAGTGTGTCATGATAGGTGTACTAATAGGATGGGAAAAAATATGGTGAGGCATATACTAGTTTTGTGAAAATAATGTATCACATTGGCATTTTGGTGGAGGTTTGGCTAGCTCTCTTATGTGGACCATATTGATCTCAAATGTTGAAAGGGATAAAAGGGTTGTGGAGGGGAGATGAAGGTCACTGAATAGGTAGGGATGAGGATGTGTGGTGATAGGTGCAAGTGGAATAGGGTCCTCATCTAAAAGATCATCATTGTCAAATTTTTCTTCGAGAGGACATAGTTGGAGAAGAATATTGTTTAAGAGCCTTATAGTTTTCCACATCATGCCCTAACACACGATGGTAAGAAAAAATTTTGGTATCATCAAACCCTTTTGGTTTAGGTTTGAGTGGGTCATAAGGTCTAAGTGGTGGCAATGTGATGACAAGAGGTTTCCAAAAGGTTAGCTAAGATGTTGGCGTAAGACCCTGCCAATGGATCACAATGTGAAGTAAGTGTGGGTCTGGATGGAAGTGTGGGTGACTTTGGTGGGAGAGGCATCACTAGAGGTGGAATTAGAGGTTGAGTAAGTTTGACCACTTTTTGGTAGATAGTATGGTTTTAGGTTTGGAATGTAACTTTTGGGTAAAGTGTGTAGCGGTGAACTAGTTGTTAAAGGTGGTGTAGGTTTAACTACCACTTTGGAAGGTAGTGGGTTTTGAGTTTGGTTTTACACCTTTATTGGGTAAAGGTGAAGAAGAAGTACGTGATGTAGAAGGGAAGGTAGATGGCAAAAGGGGACATGTTAGCCAAGGTGATAATGGAGGTGCGGTGAAGGTTGTGGTAAGAGGAAATGTGGAAAGGATTGGTTGAGGAG
Organism: Taxus wallichiana var. yunnanensis; assembly: GCA_018340775.1. Classification (NCBI taxonomy): domain Eukaryota; kingdom Viridiplantae; phylum Streptophyta; class Pinopsida; order Cupressales; family Taxaceae; genus Taxus; species Taxus wallichiana. The sequence continues at coordinate 962,490,995 of CM031240.1, forward strand.
AAGGGAATGGCATGGGTAATGATGAGGATACTGGAAGTGGTGTAGGTATAGAAGTAGAAAGGATGTGTAGGTGACGTCGAAGGCGTAAGATGTGTAGGTAATTTGGGTGTAACAGAGGATCATGACAAGGTGGGTTATTTTTTTTTGGTTTACTCGAGGAGGAGGTTGCTTGGCCAAGGTTGATGGGTGGGGACCTAGGATAGATGGAAGTGGTGAAGGTGACAAAGGGGTAGTGGGCGAAGCTAGTGTATGCGGCCTAAGGGGTTGGTATTCCTCTTAGGTGGGGAATAGTCTTTGTGATGGCTTGTGAGGACATGGATAAATCTAGTTTGACAGGAGGATGGACTAGACTTGATGTTGGCATGACTCCTAATGTGGTAATGGGTCTGGACGTGGAGGAAGGTATAGGTGCAGGTAAGGTTTTAGGCATAGGAAAAATTTCATTGTTGGTAAAGGTTTAGGTGTGGGTGAGGGTGATGAAGAAGGGGCTGCTACAAATGGAATGGGCATGGTGGGTTTAGTTATCTGAAACACCTTTGGATAGATCGTGGAAGTGCAATGAGTCAACATTTGCCATTTGAGTTAAGACAAGAAGTCAAAGATGTCCCCAAAGCATGGAATTGTCAACATAATCCAAGTGGTTGGCCAAACATGAGAATGCACCAATGTAGGGGGATGATGTTGATTTGGTAGTAATCCCTATAAATAATGTCTGTGAGATAGGGAAATGGTTGGCTTCAGAATCTATGGGTAAAAGAGACGAGAGAAAATCAATAGGATCCTTGAAAGCCAATGGATAATTGTCACCAATAGGAAGGACATTGCTAATGGATCCCCTATGGGTAGGGAGATGAAAATTTGGGTGAGGTAAGTTCATCTTTTGGTGAAGAAGAAGGTAAGCATGACTCTCCCATGGGTAGAAGAGTAAGTAACGTGGGTTGTTCATCAAGTTGAGAGGTGAGTGGGGAAACTACATGGAAGATATGGTGGACTCCTCCATGGGTGAAGGAGAAGATAAGGGAGACTCCTCTATGGGTAAAGGAGAAGATGAAATAAGTCCCTCTATGGATGAAGGATCATGAAAGAATCTCCTTGATAGATGGAGTAGGAGGAAATTGAGTAGGAAGAGCTGGTATGATGTCGAAAACAACATGAACCTCACGACGTTACCGTCATTGGTCAAGGTTTTTCCAGTTTGGTTAGATGATGAGGTGTGATTTGGGAATGAATTCTTGAAGATGTGAAGGTTATGATTATCCAAGACAAGATCTCCATTATCTAAAATTTCTTGGATGGTATTTTTGAAATTTATATAATTACCATCTCTATGACCTTTAACATGATGATAGTTACAGTAATAATTTTCATTTTACCATGTAGGCATGGGACGAGAGGGTTCAAAATAGTATGTGGTTTGATAAGTGGAAGAGTGACTACTCCGGTTTTAGAATTTTTTCTAAAACTAAAGAGTAAGGTTCTCCTATGGGAGTATATTTTCGTTGTTCCCGCTTGAACTGAAAAGCCTAAACAAAGAAAGATTGGAAGAAGGATTTGATTGGTTAGATGGATGAGATGGGATGAATTTCAAAACTACTGCGTTGGAAGATCCTTTTGCTTTAGAATAATTATTTTATGGTTTGGAAGAAGAAGAGGTATCATTTGATTTAAACGTAACATTCTTGTTACACAATTGTATCTTCTTCTCTTCAATGACATGAATTTCAAGTTTTGGGCCATGGTGAATGCCTCGTCAAACATGTGTAGAAGGTTTGAACTTGGAGAGTTGGTGAGATGTGTCTAGCACAAGCTCTAGTGAACAACTCTATTAACTCAGTTTGAGGTAGTTAGAATGTGAGTTGGTTGATCAAGACTATGCCAACGAGTGACAAAATATGTGATAGATTCATCTTCATATTGGTGTGTCATGTACAAGTCAGTCATGGTGACCTTCTTGAAAATGTTGATAGAAAAGTGGTCTAGAAAATCCTGAGCTACTTGATTAAATGAAAAGATGGAATGCTTGGGTAGAGAACTATACCAATCTAAATCAGTCCTATTAAGGACATTGGGAATGTCCACAAGAGAAAAGCATCATCGTGAGTGATCAGATAACACACATGTTTAAAATACCACAAGTGTTGTTGTGGGTCTTCTTTTTGTTGTTGAATCAATTGAATTTAGGCATTTCCCAATGGGGAGGGTATGAATGAATCAGAATGGAAGGGTGAATGGGATCATTGAAAATCTCATCATATGTCAGAGAGTTATGTGAGACAGAGAGAAAAATGCTTCTAATGTCTGTATCTTATCCATCATCATTTTGATAAGATCATTGGTAGGTTGTGATGATTGGGCACCCCCTTATAGTATAAGGGGGTAGATGAGGTGGGTATGATGTGGGTGACATCCCAAGTATGTGGTGGTGCCAAGTACAAAAATTATGAGGAAGGAACATAGGCCAAAATAGATGTAGATGGAAAGTATCCTGAATAAGTGGTAGATGAAATAGGGGGCTGTTGGTGATAAGTGTAGGTAGGTGGAGTGGACGTAAAGACTCTCAACAATAGGAGGAAGAGACTGTAGGATGGAGAGGATGATGTTTTGGAAGGGAGTATGGGCTACTGACACCAATGGTGGCTAAGATGCAATAGGTATATGAGAGGTGGTGGGTGTAGATAGACCTACACTCAAGGTGGTTGATAAAGGCATGGTTGACATCATAGGAGTGACAAACATCAAAGGCATGACAAATTTCATAGGTGCAATAGATATCGATGATGTAGGGTCAAGTTGGGAAACCACAGGTGGTAAGGTGGAAGAGGGTAAGGCCAAACTAGTAGTAGTTGATGCAGAAGTGGGCACGAGGGTAGGAGAAATGGACACATGCATGCCATATAAAATCTTCCCTAATGAATCACATGTGGATGAATAAGTGAGATCCTCTTCTGCAGATCGATGGGGTTATGATCAAGGGGTTGTGAAATCCTCATCACCAATGGGTATGACAAGATCCTGATTGGGGTACATAGGTGATGAGATGGAAGGGGAGATGGGATAGGTGGGAGTGGATAACATGAAGTTCTCAATATCTTTGTTAGCTTTTTACATAGTCAAAACCATGTGACATTTTAACAATAAAACATGTATTCGATCCATGGGTATGATAATGCTAAACAAGGAAGGAATGGAGAAAAATGGGTTTAAAATGTGTGATTTGATCGTTGTTCTGATTTGAAAATCAAAACACAAAGACCGACATTGGTTTGGGTAATTGATCTTTGGTATGAGGGGGTAATTTTTGAGTCGACTAGGTGATGTCATTTCTTGTGGAGAAATGAAATATTTGTAAATTTGACAATAAATGATGAAGACGAAGTAGAGATGGACTCTGAAGGTGATATCAAGGACTCAAAGATATAGTAAAGTGCTAGAGGAAGTCATAGAAAGAAAAGAAATATATATTGAATGCTACTTTGGCATAAATTACCAATACAACACAAAACCGATGGTGTTCAGTGAACTGAAAATGGTGAGATGATGAAAGAAATGGTGGTCACTAGAAAGACACATGCCACGTGAAAGTGTGAAAAATAGAAAAATGATTTTTGGTGATTTAAGTCAAATAAAAGGACCAAACTAAAAAAGATTGAATATGGCAATGATTAGTCCTAACACACTTAGGGTTAGTTGGAATACACCAACTATGATTGTGGACTATGTAGGGAGAGAAAAAATGAAGAAAATGAACTCACACCTCAAAACACAAATCAAAAAAGATACAAGATTTTTTTTAACCCGGCCATTTAGGTCAAACACTAAATCCTATGATGTATATTTTATGTTGTGGCTTATGAAATTTAATACTGAATATAATAGAATTTTTGGTTACCAAACATTCCTTATGGAAGTCTAACAAATATGGCTAGTTTAAGGTAATTTTTGGTGCGGCGGATCCTTACCGATAAGATAAGTGGCTAGGAAACAAGCTAGAACCCATTATTAATCCCTCGATCATGTGATCATTGACAACTTATTTTGGCAAAGATGTTTAATAAAATGCGAAGGAATTTTTGCCTTTTTGATTGAGGGATAAATAGTGTGGAAAATGTGAACTGAATTCATTCAGTCTTTATCAACCATCATTTGGGCATGATTTCTAACATATAGATTGCCCACAATTTAGATGAGTTAGAATACAACATACATAAATGAGATGCAAATATTTTAAACCCAAATCCAAAATGAAATTCGATGAGAGGAATAATGAATACGCAAGAGTATGTCTTAATGTAATACAAAATAAAAAGAAGTGTTCTTTTTAATCCAAAATACAAGTTTCACGTTGAGATCAATAGGAGAAAATGAATGTTGTAGACACCAAATTTGGGTAACACTCCCTTGGTCCCCTTGATTAATTAATGTAACACATTTAACTAATCATGACCCCTTCATCCCAAATTAATATTCATTCTCACATTATTCGTTAAATTAAATATTTTAATTAAGTTAATTTCATCCTCACACCTCCACCTCATGGAAGACCCATTCCAGTGCATTTACCTCAAAGTGACCAAGTCATTAGGAGGAACCGATACAAGTCATGCACATCAAGTTCTTTGAGTCACTAGATGACCTAACTAACTAAGAATTCCTCTTAAACCATGGTTGGACTTCTTCTAAGATCTTCTTGCCTTATCTCACGTGAAATCTACTTCCCTAAGTGGATCCAGACAAAGAAATCATGCCAAATCTAGGAAGATCTACCTATTTTGTGAAAATAATACTATTTCACGCTAACTAATGTCGGTTTATCCTCGACTAACGTCACGAAGTCACCTAAACCACCATCAGTTCCTTTATACATAATTTTACAACCATTTAATGGAGAGGTTGGTCATTGTGTGATTACAACCTTATTGCATTTGGAAAGTGTGAACTGCAAGCCCTCCCGCATCGTTGATGATGAACACACATGTTGACCATAGTGTAATACAAGCAACCAATTATCCTTCCAAAGTGTGGGAATAACTATAGACACAATTTTATATCTAGTAATGGAACTAGACCTAGACATATCTTCTTTAATCAACCACCAACCACCTCCATCACGAGGACTCGACCCATACCTAGTAAGTGACATTGTGATTATTAAAGAATAGATATTTCATTTCTTTTTGTATTTCATTCTTTCCATTACCCGTATATCACCTTCTTCCCACTGAACCCAGATGATTTAACCATCCCAAGCCTTTACACCCTTTTCAACCTCTTTTGAAAGATACTCCGTGTCTTTTTAACAATATCATGACCTTATCAACACCACCTTCACTCTAGATCAGTGCAAGCATAGAGAGGTCCAAATTCTCATTTTTAACATTCAAACCAAATTTCCCCTCGATACGGGACCAACTATGATTGTCTATCTCCGTACTAAATGAAGATAATGAATCACACCTCGACTAATCGATAAAGCCTCTAGCAAAATGAGATCCTATGATGTAGGTTTTTTTTGCTTATGACATTTAGTTAACAACTTGTGAAAAAGCTCAAAACCTTTTCTAATTTCACCTAAAGGACATCACCTACAACCTCTACTACACCTATGGACTGGTTTTAAACAACCCATTAATCGTCTAGATTTAATTCTAACCATTACATGTTGAGTTAAATTCACTTGTTGTATGTTAATAGGAGATATTGATAAATCTTATCAACTATAATAGGAACTATTATTTCTTACATTAAATTATATTAAATAAAGAGGTGCAACCATTGAGGAATCATCATGCTTCCTAGATATAGACTTGTTAGGTAGTCCTCGATATAGGTTTCTATTTAATACTAATTGGTGGTCTTGTTGTGTTTCTTATATAGGTCATTCCTTAAAACCAACGGGAATCTCACATAATCATCTTAGAGAAAAGTCTAATGAATAGGCACAATATGTCTTTCACTATGCCATAGAATAAAAAGGTATTCCTCCTATTTAATCCAACTTATACATATTTATCACATTTACTTTTTGAGGTGAAACAAATGTTTCCAATGGATAATATTTTAATGTGAACTTTGTTTTAAAAATAAATAAACACACAATTATTTCCTAAGAACGAATAATGCAAATAATCCCGAATGGGTCCCACTAGGGATGCTAAAATGTTTCACTAATAATTTTTATGCTTTCTAGGATGAAACAAATAGAAGGTAAATGGTTAAGGAGGAATACCTGTGAGGCAAAGAAGGGGAAGGTAGAATGCGCACGTTGTTGACATTATCCAAGATGATCGTAGAGAACTCATTTTTGTCTAGGAAGGACTACTTGTAGATGTAAAGCAAGACCACAAAAGAGTATTAAATAACATATGATAGATCCAAGAATCATGGTGGTGCTTCCTAGAGATGTTTTCAATCCATTATTTAATAACAATTTAATGTGAATAAGAAATTGAAATAAATAAGTCCTATTGCAATGTAATGATTTAGGTTTCTCATACACACAATACACTAGATTTTATGCTAGATATCAAAATAACACTAAATCTAATTAGAACCAGGTTTTTTTTAGGTTAGACATGTCTGTCAAAGGTCTGGTAAGGGTCTGGGGCTGATTGGTTGAGGTCTGGGTTGGTTTTGGGTGAGTGGGAAGCTTGTTGGTCTGAGAATATGAAATAACACAAAGACAGATATCGGTCTAGTGATCGATTACCAATGCCAGTATGGGGACTAAACCGACGAATGGTAGGGTAAACCGATGTTGGTAGGGGAAATTGGAAATAAATTAATAAAAATGGTTTTGGGATCCTCGTTATTACAGAGAGTGAGGAGGGCGTGGATAGGTTCGTAATATAACTGAGAAGACTTAGGAATACCAAGGAGATGTCAAAAAGGGTGAAATGGCTTGAATCTGGTTGGGTTGGTAGATTAGTGAGAAGATGGAGATATCTGGATAACAATAGAAAATGAAAATATTGAAGGAAGAAAAGAGATCTATAATAAAGGAAGCACAAATGATTAAGATCATGTTACTTACTTGCTTCTATGAAGATCTCGTGGCTAGATGAAGGTTGGTGATTGATTGGTGAGGTGGTAGCTAGTTCATTTCGTGACAAGATGACCTGTGTGTTCCCGTGAATATTCGTAATGATCTAGAAGGAATCCTTATCTTGTGTTACTCTCGGGTGGTGTGTCCACATCTTTTGGATGAAGCAATGACTCTGAGATATTCACTTGATTGTAATAACACTCTCAAAACTTGAAATGACCAACCTGGGTAAAGGGTTGTAAAATTCTATATAAAGGAACCGATGGTGGTTTAGGTGACCGATGTCAGCCAAGGATAAACCGGCGTTGATTAGGGTGAAAGAGTCCTATTTACCAAAAATAGGTAGATCTTCCCGGATTTTGTGTTCTTTCCTTGTTGGTCCACTTAGAAAAGTAAAGTCCATGTGAGAGAAGGAAGGAATATCTTAGAAGAAGTCCATTTAGGTTTAGGAAGAAGTCTTAGTTAGTTAATTCAAGTAGTTACTTTGCAACATCGGGAGTGATGACTTAGTGCTTTGAGAGTGATGACTTGGTCACTTATGTGAGTTAAATGCCCTGGAATGGGTCGAGGTGGGGTGTCATGATGAGGTAGAGGTGTGAGGATTAAATTAACTTAATTAAATTAATTAAATTAATTAATAATGTGAGGATGAATATTAATATGGGGTAAAGGGGTCATGATTAGTTAAATGTGTTACATTAATTAATTGAAGGGGACCAATGGGAGTGTGACCCAAATTTGGTGTCTACACAAATTTTCAAATGGACAAAGGTAATAAATATAACACCTAAAGTGCATCACACTTTATAACTACATTGTATAGTGAATTTTACTTTATATACAGTTATACCCATTATTATTTGTATCACAAGACATAAGGGTAACATTGGTTGGTTTAGATTATCATGCAAAATTACGCATACACTAGGAAAACTACATGGAGTTTTCTCCTATTTGTGAGAGGATGTAGTGCAATGTATAGATTGTTTTAGTATGGTTCAACTACTAGGGTAATTCCAAATCCACCAAACATTGATTTATCCTTTTTATCTAATCATATTCATGAATTGATAGTCTAGGTGTTTAGGTTTTTATCTATTTTAAGTCACTTACATGAGGTGTCACATATTAGAAAACCCTAGCATCAAACAACAAGACATATTTCTAAACAATTACTGACCACCTAAAGTTGTGAAATTTTGGATATTTTGATATAAGACCTTATAACCTAGGACTAAATCAGACTACACCCCAATAGAGTCTATATGGTTTTGTACCAATTACATTTTTAGACATGGTTTCATAGATCAAGAACTTTTATTCCCTTTCTAAATTAAAAACTGAAATAAATAGCTAAAAATAAAAGAAAAAAAAAACATTTGAAAGTGAAGGTTCACAAAACATTACTAAATTAAACACACAATGTTGATATAAACAATCTAGTTAAATAAACAATGACAATCCTATTTTGAGAAAATATTAAACCATCATTCTCCATTTGTAAGAGTGGGCCCTTGATCTTCCCTCAAATTCAGGTTAAAAACTAAACACAAATTGTTGTTGAGATATTCAAACAATATATTTTATTAATTGGAAATGATATTAAAAATCATCCATGTTATATTGAGTGTTTTTTAGATGTACTTATATCTCATCACTTGGTCAATACTCCAAGAATATATAACTCGCTACCTATAATATTGGGAAAAAATTGACAACTTATTCCACTTACCAAAGAGAATAAAATGGAGGAAATTTATTCTTAGTTACTTTTACTCAAACACTACAACTCATCCCATTAGAGAAGGAGTACAACATGTGAGAGTGTAAGTAGACTAATTCTTCTACTTGCCAAAGAGACACATGTGGAAGACATTTATTCTTAACTATTTCTACTCAAACACTTCAACTCATCCCATTACACTATGAGTACAAAATAGGATAGTTAAACATGACTACTTCTTCCACTTGTTAGCAGAAAAATGTGGAAGACATTTATTCTTTACTATATACTACCATGTTGTTATTCATTCATCCTAACCATGGAAGTATGATAATGTTACATTTATGGCTTTGACTTTTTCTTTGTATATGACATTTTAATGTCATTTGTACATTTTTTTTATCTATCAAAATAACACAAGCATATATTATTTTTGCATCTTGTAACACCACATATTTTCACAAAAATAGGCTTCTAGTTGGTTATATGGTATTTTGGAGTTGCCTTAGGAAGTCTAGAGTTGCCATATAATAGTTTGGAGTTGTTGCATGTAATATAGTCTGCGCAATGACTATGCCACATTCTTTAGTTTGTTGGTTTGAGTAATATAATTAGAAGTATGAGTTTTAAGATTTTTCATGGAAGCCTTGCACTTTTACTGAATTTCTACACTTTTTGTGGGATTCCTACAATTTTCCATTTTTGACTTATATGTCATATTTGGAGTTGAAAACTTGATACCGGAGTAGAGTCTAGAGTTCTCCAAAGTGGTATGACATCCAACATTCATCCTTTAATATCTTGAAATGGATTAGTTGTGTACAATATTACACTCCAACTTATAAGAAATATTATAAAATGATAATATTTATATTGTAATGTACTTGTAAGAAATAGATCAATATTCTATATTCTATCTTAAATAAGTTATTTAGCTCTTAATACTAAATCTAAAATCATTTTAAGATTAGATAAAATAGTGTTAGTTTTTGGGTTATATGGGACCCATTTTGGTCTCATCATCTATTAAAGGATCATAATCACAATTAGCAGTGCTAAATTTTAGTTTATACATTCCCCCACTTTAAGTGTTAAATGAAAATTTCATGTTTAAAGGAAAAGATACCTAAGTGTGGAGACACAATTTGTATACGCTCGAGTTTTTGTTGCCTAAATGTATTGATTTTGGCATTCTACATGATAAAACCTATAACATAAAGTGTAACCAATGTCCATAGTATAAATTGAACTATAACTCAATTGTAAATATAGAATATGAACTTACATAAAGTGAAATTAAGAGATGTAAAGAATAAAAAGAATACAATTTTTCATTCTTTGGAGGGAATACTCTAATTTAATTTCTTGAAGTTATATATTTGGATTTTTATTGCTTAACTTGTTAAAGGGTTTTTGTGATCGGTCCCCAACCGTGTCAAATGAGAAACTAGAGAATTATGTACATACAACCCTCAAAACACCAAATAGAAGGTAGAGAGAGAGGAGAATAGAGAGGTAATAATGCACCTTATGAAGGAAGATGACCATGTATCAGTATTTTTAGTAAATTTGATATATTCCCTTTGAATTGAGGAGAGGAAAAACTACCTATGAAGAACTTATCCAATTTGATACTTTTCATTACCCCATAGACTACACAAGTGTAGATGGATCTAGACCCAATTTTGTATATATAGAAAAGAGGTACAAAAAGAATGAGTTCCATCATGTTCTTCCTATGTGTCGTAATGTTGAGTAAGAATGTGTAGTATGTTGAAATAATATTTGAGAAGGAGACTCGTTCCCCTAAAACACATGTATTTTGTAATCAAAATTAAGTATCGAAGTGGAGGAGTGAAATATTTATGTCCCTTGTAAATTTATGAAAACTATGTCATATGAAAATGAGATTATGAAAAAAATTGTATCCATAAGTGGAAATATGAAAATGAAGAGAAATTTTGTGTAACTTCCCCAAGGAAGAAAGTTTTGTAGGTTTATGAACATTTTGTAAAATCTTGACCCTTTTGTATGATATTGCACCTATATATTTTTACCAAATTTCTATATGGATATGTTTATGAGGACATTTCCCTTGTGAATACATGTTTTTGAACCTAGAATTATTTCCCATAAGTGTAGAATATATCCTAATGAATTTCCCCTCTTTTGATGGGTATGTGACAAATAATTTGAGAACATGGCTCAAAATAATAGATGCATTCTCATGAACTATATGTCTAAAAATATATAAGAGAATGTGGAATGTTGAATTGGTGGTTATTTGTTAGAACATATACTTAGAAAATGGGTTGCACATGGTGGCAACCATGACATACAAAGAAATAAATAACCATAGAACAAGAGTAAAAATAGTATTGATAAGCACTAAGAATAGAAATAACATTAGTAACATAGATTTAATAAAACTACTATAAATACAAAATAGTTATCAAGTGATAAAATGTAAGTCATAAAATATAGAGAATAGGCATCAAAGCATATAGCCACAAACATGGGACACCTACAATGTCACAAGACAATAAAGGCATGCAGGTCACATACAAAAGAAGAAATGTCACATAAGAAAGGAATGTAGCCAAAAATAGGGATACACACAATTTCATAAGATAAGTAAGGAAATTAGGACACATACAATGAAGTAGACAATGTTGACTATGGAGCTTAATTACTTCACAAGAAACTTGATTTTACATATTACCGGTTACAAGAATCAAAGCATTAGTTAGGATGTAACCAGCATTGGTCAAGGTGTAACTGACATCGGTCAAGGTGTAACCAATGTCATTCTAGGTCATTCTAGGTCGAAGTAACCGTCGACGATTACTGTGTGTGACGTTGTTTTTGTTTTTGACAAAAATTAGAATAAATCACTTATTTTAAAGATTATTTATTAATTGTAAAAGCATAGTTAAGTTACCAAATATATATGCATGTATGCATTGTAAGAGGGTAAGTAAGAAGAAGAGAAGAAAAATAGCAATTGTTTGCATGTAAGTTTTCTTGGTGAGCAAGAAAGAGTAGCTGAGTGAGGGAAAAGCATTGAACATCTTGTGAGGTGTTGGAAGAAAATAGATCTTCATTGTATTTCCTCACGTAAAGCAATGAATAATAATATTGGCTATTTCTTGGTATACGTAGCCCACACTGGGTGAACCACGTTAAATCTGGTGTAATCTTTCTCTTGTTTATTTGATCTTCTGGTTATTTACCTATTCATTGCTTTTATGCTTTATCTGATTATAGATATATGCAACATTGTTATATGGTTTAACCCCAACAAATGGTATCTAGATCTTTTTTGGAGGTTTTGTGTGTTGACAGGATTTACTTTCAGAGGGTTTTCTAATTGAGTGGGAGCAGAGCAATGGTAGAAGATAGTAAATACCGAGTAGAGAAATTTGACAGTTGTAATTATAAACTATGGAAGATGCAGTTGAATATATATACTTACTTGTTTGATGAGCATGGAAAGTCGAGTATGATGATGAATGATGAAGAATGGAAGGTTCTTGATAGAAAGGCTCTAGGATCTATAAGATTGAGCTTGACAGCATCAATGGCTTTGAATTTTATAGATGCAAAAACCACGGTAGAGTTGATGAAATATTTAGCAAATTTGTATGAAACTCCTAGTGCTTCAAATAAGGTATATTTGATGAAAAAATTGTTTAATTCTAAGATGCAAGAAGGTGGATCTGTATCTAATCATTTGAATGATTTTTGGTCTATTGTAAATCAATTAAAATTGGTAGAATTTTTTTGATGATGAAGTGAAAGCACTTTTATTCTTATGTTCTTTTCCAGATAGTTGGGATAACTTGGTAATGGTTGTTAGTAATGTAACGACCACTTCTAAAGGATTGAAATTTGATGATGTGGTTAGTTTAATCCTTAACGAGAAAATACGCAGGAAAAGCTCAGGAGAAGCATCATCTGGAAACACTTTAACTGTTGAAAGAAAGGGAATATCTAAAGAGAGATCATCTAAGAGTAAGAAGAGTGGGAGATCAAAGTCAAGGCATGGAAGATCTAGATCTAGTGATTTACTTTGCTAGAATTTTGGAAAGAGAGGACACATAAAGAAGGAGAGTTAGTCCAAGGAAAGCAAAGAGAATACATCAGACAAAGGTAAAGAAAAAGTTAAGGAGGAAAAACATTGCAAGTGAGGTAAAGCAATATGCCCTTATTCTCTCCTTGGATAATAAATTATAATCTTGGGTGTTAGATTCTGGAGTTTCTTTCCATGCTACTGTAATAAGGGTTATTTCAAAAATTATGTTCAGGGTGATTTTGGAAAAGTTTATTTAGTTTATGATGAGCCATGCAATATTACTGGTAAAGGTGATGTTTATCTAAAGTTGTAGAATGGAAACCCATGGGTATTGAAATATGTAAGGCATGTGCCAAGCCTTAAAATAAATCTAATATCTACAGGGAAACTTGGTGAATCTGGATGCATGGTTACATTCACAGCCGACTCTTGGAAGGTTACCAAGGGATCTCTTGTTGTGGAAAGAGGTAAGAAGGTAGGAACTTTATATTTGTCTACTTGTATTACTGATTCCTTTTCTATGCTATCTACTATAGATTTAGATGCAAACATGTGGCATAATAGGCTAGGCCATATGAGTGAAAAAGGAATGTATATTTTAAAGGCTAAGGGTAAGTTATCAGATTTGAAACAATTAGATCTCGTATTTTGTGAGCCTTTGCATATTTGGAAAGCAGAAGAGAGTGATATTTCTCAAGGTTGGGTTAACAAAGAAGGAGAAAAATTGGAGCTTGTACACTCGGATGTGTGGGGGACTAGCCTAGGTAGCTTCTATTGGAATATCCCAATATTATGTGACTTTAATTGATGATGCCATAAAGAAGGTATGGATCTATTTTACTAAGCATAAATATGATGTTTTAGAAACTTTTAAAAGATTAGAAAGCCCTTGTATAAAATGAAAAAATTTAAAATTGAAGTGCCTTAGATCGACAATGGTGGTGAGTACTACGTAAAGGATTTTAATGATTATTATTCAAAGAATGGAATACGAAGAGAAAGAATGGTTCCTATAACTCCATAGGAGAATGGATTTACAAAAAGAATGAACAAAACAATCATGGAATGTGCTAGAAGAATGAGGATACATGACTGATTACCTTTGAAGTTTTGGTCGAAGCGATGGATACATACAGAAGTATACCACGATCAACTATGGGCCTTCAACAACACTTTGGATGGTGGAATACGAGAAGAAGCTTGGTCGGAAAAGAGTTCAATTTTTCTTTTGTTATAGTTTTTAGCTCAAAAATTTTTGTGCATGTTGATAGGGAAAATAGGAGGAAGTTGGATGATAAATCTAAAAGATGTACTTTCATTGGTTATGACTTTGGTGATTTTGGATATAGATTTTGGGATTTAGAAGATTATAAGATTGTTAGGAGTTTTATGTTGATTAGAATAAAAAAGAATGTATAAGGATCAGGTTTTGTGCCTAAACATGAACAGGTTGAGGATATTTTGAAGGAAAATCAATTTTCAAACCTAAAGTAGACATCCATGACACCGACGTCGGTTCTACAGAACCAATGTCGGTCAAAGCTAACCAAAGCATCGGTTGAGAGGATCGGAGTTCGGAGAAGTCATCTACAAGAACTAGAGTTGGTACTCCTAGAACCAATATCGGTTAGGAAACCGTAGTCGATCAGCAGAAGAGGAACCACAGTCTGTTATAGGTGACCGACGTTGGTCACTGATAGAGATTGACATGAACATGCAACATGCATAAAATGAGCCCCAGACACCCCTAATCTTAGTGAGAAGGTCACAAATGGTAAGTAGACCTCCATAGATATTTTCACCTTCCTTTTCTTATTTATTACTAACTGATAGTGGTGAACTAGAAATATTTGAAGAAGCAATGTAGATAGATACCTACAAGTAGTGGGAGCATAACATGTATGAGGAGATGGACTCCTTGGAACAAAATCAGACATGGGATTTGGTTAAGTTACCACTAGGTAAGAAAACATTGCAAAATAAACAGGTTTACAAAATCAAGGAAGAATATGGTGGATGAAAAGGTACAAGCCGAAAGCTTTTGATAAAGGTATTTCCACAGAAAGAAGGTATTGAATTTGATGAGATTTTGTCTGTTGTAGTTAAGATGACTTCTATTCGCACTGTTCTAAGTTTGGTTCTAACAGAAGATTTACATTTAGAACAACTTTATGTTAAGATGACTTTTCTTCATGGTGATTTGGAGGAAGAGATTTATATGCAGCAGTCACTTGGTTATGAAGTCAAGGGTAAGGAGAAAATTGTGTGCAGATTGAAAAAGAGCCTATATGGGCTCGAGCAAGTCCTAAGGCAATGGTAGTTGAGATTTGATAGTTTTATGCATGAGTATGATTATATGAGATGTGAATTTGACCACTGTGTTTATTTTTAAAATATTGAAAATGGGAGCTATGTTATTTTTTACTATATGTGGATGATATGCTGATTGCAGGATCTCATATGCGAACATTGGTAAACTTAAAGAAATCTTATCTCACACATTTACAATGAAGGATATGGGAGTTGCAAAGAAAATATTTGGCATGTAAATTCACCAAGATAGGAAAAACAAGAAGTTGTATTTGTCTTAGGAGGCTTATATCAATAAGGTGTTGGAAATGTTTAATATGCAAAAATCAAAACTTGTTAGTACACCTATGGCTGGACACTTCAAATTGAGAAAAGATCAATTTCCTTCATCACACAAGGAGGTTGATTACATGAAACATGTTCCCTATGCTTTAGTAGTAGGAAGTCTTATGTATGTCATGGTTTGTACTAGACCAGACATTGCACAGGTAGTGGGAGTTGTGAGCAGGTTTATGGCTAATCCAGGTAAAGAACATTGGAAAGTAGTCTAATGGATTCTCAAGTATTTGAGAGGGACATCTAGCATGGAGTTATGTTATGGAGGGTCAGATACTTATTTACATGGCTATGTTGATTTAGATATGGCTGGAGATTTGGATGGCAGGAGGAGCACCACTGGATATATTTTCACAGTAGGTGGAACAAAAAGTTAGCTAGATTTCGAGATTGCAGAAGGTTGTGGCTTTGTCTACTACAGAGGTAGAGTATGTTGTAGCTACAGAAGCTAGCAAGGAGATGATATGGATGAGCAGGTTCATGGAAGAGTTGGGTAAGGAGCAAGAGGATTACAAATTATACAATGATATTCAGAGCACAATTCATCTAGCAAAGAACTCAGCATTTCATTCAAGAATGAAACATATTCAGTTGAGGTATCACTTCATATGGTAGGTGTTGGAGGATGGAAAACTGAAGTTAGAGAAAATCCATATGGATGAGAACCCTACAGACATGCTAATGAAGCCATTGGTAAGGGAGAAGTTGGAGCTTCACTCCACTTCTGTTGGTCTTCGAGTTTAAGACTTGAAGAGGAAGAAACGGGCCAAGGAAAAGGAACCAAGGATGGTGATGTACAAAGTACAATGCAGAAATTGATCTCCAAGTGGGATATTGTTGAGTATGGAGCTTAATTTCTTCATAAGAAACTTTCTTTTACATGTTATTGGTTCTGACAGTAACCGGCATCGATCGAGATGTAACCGACGCGGTCGGGGGTGTAACCAGCGTAGTTGAGTCCAATTCAAGAAGTGATGTTGACGGTCATGGATAAATCACTTGTTTTAAAGATGATTTATTGATTGTAAAAGCATAGTTAAGTTACCCAATATATATATATATATATATATATATATATATATATATATATATATATATATATGCATGTATGCATCAGAACAGTGGGTAAGTAAGAAGAAGAGAGAAGAAAATAACAATTATTTGCATGTAAGTTTTCTTGGTGAGCAAGAAAGAGTAGTTGAGTGAGGGAAAAGCATTGAACATCCTGTGAGGTATCGAAGATAGTAGATCTTCTTTTTTATTTCCGTAAAGCACTAAATAATAATATTGGTTGTTTCTTGGTGGATGTAGCCCACACTGGGTGAACCACGTTAAATCTGGTGTAATCTTTCTCTTGTTTATTTTATCTTCTAGTTATTTCCACATTCATTTCTTGTATGCTTTATCTGATTATAGATCTATGCAACACTGTTATATGGTTTAACCCCAACGACAACTAGTGACACAAAAACTAACCATGTTGTAGAAAAAATAATGTAAAACAATGATAAGAGTGGTATAAGTAATAATAAATCACATGAAGAAATATACATCAACATTGTAGAAAACACATATATTAGTTCTATTAGTTCAAAAGATAGCATGTATATGACACATGTAATCAAGTGTAATGAGGAAGTATGAAGAAAATATAATGAAATAATATCACTTATATAATGGGAGGGATGCCCAAAAGAGAAGAATGTAAGGAACCAAGATAACTCTAATTAGCGTGTAACAATATACTTGTATTAAATCATGTTCAATATAACTCATGCATCATGTGTGTAAGGAGTAGAAAATATATTTTATTAATCAACTATAATAACAAAAAAATATTTAATGTTAAGTGCAAAAACCTCCAGCTATGTGTATAGGTCTTGATTTTATATATTTTTAAATTTATGAATGTTTTTATATTATTAAATATAACAATTTATATGGATACATGTAGCAATAGATCTACTAAATTAGAGCCTCAGGAGGAGGTGAATTAGATCCCGAAGAAATGGAAGGTGTGGGCCTCAATTGTGCCAAAGAAGGATGCTCATATGTAAGTGGTACAAAAGTAGCAACATGTTCCATAGAAATCATAGGAGGGGAATGAGGTGGACTAAATCCATGTGAGACAATGTGTGATGGATTGTACTTATAAGAAGTATTGGAAGAGTGGGATCCATTATAGATAATATTTTCACTGTAAAACCTATGAGGAATCCTAAGGGACAAGAGCCACTAGAGATGAAATGTTTGTGAAAAGATTTATGGATAATCCTAGTAGGAAGATGACTATGAGAAATAGTGTGGAAAGTAGAGGGCCTATATAGAGGATTAGAAATATCCTAAATAAATGGGAAATGTTGGTGTAAGAGAGATGTAACAATCTGAAGGGCATGTAACCAAGGAAGGCTTGAAGGCATGTTATCTAAGATAAGAATGGGTGATAATGAAAATGGGACCAGTGTAGGAATGATTGAGTCAATCTATGCACCTAATGGATGATACAAATAGGATGAGGGAGATGAATCATGAGGGGCATGGTAAATTTTTGAAATAGATGTATCAATTTCAAGATGAGGGAATGGATCATTGAATATTGTGAGCTTCGTATGAGTAGTAGTGGAGGAAGAAGGTGATGTTACTTAAAATATGGAGATATGAGGTGAAACAATAAGAGGCACATATTTAGGATTGGAGGCATTCATTTATGAGGTACATGAGGGGAAACTAGTATGAGATATTGGAGAAGATACACCTAATCGGGGACAAAAATAGGATCAAGTGTTGATATTTACAATATCGTTAGAGGTGTATCAATATTTATTAAAAGTAATTGATTTAAAATGTGTTGGCATTATAACACTTTTAAGGGAAATAAGGGCTTCCTTGAAATTCAAAGGTATATTAGAAGTAACAATGGGAGGAAAAGTGTGAGAGGAAATGTGAGGAATAAAAATGGAGGAAGGTTTATAATGAGCTAGTGGTAGTACTACATAATAATTACAAGGCACTATTGAAGAAAATTTGACATTTTTATGAGTAGGGCTTATATCATGGGATGTTTTTAACCGGGTATTACAATTAGTGGGATTAGAGGATTTAGTGGACTTATCCCATTTAATTGGATATTATTCAATAAGATATTGTATGAAATGTTTAAGCATGATACATAGATTAGTGAGGTGGTTAATACATCTATGATAGTCATAATAAGCATTAGCATAAAACATTGTATTGTAAGACTTACTTGCATCAACCTACGGTGGTGGAGGGAGATACGTGAGATTAATCTCAATTAATTATTTAAGCATAATGAGGGGAGCACAAGGTAAGTGCATAAATTATCATCAAGGTGGGACATCAAATCAAAAGGGGGTAAGATCCCTAGGTAAATGTAATTAGAAATTTGATGATAAAATCATAAACTAGTAGGTATAAGGGTGAGACTCATCATATGCAATCAACATTCCCTAGGAGAATATTGTAACAAGGTTTATTGGGGACAACATAACATAAATTTTTGAGGATCTTGTTGATGATTATCTTTATGGATGAACCATCAGAGTCATTGGATACCTTAGGTTAGTGGGACGTGCACCCTAAGGTAACCTCCAGGTTTTAAAGAAGTTGGCTCTTCTCTATGGTGTGAGATAAGGTTAGAATAAAATTGAAATAAGATGCAAAAATTAACTAAGGCGATGCGCTAAACAAATATTAAAAGACACAGAGATAGATCCTGGGAAACTACTTAGAATAGTTCAAAGAACATTTTAACATGATCTACTATTTTCATAAGTATCTTTGATTATCAGAGGCCGAGGAGATATAAAACATAACAAGATGCAAATAATATATATGTAAACAAAACCCAAGGGCATATAACATGATAGATCTTCAAACTTATCTAAAACTACTAGCAGTGAAAGAAGAAAGACATAGAATATTGAAAGCTAATATACATAGAACAAGAACCCTTTATTCATAGAGAAAATCATACATAAGGCTGATATGACACAGATTACAAATTCTTTCTATGACAAAGTCTTACTAAGGCTAGCCAATACAATTACTAAGTCTAAAATCTCTTTTCATAGCTCTAGTCTATTTCTTTCCTAAATTTTCTCCTCCTTGCTCCTAGATTGGAACGTTCCTTTATAGATCTTCTTGACTCTTGCTTCAATGCCGGAATCATACCTTTCACCAATAACATTCAATTTCCTTACAAGATCTTTCATTTTTGGGTCAAAATCCCAAGCCGCCTGTTGCTAATATTTCCCCTTGCCTTCAATTTGTCCAACCGGCACTTATTCAATTAGTGATGATCCTTTTCTACCACGTGGAGGGCTTGTGCTTTTTGGGGGACCTTATTTTCTTTCTCTCAATTTGAATTTGCACTCAGGTGACACATGGAGACCTTGTGAGCCTCCACTATGTTTTGAATTTTCAGCCTTTCGTGGCAACCCTATCGTGTCTGGGAAACGTGGTCGATGCGACGCAAGTTTGAGAAAATCCTTTCTCCACTTCATATTCCAAGTACACCAAAGGGACACATGGACACCTTCCGCATTCAACTTCATACTTAGTCGATTTTAGACCCAAGCGAATAAAAATAAACTAGGGTTGAGGTGACAAAAGATGGTGGCCATTAAAAGAGTCTTATATAAAAAGAACTCTACAGTTATGGAAACTCACCAAGGGACTTCATGTCAGTCATGGAAGGATCCAAAAATCTTCTCATCCTCAAAAATTAAATATGTGTCTTACAAAATTCCACCCGAGTTGTTGTAAATTATTCTGATATCTGAGCCATTCTACCTCTATAGGATAGGTCCTTCTCTGTAAGGCAGGGAAGGCTCGGTCTAACTTGATTATCTCCTTATGGGAAAATTTTTGGAGACTCAGAGGAATACGTGCAATCGGAACTCCAACTACATGATGGGGTTCAGAATAGATTCCACCTTAGTAACACTGGAGATCTCCTTTAGAGACTAAAAGATAGTCTTGTCTTATTGTTTGGTGAACAAGAGGTATTAAATTTGGTCCTTTGATAGGGTGTAGAGTCATCGAGGGAAAGGGGAAGGGAATCCTAACTGGACTAATTCGATGATGCTTTTCTTACGCTCCTTGATCCTTGTTGGAGCTGAGCTAAGAGATTCTATTATTTAATGGAGGCCTTATTGAAACTTTTGATCTCATTGATTTTTGTAGCAATCATCCACCTCTCAATGATTCCTACCCCCTATAGGGTGGATTTGGAAGTTTCATAAAAATTTTAAAAAGAGTGATGATTCAAGGACCTTGGAGGATAGTGCCCTATTGATGGTGGAAGTTGTGGTATTCACATTTGAGCACAACCCTTGTGCATTTGATATAAATCCAAGTATGGGGGCTAAATTTATTTCCGTGGTGGTAATTTGGTCACAGCATGAAGCATACACACCTCCCTGCACTAACGTTATAATTCCCCTTTCTCGGTATTGTCTTAATTTGTGGGTCAAATATTTGAACGCATCCTTAGATGATTTCAGATTTATTGGAGGATACCCCTTTCTACCTCAATGATGTGCAACTTGGCTTGGATGTCAGCTAACTCTACCTTTCTTGAATCCACCTCCTATTTGAGGGCTCCCTCTCTCCGCGAGAGTGAATTGTTTGTGACCTTAAATGTAGCGAGTTTGGCTACTACAGTCTTAGCTTTCACCTTAGAAGCCTCAAGGAATTATTTCGATGAAGTTTCCTTCAATTCCTTATAGATCTGGTCTATTTCTTTTCCCTTTCTCTTTATCTCGGCTTGATGATTGGCCATAGTGGCCTTTGCCCGAGGAGGCTAGATTATGCCTTTTTCAGCTACTTGCTGAGCTTAAGGTAGTCTGTTGTGAATACTTTCATAGTTTCATTCATTAATTTGACCTTTTCCTGAGGTCAAAACTTAGAAAGATCAACCGTAACAACAATGATAGAGTAATCATCGGCTGCATCTATTTTGCAGGTTTCGATACTTAGGGACAAGTCACGCAATAGGAAAGGAGCTCTATTGATGGTCATATAATGATCACATATTTTTCATTTCTCCCACCACCATTTCTTTCTTCTTCTACTTTTCCCTTATACTATCTCGGGTGGCCTTAGTAGACTCAGCTTTACTCAAAAATTCGAAGGGAGAAGGGATAACCCCACCCATGAATGGGAATCCATGTGGTAGACCATAAGGAATTGTAACTTGTGGTTGAGGCACTAAAGCTATCATGGCCAAAGAAAGGCATGTCACCACGCAAGGTATAATTTTGGGATAGTAGGGAGTTTGAGGCAAAAGAGAGGTGTCGTGTGGAGGGAGAGCTTGTGATGGAGTGAATGACAAGGGGATACTTCGAGAAAGGGGAAATGATGGTGGGTGAGGAGATTGAAATGAAGCCCCAAGAGGAGGAAGAGGGGGAGGGGAAGAAAGAGTCACCCGACTTTAGATTTTTACACGGGGCTTAGCGTCACTCCCTCCATGGGTTCCTCACCAGAGGAAATTAATGTGGACTGTGGAGTAGGTTCCTACAATAAAGGACCTTCTTTGAGAAATGGAGGCGAGGCGGAACTAGAAATTACCGATGGGAGGGACCGAAAGACTCTTTAGTTGATCCCATGCAGCCATTCTATGATGATGATCACTTTGTGTCCTCACTCTCGTGTCGAGATAAATGGTCCACATCCCAAATTTCCTCCCATTTCTCATTGGTGGAGACAACCTCAAAATTTAGGGTGGTCTCAAGCTAATATCCTACCTATATTTCCAATAGGATTTAATTTTCTCGCACCTGCACTGAGTCCTTCTTTGCGCAGTCCGCTCTAAGTCTCTTTTTCATGGAGAGGGTGGGACTAAACCTATGCTTAACTGGGTGGGATGACTCCCATTCTGGAATTGGTATGTCACTGAGCTCGAAAAATATGTCAAGTGAATCTACCCGAGGGGACCGCCTTACTTCAAAGAATTCCCTTGATTCGTGCTTGCAAGAGTCTGGAACCTTGTTGTCAACCAGATTCGTGGCCATTTTCCCATCTAGGCCATATCTCCATAAGTCTTGAATTAAGAAAAACTTTTAGCAAGCTAGTTTTTGTGCAAGGCTATGTTCCACCTTTCTCTTAAGTACAATGATTCCTTCCTTTCTCAAGGGAGATCAAAAAGTGCCTTCTTCTTTCGACCGGAGCCAAAAACAATGTCCAGGTGTACTAGCTATATAGCAATCTCAAGATCCACCACCATGTCATGAGGACCCTTGGGAGTATAAAGGATTCATCTCTAAAACCATGTAGCTGAATCATGGAATTTCCTCTTGTGAAGAAATATTCACAAGGGTGTAAGGGTTCTACAAGGATGGATTTCAAAGAGTCGTTCATTCTATTGTTGAACCCTTCAAGATAAATTTCAAGCAAGAGGAGCTCCATAAAATAATTCATATACATCTGATGAACGGTATAATATATGGGTCCAAGTGGACACTGGAATGATTTTTTGAGGATTTAAGTCCACATCCCATAGAGTCAGAGTCATAAACTAGCTGAAATATTGGGCATTCTAATATAGGATAAGATGGAGCAGATATGAAGAATACACGAAGGTGTTGTTCACCAAGAACTAGATGAGATGTTCAATGATGGATTATGCAATTGCTTTAGTGAAGTCAAAGCGATGACGCATGATCCTTCTTTACATACCTCATTCTAAACAAGGCCGCCATTTGCTAATCTTGGATGTTTGTGTCGAATCTTTTCCAAACATGAACGTCGGCATTGAGTAGGCATCCGAGAATCTAGCAATAGTACTTTAAGGGAATGGGGAGTCATGTGGTTCCCGAACCACTTGAATCTGTCTACCTCAACTACCTATTAAGGAATGAAGCATTATTCAAACATTGATCCCAAACACTTTGGAGTTTGGCCATATCATAGAAACTAGCCGTTGGGTCATAGGCTAGATCCAACATGTCCCTGATAGCTTAAGGTGAAATTACCTCTGTTATGTTCTGTCATGTATGGTGTTGATGTCGAGTCAAAAAAACTCACGCACATCTGTATGAGATCTCAATATAGGTGCATGAGAGGCACCATGTATTGGGAAAGTTTTGTGCTCTACATTATTAAGCCAAAAGATTCAGAATTTCCCAGGTTAAGAAACTTGGTGAAGGCTGAATCTCTTAGAGATTTTGGTTTCTTACTGAGAACATGGTCGTAGATGTCATCTATGAAGTCAAAAACCATAGAAGGTTCATTGAATTGAGATCCCCCATCAAAGAATCTCAACTTCGGTTAAAGAGAGCATAGGGGTATGGATTTTCCTATGTAATACTTTCCCGTTGGCGTGGAGTTGGAAGTTGCCATGGAATTCTTCATAACTAGGAGAAGGATTTGATTCTTTTCACTTTGACATTTGATGACTGGTTAAGAAGACTCTATAATTTGAAATGAGCCTGCTAGATGCTCCCAATATCTTAAATAGTCACCCTATCTTAGAGAGTAATGGCTTGCATGTATATAGAGTTACTTCACATAATGGACCCTTTCTAATTAATGACCCTAAGTGCTGAACTCTGTGATTTTGAGATATTTTGTATCAATTCTAAATATTTTTCTCTCAAGTGTCCAAGGAATTCATTGGATCATTAATTTCGGGGAAAATCAGGAAGGTACACTCCTCCAAAATTCCAAAAGAGGCAAGGGGGATCCACGAAGGACACATGTCCGAGACACTTATTAAAAGGGACAAAATAAATGAATCAAAAGAAACAAGGGGAAGCATGACTATACATATGATATAGTATTTAACGAAGAGACTTAAATGAAAGGCTTTAAGTGAATCCCATTTACTAAAATTGCCAAGGGTCACCTTCCATGGTTTCAAGCTCGAAAGCATTATGCTACTTGCATGCACTAATTTTGAAGGGTCCCATCCATAAGGGGTCAAACTTCTCATGGTTTCTAGGCTTGGCATCCCTTACATCTCATTTAAAAACCATAGCACCAACATGGAATTCTACTTCGAGATGTATTTTGATTGAACCAAATTTTGACTACTGTTGGTGGTGGTTGATCATGGCTCCATGAGCGTCCTCCCACTTTTCTTGGAGCTCTACTAGCTCAACAAGTCTTACTTGCATCACCCTATTTTCCTCTATCTTGATTTGTTTCAACAGTTGTAATGCATGGATTTCTAGGGAAATTGGCATCACAGTGCTTTTCCCATAGACTATCTCATATGGCGAGGATTTTAGGATCTATTTTTGGGTAATCCAATTAGCCCATAAGGTTGTTTTTATATGTTCATGTCATAGCCTCTTGTGCTCATTTCCCATTATTTTTATGAGCCTAATCAAGTTTTTGTTGATAGATTCCACCAAACCATTCCCTTACGGGTAATAGTTAGAGGATTTTTTCATATAAATCCCATGCTTTACAAAAAAATTGGATACCTTGGCTCCTAAAAAGTCCTTCGCATTATCGGATATAATAGTGTGGGGGTCCAAAGTGAGTAGTGATATCATGTAGGAGTCCTAGGATTACATTCTTGGTGGC
This sequence comes from Taxus wallichiana var. yunnanensis, assembly GCA_018340775.1. Lineage (NCBI taxonomy): Eukaryota > Viridiplantae > Streptophyta > Pinopsida > Cupressales > Taxaceae > Taxus > Taxus wallichiana. The sequence goes on from CM031240.1 coordinate 962,516,036, forward strand.
CTCTTTTAGTGGAACTACCTCTACCCATTGGGTGAAGTAATTAGTCACAGTGAGGATCCATTTATGCTCAGCACTAGAAGTCAAGTTGACCATTCCGATGAAGTCTAGACCCCATTACACAAATGGTTCCTCTATTAGGATGGGATTAAGAGGTAATGTTGTGTTCCTCGAAAACCCATATAAACTTGACAAACCTTGCATCCATTTGTCTCTGCTTGACTATTAGCAAACATAATGGGCCAAAAGTATCCTACTTGTAGGATTTTTATGGTTGTGGTTTGGGCAGAAAAATGGCCTCCCGAGCTCCCATGGTGTAACTCATGTAAGACTCTTTTAGCTTCTTCATTCTCTAGGCACCTTAGTAGGATTCCATTAAAGTTCCTTTTAAAAAGACATTGCAATCATGGTGAAATGGGATCCTTGTTGCCTATAATACCTCCTCTTTTTTATGGGGAGATGACTTGGGTATTTCCCTGTCTACATGAAGTGGATCCTATCTGAGACCCAACTATCTCGAGTCACTTTCTTGGATATAGAGTATCTCTTTGGGCTCTTCATTAATCAGGGGCATGGGGTCTTGAGTTAAATATTGACATAAGCCCCTTCCACGTACTAGATTTTTAGGTTTTACCTTGATGTCGTATTCAAGGATCTTAGTAATCCAGTTGGCTCTCTTATCTATTATTTCACCCTCTGTTATATATTATTTGACACTAGAGTGTGCCACCATAACCTAGATTTTACTATGCGTGACAAGGTGCCCGAATTACTTTAGACCTTTAACTATAACATAATCTTATCTTTCATTGAATTTATAGCTTGTTTCATATTCATGGAGATTTTTTGAGAAGAAGGTGATCAGATGTTCTTCTCCTTGAGACTCTCTCCCATGTGTTAGTAAAAATGATACTTTATGTTTACCCCGTATACATACATGATGAAATCTTTCGATAAGTCGGGGTTGCGCAAAGATGGGGTGGATGCGATAGTCCTTTTAATTATCTCAAAATCCTGATGACCTTCAATGGTCCACTTGAAATTAAGGTCCCTTTTGAGCATGAGAGTGATCAGGTGAATTGCCCCAGAAAATTCCAAAATGAACTTTCTCACAAATTTGATCTTTCCCAAGAAAGATTGGACCGATTTCTTATTGACTAGTAAAGGCAGCCATAGAATGGCTTTAACTCTTTATGATCAATTGAGATCACTTCCTTTAACACAATGTGTCCCAAGATTTTTCCTTGGGGAACTCAAAACACATTTCTTTGGGTTTAAAGAGATTCCAAATTCTTGGCATTTCTTGAACACAACTTCCAAGGCGTCAAAGTGATCCTTCCTGTCTTGGTAAACACTGTGAGATCATCTAGGTATATAAGAATTACCTTATTGATCAGTTCTCCAAATGTGGAGTCCATGGCTCTTTGAAAGGTGGCTCCAATGTTTGTGAGTCCAAATGGAATTTTTACGTATGCGAAGGTTCCCCATTTTGTCATGAAAGTGGTCTTATGTTGTTCCCTTTCGCAAGCCATATCTGGTTATAACCTGAAAAACCATCCAATAGAGAGAATCTTTTTGAGCCTGCAACTATTTGTAATATCTGCTCCATGGAAGGTAAGGGGTAGTGATCCTTTAGGGATGCTCTATTTAGGTCTCTGAAATCTACACAGTTGAATTTCATCATTTTTCTTCCTCATTGGGACTAAGTTAGAGACCCATGTTGTGTGCTTGATAGGAAATATTATGTTGGCCTCTAGGAGTTTTCTTAGTTCCTTAACCATGAGGGATTCTATTTTTGGATTCATGGACCTTTGTTTATGACACACGGGCTTAGTACCTTCTTCAAGTTCGATGGTGTGTTAGATGATGTCCTTATTATAACTATGCAGTTGTCATACATATGAGACCATCAATTTACCATACTTATGGCATAGAGCCACGAGTCTTTCCCTTTCTCTTTGAGTGACTAATCTCCCAACCTTTAGCCTTCTCCCTTTTATCACTTCCAGCTCGACATAATCCTTCTTTACCATTGAAAACTTCCTTTGATCTGTACTGGCATCATTCGAATCAAAAATACTTTCTAGGGTTATTAACCCTTTGTAAGTTTGTTCATTTTTAACTAAATGATCTAGTCTCCATATGCTTCTTCGATCTTGGGTTGGAGTTGGTTTGCAAACTAGTTAAATTGTTAGAGGAAGTGTATAATCTTCGATCACTATTAAAAACTTTCCAGTGATCAATGTTATTAGGTATAGAAGGGCGGATGATTAATTTTATGGTACTTTCATTTGCTATCAAATCTTGTAGTGGGTTGAATTATGACCGATTAAGGCCATCCTATCAGCCTCTATATTTTGGTCTCAAGGGATGACCTTGATATTAAAAGCTTTGAAATATTTGATGAGATCCCACACTCTATGTCGATAGGACCTCATTCTTAGGTTTTTGTGGCGGTAGTGTTCCTTACTTGTGTCACCACCAATTCTAAGTTGTTAAAGACTCTCAACTATTTGATGCCTTCTTTTCGTGTCATGGCCAAGCCATGTACTAAGGCTTCATACTCTACTTCATTACTGGTACAGGAGAACTAGAAGTAAAAAGCATGTAGTATCTTCTTTCCACATGGGGATAAAAATAATATTCTGGATCTGAGCCATTTTTTCTTTTAGCCCCATCAAAATGTAGGGTCCATATATGAGAATCTCTGATGGGATTCCCTTCTATTTTATCCTTTCCTTTTACCACCTTTAGAATTGTGGATTCTTCATCAAAGATGACGTAAGTACCCAAACCAGTGGAATCAAAGTTCCTAAAGGGATCACCTGGGGGAAGGTTGGCTAGATGACTACCACTTTGAAGATCATCCTCCTTTGTATATGATTCCTCTTCTCTAGTGATCATAGCATGGGAAGCCTCAAAGCCTGAGGCCACTTGGTCTGTTATATGTTCTTTGGCAAGGGGTTCTGATAATACCTTCATCTTAGAGCCATACTTGGTCCACAAAATTATATGGGACCAATCAAGAGACATATAACCTCCTATTTTAGTTGTGAAATCATGGGAGAGACATAAGTTGAAGACCGCGAATGTCAATTACTATTGTCCTATGGAATAGTTATGTTCGGGTAGGAATAGAGATACAATAGGAGTCCCTTGATAGCTCTTATGGTTTGGATTGATTTTCCATCCAGTTGCATGACTCCTCTCTTTAAGGGATCATATTTAATTCCCAAGGCATTTACAATTGCTTTGGGCATGACCGTAGTGCTTGCACTAGATTCTATCATGGAATTATGTAATAATTTCCTTCCTATGATAAGAGTCATAAAAAAGGGGTTGGGCCTTGGTTACTTACCTCTCCCATTTTATTTAATACCACTACCTCTATTGGGGATTGAATCAATTTTACCCATTCCTTCTATTTCCTAGAGGTAGTTGGGTCATCATTTGATTTAAGTGCTTCTTGGAGTAACTCCTTTTTCTCTGGAATTCCCAGAAGATCCCACAAGGATGCATTAGTTGGTGCTTTCTTGAGTTTTTGAACCACGTTAATTGGTCTGAATGTTGATGCCTTGGATAATTATTGGTGTTTTACTCCTTCAACCATAGGGTGGGGGGCATCCTGATTCTGAACATTTCTTAGATCTTCTTTTATGACCATCGGTGGTGAAACTGTGATGGTTGGAGACTCCTTTTTCATCTTGCTAATCGTTCTTGGAATAGGAGTGTCCATCTCTATCATCTTGTTTTTGAAGTGAGTGATGTATTAAAATTGAAAAGGATTGGAAATATCTATGTCATTTGTAAATATGAATTCCTCTCCTTTTATGCAAGAGAAAAGTGCATGCTCGGGCACAATTTTTTCTTCCTGCTCTAGGGACATCCCTTGAATCTGTGTAGCAAAGGAAACATTTTGGACTCCCGCTAACTTATAAGGATCTCGATGTGCTAACCTCATAGCCTTCCCTTTCTCTTTTTCTGGATACCTTTTGTTACAAATTTCCTTGTGGACAGTCTCTTGATATGTGGTATGTATTTTAGGGAAAGCACCATCCGTTGGGATCTTTTTCCAAATGTTTTTTCCTGTGTACATTTTCTCTTCCACTATTGGGTGGAATAGTTTGGAGTGGTGTTGGCACAAGGATGAGCTGGTTAACCAATTGCATAAATAGTGGTCTCTAGGTATTCTAGTGTTGAGAGGGATAGGGGCATGCCACCTTGATAGCTTTGATAATTTTGTCTTGGGTAAGCGGTTTGATTCCTTTTAAGATTTACTATCTTATTAGAGAAGTTTCTAAGGATATTTTTGACTTCCTCCATTTTAGGAGAAGAAGATGATGATGTTGTATTGGGAATTGGTGTTGGTTGAGAAGATGGGTAATTATATAAAGACGTAGGGGCTTGAGTAGATCTTAGGACCTATGCTTGCAGGATATGAGCTAATTCGGGGTATATTGGAAAAGGGGCTCTTGGGGGAGTTTACCGACATCTATTAGATTGTTCTCGGCTTGGACCGCAATATCATATGCTTGTGGTAAATAATCCCCTCCTAATGATTGAATCATCATAGAAATATTTGAATTTAGAGCTTTTAAATAAAAAACAATAGCCATACCTTCGAGGTGGCCTCGATAGAGTAGGAATCCTTTTCCATGTTTTATGAAATTTAGTGTTAAAATCATTCATGAGCTCTTGCGTGCCCTTCTTGATGTTGATAATATGTTGTAGGAGCAAGGATCTATCCCCTTTCTCACTAAATCTCTTCACCAATAAATTTCCCGATTGGTCCCATGTGTTCATAGTATTAAGAGTCGAGATCGGTACTAATCCAGAGAATTCCCTTTAAAATAAGCAGCTAACAACTGTAAGGATACATCTTGTTCCCTAATATAATGTACCACACATATTTCCGCTATGTCTTAGAGGTGTTCCTCTAGATTTTTGAAGTCTTCTCTCGATAAATGTAGGTAACACTTTTAGTGTGTTAGCTGGAATAGGATTCCACACTACCGGGGCGTGGGTAGGATGAGCAGACTCCCTTGATTCCATGAAACAAACTATCTCGGAGGTTGAGCTTGGAGGTGAGCCATTAAAATAGGTCTGAGGGTTCTAGTTGACTGTAAGAAGGGCCTACCTAGCAGAGGTGTTGAGAGAGTTCGGTTCGGAGGAGACGAAGACCTATGAATCTGTCTACCTCTTCTATTGCGTGGTGGAGATAACTGTAAGTATTCAAACACACCTTCCTCCCTTATCCTTAGTTTTTTTCACATTTGTCTTGTAAACTAGAGAAGACCAACTTAGTACTACTGAAATCAATAGATCTTTGTCGATGAAATATCAAGGTATGTAGATATTTGTATCCCGCTTAGGATGAGCCAGAAAATTGTTAATGATTATCTTTGTAGATGAACTGTCATATTTTTGGATACTATTGTTGCAAATCAGCAAAGCACTGGATGTTGATCAGATTTCTAGTTTGATCATCCTATGCATCCAGTGTGATTGCACAACATTGAAACCTCTCTCCAAGTGTGGGACTTGTAAAATGAGAGAGGAATCTCCAGATTAGAGGTTGGTTCCTCAAACTCCTCTAATCAGATCTGTTATTTGCATAATTGCAGAGGTTTGAATCCTAATCCTACTCTAAATTCCAAGGAGACAGAGATAGAAAGTGCAAAAATTGAAACTAAACTAATAGGTGATACACCAAAGGAGTGGTGAACACTTCTTGTTCATAAAAATTGACATAATTTCATAAAATGCAACATGAAACATCATACACAAAGTGATAAGATGCAATTAGAGGTATGAAATGAAGCAAGACAATACAAACAAAGGATTGAAAATTGATCACGAAGTGCATTTGTCATTTTTCATCACAAAATTCTTGCATTTGCAACATCAAAGAGGCGAAACCTATTACAATCATGAAGAACGTCCGATACTTGCAAAAATACTTGTTGAAGGTGAAAGAAGAAGCTTGCTATCAAAAAAAAAAAAATGTTCCACCTCAAAAAATGAGCCAAATATGGCTTTTACAATACATGGGTCGAGCCCGGGAGCGAAAACGTGTAAAAACGTGGAAGCCATTCCCATTGAATGAAGATGCATTAAAACAACATGGATGTCCTTACAGACCCATGCCCGACATTTTTGGCCATCTTTGTCAAGAAGAATGCGACCCATTTTGCATTAAAACTGGTTGTTGAAATGTCATTTCTGGCCATTACCACGTGCCAAAGGTGTTTCTTGATTTTATCTCTCTAAAATCCACCAAAATACAAAATTGACCCCGAGTCTTGTAGAGAATTTCACCAGCTTTCCATTGATATAAAGAACGTGAAAAACTGAGCTCTGGATCGAAAGATATGGTGATTTGAAGTTTTAGGGCAAAACAGGGCCAAATCGGGTCGCTTTGATATTTTTGGCCTAGACACGTGGCGAGTTCTGATTGGTTGCGGGCCTTCTAGGGGAAAATTTCCCACAAAAACTCTGTCGAGCCATAACTTGAAAAATACATGGAGTTAGGAGGAAAACTTTACCTTTCTAGAAAGCTGAGAGAGAGCTCTATCCAATGGTGCCATTTCAAGAAGGTTTTGAGTGCCTGAAAAGAAAAATTTTGTGACTGAGGCACAAGAGAGGGAAGAATGAGAGGAGTTAGCCACAAAATGAGCAGGGGGAACATTTTGGATAACAGATACCTTGGGTTAGTGGGATATGTTCCTAAGGTTACCTTAGAGTTTTAAAGAATTTGGATCTTCTCTATGGTATGAGATAAGGTTAGAAGAAAAATGAAATAAGATGTAAAAATTAACTAAGGTGATGCACTCAAAAGCAGATCTTAAAAGACACATGGATAGATCCCTGGGAAACTACTTAGAATAGTTTGAAGAGAATTTTAGCATGATCTACTATTTTCAAAAGTATCTTAGATTATTAGAGGCTGAGGATATATAAAACATAACAAGATGCAGATAATAGATACGTAAAGAAAACCCAAGGGCGTATAGCATGATAGATCTTCAAACTTATCTAAAAACTACTAGCAGTGAAAGAAGAAAGACATAGAATATTGAAAGCTAAGATGCACAGAAACAAGAACCCTTTATTCATAGAGAAAATCATAGATAATGCTGATATGGCAAAAAATACAAATTATTTCTATGAAAGAGTCTTACTAAGGCTCGCCAATACAATTACTGAGTCTAAAATATCTTTTCATGGCTCCAGTCTATTTCTTTCCTAAATTTTCTCCTCCTTGCTCATGGATCAGAATGTTCCTTTATAGATCTTCTTGGCTCTTACTTCAATGTCTGGAATCAGATATTTCACCAACAACATTCAATTTCCTTACAAGATATATCATTTTTGGGTCAATATCCCAACTTCATGTTGTTGATATTTCCTCTTTCCTTCAATTCATCCAACTCACACTTCTTTAGTCAGTGATGATCCTTTTGTGCCACATAGAGGTCTTGTGCTTGTTTGGAGACCTTGTTTCCTTTCTCTCAATTTGAATTTGCACTAAAGGGACATGTGGAGACCTTATCACCTCCGCTATGTTTTGAATTTTCAACCTTCGAGTCAACCTTATTGGGCCCTGGGACCTTATTGATTTTAGACCCTAACAAACAAAAAGAAACTAGGTTCGGGCTACAAAATCTGTTTCCATTGAAATATTCTTATACAAAAATAACTCTATAGATCTTAAGACTAATAGTAATGGGTAAGATAACTTGATGAATTATTTTATCATGTAATTTTGCAAGGTCATTTGTTATGTGTAGAGGATGGGAACAAATTATTCAATAGAAATACCTAAACATTGAAGGAAAGAATAGTTGAAAATATTACACCTTGATTTATTATCAATAAGAACATGTTTGACCAATGTATGTATCATGAATTGCATAAATATGGGAGATTTTCTATCAATAACATCCCAAGGATGAGTGACAAGATGACCACTATCATTATTTAAAGATAAAGTTACAAAGAAAACATAGTTTACTTGAAAAGATGTGCAAGGATGAATCTAAACATTTTCAAAGGACTCATAAATGATATCCTTACATGCATGATGAATTTGAATTAAATAAAGAAAGGATATTGTGGAACCACTAGAAGAAGCCATTAATATACTCAAAAGTAGGGGAAAGGCCTGAATAAGCATACATTGAAATAATAGTGTGAACATGTATAAGTTTGAAAAGCTATAGAAATGAGGCTAGAACACTAAAGAAACCCCAAAGCTTTAACACTTAACTATGAACCATCTAGATAAGAGATAAACAAGAGATACTCCTATTGCATGATAACTATGACAATAACATGAAACTAACGTTTATATTACTCTCTACTCTTTGAAAGCTATAAAAATATGAACCTATGAATATCCTAGCAATCATTTTTGATTCTTTGATGATTGAGGGTTTGAGAGTGAGAGCTCACCATTAATGGCTACAAGGCCATATGGTTCTTCTCATTTACTCAAGCTTGAGTTTGGAAAATGCAATAGATAGTGATAGCTCAATAAAAATGAAGAATGCTCTAAATCCTAACAAAATACTATAGTTTAGCCTAAAGAAGGAGAAGTGTTTTTAGGGAAAAGTGAGAGGGGTAGAGATCTATTTATATAATTCTCATTTCAAGAAAGATATGTTTTGGATGCATGTGCAAAAAAGGGTCAAAAGGTGAAATCCAAATGAAATGGATATTGGGAAGTGAAATGCACTTTAAGAAAGGTAAGTTCCTTTTAGAAATTAAAGGTTGATTAATTAAACCTAAGTGGGTTAATTAATAGGGATAGTCTTGTGGAATCCATTTAGAGGGGTGTTAGTTTGATTTAGGGGTTTAGAGAGAGTTAGCGAGGTTATTTGACTAGCATTGTGTAGTCAATAAATGAGGATTAGAATAGTTAGTGCAAGTTTAGTAATAAAGTTGCTTTGATTAAACTATAGGTGTCTACATTTTCCCATATTTGGGGTGGTGTAAGCTACGCCACTTCAATGATAGTAGACAAACACAAATAAATACAATTTTTTAAGGAGTGGAAGAAAAATTAGTAGAGTGAAGGATGCCCCCTCGAGTGTCGATGGGGTGATGGAAGAGGTCGATCAACGATAAAAAAGAAGAAGGAAATAGATAGAAGGATGAGGAGAAACATGATGCCTCGAGAGAAATAGTATAATATAGAAGAAAAATAATAAAGAAGGGATATTGAGCTATCAACGATCTAGTACCATGTAAAACAATATTTATTTCATCACATTTCTAGAAATCTTCATCATCGGTCCTTATTAAAAATATAAGCATATGATAAAAGTGTAAAATGACATGAAAATCTAGAATACAAACAATTATCCATTTCTAAAATTCCAACTCCATGCAACATACAAAATGTAATGCAATACAAGAAGTAAACAAGCTAATCTAACAGGAAACAAGTACAAACACACATACTCAAACCAACAACGTTCAAGATAGTTACAAAAATGTTTTGTTATCAAGATTTAGTTCCCAAATGTTCGTGATAAATGAAAAGGGTTAAAAATGATCCCCAAGAAATGATACATGCTAGGGGAATTGATGAAGGACACTTGGGTCCAATGAAAAGCATTGTCCATTACAAAATAGTACCAAACAACTTGTTGTGCCACAGAGTACAAACAAAGCAAGCAATATAGCTTTGTAAATGGTTGTAGATCCAGATGATCCATGAGTTACTTGGTTCCAAAACAAGTGAAAATGTAAGAAATATATAAGATGAATACCATATGTGTGAAACAAATTTCAGCCGTGTATGATTTTTTTACCAAATTTTGTCAAATTTTGAATTTTTACAATTTTTGAAAAAAATCAAATTTTGTGGAAAATAATGAGTTTTTTTATTGTTTAGTGATTTTTGATCAGTTAGAAGAGTTATTGGATTGGAAGATCCCTAAAAGAATGAAAATTTCCCCAGGAGCAAGAATATGCCCCAATAGGAAGAAAATGGGTCAAAAATAATTATTTAATAAAAATAATCATCACGATAGGTAATAGAGGAAGTTAAAATGATCAAAAAAGTAAATCATACATCTCAAGCCATCGTGACAAAGTTAAAATGACCATATATACCCCTCTCGAGGGGGTAAAATCATCATGAGTAATTCATTTAATGTTGAGGTCTTGTTAATTTAATATTCACTTTTATCGAACATGAGGAAAGATGGCACAAGTTCGAGAGGCATACAAGGTGTGTAGACAAGACACGGTTCTAGGATGACCGATACCGGTTGGCCACCTAGTTACAACAGGTTACGGTAGAGCGAGATCAGCTCCGAGCCAAGTAAATAGTGGGCCAGGAAGAGATTTCTATAATTTCTACGAGAGGTAGCCTCATTCCGACACACCGATGGATTCACGGTTACACCACACATGCACATGGATTTGGAGACAACCAATAGAAGGTATTCTTATTATAGATCATTGTATTATGAGGTTTTCTTAGAGATCTAGAGAGCAGCTAGTTATAGTCAGGTTTCGATGTCCGAGAGATCAAAGAGACCATCTACGTCAACCGGATCGGTTGAGTAGCCGTCGGGGGTAGCAGAGACAAGGCAACAGATTAGGCTAGCAAGGTCCACAAGTTTTGGGCCATCCACCACCACCTAATAGAGTAGGTGGTCCCGGGAGGGATTGATTCGAGACATGACTCTATTTTTCATGTACGCCTCTTATGAAGGCTCATTTTTTATCGATGTATATATATCATTTTGATTATGCCTCGTGATGAAGGCACATTTTTGACTCATGCCCATGATGGCATACTTTGTATCCAAATGTATGTATTAAGACATATTGTATATGGACATTTTATTTTAACATATTATATGATGATGATTATGATTATGGACCTTGCTTATGATGTTTATGATTTGTATCATGTATGTTTCTTGACTTACGAGATAACATTTTAAATGATATCACATGTTTTGATGTGTTTAATTTATGTTCTACTTATCATATGTTATGTATATGAGATAGCAATAGATGATATCATGTTGTTTTGCATGTGATACTTATGATTATCCATGTTTTTATTATGGTCTATGTTTGAGGGGGTAGAAGGTGGTCCGTCTTGCCCTCTTGACAATATTATAAGGATGTAGCTTAACATACATGTTTAATTTTCATGTTCATGATGATGTAGCTTATCTTTTTATTGATATATGATGTATAGATGTGATGATAGATGTTATGATGACAACAAACTATACAACACAAAAAACAAACAATAAATCAATCAAATCTAACTAACACAACACAATTATATACAAGTATGTAAGATAAAATGAACTCAATGCCTATGTACAAAAAATTAAAGTAACACTTTAAACTAAGAAAATGAATCCAATTTAAAGCACACAACATGAAAAGATAATGCAATCAAAACTCTACAAACTAACAACTAAAAGTAATCAAACCACTACTTTATTTTTGTGGGACAATTTTGATTTGTTTTCTACTATTTTGGTGGTATCTCAAGGCTACTATTCACGTTATTTTTGAAGTCTTTGGGTTATCATATGTTTATGGTTTTTCTAACATATTTGAATGTTTTTGTGTATTTTGAAAGGTTTTCCGAAGATATGTACAACAAACGAAGAAACGTGGATGCCCCCAACAATAGAGGGGATGTGCAAGGGCATAATTCCATGCATTGTGCAAGATGGTGAAAATGTTAAAGTCCCCCTGTGTTATATGTGAACATACAAAAGGTTATCCTTCCATAGATACAATAATAGATCAGCCATATCAAGGCCCTAAAAGATAGGTGTACGAGAATTCCTAGACCTAGGAAACAAACCCTAGATAGAAGCGATTGTTATCCATTTAGCTGCAAGAGTTGCTTGTGAAGAAGGAATCCTCCTTAAGTTCGGAAGTTGGTTTTCATCCAAGGAATTTCGCAATGTGCCATAATTGCATGGTTTTCACAATTGGATGACCTATTTTCTTTTTACTTGTTCTTTATTTTTTGATTTTTTAATTGTTTTTTCTTTCTTTTCTAAGGAACCTCATATTCAAGAATCAAACCACTTGAGATGAATTACAATAATTGTTTCTTATAATTCCTCACCATTTGAGTGAGCCATTTTATATGCCCCTGAACCATACTTAGCGACCACCACATATGGTCCTAACTAGTTGGGCTCAAACTTGCCTTTCTTTTCTTGATCCTTAACCGTGTTAAACTGGTTTTCTTTTAAAATGAGATCTCCTACCTCAAATTGAGAAAGGTATAATCTGTTTTGTTGTATCCTTGTGACACTCGGTTTTGATAAACCTTCAAATGATTGAGTTCTCTCATTGTACAAACAAATATTAGTTCACACTCTCATTGGTCCGTTTTCGAATAGCCAACTCAAACATATTCACCTAACCATGACCCCTTTACCCTAAATTAATGTTAGTTTAATTATTTATAATTAATGTGATACTCATCCTCACTTCATTAGTTATTTGATTACCCTAATTAAACTAATTTCCACCTCACCCCACCACCTCACCTAGAAACCTCATCACAAACCTATTCTTAGCATGTTTCCCTTTTACTAGGACTCAATATTCACTTACCATAACTAACTAAGACTTAGTCCTACCTAACTTAATAAACTAAGACTTGGTGCAACCCTAAAATCACATGCCTATTATCCCTCTAACAACATTCCCACTCATTAAAATGTAACATTCCATTTTGATCTACGAAAATAGACAGAGTTGGCCCAAAATATTGCCAAGATCTGACATTTTTAGTAAACCTAGGATTTACCACCTTAACCGAAGCCGGTCAACCCTAAACCGATGCCAATCACCCTAAAATGCCGTTGGTTACCTTATATTCATTTTATTAACCTTCTTTGGGAGGTTGGCCACATTCTTGAGTTTTGGAACGAAGGAGATCTACATGCAAGTAAGAAACAAATCCCTTTCACACTTCCAAACAACCATAGCCAACACCAAGAATGATTAGAAGCTATTTGCATTCATGAAAGCATTCGGAGATCATGTCCATAAAGACCGAGCACCATTCCACAAATCAACTTTCACTAGCATCTCCAACCACCTCTTCACTACTACAAACATTTATAACCCTTATGAACTCCAAGTAGGTTTCTCCTCTGTCACTTGTAGTTGTATTCTCTATTTTCCTTCATCTATTCACTTTTCTTACTTAGATCTATCCCTCAGCTTTCTCTCTATCAACCACCTCCTCACACCCAACCTAAACTTCACAAAATCTATCCCAAAATAGTCTCCTTGACTTAGACCTCACAAACACCCTCCAAAATCTTTGTGTAGTTATAAAGAGGACCCAAAATTCATTCTACAACATCTTCTAGTTCCCCATAGTCACCGACACCGAGTTAATCCTAACCGTGGTTAGTCCATCTTATACCGACATCGGTCTCCTTAATCGATATCTATAACTATGATTGTCAACCCCACCTAACAAATCAACCCTTAGCCTACCCCAAACCTCACTCAAAACCTTACCATACCTATCTTGGATCTGTCACCTCACTCTCCCCACATAGACCTTTCCAACTCTCTGTTTCAAGACAAAAGAGAGCCAAACACCCTACCCCTAACTCTCATCCACTTTTCATAGTAACCATCATCGTTAACCCTAAACTGGTATCACTCATACCAAAACTAACATCGGTCACCCCTGATCGCATCGATCTCTCGTAATGTCTGATAACATTGTTCCAGACCAACAACCTAATTACCTCACCCAAAACAACCCAAAATCTTACCCAACCTTACCAAGACTTTGTCTGTGACCTACAAACCACTTGCACTACCCGTAACCCAACCCAAAACCTTTACCTACATAGCATTTTAGTATTTAATTGGATCGACGCTAATAGTAATCTGAGGCACCCAAATCAAAACACTAGCACTAGATTCTTTTATTTACATGTTTAAGTTATTTTATATTGATTTATAAACAGTGGATTGATGACCTTCTAAGAAGTATCACACTTCCTAGATCTAGCATACGCTAGGCAGTCCACTATCATATACTATTTAACTCTCTTTTGTGGTCTTGTTTTGTATTTTAGGTAGTTCCTCCTAGCCAAAAGGAAGATCTCATAGTCAACATTGGATCAAGAAGTCAGAATGTGCGCAACAACCTTTAACTGACCATCACAGTAGGTATTCCTCCTTGTCCCACACCCTTATCTGTTTCATGAAATCCTTAAAGAAAATGGTGAAACATTTTGGCACGCTCGGTGGGACCCTCTCTTGGGTTCATTGCATTTTCTTCATATAGGGAAAACTTTCTTGTGTGTTTCTTTCTTTTCAAAAAATACACATTTAATCTTCTCCCTGGTAATATTCCTTTCTTCTAATTGTCTAAACGACATTTTTCATTTGGTGCTTAAAATGAATTGCTTCTTCCTTCTTGCATTGCATTAGTGAAAGAGCATCCCTCTTCTTGTTCATCACTTGTTACATCGAATATCACATTTCGATTTGGGTTTAAAACACTTGCATTACATTCTAATTTTCTGCATTATAACTCACATTAAAAATGAGGGCAACCTATATGTTGGAAGTCATTCCCAACTGATGGTATACACAATTAAACCGTAGAAATAACTTGCTTCTCTCTCTCTCTATTTACCAAAATGCATAAATTTGAAATTTACACATCTTCTTAAACAACATCCCACTCGGAAGAAGTTGTATATGATCACACGATCGAGGATTGATAGTGGACACTTGGCTAGTTATCTTTGTCCAATACCCCATCAAAGAATTGTTTGCCCCCACCAAAACATAACCTAAGACCTAACCTTTAGAACTTCCTTCTTTGTAGGAAGTCTTCCCAACCAAAAACTCTATTCTGAATTCACATGTCATTCTTAAATAACATAAGCTAAAACCAACATAAAATTCACTTTTAGGACTACGTGTTTTCTTAGCTTTGTTCTTGATTTACGTTTTGAGGTGTGAGGATACGATTCTTCATTTTTATTTTTTCCTTTCACACTCTGCCATCATAGTTGGAGTATTATGACTTTCTCTGAGTGTTTCAAGACCTCATCTTATCATCCCCAGACTTTTGGGTTGATTATTCATCCAATCTAAATTCACAAAAATCCATTTTTCTTCATTCTTCATATTTCATAGTAATCGGCATCGGTCCAATGACTGTCATCGATTTAACTAACCAAAGTGTCGGCTCCTTGTTCTTTAGGTTAGTTTACCCAAAAGAAAATTATCTCATCTTCTCTTTTGTTTAGAGTTTCTGTGTATCATTATACTCTCACGTACTCGATAATGAGTCATCAAATACAACTTTTTTCATCGACATTCATCAATTTCTACCTCATTCGCTGAAACTATTATTTTCTCATAGTAACTTGTATCGGTTCTTATAACTACCATCAGTCACCCCTTAAACGTCATCGGTTAGTGAAACTAGTGTCGATCACTCTTTTTTGTTAAAATAAATTTTTTTACCAAATTTCCCTCTCAAAATCTATTTTATCACATCTCGATGTTCCATGTATCATTTACTGATACGAGTTCAGCTGATATATGTTGATTCACATGGTGTTGACTCATAGCCAAACTAACGCTCTTGTATTTCACGCCAACCATCACCTTGCCATCCATCCTATCACCTATGGATCCGACTCAGTTTATCCCCATTACTACTCTTTGGATATGAGGATTTCACAAGACTCCTTGAATGAATATCGTTTCCCTTCGATTTACCGGCTCATTCTTCCACCCAAGATTCCTTAGGATAGCTAATATACACCATGCACATATCCATCCCTCTTGCTCTCTCCCCCACCTCTGCGTCAACTAGAATCATCTTCGACACTCACTGTCATCCACTTTACCAGATGTGGTGTCTCAGCTAGATCCAATGACTACTATAAATACAATGTCTATGTCATTTATCACACCGATGGCATCAATTGTCCCCCTAACAACCACTTTAAGTATAGCCCCATCTACACCCGCTACCTCACATATACCTATTGCATTACAACCACCTCCGGTGTCGGTAACTTACACCCCTTTCTAAAACCTTGTCCTTTCTATCCCACAATCCTTACCCCCAATCACCACTAGAGTTGTTATGACTACCCCACCCACTTACACATACTACCAATAACCCCCGACCTCATCTATCCCTCTTTCACGGTTCTCATACTCAACACTACCATATACTAGCATACCACCCACCTCATACATTTAGTATCAACCCCCTTTTTCTGCATAGGGGAACCCATTCATCATAACCTACTAATGAGCTCATTAAAATGATGATGGAAAAGATGCAGACCTTAGAAGGATCTATTTCTGGTTCCCATAATTCTTTAACTTATGATGAAATTTATAACGAGCCTATCCATCAATCTATTCCCATTTTCCCCTACCTTGTGCATTGGAAAATTCCTAAATTCAATCATTTCAACAGTAAAGAAGACCCACAACAACACTTGCAGTCATTCAAACATGGGTGCTACCTAATCGCCTACAATGATGCTTTGCTCCTACAAAATTTCCCAATTTCCTTGACAAAACCAACATTGGATTGGTATAGTGGACTACCTCGACATTCAATTTATTCCTTTAATCAAGTATCCCAAGCTCTCTTAGACAATTTGTCAATCAATGTTACTAATAAAGTCACCATGACCGATCTCTATTCAACTGATAGGTATGAAGAAGAATTTATGGAAGATTTCATTACCCATTAGCGGAATCTTATTAACCAATTGACGTTCCAACTACCTCAGACTGAACTTATTGAGTTGTTCACTAGAGCTTGTGCTAGACACATCTCACCAACTATGTAAGTACAAACCTTCCAAACCTTTGATGAAGTGTTCACCATGGCATGAAAACTGGAAATTTGTGCCATTGAAGAAAATAAAATCTAATTATGAAACAAGAAC
The DNA here is from genome assembly GCA_018340775.1 of Taxus wallichiana var. yunnanensis. NCBI lineage: Eukaryota > Viridiplantae > Streptophyta > Pinopsida > Cupressales > Taxaceae > Taxus > Taxus wallichiana. Next base: position 962,533,009 of record CM031240.1, read on the forward strand.
ACCCCGTTCAAATCAAATGACTCTTATTCATCTTGAAAACCCTAAAGTAACTATTATAATCCCAAAGGATCTGCCAACATGATATTCCTAAAGGCTTGACCACCTCATCCTTCTAATCAATCCCAACCTTCTTCCAATATTTCTCCTATCCATTCCTTTCAACTCGACAGAGCGGCGGAAGTACACTTCAATTAGAGAGCCCTATTCTCCAGTCTTGGAAAAACTTATTAAAGCCAAAGCCATTACACTTCCTCCCATTAAACCTCATACAAGTTTCAATCCTACACGTCCTATGCCTACATGGTATAAATAACATGACTACTATAATTACCATCACGTTAAAGTCCATAGTGATGGTAACTACATAACTTTTAAGGACATTGTCCAAGAGATGAAAATAATGGAGACCTTTTCATGGACAATCTAAACTCGCCAACAAATCAAAATTTGTACATCTTTAAAAATTCATTCCCTAATCATAAACCATCATATAATCAAAATATTGAGCCTTCATCTAGTACAATAATGTCTCTGTGAATTCCACATAGTTTTTGATATCGTACTAACCATTCCTCAAATACCACCTATTTCATCTATTGAGGAAATTCTGGCATGAGCCCCTCTACCCATAGAGGAACATACCCTTATACTCCTTTACCCATAGAGGAGTCCCCTTCATCTCCCCCTGCTCTTATGGAGGAACCCACACCCTCTACCAATGTCATTTCATCATCTACCTCACAACCTACCGAACAGTCAACACTTTTAATTCTCCCATCCATATGAGAATCATCATTTCCTTTTTCTCCACTAAGGGAGAAGTCCACATCACCTCACCTATTATCTCTCCTACCCATGGGAGACCCATCATACATGCATCTACATGTTATGGGTAGTTCCCCCTCAGCATCCCAGAACCCCATTGACATGATCTTGGCTCTTTACCTACAAATTTCGAGGCTAGCCAATTCCCTGTCTCATAGACATATTTCATAGGGATTTCCACCAAACCAACTCCATCTTCTTCTTCAACAATCTCATTTTCACAGCTAGCCAATCACTTGGATTACAGTGATAATTCACTTCTCTGGGGTGTCTTGGCTCCCCTTTTTGAGCCAAATGCAAATGTTTCCTGAAGATACTTCCACGATCTACCCAAAGGTATTTTCAGCAACCAAATCAACACTAACCATGCCTATTGAAACAACTTCTTCTTCATCATCTCTACCTACATCCAAACCTTTACCCATGACCAAAACCATTTCAAAACCTAAAATCCTACCCACACCTATGTCTTCATTTATATCTAGACCCATCACTACCTTGGGTGTCATGTCGACATCCAGCCTTAGTCACCCACTAGTCAAATTGGACTAAGATGCATATTCCTAAGCCCTCACCAACATTATCCCTCCACCTAAAAATAAAACCCAACCTTCTAGGCCACATACACCAGTCTCGCCTACCACAACTTTGTCACCTTCCCCTTTTCCGTCCATCCTAGGGCCCCATCCATCTACCCTGATCAAACAGTCTCCTACCCAAGGCCAACCAAAAGCTAAACAACCTACTACGCATCGTGAGCCTTTGTTACACCTCATTCACCCAAAAACCAAACACCCTCACCCTCACCCATGCACTTCTTACCACCTATACCTCCACCAATTACTATAACCCCAACCTTTCCTATACAACTTCAACCCATACCATCTACCCAACCTCTACCAACCACCTCCACCGTAACTCGTTTCCCCATGGGTAACCCATCCTCTTCCACCATCTAATTTCCCTTCTACATCATGTACTCTCGTGTCACCTTTACCCAAGAAGGTGCAACCCAAAGATAAGAATCCACTACCTTCCAATAAGGTAGTCAAACCAAAAACCTTCCATCACCAACTCTTCTACCCCACCTTTACCAAAGCAAATCCCAACAAGACATAAGATCATACCACTTCTCAAACCAATAGACCAACCCATTCCCCCTCCTATAAATCCTCTTCCCTCACAATCATCCACACCTCTACCCAAACCCACACTCACTTCCCATTTTGATTTGTTAGCGGGATCCTACACCAACATTTTAATCAATATCTTAGAGACTTCCGTCATCACATTACTTCGCCTCTTTGACTCTACGATCCTCTCAAACCCAAACCAAAAGGGTTTGAGGAAACCAAGATTTGTTCCTATCATCATGTGTTAGGACATGATGTAGAAAATTGTAAGGCTCTAAAGACCATTCTTCTCCAACTTTGTCCTCATGAACAAAAAATTGACGATGATGACCTTGATGAAGACCATGTTCTACCTTCACTGTCATCATGCATCATCATCCTTTACCCATTCAGGATCAATATCTCCACCCCTATAACCATTTTTCACCTCTAAAATTTGATATCAACAAGGTCTGTATAAGAGAATTAGCCAAATCACAACCTAAATGTCGTTGCACCCAGACTCACTTCACAAGGATTTTCTCCCGATAGGTTTTTTTCCCATCATGTTGTTACATCAATCATCCTACACCTTATCCTTTTGCTCCCTCCTCGATTAGCATGGTTCATGTTTCCACCCATGCTCAAAAAGAAAAGGGAAAAGAAAAGTAACTATCCCATCAACCAATCCTATGCCTAATATACCATCTACACCCACACCCAAAATCACCATCCATGGACCTACATACCCTATCTCGGCGGGGTTACCCATCATCCAATGATAAAAAAATTACACCAAAGTATCCTCTAAATATGTCTTTGTATGATCTTGTCCAAACTTCGAATCCCACGAGATAAACCCTTATCAAGGTTTTACAATCCATTAAAGTTCTACCCAATGACCCCACACTAGTGGCCTTGATTATCACCCCTCATCACATGACCTCGCTAACCAAATCATCTCCTTCTTCTACCCCCATGCCCACTCCTCAAGTTGCCACCCTTAGCTTCTCTAATGAGGATATTGTACCTCTCCAATCAGATGACCTTGATCCCGCCCTATTCATTTCCATCTATATCGATAACATATGCATATGACAAATCATGATCAATGGTATTGCTATCATTAACATCATCTCCTCCAAAACATACAATCAAATGTGTATCCCTTCTAATTGTATGCATAATAACCCCATTATGTTGTGCTCCTTCAACGACATCGTTACCTCCACCCTTGGCACCATTATCCTTCATGTTCACGTAGGCCCTCACATCATCCCGAACTATTATACATCTTAGAGGGGAGCTCCGATATAACCTATTACTCGCTGGACCTTAGATTCATGTTATGGGTTGTGTCCCTTCAAATTTACACCATTGTGTAAAATCCAAACATGAAGGACATAATTATACCATCCCCTCCGAACTATCACCATTCAAAACTTGTAACATTTTATACCGCCCAATGATGTATTTGTACCAGTCCAGGACATCTGTCACTACCCCCACTTTTTCTTCACCCATGATCCCGCCCACCAATGTTGCCGCCACCTCTCCCACATCTAACACTACTATTCCTACTATCATCCTTGTAGCCTCTACTGTTGCACCCTCGATTCCCAACCGACCGATACCCCTCCTCCCCAATCATCTAATGAATCTTCTATCCCTACCACCCACATATCGACTATTGATCCCTTAGAAGGTGTTTTTCAATGCCTCACTCTGGGGTGTACCGCCTGTACAATATCAAGCACATTCCTCACTCTGTAAGAGTATAGAAACTTGTGTCAACACCTTTGTTATGACTACCACATAGGCGAGGTTTTTCTTTATGGCCCTCCCCACGTTCACACTAACCTAACATATTGGGGACTTAATACTGCAACTTATTCACCCAAACCTCCATCCCAAACATGACCATTTTCATCAAACCTCTAATCCCTTACCAAATTTTGCTTCTCCAACACTTTCCATCACTATTGTGCATGGAAATGCTTTGTATTTTGCTTTTACAAACAAGGTTGCCATACTTTGTCATTTCATGTACCACCCGTAAACACAATGATCATAGTGGCATTAGCTTTGCCACATCACCTTCCAAGAAGGCCCATGTGGACCTCATTGAGGAAGAAAAACCTTCTCCATCCCATTCACAAATGTCACCATCTTCACCCACGGAGTCCATAGATCCCAAATCTATTCCTCCTAAAAAAATTCATAAACATGATTTCCTTGGGACCTCTAACCTATCAACGTGATGGAGAGGCTCCCTCTTCTCTTCCCTTCATGTATCCTGACATGATTGATGATGATACACATTCTATGAATGTCATTCAATGTCAGGATGATGAATCTATCCTCACCTATATGGGTGCAAAATATTCTTATATTCACTAGTCGTTACCCTCTAAGATGCAAACCATGTTGAGCAATCGACTATCAAAATCAACATTAATACTCGGGACAAACCGCACATTCTAAAGATAGGGCAGTCTTTAGATGTTCTTTGAACATAAAGCTTTTATCTCTTTCCTTTGGGACCATAACAACACTTTTTCTTGGTCTTATGCCAATATTCTTGGTATTGACCCAAAAATTATGGTCCACAATATCGTAACCATTCATAATGCCAAACCCATAAAACAAAATCTACAAAAAAGCATCCTTGAATTAATCTTCTAGTCAAAGAAGAAATTCGAACCTTCTCTCAGTTTCCTTCATCCTACCCATTGACTATCCCCAATGTATTTCTAACATCATTCCTTTCACAAAAGTAATAGGGGACTCGCATTTACATGAAATTCCGTGAGCTCAACCTAGCTTGTCCCAAAGATGATTTTCCCTTACCAGAATTGACTAACTAGTTTATCTTACCACCATCCATGAAATGATATCACTCATGGATGGTTTTTGTGGCTCTAATCAAATATTACTCGCTTTAGAAGATCAAGACAAAATTACCTTGATCACTCCTTGGGGACCTTCTGCTATTGAGTCATGCCTTTTGACCTTAAAAATGTTGGTGCTACATATCAACGAGCCATGACTTATATCTTCCATGAAATCATGTATCACATATTGGAAGATTACATAGATGATCTTCTTGCCAAATCCAAACATTGGGTTGAACACTGTGAGTCCTTAAGCTCATCTTTGACCGCCTTATCTTTCAAACTATATTTTGATTGTACAAACAATATCGTTGAATACGAAACACTAATATTCGATCTCCATGTTGCTTATGCCTTAGATGTTAAGTCAATCAATATCTTTGTTGATTCCCACTAGTTGTAAATCAAGTCAATTGCCAATGTCATAATGAAATAGTTCGAAGTATAAACATCATGTAGAAATACTTTTGACTACCTTTGACCAATTCTGAACTTCAAACCACTCCACGTTCTACTAATAAATTTTTGGATACCATGGTCTCGAATGGATTCTCAGATACCTGATTCACCTGCTAACTCTAAAATCTTTATCACAATATAAAGGTTACAATCACCCTCTTATTTACCTCATGAGGTCCACTCCATCAAAACCGTTGCACTTGACCCACATGACCTTTAGTATAAGTAATTTACAGACTATCTATCCCTTTCCATTCTACCTCCCAATCTCACTCGTAATGGACAACATGCCTTTCTTAAAAGGGTCTCTCACTATGTCATCATGGGTGATATCCTTTATAAGCGTGGCTTCGATGGTATTCTCTTATGATGCCTTACAAGTTCTGAAATTACCTACACCATCAAGGAAGTCCATGACGAAATTTGTGGAGGCCACCTTAGTGGTTTAATTGTCGCTAAATGCATTCTTTACATTGGCTATTATTGGAAACCTTAAACTTTGATGTTGTGACTATGTCAAATGTTGTGTGAAATTCCAAAAACATGCTAATATTCATCACACACCTAATTATGCCTTACAGGTCACACAAGATCTCTTTCCTTTCTCTCAATGGGTCTTGGATCTTGTTGGAGATATCAATTCCCATTCTTCAAAATTCCATCAATGGATTATTACCACTACTAAATATTATACTAAATGGGTAGAAGCCATTCCCCTCATTTCTATAAAATTTGAGAAAATATGTGAATTCATCAACCATCACATCATTTTTCACTTTAGTGTTCCTCACCATCTCATCACTGATAATGGAAAGCAATTCAAAAATAAAACCCTACGTAAGTTGTGCAATGATTTTGGCATCCAACTTAGTTTCTCATCACCTTATTACCCACAAACCAATGGCCAAGTAGAATCAACCAATAAAACCTTGAACAAAATTCTTATGAAAGTAGTTAACGATACTGGGAAGGATTGGCATATGCACATTCCTTTTGCCTTATGGGATTATCGCATTAGTATTCAAACTTCAATTGCTACCACACATTTTCTCTTTTCTATGGTACTGAGGTTTTCTTACCTATCAAAGTCCATAATCCATCTCTCTCGCATCTCACTACAAGACATGCTCAACGAAGATGATTTTCACCGGGACCGTTTAAGACAACTTGAGTTATTAGATGAACGACATCTTAATTCTCTTGATCATCTCCAAATATACCAAAAACATATCAAGCATGCATATGAATAACATGTCCATGAATGCACCTTTCAGTCAAGTAACCTCGCCCTAAAGGAAAATAAACATGTAACCAAAGAAGAGAAAACTAAACAGGGAAAAATTTCTCCTAATTAGCTTGGACCCTATATCGTTACCGATGCCTATGGATCGGTGCTTATCTTTTGTCTTCACTCGAAGGTAAACCTGAACATGAGACCCTCGAGTTCCTTGCATATTTGACCATTTGATTGTTGACATCAAGTCCTATATCACTTTCTATCAATTGACACTCATCCCTTGAGCAAAGTGTTCACCTTCCATATTACCCATTTTTTAGGATCAACGACTAAACAAGAATCATGTGATTACCCATCATCTTTCAGCCTTATCTTCAATATGAGTACCACAACTCTACTCATAGCATGATTCTCATGGATGCTTTTCATCTTTTTAAAGAAGGAATCCCATGGTTGTTCATCACTCGAAACCACCTCTTTCATAGTTAACCCTTATGTGTTATGGTTTTGTCTTCTAAACAAGAACCTAACCTTCCTCCATAGTCTTTTCTATGACTTAAAATGTAGAAAAACAAAATGGGATTCAACTTCTTGAGTCAAAATTATAGCAAAAAGTTGACTCCCTCAAAAGGGGCATCTCTTCTCTCTATCTCACCGCTATAAATACACTACTCCCTTGAAGGACAGCTATATAAAGTCATTACAAAAATACAATAAAATGTTCAAAAGCTTCCCGCATCGATCAACTTCATGAAGACCTCAAGGAGATAATATACTCATCCCATATAGACTTCCTACATCGATCAGTCTATTAAAAATAAACAAATGAAGAAAATGATGAATTTTTGTCATGGACTTGCCTATTTTTTGATCCTAGGTTTCTTGCTAGGTAAACATGCTATCATACACTAAGTTACACTAAACCACCCACTTTTACCTCATTTCTTTTCACCCTAATTTTCTCTATGCCTAAGGTACTTTACAGCTGTAGAAACCCATAATTACGCCCGAGCAATTTAAATACTTAAATTGCGCTAATTATCTCATTTCTTGCAAATTGACGACATACCATCAAAGGCGCTCATATTCTTTCTTATCATTGTTAATTAATTACAATACACTAATTAATTAAGTCACCTATCCAACAAACACCCTAGTTAATGACCTTCCATTAATTAATCACCCCTTCTATCTAGACTAATTAATTATTATCAATTGATTATCTTTCCCTTTCATTTAACCAATAAATGAATATTTAATTGATTTAATCCCCTTCTAATAGCTTAAACCATACTAATATTCTTCTAATTAGCTTCTATAAGCTTACGTCTACCTATTAATTAATCACCTTTGATTAATTAAAACACCCCCCAACTCCCATGACTTGCTAACTATAAATTAAACCCTTCTAAAGTAAGGTTATCTTTTATAAAGCAACCTTATCCATTCCTAATCTTGTTTTACCTTTTATCCCACATGCAAAGGGATGAAGTGTTTCCTTTATCCATTGGGTTATATAAAGAGCCCTCCTTCTACCTTTATACCTACACCTAAACTTCTTGAGAAGAAAAAAGCAAAGAATATAGCAAAATAGACTAAAAGCTTTCCTTTGTTTTCTTGAGAGTTTGCCACTTAGAGAGTTAAGCCTCTTTTCTATCAAAAAGTGCTTAGGTCATATGGGAGGTGTCAAAAGGGTCTGTAGAGCCCAACTTTGATAAGCCCCCATTCCTAGGTTCTTGGAATATCAAGAACAACCACTTTGATTTGCCATGGATCCTACATAGGTTTACCCATCTAATTTTGTTGTTAATTAAGAGAATAGAGGATTTAGACAACTAGCATGTTAAGTTTCAAAGTTTTAATATGATAAATGTTATTGTCTAACCTTGTTTAATTCTTATCTTGATGGTGCTTTGTATTTTGCTTAATTTTGTTAATTAATACTACTAGGTGTTAGTCTTTATTTTCATTAGCTTAAATTAGCAAATCATGCACACAACTCGCAATCGCGACATTTCATGATCATGTGACTTTCTTCACCCTTAGAATAGTCCATTATGCAATGCCTTTAGGGTCTTACATTCATAATCCCATCTTGGGTATGGTAGACTCATTAGGGTTCTTATCAATTACGTGGCTCTTTTACCACTTCTTACCATTCACCTTCCTCATTACTTATTGATTATCCTATACAGACCAGACCATCGACACCTACATTTTCACCTCTCAACCATGCCTATCACCTAAGACCCAACCATGCCTATGACCTACACTTAATCATACCTAAAACCTACCAACCCATTCCTCTAATTCATCATATTCTTCCCTAGCTTATGGGAGAACTACATTGGCCTAAGGCCCCTTTTCATCGGGGCTATGTAGGCAGCACTTCAAGGGCATGGGGTCCTTGAAGGTTAGCTTGGCCACTCTTTACCCTAACCTATTTTCCCCCATTTTCCTATTCATATTCTATCTTAGTTTCCATTTTCTACAACACTTGGAAATTAATACAAACGTATATATCGCCATGTTATCACATCATGAAACCATCTAATCAATCATTTCACATTTCCATAATATCAAAGATTTTGGAAATCTACACCATAACATACATATAACTCATTATTTATTTGCCATGTTACCAATAACTTGGACATTAAACCAAAATCATAAAACATGACTCAACCATACTGTATGACCTGACTACATCATGCCTATACCTAACTCCACCATGCCTATGATCTAACTCCACCATGCCTAATTGACCTAACTCATCCATGCCTAAACCGACCTAACTTCATCATGCCTAAATTACCTAATTTCCACCACATACACAAAAAACAACAGAAATTTATAAACACAATATCCACATCATACCATAAATATCACCATCTCTATATAAATCATCAAAGTCTGTGTATCCATACATATGTACTCAGATGCAAAATCCATACAAGTATTTCAGTGTCTCAATATCTTTGGCATGCAGGCCAGTATAATCATCAAAATCTCATATACATTCTCACTCTCTTCGGCACGCAGGCCGATATATATCAAAAATAAACAAAAGGGGAAGTACACATAGATATCAATCACCTCCTCATCGGATACCCTCCATTCCTATCTCGCCCATCGTCTCCTCCTCCTCTGCTCCTACACGGTGTCCAGCTAGCATCTCACCACCCTCCATGGGCCTCGGTATGACCTCTAATGGCCCCTCACCTAGAGATGGCCTTCGCGAACTCTTTTCCTTTCCCCGACCCTATCTTTGGGCTCACCGGCCCCCTGTACTCTCTAGATTGTGAGTGTGGGACCTAGTCCTCTCACTCAAGGCCTCGCCGCACCTTGTGCTCTACATAGGAGGGGACATCTATCCCAAGCATTCCTCAAATGATCCTTATAATAACACGCCTTGTTCATGGCATCCCTAAACTACACCATTAATATGTCTCGTGGAGGCGCCATGGGCCTCACTACCACTTGTGTACTAGGACATGCTACTATTTACCTCGACCCTCGTGTCTCAGTAAATCCTATCCTCGACCCAATGTAGGTACATGTACCACCACTGTCCCTAGAAATCAACTAACTACCCCTATAATGTAGTCACCTAGCTCTGTAAGGTGGCTATATGTGCTTATGATTTTGCTAGCTGCCTCTATAAACTTGTGACCTATGCTTGTAGAGTGGAAATGTGCACCCCATCCTATCCTAACCCTCGCGCCTATACCTGCACCAACTATCCCTATAAAATATTCACCTACCTTGTTAAGGTAACACTGTTCTAGTGTAGTGGTCGGGTTGTACTCCCAATGTTGTCACTTGTCCATGTAGTGCATCTCTCTACACTATCACTGTAGCCAAATCCGGTTCCCCTAGCCGTGGAGGTTCTACGTGTAACTTTATAGCCCACCATTGTTTATACCCATTAGTCACCCTTACATCATGCATCGACTATCCATCGACATATCCACCTTACTGTTGGATTTGTAGGGTGAGGTAGAGGAAAAGGCCTCTTGATATCCTCTCGGCGATAGCGTCTGATAGGCGGGGCACATCGGGGACTATTCCAATCTGTCATTAGACTCTATCCACTAGAATCATCTCGTGTATGCCAACACGTCTACCCTGTGTTTACCACAATAGTAAAAACCCCTACAACTCCTACCTCATACCTCTAAATGTTGGGTATCCCACATACTGACTGCCACACGATATCCAATGCATAAATCCCCTCCAACCTCTTCCTATAATGCACAACATCATAGGTCACCTCCTCGCCTCATCAGTGATCCCCCTACCGCCCACCTCATGTAACCGTTATTTGTCTACCTTTATGTTAGTTTCTATCGACAATGATTCGCGCAGCCACACTATCACAATGTGCTCATACACCCAATAATGTAACATGAAGGTACAACATAGGCCATAGCAGCACATCCTTTGATAACCCCAGAGCTCTATGTACAACTACACCAAATAGGCATGTGCCCATCCAAAGCAGACCCGATCCTCCACCATCTCCCATAAAACCTCAATCAAACCTCGGGAAATCAGCCACCCTCTAAATCAAGTAGAGCATAACACCCCATTGTAGCCATCATCAATACTACTAAGCTGCGTCTCCTCTCTGGGTGTGTTGTGTACATCAACCCATATACAAGGCTCATGTTATGCTTAGTCAACTCAGTCACCATCTCCCCAAACACTGTAATCATCTACTTGAAATCCACATCTATCGACATACTTTGTATACACTAGCTCACCAATAATCAGCATTCACAATATCTAGTAGACATCCTCCAACATGGTCATCATCTTATTGGTGGGTAAGTGGAAAGTGTTGGTCATGGCATCCCATCTATCAATGAGCACAATGATGAGGCTATGGTCCTGTCAGATCCACCTATACTACCTAATGCCAACTAGGCCAACCACTTGAATGTGCCCCCAATCCTCCATAGTGGCGTGAGGTTGTATCTCCCCCAATAGTGGTGGGAATATTTCCTACATCATTAGTTGATGTCGTGCCTACACCCATACAACTCAACCATGTCACAAATATCACACACCTTTCTATTCCATACCTACTTCCCTAACCTATCATCTACCATGCACCCATTTACCCCAACCTCATATTACCTTACCTAACCCCTTTCCTCCTACCTCTCTTTCGGTCCCTCTTATACCCCATTTCTACCCATTCTTATTTCCACCCACTCTTTACCCTCCCAATCTAGCCTCACCCCATTTATGTTGACCTATATTGGTCATTATTGAGCATTATCGGTCACACATGGTGACAGAAATCACCTTACCGTGATGATGCTAGCTTAGTCTAACCAACACTATTCACCCTTAACTAATGTCAATCTTTGCTTCAGCTCTATAGCCAAAACCCAACGCCCCAAACTTGTCTAAAATTTTAAAACAGGCTCTAAAACCTACCACAACACCCAACCTACTCACCCAAACTTATTTTATTACCTAAATCACCTATGTGGCCTCTCCCCATACCTAAATCCATTTATTTTATCCATATTTAAAAAAATTTGAACCCCCCCCATTATTTTCATTTTTCCCTAAAAATTTTAATCCAAAACTACAAATGGATCGAATCCTACCTCTACACGCATGCATCTCCTCACCGAGATGTCCAGTCTCCCAGCTATTGGATCTCCTACACCTCCACCCATTGTTGCCATGCCTACAATTGAACTCTTGGTCCTCTCGATCAATCCAATCACTCGAATGATCTCGTGGCCTCATCCACCTACCTCCTCCAACTTAGTGTTGTACAAACACCTCATCCTTTTCTTCACGAGAAAATGCTAAAAACAATTCACTCTGTCATTTTCTATAAAGTGGATACGTTAAAATGAATCCATAACATATATATTTTTACTTTTTACCCTACCCACGACCGACCGATGTTGGTTTAAGTTGACCTACATCATTCATGATCCCTAGTTGATTGTGGCGGTGTCCATAGACCGACATCGATTGTCCATAGATCGGCATTTTTAGTAAACATAGGATTTCCCACCTTAAGCGATGTTGGTCACCCTAAACCATTGTCGGTTACCTTATAATCATTTTAGTAAAAATTTAGGAGTTAGGCCACATTCTCAAGTTTTGGAACGAAGGAGATCTACATGCAAGCAAGAACCAGAGCCCTTTTGCATGTCCAGACAGCCATAGCTAGCACCAAGACTAACTATAAGGTATTTTCATTCACAAAAACATTCAAGAGAGCATGACTGTAGCACTAAACACCATTCCACAAATCAACTTTCACCAGCATCTCCAACCACCTCTTCACCACTACAAGCATTTAGAACCCTTATGAACTCCAAGTAAGTTGGTCTCTCCTCTATCACTTACAGGTTGTATTCTCTATTTGCCTTCATTTATTCATTTTTCTTACTTATATATATCCCTCAGCTTTATCTCTATCAACCACCTCCTCACACCCCATCTAAACTTCACAAAACCTATCCCAAAACCATATCCCTCACTTAGACCTAACAAAAACCCTCCAAAATCTTTGTGTAGTCACAAAGAGGACACAAAACCTGTTCTACAACATCTTTCAATTCCTCAAAGTCACTAACACCGGTTAATCCTAAGCTGTGGTTGGTCCGTATTATACCAACATCGGTCTCCTTAATTGATATCGGTCACTTTGTGGATGTCAACCCCACCTAACAACTCAACCCTTAGCCTACCCTAAACCTCACTCAAAACCTTACCACACCTATCTTGGATCTGTCACCTCACTCTCCCCACAGAGAGACCTTTCCAAATCTCTATTTCAAGATAGAATATAACCAAACACCCTCCCCTAGCTCCCAGCCACTTTCCACAATAACTATCATCATCGGCGACCCTAAACTAGTATCGGTCGTACCAAAACCAACATCAATCATCCCGACCGACGCGTCGATCTCTATGTCTCGATAACATTTTTCCAGCACGAGAAACCTAATTACCTCACCCAAAACAACCCAACCTTACCCGGACTGCATGCGTGACTGCAGAACCACCTGCGCTACCCGCAACACAACCCAAAACCTTTACCTACATATCGTTTTTGTATTTAATTGGATCAATGTTGATAGTAACTGAGGCACCCAAATCAAAATGCTATCACTAGATTCTTTTATTTACGTTTAAAAGTTATTTTATATTGATTTATAAATAGTGGATTGATGGCCTTCTAGGTTATATCACACTTCCTAGATCTACCATACGAAAGGTAGTCCACTGTCATATACTATTTAACTCTCTTATGTGTTCTTGTTTTCTATTTCACGTAGTTTCTCCTAGCCAAAAGGAAGATCTCACATTCAGCATTGGATCAAGAAGTCGAACACACACAATGACCTTTAAAATGACCAACACAACAAGTATTCCTCCTTGGCCCATACCCTTATCTATTTTTTCAAATCCTTAAAGAAAACAGTGAAACAATCATACACTTATCATCCATTAGCTCTAGATCTACTAGCCAAGCTACCCCGTAGTCTTTCTCTTTGTCTAGATAATCTAGGAGAGATATTCTCAAGGAGGAAGATAAATTTCTAAGGGTATAATGGCCTCGGTGTACAAAGGCTAATGAATAAGGATTATAACCAATAGGGGTGCAGCTGGAGTTTCAATAGGCCCAGAGGGTGGGATGAATCTATAGGTGCCAACTTTGGCTCATTTTTCTAACCATCTTTTCCATGATATGAACAAGAGTTATGTTCGTGGCTTCAGCTTATCCATTACCTTTAGGGTAATAGGGTTTTGACCAATTGAATTAGATATGGAAGCATTAACATAACGCTTTGACTGTCTTGTTCTTGAAGGATTTACCATTTTCTCGCTACTGGTGACGGAGGGGATGTCATAATAGCAAATGAGATGGTTCATTATGAACTTGGAGATCTATGCACTAGTTATATAAGTTAGAGGTACAACCTCTACCCATTTGGTGAAGTACTCGGTGGCAGTGATAATATGAGTATGGGCATTTAAGGAATTTTGAGTGAGCTTCCCTATGAGATCAAGTCCCCATTTGTTGGTGCATGCATCAAGTTTCCAAACTTTTGACAAGTTTCACATCTTTTAAAAAATTTGCAACAATCTTATTCCATGGTAGGCCAACAATAACCCACTATCAATAGTTTTTAGCAAGGAATATCCCACTTATGTGAGCTCTACAAATGCCTCCATACACTTATTTAATTTCTTGGACTAACTTGGTCACATCAAAAAAATGTGGTACATCCCTATCATAGCTACAATGATGGAGGGTGCCTCCTAGGAGGGTATAACGAGATATACGGTAGATAAGGGCTCATTTCTCAGTATGGGAAATATTAGGGGGAAAAGTGCCATCTTATAAGTAGTTGAAAATGGGATCATACAAAATAGATAGAGGACAAAAACTTCACATGCTAGACAAGATTCTCGGCATGTCAAATGCAGGAACTCACAAGTGTTCGAAAAGAAAGGCATCTTGTTTACTTGAGGTGGAATGTATAATAAAGACCCAGTTGAAGTCATTGCATTTGCTAACCGGTTATGTGATCTTCACCTCTATTCAAAGATAACATGTACATAGTATTCCTTCAAAGTTTCAACCAATTTCTTGTATGGAACAAGCTTCTCATCTTTAACTTTTTACTCATCATTAATTTTCTTAATGATTAATTGGGAATCACCAATGACTCGTAGTTTTCGATGTTACGTGTGATAGATAATTTAAAGTCAGTGATGAGTGCCTAATATTCTGCAATGTTATTTACATAAGTGAATCCCAAATGAAATGCCTACGGAATGACTTCTCTAGTAGAAGTGATAAGTACCACTCCTGCTCCTAAACCATGAAAGTTGAATAACCCGTCAAAGTGGAATTGTCACATGATGGATTCCTCGATGTAAATCATAGATGTATCGGAAGATCCAAACACAATGGTTACATTCCTAGTAGAGGAGGAGCTTTAGCTAGCTGATCTATCAAGCACTGTCCTTTCGTGGATTTTTGGTTAATGAATTCATTGCCAAACTCACTTAGTAGGATGATCTAATTAGCCATCCATCCTATAAGGGTAGGTTTAGATAAGAGGTATTTGAGAGGGTCAACTTTGGATATTAGCTTGGTCTTATTATTAAGGAGATAGTGACAAAGTTTCTAAAATGTAAAGACCATAGCTAGGCAGGCCTTTTCAATCTGAGGATAGTTCAACTCATAGGTGATGAAGGTGTAGATAAGGTAGTAAAACACCCTTTCTTTGTGGCAAAGGTCATATTGGGAAAGTAATGCACCAATAGTGAATTGCATTGCCAAAATATACAATAGTAGGGGTTTTCTTGGGTTAGGTGGTATGAGGATAGGTGGACTTGTTAGATATTGCTTAAGAAATTCAAAGGCCTTTTGACAGTCAGGTCCCCAGTTAAAGGTAACATCTTTCTTCAATAGATGTGTAAAAGGATGGAACTTATCCATAAGCTATGATATAAATTGGTGGATTGCCTAAATATTTCCTTATAGACTTTGTAGTTGTTTGAGGTTTGTTAGTGGAGGCATCTTTGTAATATATGTAACCTTGGAAGGATCTACCTCTATCCCTCTTTTGAAACAATGAAACCCAATAACTTTCCTAATTGTACACCAAAGACATACTTCCTGGGATTCAAACAGACCTTATAATCTCAGAGGTGTTGAAAGATACACCTCAAGCACTTCTGGGTTCTCTTCTCTAGTTTTACATTTTAGTAAGATATCATCCATGTAATCCTCCATGATATGGCTCATCATGTCATGAAAGATAACGTTTATTACGCGTTGATATGTAGCCCCATAATTCTTGAGTCCGAAAGAAATGACTTGATAGAAAAATGTCCCCCAAGGGGTGATGACAACAATCCTATATTGGTCTTCCTCGGTATCTTGATATGGTTGTAGCTTGAAAAAACATCCATTAAGGACAACATATCATAACCAGCAGTGGAATCGATAATCATGTCGATGTTAGGTAAGGGAAAGTAATATTTAGGACATGCTTTATTGATGTCTCTAAATTCGGTGCATATTTTGATGCCGACTAGCTTCTTTTGGACTGGGACTATGTTAGATATCTAGTCTGAATAGTTAATAGGTTTGATAAAACCTGCTACTAATAGTCTTTCCAGTTCTTCTTTGACAAGTAGTGCAATTTTTGGGTGCATCTTCCTTAGTTTTTGCTTGATACTTTTGGCATCTAGGTACACAACAAGGTTGTGCATGACCAACGATGTGTCCAAACCTAGAATATCTTTATATGACCATGAAAATATGTTTGAATACTCTCATAATAGTGCTACGAGGGTTTTATGTTCTTACGCCGAGGGTGAAGCTCCAAGCTTTATCATCTTAGGATCCTCTTCTGACCCAATGTTGACATCGATTATCTCTTCAACTAACATCTTTAATGCATCCTCCATCTATGTAGGATCGAGGGGAGAGTAAGATACACTTCTATAGGTGGCTCTAAAATATTTTTATCCTCCCAATGATGAACTACCTTTTATGTCGGTTTTTTTGTTTGTTCGTTCACAAGTGTCTCAAAGAGCTTGTCGCTATGAGATTTATGCTTATTCTTGTTGCAAGGATTTTTTGTTTATCTTATTTTTCAAACAACCACATAATTTTTCTTCCTCCCTAAATTTCATGACTGCATATAATTTGATAAAGAAACCTTTCTTATGATCACTACTTGGAATGGTATCTCTAAGTCCCATGAATTATGTAATTGCCTTATCATTTTCAAATAAATCAACCGACATGTGAAGTTTTTGATCCCAATCAATGAGTTCAAGATATACAATGGTGAGTTAGAAATCAGTGTGGGAATTGGATCTTGAAAGGGTGAGGATAGCATAATAAGAAATAAATTGGTAGGGGCAAGATCCTCATATACGATATATTACAAATCTTCATCATTATCTGAATGAGATGAGATATCCTCACATTCAGAAGAGGTAGCATCTATTTTTGAGGGTGGAGTATCATGAGGCTTGATACCAAGGCCATGTTTATTAGACTAAAAATGGGGAATATGAATGGGCTCTAATCCTCCTTGAATGTTTACACCGCATCTAAATCCTTTATAACCCATGACGTGCATCATTTGGTGACCCTTAACATAATATAGGGTCTGGTGATATGAAGTCATCGTTCCTTTAGGTAACCGGTTGGTAGGTATTTCTAGCATCTTTTGATCGATAAGAGACCACTAGGAACAAACCTCTCAAAGGGTTTAGGGAAACTAGCCCAAGTACTCTTGAACTGGAAGTATGGTCTGCCACGTGTCTTAGGTGATAGTGAAAGATCAGATATCAAGAGAGAATGTTGGAGATTGAATTGATTACTAGACCATATTTTCCAGACGTTTCTTCCCATGAGGTAAATGGATTGACTAGTGTGGGAAAATTATGATTGCAAGGATTCAATGTATCTGGATCTATACGATCCTTCATAGCCTAAATTTGTAATGGGAGAATAATATTAGTAGAGGGACATACATATGCTACACGAGAAAAACTAGGCAATGTTGTATAGTGTGTAAATGGTTATGGATCACCTAGGATGGTAATCATTTGTCCTCCGTGACATAGCTTGATACATTGATGAAAGGTCGAAGGAATGGCATGCATGGCATGAATCCATGGGTGACCTAGAAGCATGTTATATGGAAGGTCCAAGTCAAGGACATGGAACTTTGTATCATGATATGTGAGCCCCACTTCCATTTGGATCACTATATTACTTTCTAAATCACACTCTTCATTCTCATAATTCGTGATTGTAATGGTCTTAGCATCTAGATGCGCTTCGTGTGGCCTAGCTTCCTGACAAGCTTTAGTGTACAAAAATTTACACCAGATCTACCACCCACAAGCACTCTCTCTATCTTATGATGATTAATGAATACCTCTATGCATAAAGGTAAGTTGTGGTCAGGATTGTTACACGACATTTCATTCTGATCGAAAGAGATGTAGTCATTAGGATTTAGATTTGTAACCATCACTTGAAGGTGCATAGGATCTAAAGTTGTGGATACTTCGATCCATAGAGTGTTTTATATAGTATGTTCTTATGAGAAATTGAAATTTTTAGGCAGTCTTACATCGAGATATTAGTCGTGGTTTTCTCCAATTGTTCTCATAACTCATACTTACCTTCTCGAGGGATAGGTTGAGAAAGTTACAAGATCATTAAGCGAGCGCGTCGCGTGCTTACATCATAATTGTTATCTAAGATCCTAATAGTGGTTATATGTTAAATCGATGAACATATAACAACTATGAGGAATCAAAGGGATTTTCATTTAATGGATAGACTTAGTTAACAGTTCTATAGTCATTAGAAGACTGGCCATGATATTGCTTCTTATTTCCCTTTTACCATGTTTTGGGAAATGTTGTTCGAATATTCCCATTTTCTCATTAGGACCTTGTCCCGATTTAGGTGAATCCATATCAATATTTCATTCCTCAATAAGTTCTTGGATGAAATGTCACAACTTTAGACATCTTTCAGTCCTATGTCCTTTGACATGGTGAAAGTCAAAGTATTCATGTTCCTTAAACATACTAGTTTAGATGCATATCTTTGGATAAGATATTGTTGTGGTTGATCTTTTGCACCATGTTTACAATGTCTAACTTTTTAATAATGGTAGATAATGATTATGTGAGAGGTGTAAATTCTCATTTCTAAGGTGCTTTTGATTGAGGTCCTTGTGTAAGCTTCAAGAGTGGACCATTTTGTATAGTTTGGACTCTTTTGGAGTCTTTAACACCGTCTCTAATGACATGCTTGTTTTTATTGAAGAACTTGGGTTTATTTGGGTATTTTGACTCGTGTTTATCTTTGGAAAATAGCATGATCGTTCCCTTTGCTATAAGATATTTCTCAATTTGGCTACCCTTCTCAATAAATTCTTTGAAGTTAATGATGTGGTGCATCTACAGATGGTAGGTTAGTTCTTGGTTCAAGTTTGGAACAAAGATACTAACCATTTGATTTTTGGAATGGGACAAGGGAAACGGCTTTCCATCCCGTGCCATCGTGCTGTAAGAAACTAGTGAAGGTCTAATTCATTTTTTAATTTGCATTCAAAAGATCTTCCATGGTAATATCACTATCCATGTTAAAGGAGAAATGGCACAAAATATTTTCAGCTAGTGCGGGCCATAGTGCGATCATTCCTTTGGGTATGTGGAGGAACCATTATAGTGCTTGTCCTCCCAAGCTGTGAGGGAAAAAACATATGAGATAGTTGTCACTAAAACCTACTTAGTGGTAAGCCATGTAGAATTCTTTAAAATAATAATGAGGATTACCTTTACCTTTATACTTGTCAAATTTAGGACAATTGAAATGTTTAGGGAATGTCACCCGTAACATGTCTCTCTCGAAGGGTAAGGACATAGTTCTTCATATTGGTATTTCTTACTATGACCTACATTACTCTCTTGGAGAATTGTGAGCATGTTTTTCATGGATTGCAACTCTTGTGTAATGAGTTTCTCTTTTATAGGGGATGATGGTCTATTCACTCGAGTAACCCTTAATGTTTCATCATCATAAGGGTTAGTGTGAAATTCACTGATTTGGTTTTGAGTTTTTCCTTTCGTGTACTCTAGCCAGAGGAACCTAAGTTCACTAACTTTTGACTAAGTTTTAGTATCTTTCTTTGTATGACCTCTTCTTCAGCTAGAGGATCATCTTCTTCATCATATTGTGGAGGAGGTAACTCCTTGTGGTCATGTTCAATCCTACCTTTTTTGTGGCTTTAAAGTGTAATCTCGAGACCGATATTTTTGTTTTGGCTCGTCACTCTCAAAGTGTTTGTTATGAACACCGGAAGTGGAATTATATCCTATGTCAAAAGGATTATCCATGTTAATTAGGGAGGTTGATGTGGCTCTTCCTCTTCTATGGTAATGGTTTTGATAGCTACTTCACGTTTTTGTGGCAATCTAGATCCTAGTTCTAGGACTCAAATTGAGTACTTGATCTCTATTATAATATAGGAGTTGATCAAAGTGAATGAGATCAAGGGTGTGTTTCTCTTTAGATGATTCATTGTCTTCCCTACTATGGTCTATTAATACTTCTGGGTCTTTAACCTCTGAAAAGAGGGGACCTACGTTGTTACCACCAAAGGGATAGTTATCAAAAGGACTTAACTTTGCTTTTCGTTCAGTTTTCTTAAATTTCATTCTCGTAATGGGTGGCATCACTAGTCTCTTTTGTACTAGGTTTTTGTCTAAGTGTGATCAAGATGTAACAAACCTAGGTATAATGTGGTATAAGTTTCCTAAATTTTCAATGTTTTAATAATCAATGGTCTAATGAATGATGTGTCAAAGAATAAAATAATCCAGTGATTTTTCTTAAATATAATTCTATACAATTGTTATCACACAAGGAACAATCATGCAAGCCTACAAATAAACAAATCAGTCAACCAAATGTTTACACCTCATGCTTCTCAATGGTAGTTTGAGGTATAAATGATGAACTCGATGTTAATATTTATGTCAAGTTTAAGATGAACATGGTGTAAATATTAAAAATAGGTAGATGCAACTCCCAATCAAAGGATACTATGACTAGTTTCAAAACAAGCAAGACATACTTGCCCTAAAATGTAGAAATTATGTATGTAAGAAACATAACAATACTACTAAGGTACGTTATGAAAGTTTCAAGAGAAGGTAAGGTTTTAACATCAAAATAGTATGGACGTGATACACAAACAACATAATCACCACTTTTTAATATTTTAGGTAATGTTTAAAATAAAACTAAGTGCAAGTATACTAAGGATTTTTTAAGATGTGGGCAGCACAATACCACAATACGGACACTTAAATCACATTCACAAGGAACAAGACATAAGAATCGAAATTATGTTGATGCAATATGAACAAGCTAGTACATATAAGAGAGATCAAAAGATGAATCAAGCCTAACTACGTTGATAATGTGTCTCAATATGAGTTTGAGACATAGGGCCTACTAGAACATGATGACGTACCATTCACACTTTCAACACTTACATTCTCGGCAAAGTGTAACCTAGTCATGCAAGTAGAATACAAAAGTGGTGGACATGATTATTTCTAGTGGTATCCACATGTGTTTTTCTCTTTTGTCCCAAATGGGCAACAAGATAAAAAAGGTGTAGACCAAGTGATGATGAAACAAACTAAGTATAACTTCGGCAGAGTTTTGCCTTACCTTAGGGTAAGTGAAGAACTATGTCAAAGTGACACATCATAAGTCCTGTGATGAATAATGCTTAGCTTCAACTTGAGTAGACTCACACCTTATTTGAGAAACAAGGATTTTACTCCAAGTAAGTCATCACTTTGTGAGATCTCTATAAGATACGATGGATTGATACGGAAATGTGGACTCTAAGAAGATGTGGCTTTCCTACATGGTTCTCTCAACTAGTTACCACAAACCCTCTTTGTGAGCTCGATTTACCAAGAAAGTCACACTGACTAGTCTTGGAGTATCTTGGCTTTACTTTACCCCCTTCAAATATGATGATAAATGAATGCATTCATGCGTATCTTTCACTGGGGTCACAATGGAGAATGTTTTGGTGCTAAACTTAGAAGGAAATTAAAATCAAGTGGGTAAGTGGAACACTTCCCATTTTTTCCACAAGGTTCCCTCTTGCATGGACTACTTTGGGGTTCCTAGGACCACCCCCTTTGTTGTAGCTTAAGGCTTATGCCAAAGGGGTTATGTCCTAGTTTAAAGTGGATGGGGTGTACCCTTATCTAAACCTGCAAATCAAGTGTGTTGAATATGGTGTTTGTTTTATCTTATGATTTTAATGTGGTTTTTTCACACACCATTTGGAAACCTACAAGAAAATATTTGGCCTTCATTTAGACTCGATTCTTTGACATGCAATATGGACCTTCACACAATTATTACTAATATTCAAAATGATCAAAACATCATATAAAGGAGATAGAATGTCATTTTTTATTTCCCATATCATCCTAAGATATAAGGAAAGAGCATACACAAAAAAATACCTCACTAAACATTTTGGAAATGGAAAAAACTTAATCAAATGTGAAAAATAAGTTCTTTTTAACCAACTTTGAAGTTAATTCTTTTAATAAAACTTAATTGAAGTGTTTTGTGAAAGCGTAAAGAAGGTATTGAAGCATTTTTATTCCCAAGATCACCTAGAAGGTGCGAGGGAAGATCATACATGTTTCAAAACCTTACAAATAATAATGCAACATTCATCAATACAAAACTAAGTAAAGTTAGCACAAAAACCACAATTTTATCAAAGTAACCTATAAAACACCTTATCAAGTATCGACAAAAAACTTGCAAAGTGTTAGAAATTCCAAAATCAACCCTTGCAAATGTTAGACCAAAATTTTATTTCAAATAGAAACACCTTCTCACCCTTTATTGCATGTGTACGTGCTTAGATATATGTGTGAGCAAAGAATGATAAGTGTGTGGCTCTATGGAAAGGACAGGGAGTAATTACACTGTGCATTTGTTTAAGCATGTGTGCAGCCCAAAAGCATATACGCGTGCAAGGAAAAAAATTTACATTGACATATAGCTAATAAACACATGCGCATCCCAAGAGATATGCATGTGTATGCAAGCATGTGCACATTGTTCATGACGTATGTGCGACTCTTTGGAAATTCTTAATACGAGGTAAAAAAATAAAGGATAACAAGTGTGTGGCTAGGGAAATATGTGTGCAAGCTTTCAAACAAGTTTGTACATGTTTTGACATGTGCACGTTATTCCATAACACTTGCACGTGGAATTGAAAAACCACAAAAAATGACGAGAACCATGAATCTAGAACTTCAAACAAGTTAGATTCTTGTCTTTTAACTCAATTTCTAACATAAACCCAACAAATATGCATGAAAATGGAAGATTTACTACCTTTCAAATTATCAAAAGCTTGTAGCTACACTAGCTAACCTTTAATATTCATGAAAATGGTTATAATTTGAAGTAAAAAGCTTGAAAAATAACTTCTAGAGACCATGGAATAAGGTCCCCTTTGGGTGTGTCATATATGAACATGTATAAGTTTGAAAAGCTATAGAAATTAGGTTAGAACACTAAAGAAACCCCAAATCTTTAACAACTTAACCATGAACCATCTAGATAAGAGATAAACAAGAGCTACTCCTATGCATGCATTATAACTTTGAAAAAACATCAAACTAACATGTATATTACTCTCTACTCTTTGAAAGCTATAAAAATATGAACCTATGAAGATCCTAGCAATCACTTTTGATTGTTTGATGCTCAAGGATTTGAGAGTGAGAGCTCACCATTAATGGCTACAGGGCCATATGGTTCTTCTCATTTACTCAAGCTTGAGTTTGGAGAATGCAATAGATAATGACATCTCAATAACAATGAAGAATTCTCTAAATACTAAAAAAATACTATAGTTTAGCCTAAAGAAGGAGAAGTTTTCTTGGGGAAAAGTTAGAGGGGTAGATCTATTTATTGATTTCGATTTCAAGAGAGGGATGTTTTGGATGCGTGTGGGACAAAAGGGTTCAAAAGGTGAAATCCAAATGAAATGGATTTTGGGAAGTGAAATGAAATTTTAGAAAGGTAAGTGCCTTTTAGAAATTTAAAGGGGGATTAATTAACCCTAATTGGGTTAATTAATAGTGATAGGCTTGTGGAAGCCATTTAGAGGGGTGTTAGTGTGATTTAGGGGTTTAGAGAGAGTTAGGTGGGTTATTTGTTTAACATAGTGTAGTCAACTAACAGGGATTTGAATAGTTAGTGTAAGTTTAGTAATAAAGTTGCTTTGATTAAACTATAGGTGTCTACAAATAGAAGAAACTCTAGGGCAACTAGGGTTTGAGCCTATTGGTTAAATAATTTATCGCAGTGCATATTATTAGTTTTCACTAATGGTCACAGGGATAATCCTCTCCTTCTTGGGTATGGGAAGGCTCCCATTATTTAATGTAAATTGAATACTATGGTGTGGTTGTTAGGCCGGGGATCACACAGGATACTCCACTAAACCTGTGGTAAAGTGCGTGTATAGAGTACGAGGGAGGATTTATTTGTGAAGGGGGTAGAGGGGAGTAAGAGGAATAAAGAGAGAGGGTCAATGTTATGAGTAGGAATTGTCATATTCTCCCCATCAATAACTATAGTAGGTCCATATTTAATTATAATAACATAACAATGTAAGAAATCAATAATACTAACAAAATAAAGACACAAAGTTCGTATATTCATTAATCAAGGACACAAAGTTCCTTCTTGGTTATACAAGATCACTATACTTACAAAGTTGGATATTAGAGAGGATATGGGAATATAGAAAAATGACATAAAGGAAATTTGGATTTTGTTTCTTAATGTATTAGTGATACAAAATATAACAATCCACAATTACAAACCCTTTGGAATGGAGAAGTCATTCCAATTTATAGTATTACAATTGTCTTTTCATCTCCCCCATGTGAATTTTCACCCTAAGGCACTAAACCATGTGGTGCGCAAAGACATGACACAAAGGAACACATGTAGTAGTCCTTAGAGAGGTGCAAAGGATCATGCCATAGTAGGATGGAGTTAGGACTTAGTTATTTTTCGACAAATAGAAAAATACGCACATAGGGAGCGAATGGAAAACTGACTATATACAAATGTGGATAAACCATGGAGACTTATGAACCAAGAAAAGGATATTACACAAAATCATTATGGTTATCATGAGAGGATAAGGAGTCGAGGTTGTTAAGGATTAGTTGGTACATGCATGCTAAAGGAAATCAATTGAGGGAAATGCATGGAAACATCTAGAAGATTCCTAAGTAGTGGTAAAAAAATCATGAGGAGATTCCAATAGGATTTCGCAGATGATGATGGACGGTTAGAAGAATATTCGTTGATCGCTTGATATAGAGTGTTATTTCTTGAGAGAGAGAGAGAGAGAGAGTATGGTGTAATGGATGTAATAGGAAGATTTGTGATGTATATGTTCATGTGTATATTGTTGGTTTCCTCAATGTTATTCCATGGTTGATTATACTTGTAGTTGATCATGTTAAGTCTATGTTTGGGACACATCATCTAGGAGTTAAATTTTACATCTAAAAACATATGGATAATTACATTTATTCTCTGGCTATACTATATCATCATGTTGATATAGAACATTCTCAAAAAGTTCACATAAAGGAGAGACTCGATGCCTGCATATGCCTCGGGTGAGCTTCCAAGATAAGGTTAGATGATATGTCAGTGCACTTGGGATTAGTTGCTAAAATAGGTAGTGATAATAGAGACTACATTTTGGTTATGTTGTCGGGACCTCTTTTCAAAGTTTTCATGAGAATGGTACATGATGATAGTGTGTGCATGATTTGTTGATTTAAGCTAATGAAAATAAAGACTAACACCTAGTAGTCTTAACTAACAAAATTAAGCAAAATACAAAGCACCATCAAGATAAGAATTAAACAAGGTTAAACACTAACATTTATAATATTAAATATTTGAAACTAACATGCTAAGTGTCTAAATCCTCTATTCTCTTAATCAACAACAAAATTAAATAGGTGAACCTATATAGGCTCCATGGCAAATCAAAGTGGTTGTTCTTGATATTCCAAGAAACTAGGAATGGGGTTTATCAAAGTTGGGCTCAAGACCCTTTTGACACCTCCCATATGACCTAAGCACTTTTGGCTAGAAAAGAGGCTTAACTCTCCAAGTGAATTCTCAAGAAAACAAAGGAAAGATTTTATTCTATTTTGCTATATGTTTTGCTTTTATCTTCTCAAGAAGTTTAGGTGTAGGTATAAAGGTAGAAGGAGGGCTCCTTATATAGCCCAATGGATAAAGGAAACACTTCATCCCTTCGCATGTGGGATAATAGGTAAAACAAGATTAGGAATGGATAAGGTTGCTTTATAAAAGGTAACCTTACTTTAGAAGGGTTTAATTTATAATTAACAAGTCATGGGAGTTGGGGGGTGTTTTAATTAATCAAAGGTGATTAATTAATAGGTAGATGTAAGCTTATAGAAGAGGAATATTATTATGATTTAGGCTATTATAAGGGGATTAAATCAATTAAATATTGATTTATTGGTTAAATGAAAGGGAAAGCTAATTAATTGATAATAATTAATTAGTCTAGATAGAAGGGGTGATTAATTAATGGAAGGTCATTAATTAGGTGTTTTTTGGATATGCAACTTAACTAATTAGCGTATTGTAATTAATTAACGATGATAAGAGAGAATATGAGTGCTTTTTGATGATATGTCACCAATTTGCAAGAAGGGAGATAATTAGTGTAATTTAAGTATTTAAATTGCTTGGGCGTAATTATGGGTGTCTACATTTGCCCCTCTTTGGGGTGGCGTAAGTGATGCCACTTCAAAGATAGTAGACATATGGAATTTTGAAGGGATAGAAGAAAAATTAGTAAGAGGGAGAGATGCCCCCTCGAGTGTCGATAGGGTGATGAAGGAAGATGATCGACGATCGAAAAAGGTGAGAAATAGATAGAAGAATGGGTAGGGACAGAATGCCTCATTGAGATGGAAGATTAGGAGTAAGAGAAAAGTGATGCAAAAGAAATATGGAGGAGTGGAGAGAAGAGATTAGCCTCTAGCCCACTATTTATTGGAACAATTTAAATGTCATAATATTGCCATAAGAGCTACGTCATCAGTCCTTATGAAAAATATAAGCATACAAAAAAGTAGAATGACATGAAAAGCCATACTATGAACAATTGTCCATTATGAAAACACCAACCCTATGCAATATAAAAATACAATGCAATATGATAAGGAAATAAGCTCATTAAACAGGGAAAACAAGTATGAATGCACATATCCAACCCAACAATAGTTGAGATAGTTGTACAAATGCTTTGTTATCAAGCTGAAGAGATACACATGTTTGTGATTGATGACAAGGGTTAAAAATGATGTCCCGAGCAAGGATACATGCAAGCGAAAATGTTGATGGACACGAGGTCCAAATAGAAAGTGTTGTGTGTAACAAAACAACACTAGGCAACAAGACGTGCCCGGAGTACAAATGAAGCAAGAAGCCAACTTTGTGAATGGTTGTGAATCGGTGATACGTGAGTCGTATTAATTGGGAATATTCAAAACAAACCAAGTAGGATATGGAGAGAATACCATGCACACAGACACAAGTTTCAGCCATGCAATAAGCATGTTACCTATTTTTGTAGATTTTTTTTACTTTTTGGATTTTTGATGCGAGATATATTATTTTTTATTTTTTGTTTTGTTTTCCAAAATGTGGTGGATAGTAGAAGAAAATAGAAGAAATAGAATGGAGGGCCTAGGCGCAACAAAATATGCCCCAGGTGGAAGAAAGAAGAAACAAGTGACAAATAATGTCCTTGTTTAGTGGAAAAAATAACAAAATAATTATTTTTGAAAAATAATTATTTACGAGAGTGTGGATAAGAAGAAAAATTGCCTAGGAGAGTTAAAATTGTCCTAGTGGGAAGAAAGGGGGATTGGATAGCAAAAAATGCCCCAACACGATGAAAGATAAGAGAAAAATAATTATTTAATTAAAATAATTATTCAACGGTGAATAGTGGAGAAAATGGCGGTTGAAACAAGCCTCTAGGCCTTCACAGCGGTGAAAAACAAGTTAATATACCCCACCCGGGGGTGGTAAATCACCACGACTAGTTCATTTTAACTAAGCACTATTGAGTTTTTACTATGAGGCTCTGATAGTGACGAGGACGATGGTGATCACACGGACCGATTGAAACAAGAAAACACAGTTCGAGGGTACCAACGACACACCGACGATGGCACCTTTGTGAGTAATCAAACCTTAATTGTCAAATATTGTCATTAATGCCCTAGAATTAGGAAGTATGGCTAGGGGACACACCGATGTGCATGCGCACACGGGCGCAGTGTCATCTTTTGGGGCCGCAGCATCCTTCTGAGGGACACATGCATCCCATGGCATATGCGTGCATGTGCAGAAAAACACACCACACACCCAAGTGTACATGCACATGCCACACATGTGTGGGCATACACACGCAATAGAAGGGGAGCACACACAAAGGAGGGATGCACGCACGTATGCGCAAGGACACGAGAGATGACAAAAGCACCGAAAGAGTGGTGCACATGCCTAAAAGGGCACAGAGGTGTACGAATGATGGCATAAGAGCCCTAAGATAATTGTGTGCATGTGTATGCACCAAAAGGGAGGCACACATGCCTGAAAGGGTGAGCAGGCGTCCTAGGCAAATGGAGGATAGATAAGAAAAATGCCAAAAAGATGACACTTAGAAGAAAATTAGGATTTTTGGGTTAACCCTAAAATGATAGATATATTTTGGAAGAAATGTTAGTGATTGACGAGTGGATTAACATTTTGTAGAGACAATTTCTAGTGTTGCAGACGTGGGAGCGTCATTCCCAGATTACAGAGTTAGAGGGTAGATGCGTCACCGAGACCAGCAAGCTATGGCCATACTTTTAGAGGCGGTGGGGCTAGGCCCCTGTATCTCATATTCCATCCATCATTTTGGACCATGGATTACTTACTGCACCTTTGGTGAGTGGTGGCACAACAAGAGCTAGTGTTTTAAACTTCCTATTGGGGAGATGACTGTGACCCTAGAGGATGTATGGCAGATTCTTCGTGTGCCGATCATGGGTTCTCTTATTGAATACACCTCGATATAGATGATTAGAGTAACTTAAAGTGACATTTTTAACAAAAATGACATACCACATGACGGTATGATTGTTGCATTGCACGAGTGTATCTCTAACCCGACACTACATCGGGGGCCCCTATACATCATGTCACTTATCAGTGGGTTTTTTCTCATTGATAAGATGGGGACATCTTTCCCGAGAGGGCTACTACCATTAGTACATGAAATTTTCAATGGTGAGCGTTATTACTGCGGGAAGTGCATTTTGGTGCACTTGTACTAGGATTTACATTTGATCACTTACCACTATCAGAAGACAATGGGGCCAACCTCATTGCTATAGATTTGGTCATGGGACCACATTGCTATCGGACACCCTGTGGGAACTTTGCATGTTTGAGACCCAGAGGAGCCATCTTACATGGTGTGGGTATCAGTAGGTGGTGATGTATGAGGCCACCTAGGCAACCTATATAGGTACCGGCGAGAGTTTGATGAGTTGCAGAGAGAGACATTATATGGAGACCCTACATGCACATTTAGTGGCCATAGGATGCCGTAGAGCTCAGTGTGTGCTTAGTAGAGCACTTTATCCTTAGCAGTCACATCTACATCATATAGCTTTACTGATTTTATAGGTTCCATCGAAAGCTTGGTATAGTACGGGGGTTCCAGCACTGACATATGGTATGCCTATCGAGATTCGTAGAGAGGAAAACTATGGGTCCATGCATATCGGTGGCCCGAGCCAGGAAATTTTCTTCACAGGTGGTCCCATAAGCATGGGACCCAGTATAATAGGTCGGGGATCCAAGAACTATAGTAGATTATTGGACTTGGTACGCCACTATCTTACCCTAGCATCTTACTATCTTGGAGGAGGCTCGGGTAGTAGGCACCCAATTGCCTAGAGAGATCTAGCATGACATGGAGCAGAGAGAGGGTGTAGCAGGTCA
Source organism: Taxus wallichiana var. yunnanensis (assembly GCA_018340775.1). Lineage (NCBI taxonomy): Eukaryota > Viridiplantae > Streptophyta > Pinopsida > Cupressales > Taxaceae > Taxus > Taxus wallichiana. The sequence goes on from CM031240.1 coordinate 962,563,288, forward strand.
TGATCCAGAGGATCCATTTGATGGATTACCTCATGATGAGTAGGGTACCCCATAGGTATAGGGACCAAGGCCATAGGGTCCAAGACAGGCACCTGCATAGCCTTCTAGGCCTACAGTTTTAGAGTAAGGGCAGTCCTCTAGAGCATTACAGGGACAGGCCCTAGTGACTCAGCCTACAGCTCACATAGTTGTGTTACAGTAGCATTTATAGTTAGCTTTGGCATAACGAGACCTGGTCACTACAGAGAGACACAAGGCCCAAGCTTAGATTGTAGCATTGACAATTAAGCGGGATCAGCGTGGGCCCATGTAGGCCAGGGAGGTGATAGCATGGTGTACTTTCAGTAGATAGGTCAGATGGCTACGTAGATGGCCCAGGTGATAGATCTATACCAGCAGAAATAGGCCTAGCTCCAGCCTATGATACTTGAGCGAGATAGGTTGAGGGCTAAGCATGTAGTGGGCCAGGCCGAGCTTTCCCGAGCTTCAACAGAGATAACGTCCTACCGACACACATAGGGTACAACAGTGTCTGGATGGACACACAGAGATATGGCTACAATAGAGGGTAGAGCCTCTTATTACAGGTCCTTATATTTTTAGGTGAGTCCTGCTGAGTGGCGAGCACCTTCCTATAGTCAGCAGTCAAGTAGGGGCACTAGATCTGAGAGGCCTCAAGCCTTATAAGAGCAGTCATGTCATGCTACCACCACGAGACAGGTCAGCTACTCCTTTAGAGGGCTTGAGTCAACCCTGATGTTTTGCATTTCCACATACACCTCTTGATGAACACTATGCGTAGATTGTGCTCTATGTATATCATTTTGTATTTTTATAGTATTTTTGACAGATTCCTCTGATGAAGGCTTTTATTCTTTGATAGATGTATCATCCTTATTATATGCCTCAGATGAAGGCATTTTTGATGTACTGCCGTGATGTATATCCATTTTTGATACAGATATACCACACATGTATTATATGGACATTTTTGACATGACATATGTGTATATGAGATGGACATTTGTTTATTATTTCTCATGGATAGATGTGTTTATGATGTTAGATAATTTGATTTTACATGTATATGTATCATGATCTTGTTGATGTATCGCATGTGTTTTGATTTCTAGATGATTGATCTTATAGAATATATCAAATGTGTTTATTTATATGATGTGCCATACTTATTAGACGACATGATATGATGATATGGGTACGGGGGATATATTTTGGTATTTTGATCCCTCTTGCCCCATTTGATCATACGATATGTGATGATTAGCTTCACATTCATGTATGATGTATAAATGATGTTAGATGTGATGATATTGATGGAAATGTGATGATGTACAAAAATAATAAGTCTAATCTAAGAAAAGCTGAATTCTAACAAAGTATGCCCAAGCAACAAACAACCTAAAATCATAAACATGAAGCAACTATACAAGCAAACAAGCAAAGCAAGACACAAGACAATGCAAGTAAACGTCAGTAAATGTTTTTGTAAATGTTGTTTTTCTATTATTTTTGGGTTTTTTGAAATAATTTTCTATTGTTTAGGGTTTTAAAACAATGTTCTTTTATTTTTGTGGTTTTGGATATGTTGAATGTTTTTACTGATTTGTGAAACAATTTTCTATTGTTTTTGGGTTGTTTTCTAATGATTTTTCGAGATATGCACGGGTAACCAAGAAAGCGTGGATGCCCCCAAGCGTTAGATGGGGAATATACAAGGGTAGAGGCCACGCGCTTATGAACAAGAAGGTGAATTCATTGAATTTCCCCAGTGTAAGATGGGGAATAGTGAAAGACCATGCCCCTCACAGATGAATAAAAGAAGACAAAGCCAAATCAAGGCTTGATAGGATTGGGCTCACAAGGAATCTTGAAGGCAGAACTAGGGCTAGGCCAAGTAAAAGTACCCTCTAGATGTAAGATGCTTGTGAAAAAAATCCTCCCAAGGTGCCTTGGAAACCAGTTTTCACCCAAGGACCTATCCAAAGTGCCACAATTGCGTGGTTTTAACTTGTCGATGACTTGTTTCTCTTTTTATTTTTATCTTTTTGATTTATTTTTGTATTTTTGATCATTTCACCATGTTTTTGATTTTTTTGCTTTTCTAATTATGCGTCATACTTAAGCATAGAACCGCTAAAGGTTCATGGCATTCATGGGCTCACGAAGCTCATCACCATTGGGATGAGTGAGTTTGTATGCCCCCGTGTCGTACTTAGCTACTATAATATAAGGTCTTAACTAATGTGGTTTTAACTTTCTTTTCTCATTCTTCTCTTGTGTTGAGCTGATTCTCATTCATGACCAAATCACCAACCTCAAACCGGTGAGGTATGATTCTCTTGTTGTAGTTTCGGAAAATTTGTTCGATACACTGGAGGTGATTAAGGGTGCAAATGCACTTCTCATCTAGGAGCTCTAATTCATCCAATCTAGCCACCTTGTAATCTTCATCTTTATCCAAATAGTCCCTAAGAGAGATTCTCAGGGAAGGAAGTTCAATTTCTAGTGGGATGATAAATTTCATCCCAAATACTAGAGAGTATGGTGTCACACCCGTAGGAATGCGAATGGATGTCCTGTAAACCCAAAGATATGGGTGGATTTGCAAATGCCAATTACAACCTATTCTACATACCATTTTATCCATTATTTGCACCAAAGTTTTATTTGTGGTCTCGGCCTATCCATTACCTTGTGGATAATATGGTGTAGACCATTTTAACCTGATTTGGAACTACTCGTGAGTCCCTTTATAGTTTTATTCTTGAATGAATTTCTGTAATCCGTAATAATGGTGCAGGAATGCCATACCGGAAAATGATATGATTCATAATAAATTTGGAAATCTGAGCTCCCGTTACATAGGTTAGAGGAATGGCCTCCACCCACTTTGTAAAGTATTCAGTAGTCATGATGATGTGGGTATGGCCATAAAATGAAGTAGGGGTAAGATTCCCTATCAATTCCATTCCCCATTTAGAAAATGGCCATGGGGTAGTGATGGGTTGCAATGGTTACGATGGAGCATGGATGAAGTTTCCATAGTTCTAGAAAAGTACACACTTCCTGACATAATTACAACAATTGGTTTCCATAGTAGGCCAATAGTAGCCTACTCTTAACAATTTCTTGGCCAAAACCATTCCATTAGTATGTGCTCCACACACCCCTTCATGTACTTCTTTGATCACTTGGATTGACTCCATCATATCGAGACAACGTAACAGATTCCCATCATAGCCACGATGATAAAGTGTACCTCCTAAAAGGGTGTAACGGGCTATTTGGTGAATCAAGGATTTGTTTCTTGGAACAGGAAATGTTGGGAGGAACGTGTTGTCTTTGAGATAGGTAAAGATGGGCTCATACCATGGGGAATTGGGACCAACAACATCACAAGCCAGATAGGACTCTGGCATGTCATACGCAGGCTGGTGTAAATTTTCCACAAAGAATGGCATGTCGTTGATTCTGACGATGAATACGGAGCATAGAACCCCCTTTGTTGCCATAACATCTACATATCTATTTTATGCTCTTGGATTTTTTTAAATGTAATGCGCACAAAATACTCTTTCAGAGTTTCTATCAAATTTTTGTAAGGTATAAGCTTTTCATATTTAACCTTGTATTCATCATTAACCTACTTAATAATTAACTGAGAATCACCCATAACCTTGACATTGTGGATGTCCCATTTGATATGAGCTTCATCCCTATGATAAGTGCCTCATATTTTGTGATATTGTTTTGCAAGGAAAACCCAAGTGAAAATCTTGTTGTATAGGGTCACCAGAATGAGTAATAAGCACCACCCCTACACCTGAATCATGAAAAGTAAAGGAACAATCAAGATGTATCTACCACACGATAGATTCTTCAATGTATAGCAATGAGGAATCTGACATATCCAAATTCAAAGTTTCATTGCCTTGCAAAGGTGCTTCGGTTAGTTGGCCGTGCCAAGTACACGTCCTTTAACTAACTTATGATGCACAAATTCTATATCAAACTCACTTAGTAGAATGATCCAATTAGCCATTCTACCGTGAGGGGGTTTAGATAGCAAGTAATTAAGTGGGTCAACTTTAGATATCGTCTTGGTTTTGGCATTCAATAGATAATGAAAAAGTTTTGAAAAGTAAAAACAATAGCCAAGCAAGATTTTTCAATGCGGGGATAGTTAAGCTCATAAGTGATGAGAGTGTGACCTGAGATAGTACACTAATTTTTATTTATTACCAAGGTCATATTGGGCAAGTAGCGCACCAATAGAAAATTACGTAGAAGAGATATAAAGCAAGAGTGGTTCACCATGAGTTGGAGGCGTGAGGATAGGTAGATTAGCCAAGTATTGTTTAAGAAAGATAAAGGCATATTGTTTCTCTAATCCCTAGATGAAGGAGACATCATTTTTAATCGGTGGGTGAATGAATGGCACTTTATCGACAAGTGGGAGATGAAGCGGTGAATAGTTTGTATTTTACCCTGTAAGTGCACAATTGCTTAATGTTCTTAGGTGGAGGCATTTCAGTAATAGCAGACAATTTAGTAGGGTATACCTCAATTCCTCTTCTTGATACAATGAAGCCAAACAGTTTTCTAATAGCACATCGAATACACACTTCTTCGAATTTATCTCGCACCTTGTACTCTCGTAGGCACTTAAAGATATGCTACAAAATGACAGGTGATCTTCTCTTTTCTCGAGACTTTCCGAGGATGTCATCCACATAGTCCTCCATGATATCATGAATCATATCATGAAAAATTACTATCATTTCGCTGATAAGTAGCTCCTGTGTTTTTAAGGCCGAATGACATTACTTGGTAATAGAAGGTACCCCAAGGAGTCGTGAAGGCCATTTTGTGTTGATCTTCATCAACTATCTTGATTTGATTGTATCCTGAAAATCCATCCATAAGAGATAGCATCTCATATCCTGCTTTGTCGAATCCACAATCATATCAATATTTGGCAGTGGGAAATCATCCTTAGGGAAAGCTTTATTAATGTCTCTAAAATCCGTGTAAATTCTAATACCGACAGGATTTTTCTAGACAGGGACGATGTTGGATATCCATTCAGAGTAATCAATAGGCTGAAATGAATCCTATCGCAAGCAATATTTCTAGTTCCTCTTTAACCAGTAGGGCCACCCTTGGGTGCATCTTTCTGAGCTTTTTTAATAGGCTTAACATCTACATGCACAACTAGGTTGTGCACGACCAAATTTGGATCTAAGCCTGGCATATCTTTATAGGACCATGTGAATACATCTATAAACTCCCGTAGTAGCATGGTGAATGTTTTATGTTCTCTAGCCGAGAGTGAAGCTCCCAATTTTACTATCTTTGGGTCCTCTTTTGTACCAATATTCACATCAATAGTCTCCTCGACTAGTAATTTTGACAAGTCTTCCATATGCATAGGATCAGAAGGAAGGTTGAGATCTTTGTCCACAGATGTCTCCATGAGATTTTCATCCTTGGTGTGGTCACTTTCATTGTCCTTTGATTTTTTTACTTGTTTGTCGGCCAGTTCCTCAAAGAGGTTTTCACTGTGTGACTTGGACTTTGATTTTTCCGAGGCTTTGTCTTGGAACTTTTGCCCTCAATTTTTCTTAAGTTTTTCTGACCACGAAGCTTAGCCTCCTCCCCAGAAATAGGCGCAGGTATCCAAGTCAATAAAGAAACCCTTTTTGTGGTCTCTAATGGGAATTGTATCCCTTATGCCCATGAACTCTGCGATAACTTCATCATTCTCAAATAGATCTAGTGACATATGACATTGTTAGTCCCATTAAACAAGTGAAGGGTAAACAAGGTCATGGGTAGGTTCCATAGGGGTTATGGTTAGGACAGTTTTGTTCATGAATAGGTTCTTGGAGGTAAGATCCTCATATTGGCTACAATGGGAATCCGTATCCTTTGTATAGATAGTCAACGCTATCCTAACATTCGTAACAAGTAGCGTCTTGATCATTGGGGTGTGCTCCATAAGGGTGAATTCTAATGTCGTATCATTCTATTTTAAAATGTGGAAGAGGCACTAGTTCTCTCTATCCTTGTTTGTTTCTTCCACATCCTAGGCCCTTGTATTCCATGGAGTACATCATTTTACTGGATTTCTCATATTTAGGGTTTTGATAACATGTTGGTTGAGTATCCTCCTGGGATCCATGTTGTAGGTGGATCTAACAATTTTTCTTCAACCAACAAGCCTCCAGGTAAGAATGACCCAATAGTGCGGTCATTTCTAGGTCTTCTAAAGTTATAGTTGGGTCAACCTCTAGTATTGGGTGACAATGAGAGGTCTAAAACCAAGAGGGCTTGTTGCACATTATATTCTCCATAGCTATATTCTAGAACCTTCATCTCCCATGAATAAAAAGGAGAGGTTGATGTAGAGGCACCATGGGTGCAAGGCGAGAGAATCCAATCTATCTCGAGATTTCATGGCCTCTCGTATGGAGAGGGACAACTATATCGGTAGAGGGACATGTATACGTGCCCTTACGTGCAAAACTATTGAGAGCTCTATAGTGAGCAAAGGGCTCTGAATCTCCTTGTATTGTAATGGTGTGTCCCTCATGCTTCAATTTAATGCATTGATGAAATGTTGATGGCACAGCCTACATGGCATGAATCCATGGTCAACCTAGAAGCATATTATATGGAAGTTCCAAGTCCATGACATGGAACTTTGTTTGATGAAAAGTGGGACCCACTTCCATTGGCAACGATATTTTTCCTGTCGACTCCCTTTCCATGTTGTCGTAAGCAGTGACAGTGGTGATGTTTGACTCAAGATCTGCCTCAGTATGTCCTAGTTGTTTAACCAATTTAGTGTGCAGATGTTCAACCCTGATCTATTATCCAAAAGCACTCATTTGATCTTCCTGTGGGTAACCACTACCTCAATATTAAAAGGAATATTATGCATTGTATTTTCAGTAGGGATCTCCCTATGATTGAAGGTAATGTGTTCATTTGGTACGATGTTTGCAATGCAGCTTGAAGATGTGTAGGATCTACCTCTAATGGCACTCCTAACCACTGAAGAGTTTAGTATAGAATGTCTTTATGTACATTGGATATCTCAAGAAGATCTAAGATCAAAATCTTAGCAGACGTATTCTCAAGTTGCTCTAAGAGATTGCATTTACCATTTTATGGGGTTGATGGAGAAGACTCAGGAATCACGAGAAGGGCATGTCTTGCTACCATGGAATAATCCTTTCCTTGATTCAGATGGTATTAATGTGGTCGTAGAGAGAGAGAATACATCTAATAAGCAAATCGTAATGATTGTTGTCTTTCTTGTTCTATAAGTAATTCACTGCTTTATAACCTTGGGATGACTCTCCCTGATCCGGCTTTGACTTTTCTGATTTATCATGTTTGGGGAATGGCTCTTTATATATCCCCATTTTTTCGTTGGGTGTCTGGGTTTTCTCAGGGTTGTCCACCTCTATCTCCCCATTTTTGATGAGGTCTTGGATATAATGGCAAAGTCACAGACATTTGTCTGTCTTATGTCCTTTGACACAATGCATTTCGTAATATTCATGCTCCTTGTACCATGAAGGTTTTGGAGCATTTTCATCAAATGGTTGTGTCGTAGGATATGTCACCATGTGAGCCACATCCAATTGTTTTAGTATAACCGACAAAGGTTCATTAAGAGGGTGAACATTCTTCATTTTGGTGGTGGTTGAATTGGTCCTTTGGTCAGTTTAAAAGGTTGACCAGTTTGGACCATTTGTACACGTTTGGAATCAATGATCCCATCTCCTACCACATTTTTGTTTTTGTTAAAAACCTTTGGCTTCTCCATGGGTTTAACATTTTGATTATCTCTAGATTGGGACTTGAGAGTTCCTTTGGCAATGAGAGCTTTCTCTATTTGAACCCCTTTTTCAATGACCTCCTCAAAAGTGCGAACACAATGCATTTGGAGGTGGAAGGCTATGTTTGGATTTAGGTTGGGCACAAAAATACTAACCAGCTTGTTTTTCAGGGAAAGTGCAAGGGAAGCGGCTAGCTATCCCTCTCCACCATTATAGGAAGCTAGAAAAAGTCTCATTAGGGCGTTGTTTGGTGCCACATAAATCTACCATGGTGACATCACTCTCTATATTGTATGAGAAGTGACGCACAAACCTTTCTGCCAATTTTGGCCAAGTGAAAATTGATCCCGAGGTAAATGTGTAAACCACTCCAAGGCTTGACCTCCTAGACTCTTGGGAAAAAGTCTTATGAGATAATTGTCACTATAAGACACCTCTTGACATGCCATATAGAAATCTTTGACACGATCCCATGGATCTCCCTGCCCTTTATATTTGTCAAATTTTGTCATGTCATATTTCTTAGGAAAAGGTTGAAGGGTCATAGTCTTATCAAAAGGATAGGGACATAATTCTTCATATTGATACTTCCTAATGCTCCCTATATTTCTCTCTTGAAGGCTTGCTAGTGTTGCTTTCATAGACTGTAATTCTTGTGTGAGCAATTGTTCCTTAGTGGAAGAATCGGGGATATATACTCAATGATACCCCGTATCGCCTTCTCCTTGATTTTCTCTATGCATTTCACCAATCTTGACCTTAGGCCTTGACTTTTGAATGTTTTTGCTTGCTTCCTTTTGTACATGAGAGATTAGCAAAGTGAATTGTTGGCTTAGGGTACTATTTTGTTGTTGAATTGTGGTTTCTTCTTCTAAGGGTTCCTCCTTTTCCATGTATTGTGGAGGTTCTTCACCACTCTCATGTCCCGACTGCTTTTTACGTGGCAATTTGATAAGGGGTATTCTATGTCCCACTATCTTATCATTTCCTCCATTGGAGGTAGAAGCATATCCATGTGTCAAAATATCCTCCATGTTGATAAGGGGTCGTTTCTTCCTCATTAACATTATTCGTAGTTGGGATTGTTTCATTTTTAGTGGACATTTTCACCCAAGGACTTTCCCATTGTGCCACAATGATTGCGTGGTTTTCACAATTGGATGACCTATTTTCTTTTTACTTTTTCTTTATTTTTTATTTTTTAATTGTTTTTCTTTTTCTTTTCTAAGGAAGATCATATTCAAGAATCAAACCGTTTGAGATGAATTACATTCATTGGTTCCTGTAATTCCTCACCATCTAAGTGAGCCATTTTATATGCCTCTCGAATTGTACTTAGGGACCACCACATGTGGTTCTAACTAGTTGAGCTCAAACTTGCCTTTCTTTTCTTAATTCTTAACTGTGTTAAACCAGTTTTCTTTTAAAACGAGATCTCTCCCTCAAATTGACATGATATAATATTTTTGTTGTGTACTTGTGACACTCGGTTCTAAAAAACCTTCAAAGTATTGAGTTCTCTCATTGTAGACACCAAAATTAGGTCACACTCCCCTTGGTCCCTTTTTGAATATCCAACTCAAACATATTCACCTTACCATGACCCTTTTAGCCCACATTAATATTAGTTTAATTATTTATAATTAAAGTGATACTCATCCTCACTTCATTCATTATTTAATTACCCTAATTAAACTAATTTCCACCTCACCTAGACACCTCATCACAAACCTATTCTTAGCATGTTTCCCTTTTACTAGGACTCAATATTCACTCACCATAACTAACTAAGACTTATTCTTACCTACCTTAATGAACTAAGACTTGGTGTAACCCTAAAATCACATGCCTATTCTCCCTCTAACCATGTTCCTCCCATTAAAACATAACATTCTGTTTTGATCCACGAGAATAGATAGAGTTAACCCAAAAGATGACCAAGATCTGACATTTTTAGTAAACCTAGGATTTCCCACCTTAACTGACATTGGTCACCCTAAACCATCATCGGTTACCTTATATTCATTTTAGTAAAATTTTTTGGGAGGTAGGCCACATTCTCAAGTTTTGGAATGAAGGAGATCTACATGCAAGCAAGAACTAGAGCCCTTTTGCATGTCCAAACTACCATAGCCAGCACCAAGACTAACCAGAAGGTATTTTCATTCATGACAACATTTAGAGAACACGACCATAGCATTGAGCACCATTCCACAGATCAACTTTCACCAGCATCTCCAACCACCTCTTCACCACTAAAAGCATTTAGAACCCTTCTGAACTCCAAGTAAGTTTGTTTCTCCTCTATCACTTGCAGTTGTATTCTCTATTTGCCTTCATTTATTGAGTTTTCTTACTTAGATATATCCCTCATCTTTATCTCTATCAACCACCTCCTCACACCCCACCTAAACTTCACAAAACCTATCCCAAAACCATCTCCCTCACTTAGACCTCACAAAAACCCTCCAAACTCTTTGTGTAGTCACAGAGAGGACCCAAAACTTGTTCTCAAAGATCTTTCGCTTCCCAAAGTCACCGACACCGGTTAATCCTAACGGTGGTCGGGCCTCGTATTATACCGACATCGCCTCCTTAATTGATATCACCACCGTGATTGTCAACCCCACCTAACAACTCAACCCTTAGCCTAACCCAAACCACACTCAAAACCTTACCACACCTATCTTGGATCTGTCACCTCACTCTCCCGCATAGAGACCTTTCCAAATCTTTGTTTCAAGAAGGAAGAGAGACAAACACCCTTCCCCGACCCCCAACCACTTTCCACAAGAATTATAATTGGCCACCCTAAACCAAAGATCGGTCATACCAAAACCGACATCGATCATCCCGACCGATGTTGGTCTCGTGTTTGATAACATTGTTCAAAAAATCAACCTAATTACCTCACCCAAAATGACCCAACCTTACCTGACTCTTTCTGTGACTTGCAGACCACCTATGCTTTTCGCAACCCAAATGAAACATTTACCTACATAGCATTTCATTATTTAATCGATCAACGTTGATAGTAATATGAGGCAACCAAATCAGAATGCTAGTGCTAGATTATTTTATTTACATGTTTAAGTTATTTTATATTGATTTATAAATAGTGGATTGATGGCCTTCTAGGTTGTATCACACTTCCTAGATCTACCATACGAAAGGTAGTCCACTGTCATATACTATTTAACTCTCTTTTGTAGTCTTGTTTTATATTTTAGGTAGTTTCTCCTAGCCAAAGGAAGCTCTCAAATTCAGCATTGGATCAAGAAGTCAAAATGCACACAATGACCTTTAAACCAACCATCACAACAGGTATTCCTCCTTGGCCCATACCCTTATCTATTTCGTCAAATCCTTAAAGAAAATGGTGAAACAATCATACACTTATCATCCATTAGCTCTAGCTCTACTAGTGAGCTACCTTGTAGTCTTTGTCTTTGTCCAGATAATCTAGGAGAGATATTCTCATGGAGGAAAGCTAAATTTCTAAGGGTATAGTGGCTTCAGTGCAAAGACTAATGAATAAGGATTATAACCAAAGTAGGGGGTGCGGATGGAGTTTCAATAGGCCTCAGAGGGTGGGATGAATCTATAGGTGCCAATTACGGCTCATTTTTCTAACCATATTTTCCATGATATGAACAAGCGTTTTGCTTGTGGCTTCACTTGTCCATGACCTTTAGGGTAATAGGGTTTTGACCAATTGAATTAGATTTGGAAGCATTAACATAATGCTTTGAGCTTCTTGTTCTTAAAGGATTTACCATTTTTGCTACAATGGTGGAGGGGATGTCGTAATAGAAAATGAGATGGTTCATTATGAACTTGGAGATTTGTGCACTAGTTATGTAAGTTAGAGGTACAACTTCTACCCATTTGATGAAGTACTCGGTGGTGGTGATAATATGAGTGTGGCCATCTGAGGAATTTTGAATGAGTTTCTTTATGAAATCAAGTCACCATTTTGAAAATGGCTAGGGTGTTGTGATGGGCTATAAAGCCTTTGTTGGTGCATACATTAAGTTTCCATACTTTTGAAAAATTTCACATCTATTAACAAATTTGCAACAATATTCTTCCATGGTAGGCCAACAATAACCCACTCTCAATAGTTTTTTAGCAAGGACCATCCCACTTATGTGTGCTCCACAAATGCCTCCATGCACTTCTTTAATTTCTTGGACTAAATTGGTCACATCAAGATAATGCGGTAGATCCCCGTCATAGGTACGATGATAGAGTGTGCCTCTAGGAGGGTATAATGAGATATACGGTAGATAAGGGTTTCTTTCTCGGTATGGGAAATATTATGGGGAAAATTTCCATCTTGTAAGTAGTTGAAAATGGGATCATACTAAATAGATTATGGCATGTCAAATTCAGGCATTCCAAGTGTTCGACAAAGAAAGGCATCTTGTTTACTTGAGGTGGAATGTGTAATAAAGACCCAATTGTAGTCATGGCGTCTGATGATCAGTTATGTGATCTTTGCCTCTATTCAAAGATAACCCGTACATAGTATTCCTTCAAAGTTTCAACCAATTTCTTATATGGAACAAGCTTCTCATCTTTAACTTTTTACTCATCATTAACTTTCTTAATGATTAATTGGGAATCACCAATGACTTGTAGTTGTTTGATGTTCCATATGATAGATAATTTAAAGTCGGTGATGAGTGCTTCATATTCTGTAATGTTATTTAAATAAGTGAATCCCAAATGAAATGTCTATGGAATGACTCTCTAGTAGAAGTGATAAGTACCACCCCCTGCTCCTAAACAATGAAAGTTGAATGACCGTCAAAGTTTAATTTTCACATGATGGATTCCTCAATGTACATCATAGATGCATATGGAAGATCTAGACACAATGGTTCCATTCCTAGTAGGGGATCTTTAGCTAGCTGATCTATCAATACTGTCCTTTTAGGGATTTTTGGTTAACGAATTCAATGTCAAACTCACTGAGGAGGATGATCCAATTAGCCATTCGTCCTATAAGGGTAGGTTTAGATAAGAGGTATTTGAGAGGGTCAACTTTGGATATTAGCTTGGTCTTATTGTTAAGGAGATATTGACAATTTTTTTGAAATGTAAAGACCACACTATGTAGGAATTTTTAATCTAAGGATAGTTTAGCTCATAGGTGATTAAGGTGCAGGCTAAGGTAGTAAAACACCCTTTCTTTGTGGCCAAGATAATATTGGGAAAGTAATACACCAATAGCGTAATGCATTGCTGAAATATACAATAGTAGGGGTTTTCTTGGGTTAGGTGGTATGAGGATAGGTGGACTTGTTAGATATTTCTTAAGAATTTCAAAGGACTTTTGATAGCTTGTGTCCTTAGTTAAAGGTAACATATTTCTTCAACAAATGTGTAAAAGGATGGAACTTATCCATAAGCTATGATATAAATTGGTGGATTGCTCGAATATTTCCTTATAGACTTCGTAGTTTTTTGAGGTTCGTTGGTGGAGGCATCTTTCTAATAGATGTAACCTTGCTGGGATATAGCTATATCCCTCTTTGTGAAACAATGAAACCTAATAACTTTCCTAATTGTACACCAAAGACATACTTCCGGGATTCAAATGAACCTTATAATTTCAGAGAGGTGTTGAAAGATATGGCTTGACACTTCTAGGTTCTCTTCTCGGTTTTATATTTTAGTAAGATATCATCCACGTAATCCTCCATGATATGGCTCATCACGTCATGAAGATAAAATTCATTACACGTTGATATGTAGCCCCATAATTCTTGAGTCAGAAAGGCATGACCCTGATGAGAAAAATGTCCCCCAAGGGGTGATGAAAGTAATCTTATATTTGTCTTCCTCTCGGTATCTTGATATGGTTGAGCTTGAAAAACCATCCATTAAGGACAATATATCATAACCAACATTGGAATCGATAATCATGTCGATGTTAGGTAAGGGAAAGTCGTATTTAGGACATGCTTTGTTGATGTCTCTGAATTCAATGCATATTTTGATGTCGACTCACTTATGGACTGGGACTATGTTAGATATCCATTCTAAATAGTCAATAGGTTTGATAAATCCTACTTCTAATAGTATTTCCAGTTCTTCTTTGATAAGTAGTGCAATTTTAGAGTGCATCTTCCTTATTTTTTGTTTGATACTTTTAGAATCTAGGTACAAACAAGGTTGTGCATGACCAAGAATGTTTCCAAACCTAGAATTTATTTATATGACCATGAATATATGTATGAATACTCTCATAATAGTGCTATGAGGGTTTTATGTTCGTACGCCAAGAGTGAAGCTCCAAGCTTTATCATCTTAGGATCCTCTTCTGACCCAATGTTGACATTGATTATCTCTTCAACTAACATCTTTGATGCATCCTCCATCTATGTAGGATCAGGGGGGAGTGTAAGATCCACTTCTATAGGTGGCTCTAAAATATTTTTATCCTCCCAGTGATGAACTACCTTTTTCGTCGATTTTTCTTTTTGTTTGTTCATAAGTTTCTCAAAGAGCTTGTCACTATGAGATTTATGCTTATTCTTGTTGCAAGGATTTTTTATAGTAATCTTTCCTTTGTTGTTTATCTTATTTTTCAAACAACGACATAATTTATCTTCCTCCCTAAAGTTCATGGCTGCATATAATTTGATAAAGAAACCTTTCTTATGATTGCCGCTTGGAATGGTATCTCTAAGTCCCATGAATTATGTAATTTCCTTATTATTTTCAAATAAATCGTTTGATATGTGAAGTTGTTGATCTTAATCAATGAGTTCGGGATATACAAGAGTGAGTTAGAAATCGTGTGGGAATTGGATCTTTAAAGGGTTAGGATAGCAGAATTAGAAATAAATTGGTAGAGGCAAGATCCTTATATAGGATACATTGGAAATCTACGTCGATATCAAATGAGATGAGCTATCCTCTCGTTTCAAAGAGGTAGCATCTATTTTTTAGGTTGGAGCATCATGAGGCTTGATACCAAGGCCATGTTTATTAGACTAAAAATGGGGAATATAAACGGGCTCTAATCTTCCTTGAGTGCTTGCACCGCATCTAAATCCTTTATAACCCATGACGTGCATCATTCGGTGACCCTTAACATATTATGGGTCGGTGACATGAAGCCATCGTTCCTTTAGGTACCTAGTGGGTAGGTGTTTCTAGCATCTTTTCATCTGATAAGAGACCACTAGGAACAAACCTCTCAAAGGGTTTAGGGAAACTAGCCCTTGAGTGCTTTTAAACTGGAAGTATGGTCTACCACATGTCTTAGGTGATACTGAAAGATCAGATATCAAGAGAGCATGTTGGAGATTGAATTGATCATCTGGACCATATTTTCCAAACGTTGCTTCCCATGAGGTAAATGGATTGACTAGTGTGGGAAAATTCTGATTGCAAGGATTCAATGTATCTGGATCTATACGATCCTTCATAGCCTAAATTTGTAATGGGATAATAATATCGTAGAGGGACATACATATGTTGCATGAGAAAACTATGTAATGCTCTACTGTGTGTGTGAATGGTTATGGATCACCTAGGATGGTAATTTTATGTCCTCCATGACATAGCTTGATGCTTTGATGAAAGGTCGAAGGAATGGAATAGATGGCATGAATCCATGGGTGACCTATAATCATGTTATATGGAAGGCCCAAGTCAAGGAAATGGAACTTTGTATCATGATACGTGGGCCCCACTTCCATTTAGATCACTATAGTACCGCTTTGACTCACACTCTTCATTCTCATAAGTCATGATTATAATGGTCTTAACATCCAGATATTCTTTTGTGTGGATTAGCTTCTTGACAAGCTTTAGTGTACAAAACCTTACACCAGATCGCCACCCACAAGAACTCTCTTTATCTTATGACGATTAACGAATACCTCTATGTATAAAGGTAAGTTGTGGTCAGGATTGTTACATGAAATTTCATTCGATTGAAAGAGATGTAGTCATTAGGATTTAGATTTGTAACCATCACTTGAAGGTGCGTAGGATCTAAAGTTGTGGATACTCCCGATACATGGAGCATTTTATATAGTATGTTATTATGAGAATTTAAAAATTTTAAGAGGTCTTACATCAAGATATTTGTCTTGGTTTTCTTTGATTGTTCTCATAAGTCATATTGACCTTCTCGAGGGATAGGTTGAGAAAGTTATGATATCTTTAAGTGAGCGCGTCACGTGCTTACATCATAAATTTTATCTAAGATCCTAATAGTGGTTACTTGCTCATCGATTTAACAAATAAAACCTATGAGGGAATCAAAGGGAGTTTCATTTAATGGATACACATAGTTAATAGTTCTATAGTCATTAGAAGACCTGGACATGATATGGCTTCTTGTTTCCTTTTACCATGTTTGGGGAAAGGTTGTTTGAATATTCCCATTTTCTCATTAGGACCTTGTCCCGATTTAGGTGAATCCATATCAATATTTCATTCCACGATAAGGTCTTGGATGAAATGTCACAACGTTAGACATCTTTCAGTCTTATGTCCTTTGACATGGTGAAAGTCACAGTAATCATGTTCCTTAAGCCATACTAGTTTAGGTGCATCGTCTGGATAAGATATTGTTGTGTTTGGATACTGCACCATGTTTACAATATATAAATTTTTAAGAATGGTAGATAATGATTACATGAGAGGCATGAATTATCATTTCTAAGGTGCTTTCAGTCGAGGTCCTTGTGTAAGCTTCAAGAGCGGACCATTTTGTATAGTTTGGAATCTTTTGGAGTCTTTGAGATCATCTCCGATGACATGCTTGTTCTTATTGAAGAACTTGGGTTTATCTGAGGATTTTGACTCGTGTTTATCTTTGGAAAATGGTTTGATCATTCCCTTTGCTATAAGATCCTTCTCAATTTGGCTACCCTTCTCAATAAATTCTTCAAAGTTAATGATGCAGTGCATCTACTGGATGGTAGGTTATTTCTTGGTTCAAGTTTGGAATAAAGATACTGACCATTTTATTTTCTGGAATGGGACAAGGGAAATGGCTTTCCATCCCACGCCATCACTGTAATAAACCAATGAAGGTATAATTTAGTTTTTTATTTTCATTACAAAGATCTTCCATGGTAATATCACTATCCATGTTAAAGGAGAAATGGCACAAAACATTTTCAGCTAGTGTGGGCCATGGTGCGATCATTCCTTTGGGTATGTAGAGGAACCATTCTAGTGCTTGTCCTCCCAAGATGTGAGGGAAAAACATATGAGATAGTTGTCACTAAAACCTACTTAGTGGTAAGCCATGTAGATTTCTTTAATATAATCAAGTGGATTACCTTTACCTTTATACTTGTCAAATTTAGGACAATCAAAATGTTTAGGGAATGTCACTCGTAACATGTCTCTCTCGAAGGGGTAAGGAAATAGTTCTTCATATTGGTATTTCTTAATATAGCCTACATTACTCTCTTGGAGGGTTGTGAGAATTTTTTTCATGGATTGCAACTCTTGTGTAATGATTTTCTCTTTTATGGGGCATGATGGTCTATTCACCCAAGTAACCCTTAATGTTTCATCATCATAAGGGTCAATGTGAAATTCACCTAATTTGGTTTTGAGTTTTTCCTTTGGTGTACTCTAGCAAGAGGAACTTAAGTTTACTAAATTTTAACCAAGTTTTAGTATCTTTCTTTGTATGACCTCTTCTTCAGCTAGAGGATCATCTTTTCATCATATTGTGGAGGAGGTAACTCCTTGAGGTCATGTTCAATCCTAAATTTGTTTGTGGCTTTAAAGTGTAATCTCCGAGACTAATATTTTTGTTATGGCCCATCACTCTCAAAGTTTTTATTATGAACACCAAAAGTGGAATCATATTCTACGTCAAAAGGATTATCCATGTTCATTAGGGAGGTCGATGTGGCTCTTCATCCTCTATGTTAATGGTTTTAATAGCTACTTCATGTTTTTGTGGCAATCTAGATCCTAGTTCTAGGACTCGTACGAGTACTTAATCTCTATTATAATATAGGAGTTGATCAAAGTGAGTGAGATCAAGTGCGTGTTTCTCTTCGATGAGTCATTGTCTTCCCTACTATGGTCTATTAATACTTCTAGGTCTTTAACCTCTGAAAAGAGGGGACCTAAGTTTTTACCACCAAAGGGATAGTTGGCAAAAGGATTTAACTTTGCTTCGCTCAATTTTCTTAAATTCCATTCTCGTAATGGGTGGAATCACTAGTCTCTTTTGCACTATGTTTTTGTCTAAGTGTGATCAATACGTAACAAACCTAGGTATAATATGGTATAAGTTTCGTGAAGTTTCAATGTTTTACTAATCAATGGTCTAATGAATGATGGGTCAAAGAATCAAAGAATCCAATGATTTTTCCTAGATATAAGTCTATACAACTATTATCACACAAGGAACAATCATGCAATCCTACAAATAAACTAGTCAATCAACCAATTGTTTACACCTTATGTTTCTCAATGGTAGTTTGGTGTATAAATGATGAACTTGATGTTAATTTTTATGTCAATTTCAAGATGAACGTGGCATAAATATTAAAAAGAGATAGATGCAACTCCCAATCAAAGGATACTATGACAAGTTTCAAAACAAGCAAGACCTAAGTCCTAAAAGGTAGAAATTACGTACGTAAGGAACATAACAATACTACTAAGGTACATTAACCAAGTTTCAAGAGAAAGTAAGGTTTTAGCACCAAAATAATATGGATATGATACACAAATAATGTAATCACCACTTTTCAATATTTTCGGTAATTTTTAAAATAAAACTATGTGCACATATACTAAGGATTTTTTTAAGATGTGGGCAACAATACAATACCACAATACTGGACACTTAAATCACATTCACAAGGAACAAGATGTAAGAATCAAAATTATGTTGATGTAATATGAACAAGGTAGTACATCTAAGAGAGATCAAAAGATGAATCAAACCTAACTACATTGCTAATGTGTCTCAATATGATTTTTAGAAATAGGGCCTACTCAAACATGATGATGTACCATTCACACTTTCAACACGTACATTTTGACAGTGTAACCTAGTCATGCAAGTAGAATAAAAAATTAGTGGACATGATTATTTCGAGTGGTATCCACATGTGTTGTTTCTCTTTTGTCCTAAATGGGAAACAAGATAACAAATGTGTAGACCAAGTGATGATGAAACAAAGTATAACCGGCAGAGTTTTGCCTTACATTAGGGTACGTGAAGAACTATGTCATAGTGACGCATCATAAGTCCATGATGAATAATTCTTAGCTTTAACTTGAGTTACTCGTGCCTTATTCAAGAAACAAGGTTTTGACTCCAAGTAAGTCATCACTTCGTGAGAGCTCTATAAAATACGATGGCTTGATATGGAAAAGTGGACTCTAAGAAGATATGGCTTTCCTAGATGGTTCTCTCAACTAGTTACCACAAACCCTCTATGTGAGCTTGATTTACTAAGAAAGTCACATTGAATAGTCTTGGAGTATCTTGGATTTACTTTACCCCCTTCAAATACAATGAGCAATGAATGTGTTCATGTGTATCTTTCACTGGGGTCGCAATGGAGAATGTTTTGGTGCTAAACTCACAAGTAAAATCTAGTCAAGTGGGTAAGTGGAGCACTTCCCATTTTATCCACAAGGTTCCCTCTTGCATGGACTACTTTGGGGTTCCTAGGACCACCCCCTTTGTTGTAGCTAAATTATTCTTCCAAAGGGGTTATGTCCTAGTTTAAAGTGGATGGGGTGTACCCTTATCTAAACCTGCAAATCAAGTGTGTTGAATATGGTTTTGTTTTATCTTATGATTTTAATGTGATTTTTGTCACACACCATTTCGAAACATACAAGAAAATATTTAGCCTTCATTTTTGATTCTTTGATACATGATATGGACCTTCACACAATGATTAGTAATATTCAAAATGATCAAAACATCATATAAAGGGATATAATGTCATTTTTATTTCCCATATCGTCCTAAGATACAACGAAAGAGGATACACAATAAACTACCTCACTAAACTTTTGGAAATGGAAAAACTTCTTCAAATGTGAATAATAAGTTCTTTTTAACCAACTTTAAAGTTAAGTCTGTTAATAGAACTTAATTAAAGTGTTTTGTGAAAGCATAAAGAAGGTATTGAAGCATTTTTTATTCCCAAGATCACGTAGAAGGTGCGAGGAAGATCATACATGTTTAAAAACATTACAAATAATAATGCAACATTCATCAATATAAAAGTAAGTAAAGTTAGCACAAAAACCACAATTTTATCAAAGTAACCTATAAAACCACTTATTAGTATCAACAAAAACTGTAAAGTGTTAGAAATTCCAAAATCAACCCTTGCAAATGTTAGACCAAAATTTGATTTCAAATAGAAACACCGCTCACCCTTTATTGCATGTGTACATTCCTAAACATATGTGTGAGCCAAGAATGATAAGTGTGTGTTTCTCTAGAAAGGACATGGAGTAATTACACTGCATGGGAATAATGACACCTACACATTTGTTTAAGCATGTGCGCACCTGAAAGCATATGCATCTGCAAGGTAAAAATTTTAGATTAACATATAGCTAATAAACACATGCGCATCCTGAGAGACATAAGCATGGGTATGCAAGCATGTGTGCATTGTTCATTACGTATGTGTGACTCTTTGGAAATTCTTAATAGAAGGTCAAAAAATAAAGGATAACAGGGCGCGCCGAGGAACTATGTGTGCACCCCTACCAAAGGGTGTGCATGTGTTTTGACATGTGCACGTTGTTCCATAACACCTGCACGTGGAATTGAAAAACCACAAAAAAAAGTCAAGAACCATGAATCTAGAACTGCAAACAAGTTAGATTCTTGTCTTTTAACTCAATTTATAACATAAACCCAAAAAATATGCATGTAAAAGAAAGATTTACTACCTTTTAGATTATCAAAAGCTTGAAGCTATGCTAGTTAACCTTCAAAATTCATGAAAATGGTTAGAAATTGAAGTAAAAGCTTGAAAAATAACTTCAGAGACCATGGAGTAAGGTCCCAAAGTTTAAAAAGCTATAGAAATTAGGATAGAACACTAAATAAACCCCAAATCTTTAACATCTTAACCATGAACAATCTAGATAAGAGATAAACAAGAGTTACTCCTATGCATGCATTATAACTTTGAAAAAACATCAAACTAACATGTATATTACTCTCTACTCTTTGAAAGCTATAAAAATATGAACCTATGAAGATCCTAGCAATCAGTTTTGATTGTTTGATGCTCAAGGATTTGAGAGTGAGAGCTCACCATTAATGGCTACAAGGCCATATGGTTCTTCTCATTTACTCAAGCTTGAGTTTGGAAAATGCAATAGATAATGATAGCTCAATAACAATGAAGAATTCTCTAAATCCTAACAAAATACTATAGTTTAGCCTAAAGAAGGAGAAGTTTTCTTAGGGAAAAGTTAGAGGGGTAGAGTTCTATTTATAGATTTTTGATTTCAAGAAAGGGATGTTTTGGATGCATATGGGACAAAAGGGTTTAAAAGGTGAAATCTAAATGAAATGGATTTTGGGAAGTGAAATGCAATTTTGAAAGGTAAGTGCCTTTTAGAAATTTAAAGGGGATTAATTAACCCTAATTGGGTTAATTAATAGTGATAGGCTTGTCGAAGCCATTTAGAGGCATGTTAGTGTGATTTAGGGGTTTAGAGAGAGTTAGGTGGGTTATTTGACTAACATAGTGTAGTCAATTAACGGGGATTAGAATAGTTAGTGAAAGTTTAGTAATAAAGTTACTTTGATTAAACTATAGGTGTCTACAAATAGAAGAAACTCTAGGGCAACTAGGATTTGAGCCTGTTGGTTAAATAATTTATCTCAATGCATATTATTAGTTTTCACTAATGGTCATAGGGATAATCCTCTCCTTCTTGGGTATGGGAAGGCTCCCATTATTTAATGTAAATTGAATACTATGGCGTGGCTGTTAGGTTGGGGATCACATAGCAATACTCCACTAAACCTGTTGTAAAGTGCATGTACAGAGTACAAGGGAGGAATTTTTATGCAGGGGATAAGAGGGAGTAGGAGAAATAAAGAGAGAGGGTTAATGTTGTGAGTAAGAACTATCATATTCTCACCAACAATAACTATAGTAGGTCCACATTCAATTAGAATAACATAACAATGTAAGCAATCAATAATACTAACAAACTAAAGACACAAATTTTGTATATTCATTAATCAAGGACACAAAGTTCCTTCTTGGTTATACAAGATCACTATGCTTGCAAAGTTGGAGATTAGAGACAATAGGGGAATATAGAAAAGCATAGAAGGAAATTTATATTTTATTTCCTTATGTAGTAGTGATACAAAATATAACAATCCACAATTGCCAACCCTTTGGAATGGAGAAGTCATTCCAATTTATAGCATTACAATTGTCTTTTCATCTCCCCCATGTGAATTTTCACCTTGCCTCATCACGTGTGACCTTCCATATTCCTATGGAAAGAAAGTGAGTGTTGAGATCCCATAAAAGTAACTAAGTACCTAAAGCACTAAACCATGTGGTGCACAAAGACATGGCCCAAAGGCACATGCGAAGTAGTCCTCAAAGAGGTGCAAAGGATCGCACCATAGTAGGATGGAGTTAGGACTTAGTTATTTTATGTCAAATAGATAAAGACACGCACAGGAGTGAATGGAAACGTGACTAGATATAGATGTGGATAAGCCATGTAGACTTACAACCCAAGAAAAGGATATTCCAAAAATCATTATGGTTATCATGAGAGGATAAGGAGTCGAGGTTGTTAAGGATTAGTTGGCACATGCATGCCAAAGGAAATCAATTGAGGGAAATGCATGACAACATCTAGAAGATTCCTAAGTAATTGTAGAACAATCATGAGGAGATTCAAACAGGTTTTTGCAGATGATGATGGACGGTTAGAAGAATATTCATTTGATCGCTGCTTGATATAGGGTGTTGTTGAGAGAGAGAGAGAGAGTATGGTGTAATGGATGTAATAGGGAGATTTGTGATGAAAGAAAGCTCTACTACTATGAACATTGCCATGGATGGAACTTCTTGATGTAATCTTAGCTACTATATTTGACTTATCAATATAATGAAGTAGTTTTGTAACACTCTTGTAATGGATCTTGATTTGTGTTTTCCCTTTATGTATATGTGTGTATTGTTGGTTTCCTTAATGTTATTCCATGGTTGATTATACTTGTAGTTGATCATGTTAAGTCTATGTTTGGGATACATCAACTAGGAGTAAAATCTTACATCTAAAAACCTATGGATAATTGCATTTATTCTCTGGTTATACTATATCATCATGTTGATAAATAACATTCTCACAAATCTCACATAGAGGGACTTGATGCTTATGTGTGCCTCGGGTGAGCTTACAAGATAAGGCTGGATGATATGTCGGTGCGCTTGGGATTAGTTCCTGAAATAGGCAGTGATAATAGAGACTACATTTTGGTTATGTTGTCGGGACCTCTTTTCGAAGTTTTCATGAGAATGGTACGTGATGATAGTGTGTGCATGATTTTCTGATTTAAGCTAATGAAAATAAAGAC
This sequence comes from Taxus wallichiana var. yunnanensis, assembly GCA_018340775.1. Lineage (NCBI taxonomy): Eukaryota > Viridiplantae > Streptophyta > Pinopsida > Cupressales > Taxaceae > Taxus > Taxus wallichiana. The sequence goes on from CM031240.1 coordinate 962,586,772, forward strand.
TAACACCTAGTAGTCTTAATTTAAAAATCAAGCAAAATACAAAGCACCATCAATATAATAATTAAACAAGGTTAGATACTAACATTGATCATATTAAAGCTTTGAAACTAACATGCTAAGTGTCTAAATCCTCTATTCTCTTAATCAACAACAAAATTAAATGAGTGAACCTATGTAGGCTCCATGACAAATCAAAGTGGTTTTTCTTGATATTCCAAGAACCTTGGAATGGGGGCTTATCAAAGTTGGGCTACAAGACCCTTTTGACACCTCCCATATGACCTAAGCACTTTTGGCTAGAAAAGAGACTTAACTCTCCAAGTGGTGAATTCTCAAGAAAACAAAGGAAAGATTTTAGTCTATTTTGCTATATGCTTTGCTTTTGTCTTCTCAAGAAGTTTAGGTGTAGGTATAAAGGTAGAAGGAGGGCTCCTTATATAGCCCAATGGATAAAGGAAACACTTCATCCCTTTGCATGTGGGATAAAAGGTAAAACAAGATTAGGAATGGATAAGGTTGCTTTATAAAAGGTAACCTTACTTTAGAAGGGTTTAATTTATACTTACTTAGTCAAGGGAGTTGGGGGTGTTTTAATTAATCAAAGGTGATTAATTAATAGGTAGATGTAAGCTTATAGAAGCTAATTAGAGGAATATTAGTATGATTTAGGCTATTAGAATGGGATTAAATCAATTAAATATTGATTTATTGGTTAAATGAAAGGGAAAGCTAATTAATTGATAATAATTAATTAGTCTAGATAGAAGGGGTGATTAATTAATGGAAGGTCATTAATTAGGGTGTTTTTTGGATAGGTGACTTAACTAATTAGCATATTGTAATTAATTAATGATGATAAGATAGAATATGAGCGCTTTTTGACAATATGTCGCCAATTTGCAAGAAGGAGATAATTAACACAATTTAAGTATTTAAATTGCTCGGGCGTAATTATGGGTGTCTACATTTGCCCCTCTTTGGGGTGGTGTAAGTGATGCCACTTCAAAGATAGTAGATGGATGGAATTTTAAAGGGATAGAAGAAAAATTAGTAGGAGGGAGAGATGCCCCCTCGAGTGTTGATAGGGTGATGAAGGAAGACGATCGACGATCGAAAAAGGTGAGAAATAGATAGAAGAATGGGGCGGGGACAGAATGCCTAGTGAGATGAAAGATTAGGGGTGAGAGAAAAGTGATGCAGAAGAAATATGGAGGAGTGGAGAGAAGAGCTTAGCCTTTAGCCGTTGTTTATTGGAACAATTTTGATGTCATCATATTGCCATAAGAGCTACGTCATCAGTCCTTATGAAAAATATAAGCATACGAAAAAGTAGAATGACATGAAAAGCCATACTACGAACAATTTTCCATTACTGAAAAAACCAACCCTATGCAACATACAAAATGCAATGCAATATGAGAAGGAAATAAGCTCATTAAATAGGGAAAACAAGTACGAACACACATATCCAACCCAACAACGGTTGAGACAGTTGTACAAATGCTTTGTTATCAAGCTGAAGAGATCCACATGTTCGTGATTAATGACAAGGGTTAAAAATAATGCCCTGAGTAAGGATACATGCAAGGGAAAATGATGATGGACATGAGATCCAAGTAGAAAGCATCGTGCACAATGAAACAGCACTAGGCAAAAAGACGTGCCCCATATTACTGAGGCGAAGCAAGCAGCTAGCTTTGTGAATGTTTGTGAATACAGTGATCCACGAGTCATATTAATGAAGGAATATGTGAAACAAACTAGTAGCATATGGATTTAATACCATGCACAAGACACAAGTTTCAACCACAAAGCGAGTTACCTATTTTTGTAGATTTTTTTACCTTTTTGGATTTTGTGAAAAAAATTGTCCTATTTTTTTATTTTTGATGCGAGATATATATATTTTTGTTTTTTTGTTTTTTTTCCGAAATGTGGTGGATAGTAGAAGAAAATAGAATGGAGGTCCTAGGTGCAACAAAATATTCCCTAGGTGGAAAAAGAAGAAACAAGTGACAAATAATTTCCTTGTTTAGTGCGAAAAATAATAAAATAATTATTTTTGAAAAATAATTATTTACGAGAGTGTGGATAAGAAGAAAAATCACCTAGGAGCAATAAAATTGTCCTAGTGGGAAGAAAGGGGATTGGATAGCAAAAAATTCCCCAACACGATGAAAAATAAGAGAAAAATAATTATTTAATTAAAATAATTATTCAACATTTGAACAAAGGAGAAAATAGCGGTCGAAACAAGCCTCCAAGCCTTCACGGTGGTGAAAAACAAGTTGATATACCCCACCTGGGGGGTAAATCACCGCGACCAAGTTCATTTTAACCGAGCACTATTGAGTTTTTACTATGAGGCTCTGACATTGAAGATGATGATGGTGATCATACGAGATCAATTGAGATGAGCAGAAATATTCCGAGGGTACTAGCAGCACGCCAACAATGGCACCTTTGTGAGTACTCAAACCTTTCTTGTCAAATTTTGTCATTAATGCCCTAGAATTAGGAAGTAGGGCTAGGGGACACACCGGCGCACATGCGCGTAGGTACAGTGTCACATTGGGGGCAAAGGTGTCCTTCTAGGGGTGAAGGTGTCCCATGGCATACATGTGCACACACAAACACACACACCACACACCCATGCGTATGCGCACACACCATACATTTGCATGCACCAAAAGGGGAGCACACACACAAAGGAGGGATACACGTGCACATGCACATGGACACGAATGATGGTGCAAGCACCGAAAGAGTGGCACACATGCCCAAAAAGACACACGGATGTACGAATGACGGTGCAAGCACCCTAAGTCAATTACGTGCACACACACATGCCAAAAGGGAGGTGCACATGCCTGAAAGGGCACATAGGTGTCCTAGGCCAATGGAGGATAGACAAGAAAAATACCAAAAAGATGACACCTAAAAGAAAATTTAGGATTTTTGGGATAATCCTAAAATGATATGTACAGAATTTTAGAAGAAATGTTAGTGACTGACGAGTGGATTGACATTTTGTAGAGCCAATTACCAGTGCTACAGATGCGGGAGCGTCATTCCCAGATTGCGGAGTTAGAGGGTAGCATGCATCATCGAGACCGGAGAGCTATGGACATACTTTTAGAGGTGGTGGGGCTAGGCCCCATAGCTCGTATGCCATCCATCATTTTGGACCATGGATTACTTACCGCTTTGGCCGAGCGGTGGCACATAAAGCCAAGTGTTTCAAACTTCCTACTAAGGACATAACTATAACCTAGAGGATGTATGGTGGATTGTCCACGTGCCGATCATGGGTTCTCTAATTGAGTACACCTCTGATATAGGGTAGGTTAGAGTAGCTTGCAACAACCTTTTCGGCGAAATGACATTCTGTATGACGGTATGATTGTTGCATTGGATGAGTGTATCTCCGACCCAACATTGCATCGGGGGCCCCTATACATCATTTCACTTATCAATGGGTTTTTTCTCACTGATAAGATGGGGACATCTTTCCTGAGAGGGCTACTACTATTAGTGCATGACATTTTCAGTGGTGAGCATTATTACTAGGGGCAGTGCATTTTGGTGCGCTTGTACTGGGATTTACATTTAATCACTTACCACTGTCAGAAGACAGTGGGGCTAGCCTCATTGCTACAGATTTGGTCATGGGACCACATTGCTATCAGACACCCTGTGGGAACTTTACATGTTCGAGACCCATAGGAGCCATCATACATGGTGTGGGTATCAGTAGGTGGTAATGTACAAGGACACCTAGGCAACCTATACAGTTACCGGCGAGAGTTTGATGAGTTACTAGAGAGAGACATTATATAGAGACCCTATAGGCACATTCAGTGGCCAGAGGATGCCGTAGAGCTCAGTGTGTGCTTAGTAGAGAACTTTATCCTGGCAGTCACAGCTACATCATAGATATTTACAGAGTTTATAGGTTCTCGCAACAACTCGGTATAGTACGGGGTCCGCATGACGACATATGGTATGTTTGCCGAGATTCAAAGAGGCAAACTATGGGCCCACGTATATCTTTGGTGGCACGAGCAGGAGATTTTCTTACATGTGGTCCCATAGGCATGAGATCCAAGATATGACAGTCGGGATCCAGTACTAGAGTGGATTATTGGACTTGGTACACCACTATCTTACCCCAGTGTCTTACTATCCTAGAGGAGGCCTGGGCAGCAAGCACCCGACACCTAGAGAGATCTAGCATGGCATGGAGCAGAGAGAGGGTACAACAGGTCATGATCCAAAGGATCCATTTGATGGATTACCTCATGATGAGTAGGGTGCCCCATAGGTATAAGGACCAAGGCCACAGGGTCCAGGATAGGCACCTGAATAGCCTTCTAGGCCTTGATTTTTAGAGTAGGGGTAGTCCTCTAGAGTAGTACAGGACAAGCCCTAGTGGCTCACCTACGACTCGAGATAGCCATGTTACAGTAGTAGTTATAGTTATCTTTGGTAGAGCGAGACCTAGTCACGCAGAGAGAGACCATGCTAGAGCTTAGATTGTAGCATTGACAGTATAGCAAGATAAGGTGCGGGCCCAGGTAGGCTAGGGAGGTGATAGCATGGTGCACTTTTAGCAGATAGGTCAGATGGCTACGTAGATGGCCTAGGTGACAGATCTATACTAGTAGACACAGGCCCAACTCCAACCCGTGATACTTGAGTGAGATAGGCTGAGTGCTAAGCACGTAATGGTTCAGGCTAAGCTTGCCCAAACTTCAACAGAGATAGCATCCTACCTACACACAAAGGGTATAGTGTTGACTGCCCGAACACATAGATATCTGGCTATAGCAGAGGGCAGATCCTCTTATTATAGGTCCTTATATTTTTAGTTGCTTCTGTTAAAGCGTGAGTGCCTTCCTATAGTCAGCAGTCGAGTAGGGGCACTAGATTTGAGAGGCCTCAGGCCTCAGTGAGAAACCACATCCTGGGAGAGCCACTGATGCTCAGGTCATACTATCACCACAAGATAGGTTGGCTACTCCTTTAGAGGGCTTTAGTCAACACTGATGTTTTGCATTTCCGCATACGCCTCTTGATTAAGGATATGAGTAGATTGTGCTCTATGTATATCATTTTGTATTTTCATAGCAGTTTTGATACATGCCTCTGATGAAGGCTTTTATTCTTTGATAGATGTATCATCCTTATTGTATGCCATAGATGAAGGCATTTTTGATGTACTGTCGTGGATGTTCCCAGCGTTAGATGGGGAATATACAAAGGTAGAGCCCATGCGCTTATGAAAAATAAGGTGAATTCATTGAATTTCCCCCAGTGTAAGATGGGGAATAGCGAAAGACCATGCCCCTCATAGACGAATAAAAGAAGACAAAGCCAGATCAAGGCTTGATAGGATTGGGCTCACAGGGAATCTCGAAGGTAGAACTAGGGCTAGGCCAAGTAAAAGTACCCTCCAGATGTAAGATGCTTGTGAACAACAAATCCTCCCAAGGTGCCGGAAACTAGTTTTCACCCAAGGACCTATCCAAAGTGCCACAATTGCGTGGTTTTCACTTGTGGATGACCTGTTTTCTCTTTTTGATTTTTTTGTATTTTTGATCATTTTACCATGTTTTTTTTTTTACTTTTCTAATTATGCATCATGCTTAAGCATAGAACCACTTAAGGTGCATGGCATTCATGGGCTCACAAAGCTCATCACCATTGGGATGAGTGAGTTTGTATGCCCTGTGCCGTACTTGGCTACTATAACATAAGGTCCTAACCAATGTGGTTCGAACTTTCCTTTCTTTTCTCGTTCTACTCTTGTGTTGAACTGATTCTCCTTCATGACTAAATCACTAACCTCAAACTAGTGAGGTATGATTCTCTTGTTGTAGTTTTTGGAAAATCTATTCTGATACACTTGTAGGTGATTAAGGGTGCGAATTCGCTTCTCATCTAGGAGCTCTAATTCAGCCAATCTAGCCACCCGAGTAATCTTCATCTTTATCCAGATAGTCCCTAAGAGAGATTCTTAGGGAAGGAAGTTCAATTTCTAGTGGGATGATAGATTCCATCCCAAATACTAGAGAATATGGTGTCACACCCATAGGAGTGTGAATGGAGGTCCTGTAAGCCCAAAGAGCTGGGTGGATTTACAAATGCCAATTACGACCTATTTTACTTACCATTTTCTCCATTATTTACACCAAAGTTTTATTTGTGGCCTCGGCCTATCCATTACCTTGGGGATAATATGGTGTAGACCATTTTAACTTGATTTGGAACTACTGATAGAGTCTCTTTATAGTTTTATTCTTAAATGACTTTCCATTATCTCAGTAACAATGGCTGCAAGAATGCCATACCAGCAAATGATATGATTCATGATAAATTTAGAAATCTGATCCCTCGTTACATAGGTTAGAGGAATGGCCTCCACCCACTTTGTAAAGTATTCAGTAGCCGTGATGATGTGGGTATGGCCATAAAATGATGTAGGGGTAAGCTTCCTATCAAGTCCGATCCACTTTTAAAAATGGCCATGGGGTAGTGATGGGTTGCAATGGATGCGATGGAGCATGGATGAATTTTCCATACTTCTAGCAAAGTACACACTTCCTGACATAATTGCAACAATCGGTTTCCATGGTAGGCCAATAGTAGCCTACTCTTAAAAATTTCTTGGCCAAAACCATTCCATTAGTATGTTCTCCACACACCCCTTCATGTACTTCTTTGATCACTTGGATTGACTCCGTCATATCAAGACAACGTAACAAATTCCCATCGTAGCCACGATGATAAAGCGTACCTCCTAAAAGGGTGTAACAGGCTATTTGGAAAATCAGATTTGTTTCTTGGAATGGGAAATGTTGGGAGGGAACGTGTTGTCTTTGAGATAGGTAAAGATGGGCTCATACCACAAGAGGTGGGACCAATAACATTAAATCCAGACAGGACTACGGCATGTCATACAGTGGCATAAATTTTCCACAAAGAATGGCATGTCATTGTTTCCTAGCAGAATATGGAGCATAGAACCCACTATTGCCATAGCATCTCTAGATCTGTTTTATGCTCTTGGAATTTTTCAAATGTAATGTGCACAAAGTACTCTTTCAGAGTTTCTACCAGCTTTTTGTAAGGTATAAGCTTTTCATCTTTAACCTTGTATTCATCATTAACCTGCTTAATAATTAACTGAGAATCACCCACAACCTTGACATGGTGGATGTCCCATTTGATAGTGAGCTTCATCCCTATGATAAGTGCCTCATACTCTATGATATTTTTTGTGCAAGGAAAACCCAGGGCAAAAAGCCTGTGGTATAGGGTCGCTAGAAGGAGTAATGAGGACCACCCCTGCACCTGAACCGTGAAAAGTAAAGGACCCATCAAAATGTATCTGCCACATGACAGATACTTCAATGTATATAGCAATGCAAAGCATCTAGCAGAATCTGATTCAAAGGTTCACCGCCTTGCAAAGGTGCTTGATTAGTTGGTCGTGAGTACTTGTTCTTTAACCAAATTCTGATTTATAAATTCTATATCAAACTCACTTAGTAGAATGATCCAATTATCCATTCTACTTGATAGAGTGGGTTTAGATAGCAAGTAATTGAGTTGGTCAACTTTGGATATCATCTTCGTTTTGGTATTTAATAGATAATGGCAAAGTTTTTGAAAAGTAAATACAATAACCAAACAAGCTTTTTCAATCTGGGGATAGTTAAGCTCATAAGCGATGAGAGTGCGACTAAGATAGTACACCACTTTTTCTTTATGACCAAGGTCATATTGGGTGAGTAGTGCACCAATAGAAAATTGTGTAGCAGAGATATAAAGCAAGAGTGGTTTACTGGGGTGGAGGCATGGCGATAGGTGGATTAGCCAAGTATTGTTTAAACAAGGAAAAGGCATGTTATTGCTCTGGTCCCCGGATGAAGGTGACATCATTTTTAATCGGGTTGGTGAACGAATGGCACTTATTGACGGTGGGAGATGAAGCGGTGAATAGCTTGTATTTTTCCCTACAAGCTACACAATTGCTTAATGTTCTTAAGGGGGCATTTAAGTAATAGAAAAAAATTTAGCAGGTCTACCTCAATTCCTTTTCTTGATACAATGAAGCCCAATAGTTTTCCGATAGCATGCCGAATACACACTTCTTCAGATTCAGCCGGACCTTGTACTCTCGTAGGCACTCAAAGATACGTCATAAAATGACAGGGTGATCTTCTCTTGTCTTAGACTTTCTGAGGATGTCATCCACATAATCCTCCATGATATCATGAATCATATCATGAAAAATTACTGTCATTTCCCACTGATAAGTAGCTCCTACATTTTTAAGGCCGAATGGCATTACTTGGTAATAGAAGGTACCCCAAGGAGTCGTGAAAGCCATTTTGTGCTGATCTTCATCAGCTATCTTTATCTTATTGTATCCTGAAAATCCATCCATAAGAGATAGCATCTCATATCCTGTTGTCGAATCCACAATCATGTCAATATTTGGCAATGGGAAATCATCCTTAGGGTAATCTTTATTAATGTCTCTAAAATCCATGTAAATTCTGATACCGACAGGATTTTTCTAGACAGGGATGATGTTAGATATCCATTCGAGTAATCAATAAACTGAAATGAATCCTATCGCAAGCAATATTTCTAGTTCCTCTTTAACTAAAAGTAGGGCCACCCTTGGGTGCATCTTTACGAGATTTTTTTAATATGCTTAACATCTACATGCACAACTAGGTTGTGCACCACTAAAGTTAAATCTAAGCCCTGGCATATCTTTATAGGACCATGTGAATATATCTATAAACTCCCATAGTAGCATGGTGAATGTTTTTCTGTTCTCTAGCCAAGAGTGAAGATCCTAATTTTACTATCTTTGGGTCCTCTTTTGTACCAATATTCACATCAATAGTCTCCTCGACTAGTAATTTTGACAAGTACTCCATACGCATAGGATTAGGAGGAAGGTTGAGATCTTCATCCAAGGATGTCTCCATGAGATTTTCATCCTTGGTGTGGTCACTTTCATTATCCTTTTATTTTTTTACTTGTTTATCGGCCAGTGCCTCAAAGAGGTTTTCACTGTGTGACTTGCACTTTGATTTTTCCGAGGCTTTGTCTTAGAAATTTTTCCCTCACTTTTTCTTAAGTTTTTCTGACCACGAAGCTCATCCTCCTCCCTGAAATAGGCGCAGGTATCCAAGTCAATAAAGAAACCCTTTTGTGGTCTCCAATGGGAATTGTATCCCTTATGCCCATGAACTCTATGATAACTTCATCATTCTCAAATAGATCTAGTGACATATGACATTGTTGCTCCCATTCAACAAGGGAAGGGTAAACAAGGTCAAGGGTAGGTTCCGTAGGGGTTATGGTTAGGACAAGTGTTGTTCATGAATAGGTTCGTGGAGGTAAGATCCTCATATTGGCTACAATGGGAATCATATCATTATCTAGATAGTCAGAGCTATCCTCACGTTCAGAACAAGTAGCATCTTGATCATTGGGGTGTGCTCCATAAGGGTGAATTCCAATGCCGTATCTTTCTATTTTAAAATGTGGAAGAGGCACTAGTTCTCTTTGTCCTTATTCATTTCTTCCACATCTTAGGCCCTTGTAGCCCATGGAGTACATCATTTTACTAGATTTATCGTATTTAGGGGTTTGATAACAGGTTGGCTGAGTATCCTTTGGGACCCATGTTGTAGGTGGATCTAACAATTTTTCTTCAGCCAACAAGCCTCTAGGTAAGAATGACCCAATAGTGTGTTCATTTCTAGGTCTTCTAAAGTGATAGTTGGGTTGACCTCTAGTCTTGGGTGATAATGAGAGGTCTAAAACCAAGAGGGATTGTTACACATTATATTCTCCACAATCGTATTCTAGAACCTTCATCTCCCATGAATCAAAAGGAGAGGTTGATGTAGATGCACCATGGGTGCAAGAACCGAGAGAATCTAAATCTATCTGAGATTCCATGGCCTCATATTAGAGAGGGACAACTATATCGGTGGAGGGAAATGCATACGTGCCCTTACGTGAAAAATTATTGAGAACTCTACAATGAGAAAATGGCTTTGAATCTCCTTATATTGTAATGGTGTCTCCCTCATACTTTAATTTAATGCATTAATGAAATGTTGATGGCACAACCTACATGGCATGAATCCATGGTTGGCCTAGAAGCATATTATATGGAAGTTCCAAGTCCAGGACATGGAACTTTGTTTGATGACAAGTGGGACCCACTTCCATAGGCAACGTGATTGTGCACGGTGACTCCCTTTCCGCATTGTCGTAAGCGGTGATAGTGATGATGTTTGACTCAAGATGTACATCAGTATGTCGTAGTTGTTTAACCAACTTTAGTATGTATATGTTCAACCTTGATCGTTATCCACAGCACTGTTTGATCTTCCTTGAGTAACCACTACCTCAATAGACAAAGGAAGATTATGAATTGGATTTTCAGGTAGGGATCTCCCTATGATTAAAGTCAATGTGTTCATTTTGTACAATGTTTACAAGCTGCAGCTTGAAGATGTGTACGATCTACCTCTAATGGCACTCCTAACCCCTTAAGAGTTTGGTATAGAATGTCTTTGTGTACATTAGATATATTAAGAAGATCGAGATCAAAATATTAGCAGACGTCTTCTCAAGTTTCTCTAAGAGATTATATTTACCATTTTGTGGGGTTGATGGAGAAGACTCCGAGAATCACGAGGTGGGCACACCTTGTTACCGTGGCACAATCCTTTCCCTTGATTTGGATGGTATTAACATGGTCATTAGGAGAGAAAATACATCCAATAAGTGAATCATAATGATTTTTTCTTTCTTGGTGTATAAGTAATTCACTGCTTTATAACCTTGGGATGACTCTCCCCGATCCGGCTTTGACTTTTCGATTTGTCATGTTTGGGAACAACTCTTTATATATCCCCATTTTTTCATTGGGTGCTTGGGTTTTCTCAAGGTTTTCCACCTCAATCTCCCCATTTTTGATGAGGTCTTGGATATAATGGTGAAGTCGCAAACATTTTTCTGTCTTATGTCCTTTGACACGATGCATTTCACAATATTCATGCTCTTTGTACCATGAAGGTTTTGAAGCATTATCATCAAATTTTTGTGTCGTAGGATATGTCACCATGTGAGACACATCCAATTATTTTATTATAACCAAAAAGGTTCATTAAAAGGGTGAACATTCTTTGTTTTGGTGGTGGTTGAATTTTTCATTTGGTCAGTTAAAAGGTTGATCGGTTTGGACTGTTTGTACACGTTTAGAGTCGGTGATTCTGTCTCCTACCACGTTTTTTGGTTAAAAGACCTTCGACTTCTCTATGGGTTTAACATTTTTATTATAGCTAGATTGGGACTTGAGAGTTCCTTTGGCAATGAGATCTTTCTCTATTTGAACCCCTTTTTCAATTACCTCCTCAAAAGTGTAAACACAATGCATTTGGAGGTGGAAGGCTATGTCAGATTAAGGTTCGGCAAAAAATACTAACCATCTATTTTTCAGGGAAAGTGCAAGGGAAGTGGCTAGCTATCCCTCTCCACCATTGTAGGAAGCTGGTGAAAGTCTCATTAGGGTGTTGTTTGGTGCCACATAAATCTGCCATGGTGACATCACTCTCTATATTGTATGAGAAGTGACGCACAAACCTTTCTGCCAATTTTGGCCAAGTGAAAATTGATCCCCGAGGTAAACATGTAAACCACTCCAAGGCTTGACCTCCTAGACTCTTGGGAAAAAGTCTTATGAGATAATTGTCACTATAGGACACCTCTTGACATGCCATATAGAAATATTTGACATGATCCCGTGGATCTCCCTTCCCTTTATATTTGTTGAATTTTGGCATGTCGAATTTCTTAGGAAAAGGTTAAAGGGTCATAGTCTTGTCAAAAGGATAGGGACATAATTATTCATATTGATACTTTCTAATGCTCCCTATATTGCTCTCTTGAAGGCTTGCGAGTGTTGCTTTCATAGACTGTACCTCTTGTGTGAGTAATTGTTCCTTAGTGGGAGAAGTGGGGATATATACTTGATGATACCCTGCACTCTTCTCCTTGATTTTCTCTATGGAGTTCACCGATCTTGACCTTAGGCCTTGACTTTTGAACATTTTTGCTTGCTTCCTTTTTTAAATGAGAGATTAACAAAGCTAGTTATTAGCTAAGGGTACTAATTTGTTGTTGAATTGTGGTTTCTTCTTCTAAGGGTTCCTCCTCTTCCTCGTATTGTGGAGGTTCTTCACCATTCTCATGTCCTGTCTTGTTTTTATGTGGCACTTTGATAAAGGGTATTCTATGTCCCACTATCTTATCATTTCCTATGTTGGAGGTAGAAGCATGTCCATGCGTCAAAATATCCTCCATGTTGATAAGGGGTCATTCTTCCTCATTAGCGTTATTCGCAGGTGGGATTGTTTCATTTTCAGTGGGCATTTTGGCCCCTAATTCTACAACCCATGCTAGCACTCTATCCTTATTTCTGAAAAGAAACTCGTCTAATAAAGTAGGTTCAAAGTCAAATTCTACGTGTGGGGATTCCAATTCATCACCACTATGATTGACCATATCTTCTATCTCTTTTTCTGCAGAAAACAGAGGCCCTAGATCATGTCCAATGAAAGGGTTTGACCCTTGTCTGTTTGAGGCTTCCCAAGCTTGCACTTGTTGTTCCTTGTATGTTTGTTTCTTGAGTCCTAATCGTGTTTTGGGAGCCATGATTTGTGATAGTTTCACTAAGGTAAGTTGTAAATGTGTTCAAAACTTTGTGACCACACCTAAGTGAAATGCAAGATAAATTGCCAAGAATATGAATGAATAACAATGTGAGAATACCAATGTGATAGAGTGATAAATCACTAGTGACACAAATGTTTGGTATCTAAGCCTATCAAATGAAGTACTTCCTAGACTACGTCTCAAAAAGAAATTTAATGTCACAAGATAATTAACAAGATGTTCTCACTTATGCCAAGTTCAAGAGAATGAACAAGACGTAAGTAAATACAAAAATTTAATGTGACCTCCCAACAAGATATACTAGAAGTGAGCTCAAATTTGATTAAGACCTATATCCCAAAAAGTGCCAGTTATAATTTTTGAGTGACACAACAATATCACCAAGATATGTTGACCAAAATTTGTGAGAAAGTAAGGTATTGATATCAAGATGCTATTGATATAACACGCACAAGTGGTAACACATAGCACTCTTCAAAATTGAGGTAATAATAGAATCAAACTAAATGCTCAAATTATAACTAGGAATAGTTAAAATGTGTGTAGCGTAACCTTACAATATAGATATTTAGGTCGAGTTTACAAGAAACAAGACGTAAATACCAAAATTGTAGTGATACGATACAAACAAGGTAACCCTTCTAAGGAATTCCAAGATGATGAACCACACCTAACTACAACGATGATCTTGACGTGGGTATCAAGATCACAAAGGCCACCAATGATATGAATACACCTCCACACACTTTATATGTTTAACTTACCTAGTTGCAAACATGGATGGGTGTAAATGGATAAAAAAGTAGCAGAAACAATCGATTGGTAACATAGAGGTAGTCACCCTTATTTTGATCAACAAAGTGTCAAAAGAATGTGAAGGAAGTAGATCAAAATGGGGATGAAAAATGCTAGCTTCACTTCAGCAGAGTTTCACCTTGCCTTAAGGCAAGTGAAAAACTAAGTGAAAGTAATGTGTCACATGTTTCATGATGAAAAGATGGTTCACAACTCAACACTATTTTAGAATGGTCAAAGTGGGCTCCTAGCCAAAGAATATCTTCCTAGGTGGTTCTCTCACCCTAGGTGTTACAAAGTTGTCTTAAGCGAGCATGATTTACCCAAAAATTTGCACTGACTAGTTTGGGAGTATCTCGGCTTTACTTTACCCCCTTCAAGAATAGTAGGCAACTAGTGCGTCTACGTGTACTATCACTGGGGTCACCATACGGACAACCGGTAACACTATCTCACAAAGGAATCACTAGTCAAGTAGGTAGTGCGGAGCACTTCCTATTTCTTCCACAAGGTTCCCTCTTGCATGGACTACTTTGGGGTTCCTGGAACCACCCCCATTATTGTAGCTTAAGGCGTTATGCTAAAGGAGTTTTGTTCCAATTAGCGAGAGAGGAACATATCCTTATCTGAAACCTGTAATACAGTGTTTTGAATATGTTGTTCTTTTTATCTTATTTAATTAGGTGTGGTTTGCTTGAACACCTTTTGGAAACCTGTATAATAACTGTATTAGTAGTTTTTGACTTCATTTTTGATTCCTCCTTTCTTTGACAAGCATGGTGTTTTGGTCATGTATGATGATTTTAGTAGTTTTCCATCAAAAGAGTAAACATCATTTCTAATTCTCCGATCATCCAAGGACACAAGAGAAGAGCATACGTGATGTTTCCAAAATCCAAAAAGATATCAAATGGAAAAACACTTTAATTCAAACACACCAAGTTAACCAATTCCAATTCAAATATTCCTAACAACCTCAAAGCATCAAAAGGACCTAAGAATCATTTCGATTCCCAAGATCACCCCAAGGGACACAAGGAAGAGCATACATGATCTTATTCCTATAAGTAAACATGCAAAGTTTATCTAATCAAGTAAAAGCATGTAAAAACACCCTGTAAAGACAAGTATTTAATTAGATAAAACCTGCAAGAATGTTAGCACCTCAACACATTAACCTCAAGAAAACAAAAAGACACCTACACCCCTATTTTTGCATCTACACACGGGTTAGGGTGTATGTGTTATTCTGTTTGTTTCTAGCTTACTGTGTACCTGAGCCACCCGAGAGGTGTGTGTGCCACCAAAAGGACATATGCACTACTCTATGTGTTTCTAGATTTTTGTGTATCTGTGCCACCCGAGAGGTGTGCACCACCAAAAGGACGTATACGCTACCTTTGATAAAAATAGGCTTAAATTCACACAGAGTTCTTGCACTACCAGAAAAGTGTGTGTGCTGGAAAAGCATGTGCACTACAAGAAAAGTGTGTGTGCCACCACTTTGTAAAATAGTCTCGGATTCTGACAAAACACTTGCACCACTAGAAATGTGTCTATGCCACCAAAACAGCGTGTGCACCTAGGCTAGGGTGTATGCATAGGTCTGATAGGTTTTACATTGCAGTGAATGTATAGTAAAAAATGATGTATGCCCCTAGGTTAGTGCGTCTCGCGCATTGATTAGGTATGTGCGCCGGGATTAGTATGTATGCGCCAGGGTCGATAAATAGAGAATCGGGCTCGACAAAGTGCACTGTGCCACCCGAGAGGTACTGCACCACCATAAATGTGCCTACACTCTTGGTAGTGTGCCTATGCCACCCCTGTAACCAAAATATGGCAAAAAACACAAGAAAGATCACAATACTTCAAATTTTAGCAAGTTAGTTTAAAATGGCAACAACCCATTAAAATGATGGCTATGAACAAGAACTTACACATACAAAATTAGCAAAAATTATAGAAAAATGGACATTAATTACTACATTTGCATATCAAAAATTAGCCAAAATAATGAAATTTAAACTAAAATGCCAAGGACTAGGTCTCTTTGGGCGTGCCAAATGTGTGCATGATTTGCTGATTTAAGCTAATGAAAATAAAGACTAACACCTATTAGTCTTGATTACCAAAATTAAGCAAAATACAAAGCACCATCAAGATAAGAATTAAACAAGGTTAGACACTAACATTTATCATATTAAAGCTTTGAAACTAACATACTAAGTGTCTAAATTCTCTATTCTCTTAATCAACAACAAAATTAAATGGGTGAAGCTATGTAGGCTCCATGGCAAATCAAAGTGGTTGTTCTTGATATTCCAAGAACCTAGGAATGGGGACTTATCAAAGTTGGGCTACAAGACCCTTTTAACACATGCCCTATGACCTAAGCACTTTTGGCTAGAAAAGAGGCTTAACTCTCCAGTGGTGAATTCTCAAGAAAACAAAGGAAAGCTTTTTAGGTCTATTTTGCTTTATGCGTTGCTTTTGTCTTCTCAAGAAGTTTAGGTGTAGGTATAAAGGTAGAAGGAGGGCTCCTTATATAGCCCAATGGATAAAGGAAACACTTCATCCCTTTGCATGTGGGATAAAAGGTAAAACAAGATTAGGAATGGATAAGGTTGCTTTATAAAAGGTAACCTTACTTTAGAAGGGTTTAATTTATACTTAGCAAGTCATGGGAGTTGGGGGGTGTTTTAATTAATTAATAGGTAGATGTAAGCTTATAGAAGCTAATTAGAGGAATATTAGTACGATTTAGGCTATTAGAAGGGGATTAAATCAATTAAATATTGATTTATTGGTTAAATGAAAGGGAAAGCTAATTAATTGATAATAATTAATTAGTCTAGATAGAAGGGGTGATTAATTAACAGAAGGTCGTTAATTAGGGTGTTTGTTGGATAGGTGACTTAACTAATTAGCGTATTGTAATTAATTAATGATGATAAGAGAGAATATGAGCACTTTTTGATGATATGTCACCAATTTTCAAGAAGGGAGATAATTAGCACAATTTAAGTATTTAAATTGCTCAAGCGTAATTATGGGTGTCTACAGATAAAACGCTTGATGTTGGATCTCTTTGTCAAAGCACGTTTTAAGAGCACATCGGATGGATTTTCTTAGAGATTCAGTAATGGACTTGAGTTTAATGTGCATAAATGGGTAGGGGAGCACCTGTATCATGAGTTATATGAGACTTTATTTTGTTTCTTTCTAGTATAGTTGTATGAATGACCTTCACCGTATGCATCCGGATCAATCTGGTAATATAGATCTCGTGTGTGGATAAAAAATGAGTATCATAGCCTATAGGATGTTGATCTGACTTGGACACATGTTGTTGATCATTGGTGGAGTAGAGTCTGACGAGTTACACCTTGGAGTATGCAATTTCTATGTATGCCTATCCTAAGATTGTTGAGTTTGAGTTTGAGTTTTTGAGGGATCCTAGAGGATATTTTTACGTGTTATCCCCTTAGCTATAAAGATATTGATGATTACATTGAGTTTTGAGGAATTTCCTATAGCCGGTTAATCTTCTTTTAAGCGTTTGATGAGGAAACTAGGGTGGATGAATATGTCGGACCTTGTGGTGAGAAGGAGAGGAAGAGATATGGCTCAAATATAATGAATCATATGAGAGGGAGTTAGATAGACAATGTTAATGTGTAGGAGTGATGGATTTATGGAGGCATATGTTCGATGAGTGCATTGTTTGGCTCATTTATATCATTTCTTCGACTAGAAATACTCTTTGTGATATGACTTATTAGTATATGGGGATGTTTTGTGTAGTCATGTCTTAGTAGGTTGATGCATTTTCCTTTCTATTATTTATGAAAACCAGTTTATCCCATGAACTTCCTACTAACTACCTTTATGAGATCAAATGTGATGATGTGTGCAGGGAATAATGGAAGTTACTGGTGGATAAGAAGCCTAAGTTTGAAGCATGTGGCTGAAGACTGTTTCCATCAAATTGACCTATAGGCTTGGGATTGACTCTAACGGCCCGTAGGAATCTATGAATTTTTAATTGATATTTGATGGACAGTGTTTTATGCCACCTGATATGGTGGATATTCTAACCAACATTATCTATATGAAGACTTTGTCTTCAGAACTTGAGTACCACTTTTTTATTATCGAAGAAGATTATCTACATACTATTCTGGATTTGTTTTTGATATGTTATGAACTCATTTCAAAGTTAATGAAAGCTATGGCATTTTGAGAATCATAATTTTTGAATACTCTATCCCAAGGAAGAGCAAGGGCCCACTCGACCGAGGAGATAAGAGGTTACTTTGATTTTTTCATGCATACAGTCCTTTGATTAGTTTTACTGCAATTATCATTTGATGAGTTTTTGCATGCATGCTTTGATTAACTATCTCTACTTTCTCCATTATCACTTTCTCTTAGAGTAGATGCTTTTGTTATGAAAATATAGTTCATGAATAGTCTTTCTTTCTGCTGAAAATTCCAGTTATTCAGTTATGGTTTAATTTGTTAAGAATAAGTGTGTGTGTATTTTATTCTACAGTCGAAGATTAGTTGCTAAAATTCCTTTCATTGCACATAGTTAAATTCCGTAGATTTGTATTTAATTTCCATATATTTTAACTACACTTCCATAGAATAGTTATTAAAACTAAGCAACCTTACAATGAACTCAACGTATAACTGGTTCTCCTAGACTCCATTGCATATTGCCTTGGACACAGCCCTGGTTTAAAATGACACTGACAAAGATTATGTCAGTTAAATGATTGAAAGAATACAATGACCCATAATTTTTGGTGCCGTTATCCGGGACCACATAACCATAAGCTCCATTATTTTATTCCATATGCTATGGGTGTTAATGGAGTTCATATAGGAAACCAGTAGTTCTCTCGGACCTCGATTTAAACCAACCAACCTGGATGCATAGGTCACGAGATAACCAAGGGAGATTTATAGCACATAATATTCAACAAATCTCTTTAGACACTTCACAAGAGAGAAACTGAGAGTGATACAGATTCCAATTCCACACCTAGAACCTTTTCTGAGCATTCTGTATCCTCTTCACATCATTCTGCAATGGGGGATCTTGGGAATGCTGAAGAACAACCTTTAGGATGAACATTTACATACCCCATTGTCCTCGATGTAGATGAGGATGCACCCATGAAAAACATCTCACCATCCATCCTCCCCCTCTTTCGAGGAATGACCAAAGAAGACCCTGATCAGTTTCTATTTGAATTTAAAATCTGTGCCAGACATATGATTACCGAACTGACAATCAAAAACTCAAATTATTTCCCTCCACTCTCAAAGATTCTGCTATGAGATGGTTTATGGGGTTACCATCTAACTCCATTAATTCCTGGGAAGCCATGGAAATAGCCTTCCTGGATAAATACCAAGACTATTGTAGAGGAAGGGATAGGAAGGAGGAGTTCTTCCAAATACGGCAAAAGGAAGATGAGAATCTAGAGGATTATCTGGATAGATTCCTCTTTCTCCATAAACGCAGTGGGTATGAGTTACATGCAGACATCACTAAAACAGTCTTTCTGAAAGGACTGGATGAGGAAACCAAGGATTCTCTCCATCTCATGGGAGGTGGAGACGTGCATAAGCTTACCATGGAACAAATTACTGAGCTATGTAGAAGATATTCTAGAACACATGGAGGAATAAGAAGGAAACAAACATCCAAGTCTTTGGGTACCTCTAAACTTCTAGAAGAAATGGCCAACATGAAAACAGACATTCTGCTACAATTAACATCCACCATAGATGGACTCAAGGCAAAATCCACCCCTGCTAAAGAACCATTGGACATGTATTTCCCTAAATGTCAAAAGAGACACCCCTTGAGAGAATGTCCTTTGGATGTCACAGATATGTGCTTAATCTGTGAAGTTACTGACCATGACACTAAACATTGCACACTTTTACCACAATTGAAGGGAGGTTTGAATGCCATCTCTCAAACAAGTGCTGAATTAAATTTTGTCCAAAGACCAAACAATCAGGGTGGGTTCCCATCTAGACCAACTCAAGAATCCCTGGAGAATGCCATGGCCAAATTAGGCCTCTCAGTCTTCTTGGGGACAACCTGAGTGGGCAAACTCAAACTGGATGACTTATCCATATCCACCACCTTGGACAAATCCCTACACTCAGCTGGGTTGGGCTCCACCACCCATAGCCAATCCTTGGCACAATCAGGAGTGGGGTCCTCAACAAAATTTTAGCCAAAATCATTCTGGGCACCACCACAAAACAGTAATCAACAATGCAGGTTCCAACAGCCACAGAAAGCTTTAATGCCTCCACCTCAAGCCTACCAAAATCAAGGACAAGAAACACAAACACAACTTCTGGCTCATCCAGTAGCCAATCCTAAAAAAAAAATAGATAGCTTCGATTGATGACACAGACGCAGGTAACACCATGCAAGTTAACACTATTGGTAATTCACGATTATGATCTGACAAAATATTGAACCCTCATGTTGCTAACACAGAACTGCCTGATGATGCCAATAAAGAAGAAAAACTTGAGGGTAACATTGGTTCTTCACCAATGCCAGATAACCAGGATGATCAAGTACCCAAACCGACTACAACCCCTTTTCCTAAGTGATTACAGGACACTCAGATTGCAGATGAAACAAAACTAGTTCAGGAATTGAAAAAAGTACATATTGAGGTTCCACTGCTATGTGCAATAAGGGACATCCCTGAACTCAACCAAACCATTAGAAATGAATGTATAAAGACACCAGGAAGAAAAAAGAAATACCCAAAGACTGTTAGAGTCGAAGGGAATTTGGCTGATTTAGTTGTTGGCACCCTCATCTCACCAAAATATGGGGATCCTGGGAGCCCTGTCATTACTATTTGTATAAACAACAGTCAATATCTAATGTTTTGGTGGATCTTGGTGCTACTATTAATGTTATCACAACATAAATGTTTAACCTACTATCCTTGATAGGACTTCAACCAACCAACATTGTTCTGCAGTTAGTAGATCAATCCATTGTTGTACCTGATGGTGTGGTTGAAGATATAATGGTCACTATTGAATCATGGGAGTACCTAGTTGATTTCATGGTTTTGCAGCCTAAAGCTTAGAAGTTGGGATATCCAATCATCTTGGGAAGACCTTGGCTGGCTACGGTTGCTGCTTACATTGACTGTAGGTCAGGCAACATGACAATTCTAAATGGGCAGAAATCCAAACACATTTCATTATATCCTCCTACCCAGCCTTATACGAACAATTGTGACCAGGTATGGGTGGATTCTTTGGATGCTAACTCTTTGAATTCTTCTTTTCTGGCCACTATTGTAGTACACAATCATATGATAGAAGCTATAGATTCATATACGTTGACTGATTCCAAGGACTCTACAACTACCGAAATCAGCACTACTTCTCTGAGAATTTAGAATATCAGCAGTAGACATTACCTCTGCTGAGTCTAGTAGGAAACTCTATGCTTATAATTCTGAACATTTAGTTCTGATTTCTATTGTCCTTTAACTAAGGTTTTGTCTTTTGATAACATATCCATCCTACACATGCTTTAGCCCCATGTTTGCCCATTGAATTCTTTTATCACTAGTACAAAGCTTGCTCTTGCGAATGATACTAAGTAGGTGCTTATCAGTATGGGTAGAGAGTTGACTATAGGAAGCAACTTGGAGGTCAATCAAGAAGCTAGGGTGCTTGAGGTTCTAAAGAAACATTCTCATGATTTTTCTTGGGATTACACTGATATGAAAGGAATTCATCCTAGCATCTGTACACATCATATTTACACCGATGACGTCAAACCTATAAGGCAGCCGCAATGAAGAATCAATCCAGCATTGAGAGACATAGTCAAAACTAAGATTGAAAAGCTCCTAAAGGTAGGTTTCATCTATCCTATATCTGATAGTCAGTGGGTTTCCCCATTAGTTATTGTTCCCAAGAAGAATGGTAAGTGGTGAATATGTGTTGATTACAGGGAACTTAACAAAGCCACCAAGAAAGATTATTTTCCCTGCCTTTCATTGACCAAGTCCTAGACAATTTGGCTGGTAAGAAATATTTCTCTTTCTTGGATGGGTTTAGTGGGTATAATCAAATTAGTATTGCCCCTACTGATCAAGATAAGACTAATTTTACGTGCCCTTGGGGTACATTCACTTACAGAGTCTTACCTTTTGGGCTTTGTAATGCCCCTGCCACATTTCAGTGGGCAGTCTTGGCCATTTTTGCAGATCTTGCTAACGACTGTGTTGAGGTTTACATGGATGATTTCACTGTCCATGGATCCACTTTTGAAGAATATTTGAATAATCTTGAGAAAGTACTCAGTCGATGTGAACAACACCAACTATCTCTGAGTCATGAAAAATGTCTAATGATGGTTGATCAAGGAATTGTCTTAGGTCACCATGTTTCATCCCAAGGTATAAAGGTGGATCCCAAAAAGATATCAGTCATCACCCAATTACCTATACCAGCTAATCAGACTGACATCAAAAGTTTCCTTGGCCATGCAAGTTATTACCACCAATTCATAAAAGATTTTAGAAAAATTACAGCCCCAATGTTTTCATTGCTAACCAAAGATTGTGTTTTTGAATGGTCTTCTCAATGTCAACAGGCATTTGATTCTATCAAAGAAAAGCTGACAACAGCCCCTGTCTTACGTGGCCCTGACTGGGGACAACCTTTCCATATCCACACTGATGCTTCTAATACAGCCATGGGCACTATCCTTGGACAAAAAGACTCAGAAGATCATATGTATGCAATTTATTTTATCAGCAAAAATTTGACTCCTACGGAAAAGAATTACACTACTATGAAAAAGAGTTTTTGGCTGTGGTATATGCTTTGAATAAATTTCATCATTACATCACTGGATATAAAAAAAAAAATTTACACTGACCACTCTGCCATTCGATATTTGATGAACAAACCAGTGGTTGGCGGAAGGCTCATTCGCTGGTTACTCTTGTTGTAAGAATTCAATCTCACTATTATAGATAAGCCTAGGAAATCTAACGTTGTTGCTGACTTTATTTCCAGAATAAATGTTTTAGGTGATCACGAAGCAGTCCAAGACCAATTTCTTGATTAACACTTGTTTGCTATCTCCACTAAGACTCCCCGATTCACCGATATCATGAATTATTTAACAACAGGAAGTTTCCTACCTATTTTACTAATAAGTAAAGATGGCAATTGGTTAGAAATAGTGCAACATATAAATGGTGTAACAAATTCTTATTTAAATGTTGTCCTGACATGGTTCTTCGCAGGTGTGTTCGAGAGGATGAGGTACATGACATACTGTGAGCATGTCATGATGAGCCAGGAGGTGGACATTATTCAGTGAAACGAACAATTCACAAGATCCTTGGAGTAGGGTACTATTGTCCTTCCCTCCATAAGTCTGTCAAAAAGTATGTGTGGCAGTGTGATGCATGCCAATGAATGGGAAAACCTACACTTTCTACGGAAATGCCTCTGAACCCTTAGTTGGTTCTAGGACCATTTGAGAAATGGGGTATTGATTTTGTTGGACCATTTGATCCTCCATCTTTCGGGAAGGAGTATCTCTTGGTATGCACGGACTATGTCACCAAATGGGCTAAAGTTCAAGCATTGGCATCTACCAATGAAGATGTTGTTGCTGATTTTCTCTACAACTGGATATTGCTACGATTTGGAGCAGTCCTTAATTTGTTTCAAATATGATTGAATCTTTCTTAGGAATCTACTAGAATCAGGCACCGGAAATCATCACCATATCACCCCCAATCCAATGGGCAAGTGGAGGTAACCAATTGAGAGCTCAAGAATATTCTAACTAAGGTGGTCAATGCCGATAGAAAGAATTGGTTACCAAAGCTTCCTGCGGCCATCTGGGCCTACAACATGACCTGGAAAACAACTACTTGTTTCTCTCCCTATGAGCTGGTCTCGGGAAGAAGACATTATTACCTGTGGAGTTCAAGTTGCACACCTAGCGAATAGTGTTGGAAGTTGGGATCGATTTGGATGAAGCACAACGTGAATGAGTGTTGCAGTTGAATGAATTAGATGAAATGCGGATGGAGGCACAACAACAGACCAAAATTCTATAGCATCAGCGGAAAACTTGGCATGATGCTCACATAAAAAAATGGATATTTCATGAAGGACAGTGGGTTTTGCTCTTTGATTCCCACTATCAGCAGTTTAAAGGCAAGTTGCGTATGCATTGGTTAGGTCCCTATCAGGTAAATCAAGTGTTTGATAATGGCTTTGTTTGATTGATACCGATTGATGGAGACAAATGGACTCTTCTGGTAAATGGGCACAGGCTCCGAGTTTATCACCCACTACTGGATAAGAAGACTTTCACCGACGACATTCTGTTACTGAACAGACATGCATGCTGAGGAGGCTCTTTTCCTCTCACGCATGGAATAATCAATCTTTTGCAAAATTCAATAAAGGAAGATGGTCCTTCATTTGATCTTCTTCCCTTAGTTAGCAGTTTTTATAGTAATTTCCAATAAATGTAGGAATTTTTGTTATTTCTACTGCCACTAATCATGTTTCATCCCAAATTGTAGGGTGTAGGAATCTACGGATATCGGCTGACTAAATATAGCATGGGTAAGTGCATTTAGCTTGCTAATGATATTTCTATGTGAAACATTTCCCCATGTAGTCATTTGTCATTATGATGCCATCATGAAATGATTGCTATGATCATTCTGGATCTCTTCCAAATATGGCTTTATGAATGACGGCATAAAAGGAGTAATGGCTCATAAATCTCCACATGCTTTGATGTGTTGCACTCTCCAACGTCAGGACAGATGGCACTTGCTCCTCAACCATGGGATATGTGCCGCCGCAAAAATCTTAATCTCACATGGGTGGTCGGTCTCATCACTATTTTTTCACCATCACCTTCACTTGATGTTGCACTACCCAAGGAATATGGTGTCATTTGTAATTTAATGCTTTGTAACCATGTCTTCTGTTGTGGTATGCACATCAATCAAAGCTAGTTTTATCAAACACTCGAAAGGAATAGGAAAAAATGCTTTCTCTGGTTTTTCCACTATCGTGTATTTCTTACTTTTTGGCTCAGCATGGGACCGCGAAAGACATCAGAACCTGCTTCACCTGATGCCTTACTCCAGAATGCCACCCTTTCATAGGTATTTCATGATTTCGGATGGTTAGATTTCATTCAGCAATTTGAAGGTTTTGATGAGAGCATTGTGGAAGAGTTCTTGAACAATTTTGAGTCCACATGCTCGCAAGTTGGTGGACGAAGAGTTGAAATTACCAGTCAGGTCATTTCTGACCTGTCTGGCCTGCCAAATTTCAGTTTAAAGGTTATGACGAATGCCCCTTTGCAAATTTTGATTGCTCAGTTCCACGACAAAGGAGAGGCACTCCCAGAGGTCATCTTGACTCCATTGGGTGTCCAGAAGGGTGTTAAGTGGAAAAGTTTACCTAGAATCTGGGGTGAGATTGCTAAATGGGTCAATAGGTATTTTATATGCGATGGCCAGGCCTCTATTCTGGGTGGTGATGTGCTCAAAATTCTCATTCACCTTAAAAAGGGACATGTCAACAGGCCCTTTGGGTAAATTTGCTAGAGTACCTCACAGATTCTATCATTAAGGTATGCCAGAAACACCGGTCTAGTGGGGGAAAGTCTATGCTTAAGCACCCAGGGTTGATTCATCTGTTGTGTTCACACCAAGTTTTCTTTCACCCAAAGTGGAGGCTCGAGGGATGTGTTGGTGGTGAAGGGTCCAGGCCTAAGCAATTAAAATCTGGTCTCTCTTCTGCACCTCGGTCTACCCTTGCATCGGGCCCTTCACATAGTCAAGCAGAGGCAGCTAACGTTCTTGAGCATGCCGACATAGTTGGTACTCCTGAGGGACCATCCCCATCCATTTCTGATTCAAAAGAAAGTGTCCCATGGTCCCATCTTCCTCCATGCAACTACGGTCCCGGTGGCTTAGCTCATTTTTGCATACAGGTGGTTTCCAATCAGAGTCCTTACCTGATGACACCGCCTACATTCGGGAGGAGCTGCATACGAGAGGATGTCTCGGCCGCTCCATCATCTGCTATTCCGTCATCTATGGAAATTCACATTGTAAGTATGGAAATTATTGACACTCAATTGGTGCCTTCTCACAACTATCTGGAGGAGATAGCACTGCTACAATTTCAGTTACAAGGTATGGAAGAATCCACCCTTTTATTACAAGCTGAATTTACACAAAAGACAGTAGAAAAAGTTTGGGAGATTGCTGCCCTACAGCATGAAGTGAGTTTTCTAAAGCGAAAACGTGATAAGGGTCTTACCCTCTTGAATAATTTCCAATAGTTGTCCCTTCAGGAAAGGGAATTGCAGAAAGAAAATCAAAAATTAAAAAAGGAAAAAGAATCTCTGGAAGAGGAAAAATGAAAATTAACATCTATCTTAGACTTTGTTTGTCCTTTAGCCATCAAACTACTGTCCTGTAGGAAACCCTCCTTAGTCTACAACATGTATGTCTAAGAACAATTTTATTCTTGGTAGCTATTTCAATTGTTTTCTCAAGCCCCTCACAAAGTTCCCAATGGACCTAGTTTTTTATCAGTCTACAAGAACAGCACTTCGGAAATTCAAAATTTTCTCTGTGAATTTTATCTACATAACATGATAGTGACCAATGTCCTTAATTTCTTGATCAACCTATTTGTGGGGATTTTCAAATTAAAGCCTTTCGATCGTAGACGGAATCGAGATAATTTGGAGGCAAAGAAACAGACATTTTCAATAACACTGCTCAATCCATTGGATTTTACATTCACCCAACTCATCATATAGATGTCACCCTATAGAAAAACTTTAGATCATTGTACTACCAGGTAGGGGTTGGGGTGCATACTTCTCAGATTTTACTTCAGTGTATTATTGATTTTGAAAATTATAGTCAGGAGAATTTTGGGGTTGTTTGGCAAGCTTGCGATAGGAGATGGGATACTTTAAGCCTACCTTTGAAATGTAGGGAGGTCCTCTCTCCCCATAATTTGAGCTAGAGCATGTGAAGGGGTGATGCCCTCATCACCATTATCAAACAAACTATAGAGAAAACCATCCAGCAATACACTGATGAATGGGCAGGCCTCCAAGTGTGGCCACCACTCCTCTTAAGCCCTCTCACGACTTGGTAGAACAATGTAGCATAGTCCCATGATAGTTTCACTACCTAGGTGGAAATGACCTCCAATACTCAGGGCTACAAGAATACCACAAAGCAATACGCTGATCAATTCGAGGAGTATGACATGGCTGACCAACTTGGTAGGAGAGCAGGGTGTAGATGAGTTGCATTGGGACATGCAATAGGTAAAGTCAGGGGGAAAATGATGAGTGCATTGTTTGGCTCATTTATATCATTTCGCATCTGGAAATACTCTTTGTGATATGACTTATTAGTATATGGGGATGTTTTGTGTAGTCATGTCTTAGTAGGTTGATGAATTTTCCTTGCTATTATTTATAAAAACCATTTATCCTATGAACTTCCTACTAACTGCCTTTATGAGATCAAATGTGATGATGTGTGCAGGGAATAATGGAAGTTACTGGTGGATAAGAAGCCCGAGTTCGAAGCATGCGGCTGAAGACTGTTTCCATCGAATTGACCTATTAGCTTGGGCTTGACTCTAATGGCCCATAGGAATCTATGAGTTTTTAATTGATATTTGATGGATAGTGTTTTATGCCACCTAATATGGTGGATCTTGTAACCAACATTATCTATATGAAGACTTTGTCTTCAGAACTTGAGTACCACTTTTTGATTATCAAAAAATATTATCTCGCATATTACTGCTCGATTTGTTTTTATGTTATGAACTCATTTTGAATTTAATGAAATCTATGGCATTTTGAGAATCAGAAGTTGTTGAATACTCTATCCCGAGGAAGAGCAAGGGCCCACTCAACCAAGGAGATACGAGGTTACTTTGAGTTTTTATGCATACAGTCCTTCGATTAGTTTTACTGTAATTATCATTTGATGAGTTTTTGCATGCATGCTTTGATTAACTATCTCTACTTTCTCCATTATTGCTTTCACTTAGAGTAGATGCTTTTGTTATGCAAATCTAGTTCATGAATAGTCTTGCTTTCTGTTGAAAATTCCAGTTATTCAGTTATGGTTTAATTTGTTAAGAATAAGTGTGTGCATATTTTATTCTACAGTCAAAGATTAGTTGCTAAAATTCCTTTCATTACACATAGTTGAATTCCGTAGATTTGTATTTAATTTCTGTAGATTTTAACTGCACTTTCGTAGAATAGTCATTAAAACTAAGCAACCCCCCAACAAACTCAACGTATAACTGGTTCTCCTAGACTCCATTGCATATTGCCTAGGACACAACCCTGGTTTAGAATGACACTGACAAAGATTATGTCAGTTAAATGATTGGAAGAATACAACGACCCATCAATGTTATGGGAAGGAATTAAGGTTTACGAGAGGACGTGGAGCCCTAGCATTCTCTCCCCATCTTGGCAAGTGCGGAAGAGAAACCCCCTCATCTTCTAGATAAGGCTAGTCATGTGAAGAAATGAGAGGAGTCATTGGCGTGCATTTGAATCCACCTTATGACTAACCCCCGGCACTTATATTTCCAAATCCAGAGATAAGTATTGTTAACCCGGTTGGTACTAGTGGAAGTAACCGATTAGCCGTGAGGAGGTATAAATTTTCATTTGGCACATTTATGGTTGCACAATAATTTTCTGTGTTTGGAGTTATATTGTCTGGAAATTTTTTTGGGAAAATAAAAGGTACAAATAGCTTGGGTATTACATCAGGAAGCAGTGTGTGGGACACACATATGGTAGTGGTGCAATATTACGAGAATATTAGCACTTGATTCGGAGTGACAAGTAGGGACACAAGATGCTACCACTTCAGGACCTTTACCAGCTACGGGAGGTAGATCTGGTGGAATAGGCACTAGTGGACCTGGTAGACTTGGAAAATCTTGAGGACCTGGTGGATTAGGAGAGATAGGCACTAGTGCATCTAGTGGTGGAGGAAACACCAAAGGAAATCAAGGTTTTGGATCAAGCGGGCACGGGCCTCAACCACCTCAACAAGTATTTTTAAAATGTCTTTGCATCTACCATACTACAAAGGTTTTGAGGATGTTGCAGAGCACGTACACAAATGTGAGCTATTATGGCACATGAAAGGGATCACTACCCCTGGAATGAAAGGAAATTCAATTTGTAATAATGTTATAGGGACGTGTGCATAGTTGGTACCGGAAGTATGACCCCCACCAGATAGTATTATATTACACCACGTAGTGGAATGCCTTCTTAGCTAAATTTCATATCCCTAAGTTTGAACAAAAGAGCATTAGTGCACTAAAAGAGATTCAACAAGGTATGGAAGAGAGTGTTTGGGAATATGACACACGTTTTAAGAATCTCTTATCAAAATTGTCTTATGATATTCATCCTTCTCAAAGCATGCTCAGTGGTTTGTTAGAGGGTTGATAACACCTTTTAGGAGATCTCTTTCACATGGGACTTTCCTGAGACCCACGTGAGGCCTTAGAGGTTTCTCTTCACACTAAGGCTATTGGGAGTGTGCATGTTAGGGTTAGTCCTTTTCTTAAAGCTTATATTGTTGCAATGGAAAAGCAACTAGAGAAGCTATCTGTGAACTCAGCACATGAGAATTATAGTGGCCTATGGTGCATGGATTGTGAGGTAGAGGAGCATAGAAAGGATATTTGTACTCAGAGATCGGTACACACCATGATAGTAGACTATGAGATTTTCCACGGAGATCATGATGCAAGTAGGTGTTCACTATTGCAGCACACAATCCATAAGAATATATCTTGTTATTGCAAGATTTACACCTCTACTACTCATGACAACCAAGGATTATAGATTGATTGACCAGATACATGATTCCATTGATATTGGTGTGTATCAGACCAAAGCATCGAAAACAATTCCAAGGATGAGCATCATCACTATGAAGGATGCGCGAGATGGAGGGGCATGTGGAAGAGGTTTCCAAGGAGGATTGTGAGGTTGAGGTAACCATGGAGGAGGAAGATGTGAGTTCCCGTGTGGGACTTGTTATAAGCTGTGGGTCTACAGAGCATTATAAGCATGATTGTCTTGATCTATTACAATGCTCTTGGTGTGGGAAGAAGAAATATTATGATGAATTTCCAAGTCTATTTGAACATATGATCTAGAAATAAAGGAAGGATAAAGGAAAAGGAATGGTAAGCATAAATAAATTAGACTCACAATGGATTCCAAGGTTGGTGCCTGAGTCAGATTTAGAACATGTACTGGTGACCACGCGAGCTGAGGTTGCACGTGCTAGGGAGATACCAAAGAAAAATTCATTGGTTACTAGAGAAGAGGTGGTGTATGGGAATTATCTGGACCCTACTCATTAGAAAGAGGTTTATCAAGAGACCATGGATGTAATTCGAGCCTATAAGGAGAGATACAGTGCCTAAAGGATTATTCATGGAAGTTAGAGTAGGTGAAGAGCACCGAGGCTCCACAGAAGGATTAGGATGAGGTTGGGGAGGTATGAAAAATGTTGAGGTAGAATAATATGAATCATTTTCTAGGGGAATGGTAATGGGAAAAATTACCACATGCTGGAGGAAAGTGGGAGCGATAGGTCTTACACACTAACCTTCCCCCTCAAACCATTGATTATGATAAGGACATTACCTTGAATGTGGTTGTTGATGGGTGGCTCCTAAGCAATATTCTAATTGACATGGGTGTAGAATTCAATGTTCTCACCCTGGATGTCCTGTCATCAAATGGGAAGGCCCCCATTACAAGCATCTTTAAATGTGTTGTATATGGCTAACAAAACAAAGGAAATTCCCATTGGTGTCTTGAAGGACATTGCTATTACAATCCAAGGGAAAAAAAAGTCATGGGGATTTTGAAGTCTTAACACCACCAACGTGGAAAAATTTCTAGCATTACTTGGGTGCCCCCTGGTGTTATTAAAATAATGCTGAACTACGGTTTAATAAGGGGTACATAAGCTTTGAGAACAAGGATGAATAGGTTATCATCCCCTTGACTGATGGAAATTCAGCACCCTATCTTTGAGCCCTTGTGGGAAGAATTTCTTGACAATATCAACGTGCACTCTATCGGGGACCCCAAGTGATTCACCCTACGGAAGGAGTTATTCAGTTTAAATACACTCAATCTATGAGTGATAAAACTAGTGTAGCATGTGACAATTGGGTGCATGAGACTTATGAGTTAATTGGGTAGAAATTGAGAGGATTCATTACAAGAGTGGTAAGAGTGTGCCCACTTAGGCACACGAAAGGCAATCGGTTACCAAGCTACACGAGGATGACAACCCAAAAATTTTCCTATGAGCAATGGAAGTCCATTAGAGATGTGAAATCAAATGAAGGAGCATGCTTTTCTACACTTTGTGTAGAACCACAACACGTTGGTGGATGGCGCATCAGGACAATCTTCTAGGGTGGCACGAGGTGAGAATTGTGCTCTCTATTATATTTTTCAAGAGCAACGTGCCAACTAAACTTTATGTCTATGATGGGAAAGGATCCGCCTCATATCATGTTTAGGTGTGCAAGAGGATCTGAATGGAAGGTACAGAGGATTTACCTCCTTCCCTCTAGGTGCACAAGTTTTATTCCACACTACAAGGTTATACGTGCACATGGTATGTTCATTCATAGTTACGCCATCAGATAGGGAACTGGCGGGAGTTAACAAATGACTTGATTTAGGTGTTTGAATATAAAAGTGCTAAGCCCTTGGTGAATGAGGTGCTACAAGTTGTTAAGCACCTAACTATGGGAGATAATTCCATGATGGATAATATAATACTAGACTTATTAGGTGAGCCCTGAATTAGAAGAGCACTTGGATGAGAAAGAATCGGATGAGATAAGGCTTCTCAGGATATCATCAAGTTATAATAACAAAGGAGGACTAAGAAAAAAACAACTTTAGCCACTGAATGGGGAAGTTTTTCCTACACGATCATGCCTTTCAGACTAAATAATGTGCCTACTATGTCTTCATGGATAGTGGTCCAGGAATTTCAGGAGTTTATCCATAAGTTCCTTCAGGTCTACCTTGATGACTAGATAGTGTATGGAATAGTAAAAGACCATTGTGACAATTTTTGGTTGATGTTTGAGAAATGTAAATAGTTGCCCATATCCATCAACATCAAGAAATGTCTCTTTGCTACTCCATTTGGAACCCTATTGCGACATATCATATGTAAGGAAGGCTTAAGGGTGGACCCTACCAAAGTTTTCATTATTATTGGATTGGGGGAATCTACCAGCAAGAGTGCAATGCATGGATTCCTTGGGCATACAAAGTATTACCGAAATTTATCAAGGGGTATGCCAAAATCATCGCACCACTAGAGGAATTGTTGAAGCATGGATGTACATTCCATTGGGGAGAGGTGTAGTAGATGATGTTTGATACATTGAATAATAGGCTTATCACTACGCCCATATTATGCTTTCCTTCTTGGGATAAGCCATTCCATGTACATGTTGATGCTTCGGGAATGGAAATTGGGGCAATCCTAGCACAACTTGGAGAAGGAATTTTTGACCACCCCTTGTGTTTTGCTAACAGAAAGTTGACACCAAGCAAAGTAGAACTATACTACTACTGAGCACAAAGCATTATCAATGATCTACGCACTACACAAATTTAGGCAATATCTATTGGCAACACCCTTCATATTCTACACGGACCACATGGCATTGAATTACTTGGTGAAAAAGCTTGTTTCACAAGCATGCATATGCTAGTGGGTCCTATTATTTCAAGAGTTTGAGTTTACAGTTATTGTGAAACTAGGAAAGAGTAACTCAGGGCCTAACTAGTTATAAAGGATTGACTCAAGGGAGGACGATAGAGCATTGAGGATAAAATGCTAGATGCACAATTGTTTAGATTGTGGAACATTCTCTCTGACTTGGAATATATTTATATGTTTCTCAAAATGGGTGTGGCACCAAAGGGAATGGATACCTTGGAAAGGAAGCAGTTAGCCATATGCGTCACACCCTGCATGATAATTAATGGAGACTTATAGAAGCTAGGTCATGATGAGGTTTTACGCTAGTGCGTGTTAGAACATGAGCGTGTTGTAATCATGGAGGAAGCACACAATGGGATTGCATGAGGACAATATGCAAGGAATGCCACCACATGGAAGATTCTACTAGTAGGGCTTTGGTGGGAAAGCATCTACCAGGATTTTATTGATTTTTGCAAGGCTTGTGACCATTTCCAGCACCTTGGAAAACCAGGAAAAAGGGATGAGATGCCCTTGAGACCGATAGCTAGCACAGAACCATTTGAGAAGTGGGTGATTGATTTTGTAGGACCAATTTCACCTATCATGTGAAGGAATGGTTCACACTATATCATCACTTGCACTGACTACTTAACAAGATGGGAAAAGGCAGCCTACAAAGTATTGCACAATAACCGCAATGGCAGGTGGTTCCTTTGGGAAAACATACTTAGCAGGTATGGGTGTCCTTTAAGCCTAACTAGTGATAGAGGCACACACTTTTTGAATGAGACGGTTAGGATTTTATTAGCAGAGTTCATGGTGGCCCATCAAAATACCACCCCATACCACCCCCAAGATAATGGAACCACTAAGGCATTTAACAAGATACTGAGTCACACGCTAACAAAAATTGTCATGTGGGAAGACATGATTGGGATTGAAAAAGTCTTAGCAATACCATGGGCATATAGGATCTGTTGGTGTAAAATCACAACACTCTGGATGTTTTCTTAGATTTCTAGTTTGATAATGGGCATCCAGTGTGATTACACAACATGGAATTTTTCCCCAAGTGTGGGACTTGCAAAAATGGGAAAAAACTCTCCAGATTAAAGGTTGGTTCCTATTCCTCTGTTCAGGTGCATGCATTCATTTTGTAGAGGATCTATCCTAAGTCCTACTCTAAATCTTTCCAAGGGACCATGGTGAAGAAAAAGTTACAGAAATAATGAAATCTAAGCTAATGGAGGTGATGCACTAAGGAATGATGAACTCCCACTGTTGTTAAACACAGACCATAAAAATAATACAACTCACATGCACAAGTAACCAGATTTGTAATGAAAAGATCAGAATGAATGCAATGGAAGTAAGAAAGGGGATGGAAATCACCCACAAGCTTATTTTATTGCTCCATAGAGTTGATACAAAGCATTACAATGGCCAAAAGGCATCAATTTTGCATTTACAAATTTATGAAAGGTTTGAGAACTCCACAAACTCCTACAAAATAGAGAGAAAGGGAGATACAGAGTAAAACGTCCAACCATTACAAAGAATGAATCATGTTCATTTATAACTGAAGCAAAAGAGAGAAAACAGAAGGAATAAGCAAATCTGATCCTTGGATTCAACCACCCACCATTAATCTCTGTCAAATCGGCCTGCAAACCATTAAATTGATCTTTCCTTTTTTACCTGCGTGTTGGAGAAGAAAAAATGAAAAAATGGAATAAAAATGATGTCTTCGAAGCAATATGATCTTGCATTCAAGGCATGAGAAGACATTCTAGGGTTTTCCCCCATCAAATCGAGTTGATTCTCCATCCTTGGTGTGCTGGAGAAGAAAACCATGGAGGCTCAAGAAAAAAATGACTTGTTCAAGGCAATCGATACGCATTGAAGACATGAAAGACGTTTTTAGCATTTTCTCCATCAAAATCCAAAAAAATGATGTTTTTGTGCCTCTAATGCATAGAGGGGCTCGAGACCTTTCCAAAAATATGATTTTGTCCAAATCTGATCTCTGGATCGAAAGATATGCCCATTTGGAGATTTAGGGCAAAACTAGGTCAAAAATTAGGTCGGCGGGCCAAAATCTAGCATTTTCCCTCTTTTTTCAACTTTGGAAAATTTTCCAAAAAAACTCCATGCCTCAACCACCCCAGGAAACATGGTGTCTTCTTGTTTATCGATGGCATCGTGGGCTCAACCTGCCTTCTTTTTCCTTTGAAATTTTCATTGGGAAAATTTTCCCAAATCTCCCGCGCCTCTGCGCCTGCCGCTAACAGAAGTTCAAAATTGAAAATTTTAAAGTTGAAAACCTTTTCTATTTTCTGGTAATGGAAAAAGTCAAAAGATTGAGAAAATCTACGTTTTTGGGTCTTTTTGTGTGATTTTAGGTCTACCAGACATTTTTGTCCCAAGTGTCCCAAGTTCATTCGGGCCCCGTGTTCACCGATCGGCCGATTTACCCGAAGTCTATTTCTTTCGGGCCCATCGGAACTTTTTGTCCCAAGTGTCCCAAATTCACCGGGCTCATTGTTCCCTTTTAAATCCGATTGGCGAATCGCGTACTCTGCGTACTTTCATCCCTCATGTCCCATAAGCATTTGTGCATACTTTTCCCGCATCACCCGTATCGGCCGAATCGCGCTTTCGCGTCCCGCGTGTCCCAAATGAACCAAAGGCCATCCGAGTTAATTTTTCCCGCTCTTCACAAATATCTTGCTTTCCAAGTTGGTAGATGTGTATTTAATGCGCATTAATTGTCTTTCTCTCTCCCAAATGACTATATAATGAACTGCTCCCTATGTGTTTTTGGCACACTGCTTTCTTGCTATCCATTGCTCATACCCTTGCAATCAAAATTTCTGCGTGCGTATCCATTTCCCCTACAATTTCATCCCGAGTCCAGATTGCAACCTTGGCTTTTCAAATTGTTAACGACATGAAGATCAAATTCCAAGGCCAGGAGCAAGTCTCACCGCTCGAGTCTGCCATTCCTGATATCGGAGACAGTGAAGTTCGCCACCTTGACTTTGGGGATTTCTGGGCAAGAATGACAGACTCAAACCCCTCTCCTATGGCACAGATGATTCATGATAGTGGTTTGGCATTCGCCGGTGGTTTCCCTATCTCGGTGCAATGCGCAGATACAGTGCTCTCTTGCGGTGCTCATTTTAATCCTGATTCGAGTGAACTAAC
Source organism: Taxus wallichiana var. yunnanensis (assembly GCA_018340775.1). NCBI lineage: Eukaryota > Viridiplantae > Streptophyta > Pinopsida > Cupressales > Taxaceae > Taxus > Taxus wallichiana. The sequence continues at coordinate 962,622,483 of CM031240.1, forward strand.
GAATGTGCATGGGGAACTCATCGCCAAACTTGATTGCTGCCATTGGTGCTGCCCTAAGGATTCCTGAGATGGACAATGCTATAGTAATTTCTCAGAACCAGGCACAAGCCCTCTTCGATCAGGACAGTGAGAAATATAAGGCGCGGGTGGTGAAGTCCTGGCTTAAAAACCCTAAAAAGGGGGCGTCTCATCTATCCAAGGTTCTTTTCCATGCAAGATTTCAATGAGGAATTGTCAGATTTTATAATCCTACTGGCTCGGGTCATGGGCTTACCCTCTACAAATGAGTTCCATTTCTGGATGTGCCCACTTATCAATATGGTGTGCGAAGGAACTCAGAATATCAACTAGGTAGAGATCATTAGTATGAACCTAGCAGAGAAGCTGTCAATGTACAACAAACCAAGAAGTTCTATATGACTTCATACTTAATGTATACTCTAGCAGCATCGAGGAAATGGTTTGGATTCTCATACGTTGATGCTCATAAGGCTGACCCTATGTATGCCTACTGCCCTCAGTTCACCCTGGACACTAGCAATCGCAACTTCAGAAGGGTGAATGACGCTTTCACCATGTACATTGTCAAGGCTTCTAGAGAGTGACACAACGAGGAGATTTTCTGATGAAGCTATGAATCGATATCGCACTACGGTGCCTACTTCATCCAATTTAGAAAATTTTCCTATATAAGGCTTGCAGGCTATGAGAGCACTCCTCTCAAGCTCCCCATGTTCTGCAATGATAAAATGGCCTTGATAGAAGTATGCAGGAAATTGGACAAGTTGCATAGAACCTGCAGGGATAAGAAAATTACTATTGCACTTCCCCATCACTTTGGGAAACTACACCTGCAAAACAACTCTAGATGCACAAAACATAGAAAGAGCCCTAGCTCACATCACTGTCCATTTCTTCAGGCCAAGAACTTGTTTTGACTTGAAGAAGTTTATTGAGTAGAACATCAAGATCACTTATCATCATAGGGCAGACACAGAAGACTATTGGGCTGACTGTACTGATGATTTTGAGGCAAGGAGGAGACACTATGGCAGATTTTCTCTTCAATTAATTCAAGAACTTAACCTGTACCAAGTTCCTGAAGGGCTCCAGGATGATAATTCTGACTGTACTCATATGAATATGATAACATGGTCAAACACACTCCCTTGGAGGATTTGGATTGGTTCAAAAAGGAGAAGGATGATCTGGTAGAAATCCTAGCTCCCGTCTTGGTAAGAACCAAAATCTGGTTTGATAAGAAAGTCCGTGAGCTTAGAAGGCACTCAGGGGAATCCTCCTCCAAGGATACTCCAACACCAAGAAGGGATGCATTGACACCCAGTTCAGAAGCACCTGTGTAGACCCCTCCTGCTTCATCAACTCAAGGTCCCACAGTCTCCACTCCTTCCTCATCCACCCAAGTATATCAGAAGAAAGTCAAGGAGGTTAAGAAGGAACCTATTGAAGAAGAGCCTACAAGTGAAGCATTCTGAATTGCCCTCAGGTCTAGAGAACATTATTGTTCTCAGTGAAAGTGAAGAGAGTGAGGTGCCAGCTCCCATGAGTGCCCCTGAAGCCCCAATAGATAAGGACAAAGAAGTCCAGAGCACTGAACTTCCAAGCACCGTTGATTCCTCCGCACCAGAAGTCCGAGTGCCCCGAGTGCCCCACTCATATCTCAACTAGAGGCAACAAAGTGCAAACCTTGGGTGCCATGAGTTCTCTGTCTCTTGGTCCTCTTGCCCCACCTGCTTCTTCCTCCTCCTCTTTTGCATGGGTGCAGCCTCTTGTTGATAGTAGGAAGAGAAAGTCTTCCTCCCGAATCTCGGGACCCAATTTTGATGTTGTGGTGGCCTTATTAGGTACTACTCCTCCTACGCCAAAAATCCAAGAACTACCTCCAGGATAGTGTCTGATGCTCAGGGCCAACAATTCCTGGAGATAGCCAAGCCTAAGGTAGACAAGCCAGAGCAAGATTTGCAAGCATCCGACCTTGAGCTCTCAAGAATTCCCATGGGAGAGTCCACCCCTGAAGGTGAGATCCACAATCTTCAGGAAATAGTCACTAGAGTCATTGGGAGGGTAGAGAAAGGACAAAAAACCATAGAGCAGTTGGAGGAGCAGGCCCAGATTCTTACAGGTTTCATCAAGTCACTGCTATCTAAAGATAAAGTTCTAGATCCTACCCCATTGACTACTCTTCCACCACCTGTGATTCTCAGCCAAGATGAAGTGCAGAGTATCAAAGATATGCACAAGTATTCCATCTATGGAAGGGCTATGGAGGCCATGGTGGATGATATGCTTGTTGCAGGATTGAATTTCATTGATGAAGCCTTCAAACTCCACGAGAAGGTGAACAATTTGCAACAGAAACTCTCCTCCACTATTGGGAACATAGATAAAGAACTTAAACTTTGGAGCAGTTGTATAGTAGACCTTCGCCTCATGGGACAAACTGATGAGAATATTTTAATGGCAAGCAAGGTCTTCGATGATGCAAAGGATAACTTGTCAAAATCATGGGTGTACAGCGTGGAATGGAAAATCAAGGTGTTGGAAGAAGCTTTGGGAGAATTGAAGAATAGCTGGCAGAAGGGTGAAGCCTTCAAAACTTTGGTAATATCTGCTTTTAAAGACATACATTGCTATCTCCATGATGAGACCTCTGGTGCATCCCTCTCCTTGCAAGAAATCAAAGCTCAATTCAGAGCTTTTGTCAAAGGTAATCTGTTCAAGGAGAGTTCCATTTCCAAGGAAAAGATGAAGGAGATCTTCTCTCTTCAATCTGCTATAGAGGAAGCAAATAAAGATTATCATACTCATGTCGAATTTGACAAAGAAATGGAGAAGTGCCTCGGATTTTGGACTCAGTCCACTGCCAACACATCAGTCCCACGAGGCAGAGACATAGCAGAGGCATTGAAAAGATTCAGACAATGGATCCTAAAGTCAGTGGGCCCCTCTCAGTCATGATCGCCTATCTTCTTCTCCTGATTCTTCTCTTTTCTTCCTTTCTTCTCGGATTTAATGTAATTAGTTGGGGTAATTGCGATTAGCAGCCCTTTAACTAAACATTAGTTAAAAGAAGTAGTTACCAAGGGTAACTAATTTGTAAACTATATAATGGCCTCTCCTCGCCATTTTTAAGGGGGAACTTGGCTTATTTTTAAAAGTGTAAAGAAATCATAAAGAAATCAATACAGAAGGATTTTCATTCTTTGTCTATCTGATTCTTTTTATTTGCAAGCTCTCCATTAAATGTTGTTAGATCATTTGTTTACATTATATTGAGAAGCTTTGTATTCTTGTAGATGTTATTCATAGAACTGTGTGTCTTTTCAAATTTCATCTTATTAATGTGGGTACAAATGATCTTATTCCAATTCACTGTATTCTTGCATGCATAAGGAATTATTTTGTCATCTACAATTCTGGATGGTGCCTTTCTGCTCACTTCCGCATCTTCATTCCTCTGTCCTTTTGTAATTGATGATCTATTTAGGAAACACTTTTATGATATCCAAGTTCCATAGTGAAACCATGCTTTGTACATGTGTAAATAGGTTCGTTTCTGAATAAGGGAACCTCTCCCATTAAAGAGGAGGGACTTCTTGTCCCCTGATTGTTGCTCTTCTTGAAGTTCCTTTTGACGACCAACATTTTTTTGGGACTCATTACTGGGAATCGTATTCTAGTTCCATAATCATTTATCGATCATCTTTTGATCTGGCGACTCCACGTTTTACTCGAGGGAGAAGGGCCCTTGGTATTGAAGATTCTCAGTTCCAGCTTTTGGAATAGCAGGGTTTTCCTTTCTCTTCAGCAAGAAGAAATATAAGAGCTCGATCAACAAGTACTCCTCTGTCAAAAATAGAACCCCTACGGGTGGTATTCTTTAGAGAAAATCAGTCCTAATCTCTGAGCTCTGATTCTTGCTGGTGTTTTAGTTCCCCTTCAAGCCATTTTTCCAAGAATGGCAGTACCATTGCCTTGGGGCCATCGTGTTGGGCCCCTCGCCCTTCCTCAGCCTTTGCATGAGTTACCCAGAGGTAATCGGAAGAACTTTCCTAAATTCAAGGGTGATGGCAAGGTACATCCTGATGAACACATCGGCCTTCATAGTTGCATGTGGAGTTCTGGGAGTTGAACATGAAGATCTCTCGTAAGGATTTTTGTTGAGACTTTACAAGATAATGTTTGCTGATTGGTTCTATCACCTTCCGGCGGAGCTATCACTAGTTGGAACACAATGAGAACTAGGTTTGAAAACCGTTTCAAACCAGCGGAAGACGTGCATGCTTTGCTGGCCCAAATTTCTCAAATAAAGAAGGAATCACAAGAGCCCATGAGAGAATTTGTGGCTCGATTCAATAGGTTAATTAACAAAATTCCACCAGACACTCAACCTGTAGATCAAATCCAAAAGTGCTTCTTCCTAAATGCCCAATTGCCTGAAGTTAGTTATGCATTGAGAAGGGCTAATCTTGCAACATTGGCCGAGGATCAAACTCTTGTTGTTAGTGTTGAAGATGATTTAATCATGTCAGGAAAGTTGAGGAGAGACCCTTCTAGATCCAAGTCTTCTTCTTCCTCCTCTTCCACTCCTGGACCTAATACTGATCCATTAGTACAAAAACTTGCAAATGATCTCATCACCATTAAGAAACAATTGGCTCAGCATGCTCCATATATGAGGCGTTCCAAGGAGGAATTTTCAGCCTAGAAATCATTTTCCTGCTTCTCAAACAAGGCTAGTGCTTGAAGGACCTCCTATTAAAGTCCTGTCAATCTGACCTTGTGAAGTTGAAGAACCGAGAGGATGAGGAGGTTAATGAAGATTGTGAAGAATTTGTTGAAGAGGTTGATGATGAAACAGAGATGAACTTGAGGGATCTCGAGTTAATTTCTTCACCATTGAAGGTGTTGATGAAGGAGATGATTATGATGAAGTAGTAGTGAGACATGAATAGTGAATCATACGTTGTCATGACTCGAGAGAAAACAAATCAGAGGGAGAAAGTGATGCAGCCCACCAAAAAATCTAAGGAGCAGCCAACAACTATCCCTGTAATTGCAAAAAGAGGATCTCCTATCCCCATTTCATCCACACCAAAGGTGAGTCCTGTCAATTTTGCTACTAAAGTTACTTATTTTTCTCCTAAAACTGATAAGCCTAGAATCCCAAGCGATGATAGCCCGTTCACTTCTGGGTCTTTCGATATTATTGATCACCTGAAAAAGACCAAGGTTCAAATCTCAGAGGCTGAATATTATCAAACCCATCCCAAGGCTTTTGCTAAAATGATTCACTTTGTCAATTCTCATTCTAAAACTACCTCTAAAGGCCTTTTACCCACTCCATCTTCTGTACCACAACCCAATCTGGTAGCCGTTGTCACCTCACCCAATGACAAAATCAAACCATTCTATGTGACACTCCTTATAGCTAGCCATAGGCTCAGTAATTGCGTCATAGACTCAGGGGCATCAGACAATGTAATGCCTGCCAAAGTAGCCCATGCCTTAGGCCTAACTCTCACATGCACTTACGGGTCTTGTTATTCCATGGAGAGTAAGGAAGTGCCCCTGGTCGGAAGAATTAAGGATGCACAAGTAGCCTTTGCTACTTTTCCTGAGAAGAAAGTTTTAGCTACTATCCTAGTAGCAGACATTCCTCCTTCATATGGGATGCTGCTAAGTAGGAACTTCTGTAAGGATGTGGGTGGAGAAATTCAAATGGATTGGTCACATGCCCTCATACCTATTAATGGGCAAATGAAGAAGTTGCTGCCTGAGAAGCAGTCTGAGTATATTGTACAAAAAATAGATGATCCCAAAGCACAAATACTCTATGAGGATATGGGGCATGGAAACTACATGATTATGTCTCCAGAAGAAATCCAACTCCCCAAAGTGTCACCTGAGGATCCTAATGGTGTTTGGATATTAGAGTTTGATGGAAGTTGTTCTTCAGCTAGTTCTGGAGCTGGTGTAATATTGGTGTCTCTGAAGGAAGCATTCATCCTTTCTCATTCAAGTTGCAATTTGAAAATACCAATAATATAGCAGAATATGAAGCTCTCATTCTCGGGCTTCATGTGGCAAAAGAAAAAGGTGTGAAGAATCTCCTAGCTCGTGGAGATGTGGAACTGATTGTCAAGCAAGTTAGAAACCTCTTCCAGGTAAAGAATAGAAGATTGAAACATTACAGGAATCAGGTTTGGGACTCCATTGAATTTCTTGATGCCTTCTCCATCAAAGCAGTGCCTAGGGAGGAGAATACCAGGGCTGATTCACTAGCAGTCTCGGGGTCATTGCTTATACCTCATCCTGACTTCTCTCAAGATAAGTTTACCATTGAGATGATCCATAGACCCAGTGTACCTGATAATGCAAGTAACTGGAAAGTTTTCAATGATGATCAACACCTGCTTTCTTTCTTAGAACTCAAGGATAATTTTGAATAGTTGTACTTTGAAGGAAGTGATAATTTGCCTCGTGAAAGTGTGCCCTTTAACGAAGAAGCCATCAAAGAAGAAGAGGCAGATCAGGATGGATGTATCAAACTCAAAGGAAACAAGATTCCAAAAGGATTGGTGAGTTTAGAAGAACTGTTTGACAAACATGATAGGTATGTAAAGTTTAAAGCTTCTACTGGACCTCAACAATCAGCTGAATATGACAAAATTAATATTGGGAGTTCTACTGACCCTAAACTCGTGAACATTGGAAAATGTTGTACACCAGATGAGAGGAAGAAGGTAATTAATCTTTTAAAGAAGTATAAAGATGTCCTTGCTTATTCCTATGAAGATTTAAAAGCCTTTCAACCAAAGGAGATGCAGCATTTTATCCCTCTCAAACCTGGAATTAAGCCTTTCAAACAAAAGCAGAGGCAATACAATCCTAAGATAGCTGACACCATTTTTCAGGAAATACAGAAGTTATTAAAAGCCAAAATCATTTTTCCTATTCACCATTCAACATGGATTGCCAATATTGTGCCTGTTAGAAAGAAAAATGGTGAGATCCACATCTGTGTTGATTTTAGGAATCTGAATCAAGCTTCTTTAAAGGACAACTATCCTTTACCCATGATGGATCAAGTCTTGCAAGTAGTAATGAGGATCCGAAATGTTGTCTATGCTTGATGGCTTCTCAGGATATAACCAGGTAGAAGTTAATACCACAGATCAACACAAAATGGCTTTCACTACCCCTTGGGGTACCTTTTCCTACAAAAGGATGCCTTTTGGGCTCATTAATGCCGGTGCCACTTTTCAAAGGGCTATGGACTTGGCCTTTGGAAGTTTGAAAGGGAAGTGTATTGTCGTATACCTTGATGACTTGACTGTATTTTCTAAAACAAGGGCAGATCATTTTCAGCATCTAGAAACAGTTCTTTTGAAATGTAGAGAACATGGGATCTCTTTAAATCCTAAGAAATCTATCTTTTGTGTCATAGAGGGAAATTATTGGGGCATGTTGTCTCCAAAGATGGTATAAAAATTGATCCTGAGCGAGTTCAAGCTATTCAGCAAATTCCTCTTCCGACCAGCAAGAAGGGAGTGCACTCTTTCTTTGGTAAGATTAACTTTCTGAGGAGATTCATCCCTGATTTTGTAGAGCTAACTTTGAATATCTCTCAAATGATGAAAGGAAAATAGACGTTTGGTTGGTCTCCTGAAGGGAAAGAGGCTTTTGAAGGTATTAAAAAGGCTATTGCTAAAACTCCTGTTTTAGCGTGTCCAAATTTCAACAAAGATTTTATTATCTATTGCTATGCCACAGATAACACCCTGGCTGTTGTTCTGACTCAAGAAGATTCTAATGATCATGAACTCCCAATTGCATTCATGAGCTACATTCTAAAAAATCATGAGCTAAGATACACCATAATGGAGAAACATGCTTTTGCAGTGGTTAAAGCTGTCAAGCAGTTTCATTTTTACATTCTTAATTCTCACTCCATAGTATTTGTACCAGATACAACCATCAAGTCCATTCTCACACAACAGGAGTTGGATCCAAGAGAGGGAACTGGGTGGCCAAGGTCCAAGAATATGACATTGACATCAGACCAACTAAGCTCGTTCGTGGAAAAGGCTTGTGTGAACTCATCGCTGAGGGAGCTAGACATGGGTTACTGGAGGATAAGGCTGATCTTCCTACCATTCTGTTTCTTGGATCAATTGACGAATGGTATGTTGATATCACACATTTTCTCACCTATGGAGAGTGCCCCTCTCATTTGACTGCCAAAGAAAAGAGAGCTGTTAAACTAAGGTCAGCCCAATATGTTTTGTGGGAAAATGCCTTGTTTAAGAGTGGATTGGATGGGAGATTTTTAAAATGTGTGGACAAGGAACAGCAGAAGAAGCTACTTTCCACTTTTCATAATCAAGCATGTGGAGGGCACTACTCATCAACTGTTACTGCTCATAAGATTCTTCGTGCAGGGTATTACTGGCCTACTTTGTTCAGGGATGCATCAAAGTGGGTTGATAAATGTGAGGCTTGTCAGACTTTCGTGGGTAGACCCAAGTTGGCTTCTTTGCCCCTTAAACCAGTTGTGATTGAAGAGCCTTTTCAACAATGGGGTTTAGATTTCATTGGGACACTTAATCCCTCTTCTAGTGCTGGTCACACCCATGTATTAACTGCCACAGATTATTTTACTAAGTGGGTAGAAGCCATTCCAGTAAAGAGTACTACTTCAGAAGTAGTATGCAGTTTTATCAAAGAAAACATCTTGGTAAGGTATGGTGTGCCAAACAAGATCGTGACAGATAATGCTTCAAATTTTTCTTCAACTGAGATGATGGATTTTTGTTATGGATATGGCATCTCCCTGGCTCACTCCTAGATTATTATCCTCAGGGGAATGGACAAGCAGAATCAACAAACAAAAATATGGTGGCTATAATAAGGAAATTAGTTAATGAGTCCCAAAGAAACTGGCACAAGAAACTCTATGATGCCCTTTGGGAAGATAGGATCACACCTAAGAGAGCCATTGGGATGTCTCCTTTTAGGTAGTATATGGAGTGGAAGCTCAATTGCCAGTAACAGTGGAGCTACCAGCCTTGCATCTAATGAAGGCCATTGAAGACACCAGTTTCAATGATTCTTTGGATAAGAGGATCATGTACCTCTACAAATTGAATGAGGACAGATTGAAAGTTGCTTTGATAGGATATCTGCCCACCAATAGAAAGTAAAGGTCTTGTTTGATAAAAAGGCCAAGTTCAGAGATTTCAAAGTTGGAGACATTGTTTTATTGTGGGATAAAAGGCATGAACCTCGTGGCAGCCATGGCAAGTTTGATTCCCTTTGGCTCGGACCTTTCAAGATCAGGCACTTTGCTGGTAAGAATTCTTTTTACCTTGATTATATGGATGGTTCTTCTCTCCCACTTCCTTATAGTGGGCAGTACCTGAAATTGTTTAAGTCATAGGTGATTAGGAAGTCCTTTTGTATATTCTGTATAGCGTTTTCTTTTCCCCTTCCTTCTCTTTGTTTTGGTGTGTTGTCTTTTGTATTGATTTGATTTGATGACTCGTGGCCCAATGGATAAGGTACTGGTCTATTTCCCCTAGTTTCTCTGAATTCTTGCCTTGTCTCATTCTTTGAACTTATGCCAAGTCATCCCAGAAGGAGCCAGTTGTTGTCCACTCAAAATTTCCCTACTTTTAAGAAGTTCAAAATTGAAAATTTTGAAGTTGAAAACCTTTTCTGTTTTCCTGGTAATGGAAAAAGTCAAAAGATTGAGAAAAATCTATTTTTGGGTCTTTTTGTGTGATTTTCGGGTCTACTAGGACATTTTTGTCCCAAGTGTCCCAAGTTCATTCGGGCCCCGTGTTCGCCGATCGGCCGATTTACCCGAAGTCCGTTTCTTTCGGGCCCGTCGGAAACTTTTTGTCCCAAGTGTCCCAAATTCACCCGGGCTCATTGTTCCCTTTTCATCGATTCGGCCGAATCACGTACTCGCGTACTTTCGTCCCTCATGTCCCAGAAGCATTTGTGCATACTTTTCCCGCATCGCCCGTATCGGCCGAATCGCGCTTTCGCGTCCCGCATGTCCCAAATGAACCAAAGGCCATCGAGTTAATTTTTCCCGCTCTTCACAAATATCTTGCTTTCCAAGTTGGTAGATGTGTATTTAATGCACATTAATTGTCTTTCTCTCTCCCAAATGGCTATATAATGAACTACTCCCCTATGCGTTTTTGGCACACTGCTTTCTTGCTATCCATTGCTCATACCCTTGCGATCAAAAATTTCTGCGTGCGTATCCATTCCCCTGCAATTTCATCCCGAGTCCAGATTGCAACCTTGGCTTTTCAAATTGTTAATGACATGAAGATTAAATTCCAAGGCTAGGAGCAAGTCTCACCGCTCGAGTCTGCCATTCCTGATATCGGAGACAGTGAAGTTCGCCACCTTGACTTTGGGGATTTCTAGGCAAGAATGACAGACTCAAACCCCTCTCCTATGGCACAGATGATTCATGACAGTGGTTTGGCATTCGCCGGTGGTTTCCCTATCTCGGTGCAATGCGCAGATACAGTGCTCTCTTGCGGTGCTCATTTTAATCCTGATTCGAGTGAACTAACGAATGTGCATGGGGAACTCATCACCAAACTTGACGCTGCCACCATTGGCACTGCCCTAAGGATTCCTAAGATGGACAATGCTATAGTAATTTCTCAGAACCAGGCACAAGCCCTCTTCGATCAAGAAAGTGAGAAATATAAGGCGCGGGTGGCGAAGTCCTGGCTTAAAAACCCTAAAAAGGGGGCATCTCGTCTATCCAAGGTTCTTTTCCGTGCAAATTTCAATGAGGAATTGTCGGATTTTATAATCCTACTGGCTCGGGTCATGGGCTTACCCTCTACAAATGAGTTCCATTTCTGGATGTGCCCACTTATCAATATGGTGTGCGAAGGAACTCAGAATATCAACTGGGTAGAGATCATTAGTATGAACCTAGCAGAGCAGTTGTCCAATGTACAGCAAACCAAGAAGTTCTATATGACTTCATACTTAATGTATACTCTAGCAGCATCGAGGCAATGGTTTGGATTCTCATACGTTGATGCTCATAAGGTGACCCTGTGTATGCCTACTGCCCTCAGTTCACCTTGGACACTAGCAATCAAACTTTAGAAGGGTGAATGATGCTTTCACCATGTACATTGTCAGGCTTCTGGAGAGTGACACAACGAGGAGATTTTTTGATGAAGCTATGAATCTGATATCGCACTACGGTGCCTACTTCATCCAATTTAGAAAATTTTCCTATATAAGGCTTGCAGGCTATGAGAGCACTCCTCTCAAGCTCCCCATGTTCTGTAATGATAAAATGGCCTTGATAGAAGTATGCAGGAAATTGGACAAGTTGCATAGAACCTACAGGGATAAGAAAATTACTGGCTTGCACTTCCCCATCACTTTGGGAAACTACACCTGCAAAACAACTCTAGATGCACAAAACATAGAAAGAGCCCTAGCTCACATCATTGTCCATTTCTTCAGGCCAAGAACTTGTTTTGACTTGAAGAAGTTTATTGAGAAGAACATCAAGATCACTTATCATCATAGGGAAGACACAGAGGACTATTGGGCTGACTGTACTGATGATTTTGAGGCAAGGAGGAGACACTATGGCAGATTTTCTCTTCAATTAATTCAAGAACTTAACCTGTACCAAGTTCCTGAAGGGCTCCAGGATGATAATTCTGACCTGTACTCATATGAATATGATAACGTGGTCAAACACACTCCCTTGGAGGATTTGGATTGGTTCAAAAAGGAGAAGGATGATCTGGTAGAAATCCTAGCTCCCGTCTTGGTAAGAACCAAAATCTGGTTTGATAAGAAAGTCCGTGAGCTTAGAAGGCACTCAGGGGAATCCTCCTCCAAGGATACTCCAACACCAAGAAGGGATGCATTGACACCCAGTTCAGAAGCACTATGTGAGACCCCTCCTGCTTCATCAACTCAAGGTCCCACAGTCTCCACTCCTTCCTCATCCACCCAAGTATATCAGAAGAAAGTCAAGGAGGTTAAGAAGGAACCTATTGAAGAAGAGCCTACAGTGAAGCATTCTGAATTGCCCTCAGGTCCAGAGAACATTATTGTTCTCAGTGAAAGTGAAGAGAGTGAGGTGCCGGCTCCCATGAGTGCCCCTGAAGCCCCTGATAGATAAGGACAAAGAAGAAGTCAAAGCACCTTGAACTTCCAAGCACCGTTGATTCCTCCACACGAGAAGTCCCGAGTGCCCGAGTGCCCCACTCATATCTCAACTAGCAAGGCAGATAAAGTGCAAACCTTGGGTGCCATGAGTTCTCTGTCTCTTGGTCCTCTTGCCCCACCTGCTTCTTCCTCCTCTTTTGCATGGGTGCAACCTCTTGTTGACAATAGGAAGAGAAAGTCTTCCTCCCGAATCTTGGGACCCAATTTTGATGTTGTGGCGGCCTTATTAGGTACTACTCCTCCTACTCACGCCAAAAAATAGAACTACCTCCAGGATAGTGTCTGATGCTCAGGGCCAACAATTCTTGGAGATAGCCAAGCCTAAGGTAGACAAGCCAGAGCAAGATTTGCAAGCATCCGACCTTGAGCTCTCAAGAATTCCCATGGGAGAGTCCACCCCTGAAGGTGAGATCCACAATCTTTAGGAAACAGTCACTAGAGTCATTGGGAGGGTAGAGAAAGGACAACAAACCATAGAGCAGTTGGAGGAGCAGGCCCAGATTCTTACAGGTTTCATCAAGTCACTGCTATCTAAAGATAAAGTTCTAGATCCTACCCCATTGACTACTCTTCCACCACCTGTGATTCTCAGCCAAGATGAAGTGTAGAGTATCAAAGATATGCACAAGTATTCCATCTATGGAAGGGCTATGGAGGCCATGGTGGATGATATGCTTGTTGCAGGATTGAATTTCATTGATGAAGCCTTCAAACTCCACGAGAAGGTGAACAATTTGTAATAGAAACTCTCCTCCACTATTGGGAACATAGATAAAGAACTCAAAATTTGGAGCAGTTGTATAGTAGACCTTCGCCTCATGGGAAAAACTAATGAGAACATTTTAATGAAAAGCAAGGTCTTCGATGATGTAAAGGATAACTTGTCAAAATCATGGGTGTACAGCGTGGAATGGAAAATCAAGGTGTTGGAAGAAGCTTTGGGAGAATTGAAGAATAGCTGGCAGAAGGGTGAAGCCTTCAAAACTTTGGTAATATCTGCTTTCAAAGACATACATTGCTATCTCCATGATGAGACCTCTGGTGCATCCCTCTCCTTGTAAGAAATCAAAGCTCAATTCAGAGCTTTTGTCAAAGGTAATCTATTCAAGGAGAGTTCCATTTCCAAGGAAAAGATGAAGGAGATCTGCTCTCTTCAATCTGCTATAGAGGAAGCAAATAAAGATTATCATACTCATGTCAAATTTGACAAAGAAATGGAGAAGTGCCTTGGATTTTGGACTCAGTCCACTGCCAACACATCAGTCCCACGAGGCAGAGACATAGCAGAGGCGTTGAAAAGATTCAGACAATGGATCCTAAAGTCAGTGGGCCCCTCTCAATCATGATCGCATGTCTTCTTCTCCTGATTCTTCTCTTTTCTTCCTTTCTTCTCGGATTTAATGTAATTAGTTGGGGTAATTGCGATTAGCAGCCCTTTAACTAAGCATTAGTTAAAAGAAGTAGTTACCAAGGGTAACTAATTTGTAAACTATATAATGGCCTCTCCTCGCCATTTTTGAAGGAGGAACTGGGCTTATTTTTAAAAGTGTAAAGAAATCACAAAGAAATCAATACAGAAGGATTTTCATTCTTTGTCTATCTGATTCTTTTTATTCGCAAGCTCTCCATTAAATGTTGTTAGATCATTTGTTTACATTATACTGAGAAACTTTGTATTCTTGTAGATGTTATTCATAGAACTGTGTGTCTTTTCAAATTTCATCTTATTAATGTGGGTACAAATGATCTTATTCCAATTCACTGTATTCTTGCATGCATAAGGAATTATTCTGTCATCTACAATTCTGGATGGTGCCTTTCTACTCACTTCCACATCTTCATTCCTCTGTCCTTTTGTAATTGATGATCTATTTAGGAAACATTTTTATGATATCCGAGTTCCATAGTGAAACCATGCTTTGTACATGTGTAACAACTTTCCTCCACCGGCCCAACCTCTGCCACCGGGTGGCACCTTCTCATTGGATGCGGACCTATCAAGGGAAAGTTTCCCCAAAAAACTCTGCCGATCCATAACTTGAAATGTACAAGGAGTTAGGAGGAAAATTTTACCTTTCTTGAAAGGTAAGAAAATTTTCTATCTGATGGAACCATTTCTAGAAAATTTTGAGTCCCTAAAGTGTGCAAAATTTTCATTTTAAGTACCAACAAATCGAATGGAGAAGTTAGCCAAAATAAGGATGGGCTTATTTTGGATAACAATGACTACCTACAAGAGATTTAACAAGGCCACGCCATTTGAATTGGTTTTTGGCATGGAAGTTGTTCTACGAGTAGAGTTTATCCTACCGTCCTCGTGTATTGCTCATACAAGAGGATTAGCTAATGAGCAATCACTACAGGAGCATATGGAGAATTTAATGTAGTTGGATGAAAGGTGATCAGTTGATAGGTGGAGTTAGAAGACTGAAAAGGTGCGACAAAAACATGGCATGATCACCATATTAAAAACAAATAATTTGAGGTTAGGTAGATGGTCTTGCTTTATGACTCTAAATTTTTGCGCCATCTTGGGAAACTAAAATTCCATTGGTTAGGACCATATATCATCTCGTACATCCTTGATTCAAGCACATTTCAGTTACAAGAACTGGATGGGATGAGGTTACCAGGTTACTTCAATGGGAGTAGGTTGAAGCCCTACTATAAATAAGGCTTCTATGTAATCTGAAATAAGGTAGTTTTTCCAATTAGTTTATATTTCTGTCTTTGTGTTTGTTTCATTTTTGTTGTTTTCAGCTTTTTTTTGCCCGTTGGTGCCCGGTAGCTAATTGCATTTTAAGAGGTTTTATACAGAAGGGACCACACATACATTTTTGTGTGGGGTGAGGTAGTAGTTATATTGAACATAGAGGCCAAAATGTTGGGAAAAATTAGCATGAAGGTAGAAGAATAAGCGATGAGATGGAAAGGGTGCATGGATGGCAAAGGTGCATAAAATTTTGTGCAATTATGAAGGTGGGTTGAAAGAACATGAAAACCACAAGAAGGGAAGGATCGCGTGGTATGACATGAGATAGGAAGCATTATAGGGAACTACTTAGTAGATGGTACAAAGGTTACGTAATTCTATGTGGATATGCATGCGAAGGAGGTCTATGGTAGTCTAAGTGGTATTGGAGCACCTAGAGGTTATAGCTATGAAGCGCGAGAGGAAGTTGCAGAAGTTTCCTTAAGTAAATAAAATTGTTTTATTAAAAAGTGACATTAGGACACATGGTCAAAGGAACTCTAAGGAATCAATAAAGTATAAATAAGAGATAAAGATAGTCATTTTGACTACCTTGCCTTAGAGAATTTCTTTTGTTCTCCCAAGCTCAAAGTGCAATGAGGATTTTTCAAAGAAGGGTGACGTAAAGTACTATCACAAACTAGTGGACTTGTGCAAAGTTGCAGTAGAATATGTGACATTACACGGAGGGAAGAAGACATAATATCACAAAGAAGGTTACGTGAGAGAGAAGTAGGGAATTTTTCAAGTTCAGACAATCGAAAGAATGGAATATAACACCTAGGGCATGAAGGAAAGGAAAGGAAAATGGCACTAAAGAAGGCACACACAAAGAAAATAGTGGTGGAAAAGGAGGATCCTGTGGATATCTACTCAGAGATGTAGTACCCTCTGGAGTTATCAAGGTCGAGAAGTGGAGCTCGAAGCTATACCAAGTGTAAAATCAGTGAGTACAACCATAGAACAATTGACAACAAAAAACTGATGTGGGCGGACCTTGTGTCGAACAATCTAATGGTAGATGAGCTCATAAACCCTAAGGTTGATGACTCAATGAAACAAGAGCTGAAAAATACTAGGGTTTTACACCTATGGGAGCTGGCCTTGTTTTCCAAACTTACACTTCTTTTCAAGTGGTTAATGTCATGGGTGCATGAAGATTTCTGGTACTTCACAAGAAGAAGAATACGGGTCAAAGGCCATCTAATTCAAACACTAACAAGCCAACAAAATACTAAAGAACATATGGCACTTGACTAATGTGTCACTTCCAAGATCGAGGAGCTGGCAAAGAAGATAAATTATGAGAAGGGGGTTAGGGCACCTTTGGTAAATGCAAACCTTCCACACCCAAAGACTAAGAGTCACCTCCTAACTCATTAGCTGCAAATTAGGCACATCAGAAAGGTGGATAGACATCAACCGTAGATTCTGTACATGGCTTATAGGGTGTCCAAGAGGGCATACTACAACTTTTCCTAATTCATCACAAATTTTATTATCGAAGAGGCATAGGTATAGAACAAGGAGAGAATGAATATCACTTTAGGCTCCATTCTACTAATCAATCATGTTCGGGAGATTAGTGTCTCAGGATGGACCAAATGGGAAAATTTAAATTCACCCACCCTCACACACATCCCGAGTAGTCCAATTCACACATTTCACCTACGATGGGACCATCTCAAATGCTTACAAGGCATGAATGAAATTGTGGTTCGAGTAGTTACACGAGCTTTTGAGAACAAGTGGCACATCCCCCATGAGCTGCCACAAGTTGTTGGTGACAAGGTAAAATTTTCCATCACCCAACACTTCTGCCTAGCAAATTTCATGATGGCTAAAGGAGAGATGGGGCCATGGTGTAATATCCCCTTTGCATTCACTACTAGATACATGAAGTGCACCATCAACTAGAATTAAGGATGTGCAGAGGTTAGTTTTTTATGCAGACAAGGTGGATGTTGATGTCCACACATTGCACACTACATACAAGTATGGCACTTGTCTTTAATACATCGAGGTTTTGGAGCCATATTTCCTGGACTTACACCCACAAGTCAGCATTACCGTAAAGGGGTATGTCCACCTAGGAGTTCGTGTAGCTACACCCTTAAAACACGGGGGAGGGATAGAGGTGGAGGTTATAGACTCTCCCTTTCCAAAACCACGAGAGACACCAATCCCACCCATGAAGGTAGTGCAAGAATAAAAACAAGAACAAGAACAAGAAGGGAAGTTAGATACTTCAAGGAAGAGGAAGTACTATACATGTTGGAATAGCAGCAAGGGCGTCAACACTTCAGAATAGGGTGGTACCAACACCTCATCACCAAGGCGTGAGGGAGAGGAAGAAGAGATAGAGGATGCATGATGCATCAAGCCCCACAGTAGGCTCAGAGGAAGAAGACCCCACCACTTTCAAAGTAGAATTGGAAGCGGAGTTGGATGGGCGGGGAGGTGAGGTGAAGGCCACAAATGCAAGCGATGTGTGGGAAGATAGAGAAGAGAATCTAGTAGGGGATGAGAACCAGGAAGATGCTCAATTGGACTATGCACTACCACGCCAAGGAACTTGAGTTCGAGGTCAATGATCATGTGATTGAGACCATCCACTTAAAGAAGAAGGGGGAGATACATATAAGGTGGTGGATCCTAACCACCTTATAGATGAGTAGGCATGTAATGCCTTGCAAAGATGTCTTTTAAGGTGATATGATGTAATATGGATATAGAGGCCACTATTCAGATCTTGGTCACAAAAAAAAAAAAGATCAAGGAGAAGGAAATAGACATGTTGTGCCTAGGGGTTAAGGGGAGAGTAGGCGTAGACAAAGGAGGCATATGACTGAGTTGGTGCCCTCGTGAAGAACATTCTGGTGAAATGTTTGGCATTGGTAATCCAGGATAGGATAGATTACAAAGATGAGATGGAGTATATTGAACACCTCGTAGGGATGTTAATTGTTAACATCAAGGATGGCACAGCCCAATTATTATAGATCTCACAAAATAAAAGGAAGAGAACAAGATCGTCATTGAATCCTATATCACTGAGTTAGAAGACTTGCTCTCTAACTCAAGGAGGTGAATATACTAGCAGATAAAGGCTTCAATAGTTGTAGGAAATACGAGCCAATAATCGACGTGCGAATGATAGAGGAATAGGTAGCCCTTAAATATTTACAGGAGACCATCCCCACCAATAAGGAAGAGCACACACAGTTGGTCATTAACACCACAACCTAGAAAGAGAAGATCAAAACAAAGCATGAAAAGCTAGATTTCAAAATTGGCGAGCTCTAAGACTCCATCACTAAGCGAGATGGATGAGTTTGAGGGTGTCTATATGGAGTTAGGGGTGGCCATCAATGCATTAAAGGGGAAGGTAGAGGAAATCATCCTAGACTAGGTGCCCAATATCATAGGGGATGCACCAAAAAGGATTTATCGAGAATCAACGGTCTCGAAGAAATTAAAGGATGAGATAAATGCGTAATTCCTTGAGCTCCTTCAATTGGTCATATAAGCACCCCCATTCTTTAATTATTTACTTAGATTCTTTCCTACCACTATTTTTATTCTTTGGAGTAGCATCACTACCATAGCAGGTTTTGGTCAACAAGAATTTTATTTGGTTAGGGAAAAGGTTTCCCGGGGTGGCAACCAGAGTTTAGTTTGGGGTGATGTTGAGCCCCTAAAAGTAACTAATTACCTAAGGTGTGATGCCATTTAGCACGCAAAGATAGAGTGCGAAGGCACGCGCATAAGTATTCCTTAGAGAGGCACGAAGGTTTACTGTTTGGGACATGATGAAGTTAGGACTTAGTGAGTTTTGGAAAAATAGAAAAAGACACGCATAGGAGTGAAGAAAAGTGACCAGATACAAATGTGGATAATCCAGGAGACTTACGACCTAAGAAAAGGATATTCCACAAAATCATTATGGTTATCATGAGAGGATAAGGATTTGATATTATTAAGGATTAGCTGGTACATGCATGCTAAAGGCACTCGATTGAGGGAAATGCATGGTAACATCCGGTAGATTCCTAAGTAATAATAGAACAAACATGAGGAGATTCCGAGAAGGCTTTTACGAGATGATGGACAGTTAGAAGAAGATTCCTTTTTGTTTGATATAGAGGTTTGTTTCTAGAAAGAGAGAGAGAGAGAGAGAAGAAGTATGGTGTAATGGATGTGATAGGGAGATTTTTGATGAATAGAAAGATCTGCTACTATGAACATTGCCATGGATGGAACTTTTAATACATAATCTTAGCTACTATATTTGACTTATCAATATAATGAAGTAGTTATGTAACACTCTTGTAATGGATTTTATTTGTGTTTTCCTTTATGTTTATGTTTTTCTTACTAGTTTCCTCAATGTTATCCCATGGTTTATTCTACTTGTAGTTGATCATGTTAAGTTTTTTTTTCAGATACATCAACTAGGAGTAAAAGGTTACATCTAAAAACATATGGATAATTGCATTTATTCTCGGTTAGACTATATCGTCATGTTGATAAAGAACATTCTCATGAAGCTTACATAAAGGAGGGCCTCACGATCGCGCACACCTCGAGTGAGCTTCCAGGATAAGGCTAGATGATATGCTAGTGTGCTTGGGATTAGTTTCTGAAATAGGCAGTGATAATAGATACTACAATGATTATTTTCCTTATTTATGAAAAAGGACTCTTATAATGTTAAGTTGAAGGTAACTTGAGTGAATAAGATAAAATATTGAAAAAGTACCTTCTTAATGAAGATTTAGAACATGGAGAGAGAAGAAAAAAGAGAGATAGAGAGAATTTTTATAAATCTAATGAAGAATATTCTTATGATGGACCTTTGAGGAATTGTTTCATGAATGAGAATCTTTTTGTTTAGCCACCTATTGAATGAAACACTATCATTAGAATATCCTTCGTGATGTGTGAACACACTTCAAGGCATTGAATGTGTGTTTAATAACATTGGTAAGTGAATGGGAACATGTGAAATTGAGATGGTTTCCCATTCTTACAAACATGGTACTTCACATGGAAATCATTCATTTACCCTTGCTGGCTCCAAAAGTCCTCCTGTAAATCTTGACTTGTTCCTTGAAGAGATTTGAACACAATGAAAGAGTTAGGATATGATGATCATCACCTTACTTCTTAAGCTTCACATTTGATAAAACTTTCCACATCACATTAAAAGTGATAACCTATCACAATTCACCTCCTTTAAAAATATGTCACTTGAGCTGAATTATTCTTAGGATATATGAGCACCCTTTTTCTCAATGGATCCTCATGGTTATAGATTTCCTCCTCCGGATAAAGGGATTGATCTATTGTCACTTGGATTTCATACCTATTGAACCGTTAGATGATCCAGTGCAACATGGGAACATCCCCAAGGTGTGGGACCTTGGCTCCTTGGGATGAACCTCCGAGAGAAGGCTGAATTCCTTCTAAACTATGTGCATCTGATGGAAGATCAGGCTGCAAAACCTATGATACTGAAAACAAACTACACTATCCAAATTTTCAGAGAAAAAGGAGAGAGGTAACTGAGAATAATTAAAATGGTGATGCACCAATAGTTAATGGATAACTAATCAACTTCTTCAAGCACAAAATATTTAACAAAAAGACAATAACTTGCACAACTTTATACCTTTTTCCTTAACAAAATACTTTTAATGAAGATAAGACTTAACAATAATAGAAGGGATTCACTTGATTCCACAACTATAACAAATAAATATTATCAATCACAACTTGAAATTTGTTAAAGAATGGATAATTTAATGTGAAGGTAGAATGGATCAATAAATACTAGGAAAGAAACATTCACAAGTATAGAATGAACCACTGAAATACACAACACACTAAAGTAAAAGAAGGATAAATATTTGTTTTATTTATAATATTGAGGCTTAATCATGTATACAAGTACTCAAAATGGTAGAGCCTCTTTATACAAAATGATAAAAAGTCTCGTACTACATAATGCATCCTCCTATTTATAGATTAAGAAGGTTGAGAAATTATAGCCACCCTTCTTAATTATTACATACTAAAAATAAGATGCATTAATATTTATGAAATAGTATCCCACAAAAATAGCCAAGTAGTTGTGAAACTTTGAATGGGTCAAACCTGCAACTCGAATGGTGGACTGTGGGCTAGAGACTATGTGAAAATGGCAACAAAGAATCGGCTAGGACTAGTGTCACCCTTTTCCTGATCTATGTTAATTTCTTGCGTTTATTATCCAACCTATTTTTGTCGATAATCAAGAAATTGTTTGATGATCTCTTGTACATCTTTATCACCTAGTCCACACACATAGTGATTCATAACCTCGGAGATTTATCCATCTAGTTTAGCTTTCATATAAATTCTTGGCTCGATTTATGGCCTTTTAGATTTGGCTCAAGAAGTTTTGATAGGTCACTAGCTTATTGATAGATTCCAGGCCAAAATATTTGGTTGTATCAGTATCTTCCTCAACCAGATCTTGAAATTCACAATGATTTGATCTACTGGAAGTACATCAAGATCTTCATTTAGGAACCTACAATGAATGGTGTTCAAATCATATGTAATCTCACTAAGGCATTAATGCTCTCATTTCTGGCCTTGGCTAATTATGACATGGCCTCTTGTAACATTTGAACATGAAAGTCTATGGATTAATTATACTCAAACAATTTTGAAGAGTTATCAATGATCCCTTCTCCTAGGAGTAGATCAGATTTGACACTTCAAACTTCCTTCTAGGCCTCCAATGTGAATTCTAGATTATCACATTCCTCTCTTAGGATACCATACATTTTGGTAACCATATCCTTCTCTGGCTCAAGATCATTATACAAAGTGGAAACATCCTTTATCACTTGTTATCCTTCTTAGATCTAGCTTTCAATATAAACCCCAATTATTTGACCTTGTTGTCCAATATTATTAACCACGAAGAAGGAACTTGTATAAAAACTTGTGAATATTGCGAGAGCATTTTTAATGGGTTGGATGTGTGATCTTATGTAGGACGGATGTCAATTGTTCCAAATTGTTATTTATCTCATCCTTGGTGATCTTATCTTTGTAAATTTTTCCATAAGGTTTCTAATGGAAACTTGGACATTTTGTTTGGATCCTTCATGTGTGACCTTTCCGAATGAGAACCTAGAAATCTAATAGTCTACTACAGTGATATCTCCCTTTGACTTACCAGTAACTAGGGATGTTATTTCAACAAATATTTCCCATGTTTGATCAATGGAAAGGTTATAACTAACCCTTGCTCTCTTTTCTTAACATTAGGGAGTCAAATCTAACATAGTGAGATCAAAATCATCTCCAATAGGTATCTTCTTCTTCTTCTTGGGGGTTTTTCTACTCATTCATGTAGTATTAGAAGAAGAATAAACCAACTGCTCATAAGACAACATGGTCACAGTCATCATGGTAGTGAAATGAATAGGTTATGAAAGAAAGTTGTTAGTAACACTAAAGTGGCAATGAAGTGGTGAAAAGTGAAGAAGGGGTGGAAAGAATAGATGTGGGGATGGATGAAATAGAAAGGGTAGTTTGAGAGCAACTACAAATAAATTATTGGGTAAGGGGAGTTCCTAGAGGAGAATCCAGAGACAAAACATCCCTATATGAGAGTGAGGGAAGAGAGGAAAATACATGGTTTGTGGTAGAGATGAGGTGATGGGAGTAGGGGAAATGGGAGGAGAAGAAATGGAAGATGTGGGAAAAGGAAGAGTGAAAGGTGGAGGAGATGGAGGAGCTAAAAATGGGGAAGAAGGAAGAGGAGGTGGAGGAGGTGACTACAACTCTTGATTGATAGATGGTTGGGAAACACTCAGATCAATGACCTTTGTCAAAGGAACCTTATAAGAAGAAGAAAAAACTATAGAAGATGGTGGTTTTTCAAGGCTTGGGAGTGGGTTTCCTCTTTTGAAGAAGTAGGGTGGCCAACCACTGGTTGTACCTATGTTGCTGCAATAATAAATTTTTTATACCTTTGGCATAATTCCCAAGGAAATCAACCATTGGTGGGTTTGATTGAGAATATGAGTTACACACTCCTTAGAACTGGTGCACTCTTAAAGTGACCAATTGATCCACGAAAGTGGTTGATCCTTCACATTTGTTTGTTCATAGACTGGGTCTAAAACCTCTCCATCATCTTGGAGACCCTCTGGTACATCTGTAATTCCATACTTGGCTACTTCATCAAGATTCAACCTTTGATATTCTCTTTCCCATATTGCAATTTCATCTCTATAGTTGATCCAAATATCTTCCAACTATGGTATATGAACACCAGTTGGTCCGCTTCCCACTAACAACACCCAAAAAAGCAAAGCTGATTTGTGGGTGATAGGTCATGATTATCATTTTCTACATTTCACTTTCAACATTATTCACTTTATATGAGGATATACAAGTGTATCAACCCAAAATTACTGAGAATTGGACCCCTTCCTTGTGCATACTTTGTTGGATCTTGTGGAGATGTATCAATTATCGAACTAACTCCATCAATACCCACTTGTATGTGGGAAACCTTGGTAGTTTATAAGGAGAACACCGAGAATCCTCCTACTCTGAGATATGTGAATGTTGGGAATTATAGGAAAATACAACCCCAAGTCCTCACTACATTCCAAGCACTATCTGATATCCTTCGATTATAGAGATCCTTGTCAAAGACACAAATGAGAGAAAAGAAGAAAACATCATTCACCCTCCTAAAATGGCTTGATCCTTCTTTCATTGTTAATTGGGGATAGAAGTCATAAATCGTGATGAATTCCTTACTCCTATCAATGTTAATCATAAATAATTTCTCATTCCCTCGTGTATTATACCAGATAAGAGGTCATATAAAAGTTGCATTTGGTTGGTAATTCTAACATTTGGGCATGTATGGCATCACCGATGTGCTGCACCCAACAAATGAGATTAGAATTCTTACGAATAGTAGAGATATACAAGTACATTCATTCTTGAAAATCCTTTAAAGATGGGATCCCTATAACTCTACTCAATAATGTGATAATGTCATTCACTTCCTAAATGAAATCTAAGTGGAGAATAGTCTTTGGAACTCTAGTCACTGAATACTTGGGATTTTCTAAATAGATATTGTTAAGAACCTTGGCACAAGCATCATAATTTGTTTTCTAATGCTCAAGAGTAGAACTGGGATAAATTGAGGCATATCCTCAACATCAAGAATCTTTAACAAATCCTCAAAGTAATCAATATTTAATCTGATTACAATTGTCCCATCATCATCTTTTACGGTTCGGTGATATGCACATAATGTGTAGACACCCAAAATTAGGTCGTAACCCTCTAAACCCCCTTCTATTAATTAATTCAACACTATTCCCCCACCATGCCCACTTGCACACATTTTAATTAACTTAATTACCAAAATTAAGTTAATTACCTACCTCACCTAAGCCACCTCACCTCTCCACCTCACCCTAGACCCATTCCAACTCCATTTATTACTTTAGACTAAGTCCCCACTTATCCTAACTAATTAGGATTTAGTCTAACCCTAATATTAATGACCTATTATCCCTCTAACCATTTTCCAACTCCATTTACTACCATTCTTCACTTGTGACCCAGAACCAAAATCAAGATCATGCCAAATCTGGGAGCAATTAGGCTAATTTTAGCAAAATTGACCATTTCTCCCTAACCAAAATCGGTTATCCCTTATCCACCACCAGTTCTCTAACCACCATCGGTTACCTTAAATAAGATTTTATATCTCTTTACACAAATTCTTCAATTCATTCATTCATTCAAGCTTTGGCATTCTAACTCTCAAGCATTCAAGCTACCAGATGATAAACCAGAGCACATCAACTCTTCACCAACATCCAATATCTTCCTCCATAGTTTTGGATCACCCACAACAGAGAACACGAGCTCCATTTATGCGGTACTAGACACAACCCCATTTCATCTCGAATGTCCATCAACCGCCACCATCTTTTGATCCATATGTTCTTAGATAAGTAACTCACTCTTATTTATTACATTTGTGTTTTTTATCTTAATTCTTTTAATCATTTCAATTATGTGACTCTCCTTTATCCTGAATATCACCCTTCACCTATATACCATTTATTCTACCAACCTAAACCATTTTTCCCATCCTAATACCTCTATCACCCTTACTGATTCATTTTATAAATCATACCATCCTTCAACCCCCTCAACTCTTTTTGTGCAATAATGAGAGAGATCCAAAAAAATTATTTTTGATATTCGACCATATTTCCCTACTAAAACCAATCACCCACCAGCGTCGGTCATCTAACCGATACCGCTCTTTTGATCGGGTAATTTTTCCTAGAGCAACGAGCTTATAACTTTCACCCAAAACTCAAAACATAACCAAACTTCACCTGACCTTTCCTAACACCTTAGTGATGTTTCCCAACCAAACCACACCTTTCGTAATCCTAGACTAGTTTGTACTTCAATAAATTTCTTAATCTAGTGTGTTGATAACATTTTGAGACACCTAAATCAAAGTGTTAGCAATATGACCTGTATTTCTCACATTTATTTTCATTAGGTTGATAAAATCATTGGATTAACAGCCATTTAGGAAGTTTCATACTTCCTGGAACTAGCACTCGCTAGGTAGTCCACCGTCGTATACTGTTTAACTCTCTCTTGTGGTCTTGTTATGCTTTTACAGGTCGTTCTTCCCAACCAAAAGGAATATCTTACGTTCATTTTGATAAATTTCAACAACACACGTAACCTTCTCCCAACTATTCATAGGTATTCCTCCTACGCCCATTACCTTTATCTTTTTATCACATACTTTAAGGTGAAACATTTTGGCACACCCAGTGGGACCCTTCTTATGGGTTCTTTGCATTGTTCAATCTATGGAATATTTTTGTTTTTCTTTATTTTATGAAAATTCCACATTAAATTTCTCTCTGATAAATCTTCTCTTCTTCTATTTGTCTAAAGGAAATTTTTCATTTGGTGTTTAAAAAAAATCTTCCTTTCTTTTGCACCTGCATTTTAGTGAAAGAACATTCTCTTTTCCTATTCCTCATTTGCTTCATCAAATTTCATTGTCAATTTGGGTTTTAAAAATATGTGCATTTCATCCTTGTGATTGTTGCATTAGATCACCTAAATTTATTTGCAATCTATATACTAGAGGTCATGACCAGTTGATGATTGGTGGGAATTAAGTGTAGTTCACACTTTGTGCACACACACCCCTATCCAAATCACTTTAACAATTTACTCATTTCTTAAACATCTTCCTTCTCGGTAATTTCTGCCAAAGGTTAATAACCTGATTGACGGTGGATCCAGTTGGTGTTCTGGCCAGTCATCATATTAGAGTCAGACCTCACATACTGTGAAGTATATATTGGGGACACTTTAACCAAAACACACCTAATACCAGCCATAGATTGCTTATAGGGCACCCTCATTGACCAAAAACTCTACTCTATTCATAGTTAGTTTTAAATGGCATAAGCCACATAACATTAAAATATGAAGCATAGGATTGACGTGTTTTGTTAGATTTTGACTGTTAAATTGTGTTTTGAGGAGTGAGGTCATTTCTTCTTATTTTTCTTTTCCTTCACGCCCCACCATCATAACTGGTGTATTTTAGTTCATTTTGGGTGTGTTAGGACTCATCATTGTCATACTTAGTTTCTGGGTTGGTGTTTTATTTGGACTTAATCACTTTAAAATTCAAATTTTCATCATCTTCTCATATTTCATAATAACCAAGCATTGGTTCGGTGACCAACATCGATTATCGCTTCATATCAAAGCATCTGTTGACTAACTAGCATCGGTTCCTATTGTTTTGGTTATTTTTCCCAAAATAGTGTTTAATTCATATCCATTCATTTTATGTGACTTGTTTCGTCATTTTATACATTTCTAAGTCTTTGTTACCATTAGCAGAGTTCAAGTTTATCTATTTTACAATCTTCATCTACATATTTCTAAATCTATTATTTATTCTCAATAACCGACATTTTTCTAGTGACAAAGATCGGTTAACCCATCCTACCAAGTATCGGTTATCCCTACCGCGCCGATCTCTGTGTTTTGATTTTTCTATCAAAACAATGACCAATTTTCATTTTCCATATTTTTTCTATCTTCTTTTCCTATGTTTATGCACCATCTACAGAGCTCAGACCACTTGTCCTACCACTATTCACATGGTTTTGACTCGTAAACAAGTCAACACCCTAGTCTTTCACTCTAGTTGTCAACCACTACCTCCTAGTCCTTCACCACCTTTGATTTTTTCACCCATATACCCCACTTCTTCTATCACTATATCTGCAGGTGATGAGGAGTTTAAAAAAATCCTTAATCACAATCTCGTAGCCTTACAATATTATCTTTCTCATTCCTCCATCTCGCAACTTGTTAGGACAACCCTTTATACGGGATGTTTGTCTCTATTCTTCATGTCCTTTCTCACATTCAGTATCAACCACCACTAGTGTAGTGTTACCTATTTTCACCCTACCACCTATCATTACTCGATCACCCCCACATATTCGATATCTTGCTACACCTATAACATCTATTGCACCTTCAATGTCCACCTCACCATCATCTATGACTCTTAGTGTAGGGATTCCCACATCATCAGTCGTTATTACCTCACAACCTCTAGTTGCGTCAACCCCTTTTCAGATTTTGGTCATGTCTATACTGCTACTCTGCCACCTATTGCTACGAGGGTCTCTACATAGGTCCCTCCCACCTATACCTTGTCTCAACCACCACTTGTCACCTACATTTCCCATTTAGGGTATATGCCATCATCATCTTCCACTACTTATATCCCCCATCACGCTTTTCTTACTCGCGCCTCCATATACTAGCGTACCTTATATGTCCTACTCATTGTATTCACCTCCTTATATCGTAGGAGGTGCGTCTCAATCTAATCTAACCAAGGATTTTATCAAAATGATGACGGACAAGATGTAAACCCTAGAAGCATTTGTTTCTAGATCCCACAATGCTTTAACTTATGACAAAATTTGTAATGAGATTATTCACCCCTTTATTCTAATTCATCCTTATCCCGCACATTGGGAAATTCCAAAGTTTAACCGATTTAATAGTAAAGAGGATCTAAAAAATCATTTTTGATATTTTAAACACATATGTTATCTAATTTCCCACGATGACACCTTGCTTCTTCAAACTTTCCCAATTTCCTTAACAAGACCATCCTTAGACTGGTATAGTGCTTTACCTAGGCACTCTATCTTTTCATTAAATCAACTAGCCTAGGCCTTTCACGATAATGTCTCCATCAACATCACTAAGAATGTCACAATGACTAATTTTTATTCGATGCACCAATATGAAGAAAAATATATCACATATCTTGTCATACGTTGGCGTAGCCTTACCAATCAGCTCACCTTTTAACTTCCAAAACTGAACTAATAGAGTTCTCCACTAAGGCTTGTGCCACGAACATCTCTCCAACTCTTCAAGTTCAAACATTCCAAATGTTTGACGAGGAATTCACCATGGCTTGGAAGTTATAAATACGTGATATAAAAAAAAAAAAAAAGCTACAATTACCTAACAAGAGCACTCCTTTCAAATAAAATGACTCTTCTTCTTCTTCCAAACCATAAACCAATCATTCAAACCCCAAATGATCTGTAAATGTGGTGGTCTTGAAAGCTGGTCCATCTCATCCATCTAACCAACAAAACCATCTTCTACTCTTTCTCTTGTTTAGAACTTTCAATACATGTATGAACATCGACTATATACTCCCATAGGAGAACCTTACTCCTTGGTTTTGGAAAATCTTCTAAATGCAAGAGCCATAATTCTTCCACCCGTTAAACCACATATTGGTTTTGACCTTTCCCATTCTATGCCTATATGGTACAAGGATAATGATTACTACAATGATCACCATGTCAGAGGTTATAGTGATGGTAATTGCAAAACATTTAAAAATATCATCGAGGAAATTTTGGATAACGAAGATCTTGTCTTGGATAACCCCAATGCACCGAGATAACCAAAACCTCCACATCTTTAAGAATTCATTTCCAAATCACACTCCATCATCCAACCAAGTGAAGAAACCTCAACCAATGAAACCAACATTTGAGAGGTGCATGCTATTTTTGTTACCATACCAGCCCCTTCTACTCAATTTCCTCCCATCCCATCAGTTGAGGAAATCCTTGTGCAAGTTCTTCCATCCATGGAGGAGTCTACCTCATCCTCTCCTCTACCCACAGAGATTTAACCTTATCTATCATTTCGTCTACCAAGTAGCTTACTTCATCTATCCCTTCATCTACAGAGGCATCTACCCCCACTTGTTTCTCACGTCGAGAAACCTACATCACTCACTCTTCTACCCATGGAGGATCCCATCTTACCCTTTTCTTCACCAATCGAAGAGTCTACACCATCCACCTTTCCCCCTCCTCTACCCATAGAAGATCCACTTTTAACATCTCTTCCTATTAGCGACAACTCCCCAATAGCTTTTAAAGACCCTATCGATGTGTTATTTTCTCTTCTACCCACGAGTTTGAAGCCAACCATTTCCCTATCTCACAGATGTCATATTTCTTTAAAGGGTTTACTACAAAATCATCATCATCCCCCTCCAATTCTATTCCATTCTCTTGTTTTTCCATTCGTTTAGAGTATGTCAACTATTCTATGCTTTAGGGATGCCTTCGACTTCACGTATCGACTCAAATGCAAATTTTATCTCAGTAAACACTTCAATGATTTATCCTAAAGTTTTAAAACAACTAAATCCAACGTATACTGAGCCGGTTATAGTATCCTCTTCTACATCATCCTCACCTACACCCAAGACTTTACAATTACCCCAATAACCACCTGCACCCAAACCTCTATCTACACCCATACCTTCACCTATTCCCAAACCTATCACTACATTAGGGGTTGTGTTGACACCAAGTCTAGTCCATCCTCCCATGAAGATCAATTCAGCCACCTCTTCCTAAACTATCACTAGGCCTATCCCTCCACCTATGAGGAAGACACAGCCTCTTAGGCCTCATACCCCAGTTTCTCTCACTCCTCTTTCACCTTCATCACTTCCATCCATATTAGGCCCCTAATCCATCAACCTTGGTCAAGCAACCTCCCACCCAAGTTAAAACTAAAACAAAGCAACCCACATCCTTATTATAGCCTCCCATTCCACCCAAGGCTTCTACGTTACCTACACCTGTTCCATTACTCATGCCTTTACCTTCCCTTTAACCTAAAATTTGTGTATTGCCTTCTACTACTATCTTCATCACACCTTCACTCTCACCTTGGTTGACTCGTCCACTTCCGCCTTCTACATTACCTTTTACTTCATGCACTACCCCAACACCTTTACCCAAGAAGATGCAACCCAAGCTAAAAAATACACTACCTACCAAAAAGGTAGTTAAACCCACTCAACCTCTAACTCCACCTCCGAAACACCTCTTCCATGTAAGTCACCCAAACCTCCATCCAAACCTAATCTCAATTCTCATTGTGATCCTTGGCAGGGTCTTATGCTAACACTCACTGTTAGAAAATTCCTGCATTACAATGCCATCACTGTGCCTTACAACCCACTCAAACCTCGCACTTGAGAAGGGTTTGACGATACCAATATTTATGCCTATCATCATGTGTTAGGGCATGATGTTGAAAATTTTAAGGCCCTTAAAAATATTCTTCTTCAACTGTGTTCTCCTGAAGAGATCTTTGACAAATATGACCTTTTGGATGAATATTCCATTCCACCTTCATTTTTGCCACATAGCCTCACCCTATATCTATTCAAAGTGGCCTTCACCTCCACCTCCACAACCCTCTTTTCCTCCTCTAACCTTTGAGATCAATATGGTCTAGATTAGGGAGCTAGCTCAACCCCTTTGAAATGCCAATGCACCTTACTCATTTCATAAGGCTCTTATCACACACTAGGTTTTTGTCCCTCCTGTCATTATACCTTTCATGACACATCTCCCTCTTTTCCTCATATCAATATGGTTTGAGTTTCCACTAGAGAATATCAAGACAAAGGAGAAGAGAAAACATGAAACCTATCCACTACACCTTTACCCAACATTCCATCTGCACCTACACCTAAGGTAACCATTTGTGGGTCGGCATATCCCATTTCTGATGGAGTCAAACATCGTACCATGACCAAACAACTTCACCAATCCCCCTCAAAATTTCTTTGTATGACCTCATCTAAACCTTTGAGTCTCATTGTCAGGCCCTCATCGAGGTCCTACAATCTATTAAGGTTCTACCTAATGACCCCACACCATTTGTTGCCATTATCACTCCATATCATTTGGCTTCCCTCACTACTCCACCTACATCTTCTTTTCCTGCTACATTTCATCAAGTCTCTCTGTTAGTTTCTCTAATGAAGAGATTGTCCCTCTCCAATTAGATGATCCTGACCCCACCCTATTCATTTCCACCTACATTGATAATACACGTGTTCGACATGTTATGATTGATGGAGGTGCCAATATCAACATCATTTCTTCCCATGCATACAAAAAAATGTGCATCCCTACCAATTGCATGCATAATAACCTAGTTATGTTGCATTCATTTAATGATGCCATGAATTCCACCATCTCGCACCATCATCCTCCACATTCGTGTGGGCCCCGTACCATTCCTAAATTATTATATGTCCTAGAGGGGAATTCCAATACAACATGCTACTTGGCCAACCCTAGATTCACATCATGGGTTGTGTACCTTCAACCTTACACTGTTGTTTAAAATTTGAACATGAAAGGCACAACTACACCATTCTATAATATCCATCACCATTCAAACCTATAATATGCTCTATCAACCTAAATATGTCCTTGTCTTCTTCTTCAATTATTGCCTCATCCACCACTTTTGCCACTACACCTTCCACAACCAACTCTTATATTCCCATTGTTGTCATAGCTTCCACAGCTGGCCCATCAACCAACCCATCTACTTCACAAACACTAGACATTTTCCCTTCTTAGGCTTCTGGTGATTCTTCCATTCCCACTGACCAAATACCAACTTTTGATCCTTTAGTGGGTGTTTTTCAATGCCATACCTTAGGGGAGTATCGTCTCTCCAACATCAACACCTTCCTTACTCCTCAAGAGTATGGAAGCCTCCATCAATACCAACATTACAACCATCATGTAGGTGAGATATTTCCATATGATCCTCCCCACCTTCGCACTAATTTGATGTATGGGGGACTTGACGCTTCTTCATATACTCCTGAACCACCTACCCAAACCCATCCATTCTCATCTAATTTCCAATATCTTACCAATCACCGCTTCACCCACACTTTTCTTCATCGATGTGCTTGGAAAGGCTTTGTATTTGGTCTTTATGAATAGGTTCATCACATAGTCATACCTTGCACCACTCGAAACACAAAGACCGCAATCTTGGATTTTTTGAGGAACCTTCTTCTAAGAAAGCCTGTATTGACCTTGTAGAGGAAAGTACACCTCCCCCCTCACTCACTTAGCACAACACCTTCCCCACATAGTCCATGGAAACAAAATCCATCCCTCCTAATATTGTTTTCATGAACACTATTTCTTTGAGGCCTCTAACCTATCAATATGATGGAGAGGTTCCTTCTTCCCTTACCTTCATGTATCCTGACATGATCGATGATGACACACCTTCTATAAATGTCATTCAATGTCAGGATGATGATTCTATTCTCACCTATCTAGGTGTGGAGGATTCTTACATTCACCAATCGTTACCTTCTAAGACACAAACCATGTTGAATGAATCAACCATAGAGATCAACATTCACACTCAAGATGACCCTTGAATTCTAAAGATAGGCCAATCTTTAGATCCCACTAAACATGAATCCTTCACCTCTTTCCTTTGAGATCATAGCAACACTTTTGCTTGGTCTTATACCGATATGCCCAGTATTGACCCTAATATCATGGTCCATAATATCAGTAACTACTCCTGATATTAAACTTGTGAAATAGAAGCTGCAAAAATGCATCCCCACATTTCCCTTCTTGTGAAAGAAGAACTCTAATTCCTCATTTTTGTTTCTTTTATTTGACATAGTGACTATCCCCAGTGGATTTCTAACATCATTCTTATCACCAAAGAGACAAGGGGACTCCACATCTGTATGGATTTTTGTGACCTTAACCTTGCTTTCCCAAGGATGATTTTCCTCTACCTAGTATTGACCAACTTGTTGATCTTATAGTCAGCCATGAGATGTTATCACTCATGGATGGGTTCTTGGGTTATAACCAAATATTACTCGCACCGAAGGATCAACACAAAACCACCTTCATCACCCCTTGGAGGAATTTTTTTATCACGACATGCCCTTTGGCTTGAAAAACGTTGGTGCCACTTATCATCACACTATGACCTATATCTTCCATGACATCATGCATAACATATTAGAATATTATGTCGACGGCCTTCTTTCCAAGTCTAAACATCACTCTAAACATCTTACAATTCTTAAAGACAAATTTGATCACATCATTAAATATTGCATTCACCTTCAACCAAAGAAGTGAATCTTTACCATTCTCTCTAGAAAACTCCTTGGTTTTATTGTCTCTTTGTGTGGCATCAAAGTCAATCCTGCTAAAATCAAGGCTATTCTTGAGATGCATCCACCTACTAACCTTCGGAAGCTTTGTAGCTTGCAAGGAAAGTTGTAATATATTTTATGCTTTATTTCCCAAATTTCTAATCGATGTCACTGTTTTCATCATATTCTTAAAAAGGATGTTTCCTTCAATTCGGATGACGAGTGCCACAAATTTTTTGAAGCATTAAAGGAATACCTCCTTCAACCACTTTTGCTCATGCCACCAAAGGATGAAAAACCCTTTTACCTCTACATTTATACCACTTATCATTCCTTGGGTTCCATGCTCACTCATCATGATGAGACAATAGGGAGCAAGTGGTTTATTATATAAGTCGTACTTTTTTAGACTATGAGACTAGCTATACTCACACCAAAAAACTTTGCTTAGTATGTTCAATGAAAAGTTGTAAAAGTCATGGATTTGGGGTAAGAATCTCTAAAGAAACCCCAAAGGATTTTAATAAACGATCAAGGGACCATCCGATAAGAAATGAGAAAGGTTTCCTTCTTTGCATACATTAATTTGAAGTAAACATAAAAACTAAACAAATGAAGCTAACCTCTATTCTTTGAAAGCTTGAATTAATGAACCTAATAGGATCAAAGCATTCAGTTATGTGTTTAAATAGAAAGAGATCTCCCTATTAATGGCTTCAAGGCTAATGGATATTCTCTTTTAATCCATATTGGTGCTATGAAATACAAAAGAAAATGCTATTAGCTCAATGGAAGAAGATGAAATACAATCTAAAGCCTAAAAAAATATTATAATTTGTGTTAGGAAGAAGAGAGAATTCTTAGGAAATGAGGGAGGGGGTATAGATCTATTTATAGTTTTCTATTTGGGAAAATGGGAGATTTGGGTGCATGTGGGACAAATGCTAAAGTCTAAAAAGAACTTTTAGCAATTCTAAGTGAGGTTTGACTATGTTTAGGATAAAAATCCTAGGTTAGACTAATTAATCTCTCTTAGAGAATAATTAGGGTTCGGAAGGGTTCAGAGGGGTTCTAGAAGGTGTAAGCAATCCAATGAAATGGATTGATAGTCTAGGGAGCTAAAGGAAGCAAACTAAAAGGGAATAAGAAGCTGATGTAGTTAGAACGAGGCTATACAATCTGTTTAAATGGTTTATAAGAGGAAAAACAACCAAAAAGATGTCGTGAGAAGGGAGTTAGATAGGTCTAACTGGCGGTGTGCCATCAATTTGCAAAGGGAAGAATAGTTAGTGCAATATTAGGAGTAATAGTGCATTGATCAAACTACAGGTGTCTACATTTTCCCCTCTTTGGGGTGATGTAAGCTACGTCACTTCAAAGAAAGTAGACAAATGCAAATGAGTAGAAATTTTTTGAAGGGGTAGAAGAAAAATTAATAGGATGAAGGATGACAAATGCCCCCTTGAGTGTCGATGGGGTGATGAAGAAACTCAATCGACGATTGAAAAAGAGAACAAAAAAAAGAAAAGGGAACAGACAAGATGAGAAACTAGAAGAAAAAGGGATATTGAGCTATCTGCAAATCAATTGCTAACAATATTTAATCATCATAATGCTTAGAATCCTCCTCATGGGTCTTTATTAAAATGTGAGCATGGGATGGAAGCATAAAATGACATGAAAATCCAAGATACAAACAACCATCCTATGCTAAAAATGACCAAATCCATGCAATATACATGAATGCAATGCAATACGAGAAATAAACAAAATCACCTAATAGGGATATAAGTACAATCACACACACTTAAACCAACAACGTTCAAGATAGTTGCACAAATATTTTGTTATCAAGATGAAGTCCCAAATGTTCTAATAAATGACAAGGGTGAAGAATGATGTACCAAGCAAGGTGTATTATGCAAGGGGAAAGATGGAGGACACTTGGGTCCCACAAAAAATCAATGTGCATGATGAAAACAATACTAGGTAACTGATAGTGCCCCAGAGTACAGATGAAGTAAGCAACATAGCTTGTGTAGGTGATTGAATATTTTGGTGATGCACGAGTCGTTGTTTCAAACTATTTGAAATCACAGCAAGATATGGGATGAGTGCCATGTAATAGACACATATTTCAGCCATAGATGAACAGTTTAACCAATTTTGAGCCATTTTTGATGTATTTCAATGTTTTTGATTTTTTGAATTTTTGATCAGAAGAATTTCAAAAGATCCAAGATCTTCTAAAAGTATGCACAAGGGTGATAGTGGGAAGGTAAGGCTATCAGAAAGCTGGAATATATTCCCACAAGAAGAAAAATGGGTCAAGAATAATTTATTTAAAATAAATTAATAAATAATTATCACAATGGGGGAAAAATAGATGAAAAAGAGAGGAAAAGGTGAGAAAAAGGTGCTCGAAATGTTTGTAAACTATTTCAAGATGATGGAGAAGTAATCGCAGGTGGCACCAAGTGCCCTAGTGTGTGAAAATTAGTTTAAAAAATTATTTTAATACAAAAATAATTATCACGGGGGATATAAGAAGCTCTAGAATGATCACGGAGGAGAAAAGATGCCCCAAGGGCATCATGATGGGTTAATATACCCACGGGGTCCATAAAACAATCACAACCAATTCATTTCTACCAAATCTCTTGCAAATTTTTACCGCGAGCGAGAGTGATAGCCCTGGAGTGAGATGGTGAGAATACTGAGCAGGAGGAGACGCATAGATCGCATCTGAGAGTTCATGCGGGACCCAGCAGATGGACCTTATGTGAGTGGCCTATCCCTCCTAGTCAAATTACGCATTTATTACATTTTTAGGGCTTTACTAGGGTAGGTAGGATGGATTTTGACACATGTGCATGCACATATGCGTTGGTTTTGGTGGGTAAGCACATGCGTATGCGTCAAAATAGATAAACAGGATGCGTACGTGCATCCATTGGAAGGGAAACTAGGGTTAGAGGGGTGCGTCTGTGTTGGATGGGGACAAGATGGACATGCACATGTGCATGCATGTCAAAGCAGGTGAGTAGGCATCACACTGGGCACGTATGCGCTCTGTGTGGTCGGCGATGAATTTAGAGAAGGTAGAGAGGGCATGTACATGTCATTAGGGGCATGTATGTACTAAAGGGAGCACAAAAGCATTAAAAGAGGCACGCAGGTGCTAGAAAGATGGCGCAAACAAACCCTGGCTAGTAAAATAGCCAAGTATAGAAGAATTTAGACTAGATTAGATTAGAAGAAAGGAATAATTAGTAAGTTAGATGATTCAAAGAATTATTTTTCCTTAGAAAAATAGATAGAAATAGGTAAGTGCCTAACACTTGTGTTGATTTTTACAGTGTATATTACTTATCCTTCAGACTCACGAGTGTTATGGTCGAGTTAGCAACGATAGAGGCCCAGTTTGATGATGATGATAGAGTGACCCTGGAGAGCCTCCTATATGTGACGGGATTGACACATGTGGCTGAGATGCCACAGATTACATTGGATCATGGCCTCCTGACAGCCATAGCAGAGTGATGGCATAGCGAGAGTTAGTGCTTATCCGGACTATGAGCCATTGGACAAATATTCATAATTCATTATAGAGTTGTTTGGCGTCCCCATGATACCACAAATAAGCATTTTTTGGGATGTCTATTAGATTATCATGATGTATCGATGATCTAGAGTTAGACCGAGTAATGGTCTACATGATGGCCTTTGTCAGTGGAGTCTTGCTCCCTGACAATACTGGTGCTTCCTTTCCACTTGGCCTCCTTGGAGTGATACGTGGTTTTGTGGAGGGGATACCTACTATTGGTGGTAGTGTATCCTAGCACATCTATCCGGTACCTCCACTTGATTACCCTACTACCGTCAGGAAGATGGTAGGACCCACGCGCTTGCTACAGATTTGGGCATGGGACCACATTGCCATTGGTCACCCATTAGGAATTTTGAGATTTCGGGCTCCCGAGAAGCCTTCTACGATGGGTTGGGTCCCAGCAAGGGATGATGTGTGTCCTTACATGGTAGATGCTTATGACTATCGGTGTGAGCTAGATGAGCTAGGATAAATTTCTATGGTTTGGAGGCCATATAAACACTTCTAGTGGCCTAAGGATGGGTTAAATCTCAGCACTGTCACCATAGAGCACTTTATCTTAGGCAGTCATAGCTATATGTGAGAGCTATATAGGGTGGATTGATGTCAGAGGTAGTTTGGCATTACCCAGGATGTGCCTAGGCCAGATAGATGGTATGCTCATAGGGCCCGAGAGAATTTTGACATGGGTCCATAAATTACTCGTGATAGAGCACTAGCCAATTTTTGATAGGTGGTACCTGCTATGTGGGCACCCCTAAGACAGATTAGAGATCCGGGCACCACACCCGAGTATGGGTCATGGTACCACGGTGTGCTTCCACACCGTTTGAATATTTCTAGGGTGGCGTATAACGTCGGTGTGAGAGCCCATCCAGTGGGGCCTCCTAGTGGTGATGAGGGTGGAGCTATTGTTAGAGCTAATATTGATGATGATGATGGTGGTGGTGGTAGGCCCGACGCACCCAGGTATGTTAGGGGTAGGATACGGGGTCCATCATTGCAACAAAGATCGTCGGGAACAGGCCCCGTGCCTAGGCCGAGACAGGTTTATAGGGAAGTTGATATAGAGTTTCCCCCAGTAGGTATTCCAATAGGGATTTACACCCTCTCCAACAAGTATTTCCAAGCGGCAGGCTCACCACCTAATGTTCCAAAGGGTGGTGGTGGAAATTTGGCTGCCCTTCAAAA
Source organism: Taxus wallichiana var. yunnanensis (assembly GCA_018340775.1). NCBI lineage: Eukaryota > Viridiplantae > Streptophyta > Pinopsida > Cupressales > Taxaceae > Taxus > Taxus wallichiana. The sequence continues at coordinate 962,660,994 of CM031240.1, forward strand.
GATTACTGTAGCGATTGTTATACATTTACAGGTGGCTAGAGAGAGAGATGCAACAAAGGCATAGGTAGAGGCCCTTACAACAAAGTGAGATCAAGCACATACTCAGGTGCATATTTTAACTATGGAGAGAGATCAAGCCAGGACACAGGCCACCCAGAGCACTGACAGTATTCCATGGTAGAGTCAGATCCATGAGATGGCCGCACAAGGGGCTCAGATATTGAGCCTTTTACACCAGTCCTAGATTCAGGTGTAAATGGTTGTTTCCCAGAGGGACCATGCATAGGCACAATCATAGGGTTACATTATATAGAGGGATCAGGCCCGGGCCCAGGTGCGGGCTATCACTACAAATAGAGATCAAGAGGTTGCTTGCCTCTGACAGAAGCTCAGTGATATAGGCGTAGGTGACAGTGAGAGTGATGTTGCCCTACATGCATCCCTCGCCTCTGGAGATGTAGATTTTATTTGAGATGCTATGAGATCTGATGGTGAGGCTTTGTACTATAGGACTACCTACTTCAAGGTAGTCCCAACAGAGCAGTGAGTGGTTCCATTCCAACAGTCAGATGTGAGTGCAATAGGATATAGGTCATGGCAATCAGGTCATTCGGTTAGATCTGGGTTAGTAGCCTATATTAGGGTATAGCCATCTAAAAAGTAGGGTGATACCCCTAGTGCAGGTCCATCACATCCACCACTCTTCTATCAACTAGGTCATGGACAGGAGCCCGGTGATGGCGAGAGCTATAATTGAGCTCTTTATCTTTCTTTTTATAGATATACTATATACATGCCTCTTATGAAGGCTGATTTTGATGTATAGTTGTATGTACCATTGTTTTGATGATGCCTCTTGATGAAGGCTTGATTATTTTTGATGTATTCCCCTTTTAGATGGCATATTATATCGATGATGTATATTTTGAGCACTGGCACGGATAGTTATATATGTATATATGGAAATTTTGATATACCATACTGTGATTTATGCTTTATACAAACATTAATTATGATGTATGATTACTCTTTCTTTTATGTATGTGACATACCTTAGATTTAGAGATGTGTATGTTTCATGCTTTCATATTGATCATGTATCTATTGATAGCACCACATGTTTTTAGATTTATGAGATGTGTCCCAGTTTTATTCTAGCACTTTGGGGATGATACTAGATGATATTGGTGTGGGGGGGGATATATTTGTGATTATGCACAACCCCTCTTGCTCCCATTGATGATACGATATGTGATGATTAGCTTAGCATACATGCATGATGTAATACTTAGCATTTATCTATATATATATATATATTATATATGATGTAGTGAATGATGTTGAAAATGTGATGACATGATAGATGATAGATGTGATAACAAATAAATGTGCAAAACACATAATAAAAAGTTAACAAAACTAAACAAATATACAAATATGAACAACACAACAAAATACAACTAAACGAAAACACCTTAAAAGCTAACAAGAGATTAAAAATGGTGTCTAATCTAAGCAAGTAAAATGAATTCTAATAGAGCAGATAACAAAGAAATCTACAACAATTTTTTACAAGCATGAGAGTGCCTAAATGAATACAATGCCATACACAATTAAATCAAACAAGACTTAATATAAGGTAAGCAAAATGATCCACTTAAATAACAAACAATTCAACAAACCAAGAACATCAAAACTATACAAACCAACAACTAAAAGTAATTAAAACATTACCTTGTTTTTGCAGGACAACATTGACATATATTTTCTAATGTTTTTGGGTTTATCTAAAAAGATAAGTTTTCACAGCTATGGTCTTCATTGTTGTCTAGGGTTCCCTAAGATAACATTGTGAAATGAAAGTAGCTTTATCCCTGAAAAGGGAAATTTTCTAGATGTTTAGATTTTTGTGTATCTTTTTCCAAATGTTTTTGTATTTTCCAAGGTCATGTTCTGAAAGCAATGTACAAGAACAAAGAAGTGTGGATGCCCCCAACGTGATGTGGGAATATACAAAAGGCAAAATTCCACATGTGTATGTATGAGAAAGTGATAATGTCCACGTGCACTTAGCGTTAGATGGGATTTTACAAAGTTAATGTCCTCCATGTAGATGTAAGAGCAAATAAACCAAATCATGGTACGTGCAAAGGTGGCTCTAGCAGATCTCTATACCTATCGAAGAAGTCATACCTAGAAAGTGGTGATGATTACCCATCCCTACGTAAGAGTAACTTGCATCCATCGAATCTTCCTTGAGTGCCAAAAGCGGGTTTCACTCAAAGACTTGTCCACTATGCCATAATTTCGTGGTTTTCACATGAGGACGACTTGTTTTTTTTTTTCTTTACTATTTTCTCATTTTTCCATTTTTTTGCATGTTTTTCTATGTTTTTATAATTTTTAGTTCTTATCTAATATTCTCGTCATGCCTAAGTGTATAAATTCTTGAGGTGTATGGCATTCATAGGTTCTAAGCTCTTCACCATCTGAATATGCAAGTTTATAGGCTCCTGATCCATATTTTGCAATCACTACATAAGGACCTAACCAGTTAGCCTCGAACTTTCCTTTCTTTTCTCTGTCTTTAATGGTGTTCTTCTTATTTTCTTTGAGAACTAGATCTCCTACATCAAATTCTTGGTGAATGATGTGTTTTTTGTATCCTCTAGATACTCTCTTTCGATAAACATTTAGGTGATTTAGCACTCTAATATGCCTTTCATCTAATAGCTCTAACTTTGTTAGGCGAGAAACCCTGTAGTCCTCGTCTTTATCAAGATAATCTCTGAGAGATATTCTCAGGGAAGGAAGCTCCACTTCTAAAGGTATGATGGCTTCAATGCCATAAACAAGTGAATATGGGGTCATACAATTAGGAGTGCGGATGGAGGTATGATAGACCCAAAGGGCGAGATGTATCTATAGATGCCAATTATGGTTGGTTTTACTAACCATTTTCTCCATAATCCACACAAGGGTTTTATTAGTGGCTTCTGCTTTTCCATTATCTTGAGGGTAATCGGGGGTAGACCACTTGAGTTGGATATGGAATCGTTGACACAAATTTTTAACCATTTTGTTTTGAAGGATTTACCATTATCTTTGACAATGGTCGATGGGATCCTATAACAGCATATGAGATGATTCATGATGAATTTTGAAATTTGTGCACCGGTGACATAGGTAAGAGGGACAGCCTCTACCCATTTGGTAAATTATTTGGTGGCAGTGATGATGTGAGTATGGCCATCGAAGAAGAATAAGGATGGAGCTTTCCTATGAGATCCAGCCCCATTTAGAGAATGGCCAAGGCGTTGCAATAGGTTGTAAGGCATGTGCTAATGCATGTATTAAGTTCCCATATTTTTGGCATAGTTCACACTTCTTTACAAAGTTGCAACAATCAGATTCCATGGTAGGCCAATAATATCCTACCCTTAATAGCTTTTAGCTAAGACCATGCCGCTAGTATGCGCTCCATAAATACCACCATGTACTTCTTTAATAGCATGAATAGAATCAGTAACATCCAAACAATGAAGAAGATTCCTATCGTAGCCATGACAATAAAGGGTACCTCTTAGGAGGGTATAATGGGCTATGTGGTGAATAAGGGCTTTCTTTTTAGAATGGGTGATGTCAGGTGGAAGGGTGCCATCATGTAAATATTGGAAGATAGGGTCATACCAAGGGGATAAAGACCAACAACTTCACATGCCAAACATGACTCTAGCATATCATATGTAGGCACTTGTAAATTCTCCATGAAGAAAGGCATCTTGCTTTCTTCAAGTGCAATGTGTAAGAGAGACCCAATAGTAGCCATAGCATCTGCAGATCTATTATGTGACCTTGGTTTTTGCTCAAATATGACCTGTGTGAAATATTCCTTCAAGGTTTCAACCATCTTTTTATATGGAATAAGCTTCTCATCTTTAACCTTGTACTCATCATTGACTGTTTTATGATAAGTTGAGAGTCCCCAATGACTCATAGTTGTTTGATGTTCCATATAATAGCTAGCTTGAGACCAAAAACGAGTGCCTCATCTATGTGATTTTATTTGTGCAGGACTCCCAACTGGAATGCTTGTGGGATGACATATCCTATTGAATTGATGAGGACCACTCCTTCTCGGATCCATGGAAAGTGAAAGATCCATCAAAATGGACTTGCCATTCTATAGATTCTTGATATACATCATAGATGCATCTGGTAAATCTAAGCACAAAGGTTCCATTCCTGGAGGAGCTTCGCCAACTAAGCCGCTAACTATCCTTTTAAAGACTTGATTCACAAACTTGATATCAAATTCACTCAAGAGAATGAGATTAGCCATTCATCCTGTTAAGGTGGGTTTGGATAAAAGGTATTTGAGAGGGTCAACTTTGGATATGAGTTTGGTTTTATTATTCAAGAGATAATGGCAAAGCTTTTTGAATGTGAATATAGTTACAAGCAAGCCTTTTCTATTTGGGGATAATTCAACTTGTATGTGATCAAGGTGTGGCTAAGATAATAAAATGCTCTCTCTTTATTCTAATGTATTGGGCAAGTAATCCAATTCTTGAGAAGTAGATGAAATGTAAAGAGGAGAGGTTCACCTGGGGTTAGCGGCATGAGTACGGGTGGGTTGGAAGTCTTGTTTGAGTAATGAAAAGGATTTGTGATCAAGTCCCCAATTTAATGTGACATCCTTCTTTGAGAAAATGGGTAAAGGGGTGGCACTTATAAAAGTAAGTTGTGAAGTAAAAGCGACGGATTGCTGAAATTTTCCTGTAAACTCCTTAGTTGCTTGAGAGTGGTAGGTGGTGGCATTTCTGTGATAGTTGTAACCTTTGCAAGGTCTACCTCAATCCCTCTTTGTGACACAATGAACCCTAGGAGTTTTCCTAATAAAATACTGAAGACACATTTCTTAGGATTCAAGTGAACCTTATAGTCTCGTAAATGCTGAAAAATACACCTCAATACTCCAGGGTGTTCCTTTCTACTCTTGGATTTCAAAAGGATGTCATCAACATAGTCTTCCATGATGTCACTTATCATATCATGGAATATAACTGTCATGGCCTGTTGATAAGTAGCCCTAGCATTCTTGAGCCCAAAGGGCATGACTTTGTAGAAAAATGTTCCCAAGGGGTGATGAATGTTGTCTTATGTTGAGCTTCTTCTAAAATTTGTATCTAGTTATAACCTAAAAATCCATCCATCAAGGACAACATTTCATAACCAATTTGTTGAATTAACTATCATGTCAATGTTAGGTAGGGAAAATCATATTTTGGGCATGCTTTGTTAATGTCATGGAAATCTCTATGATGTTGGAAAAGTGCAGATTCTTATGCCAATACGCTTTTTTTTTGTACTAGGACTATGTTAGAGATCCATTCGAATAGTCTATAGGTTTAATAAAATCAGCAACTAGTAGCTTCTCTAATATTTTGACAAGGAGCACCACTTTAGGATGCATCTTTCTCAACTTTTGCTTGATTGTCTTGGCATCTGGGTGCACCATAAGGTTGTGAACAACTAGCTCTGGGTCTAAACCAGGCATATCTACGTATTTCCATGTGAATATGTCTACGTATTCTTTTAAGAGCTCTACAAATATCTTTTGTTCTTGAGTTGGGAGTGAAGCTCCCAACTTTATTATTCTAGGTTGTTCCTCTGAGCCAATGTTAATGTTGATTGTTTCCTCAACTATCATTTTAGAAGTATCTTCCATCTGTGTAGGATTAGGGGGAAGAGTAAGATCAACCTCTTGTGGAAGTTTATGATCATCTTTAAATGGATAAATCACTTTATCTTTAGACTCTTCATTCTATTTATCTACGAGTTTATCAAAGAGTTGGTCATTATGTGATTTATGTTTATCCTTTTTGCTAGGTTTCTCGAAGTGGTCGTACCTTTATTTATAGCCTTCCTATTCAACCGTCCACACATCTCTGCTTCTTCCCCAAAGTAGGCATAGGTGTCTAGTTGAATCTTAAATCCTTTCTTGTAGTCTCCGGCTAGGATAAAATTCCTGAGTCCCATGAACTCCGCAAACGCCTCATCATTTTTAAAGAAATCCAAGGGTACGTGAAGTTGTTGATCCCAATCTATGAGTTCAGGATATACAAGGGCTACTGGATATTTTTTAAAGGAATGGACTCATATAAGGTAAGGACCGACAAATCTAGGAAGAGGTTCATGGAGGCAAGATCTTTGTATAGGCTACATTGGGAATCTACATCACTATCAGAATGAGATGAAGCATCCTCACATTCAGAAGAGGTGGCGTCATTCTCAGAAGGTAGAGCGTTATGAGGCCTTATCCCAAGACCATGTTTATTAGACTTAAACTAAGGTATGGGAATAGGCTCCAACTAGCCTTGTGCATTAATGCCACATCCAAACCCACTATAACCCATGAAAAACATCATGTGGGGACCTTTGATTTACTAAGGCACTTGATTACATGAAGCCATGGTGCCTTCTAGCACTCTGCTAGTAGGATCTTGTAACATTTTCTCCTCATATAGGAGACCACTATGGAAAAAAATTTCCAACTATTTAGGACATTGCTCATGAGTAATCTTGAACTAAAAATAAGGCTTACCCCTTGTCTGGGGATGCTGATAAGTTTGATATCAACAAAGCCTGTTCTAGAGTAAATGGTTTATTTGGGCCATATTTTTCTGATGTTTCCTCCCATGAAGTAAATGGGTTGACCAATGAGGTAAATTCTTGATTGAAAGGTGTAAGGGACTCTTAATCTATTCATTTTTTCATAGCTTTTTTATCCGTAAGGGGACAACCACATCTGCGCAGAAGGACATTCATAAGCTACACGAGAAAAATTGTGCAATTCCTATAATGTGTGAATGGTTCGGGTCACCCAAAGGGGTAACCACCTAACCTTCATGACATAACTTGATGCTCGATGAAAATTTGATGGAATAGCTTGCATGACATGGATCCATGGGTGCCCAGGATCATGTTATATGGAAGGTCCAAGTCAAGGACATAGAACGTTGTGTCATGAAGCTGTTAGTCCTACCTCCATGGGAACCACTATAGTCCCCATTGATTCTCTTTCTTCATTCTCATACACCGTGATTGTGATAGTTTTAGCTCACGGCTCTATTCTGAATGGCCTAGCCGCTAACCTTGACTTTAAAGTAAAAATTTAGACCAGATCCACCATCCACAAGTACTCTCTTGATTTTGCGACAGAAACCACCACTTCGAGATACAAGGGTAAGTTATGCTCTTGCTTGTTATGTGGGATTACAGTATGATCAAAAGTAATAAGATCGTTGGAGTCTAGGCGTGCAATCATGGCTTAAAGGATAGTGGGTCTACATTTGTGGAAACCCCTGAGTTTTGTAAAGTTTTATACAATATGTTCTTATGGGCGTTAGAGATCTTGAGGAGATCAAGATAGATATCCTAGGAGGTGTTTTTCTAACTATTCTATTAAATTATATTGACCTTCCTGAGGGATAGGTACATGATCTGGTATGACTAAGTGGGCACATCTTGTCCCTAATGTGTAGCTCTTCTCTAAAATCCTAATGGTATTAATCTATTCATTAGATGAGCTAATACATCCAATGAGGGAATCATAAGGACTATCATTTATAGAGTAAAACAGGGCATCGAGTTCTATAAACGTTGGAGGTTTGACCTTGATCTAGTTTCCTTTTCTTTTTATCCACATGGTTAGGGAAAGGTTCCTTGTAAATACCCATTTTTTCATTTGGACATTTCCCGGACTCAGGGGGAGAATCCATAGTGATCTTTCCTTCCTCGATGAGGTCTTGTATATAATGGCTTAGTCTTAAACATCTATCTTTTTGTGTCCTTTAACATGGTGGAATTCGCAATATTCATGATCTTTGAACCAAACCGGCTTTGGAGCATCTTCTGGGTATGGTACCGTTGTAGTTGGATATTCCACCATTTTCACATCATCCAATTGTCTTAGGATGGTAGATAAGGACTCCATTAAGGATGTAAACATTCATTTTGTAGGTGCTTTGGGATGAGGTCCCTGTGACATTTTTAAAAGTGGGCCTGTATGTATGGCTGGACTCTCTTGGAGTCTATAATGCCATCACCAACAACATGCTTATTCTTATTGAAGAATTTAGGTTTGTTTGTGGATTTGGCGAGTTTGTTTGTCAGGTTTGTTTTTAACACCTGATTTAAGTGTTCCCTCGAAATGAGGGCTTTCTCAATTTGACTACCTTTCTCTATGACTTCTTTGAAGTTTGAGCCACAATGCATTTGTAAGTGAAAGGCTATTTTAGGGTTTAAGTTAGGAACAAATATGCTCACTAACTTTTTTTCTAGTAATGCACAAGGAAAATGAATGGCTAACTCATGCCATCATTGTAAAAATCCTACAAATGTCTCATTGGGTTTTTGTTTTGTATTGCATAGATCATTCATTTTGATGTCACTTTCCATATTATAGGAGTAATTCCTTACAAATTTCTCCACTAATGCGAGCCACGTTGTAATGGAACCCTTGGGTATACTATAGAACCATTCCAATCCCACGACCCCCAAGATGCGAGGAAAAAGTCGTATTAGGAAATTATCGCTATATGTGACCTCTTAGCAAGCCATGTAAAAGTATTTTATATGATCACAAGGATCACTTTTACACTTATACTTATCAAACTTGGGAATAGTAAAGTGTTTTGGGAAAGGCTATTGTAACATGTCTTTATCAAAGGGGTAAGGACATAGTTCTTCATACAAATATTTTCTATTTTGGCCTACATTTCCCTGTTGTAATGTAGTAAGCGTATCTTTCATAGATTTTAACTCTTCTGAATGAGATGCTCCTTAGTAGGTGACATAGGTATTTTTACCCGAGTTTCCTTAAAGGTATAGTACGTATATGGATCAAATTGAAATTCACAAAGTTTGTTTGTCCTTGTCTTTGTATATGTTTCTTCTTGAAGAGCCTAGGTTTGCTAGTTTCGGCTCAACTTCAAGATATGTTTTTCGAGGATCTCCTCCTCTACCGGGGGTCCTCTTCTTCATCAAATTTTGGAGGAAAGGAATATTTACGCTCAATTTTCACTTTATGTGAAGCTTTATAGTGAGGCTTTTGTGATGATTCTCCTTTGACAGTGGCCTTATGTTGCCCAGAAGTGGAATAATATCCCACATCAAAAGGGTTATCTATGTCTAAGAAGAACCTTCGTTCTCTTAGGTTAGGATTAATGACCTTTGTTTCTTCTTCGTGCTCGTGTGGAAGTTTAGCTCCTAATGCTAAGACTCTTGTGAGTACTTGATCTTTATTATAATATAGGAGTTCATCAAATCTATTTAGGTCTAACCTCTGTTGTTCTCCAGAAGAGTCGACTCTTATCCACTATGGTCAATTAATTCCTCCGTATCTTTGACTTGAGAAAAGAGAGGTGCTAAATTATTGCCACTAAATGGGAAAGTTTCAAAAGGGTTTTCTCTATGTCATGCTCATTTTATTTAGTTTCCATTTTTATGATTTTAGGCATTACTAGTAGACGTTTGTACGTAGCTAGCATGACCCCTCAAAGTGTATGGTTTATGCAAGTCGTTCAAGGTGATGTTTGAACTATACCACAAAGTGTATCCTAGATGTAGTGTTATGTAGTCATTTTTATCCAAGAACACTCATATGCACACCTAAATGTAATGATCACTCAATTTTGTATTACAAGCCTATGATGTAATTACCATTTTCTCAAAGAAATGAGAATACAATGTAAGTACCAATATTGTGCATCTAGGATGTGAACAAAAATATCAACTCAAGAAGAGACAAAAAGATGAACTAGACTCACAGTGGTGAAGATGATCTTGAAATCAAGATGGAAGGACTTTTATCAAAGATACGAAAAGTGTACCTATGCACTTTAGATGTTTAACAACCCAACCACAAACATGGATGGGCGTAAATAGACAAAAAAGTGATGAGCATTACCTCACGATAAAAAACGCGCGAGGTATGCACCTTTCTCGCCCCAAAAAATAAATGGGCGGTGAGAACGCAAAGTTATAGATCAAAATGATGAAAACAAACCAAGTGCCACTTGGGCAGAGTTTTGCCTCATCTGAAAACAAGAATAAAACTAAGCGAAAGTGGGACGTAGTTTAGTTTCATGAAGAAAGACACTCAGATCAAACTCATACGGATTATTTTCCTTGTTCGACAAACAAGGTTCAAATTCCAGATGAGTTGTCACTTTGTGATGGCTTGACACAACAATGGACTAGTAAAGTGGGCTCTAAGATAGAATGGCCTCCTTAATAAGTTCTCTCAACTAGGTGTTACAAAGTTGTCTTAAGCGAGCGTGATTTACCCAAATAGTCCCTTGCCTATCTTGGGAGTATCTCGGCTTTACTTTACCCCCTTCAAGCACAAAGGGAAACTAGTGTGTCCACGTGTGCTCTCCCTAGGGTCACCATACGAGACAACCAGTAACTCTATCTCACAAGGTGTACTAGTCAAGTGGGTAAGTGGAGCACTTCCTATTTCATCCACGAGGTTACATAGCGGTGGACTACTTTAGGGTTCCTAGAACCACCCCCATTGTTATAGCTTAAGGCGTTATGCCAAAGGGGTTATGTTCCAGTTGAGTGGATAGGGATGTACCCTTTTTGAAACCTGCAATATGATGTTTTGAATATGGTGTGTTTTTATCTTGCTTAACTTAATGTGGTTTTAAGTAGCACACCATTTGGAAACCCTGCGAGAACACGTGTATTAGAAGAGTGTGTTTTTGTTTTTGGCACCTTTCTTTAACAACCATTAGGTCCTATAGACAACAAGTTTTAGTAATTTTCTAGTTCGTAGATTGATGTCAAGAAAGAGAACTTTACACTTTTCTTTTGATTCCTAAGATCGCCAAAAGGCGCGAAGGAAGAGCATATGCAACGTGAAAAATCCTACTGAAATCACATGAAAGTTTACTTCATCCTTTATAAAATAAGTGTTTTTGAGCATTTGATATAAGTTTGGTATAAGTATTTCTGATCTCCAAGATCACTTTTTAAGGTGCGAGGAGAGAGCATACGCACTTTTTACAAACTTAGGTTTTAGGCTAAAAACCAAAAACACTTAACTATGCAAACTGAAAGACCAAAGAAAAACTTTGTTTTTAACTTGTTAGTCCTAGAAATCTGTAGCAAAGATTAGAAAAAAAAAAATTGCAATTTATAGAAAAATTTCAATCTTTACACAAACACCTGTGTGCCCAAACCGACACCAACGCTCCCTAACCGACGGGTACACACCTAACTCAACATATGCGCCTATAGACAAAAATTAGTGAAAGCCAGTATTTTAAAACATAGACGCTTGTAACCAGACAGGGATGCTTGCATAATAACACATATGCTTAGGTTTTAACGTGTATGTGCCCAAGCAAGAAAACATAATTTTTCAATTTTGACAGTCAATCTATTTATGCATACGTTGCTAGAGAGGTAGATACGTGTGCGGATGACAAGAGACATGAGCACATCCTGTAGAGGAAAAATTTGCAAAGGATAAGGATTTGTTAAACAAGTATGTGCCTATTCCGATGGAGACACTAGAGTTCCCGGTGTGTACGCAACCCTTGTAAACACCTACATGCACCCTGTGAAAAACCTACAAAACTCACGGATTTTCAAATTTTCAAGAGCAGACAGGTTAGTTGTTAGTCAAAGTGTCCTATTTCTATATCAAACCCACAAAATGCATGTAAATGAAGGTCATTTATCTAGTGTTAGAAATAGAAATGAGGAAATAACAAGTGATTTGACCCAAAAACTTGAAAATGAACTTTGAAAAACCTAAAAGACCTCCATTAATGGAGGGTGGACATAACTGTCCCACTGGGCATGTCAAATGTGTTGATGAAAAGTTGTAAAAGCCATGGATTTGGGGTAAGAATCTATAAAGAAACCCCAAAGGCTTTTAACAAATTGATCAAGGGACCATCGATAAGAAATGAGTAAGGTTTTCTTCTTTGCATGCATTAATTTGAAGTAAACATACAAACTAAACAAATGAAGCTAGCCTCTATTCTTTGAAAGCTTGAAATAATGGACCTAAGAGGATCTAAGCATTGGTATGTGTTTAAAGAGAAAGATATCTCCCCATTAATGTCTTCAAGGCCAATGGATCTTCTCTTTTACTCTATATTGGTGCTTTATGAAATACAAAAGAAAATGCTATTAGCTCAATGGAAGAAGATGAAATACAATCTAAAGCCTAAACAAAATACTATAATCTGTCTTTAGGAAGAAGAGAGAATTATTAGGAAATGAGGGAGGGGTATAACCCTATTTATAGTTTTCTATTTGGGAAAATGGGAGATTTGGGTGCATGTCGGACAAATGCTAAAGTCCAAAAATCACTTTTAGCAAGTCAAAGTGAGGTTTGACTATGTTTAGGATAATTAACCTAGGTTAGACTAATTAATCTCTCTTAGAGAGTAATTAGGGTTCTGGAAGGTCTAATCAATCCAATGAAATGGATTGATAGTCCAGGGAGCTAAAGGAAGCAAACTAGAAGGGAATAAGAAGCTAATTTAGTTAGAACGAGGCTATGACATCCTGTTTAAATGGTTTATAAGAGGAAAAAAGACCAAAAATATGTCATGAGAAGGGAGTTTGATAGGTCTAACTAGTGGTGTTCCGTCAATTTGTAAAGGGAAGAATAGTTAGTGGAATATTAGAAGTAATAGTGCATTGATCAAACTACAGGTGTCTACACTTATCCCTAGTCTTCATCGCCACTAAATTTAACCATTATCTACTTAACCACAAGACCTTCATTTTCACCAACACCGACCTCTTGCATTACATGTATCCTAAAACATACCAACACCAATGGGCCGCATGTTGGCTCATGCTCCTTGCAAACCTAGACTTTGAATTCATCCATAAAAATTTAGTTAAGGGATAAACCATAGTAGATCAGCTTTCCGATGCACCTCTTTCCGATACTCAATATTCTAACTTTGATTTTCCTAAGGAATCCATTGCTACCCTATCCCTTGATGACACCATTTATAAAATGACTCTATTCTTTGAGTTCTAAATTTCAATATGGGTGTGGTGCAAGGGTTATCCTCATTTCTCTTGATGGAAAGCCTATGCCTTTATCTTTAAAATTTTACTTTGATTGTACCAATAACATGGCTAAATACAAAGCACTCATCTTAGGTCTCCAAACTACCACTACCATAGATATTAAGACCATTAATATCTTTGACGATTCTCGAAAATTCCTCAACCAATTCAATGGTTTATACCAATATCGTAATGAAATAATTCAAAAGTATAAGCATCACGTCGACATGATTTTGACTACATTTGATAATTATGACATTAAAATTATTCTGTGATCCACTAACAAATTTACAGATGCCATGGATTGCCTCACCTCAAAATACATGCCTCATCTTCAGACTCTAGAATCTTTGTCACAATATAATGGTTGTAGTCACCTTGTTATCTCATCTATGATGTAAATTTTGTGGGAAGAATTGAAACCGCCCACATGACATATGGTATAAGTAGTTCATTGACTACCTTTCCCTCTCAATCCTACCTCCAGATCTCACTCACAATGGTAAGTGAGCCTTCTTCCAAAATTTCTCTTGTTATGCCATCATGGGGGCCTTATCTACAAGCATGGCTTTGATGGTATCCTCTTACGGTGCCTCAAAATTTCTGAAATTTAGTACACCATTAAAGAAATCCATGACAGGATTTGTGGTGGACATTTCAGTGGTTACATTGTTTCCAAATCTATTCTCCACCTTGGCTATTACTAGCCAACCATTACCCAATATTTTTGCAACTATGTCAAACGTTGTGTGAAGTTTCAGTAGTATGCTAACCTTCATCACACCCCAATTCAAACTTTACAAGTCGTCATGGAGTTTTGGCCTTTCTCCCAAAGGGGTTTAGATCTTGTTAAAGAGATTAACCCTCATTCTTCTCAATGTCATCAATGGATCATCACAACAACCAAATACTACACTAAATGGATGTAATCCCCCCTCTCATTTATAAAAAGATGAGAAAATATGTGAATTCATCAATCATCACAAGCACTTGTCATTTTGGTGTTCCTCAGTGCCTCATCACTGACAATGGTAAATGATTCAAAATCAAGACTCTACGTAAAATATGTGATAATTTTGTTATTCAACTCAGTTTTCTTCACCATATTATCCTCAAACCAATGGTCAATCTAAATCAACCAACAAAACCCTCAACAAAATTCTCATGAAAGTTATCGATGATACTAGTAAGGATTGGCATACGCACATTCCTTTTGCCTTATGGGCTTATCACACTAGCATTCACACCTCAACCGCTACCACACCTTTCTCTTTGGTCTATGATATAGAGGTCATCCTGCCTCTCAAATTCCAAATTCCATCTCTTCATATCTCACTTAAAGATATGCTTAATGATGATGAATTTCACCAAGACCGTTTGACATAACTTGAGTTATTAGATGAATGTCATTTAAATTCTCTCGACCACCTTCAAATCTACCAAAAATGTATCAAACGTTCCTATGAAAAATGTGTTCATGAAAAAACTTTCAAGGTTGGCGATCTTGTCCTAAAATAAAATCAACATGTAACCAAATCGAGAAAAGTAAATGAGGCAAGTTTGTTCCTAATTGGCTTGGACCCTACATTGTCACCCATACCTATGGATCAGGTGTTTATCATTTATCTTCTCTTGAAGGTAAACCCGAACTTGATCCCCTTAATGCCTTGTATCTTCAATTGTTCTATTGTTGAATAAATAACTACATCACATTATGTAACTTACATACTCGTCCCTTAGGTGAACCTCTCCTTCCATCTACCTGTTTGAGACCAACGACTCAAACAAAATTGGGTGATTATCCATCACTATTCATCCTTATCTTCAATATGAGAAATATGAGTATCATGGCTCTACTCCTGGCATGATTCTCATGGATACTTTTTCATCCTTTTCAGGATGGAATCCCATGGTCGTTGGTCACTTGAAACCTCTCTTTCATATCTAACCTCTCTCATGTTATCGTTTTTCCTTCATACAAGAGGCTTATACTCCTTTATAGTCTTGTCCATGACCTAAAGTCCAAAATAATACAAACAACAAAAATATATGGGATATTTCAACATTCAACTCCTTGAGTCAAACTTCTTGTAAATCAAATGATTCCCTCAAAAGGACATCTCTTTCTCTCTTGTTGCTATAAATAGACTACTCCCTCAAAGGAAAACTATAAAAAGTTAGCTATATTATACAAATTCTATCCAAAAGAAGACTATTTCTGAAAAAGCAAAATAAAAATTATCCTAAAGCTTCCCACATCAATCAATCTATGAAAAGAAAAAAAAGAAAAGAAAAATCAAGAAAAATAAAATAAATAAATAAATAAAATTTTGGTCATGGACTTTCCTATTCTGGTTTTGAGTATCTTGTAGAAGGGGCATGTTGTCCCACAATAAGGTTACGTTAAAAACAATCCTCTACCTTACCTCTTTTTGTTCTCTTCTACCTATTCAAGGGACAATGTGTGTACTTTACACATAGTGATCATGCCACTTCTTTCACCTATAGACTTATTGCAACATGTAATGTATCTAGGGAATTACACTCAATAATTCTAAGGGTATGACATTTATGGTCTTTTCCAACTTGAGGCATTTCGCTTCTTTTTAGTTCACCTCTACCTACCTTGTTGTTTGTCTAACCAGACCCAATCATCAAAACTGAATCACCTATATACCTTCATCTATACCTATGCCTCACTTACCTTTCCTATTACCTATTCAACATTTGACCTTGCCTATTGTTAAACATGTCTTACCCAACTGACCTACCTACCCAACCCACTTATTCACCTTACCTAACCCAATAACATTCTTCCCTAGTTTATGGGATAACTACATCATCTGAGGCCCCTTTCGCAAGGGCTATGTAGGTAGCACTCTTAGGGCATGGGGCCCTTTGAGGTTAGCTCGACCACTCTTTTCCCCTCATCATTTCCCCATCAAACAAAAACTTAGGTAGTTAGTTTCCATCAAAATAATAATTTGGAAGTTAACTCAAAAACAAAACCATACATAACTCATATACATCATCATTTATTTTCCATAATACCAATAACTTGGAAATTAAATCAAAACAAACACAACTCAACCATGCCTACATACCTAGTTTCCATGAGAACAATAGCTTGGAAATCAAAATAACATCATCTCATTTTTATCACAAATATCAACCAACCCATGCCTAACACATCTAAGTTTCCATAATATCAAAAACTTGGAAATTAAACCAAACCATGCCTAATCATCTACTTTCCATGACATCAATATAATGGAAGTATAACCAAATCCTACAACCATAACCATCCATGCCTACATATCTAGTTTCCATAATAAAAATACATTGGAAATAAAATCAAAACACATCACAAAATAACCATCATCATCAACTATATAAATGGAATGTCTATGTGTCAATACATTGAATATACATATATAAATACAAGTATCTCAAAACTCTCATGTACATCTCACATCTTCGGCACGTAGGCTGGTATATATATCAAAAATCAAAATACAATGTCTCCATCTCTCTCAAATCATCTATGTGAGGGACCAACACCTCTGTTACTCTCTCCAGTACCCTCACCTGGCCTTTGTCGCCATGAGCTAGTAACCTCTCACTCACCCTGCCTATGTGGCCAATGAATCTTTGAGCTACTCGAGCGATGAGTCTCGTGTGCTCATCTGGTATTCACCTTTGCTTGATGTGATTTATACTCGCCATAGGTCACATACTAGATATCAGCCTCCATCAACATGTCCTAATAATATTGATCCTCGACACAAAATCTCTATAACTAACCATGGAAATCACGGGGTAGTGTCATAGCTCTGACACCTACACCGTAAACCTTGTGCCTATACCAATGGTCCATGTCCTACTATCGTAACACGGGACCCTGTGGCTGGTTCTTGTGCCTATACAATGGGACCCTATCCCATTGTTGGTGGTTATGCTTGTGCATGCACCTATGCCTAATCCTATGCCAACTAGCCCTATAATGTGGTAACTTGTTCTATAGAGTGGAAATCTATTCCTATAGACCGGAAACCTACCCCCATCTCCTACCTGTATATGTGTCTAGGCTACGCTAACTATCCCCGTAAAGTTGAAACATGTGCCTATAGCCCTAAAACCTTCCCTCCATCATGTGCTGTGCATGTACCTATGTTAGCTACCCCTATAATCTATTCATTTATCCTTAGGCGTGACCACCTATGCACAGGCTTGAGTAAGTTGTACCTATAATGCAGACACTTTCCTTTGTAATTCATAACTACGCACTATGATTGTCGCTAAGTTTGATTTTCCTACCCATGGTGGTGCTGCTTGTAACTAAGATACCCACCATCGTTTATACCCATTAGTAGTTTCAACATCATCAATCCACCTATCTACAACCTGCTCCTCCTACCCTGTTGGCCCTGTCAGATGTGGTGGACATAAAGGTCTCTCCACATCATCCCCTGTGATATTGTGGAAATGGTGGGGTACATCCTACTGAATCCTAGACTTGTATCGAAATCTATCAATGGGAATCATCTCATACTCTCTGGGTCATTGTCCCTATATCCACATAACCATCTATAATCCACCCAGCTCCTCTGTTATACCCTCGTTAGAAGGAAAATCAACATACGTGGGCCATATAATATCCAAAGCATATAATCCCTCTAGTATCCTCCTGTAATACATCACATCACGTGATGCCTCATCTACTCATGGATGTGCTTGTACGTACCTAAAATTGTAGGGTACTTTGCACCGCGTAACAACGTAACACATGCCCCAATGATGATGATCTGAGTCTCCTCGTAAGGTGTTCGGTATCCGGAAAAGCTCTCCAAGTATGTGTTATAATCCCGCATGCCCCACTTAGCCCTCGCATGCTTTGTTTTTCTCTTTTCCCCTATTTTCTCTTCCTTTTGCTCTTGCTTATGAAACAGACCACCCTACCTAGGCGGCGGTCTCGTGACCGCCGCCCTAATCGTGGTGGAGGTCCCTGTAACCGCCACCCTTCTCGGGAAGGTGGTCATTCACGCATTTTCCAGAATGCTCTTTTAACATGACTCACGTAAAATTCAACATTTACCAGACTTTTTTTACTACCTTGGGCTTGCATTAATGATTCTGGTTCCCTGGAATAGTGTTTGGCCATTTTTATAGTTTAAAAAATCAATTTGGTTTTTACCTTGGGTAAATGCAAATGCTATAAATAGTTGGCTTGTGCTCAAGCAAATGGCCCCTCAAATTTGTCTCGAATTTCTCATTGCAATAGATTAGTCTTTCATTTTTCTTAGAATTCTTAGTTTCATTCATTGCATGCCTAGTTAGTGTTGTTTTGTTGTTAGGAAGCCACATATCCATCTTGTGCAATTGTTGTTACCACTTCATCCAAATCAATTGGAATAGGATAGTTTGTTTACAATAAGAAGCCATTAAAGTTGTAGGTTTTGTTCTTCAAACAGGATAGTTTCGGAGTTCGGGCATTTTATGTTGCATGACTCGTAATAAATCCTGCTAGAATTGCATAAGCCAACTTTGTACTCTTACGCTATCTCTCTCCTACTCGCATTATATTCAGTCTTGTATCCTAAACTACCTTTTTCCCAATATCTACTTTTGTTGATGCTAGCATTACACACTTTTTTGGATCCACGTGAACATGAAGGAGCGAGGGATTACACTTCGAGGGGAAAAGATCACACACACCATCGGATTTACCAATATTCTATAGAATCCGGTCTAGCTTTCAAATTTCTAATTAGAAACATATCAAATAGAGTAGCCAATCACTTTCTTTCATCAATTTTACTTTTGATATTTCAGGGAAGCTATGGGGATTGATAGTTTACGAGAGACTATGATTCATTCCTCACTTCCGAGGTAGGATTGAGAGTCTTTCAAATAGATTAGATTAGTCATTTCATTGCTTAGAATAGATTTACAACCCATTGCACAAGCAAGTGGGTATACTCGGTTGCTTTGTTTGTTTTAAATTCATCAATAGATTAATTGTCAATTTCTAGATATATTAAAATAGCTGCTCCTTCAATTTCATTCATATAAATTCATCATAAAAATACAAAATAGAGAATTCATATATGCTATAGATACACTTTACATGGTTAATTTCACTTTCGCATTTGGATTTACATTGTTGCTTTTGTATGACAATCACGGGACCTAGAGAGCCCAAAGAATACGTATTCGAGCCAATCGTGCCTCAGCTTGATCTCGTCACAGTAATAACTGACATAGATCAGAATCTTAGGATCCAAGTCTTCCGAACAACGGTAAACTTACAACAAGTCGGTTCCCAGTTACTGAGTTGAACATAGAAGATGACCAAGCACACACGTTTTAGTCGAATCAGCCAAACTATAGATTACCCTAGATATATACCCGCATGACTATGGAAGGGTTTGAAAGAGAAAAATTCGGTTGTGATCCTTTGGTCCCACAGCTAGACGTAGGAGATACTCTCACAGATATAGATACCAGCTTAAGAATTCAGGTCACATGAACGCTTGTGAGATACTCGAAAAGATCACACAACTGTTAATTCTAAATATAGAGGTGAGAAATCATATGACTATTGGATACTAGGGATTAGGAACCGAGTCCGCACATGACCATAAGCGGGACCACAACAAACACGAATATATGGTTATGACTCACAAATCCCACACCCAACGAATCCATTGGTGAATCAAACATAGATGCTTTGGCCTACATACATTAGCATTCGAGATCTACTCGACTTCCACCTATCATCATCCAACAATTATCCTTGTTAGACGTAGTAGCTAACGAAGCTAAGGAATTCTGGACTAGGTCAGAGAATCGCCCATAGAGTCAATTATATTTACCATCCACCCTATGACCTTATCTGGAGACATACATGAAACTATCCCAGGTCATTTTCCACGTATTCCACAACCCATAGACTGAATCACGCTAGAGCTCGATATTTATTGGAGCCTTTGAGCAGTCATCCTTGCTGATCGATCTATCACACCAGTTCAGGTTAGGAGGGCCTTCTTTGCCTTAGATTCACAAATTCCACTAGTGCGCGTCAAATATATAAGATTTCCTAACTAGTTTTTGTATCCCACACATATTCCATCCCCATTTGTCCCAAAGACGACCTCGGGAGGTCGGGTGTGAGGAAGAGTTGCTTGTAAATTCCCATGTTTATTTGTCACTTTTCCATCGTACAAAATTGGTGAACCCAACGTGAAATGAAATAGTTCTTTATTTTCACTTCTTCCTTCCACCTTCACTTTTCCCATTATTCTGCGGGTATTCATATACCCCGAATATGTCAGGATTCGATGCATATGGTAGACCTCTCCTAGGTCTTGAAGCATACTACGCTCAACTGAATAGATAGTCATCACCCTCGCTCTCGGTATGGGGTGACAACTATTCAGATAACCAATTATCAACACAAACTCCATCGCCAAGGGTCAGATATAACTCATCTTTCCAAACAGAAGAGTTGGATCAGCTCACTCAAACACAACAAACAAAGAGCCTTCAGGCTCGAACAATATGACGCTCACAGGAGAATCTAGTTCATCTCCTCAGGTACTACTTAGACCACAAATTAGTAGACAAGATGACCCATACCTGGTTTTAGATGATGAAAATTTGATATGTTACGCCAGGAATGAACAACGTTCTCAAAGTATGTACCCACCTATAGGAGGTTTACAAACACAACCCGAAGTCTCTTTTCAAGAAAATACCTCCATGCCACATCGTATAGGAAATGCCCTCGGGGAAACTTGGCAGGGAAATGATCAGTTCATCGTAGGATATCACATGCCTATACAACACCAAGATATATAACAAACACCACTAAGGAAAAATACCGTGACTTCACCAAATGAAGTCATTTCAACGTTAGTAGAAAAAGTGAGGGGGTTAGAACTTGCTCAGGAAAATCACCATTCTCAATTCATGCAGGCAGGAAATTCTAAACCTCCACACCATCCTAGTCAGGTAGACCTCCTTATAGGAATAGGCACGTTGGGCATGCCTCCTCGAGTATTCACAACAAGCACCAACAAGAACCGCCATTTCTAACACCGTTCTAACACCTCTCGGTGCCTAGCACAAAATAATCCATTCTTGGACAATACCCCTTCATACTTAAACATGTACTCCAAATCACCACAAGGGGATATGTTCTCCTCTCCTGGCATGGTTCCTCAAACACAGGGGTTTCCTTATGCCCCCACCAACATATACGCTATGCCATATCAACAACCCATTCCACCTCCACTCCCTCAACAGGCACCATCAATGGTCAAAACCTATGCGATAGGGACATATTCAGAATACTTGAAAGAGCCCTTAGATTTCACCGTACAAAGCGTCATACTTCCAAGACCTCTTCCCGATCTACCCAAATACAAAGGTGAGGGAGATCTGAATGCACATATCAAGGCTTACGCCATAGCCGTCTGAGAACTACTCCCTTGGGATGGGGTTGTTGCTAAAATATTTCCCAAGACCTTGGAAGGTATCACTCTCGATTGGTATTATAGAATACCTGAGGCTTCCATCCATTCATTCAAGTAACTCATTTCAGAGTTCATCAAGGCATTTGACATGAACAAATTATTAAGAACAGAATCGGGAATTCTTGCACATTAAGAAGAACACAATGAATACATTGATCATTTTATCCAAAGGTGGCGTACGGTTCTTTATTCTTTAGCTAGTGCTCCAAATATGGACCAAATGGAACTATGTGATTTATTCCTTCATTCTCTCAGCAGAGAAGTGAAGGAAGAAGTCCAGAAGTTCCCACTAAGGACTTACGATGAAGTACTTGAAAGCACTCTCCGAATAGATCAAGTGGCAATAGATAGCGGTCGTAAGACGTATGGAACAAACGGGAGGTTAATCACCACCAACCATAATACTACGTCTTATTCCACTACCACAAGCATCAATCAAGGACCTAAAATCCTTAATAGAAATCGCAGAGTGACAACAGATGGGGTAACTGATCAGGCCAAAAGGGTAAATGTTGTGAATACTCCACCGCTAATAAACAACCAACGAGACAACAATTTTACCCCAACAGTCAATACAGTGGATTTTAATCATCCACAACAACAACAAAAACAATGGCGAAACCCTACACAGGGTCCAAGCCAAAACTCAACTAGATATCAAAACCAAAGCCAAAACCAAAAACAACAAATGCAAAACTTTAATCCTAATAGGAAACGGTTTGATCAGAGTTTTAGGCCACAATATACACCAAGTCAACAAACTAGGAATTACAATCCTAACTCGTATTGTGGTTTTCACAAAATCTGAGGCCATGACACTAGAACGTGTCGTGACTACAATAAATTCATGCAACGTTTGCCAGAGGAACAAAAACAACTTTTTATAGATATGTTCTTGGCAGATCCTACGTCACCAGCACCAAATACTTTTACAGGGGTAGTTTCCCCTCAAAATGCACCCCTCAAGATCTTCAATGATCCACTCCCAAATCACAACGACGACAAGTTAAAATTAAATGGGACAAACAAGGGTGCAATAACAGGAAACCATGATCATGAAGCCTCGACTTCATTAAACCCATTAGTTGCGCCATAATTAGGAAGTCAACCGTGACCCAAGATAGTCGGTTTAGTGGAGTTAGATGTTGAACTACCCATAGAAGTTGAATAAGGACACGAGAGTATTCCTCTCGGCTAAGTCCAAGCTACCCATTAGAAAGCAGACAATATCCAACAAGTATTAATAAAACCCATGGGTGCTTACGATTTAATCAATGATCTAACGAAAACCTTCTCATACATCTCCTTTTTGGATTTATTGAAGAACTCCCCTACCCACAGGCTGATCTTTTAGAGCCGTTGGGTTTAGGTCATTTAATTAACATCACTCCACCTCCCGAAACACGGGTAAACCATATAGACTTTGATATCCATCCTCCTGGGACAGCCGGATAGGGATACCAAATTCATATTCAAGATAAAAAAAAATCCAACAGACTCGAGATTACACGCCGAGGTGATCCATCCTTACATTTGCAAGTATGGGTTTATAAAAATTATGTGAAACATGCGATGGTTGACGATGGATCAGCAGTTAACATAGTCCCCTTTTCTTTCCTTCAAAATCTAGGGTATGGAGAAACAAATTGTTCCACAACTCAAAATACACTAAGAGGCTATGATAACCTTAAAGCCACCTCGATTGGAACTATAATACTACCGGTCACCTTAGGACCCAAAAAGCAGTCCACCGAGTTTTATATTATAGACTAGGAAACTAACTATAATATGATCCTCGGTGACCATGGATACATTGTATGAAGGCAATCCCTTCTAAGTTATTTCAAGAAGTAAGGTTTTTACACTTAGGAAAGATATTAGTAGCCAAAGGTGATCCAAAACCATTCGATATACACTGGCTGACCTAAAGAAAAGACCGGGCATGCACTCGGAGTTTGAACTCCCAACAAACCAACTTAATAAGCCTACCGACACCAAATCGAAGAAAATTTGGTACCTATAACGGATCTTGAAACTATGAGCCTAGCAAGACAATCCCAGCCCTCAAAGATGAGGCTAAGATCGTAAAAACAGTATTATTAGGAACTACTACAAAAATTGTTGAATTGCTAGAACAGGTTCTACCAATGTTCCTACCATTTGATTCTGTAGGCATGGGATATACCCTAGGTGTCGGTTCTCTCCCAAAGCAATATATCTCTCGCATGGTAGAGGTAGAAGATGTTAACATAAAAAATATCCCAGTGCCCATATTCCCAGCTAAGTATTGGACTCTCCATTTTGATGGAGCTAAATGTCGCTACGGAGCTAGGGCAGGTGTAATTGTTACTTCTCCCGAGGGAAGAGTCCTACCATTTTCCTTTAAACTAAACTTGAATGTACAAACAATGGCGCTGAGTATGAAGCCCTCCTCCTTGGCCTCATCTTAGCTAAAAGGATCGGTGTTAATAATATCAGGGTGTTGGGAGACTCGTAATTGGTAGCAAACCAAGTCTCTGAGGTGTATGAAACCAGAGCCGAGCACTTACAACTCTACAAAACAGTTGTACTAAATTTAAGCAAGGAGTTTGACTTCATATCAATTGAAGCAATCCCACGAGAACAAAATCTTCTCACCGATTCAATAGCAACCTCAGCATCGCGCTTTACTCCAAACAGTAAGTTAGAGGATACCCATTTCATGGTATCCCTTCATACTGAACCACTGATAAAAACAATGTCAAATCCTCTTTTAAATGGAAATGAAAACAAATCTACTATCCTAGACCACATCAATAGTGATACAACCACTCTTGATTTCTTAAACACCTATGCGGCGTTACATCTCACCCATCACGTGGTAGATTTATCCTTAATCCCGCATTCATCCTCCTACTTCTGAAATCCCATGTGAGCTTCCACCACAAAAGGAACTTAGCATATACACAATCAAAAATAGAGACAACCCTGGAATTACCTCCAGCCCCATCTAAGTTTGAAGAAGGTAACGCAGCTCTAATCAAAGAAACAATCGATATTAATATCAGAACGGAAGACGAACCAAGGATATTGAAGTTAGGATCCTCGTTAACTCCATCGGAAGTAGAAATACACACTCAAATCCTCAAAGAACATCAAAAGGATTTTGCATTTAATTATAAGGAAATGACAGGGGTTGTACCACACATTGTGGTACATAACCCGTCACTAAATCAGATGCAAAGCCGATTAAACAAAAATCAAGACCAATGAAACCTAAGGTAGCTCTCATGGTAAAAGAAGAGGTAACAAAACTCCTCCAAGTAGGATTCATCAAGCCAGTCGATTACTCTCAGTGGGTATCTAATATTGTTCCCGTTCTCAAAAAGAATGGGAAGATACGCATCTGCATAGACTTCTGAGACATTAACAAGGCGTGTCCTAAAGATGACTTCCGTTACCGTCCATAGACGTCATTGTTGACGCAAAAGCTGGATTTGAGTTGTTGTCTCTCATGGATGGATTCTCAGGATACAATCAAATCATAATATCTGAACAAGATCAAGCTAAAACCACGTTTATAACTCCTTGGGGAACCTATTTCTATGTTGTTATGCCATTCAGTCTCAAGAACGCAAAGTGCTACATAACAAATGCGGGAAATGACATACATATTTCATGATCTTATTCACAAAATCATGGAATCCTACGTAGATGACTTGTTGGCCAAGGCCAAGAAGTGTTGTGACCATTCAGAAGTGCTTCACGTCATTCTTTCACATCTGATAGAATACGGAGTCACGCTAAATCCAAAAAAATGCGTCTTTGGTGTAACAGGAGGGAAGCTCCTAGGTTACATTATATCATCATGTGGGATCGATGTTGACCCAACCAAAATTAAGGTTGTTCTCGAAATGGTCCCACCTTCGGATGAATCTAGAATTAGATCATTTCTCGGAAAGCTTGGTGCAATCGGAGATTCATCCCGGACTTAAGTTTCGCCATTCATCCAATCAACAATCTACTCAAGAAAGATTATAGTATTGATTGGACCGAAGACTGCAATGAAGCTTTCGACACAGTTAAGCGTTTCTTGTTATCACCACCTATGCTAATGCCACCTAAGCCAGATCACCCGTTAATTTTGTATTCACGAGCTACCAATGTCTCGCTAGCCTGTATGCTAGCTCAAGAAGATGATGACATGAGAGAACGTGCGATCTATTTCATTAGCCGAACGTTGCTCGACTATGAAACACGTTATACACAGGAAGAATGAGAATGCCTTTCCATAGTCTTTGCAACCAAATGCTTAAGACATTACATGCTAAATCAAGAAACAAAGGTCACTATAAAGACAGAGCATTTACAAACTTTGTTAGTGCAAAATCACAAAGCACTCCCTACGGATGCAAATCAAGGTTCTAAATGATATCTTAGGCATCCACAGTGTGATTGCACAACATGGAAACCTCTCTCCAAGTGTGGGACTGTGAAGGCGAGAGAGGAATCTCTAGATTAGAGGTTGGTTCCTCAAACTCCTCTGATTTAGATCTATATTTGCACAACTACAGAGGTTCAGATCCTAATCCTACTCTAAATTGCAAGGAGACAGGGATAGAAATGCAAAAATTGAAACTAACTAAAGATGGTGATGCACCAAAAGGAGTGGTGAATATTTTTGTCATGTAAATAGACACAAACCAAAGATTGCAACATAAAACATACACAGGCTGATAAGATATAATTTAGGATCTGAAATGAAGCAAATAATACAAACAAAGGACTGAAACCCATTCACAAAGCTTGCATTATCATTTCCAATGTCAAAACCACTGCATTACAACCTCAGAGAGGTAGAAAACTGTTACAATATTTGAAGAGGTCTAATTCTTGCAACAATCACTTGCTTTGGAGGTGAAAGAAGAAGTCTTTTATGCCCAAAAGTGTTCCCCCTAAAGAAATGAGCCAAATCTGGCTTTTACATTGCATGGGTCGAGCCCAGGAGAGAGAAAACATACAAAACATGGGAGCCCATTCCTCATTGACTGCAAATGCATTAAAATGGCATGGGGGACCTTACAAACCCATACCCTATCATTTTTGACCGAATTGGAGGAGAATGCGACCCATCCTGCATTAAATTTGGTCACTGAAAGGTCATTTCTACCCATGGACACATACCAGAGCCATTTTTGAATTTTCTCTCTTGAAACTGAACCAAAATTCAAAATTGACCATGAAATCCTATAGAGAATTTCATAAGCTTTCCAATGATATGAAGAACGTGCAAATCGAGCTCTGGATCAAAAGATATGAAGGTCTGAAGTTTTAGGGCAAAACGGCCCAAAAACGGATGTCGGGCAAAAAAATTTAAAATTTGACCTTTTTGCATTTTGGAAAAAATTTTGAAAAATTTCGCTCTCGCCGGTCGGATGGCATGTGTCAGGTGCTGGTTCACTAAGCAATTCTCTCTCCTCCACCTTTCCATGGGCTTTCCCTTGAAATTTCGACCTTTTTAACTCTTTGGAAAATTTTCCATTTTTTCCCCGTGCCCCGCCACTTGGGACACGTGGCACACTTTGGTTGGTTGACAGGGGTGCGGGGGCATCTTTTACCTTTTAGTTTTTTGGCCAAAACTTTTCCAAATTCTCCAAGTCCTCCTCGAGCTCCACACTCCCCTTCTCCTTAGGACACGCGTCCTCTTTTTATTGGCTCGGGCCAACGCTCCAAACTTCGCCTTTGGAAACTCGGCAAAACATTAAGTAAAAATCTCACCCTTTCCTCCGCTGCTCCGATCCACGAAGACACGTGGCACATTCTGATTCATCGGTAGCTCTTTCGGCTCCCCGCGTCTGCCACGTACTTCTGGCCCGGATGTCCCAAACTGTCTGGGACAAAAATCTCGAACCGCCCGATTCGGGCTTCCTTGTCCCTCTTTCGGCCGATGACACGTGGCGAGATTTCATTCGCTCTTGGCTCTTTCGGCTCCCCGCATCCCACGCGTACTCTTGTCCCACTTGTCCCGGACTGTCTGGGACAAATTCTTCCGATTCGCCCGATTCGGCCGGTTCGCGTCCACCGCGTACTCTTGGCCCAACTGTCCCGGACAAAACTTGGTGATTTTTTCCACTTTCGGCCGGTTCACCCTTTCGTGTCCCACGCGTCCCGACGTCCCAATTGCTGCGTGGACCGCCTGGTGGCTTTTCGGCCGGTTCGCGCCCCGACGTCCCAACTGTCCCAGACTGCCTGGACTAGGACTTAGCTGATTTTCATGATTTTTTCTGCCCCAAGCTTGGTTTTTGCAACTTTTTCACCCTTTTTTAGAACTTGCTCTTTTCTTCTTGGACAGGAGAGTTAGAAAAAAGCTGAGGGGACCCCAGAAACATGATTTTTACCTGAATCAATCTATCTTGCTCGGGACCGAAGAATTTAATGCATGTTATCAAAATTACCCGGGGGGTGAATTTTGGATAACAATTTGGTGACTCAGTGGGGTCATCTGCCTGCTAGATGAAGTTACCAGTTGCCTGAAGCATCCATTGGGCATGGAGTCATGAGATATTCTGTTTAGAACCCCTAACTGACTCAAAATGTGCAAGGAGGAAGATGGAATATCACCTGATGGGAGCAAGGACTGCAAAACATCTCCATGGACAGCAAGTTGTGCCAAAGCACTTAGGGAAAACAAAACTAACCTACAACAAAACAATGTGCACAAGCACTTGGAGGAATGAAAATCTAATCTAATATTTACAAGGTAGTGAATTTCCCTCTAGAAGCAACGCTTGAGATAGATTCCATTTACTGGAATCTGCAGTTCTTCACCATCCAATGGGGCCAATTGGAAAGCATTGCTGTTCTTGCACTTCATGACCATGTATGGGCCACTCCAAATGGCATCAAATTTTGAATGCCTTCCCGGTTTTGCTCTATCCACATCCCATTTCAACACTAGATCTCTAACCTGAAAAGATCTATCCTTGGCCTTCCTATCAAAGGTATTTTTGATCAAAGCTTGATCCTTTTCCATTGCTTGGGATGCCTGATTTCTAATCTCTTGTAGCTCCATCAACTCTGCATACCTCACCTCCATGGGCTCAAACTCTAGCAACTCCAGCTGCTTCATGAGTTCCAATGTTGGCAACTCAAGTGACATGGGCAAGATTGCTTCTCTTCCATAGACAAGTTTGAATGGAGAGTTACTTGTGGATCTTTTGGGAGTTATCCTATCAGCCCATAAGGCTGATTTCAGTTTGGTATGCCAAGACCTCTGATTCTTGTCAAGAGTCCTCCTAATGATCCTCAACAAGTTCTTGTTTGTAGACTCGGCTTGGCCATTACCTTGAGGGTAATAGTTTGATGAAGTGCTTAGGTAGATACCGTTCTTGACAGCCAACTCAGTCACCTTAGATCCAATGAATGCCAATGCATTATCAGAGATTATTGTAGCAGGTACACCAAATCTGGTTGTTATCCCCTCATAAAAGTCTAAGATGCTAGACTCATTTGCCTCTTTGAGTGCTACTACTTCTATCCATCTGGTGAAGTAGTCCGTGGCTGTCAAAATCCATTTGTGCCCTTGGCTTGAATTGGGATTAATGACTCCAATGAAGTCCAAACCCCATTGCATGAATGGTTGGTGAACTGAGATTGGATGTAATGGAAGGGCAGTAAGTCTCTCTTTTCCTGTGAAGAATGCACAATTCTTACACCTCTTGATCCATACATAGCAATCACTGAAGATTTTGGGCCAATAATAACCAGCCTTCATGATTTTTAGAGTCATCATCTTGGTGCAAAATGGCCACCAGCTGGTCCACCATGGAACTCTTCCAACACCCTTTGAATCTGATTTGTGCTAATGCATCTCAAACAAAGACTCCATTCACATCTTTCTTAAACAAAACTCCATCAACAATGGCATACGGGACAGCCTGCAATCTGAAGTGTCTCCTTTGGGTCTTGTTCATCTCCGGAGGGCATAGGCCTGTGCCTAGGAAGTGTATAATGCCTTGGGTCCAACAAGGAGTGGGGGCAGCATTGTCTTCTTCTTGATTGCCACTTGGCTCATGGCTGTCCTGGACTGTCAAAACAGCCTCTTCTTCATTGCATACTTCTCTTTGCTTCCCCAAAACCAGCTGCTCACACAATCCTTTCCCTCTTACCAACTTGGTGATCTTGATCTCAATGTCATACTCCATGACACGGGTGATCCAACCTGCCCTTTTCTCATTCAAATCCTTGTTGAGGAGGAAGTCCTTAACCCCAACGTGTGAGACCAGCAACTGGACCTTGTTGTTTGAGATTAAATGCTTGAATTTCTTCAAGCTTCGACACGCCAAGCACATGCTTCTCAATAAAAGAGTACCTCACCTCATAGTCATCTAGGCTCCGGCTGAAGAAGGAAATTGGCTGCTCATCATTATCCTTGTTCTGCTATACCAAAATGGCAGAAATAGTGTCATTACCTCCAAATGCATAGAGGATGAAATCCTTGGAGAAGTCCGGGTTGATGAGAGTTGGTGCTTGAGAGATAGCTTCTTTGATTGCTTCAAAACTCCCCTTGCCTTTTGCTTTCCACTTGAAAGCCATGCTCTTCTTTAACATTTTAGTGATGGGCTTGACAAGGGTTGCAAAATCTGGGACAAACCTCGAACAAAGTTTATCCTTCCCAAAAAAACTCAAGGGCTTTCTTGTGGCTTGGCAATGGTAGTGCTCTTATGGCTTCAACCCTCTCTCGGATCAATTGTTAATCCTTCTTTGGAGACAATTGGCCAAGGAGCTTTCCTTCATGTGCAAGAAAGATGCACTTCTTAGGATTCAAAGAAACTCCAAATCTCCCGCACTTGTGAAGACTTGCCTCAAATGAGAGAGGTGGTCTCGCTGCATTTTTGGAAAAAATAGTGATATCATCAAGGTAAATCAGCACCACGTTGTTAATCAAACCTTTGAATGCCATGTCCATTGCCCTTTCGCAAGGTAGCACCAGCGTTGGACAGCCCAAATGGCATTTTCCTGTATGCAAAATTTCCCCATTTGGTTGTGAAGGCTGTCTTGAACTGGTCCTCTTCCTTCACCATAATCGATTGTAGCCTTGAGTAGCCATCAAGTAGTGAAAACCTCTCGGAGCCAGCCACAACTTGCAAGATTTGCTCCATGGAAGGGAGTGGGTAATGGTCCTTAAGAGAGGCTCTATTCAAGTCTCGAAATCAACACACAATCTGATCTCTCCACTCTTCTTTCTAACTGGAACTAAGTTGGTAACCCAACTAGAATGCTTGATTGGGAATATGATCCTTGACTCAATCAGCTTGTCCAATTCTTTCCTCATGAGAGGCTCCATGTGTGGATTGACTGGTCTTTGTTTCTGCTTGACAGGCTTAGTATTTGGATCCAATTCGATGGTATGCTGAGCTAAGTTGGGATTGAAACCTTTCAAGTCTTCATAGCTCCAAGCAAACACGTCAGGGAACTCTTGACACAACTATATGAACTCATACCTTTCTTGTTCAGTTGTCATCCTTCCAATTTGCAATGGTTTGTTCTCTTCTACCAAGATGGATACTGAATCCTCTCTCTTGACCTGAATGTTTGCTTTCTCCTTTCTAAACTGATCATTGGGGTTAAAAATGGACTCCCGAGTGATAAGTCCTTGGGCAGCTTGTTAGTTCTCACTGTACACTGGTCACCATATTGTCGTTCCAATCTTTCTTGATTCTTAGCCGAGAACTCAGCCTTCTTCTTGCAAGAAATGGATGATTTGCTGGTCATTCTCAAACACTTACCAACTAACATTGTTATCCGGCACTGAAGGCCTCACAATCACGTGGATGTTTGGTTGTACCTTGTCTTCTTGAATGCTTTCCACAATGTCAAAGGCTGCCCCTACTACTGCAAGCCTGCTGGCAGTTTGATTCTCTTTCCTAGGAATGGATTTGATGCCAAAACCCTCAAAATCTTCCATGAGGTCCCACACCCTATTCTTGTAGCACCTGAGTAGATCATTCTTGGCAGCATGTTGTCCCTTGACTTGATTTACAATCAATTCACTGTCACCAAAGACTTGCAAGTTCTTTATTTTCTTCTTTATTGCCCAATGCATCCCTTGCACCAAGGCTTCATATTCAGCAGTGTTATTGGAGCATGCAAACTGGAATCTAAAATCTGAATAGTACTTTACTCCTTGAGGTGAAACAAGCATAGTTCCACCTCCTGCACCTTGTCTACTCCTTGATCCATCAAAAAATAGCTGCCATACCTCATTGTCATCTTTGTGGTTTGGCTTGGTGATGCTAGGAATAGGCTGATTTTCTTCGTGTATGCAATAGACCCCTAGCTCAGATTCTTCCACTTATTGATAAGGATCAAATGCATGTATCTTGTTTGCCCATTCATCAAGAGTTAGATCTGGGATGCTTCCAACCTTAGTGTCAGCTTCATCAGTGCTTGGGTGATCTTCTTGATCAAATGCTGAGCAATTGGCATTAATCTGACTTGGAGTGTAAGGTTCAATATGGAAGTTTGCAATAGGTTCTAACCTGATTGTAGCCTTAGTTCCATACCTCATTCTAAACAGCATGTGTGACCAATCAGCAAACAAATATCCCCCAATCTTGGTTGTGAAGTCCCTTGACAAGCATAGGGCAAAGAGTGGTGGAAGGTCTATGACTGATACATCTTGTAAAACAACAACATTTGGACATGCATGCAAGGTAAGACTCAAGTTTCTAATCACCCCAACTGTTATTATTGTTGTCCCATCTAGCTGCACTACCCCTTTGGATATGGTTTCATATTGAAGCCCTAGCTGATCAGCTATCTGTTTAGGCATTACCGAGCTACTTGCCCCGGAGTCTATCATGCAATTGTGCACTAGCTGATTTCCAATGATCAATGAAACATAGAAAGGAGGGGGCTTCAACATTTTACCTTCTTTGTCCTCCATTATTTCCTCAGTGGGCAGCATTTGTAAGCACTTTTCTTGCATCCGAACTTGCTAATTTGAAGTTGGCAGTCCTTCATGGCAGCTTGTAGCAGATCTCTTTGGCACAGGATAGATAGGGATTCCCACATTGATATATTAACATTTGTCTTCTTCATCGATCGATCAATGATACTGAATGGTGATGAAGGATATCTTTACTGTCCCTTGGTTTGCACATTCACTCCTTGCATGTGGGCAGCAACAACTGGTATTTGAGTTGGCCTAGGGGTTCTTCTTGGCTGCCCTTGTGCATTTACAACCAGATTTTGTTTGCCAACCACTTGTGGAACCATAGAAGGTCGTGGATTGGTTGGGGCTAATGGCTGTTCTTCACCCAAATTCCTTCTCTTTGACCTTGTGTTGGCTACAACACCTTGAGAAATCGCTTGATTCATGCCACGAAATCTTCGCTTGCTAGTTTACCAATGTGGTGTCATTTGGGGCTGATTCTTTGTTGGAATGTTTCTTGTTGTTGGCTGCTTTCTTATTGCTCTCACCCTCGACACCAGTAGTTGTCACCATTAATGCTTGATTCAAAGCACCATTGAAGCCCATGGATTGATTATGAGGCTCATTGCATGGAAAACACCAATCATACTCCTGGGCAATGTTGTTTTGTGTTGGCACCAATGCCTTAGAGGCAGATATGGCATTTGGATTATAGGGCTGAAATGGTCTATTGGCAAGAGGCCTTGTTTGATTCATATTTGTAACTGGATTAGGTGGCCTTTGTGGTTGGTATGGCTGCCTGTTAGGCTGAGCTTGGGGTTGATAAGAAGGTCTAAAACCTTGGGCTTGCTGCCTTTTGAGAGTAACCAGACTCATTTCCTAGGTTTTGCAATTGTTTCATGACTTCTTGAAGCTCATTTGGGGCACTTGGAGATGAAGTGGAAGCTTCATTCGAACTCTGATTTCTAGGAGTGGGAGAAGGAGCCAAATTAGGTGCTTGATTGGTGTTTGGACTCTCTAAACTTGGAAACAATGGCATGGGAGGTCTAGGGGCAAGTTTTCCAGCTTGGATCAAACAATTTTCAGCCCTAATGGCAATGCTATAAGCCATAGGGATAGTTATGCCTCCCATGGACTAAATCAACATAGAAATATCAGAATTTAGAGCTTTGAGATAGTAGAGAAAAGCACCTTCTCGCTGTGCTTTGACCGCCATTGGAATTCTCTCCCAAGTCTTTTAAAATTTGAAGTTGAAATCGGTTCAATTTGCTCGCTTGGGAGCTCTCTTGATGGTTGTCACTGCTCCAAAAGAGACAAGTTGTCTCCCTTTTCTCCAAATTGCTCATGAAGTGCTATACACAGCTGATTCCAATTTGTGATAGAACCAGCTCCAAGGCTCCTAAACCATTGCAATGCTTTACCCTTGAATGAAGATGCCAGTAACTTGATAGCCACTTGCATTTCATTGATTTCATGGATTTCACAAAGGTTGGCAATGTCTTTAACATGATCACCTAGAGTAGTCTGATTTTCTCCAGTGAAGTAGGGAATGTTCTTCAAGGCTGCTATAGGAATTGGATGTTGTGCATTGAGGGCAAGTGGGTTGCTGCCTGTGAAGTTGATGTAGGGGTTGTTTTGTGCCATTCTAATTGGTCTTAAAACCCTTGTTGACTGAATGAAAGGCCTACCAGGTGGAGGAGTTGAGAGAGTTCTATTTGGTGGAGATGGAGACCTTTGAGTCCTTCTTCCTCTTTGCTTTCTTCTTGGAGATAATTGCAGGTATTCAAACAGCACCTCTTCTTCTCCAGTTCTTGACCTTGTGGTGACTCTTCTCATGAGTTTTCAGGCCTGCACTGCTGAAACCAGTTGATTCTTCCCCTTGGAGTCGCCAGATATGCAAATAATAGCTCTTTTCAAGCAAGAAAATTGCAGCAGATGCACATCAACTTTGCTGCAATAAAAATGAGACCTCTAGTGTCCCACCCGGCGTGCCAAAACTGTTAGTGCAAAATCACAGCACCCCTGGATGCAAATCAAGGTTCTAAATGATGTCTTAGGCATCCAGTGTGATTGCACAACATGGAAACCTCTCTCCAAGTGTGGGACTTGTGAAACTGAGAGAGGAATCTCCAGATTAGAGGCTAGTTCCTCAAACTCCTCTGATTTAGATCTATATTTGCACAACTACAGAGGTTCAGATCCTAATCCTACTCTAAATTGCAAGGAGACAGGGATAGAAATGCAAAAATTGAAACTAACTAAAGATGGTGATGCACCAAAAGGAGTGGTGAATATTTTTGTCATGCAAATAGACACAAACCAAAGATTGCAACATAAAACATACACAAGATGATAAGATATAATTTAGGATCTGAAATGAAGCAAATAATACAAACAAAGGACTGAAACCCATTCACAAAGCTTGCATTATCATTTCCAATGTCAAAGCCACTGCATTACAACCTCAGAGAGGTAGAAAACCTGTTACAATCTTTGAAGAGGTCTGATTCTTGCAACAATCACTTGCTGGAGGTGAAAGAAGAAGTTTTTATGCCCAAAAGTGTTCCCCCTAAAGAAATGAGCCAAATCTGGCTTTTACATTGCATGGGTCGAGCCTGGAGAGAGAAAACGTACAAAACATGGGAGCCCATTCCTCATTGACTACAAATGCATTAAAATGGCATGGGGGACCTTACAAACCCATACCCTATCATTTTTGACCGAATTGGAGGAGAATGCGACCCATCCTGCATTAAATTTGGTCGTTGAAAGGTCATTTCTACCCATGGACACGTACCAGAGCCATTTTTGAATTTTCTCTCTTGAAACTAAACCAAAATTCAAAATTGACCATGAAATCCTATAGATAATTTCATAAGCTTTCCAATGATATGAAGAACATGCAAATCGAGCTCTGGATCAAAAGATATGAAGGTCTAAAGTTTTAGGGCAAAACGGCCCAAAAAACGGATGTTGGGCAAAAAATTTTAAAATTTGACCTTTTTGCATTTTGGAAATTTTTTGAAAATTTCCGCACTCCGCCGGTCGGATGGCACGTGTCAGGTGCTGGTTCACTGAGCAATTCTCTCTCCTCCACCTTTCCGCGGGCTTTCCCTTGAAATTTCGACCTTTTTAACTCTTTGGAAAATTTTCCATTTTTTCCCCGTGCCCCGCCACTTGGGACACGTGGCATGCTTTGGTTGGTTGACAGGGGTGCGGGGCATCTTTTACCTTTTAGTTTTTTGGCCAAAAATTTTGCCAAATTCTCCAAGTCCTCCCCGAGCTCCGCACTCCCCTTCTCCTTAGGACACGCGTCCTCTTTTTATTGGCTCGGGCCAACGCTCCAAACTTCACCTTTGGAAACTCGGCAAAACATTAAGTAAAAATCTCACCCTTTCCTCCACCGCTCCGATCCACAAAGACACGTGGCACATTCTGATTTGTTGGCGGCTCTTTCAGCTCCCGCATCCGCTACGTACTTCTGGCCCGGATGTCCCAAACTGTCTGGGACAAAAATCTCCGAACCGCCCGATGCAAGCTTCCTTGTCCCTCTTTCGGCCGATGACACGTGGCGAGATTTCATTCACTCTCGGCTCTTTCGGCTCCTCCCCGCGTCCCACGCGTACTCTTGTCCCACTTTTCCCAGGTATGCTGGGATAAATTGCCCGATTGAAGCCGGATTCAAGGCCTCGCTGCATTTCGCGTGCCTCGGCCCAACTGTCCTGCATAAAACTTGGCGATTTTTTCCACTTCTACGGCGGTTCGCTCTTTCGCGCCCCACGATCCTCGATGTCCCCATTCTTGTGTGGACCACCTGGAGGCTTTTCAGCTGGTTCGCGCCCGACGTCCCAACTGTCCTAGACCGCCTGGACTAGGACTTAGCTGATTTTCATGATTTTTTCTGGCCCAAGCTTGGTTTTTGCAACTTTTTCACCCTTTTTTAGAACTTGCTCTTTTCTTCTTGGACAGGAGAGTTAGAAAAAAAGCCGAGGGGACCCCAGAAACATGATTTTTTTCCTTGAATCAATCTATCTTGCTTGGGACCGAAGAATTTAATGCATGTTATCAAAATTACCCTGGGGGGTGAATTTTGGATAACACTTTCCTCATGCAAGGGTCCTTGTCTAAAAAGGTTGGATGCTTTATAACCTTAATGGGAGAGTTTGAACTAATGTTTGTAAATCAAAATTCCGTTAAAGGACAAATCATCGCAGATTGGTTAGCTGATAACCCACTAGATGGAGGCAATCTAGTAGATCTGGACTTTCCGGATGAATGCGTATACTACATCAAAAACAGACCTCCCATCTCTAAGTGTCCTTGGTATACTGATATTATTAATTACATCGTGGATCATACATATCGGAAGGCGTTACATCACAACAAAGAAGGTAGTTATGTATTATTGTAGCCAAATACGTCATTATAGAGCAAGTGCTCTATCGGAAAGCATTCAATGGAATGCTTCTAAGATGTGTTGACACTAAAGAATCCAAGAAGATTCTCCATGAATCTCACAATGGAATGTGTGGAGGTAACTTTGGTGGCCATGCCACCACTCGTAAAATACATCGAATGGGCTACTTCGGCCTAGTTTAGAACACGACGCAAGAGATTTTGTACGAAAGTGTCATAACTACCAAGAATTCTCCCACGAGATTCACATGCCAAAGACAAGCTCTACAACCAATCGCTACCCCATGGCCTTTTTCTATGTGGGGCCTAGATTTGATAGGAAAATTCTCCCCCTCATCTACAGACGGCCATAATTTTATAATCACGGCCACCGAATATTTTACCAAATGGGTAGAGGTCATGCCTCTTACTACTGCATTGTGCATTCTATAATCGCCAAGTTCATTTTGAACCAAATCATTTACAGGTATGGTGTCCCGTAAATCATTATCTCAGAAAATGGAACTTCTTTTAAGAATGATGAAGTTCACGAATTGTGCAATAAATTCAAAATAAGCCATCATACGGCCTCCTTGTATTACCCCCAAGCCAATGGACAAGCTGAAGCAACAAATAAAATGTTAAAAGCCATTCTCCTTAAAACGGTGAAAGAAAACAAATGAGATTGGCATTTGAAGTTATATCTAGCCTTATGGGCCCACCGAACCTTAATAAGAACACCAACAGGGTGACTCCTTTCTCGCTAGTATTCGGGGCAGAAGCAGTTCTCCCACTTGAGGTTGAAATACCCAGTCTCCGTATCTCATTACAAGGGATCTGGATGAAGATGCTTACAGAGAAGCACATCTTTCCCAACTAGAAAGCCTAGATGAAGCTAGGTTAGATGTTGAATAGCGGCACAGAGTCTATCTTGTTTGGATGTGCCAACAGTATAACAAGAAGGTCTATGAATGCAACATATAGGAAGGTGATCTAGTTCTAAGGATAGATAGCCGGATCGACAAAAAGACCAGCGAAGGAAGGAAGTTCCGGCCCAAATGGTTGGGCCCATACCGAGTCATGAAGGACTATGGAAATGGTGCATATCTCTTATGCACACTGGAAGGTGAGGAATTTGGTGAAACGGTCAATTCCCTACACCTTAAACGATTCTATGCATAAGCAACCAGCACTACTTGTATACTTATAGCTACATTGCATCTTCATATAGTTAGGATCATTTTGTCCACATATTTTGTACAACTTTGTGATTAAGGAATTTATTCTTAAAAGTAATTCATTGCAAACTTACGATGGTATTGGCATAAACACTCTAATCACACTTCTCCATTTTCATGATATCATCAACTATTTCAGAATCATTTCATCAAACAAAGTTAGATATGAAAAAGTCTTAACAAAGAACCATACCAAGATCTCGCATGCTTGTTCTCACTTTTGGTTTCTTCTTAGGATAGGTGTCGTGCCTATGGTTTGTTCTAGAAGCTTCATCATGTCACATCTATCCCATATGAATATCTCTTTGGAAGTAAGAGCATGCTGACATTTTACTCAAACAAACAAGTCAAGTATAAATCGAATAGAAAATTTTAAATTTACACATTTCCTTGCCCCACCAACCTTTAGTGATGAGCTTGTGTCTCTTACTAGTGACGTAGGGTTGGGAAAGGATGGAAATGCCCTTACTCACCTATGCCTTGCCTACGGTGATAAACCCATGCTTCTTACTAGTAGCATGGGGCAAGGTGTGGGGGGTCCTCTCGACAAACAAACGTGAAAGGTCATAAAATCTTGAAGTCTTGAGTCAAAAGCAAATAAATCGGATGTCCAAAATCCCAAGAGAATTAAAAATCCTAAAAACCCAGATTTTGTCTACCATGTGGCCATCTACGGATCTAAGTCTAAATAAACCACAAAGCAAGTTGCATCCCAAACTATGGAGTCACTCAAGTAGAGTAGGCTTGTAGCATCCTAATTTGGTTCCACAAAAGCTTTGTCTATCTTTCATCACTATCATTTCAACACATTTCATAACTTGTGCCCTTTCCAACTCTCGGTGATGAGCCCTCGCATCTTACTAGTTGCGTGGAGTTAGGAGTAGGGGCAGGTTTATCTGCTCATCATACCGGCTTATCTTCACCACTTTGCCAAAATAGATATGAAGTATCAAAATTGCTTAAAGAAGCTAAAAATTCAAAATCACGTTGTATCTACATTATCATATATCAGCATCATGAAATACAAAAGAAAGTAGACACTTGTATCATTTGTTCTCCATTGCATACATTCTAAAAAGCATATAAGCATAACATCATAGTTTACATGAGGAAACGGAAATGGAAGCAAAGCCATAAATGCCAAGAGTCTGATCCAAAAAGAATATATATATATAAATGGTCAAAATTCCTGTACAATGCCATCATGCGCTAAGCATGGTCAAAACGCTCAAAGAGCCCGAGAAGTACACAAATATCATACAAAAATCTAAGAGAGCCAAGTGGCTTCTCAACCCCTATGAGATCCCTCTGAAGGTGCACGCCCACACCTAGGACTCGGCTACGCCAAAGCATTTTGAATGCATGGAGGGCTCACGATCCCGAGGGGTAGCTGCAGCCTCACCATGAGAATGACTCCTCATCGGGCGCCATCTGTCCTATACCGCCTGCCGGCTCAAGACGGAGGGTAGATACCATCCTAGCCACATGTAAAATGGGGGCAAAGACGTCGCATATGTCTTCCACCACCGAGGGCTCCCCGCATCCACGAAATCTCTACACGGGTCCTCTCCATGGGGATCATCAGGGTATCGATGCATACCCTACGAATCAGGTCTCGCCACTCATCGGCGGTCTCTACAAATAAAGGAGAAAATGAATTAGATATAAGACAAGAGATAAAACACAAGTGTAAAAAAAAGAGAGATAGTAACTAAAGCAATCCTAATTAAAAACAAACATTAAAAGGAAGGATGGCAACTTACTCGGATCACTGGACCTCCGGGATGGATCTCCGTGGTCAGCACTTGCCATAGATGTGCCACCGACCGAGGTGCTCCCACCGTGGCCTGGAGTGACATAGCATCCCGCAACGGACTCATCCTCCCCACCATGGCCCTGGGAGAGTGGCTCCTCTGAAACTATAGTCACCCTCTCTGCACTCTACTCTACCCTCTCTACTCTGCACAATATCCCGAGTGTCATGCCACTCGGGATCACCGCATCCTCCTCTGTCTCTCCCCGTGAACTCCTCGACTCGGAGTCTATGTTGATGGGTTCATCGTTGTTATGGGTAGGACCCACGGTAATCTGAAGTAAGGGTGCCTAAGGAGCACCGGATCTCCCTCGGGCTCTACTACCCGCCTAGCCGCAATAGGAATGCCAGGGGTAACAATTGTCCAACCCCAGCCCCTAGGACCCACTCTGGCCTCTCGAACTAACTCAGTATATAGGCACTACCTGGGAAGCATACCCATGTGTAAGGTAGGCCAACTGGCCGAGGAACTCGGCCAAAGGGGAGTATCTCCACTCACCTTACTCTGTCAATGATCTGCCTGTGGTGGAGCAGGAGATCAAAGTAAGAGCCTCCTCACCCTATAAACCTACCATGGCCTAATGCGGTGTGGCCTCCATGTCATTGGTGGTCAGAGAAGCAATTGGCTAATGAGGTGCTCTGAGCACCAACATGTCTGTCCATCTGGCTGCCCTCATAGCTCTGGGATCTGTCACCTCTACACCTCTGCCATAAGGGATGAAGCGCTCGTAAACCCAACTCATAACCAGGGTCGGGTGGCTCAAAGACTGCCCCTATAAATGGACTACCCTGTACAAGTCATGGTAGGTAGTCCCAAGTATATCTTCTCCCTAGGAATAAATCCATCCATGTCCCTTGATCTGTGCAATGATGGGGGACCAACAGTATAATAGTGTATCTCCCCCCTTGTCCCCGATCAATCTCGAGGCAAGGATCCCCATAATAGCCTGGCGAATCAAGGGGATGGGAAAGCTAGGAATAAACCGAACTCTCACCCCCTTCTTCGAACCAGTGGAGATGACTGCATCTCCCATGTAAGAGGCCCATTGTGCTATCTGGGCCCGTGAACCTGTTGTCTCAAGAGTAAGATGTCTCCCAATGATCGGGACCCCCAGTATACGATAGACATCCTCCAAAGTGATGGTCCACTCACCTCGGACCCCTAGTAATCGAAGGTGTTCCGATTAGCATCCTAATAGGAAAATAAGTCACAGAGTATGTGACTGGATGGTGCAACATGTGGAACCCGCGATATACATAGTATACCGGCCCTCTGTAGAGTGTCCTGCTCATCCTGTGAAAGGGCATCTAATACTGTCGGGAGCCAGTCACACTCTCTCTCTCTCGGCTCCACCGAATATACTCCTCCCTCACCTGCCTACACCCAAAAACACACAAAACAGAGCAAGTTAGCATCCAAATGACATTAGAAAAATCACGAAAACACATAAAGATGCTAAAAATGCAAAAACAATTTCAAACAAGTGTTCTTTTGGCATTCTGTGAAGAACCGCCCCTGAGCAGGGTGGCGGTTTCGCAACCACCACCTTAAAGGCGGCGGTCTTGTAACCACCTCCCCGAACAGGCGGCGGTCACATGACCGCCACCCCTATTGTAAGGTAGCGATCGTGTCCCGAAAACCCACGCGGGTTTTATAACTTAAAAAATCCAAAAAAACACGAAAAAGGACCATTTTAACTAAAAACAAAGCCTACCCAGTAGCGCCCCCTAGATGGACCTTTTGAACCTAACATTTTCAAAAATAACCCCCACGACAAATATTTTAGCATTTTAAAAGTTTGGAGGTAAAAATGATAAATTGAGGAAAACTAACCTGTGATCTCGTGGGTCGATGATCTTCTCGCGGAGGCATGATCGCTATCTCGTCATGAACGTTTTGACTCTACTCTCGTAAGCGCACACCGTGGGTCCCGTGAGCTCAATCAATCAAATCAACATGCACAAATGAATAGGAAAATGGGCCCATTTTCATATATATAAGAGCCCGACTTATCTTAAATTCCCTTTTCGCAGGTTTTTGGAGCGCGACGGAGGTAAGTTCTTATCCCCACACAAATGGTACATCCTCATTTCACGTTATTTTAGCATTTATTTTCTGATCTATTTTGTCTATCTACACTTGATTCCTCTTTTCATTTTGTAGGTGGCGGGAATTTTGGATGGCGTCATTGCGACACACGGACGTATCAGGTATAACTTCCAACTTCCCATTTCGGGACCACCACACTCAAACCCACCGTTTTACACCTCTTCATGGCTAAAATGCTTCTTCGAGAGGGCAATATGTACGTACTTGAAATTAGACGGTACTACACCACCGAACAACATAACATGTGCCCCAATGATGATACAGGTCTCCTCGCAAGGTGTTCGGGATCTGGAAAAGCTCTCCAAGTATGCGTTATCATCCCACATGCCCCGCTTAGCCCCCGCGTGCTTTTTTTTTCTCTTTTCCCCTCTTTTCTCTACCTTTTGCTCTTCAGTGACGAAGCCATCACCCTATCTAGGCGGCGGTCTCGTGACCGCCGCCTAATCGGGCGGCGGTCTCAGACCGCCGCCTGCTCAGACGGCGGTCCTTCACGCATTTTCCAG
This sequence comes from Taxus wallichiana var. yunnanensis, assembly GCA_018340775.1. Taxonomy (NCBI): domain Eukaryota; kingdom Viridiplantae; phylum Streptophyta; class Pinopsida; order Cupressales; family Taxaceae; genus Taxus; species Taxus wallichiana. The sequence continues at coordinate 962,703,618 of CM031240.1, forward strand.
AATGCTCTTTTAACACGACTCATGTAAAATTCAATGTTTACCAGCTTTTTTTTACCGCCTTGGGCTTGCATTAATGATTCCGGATCCTGGAATAGTGTTTGGCCATTGTTTATAGTTTAAGATATCAATTTGGTTTTTATCTTGGGTAAATGCAAATGCTATAAATAGTTGGCTTGTGCTCAAGAAAATGGCCCCTCAAATTTGTCTTTGAATTTCTCATTGCATAATAGATTAGTCTTTCATTTTGCTTAGAATTCTTAGTTTCATTCATTACATGCCTAGTTAGTGTTGTTTTGTCGTTAGGAAGCCACATATCCATCTTGTGCAATTGTTGTTACCACTTCATCCAAATCAATTGGAATAAGATAGTTTGTTTTCAATAGGAAGCCATTAAAGTTACAGGTTTTGTTCTTTAAGCGGGATAGTTTCGTGTTTTGGACATTTTATGTTACATGACTCACAATAAATCCCGCTAGGAATCGCATAAGCCAAGCTCGTACTCTTGCGTTATCTCTCTCCTACTCGCATTATATTCGGTTTGTATCCTAAACTGCCTTTGTCCCAATATCTACTTCTATTGATGCTAGCATTACATGCTTTTTTTGCATCCACGTGAACACAAAGGAGCGAGGGATTACACCGAGGAGACAAGATCACACACACCATCGGATTCACCACTGTTCTACAGAATCTAGGTTCTAGCTTTCAAAGTTCTAATTAGAAGCATATCAAATAGAGTAGCTAATCACTTTCTTTCAGTCAATTTTACTTTTGATATTGCCAGGGAAGCTGTGGGGATTGATAGTTTTGAGAGACTATGATTCATTCCTCACTTCTAAGGTAGGATCGAGAGTCTTTCAAATAGATTAGATCAGTTATTTCATTGCTTAGAATAGATTTACAACTGCACAAGAAAGTAGCTATACTCGGTTGCTTTGTTAGTTTTAAATTCATCAATAGATTAATTGTCAATTTCTAGATATATCAAAATAGCTTCTCCTTCAATTTCATTCATATAAATTCATCAGAAAAATACAAAAATAGAGAAGTCATATATGTTATAGATACACTTTACATAGTTAATTTCACTTTATTGCATTTGGATTTACGTTGTTGCTTTTGTATGACAATCACGGGACCTATAGAGCCTAGAAAATACGTATTCAAGCTAATCATGCCCCATCCTGATCTCGTCACAGCAATAACTGACATAGATCAGAATATTAGGATCTAAGTCTTCTGAACAACGGTAAACTTACAACAAATCAGTTCCCAGTTACACGGGTTGAACATAGAAGATGACCAAGCACACACGTTTTGGTCAAATCAACCAAACTACAGATTACCCTAGATATATACCCGCATGACTGTGGAAGGGTTTAAAAGAGAGAAAAATTCAGTTGTGATCCTTTGGTCCCATAGCCAGACGCAGGAAATACTCTCATAGATATAAATACCAGCTTAAGAATTCAGGTCACATGACACACCGTGAGATACTCTGAAAAGATCACACAACTGTTAATTCTAAATATAGAGGCTGAGAAAGCATATGACTATTGGATACTAGGGATTAGGGACTGAGTCCGCACATGACCATAGTAGGACCACAACAAACACAAATCTATGGTTGTGACCCACAAATCCCATAGCCCAACGAATCCATAGGTGAATCAGACATAGATGTTGGCCTACGTACATTAGTATTCAGATCTACTCCACTTCCACCTATCATCATCGAACAATTATCCTTGTTAGACGTAGTAGCTAACAAAGCTAAGGAATTCTAGACTAGGCTAGAGAATCACCCATAGAGTCAATTATATTTACCATCCACCCTATGACCTTATCTGGAGACATACACGAAACTATCCTAGGTCATTTTCCACGTATTCCACAACCCATAGACCGAATCACGCTAGAGCTCAATATTGATTGGAGCCTTTGAGTAGTCATCCTTGCTAATCGATCTATCACACCAGTTTAGGTTAGGAGGGCCTTCTTTTCCTTAGATTCACAAATTCCACTAGTGCATGTCAAAGATATAAGATTGCCTAACTAGTTTGTCTGTATCCCATACATATTCCATCCCCACCGGTTGTCTTGGCATGACCTCGGGAGGTCGAGTGTGAGGAAGAGTTTCTTGTAGATTCCCATGCTCGCTTTTCACTTTTCCATCGTACAGTGCCCCTACTAGAACCCACCACCTGTATCCACTCTATACACTCCTTTATTCCAATTTTTTTGTGGAATTCCCTATGGGTGCACACATATTATATACTCATAGGCCTAGCAGTGCAGTACATACGTACAACAAATACTAGACCACCACATCCTATGATATGCCCATAAATCTCTATATAATTATACCAAGTAAGTCAATTGCCCATGTAAAATGTACTCTCGATCCATCATATCCTCTAATACACCCATTTTTTCCCGAGGAAATCTGTCACCCTCTGAATCTAGGAGTGCATAGCATCCCACAACTACCATCATCATAATCGACATAACGGTCTCCTCTAGATGTAAAGTGTACATATCCCCATAACTGATGTTAGCAATGTGATCTCTCAAGTCAATCATATCCTCCCCAAATACTCTCCCCATCAGCTCAAGTGACTCCTTTAATGAAATGTGATATATCACCTCCCAATAATAGGCAGCCACAAAATTCTATAAACATCCTCTAATGTAATATTCATCTCGCCAGTAGGTAAATGAGAGGTATTGGTCACCGCATTCCATCTATTGATGAGAGAAACCATCAAATTGTGATCTCAAATGATGTGCCTATATCGCTCAAAATTCCGAGTCCAACATCCTACATATGTGACCACTTCTCATACGTGACACTAGGTTGCATCTGTACCAAAAGAGGTGGCACCTAGTCTAGCATCGTCAACTATTTTTGCTCCTTCATCATTACCATTTACACATTCAATTACCTAGCCTTTTCGATCATTTATTCTATACTACCTAGTCTACTCATACCTATAACTCTACTAGCCTACCTACCTTCTACCCAATTCACTCACTTATCATCTACTCTATCTAGCCTACATCCCTACATCTATTTAGATTCACTACTTTCCCTTCTTCACTACTTTGATTTAATTTTCCTTACCCACTCATTCATACATGAAATAACCCTAAAACCCACCCAATTTTATTTTTCCTAGACTCCTAACCTATCCACACCTATTTCATTACACATTCACCCACCTTACCCTTACCTTTTTTCCATCCAAACCCTCATTTTTTACACCTTAGCCACTTTTAATAGTGACTGACATCATCACCATGACCAATCCCCATTTAGCTCCATCGATGCCGGCCTAGCCCATTGATGCCGACCAAACCTCAACCAACGTCGGTCCATTGGTTCATCCCTAGGGCCAAACTCGACATCCCCATTTTGCAAAAAATTAACAAAAACACCTAAAAACCTACCCCAAACCCCCCAAATTACATTTACATTCATTTTACCACCTAATTATACTAGATTAAACCCATCCCATACCCCATTTCCCCTAATTTTCAACAAAATTTCAAATCGATTTCAAAACCACAATTTCCATTTTTCTCCCTTAGTTTTCAATAAAAACACAAATGGATTTCCACTCCTACCTCTACATATATTTGTCACCGCAGTGGGATGTCTAGTCTTTGAACTAGAGGTCCTATGACACCCTCTCTTGCCTTCGACATGTCTCAATCACACCCCCAACTATCACCCAATGGAATCACTTGAATCAATCTCACGGGCCCATCAATTGTACTCTAATCACCCACTAATAGTTTGCTAACTCATCTTTCCATCACTCTCTATCGTTTCTCTCGTCACAAAAAGCTCCACCATCGTTTTCCAAAATTACAAAGTGTCAAATGAATCCATTTAGGAAATTTTTTAATTTTTATCCCCAAAATGACTTGACTAACATCGAGTCTCATGCCGTAGCGGACCAACATCAATTATCTCTTACCAGCGTTGGTTCACCCTTAACCAGTTTCGGTCACCTTGCCAACTCACTTATACTTGAATTACCCAAAAATTTCATGAAATATACCAATCTCTTACAACTACTGCCTTACCCCAACCCTATAACCCCACCTAATGTCATATTACCTCACACCTGATCTCAATATCATTTGGGGCATGTTCTTGCCTATACCTACACCTCACCTATTCACCAAGCCTGAACCCACCCATTTGACACTTGAATTCACTTACTTGTTATACCTTGTGATGATGTTACTCGTGTTGTTTAGCCTACCAACCTTGCCTTGCCTTATGTCATGATTTTTATCTTGATTAGACCAAACATTTTGGTGATTTAGAACCCACCTAATGCCCATTTCTACACCTAGCCCCATTGTTTTTTTGAGGACCGTATCCTATACCTTAGATACCTTTACGACATCAAATTTGTTTACATAAACTATTGAGCTTTGACGATGTAGAGTTTGTGAGATCTTCAATCTAGTGTCTTGTTGCATTTTATACATGTGCATGTGTTTAAATTCCCCTACCTATTACCCATAATGATATCACCATTATGTATAGCCCAACCATACCTTATTCTTCATCACTTATTAGTTTATCAAACCAATAACCGACTCAGCCTATCACTTCATTAGTTCTTGGATTAAGGGGGATCACCTCCACCCATACTTGGGAAAAATAACTTCACCCATACCTGGGGCAACCACTCCTATTTTTGTTAGCGTCGCTTATCAATACAACCTATACGACAAAAAGGGGAAAATGTAGACACCCAAAATTAGGTCATAACCCTCTAAACCCCTTTGATTAATTAATTCAACATTATTACCCCACCATGCCCACTTGCACACATTTTAATTAACTTAATTACCAAAATTAAGCTAATTACCTACCTCACTTAAGCCACCTCACCCTAGACCCATTCCAACTCCATTTATTACTTTAGACTAAGTCCCCACTTATCCTAACCAATTAGGATTTAGTCTAACCCTAATCTTAATGACCTATTATCCCTCTAACCATTTTCTAACTCCATTTACCGCCATTCTTCACTTGTGACCTAGAACCAAAATAAAGATCATGCCAAATCTAGGAACAATCAGGCTAATTTTAGCAAAATTGACCATTTATCCCGAATCGATTAATCTTTGGTTATCCCTCGATCGGCGTTGATTCCTTAACCACCATCAGTTACCTTAAATAAGAGTTTCTAACTCTTTGCATGGGTTATTCAATTCATTCATTCATTCAAGATTTAGCATTCTAACTCTCAAGCATTCAAGCTACCAGACGATAAACCAGAGCACATCAGGTCTTCACAAGCCACCAATCTCTTCCTCCATATCCTTGGATCACCCACAGCAGAGCACACAGGCTCTGTTGTCATGGCACTAGACACAACCTCATTTCATCTCCGAACGCTCATCAACCACCACCACCTTTTGATCTACAAGTTCTTAGATAAGTAATTCACTTATTAGCTCTGGTTTTTGATCTTAAGTATTTTATTCATTTCTATTATCTAATTCTCCTCTGTCCCAAATATCACCCTTCACCCGTCTACCATCTATTCTACCAACCTAAACCATTTTTCCCATCCTAGCACCTCTATCACCCTTGTTGAGTCATTTTATAAATCATACCCTTCTTCCCAAACCCCTCAACTCTTTGTGGAATCACAGAGAAATCCAAAACACTTATTTTTAATATTCAGACAATATTTCCCCTATGGACACAAGTCACCCAGCTGGTGTCAATACTCGACATGGATTTCCTAACCGATATCAATCATTGTGCTGGTAATTTTTCCTAGAACAACGAGCTTATAACTTTCACCCAACAACCTAGAATGTAACAAAATTCACCTAGACCTTTCCTAACACCTTAGTGACCTTTCCCAACCAGAACCACACCTTTCCTAATGCTAGATTAGTTTGTACTTCAATAATTTTCTTAATCTAGTGTGTTGATAATGTTTTGAGACACCTAAATCAAAGTGTTAGCAATAGGACCTCTATTTCTCACATTTATTTTCATTAATTTGATAAAAATCAGTGGATTGATAGCCATCTAGGAAGTGTCACACTTCCCAGAACTAGCAATCGTTAGGCAGTCCACTACCATATATTGTTTAACTCTCTCTTGTGGTTTTGTTGTGTTCTTTTACAGGTAGTTCCTCCTAGCCAAAAGGAAGCTCTCACATTCATCGATCAAATTCAACAATGTGCATAACCTTATCCTGACTATTCGTAGGTATTCCTCCTACTCTCATTACCTTTATCTATTTTCTCACATACTTTGAGGTGAAACAAATGTGTCAGAGTTGTTAGAAAAATTCAAGACACTTTATCAAGGTTGGAAAAACATCCGACAATGCAATTTCATTATCATAAATACTTTTTATCCAAGTATTCTTAGATGGATCTCTAAACCAACCCCAAAACTCGGTAAATTGATGTGGCCAAGGTTGGTGTCTCTAATATTATCAATGTCGGATGTGATCTTTGGAAGGGGAGCGAGCCCTGGAAGTTAAAATTCATTTTCCCCTTTCCCTTAGATGATTATTTAGACATATGCCTTGGGAAGAATCTTTGAAAACCTCACAAAGATATTTGAAACTTGAGGCAGAATTCAGCCCCTTAAATGTAAAGAAAGAACCCCCTGAAATGCATCGGCAAAAATCGAACCTCGCTTTGCGATCTTGTAGTTCCGATTCAAAGTTCCACATAATTTAATCCTTGCCTTACATGCTTTGACCCTCGAAATTGACTAAGCGAGGGTTGCAATGAGATTTGTAACCCTTGACCTACGATGGTGGAATTCGGGGCTTGTTTTGTAACCCCGAACTTCTGATTTGGTCTCGTGACATGAGTGAAGTCCTGTTTCGACTTGACACTTGTAATTTGGAGATTAATGATAAATCATCCTCCATTTCTCAAGTAATTGAGATTTTTAAGCCTAAGCTTTATCAAAAAGACAATAAGTGAAGGAAGAAGGGAAATGGAGAAGTTAATCCAAATACACAAGGAAGAAAACCTAGAAATTAACCAAAAATGAAAACACTAAGAAAACCCATAATGTCAGGTAAAATATGGGAAAAAATGCTCAAAATAATAGCCCAAAACCTTTAAAAATGATTAAAACACTAAAAATTACCAAAATATCAAGTGGGTAGAAGATAAAATCATGAAAATTGACCAAAATCCACACAAGAGGTACGGTTAGAAGTTAAGGAGGCATTAACAAGTCAAAGTACAGAATTTTAGGTGAAAATGACATGTAAAAACTTGACCTTAAATAGAAAATGTTGGGAATAATAACACCGATTATACGAGATATATATCATATCTATGCATACAAGCAATAAATACAAAAATTAACCTTAAGAAACAATACACAAGATATAATGTGGTTCACCCAAAGTGTGGGCCACGTCCACCAAGAAACATCCAATATATTATTCAAAGCTTCACAAATGATATACAATGAAGATCTGTAATCTTCTACACCGCTTCTAGATGTACAATAATTTCTTCCCGACAAGCTTCTCTTTTCTCCCTCTAAGAATTCCTTCTTACAATTCTTCTAATTCTTAATGAGTTATATCATTCTAACCCTACCTTTCTAGGTTATATATGCATATACAAACTTAGGGAACTTTAGCTATCCAATTGAAGCCATTAGATTAACGTTATATCAAAGGTTAGATCTAATTCCTGTGAGTTAAATAAAACAATCACACACATGTAAGCGATGTTGGGTACCTTAATACTGGTTCCTACTTTCTTTGACCGATGTCGGTCCCAGATGACCAATGGAAATTACCCAACCGATGTCGGTTACTTTTTATTCCAACAAGTTAATAAAGCATGTTATTTTTCAAAGAATTAAGCTCCATAACTCAACAATATCCCACTTGGAGATAAATTTTTGCACTATATTGTACAACTCCATTCTTGGATCCTTTCCTTGGATTTTTTCTCTCCTCTTCAAGTCTCAAACTTAAAGACCAACATAATTGGAGTGTATCTCCAACTTATCCTTTTCCAACGGCTTCGTTAGCATATCCGTAGGGTTCTTATTTGTATGAATTTTCTCTAGTTTCATTTTTCCATCCTCCAACACCTTCTATATGAAGTGATATCTCAACTAAATGTGTTTCATTCTTGAATGAAATGATAATTTATTTTTCATATGAATTGCACTTTGACTATCATTGTATAATCTACAATCCTCTTGCTCCTTTCCCAACTCTTCCATGAACCTATTCATCCATATCATCTCTTTTCTATCCTTTGTAGCTGCAACATACTCGGCCTCTGTAGTAGACAAGGCCACAACCTTATGCAATCTTGAAATCTAGCTAATTGTCATCCCACCTACTATGAATACATATCTAGTGGTGTTTCTCCTACCATCCAAATCTCTAGCCATATCTGAATCAACATAGCCACATAAAGAAGTATCTGACCCTCCATAACATAACTACATGTTGGATGTCCCTCTCAAATATCGAGAATCCATTAGACTTATTTCCAATGCTCTTTACTTGGATTAGCCATAAATCTGCTCACAACTCCCACTTCATGTGCAATGTCTGGTCTAGTACAAACCATAACATACATGATACTTCCAACTATTGAAGCATATGGAACTCGTGTCATGTACTTGACCTCCTCATGTGATGTAGAAACTGATATTTACTCAATTTAAAGTGTCTAGCCATAGGTGTACTTACAGGTTTTGAATTTTGCATATTAAACCTTTCCAACACCTTATTGATATAATGTTCCTGAGACAAATACAACTTCATGTTCTTCATGTCTCTGTGAATTTGCATGCCAAGTATTTCCTTTTCAACTCCCAAATCCTTCATTACAAATGTATGAGCTATAAATTTTTAAGCTCAACATTGTCCTACACACTTGAACCTACAATAAGCATATCATCCACATATAGTAACAAAATAATATAGTTTCCATTTTCAAGCTTCTTGAAATAAAAAAATGGTCATATTCACATCTCATATAACCATGCTCGTGCATAAAACTATAAAATCCCATATACCATTGCCTTGGGGCTTGCTTAAGCCAAGATAAGCTCTTTTTCAACATGCACACAAGTTTCTCCTTACCCTTTACTTTATAACCAAGTTGTTGCATATAAATATCTTCCTCTAAATCAATATGAAGGAAATTCATCTTGACATCAAGTTTCTCTAAATGCAAATCTTCTACTACAACTAAACTCAATACAAAGTATGTATGGAAGTCATTTTTACCACCATATAAAATATCTCACCAAAATCAATACATGATTTCTATGAAAATTATTTTACCACAAGCCTTGGCTTGTATCTTTCTTTCCACCCGCTTCTTTCTTGATCCCGTAAACCCCTTTGTTTCGCAATGTTTTTTACCTACTAGAAACTTAAATAAATCCCTCTCTGGTTTTGTTCCAATGATTCCATCTCCTCATCCATGCCATGCCCCCACTTCTTGTAGGTTTCATCTGCATTGCTTCTTCAAAACTCTTTAGTTCACCACTATCAATAAATAATAAATAAGATAATGAAGGTGTAAATCTATCTCGGAGGTCTACTTACCTTTTGTAACTTTCCCATTGAGATTTGGGGGTGCCTGAGGCTCAATCTGCTCATTCTATAAATTTTTATCAATCTCATACAGTGACCAATGTTGGTCACCTATAGCCGATTCTAGTTCCTATAACCGACATTGGTCTAGCTCTTTCCGTAATCGATGTCGGTTCAAGTGATCAATGTCATTATGGTGTCAACCGACATCGGTTACTTTGTAAACCTATAGGTGTCACTTTTAAATCGAGAATGCATTTTCATCCACGAACTTCCTACTAGTTTATCTTTGGGTACCAAAACTTGATCCATGTACATTCTCTTTTCATTCCATTCAATGTCACAACTCCTAAAAATATTATAATATTCTAAATCCAAAAATGGAATCCAAAATCACCAGATCCATAACCAATAAAATTACATCTCTTGGATTTAGCATCCAACTTCTTTCTATTTTCTTTATCAACATGCACAAAATCTTCGAACCAAATAATCTAAGAAAAGAAATATCTACCTCTTTTCCATTCCAAGATTCTTCTGGTATTCCACCATCCAATGCACTTGAAGGCCCATGGTTAATTAAATAAATTGTCATGTCTATTGCTTCTACCCAAAACTGCAAGGGTAATCTAGCATGTATCCTCATACTTCTTACACGTTCCATGATTGTCCTATTCATTCTTTTTACAACACCATTCTCCTATGGTGTTCTAGGAACCATTCTTTCTCTACATATTCCATTCATTGAACAATAATAATTGAAATCCTTGCTACAAAGTATTCACTACCATTATCATATCTAAGGCATTTAAAATTTAAATTTGATTCATTTTCCAAAAGGGTTTTCCATCTTTTAAAAGTTTTAAAAACATCAAGTTTACGTTTAATACAATAAACCCATACCTTTCTTGTTGCATCATTAACGAAAGTTACATAATATTGGGATCCTCCATGAGAAGCTACGGGCTAGTCCCTCGGATCTCGAGTGGACAAGCTCCAATTTTTTTCTCCTTCCTTGTTGACCCAACTTTGAGAAATCTCACTCTCTTTTTCTTTCCAAATATACAATGCTCAAAGAAATCAAGATCTACATGTCACATGCTTGCATTTGAATTTGAAGTAGATAGCACAGAAAAGGAATCAATAATACAGGTAGAAAAATACAATGTTCCTACCTTCTTGCCTCTTGATACAACAATATATCCCTTGGTAACCTTCCAAGAGTCGATTGTGAATGTAACCATGCAACCAGATTCACCTAGTTGTCCTACAGAAATTAGATTTCTCTTGATTCTTGGCACATGCCTCACATCTTACAATATCCATGTATTTCCATTCTGTAATAATGAATTCTCCTTTACCAATAATATTTCATGGTTCATCATCTCCTAAATAAACATGCCCAAAATTACCCTAGACATAATTTCTGAAAAAACTCTTATTAGGGTAGCATGGAAAGAAGCTCATGAATCTAAAACCCATTATTTAATTTTATTAGCTAGGGAGGAATAAGGGAATCTTGCATTACCTCTAAAGATGTAATATTTTCCTCTTCACCTTTCTCTGGTACATTCTCTTTGTTTTCCTTGAACCAACAATCCTTCTTTGCATGTCCTTTCTTTCCACAGTTTTAGCAGGTTATTCCTTTACCTTTGGATTTAGATCTACCATTATTAGACTTTGATTTCCCATTATTCTTACTCTTGGATCTCTCCTTATGCCTTCCCCTAATTTCTACATTCAAATCATTACCAGATGATAATTCTCCTATACTTTTCCTATGTATTTCTTCATTTAGGATTATACTAACCACATATTCAAACTTTTAAATATTGGCAAAGCAAACGATGTATTACTAATGTACCATTACCAAGTTATCCCAACTATCTAGAAAAGAGCATAAGAATAAAAGTGATTTCACTTCATCATCAAACGAAATATTAACTCGATTTTAATTGATTTACAATAGAACGGAAATCATTCAAATGACTTGATACAAATTCACCTTCTTGCATATTAGAATTAAATAATTTCTTCATCAAATAAAATTTATTTGAAGCACTTGGTTTTTCATATAAATTAGCTAAAGATTTCATCAACTCTATCGTGGTTGTTGCTTCAGTAATATTCGAAGCCACAGATGCTGTTAGGCTCAATCTTATAGATCCTAGAGCCTTTCTATCAAGAATTTTCCATTCTTCATCAATCATCTTTGTAGGTCTTGCCTTCTCATCCAACGGTAAGTATAGATCTTTCTAATACAGATAATCTTCCACCTACATCTTCCATAATTGATAATTACGGTTGTCAAATTTCTCAACTTTGTATTTTCCATATTTTTCCATTATTGTAGCTCCCACTCAATCAGAAATCCCTCTGTGAGTAAATTTGTCAACACACAAAACCTCGAAATAAAAATAGCATTCAAGTAATAAATATAGAAATAAACCAAAAGAAACAATACACAAGATATAACGTGGTTCACCCAGTGTGGGCTATGTCCACCAAGAAACAACCAATATATTATTCAAAGCTTCACAAAGGATATACAATGAAGATCTGCAATCTTCCACACCTCTCCCGGATGTATAGTACTTTCTTCCTCACAAGCTTCTCTTTTCTCTCTCCAAGAATTCCTTCTTACAATTCTTCTAATTCTTAATGAGTTCTCTACTTCTAACCCTAGCTTTCTAGATTATATAGGCATATACAAACTTAGGGCACTTTAGCTATGCAATTAAAACCATTAGATCAACTTTATATCAAAGGTTGGATCTAATTTTCGTGAGTTAAATAAAAAAATCAAACACAAATAATTGATTTCGTTTACGCTAACCAATACCAATTCCTACTTTCTTTGATCAATGTCGGTCCCAGGTGATCGATGGTGGTTACCCAACCAAAGGCGATTCATCGTGTATTCCAGCAAGTTAATAAAGCATGTTATTTGTGAAGAAATTAAGCTCCACATCTCAAAAAAAAGATGAATTAATTACCACATATGTCACATTTGTGAGTAGGTGGCATTTAATATGTTGACTCGGACATCGAACTTGGCTACCCTTTTGCACTACGTCGGGTTTTAGAAGTTGATGTGCACATTGTATGTAATTTTCTATGTCAAACCTAAAACCCGAAATGGTATAATTTTATTTGTATTTAGGGTTTCAAGAATCGACTTGTAATTTGGATACAAATTGTAAGTCGAGTTCAAACTAGAAATGGTCTTGTGTGCTCGGGAGTTGGGTTTTGGGACTCAACTTGTAATTTGAAAATCAGATTCCAAAACCCAAAATACACTAAGGGGTCAAGTTTAGGGACTCATCTTACAATTTGCATACAATTACAATTTGAATCCCACTTTTGATATGGTATAATTTCCTTTGTTTCATGTTTCGAGTTTTGGGAAGAAATTTACATGCAAAATGTAAATTGATTCCCGAAACCCAAAATCTGAAATGCATAGAAAATTATAGTACATAGGAAATTTCCTCAAATAATTTTGTGAAAAAATAACACTTGATAAAAGGAATTTTTTTACAAGGAATTGTTTCAAAAAGAAGGAAAACTTGGCAAGGGGAACTTGAAAAGTTAACATGATCCATGAATGAAGCTTGAAGGAATGTCTACGAATGAGTTCTATGATGTTAACCTCCAAAATACATTGAAACACTAAAAATGCCACCTCCCTAATTTGCAAGATGTGATCGCATTAGAAATAATTGGTCAAGTGTTTAAAAATAATTTCATGAGATATGAATTACTTGTGAGCTTGGCATGACTTCCAAAATCACCCATGGTGATCTTCTCTTATCATGCTCTTGATGACCATTTCCTTAATGGATTGAATTTCAATGAGTTTTTTTATGTTTGAAATCCTTCACAGCCTCATGATTCATGAGTTTTATATTTTATAACAATATAAAATCTGATTACTAATTACAATGGTAAAACATTAATTACTTTGAGCAAGTAATATAGGCTTTCCTAGCATTGTCCAAATGACTATCTTTCACATAAATTGATTCACTCTGATTCATTCCTTTTCATAGTGTGATTCATTATGTGTACCTCATTTTTGGAGGGAGATCCAGTGACATGGATTTCTCTTTGAATGAAACTTTGTACCTCTAACCTCTGTTGGGTAGAAATAATTTGGTTGCATTCTCTTTCTTCTATGAGATACGAGCACATTAAAGGGCATTTGCATGAGTGTTTAGGAACACTATATGTAGTTTCACAAAACAGGACGGAAGCTCTGTAAACTATATTATTGTGAAATCAACATTATACACTATAAGCGTGCTGAAATATATATATATATATATATATATATATATATATATATATTGTATAGCCGGGATACAAACAAAAGAGAATTTACAACAATGCAACAACAAATTTAAAATACATTAGCTTCCAAATATTACATCCAGAAGCACAACAATAATATTGTTAAAACAATATAACAACATCCCTAATGTTTACATAAAACAAATATGGTTAATAAAACCAATAACAACATTATTTAATTAATAACATTAATTAAATAATGAAATATGAAATGCATAATTAATATATGGTTAATTAATAATTAACCTAACATTCCCCCCCTTAATTGTGCATTGTCTTCAAGAGATGAGGAGAGGAACTCTCTGAAAAACTCAAACTTGTCACGCAAGTGACTTTGTGAAGATATCTTCCCGTTGTTCAGTTGTTGGAAAAATTGAAGTTGGATGTTGTGCTTCAACACATGTTCACGTATGAAATGAACTTGTACCTCAATGTTCTTTTTTCTCTCATGAAAAACTAGATTGCAAACAAGTTTGAGAACACCTTCATTGTCAACATACATGGTGGTTGGTTTGTCTTGTGGTATTCCAAGTCCTTCTAGTATGCGATGTAGCCAAATCGCTTCACAGACAAGCTTCTCCTACAGAACATATACTGGCTTCTGTGGAAGAGTGAGAAATGAAGTGTTGTTTCTTGCTTCCCCATGATATTGGTCCAGATCCCATAAAGAACACAAATCCTAAAGTGGATTTTATGTCATCAATATTTCCTGCATGATCTGAATCTAAATATCTAGTCAAGAAGAAGTTTTCATTCTTCTTGTATTCTAGACCAAGATCCACTAATCCTTTGAGATATCTCAAAATGCACCTTGCTACTTTCCAATGACAAAATTTGGGTTCCTGCATGAACCTGGATAGATAGCTCACTGCAAATTTGATATCTGGTCTAGTGTAGGTCAGGTAAATAAGACTCCCGATCAGCTGCTGATAGAGAGTGGCACTTACCTCAGGAGATGGATCTGAATGAGATAACTACAATCTGTTCTCCATAGGTGTAGCAATTGGTGTGCAATCCATCATCCTAAACTTCTTGAGCGTTGTCTTGGTATATTTCATCTGAGAAACAAAAATGTGATTCTCTTTCTATACCATACTTCCAATCCAAGACAATAGTGCATCAACCCGAGATCGGTCATGTCGAACGATCGATTAAGATCTTTCTTCATTACATCGATCATCCTCACTGAATTCGCCAAGTGATGACTAGATCATCGACATAGACAACGACAATCACAATCTCCCCCTTTCTTTTTGAGGTAAATATTGGGATCATATGGATTTCTAACAAATCCATGTTATACGAGATGCTCATCAATCTTGATGTACCATGTCCGGGGTGCCTGTTTAAGGCCATACAAAGATTTCTTAAGTCTACATACCTTTTCTTCTTGACTAGGTACAACATATCCCTTAGGTTGAGTCATATAGACTTCTTCTTGTAAATCTCCATTTGTTTAGGAAGGCACTTTTTACGTCCATCTGGTGGACTTTCAACCAAACTATGCAGCTAGAGAAAAGATCATTTTGATTGTTTTGATCTTAGCTATGGGAGAAAATGTCTCCTCATATTCAATGCCTTCTTTTTGTGCATAACCCTTTGCTACTAGTCTCACTTTATACTTGTCCATTGTCCCATCTAATTTTTACTTCATTTTGAATATCCATCTGCATCCAATGGGTTTTTTCTGGTGGAAGATCGACAAGCTACCAAGTGTTATTCTTCATCACTGATTGATATTCAGAATCCATGGCATCTTTCCAAGCTTTTGACTATAGGCCTTCCTGGGATATAGAGGGCTCGTTAGATTCAATAACTCTACTCATCAAATCAAACTTAACTTCCTCTCTTGTTTTACTATGATTCCGTGGTCCAGGGGTGGATGTATCGGTGGAGCATCCATTCTTACATCTCATAATGTGCTAGTACACCACTTGGGCATACGCTAAACTGTTCTCGTGGGTCGTGGTTCTATCTGATCAACACCATCATCCCCATCATTACTTTCATCTTTTGAGGGAACATCAGCTTTAATTTTTACAACTGGAGAAAAATCTACATCTGGTGAGTCTGGAGGAGGAGTCTCTGCTTCCTTCTTCAAAAAAACTCAACATCTCTGCTAGTGTAGACTTTTCTGGTCTTAGGATCCATTAATCTGTACCCAAGAGTCTCTTCACTGTACCCAATGAAGACAAGTTTTTGTGACTTCATGTCTAATTTCTTTCTATTTTGCTTGGGTATGTGCATACTTGCATTACACCCGAATACTCTGAGGTGTGCAATAGATGGTTTCCATTTTGACCATGCTTCTTGTGGTGTTACTCCCTCAAGAGCAACTATGGGCACTCTATTCAACAAATACACTATTGTCTTTATTACTTCGCCAGAATTTCTTTAAAAGACTAGAGTCATCGATCATGCATCACACCATTTCCATGATAGTATGATTTCTTCTCTCAACAACACCATTCTATTATGGTGTGTGTGGAGGAGGCATTTGTCGATGAATCGTGAGTTTGTAGGTAGTCTTTGAATTCATTATTGGTGAATTCCCCCCTCGATCTGAGTGGAGAGTTCTTATGTGATGACCAATTTCATTCTCAACTGCTACTTTGAACTTTTGAAGGTTTCAAAAGCTTCACTTTTCTTGCAAAGACAAAAATCCACATTTTCTTGAGTAGTCATCAACACAAAGCATGAAGTACTGGAACCTAGAATGACTTGGTTACATCGGACCGCAAAGATCGGTATGAACCAGGTCAAGTTTTCCATGAGCTTGAAATGTACTCTTCTAGAATGAAGCTCTGTGTTGTTTGCTTACTAGGCAAAGTGAGGACACTTGTCTATATCCTTCTGAAGAGATGGTAGCCCATGTACCATATTATATGGTGAAGTGTCTCGAGATACTTGAAACTTACATGACCAAGTCTCGATGCCACAACTGTGCTAAGGTGGAGTTCTTAGCCACAAGTGCTTGATCGTCTCTATGAACAAAATCAAGTTGGAACATGCGTCCCACATTGGAGGCTTTTGCAACTATTTTTGAGCCTCTTGATTTATCTCGAATCAAACATGTTTTTTTGCCTAATGACTATCAAAGTCAATTTTTAGGTTGTGATCAAGGAGTTGACTAACTGAAAGTAGATTCTTTGTCAACCTAGGGACATATAAGACATCTGAAAGTATATAGTTACGTGAACCAAGGGGTAGAGAAATGTTCTAATCCCCTGAACTATATATGAAGAATCATCTCCCAACGAAACATGATTTTTCGATGGCATGTCCCTCATTGAAATAAACTAGTCTCTGTGGCTGGTCATGTGTCGAGTGGCCCCGAATCAACATACCAAACATCACTAGATGACATGGATGGTTCACTTGATCGAGCAGTGAACAAGTAGTCTTCATTTTTTGACTGTTCTTGTTGCTCAAGCAATATTTCCTTGCTGATGGGGTCTTCTTTTCCAGTTCCCCTTTTTCTGCCCTTGATTGTAGTTAGAATGTCCCTTGTGAGATTGTTGTGGAGGTACAAAGTTGCTTGATGAACCTTTCTTGTAAGTATTATACCAACAATCTTGTAGGTTATGTCCTCTTTTGTAGATTGGACATTTCTTCTTTTGTTCTATATCCCCTGATAATAGTGATTTTGATTTTGGGACTTTTGATAGGAATTAGGTTTTCCTTTACCTTTTCCTTTCCATTTTTGATGTGAAGAAAGTGCATGTTCCTCTTCATCATCCTTATTATGCATGGCTTCCTCTTGTTGCAGTAGGTTTACCAACTTGTCAAAACTAATTGTTGTATCTAACATGTTTAGTGTTGTGACAAAAATGTGGTAAGAAGAGGGAGTCTCTCATAACAATGGGAATGAGAGCATCATCATGTGAGCTTCTCCATAGAAGTGAAGCCCTCGTAACTCTTCTTAGAAAGCTTCTATTTTTTCATTCTACTTGAACTTTAATGTGTGTAACTGGCTCTATAAATTCAGTATAACATTCTTGTTCTTGGCCTCATATACTATGCTCAACTTATCCCACGCTTCTTTGGTTGTTTTGGCATCTTGAATGTGGGGTTGCACATCATCAGACACTCCAAACAAGATGATGAGTTTGGCCTTCTGATCTACTTTATCAAATTACCGCTATTATGTTGTATCAATAGGTGATATGGTCAAAGTACCATTCACAACAGGCCAGATCTCTTCAAACTCAAGTTATGTCTTAATTTTTGTCTTCCATGCAAAGCATAGTTGTTTCCTCTGAGTAGTTGTGAATCTGGAAGAAAAAAATTGGGGGCATTGGTGCCCATTTTACAGAGATCACTGACATGGTTTGGCTCTTATCACTCTAGGTATAAGGTCTCCCAATCTATATACCATCAATCGATATACCGAACCTTTCTATATACACGCCCTTCCGATATACCCAAGCAGTACATGGAAGAAGCTCGCCCTTTCTATATACCAGAGGTACATGAAAGAGGAATTAACATACGTGAAATAATTCAATATGTGGTACCAAGATAGTATTGAAAGGGGTCTATGTGATTATTGACACCGCTCAAAGAAATATCCTCATACGCACGCGTAACTTCGCTATATACTTAGATAATTTATTAGTCTGGATTTATGTCATGTAATCGTTCACAGATGGATGGGATGGCTCATAGTGTGTGCACTATGACCTTATTACTCCCCGTCGATTTAAAGGTTCGATGCCTAGATGACATTGTTGTAGCTATATTAGGCGTTAAGTGTAGTAGTAGTCATGACGGCTTTACCCGTAAGCACTTCCAAAGGCACCGTATATACCGAACAGCTGCGAATGAGATCTAGGATCTCATGAGTGTTACAAAACCAATTTTTACTTTTTTTTATTACAATATTCTACCAGTTTCTGAGTAGTTACAAAGTTTGCAATTGACTATGGTAACCTGCAAATTAGTACAATATAATGCAGTATACAAATTACATTCAAAAATATGGAAAAATTGAATGGCAAGCAAAAAAAAAAAAAATTGTTTTACGGGCCCGTGGCCTGGCCTCAGAGCCCAAAATGACCCAAAATGTCAGAAACCATTAAAAAGAGGCCCAAGATGAATTTTTTGGATGGTCTTCCTTTTGCAAAAAAATGTCCAAAATGAAAAAAAGCTTAGTGAAGAAAAAAAAATTTACCCTAAATTTAGGGTTTTTCTCACTAAATTTTTAGATGCTTGTTTAGTTACGACTAAGCAGTTTAGTCAAGGTTTTTCGGCTAAAAATACCTCCAGACTTGGCTGTTTCACTATATTTTTCTCTAAATTCCAAAATTGAAAAATTTGTGTTGTTTTAGAGAGATTCGAACCATGCACCTATCCTTCCAAGGCTTTTCTTCTATCCATTTAGGCTCTATGAGTGCTTAGCATATGGAATGAAGCAAAGTGTATTTCAAGAAGGTGAATTTTGACTTACCTTTGTAAAATGTGACCTGGAAGATTGACCACGTGGAGATGCATGCGTGGAAGGTGAATTTAGGGCTACGTGTGCACCCAAAAAATCCAGATCTGAGCTCTTATTGATGAAACGCCTTTATATTTCTACTTCTGTATTTTTATTGATTTATTCAACCACCGATTTGCATGTATATTCCGCCATTTTTACTTGTTTTTGACTGAATACTTTGTGTTTTTTTGTGCAAGTCATTGTTCTTTCCATGGCTTTTTGCTCTGCATTTTTATTTATTTCTCCATTTTTGTGCGAGTCGCTTGGGATGGGATTCGAATAGGAGTATGGATGGCTAGTGGGATCGAGTATGTAGTAGTAGTTGTTTAGCTCGATTAAATCCATACAGACTTGGTTGTTGGCATGGAGACAAGGTGACAAGGTGTTTTGGCTCAAAAACATAACTTGGCCCATTGTTTTTCTTTGAGGCAATTGATCAACTCCAATCTTTGAAACCCAACCAATGTGTGATAGTGGGATTGGTGTAGTGGCCCAATAGTGGGAGGTTAGGCTTGGCATCCAAATAGAACTCGGCTTGATGAAGTATTTTACAATGGAAAATCCCCAATCCAAGAACTCAGCTCAGTCTATAGAGGAGCTTGACTCACCCTTCTTTTGCAAAAATAACCCAGTTTTATTGCAATGTGGGCTCATGTCGGTCCTCAAGCAAATGTAATCTCCTCGGCCGCCTCGGTCGTGCTAAACAAGATCTATCAACTCAATGGCTCGGTTAGGGAGCTCCACCTGTAATTTTTCCTCCACATGCAGATTCATATGCATCCTCCAAATTTCAATGGGAGTGACCTCCAAATACAAGATCTCGCAACAAGTTTTGCTCAGTGCTTTGGGTGTGAAATAAAAACCATAAAAAAAAAAATGTGTTCCAAACACCGGAACGAGGAGGAGGATATGGGGGAGGAAGGTATGGGGCTAGGAGGTTACACGAGGCTGCACATGGCTCTCAAATGCTGCAAATTTTCTCCAATCTCCTCTCTCTCTACTGCTCTCTCTTCTTCACACCTTCACAGATGTCTAGATTCTTGCTCTGTACCAAAATGTAGTTTCACAAAACAGGATGAAGCCTATAAAATATATTATTGTGAAATCAACATCATACATAGAAGTAGGCTGCAATATATATATGTATTGCATAACTGGGATACAAACAAAAGAGAAGTTGCAACAATGCAACAACAAATTTAAAATACATTAGCTTCCAAATATTACATCCGGGAAGCACAACAATAATATTGTTAAAACAATATAACAACATCCCTAATGTTTACATAAAACAAATATGGTTAATAAAACCAATAAAAACATTATTTAATTAATAACATTAATTAAATAATGAAATATGAAATGCATAATTAATATATGGTTAATTAATAATTAACCTAACAACTATTATTCACCTTGGAGGCTCAATTCATGTCCGCAGAGCTTGAAAGACTCAATCATGACTTGGTTCAAAGCTTCCTATATCTCCTTGGTGAAAAAATCATATTATTTGTAAATATTCCACCATGATAGCTCCCTTCTACCATAATTACGATGATTTTAACCATCCACCTTCTTGCAACAAATTGTGCCATGAAGAATTCATCTTTGAACCGATGCTTTGGGAGCCTGTGAGGGATTTTCTTTCCTGTTTGAATCATGAGACAACTCTTTGACCTTAAAATGGTGTAAAAATCAACAAGATATGTAGAAATGGATTTTCCATAAGCTTTCAAGTCAAATACAAAACTTTCTATTTTTAGAAATTCCTATCTAGGACTACTATTTTTAGTAATTTTTCATTGTTTTCTCAATCTAATGTTTCTTTCTAATTTGGAGTGTTAAAAATGATAAGGATTTAATATTTTTAGAAACTTACGATTTTTAAACATGTATGTCTCTGTATAATTGCTATTTTTAACAAGGGGACTTACAGGTATTAGTTTGCAATGAAAACATTGTCAAAAATTTGTGTTTACTCTAGGAATCTTTGCTCCAATTTTCATGGTTTTCCGTCCATCGGATCTTCATAGGATCAAAAAAGGAAACTTGTTACAATTTTATGTTATGGAATGTCTAGACATTAATGTATGTCAAGAGGTAAAAAAACACAACACTTTCAATGAAAAATGGCTAAGTTTTGTGAGAGGAGGAGTTAGCCAAATTTATGTGTGATTTTGACTTTCTCGTGGCCGTGGGCAGCTTGTTTGGAGCGGAGGAGGTTGAAGTAGAGGAACAGGGTCACACTTTTGTGTCCCTTTAAGGAAAAATGGGGGAAAAGGGTGTCCATCTTACAACCTATGTGAGATTGAGGGCTTAAGTGTGGTTGTCGAGGGCTAGAAGAGTGTTTTTAGTGACTAGGGGTTGACATGGTTGAGTGAGGTCATAATTTTGTATCCCTTTTTTCCCTTGGGGTATAGGGGATATAAGGGTTTCAAAATTGTGACCTAGGTGAGAGGGGGTCACACTTTGTGTTCACCTTGTCCCCTTGCACCATGGAAGATAGAGGGGACAATTAAGAGGCAAAAGTGTGACTTGGGAGCATGCATGGAGGAGAGGGGGTCACAATTTGGTGTATTACCTATCCCCCTTATCTCATGGGGGATAGAGGGGACAGAAGGGTGTCTAAATTGTGATTTTCCCATTCAAGGAAAGTAGATTTTGCCTTGCACGTCCAAATTGGGACACCTAAACTGATTGTTTCACCTACGGAGCATAGGAAAAGGTTTTAAGGTCAAAAATTATATTATTTTGAATCTAAAACAACTTATGAGATCAATGGAACCATTATTAAGACCCAATTCTATCTGAAATTCCAAATTTAGGTATATTTCATCTTTGACTAATAGGGGCAACTATAATGTTCTAAACTACTTCAGAAACCTTTGAGTCTTGGAGAAAAATTAATGTTTCCATCTTGTAGAGGATTACAATTTATTTCGATGATTTTTCTTCTTCTTAAATCCTTCAGAACTCCCAGAGAAGTCAACTTTCACCATTGGAGTTTCCATTCCTTACACCGAGTTACCCGTTGTTAAACAAATTGTTCCTTAATCAAATTTTATTTACTAAACTTTCCTAAATTTCCTTCAACACCTTAAATTTTATCTAACATCACCCTTATATGCTTTACATTTTCCCTATATACTTATGCGAGTGTTTACTTAGTTATAGAATGGCCAAAAATAGCCTTTTTAGGCCTCTAGAAGAAGTTGTATATCATTAAATCTCAACAAATTCATCAATTATACTATACACTCTTCCATACACACTAAAACACACTAAATTATCAATGCTTTGGTAATTTTCTCTAATCTGGTGAAGTCGGGACTAAAGATAGCCTAGCCAGAGAGGAAGGGTTCATAGTGACCAAAAAGTGGAATTTTCAATGTGGCGCTTAGTTGTCACAATCAAAAGTTTCAATTTTTCATGCTAGACATTTTATATGTCAAAACATGTCTCTACCTTTGGGAAATTAAGAGTTATAGGTATCTCATGGGGTAGTAGACCAGTGCTTTGACAACTAGGAAGTAAATTCATTCTCTCACCACTAATATAAGAAATGAACACACGCGAGGGAAAACTAAACAAACACATGACATGAGAGGGAAACACAAAAACTTGAAAAGAAGATGATGCAGCCTAGAATTTACTAGATAACACCCCAGTCATGTTGGCACATCACTCATCCTAGACTGAGCACTCACCCGAAGCGTGCAAAGGTACCAGGGCCCTCTTTAGGGTTGTTGTAGCAGGATGTTAGCTTGACGAAGGAAGAAACATATATGTCCATAACTAATCCACCATTCTACCATGCAAGCAACATTCAAATCTATGAAAGAACAAGCTTAAACAAGTAATCATGATTGAATCAATAACATGCACTACTCAATTACGCATGATGAATGACACTTAGATTCAGCTAATAACTTCCATATATTAATAAAAATAGAAGCTTCTTATAGTAATTTCAATCTATACTGATGCGCATGGATCTATTACAGTAATTCCATCATAAATCTCTCTATCACACACAAATCCATCTCTCATATATATTGTGTGTGTGTGTGTGTCTATTTGTTCATGCCCCACTACTATGTAATTCTCATCATATATATATAGGGTGGGGACTTGCCCTTCACCGCTCATCTATTCTAGAAATAGGCCACATGCTATTAATAGCCACATGCCATTTATAGGCATAGCCACACATGCAAGTGTGTTATCTATAGACTTCTTATAGTTAACTGAAGTGATAATCCTATTCCTAGCTTTTCTCCATGCAAAACACTTCGATCTCGATCCTCCAAAGATAGACAATGTATGGTGCGCACATCTCTGCATCGTTGGTGTGTTCCACATGCCATCTTCTAAAAATAGGTCATCATGCTCAAAATTGGATAAGTCCCAAAGTTGAACTTGCCCTCCACGTGCGGGTTCTTCCTATCCCTTCGCACCCTTGATCCTGGCTTTCTCTCCTATGCAGACTTCTTGTGTGATCTCTAACAAGTATTCTCTTATCAACATTACCCCACACTAATCTCATTGTCATCCCGATAATGGGTATCTCAAAAAATTGAAGTAAAGAATAGAAGAATGGAAAGAATAAGAATGAAAGAATGTAGATAAATAAAGAAGTTCTATGAGGCTATGAGGCAACCTCCTCTACATCAGTTTTAAGTATCAACTCTAGGATAATCCTCTTTTATTTCGGCCTCCAAGGCTTGCCATTCAGTGAGTGCTTGTGTTGCTTTCTTTGGAATGTCCATAGCAATAGATTCCAACTCATCCCTCGCAATCTCTCCTTTTTCATTCTAGAACCAACACAATGTTAGACATTGATGTCATTCTTCCTTCTAAAATATCCATCTTCTTCTTTCCTTTTGTTACTGCTACAACTACCTTCTTAGGTGTGATTTTTACCTTACAAACGTCTCCTCTTTAACTCTGCAACTTGTGAATCAAACCCTAGCTCGATTTAATCGTGCCCTAGGTAGAAACTTTGTGCCCTAACTCCTCTCTTTCTCTCTGCTTCTCTCAAACCCTTCACCACTAGGGACGCAAGCTTCTTTTCACACAGATTTGTTTGTCACGCTTGGTTTCACACCCTTCACACCTTAACCCGATCACTCGGATCTTCACACTTAGATCTTTCCTCAAATTCTCTTAGCCACAACGGTAAAAATGAATCCGCATTCCATCCTTATATAATTTTTAATTTTTATGCATTTATTGTTCCTTCACCTACTAAATATCCCCTCATTCATTGACCAAATTCATTCGTTCCACGTGGTACATCTTCACACCCTAGCTATAACCTTCTAGCACACCTCCCTACCCTCTAGTCACAGACTTCTCTTTAGCACGTGCCCTTGCACCTGAGTACCTCATCACTGTACCTTCTCCTAGTAGTTATCATGGCCTCTACTTACCTTGCATTATATTGTCCTTTCATTCATCTCCATCCTTGGTCACTTTTGAGAAGTAATCTTCTTTTGACTTAAAGCACACCCGTAGCAGCTTATTCCTTTCACCTTTCAATTCCCACATTCTTTTACTTGGATAACTACAACCACCCCACACTAACAAGTATGTGCAGTCCTCTACGCATAAACATGCGTCATATAGTAATTAGCTTCATGCACACAAGCACGCTTATTACACAAGAACAACAACTAAATTGACAAAGCATAGCGATAATGAAGGAAATACAGAGTGGAAACCTATTCTAAATGGCAATATTTCCTTATTACAAACACCAAGAAGACTTATTTATAGTAGGGCTTCGTCCTACTCCTATTAAAGTAACTGGGTAGCCGTGTTCCATCAAGTGCTTATAATTGTCAAACACCTGATTCAAGTATATAAGTGATGACATATGGCCCCAACCAATGTACTTTAAGCTTACTTGGATGGCGCAAGAACTTAGAGTCATAAAGAAGTACCATTTGTCTAATCTCAAACTTTTTATCCCTTATGTTTTTGTCATGCCATGCCTTCTACCGGGCTTTTTCCTTCTTCGACTCCATCATGATATGGCTCATCGGTCATCCATTTGAATCATCTTCTCAATATGCTCTTCTAAATCCTTCTCATCATCTAGACCTCCGGTGTGTGCAATGTGCAAAGAAGGTGACATAAATTCTATAGGGAGAATGGCTTCTGCGCCAAACACCAATTGAAAGCGGTGTGGCTTTGATCAATCTCTTAGAAGTTGTTCTATATGCCCAAAGAACAGTTAACATTTTATCATCCCAATCCTTTCTTCCAACATCACAATTTTTGTCAAATTAGCTCAAAATCTTGTTGAAATCCTCGCAGATTCCATTTTCCGAGGATTATAGGGTGTAGTTTTATGGTGTGCAACCATAAACTCATCTAATAGGATCCTAATTGTCTCATTCAAAAAGTGTGTACCCCTATCACTTATCAATCTTAAAGGACAGCCATATCTTGTAAGAAAATTCTCCCATAGAAACATAGTTGTTGTACAGTCCTTCATAGGTGTGGCTTCTACCCACCGTGTTAGATAATCTGTGCAAGTAATGATATAGCGTGATCCAGTCCTGCGCGCGGCTAGCGAAATAGGTCCTACAAAGTCAATGGCCCATTTCTCAAATGGTTTGGCACTAGTAATTGGTCTCAAATGCACCTCATCTCTTTGCCCTAGATTTCCCATGTCTTGACAATGATCACACACCTTATAATATTCTTTGCAATAATTATATAATGTCTCCCACCATAATCTAGCAAGTCGGATCTTTCGGGCATTCGCATCACCTACATAATGGCCTCCTGCAATACCACCATGGGCCTCTTCCATAATATCCTTACACTCATGCTCTAATACACAATGTCGTAATACTTCATCTCTACCTAACTTCTAGAGGTCACCACTGATTAACATAAATGATGTCGCGCGAATAGTAAGCTATTTCTTTTCTAATGCCTTCATTCTTTCTAGTGTCATACCAATTCGTAGAAAGACAACAATGTCTTCTAATTCTATGGGTGTGTGTTGTAACCTATATAACTATTGAATGTGATGTTGAATAGGTTGATCACCATGATAAGTGTATATTTGTGTAGGTGCATTGTTCCTTACAAACCTAATAGATAGGGCGATCCCAATCTCTTCACATTCTATAAGATTATCCCTATGGACTACCCACCGGTCTTGCGCTGCTATCCGTGAAAGGTATGCACTAACATATATCTTCTCTTAATTTGATATGTCCACCATGTTTCCATGTCTTTCAAAAAAATACAAGAAGATCTTCTGCCCCTATATACCAAGGTAGTATGCTACCTATCCATCGAACCGAATGAAGTTCATTCTTGCAGCAACTATGATTCTCACCTCACACCCTACTATTTCATATGTACCATGAGCCCAATTATTCACAAACAATACTCGTAGTATCACTAATAGAATGAGAATCCTCCCACTGTAGGATGTCTTCTTTTGATGGCTCATTGACCTCTAGGTCCTGAATAGCGCGTACATAAATTTTGTTTAAGTCCTCCTCACTTAGAGGCTCAACATATGGTGTAGACTTCCCATCTATCAAAGGTATCACAACCCTTTCCTCCTTGTTCTCAAAGTTGATATACCCCTTATTGAATCTCAAGTTAGCATTATTCACATAACACCAAGGGCATCCAAGCAAGGCTGGAAAATTTTCTACTTCTACAAGTGCTAATACCTCAAAATCCCCAAGTGAACTTGGCCCTTGTATGGTTATAGATGCATCCTTCAAAACTCATATGGGAGTGGCCTTAGTCCGGTTTTCCATAAACAACACATTAGATGATGGTTGCAATGGAGGCCTCCCCATTTGTACCCATGCATCTAATGTAAGCACATTTACTTCCACACCTGTATCAATCAATATGTTGCTCAACAACATTTAGAGTAATTTCCTTGTCATAGTCAATGCTATCAGGGGGAATATTTGCATTCAGAATTTTTCATCTGGTCTCAATACTTGCGCGTGGAGTGTTCCCTTTTAACCAACTTCCTAATAGTGGAATGATGTTCTCCTAGCGCAACATTTTACACACTTCTCTCAGATCATCGACATCAATTTGACCTGCCTCTCGATGCTTTCTTCTACTCATTCAAGTCTTGTATTTCACCCTAAAGATTCCTTAGCACTTCTATAGTATCTTGGTAAACTTCCTTCTGATGAGCAGGATCTGGGTACCTTGCATGAAAAACCTCCTCCTTGGTGATCGTAGTATTTTGGTGTAGTTCCTCTCTTGCGCGTGTCGCTTCAGCTCGTGTAGTAATCTTCACAGTTAATGCCTCAAGTCCTGGTACTAACTTGGGCATCCACTAATCTTCTACCACGTGTTAGATTCTAACCATCCCAACACCTTTGTTTTCTTACTTATGCTGCTTACTTAGATGCTATATAAGTGGGCATCCTTCATAGCTATGGTTCTTTCTGCGAAAGAAAATGTAATATTTTGAGGACATTCGCACTTATAGTGGTCAGGAGATCTGCATGTATAACATGTTCCACGAGGGAGCTCACCTCTTCCTCCACCACAACCTTGTCCTCCATATCCACCACAATATCCATGTCTCCTTCCACGACCTCCTTCAAAATGCACCCCATTCTTTTCATAGCGTGTTTGATTATGATCCTGATCCTGGTGCTCATTCTTACCCTTAGGATTATCTGTTATACTTGTCTGTCATACCCCGATGTCTATAGGATCCGGATCGACCAATCAACCGACAATCCTCGGTATCATAGGTCATGGAGTGGAAAATTTTGTAAAAGTTGGATACATTCTTTCTTATTGCATGTTATAACAAAGGCCGAGTGACTAGCATCATGATTCAAATGATAGATCTTATAGTCCAACAATAATGAGTGTACAGATCGACAAGGACAACTATCCTTGGTGTGACCTTCCACTTCACAATCTGTACACCAAATTCTTGAGTGCGTTTCTTGGGATGAATTTTCTAATAGCTTCTCTAACTATTTGGCCATAGCTGCAATTTGTGCCTCTAAGAATGGACTAATGCCAGTGTCAATGCTCCCGACTGCCTCAACACACAAAGCTACTTCTAGTGCTTTACATGGATCAATGTATGTCTTATGTGACAGCCCTTCTAAATGGTGTAATCAATCCTCTAACAAACCATTGTGCATGTTGGCTTGTGTGAATATCAAAAGATATCTTAGATAGAAGTGTCTTAAAATGGGCATCATACTCACGTACACTCTCAGTAGTGCCCTGCTTGATATCTTTGAGTGTGTTGATACTTTTCTGCTCAAACTCATGGATATGGAACTCTTTCAAGAAAGCATCCTTTAATGCTACATAATCCACGCAAGTTTGATTAGGGTCAAACTTCTTGTACCAGTTGTGTGCACATCCCTGTAATGTAGTAGCAAATTGACTTGCCTTACGCTCAGCAGTCGTGATCCCCTGTAGTGCATCACAAGATTTCACACATATGCACATGTTCAGAAAGCATCCTCTATGCCTCTATACTCTAGAAGATGAAGAGACATTTCCATATAAATGTTATGTGGTTGCTGCAAGCCTTAACCACCGATCCAGGATCCTCCTATGTTCCCTCTACCTCCGGAACCACCATAACTAGAACCACCTATACCTCCCGATCCTCCACCAGTAGCTGAATAGGACCGTAGATGTAATCCCTTATGCTCCGACAGTAGTACTATACTAAACCCCTACTAGTCTATGAGGTAGTTCTACTTCCAGAGGTGAATCCAACATTTTGCGCACTCACATTCTATGTGGATGATGTGCTTAAGAATGTTCCTCCAAATATCATTAAAGTCGTATGTCCTTCCATTGATGTAATTACTCCCTGACTTACTCCTGCTCTCCTACTTCCCAAGTTAGCTTGTTGGTTACTTATCATACTAGATACTAGAAAACCAAGCACAAGGGCTAGGTCACCAGGTGGATTAAGATGCACACCCGTGGCCCAGGTAGTCTCTTCGGTGCACTTCTGTGTGAGGCCAAGGGGGATCTCTATCATGTTTTCCAAGATGGGGGAGTTCCTAATGCTCTGGCTCCACATCTTCTACGTGAGCTTTAAATCCTTCACAATCCATCTCTCTCCTCAACGCCATACTTTCTACAATGGAACACTGCTTCTCTATCTCCCTCTCACACACCTCATTATACTTAAGTCACCTCTCCTCTCTCTACCTCTCTGCTGCTAGGTCTTCCATATTTCACCAAACTTGTTCCTGCCCTCACATGTGGTGAAGTTTAGTTAGCCATCGGTTTACTCTCCAAATTAAAATTTACCATCAAGATCTTGATCACCAATGGAATGCCTTGCAGATATGTTCCTCTTAGATCTTGTAAAAACTAGAATTTAACTATCTCTCGGGCAAGAATACGTCGAAATTGAATATTCCAAAGTATAATTGTTTAGAACACCATGAAACCATGTATCTATAGCATGAGTCTAGATTAGATCATCATCATAAAGGACCGAAATTCTTCCTTTGTCCGGATAAGTGCGCGATACCTCCAATTCCGCTTAGATGCATAAGCCAGTAAGCCACTCATATAGTTCTAATAGAAAGATAGTGAAAAATTTCTCATAAATTTGTCATACAAATTTTGTTCTACCTAAGTGCGTGCATTAGACTCGAGATCCACTATTGAACCACCGTGCATATTCTTCCTCCAGATCATGTATGCATTCCTTAAAACTTGCTAGAGTTAACAAGTATGTCTTCATCACGAACCATCTTGAAAACAACCGAAAAGAGGTCCCGATAATGGAAGTAATGATGTAGCCTAGAATTTACCGGATAACACCCAGTCGCATTGGCAAATCACTCGGCCTAGACCGAGCACTCACCCGAAGTGTGTAAAGGTACCGGGTCCTCTTTAGGGTTCTTTGTAGTAGGATGTTAGTGTGATGAAGGAAGAAACATATATATCCATAACTAATCCATCATTTTACCATGCATGCTACATTGGATCTATGAAAGAACAAGCTTAAACAAGTAATCACAATTGAATCAATAACCTACACTACTCAATTACACATAGTAGTGACACTTAGATTCAGCCAATAACATCCATCTATTAATAAACACGAAGCTTCTTACATTGATGTCAATCTATACTTGATGTGCATGGATCCGTTCTGATAATTCCATCATATATCTCTATCACACACACATCCATCTCTCATATATATATATATATATATATATATATATATATATATGTCTCTCTCTATTCATGCCCCGATACTATGTAATTCTCATCATATATATAGGGTGGGGACTTTCCCTTCACCGCTCATCTATTCCATAAATAGGTCATATGCTATTAATAGCCACACATTGTTTACAGCATAACCACACATGCAAATGTGCTATATATATATACTTCTTACAGTTAACTAAAGTGACAATCCTATTCCTAGCTAGTCTCCATGCAAAATGCTTCGATCCAATCCTCCAAAGATAGACAATGCATGGTGCACATGTCTCTACATCATTGGTGTGTTCCACATGCTATATTTTAAAAATAGGTTATCATGCTCAAAATTTGATAAGTCCCAAAAGTTGAACTTGCCCTCTGCGTGCGGGTTCTTCCTATCCCTCCACGCCCTTTATCCTGGCTTTCTCTCCCAGGTGGAATTCTTGTGTGATCTCTAACAAGTATTCTTTGATAAACATAAGCACACATTAGAAAGGGAAATTATAGTACATGGGAGGGAAAATTACAAAGGTAGGGGATTAATATACAAGCACCCAACAATGGGATGAGAAAAATAGGTACCATCATGGAATGGTGAGATAAATTCATACCACATCCGAAGCTCCAAGATAATCAGATGGTCATGTCATTCTCTCATGATGGCTCTATGTGGTCTGATAAGAATGAGAGAGACCAAGTTTCCATGTATATAAAATATATTTACATCTAATGACCACTTTGTTATTCATTTGAGATTTTTTCTTCTTGTAGTCTCTATCCGATACTTTGTGACTATGAGAATCCATTCCTACATGTTTTCAAAAATATAATATCTTCTTTTTGTCATGAAAGTATTCATCATCATTAGGTGAAGGTTGCAACATGGATTCATGTTTTAAATTAGTAAGGAATTTGGAAATGGTGAGAGCAAGCTAATTTTGACTCCATTCACAAGATTCATGTATATTCTCATTCATTTGTTCCAAATGATTTATTTTTGTTCCCACCATCTCATTATTGACCTTCATATCATTTTCTATGATGGAGGTACTATCCTTATGAATGAATATATCCACGGGAGATTCAAGAATTTCATTTCCCTTCAATTCATCATGAATACAATATTCTTCACAAAATAGGAAAGGAAGGACTCATATTCAAATTCATACTCATCCATCAATGTTTCAAGGGGAACATTGAGATCATATGTTTGTTTTGTCTCATTATTGAACATTTGTGCATCATAAGAAGAATCAAAACTAGACTCATACTTATCTTGCATAGTCATAGCATAAGTCAGGATTTCAAGGCTAAGTTGAGGGTCTTAAATTCCTTCTATAACCTTTAAAATTTCTTACACAAATTCATTCTTCAAGGCTTCCACATACTCACTTTCAATTGAAAAATATTCACATCATGTCTCGGGAGATGATTGGAAACCTAGGAATTATATGGCCAGAACTCATTTGAAAAATCTTCTTTCTCATGATCCACATTTCTTATCATTTGGGGGTTACCTTATTGCAAGTTAAGGCATACCTAATCTTCATCATTTTCAAATAGAGAGGAAATATCCATGTTGAATGGGAAGGGTGCACCTTTCAATTCAAGATTCATCAAATCATCCTCATGAAAGGAGAAAGAACACAATTTTGGGGCTGCAACATGAGAATAATCATTTACACCATCCCAAACCTCTCCTAAAGATCCCTCTTCTTCATAGGGAGAAGAGAAGACCCCATACTCACAATTATGATCGTTATCACACTCTTTTGATGATGAAAAGGAAACCGGATCATCTAGAAAGGTCATGTTATCTTCATTCATCCATGATTGTTTCAAGAAGGAAATTAAATTATAACATTTTCTATATTTCATTCATGGGTATTTTGCGTCAAATGAAGAGACAAAATTAGAAATAAAATAATTAATAATTACCTCAAAATTATCCTCTTGGAGAAATTTTGGTTTGAAAGGAGGGTTCATCTATTCAACATCTTCATGGTCAGAATTCTCAGCAAGCACTAGATCATCTATCATGAGACAAGGATTCTCATCTCTCATGCACATTTCTCCTTCAAAGAAAACTACATATGGATATTCAACTTCTATGTTTCCTTCATCATCCACCAAGGTGTTAAGTTTAAACTCATTGGAATTCTCAAGAAGAGGATAGTCATGATAAGTACATAAGAGTATTTTTGGAATAAAAACTTTGTACTACGGAGAGTCGGAGAAGAATCTACTCCTGAAATATGGATCTTTTCTTCTTCATAATGGAGTACTTCAAGCTGCTCATACTTTTATTGCATGGCCACAACATAATTTAGAATTTCAAGATTGGTTTGAGGATCGTAATTTCCTTTCTATAACTCTCAAAATTATTTACACATACTCCTTTTTCAATGCTTCCATTTCTTCATCTCCATAAGTAATAAAATCATCCAAAGGAAGAGAGACAAAAGACAATGCTTTGAGTTTCTTAGTCAGATGTGTGTAATTCAAGACATTAGCTTCAAGAGATTATTCTTTTATTTCTTGGTTTAGATATTTGTCTTCATGTTGTTCATATGACATTTCATATCTTTTTGCATTCTTCTCATTAGGTTCTTAGATTCTTTACCATCAGCCGGTGCAATTCCCATTTTCTTTCCTCTAGTAGTAGTCCATTTGAATTAAATCCATAAATATTTGATAGTAGGATCTTTAGATGCAGCAATTTTATCTATTCTAGATATCCTTTTCATAAATTTTGTAGGAATGTCACTAACCTTATTTCCTTTTACGGTTTCTAAATTTTATTAGAGGCAAGATACCTCTTTGTTGTGCGAGAATCCATACTTTTACAAGATTTGGTCCGAATGATAGCTACTCATAAATTTGGATATTTTGGTGATTATCTTCTTCTTTATGGTTGTCACTTATTGGTGTTGAACACTAATCTTGAAACTTCATCATTGTGATGGGTGAAACGAATGTTACATGGATTCCTTCCTTGATAGCGTCACCTTTAAAATCTGATTTTTATTTCGATATCGGATTTTTTTTGGAATATGTATTTTTTTTTATTAAGCGAAATGTGGATAATATGCTTGATCTAATTAATATTGTAGCAGTACATAAATGCAACAATTATGGACAGAAATTAACTCAAGCAAACTAAGAAATGAAATGTGAAACCCTAGTTACAAAGAGGTTAAGAAGAGCCTTAGCTAATTCGTAGTGAAATCTGAAATGTTTTGAAGTGTTGATCGATGAACATGGAGGTAGAAGCGTCACCACGAGAGACCATGGAAAATTCAGATCTGGAAAAATATGTTGGACATAGGCTCCCAGAAAGGGGCAAGGGTACTGCGGGCATCACAGACTAGAAATAGGTTCATGTGACTACAAAAAATTTAGAAACTCGTCCTTTTTAGGTCACAAGTTGTTTGATGTTCTTTTCCTTTATTTTTATGAGGTTGGATGATGATCTACGAGCTTATTGGAAACCTAAAATGAAGTATTGACCTGAAAAACCCTCAAATAGACATCAAATCCTAAAAAAGAAAGATGCAAAATGAGGGTTCGGATTGTCGTCATATGTCACAATGGTAATCTTACGAGTGATCATTGCACTACATCTCATACCCAATGTAGTTCTATGTATGTGTGTGGAATTGTGCCCTAGGTGGCTCTTATGCATGTCACACTTGATAGCGAGCAAAGTAGCTAGATGTAAATAAATGTAATAGATGTGTGCATGGAATAGAATAGACTCCCCTCTTATGAAGTGTATGTAGAATAATGCAATCCTTTACCTTAAATGGATGCTAGAATGGATGCATTGATGCTCTTGAATAGCCTTTGGATGCAACCTTAGGTGATGATAGATAATTCTTCTTGTTTGGTCCTTTATTAGAATCACATAACTTTATATTTATCGATTCAATTTCTTGAATTTCGTAATTAACCTCAAAAAGTTTGACTATGAAAAATATAAGATGCTTAAATGACTAGAAATGACCCAAAAGATGTGAGTAAAGTAAAAATATGTCGGGGCACTGGTGTTGGCATCTTGGTTGGGCGCCGGTGTCCAAACTAAGAGAAATTGAAGGGTCAGAGGTTAGACTAAACAAGAAGGTGTGCAAGACCAAAATTGGCAGCAAAAAGAAAACAAAGATGGCCAAAGACATGGGTTAATCAGTAATTTTCTTACTTAGGATCATATGAATTGTAGTATTCAATCAAGACTAGATAATTACCCAAAGTGCATGATTTTGTGTCTACATATTTTCCAAATATCTTTAAGGGTTCGCAAGGGGAGATCTCTCCCCGGTTGAGTCTCCAAAAAATGTTAGTGAAATAATTTTTCACGGTGTAGATTATTATTTTTCACCAACGATCATGGGGCTAAGCCCCTCCTTGGGTATGGGGAGGCTCCCATTATTGAATGTAAACTACCTAAAATTATGGGGTGGCCATTAGGTCGAGGATCACACAGGGATACTCCACTAAACATGTGGAAAAGTGCTTGTATAGAGTACAAGGGAGGAATTTTATAAGAAGGGAGGTAGATGGGAGTAGAAGGAACAAGGAGAGAGGGTTAATGTTGTGAGTAGGAACAATCTGATTCTAACCAAAATTAACCAGAGCAGGTCCATATTCAATTAGAATAATGCGACAATGTAATAAATCAACAATACTAACAAATTAGAGACACAAAGTTTTGAAATTTCATTAATCAAGGACACAAAGTTCCCTCTTTCTTATATAAGATCACTATACTTACTAATTTGGAGAGTAGAGAGGATAGAGGAACATATACAAAGACATAGAGGAAGTGTAGATTTTATTTATTGATACAAATCTAAACATCATATAACAATCCATAATTACTAACCCTTTAGAATGGAGAATTCATTCCAATTTATAGCATTACAAATGTCTTTTCATCTCCACCCCACATGAATTTTCACCTTTCCTCATCACTTGTGACCTTCCATATTCCTAGGGAATGAAAGTGAGTATTTTCCTTATTGATGAAAAATGAATCTTACAATGTTAAGTTGAAGGTCACTTAAGTGAATAAGACAAAATAGTGAAAAAGTACCTTCTTAATGAAGAATTAGAACATGGAGAGAGAAGAAAGATAAGAGAGAGAGAGAGAGAGAGAAGGGTTGATCAATATGATGAAGAATCTTCTTTTGATGGACCTTTGAGGAAATGCTTCATGAATGAGATTCTTTACCTTTGACCACATGTTGAATTGAAAAAATGTGATTGTAATCTACTTTTGTGATGTTTGAACACACTTTAAGGTGTTGAATGAGTGTTTAAGAGCATTGCTAAGTGAATGGAAACATGTGAAATTGGGATGGTTTCCCATTCTTGCAAACATGGCACTTATCATGGAAACCTCCCACTTACCCTTGTTGGCTCCAAAATCCTCCTTAAAATCTTGACTAGAGCATCTGACTTGTTCCTTTAAACAAGATTTAAACATAATGGAAGAGTTAGGATATGATGATCATCACATTACTCTTTGAGATTTACATTTGATATTACTTTCCGCATCACTTTGAACATGATGACCCTTCACAATTCACCACTCTAAAAAGATAACACTTG
This sequence comes from Taxus wallichiana var. yunnanensis, assembly GCA_018340775.1. NCBI lineage: Eukaryota > Viridiplantae > Streptophyta > Pinopsida > Cupressales > Taxaceae > Taxus > Taxus wallichiana. Next base: position 962,739,882 of record CM031240.1, read on the forward strand.
AGTGGAAACATTATTAGGATATATGAGAACCCCTTTTCTCAATTTATCCTCATGGAAACAGAGCTTCCTCCTCTAGATAGAGGGATTGATCCCTAAATGAAACTTGATGGTATGTCTGAGAATGAGTTCCATATTCTTAAACTCCAAACTATATTGAAACACCGCAAATGCCACCTCCCTAACTTGCAAGATGTGAGCACATTACAAAGCATTGGTTAAGTGTTTAAAAATACTTTTATGATATATGCATTTTTGAGCTTGGGATGAATACCAACATCACCCATGGCGATCTTCTCTTATCATGTTCCTAATGACCATTTTCTTGATGAATTGAATTTCAATGAGGTTCTTGATTTTTTAAATTGTTCACTTACCTCATGATGTTCTTGATTTCACCCACTTTCCAAGTGTATATATTTCACACACATTTATTCACTCGACTTGGTCCTTGTCATAGTGTGATTCATGTAACCTCCCTTATTCTTAGAGGGAGAGCTAGTGACAAAGATGTCTCCTTAATGATGGAAACATACTTATAATTCGTAGACATCCTTTTTGCTCATCTAATCCTCATAGGTATTATCCTAACTAGATAGAATTATTTCTCTTTGAATGAAACTTTGTGCCTCTAACCTCATGGTGGGTAGAAACAATGTGGTTGTATTCTCTTTCTTCTGTGAGATGCGAGAACACTACAAGGAATTTGAATGAGTGTTCACAAATACTATTGTGAAATATTATACTTCATGGACCTATGATAACTTCCTACTCCTACAAGCATGATGATCTTGGGTTGAGGCACATTGGGAGTAGTGTATATGATGTAGGAACATCACTATTATTTACCTTAGATGTGTAATTCATATTTATATAGGTTAAAAGACTCCATCATGACTCGGTTTGAAGCTTTCTATATTTCTTCGATGATAAAAAAATATCTCCATCTTAAATGAATTCCACCATGATGACTTCTTTCTTTCACAATCCGGATGAGTCAAACCATCAAAGCTGTGTCATACATAATTCACCTATGAACTGATGTGTTGGGAGCCTATGAGGGATTTTCTTTCTTGTTTAAACCACAAGTAAACTTTCAAGAATTGAAATGGTGGAAAAAAAGAAATGAGATATGCGAGAATGGGAGTTGCCACAAACTTTCGAACTCAAATCCAAAACTTTCTATTTTTAGTAGGTCCTATCCAGGATTGTTATTTTTAGTAAGTTTGCATTGCTTTCTCATTATAATGTAATGTTCGGGATTTAAAATTTTTGGAGACTTACTATTTTTAAACATGCACATCTCTATATACTTTCTATTTTTATAAAGGGCACTTACATGTGTCAATTTGCAATGAAAACATTGTCATTTTTTTTGTTTTACTCGAACTCTGCTCCAATTTTCATAGTTTTTCATCTGCTAGATCTCTGTAGGATCAAAAAGGAAACTTTCCTATAATTTTATAGAGTGGCATGTCTAGACATTAATGGAGGTTGGGAGGGAAAATGACAACACTTTCAATGAAAATGGCTAAGTTTTGTGAGAGGTAGAGTTAGACAATTTTGGTGTGATTTTTGACCTTCTCGTGGCCATAAAAACTTGTCCGGAGTGAAGGAGGTTGAAGTGGAGGAAGGGGTTTAGGAAAGATGTGACACAAGGGTGTTTAAATTGCGACCTAGGTGAGAATGAGGGCTTAAATGTGGTTTTTAGGGGCTAAAAGGTTGTTTCCATGTGACCAGGGGCTGACGAGGTTGAGTGAGGTCACACTTTTTGTAGCCTTGTCCCTTGGGGGATAGAGTAGATAAAAGGGATAACAAGGTGTCCAAAGTGTGACCTAGGTTAGGGGATCACACTTTGGTGCCCCCCTTGTCCCCTTGCACCATGGGAGATAGAGAGGACATGGGGGCAACTAGGAGGAAAAAGTGCAACTTGGGAGCATGCATGGAGGAGAGGGGCTCAAAATTTGGTATCCCCCTTTTCCACATTTTCCATTGGTGCATAGATTAGACACAAGGGTGTCCAAAGTGTGATTTTTCCATTCTGGGAAAGTAGATTTTGCCTTGCAGGTCCAAATTGGAACACCTTAAGCGAGTTTTCATCTCTAGAGCATAGGAAAATGTTTTGGGGTCAAACCTTATATTATTTTGACTCCAAAACACCTGATGAGATCAATGGAACCATAATTGAGACCCAAGTTCCCAATTATTCCTGAAATCCAACATTTATGGCCTATTTAATCTTTGACTAAGAGGGCAGCTCTGATGTTCTAAACTACTTTAGGAAAACTTTGAGTCTTGGAACAAAATAAATATTTCCATATTGTAGAGGATTACAATATATTTCTGATGACTATTTATTTTCTTCTTAAATCCTTCTGGAACTCCCGAAATCATCCATAGAAGTCATCGTTCACTTTGTTGGAGCTTTCATTCCTTACACCCGAGTTACCGTTGTTGAACAAATTGTTCCTAAATCAAATTTTCTTTACTAAACTTTCCTAAATTTCCTTAGAAACCTTCAATTTTATCCAACATCACCCTTAGATGCTTTATATTTTCCTTGTATGCTTCCAAATGGTGTGTATCTACGTAAAGAATGACCGAGAAATGGCCTTTTTAAGCCTCTAGAGGAAGTTATATTTCATTTAATCTCAATGAATTCATCAATCATGTTAGACACTCTTATCTACACAAAAAAACACACTGAATAATCATGTTAGTACTTTCCTCTAAGCCTAGGTGAGGGTGGGACTAAAGACTGGATGGCCAAAGGAAGGGTTCACAGTGACTGGGAAGAAGAATTTTCAACTATGGGCTTAGTTGTCATGATTAAAAGTTTCAATTTTTCATGCTAGACATTTTGCATGACAACAGAGCCAAATTGTTTTTTCAAAATTCAGGTTCACATAAATTTTACACCTTTTTCAAGATTTGATTATCTTTTAAATAATGTTATGGAATGCACAACACTACAAAAGGAATATAAGGTTTGACACTAGTATCTATTCTAATTAAGTATCTTCCAACATTAACTATACTATATCATAATAATCTATTGGCACTTGAAATTAATGATTGTAAAAGATACAAGATTGAAAACAAAAGGAGGAAGATTTACTTAGCTACACAAGAATGTATATGAGAGATCTAGATACATGGAATGGATGATTTGGGAGTGTAGAGCCTAAAGATGCTTCATTTTGAAGACTATCACTAGAAAACCTCCTAGTTTGGGACCATACAGGTATGTCAAGAATGGTTGTATAGTCCAATACCTTATGTGATGTCTTATACCTTCTTGATCACGGGTTTTCAACTTTCTCTTTCCTTTGGTAGCTTATAAATATTTTTGTTTTCAACCCATTCATGTCACATAATCCAAAAACCATATATAATTAGTTAAACCACACTTAAACCCTAACCATGGGTAGAAGACCCTACAAGAAGTTTGGTTTTTGGTTTGAAGTGTAATCCATGCATCACCTACATTAGCACTACTCTGAAGAAGCCCAAAATTTCATGTATTTCTCCACCTAGCATGTAATATCTATATAATTTTAACTATTTGGAAACTTGAACCAATCTCAAAATGCTCTATATGATTATGTTCTTGCTAAGAAATTGAAGAGGGATCTTGGTGTCTTTAGAAGTGGGGGAAGATAGAATCCTTTAACTATTTGAGTGCTTCATAACTATAGTAATGTTTTCCCTAATGGATGTGCATAAACTTTGGGAATATTTAGAGAGCCTTGAGTTCATTTTGTATGTATTTGCGATGAGTGTTCCAAGTGATTTCTAGGTGTGTCATATGTGTAAATGAGGTGATGTTAAATTTATTAAGTAGGGTTCCAAAGATAAATTATTATGATAAGGTTGACCTAGGAAGATGAAAATACCCAAAAAAATTATTACATCGAAAGATGACTTGGAAGATGTGTTGATCCAAGACCATAGAGGTTAGCCATGACTAGATTTCACATCCTAACCTAGTTGTATAGTTTTGAACATGGATGTGGTGAATGAAATATGAAAGTTGCTGACAATGAAAAGAAAAGCTTAAGTACTAATCTTTTGCATTTAGAATTTAGAGTATTTTGAATCATCAATGTATGGGAATAAGCAAGTTAGGGAAGAGTAACAATATGTAATGATTGGGGATAGGATGCGAGTGTTTGTCTTAGCAAAGGAGCATAGTCACAATTAGCGATGTGAAAGGGTAAATTTCCAAATTTGAGTGTCTACAAGAAACATTATAACTTTTCTCACAAATGCATCCCTTATTAGTGAGCAGAAATGAATCCCAATTCATATTTTGTTTCTTTTTTCCTCGGTGTGTGATGACATGAAAATTATGGAACATGGCTTGAAGATTCATGAGTACATAATTATACATTGACTTTGAAGTATTTATGGTAAATGGTTTTGTAGGAATGTATGAAAAAAATTGTGTCAAGATTCTAACATTGCACCTTCCTCTACTCTAAACAAGAATAACAATAATAATAATAATGTCAATAAAGTAGAATATCCTAACAATTGGTGTAGGTAATATATAGCTCTTGAGAATTCTGAATGGAATTTTGTTTCCTAAACATCTATGATTAAAGGTTAAGAAATAAATGTGCATGATGACAAAGCATTATAAATTTTCCATCAAATTCATGTTTTTCATGAGCAAGTATGAAGGTATATAATAAACTTTTAATTGTGTTCTCCTAGCATATGCTCACATGAAAGCTATGTAATAGGGCATGGATGTCCATGAAGACATAATTATAATTGGACTTATCTCCAAAGTATCTATGGAAAATGGTTTTGGAGACATGTATGCAAACCCTAAACCTTCCCCGCTTTAAATAAGAATAATAGTATCAATAATAATGTCGGTATAAAGTAAAAAAATATTACAATTAATGCAATAAATAAATAAATAATTATATTAATGTGAATGCCTTAATAATTTTATTTTCCTAGATGGTTATGATTGGAGCATAAGCGTAGAATGGGTGTGATGAGGAATTATTCTAGATTTTCCCACAAATGCATCCTTTTCTAGTGATCAAGTATGGAGCCCAATTTATGAACTTTTCTTGTGTTTTCCTAGTACATCTATACATGGTAGTTGTGGAGCATGGCATAAAGATCAATGAAGACATAATTAGAAATGGAATTGATTGTGAAGCATCTATGGAAAATCATTTTGTAGACATGTACGCAAAATATTGTTACATATTTTGAACCCTATACTTCTCCTACTCCAAATAGGATTAATAATACAAATAATAATTTCATTATATTTGAAAGTAATGGGAAGTAATTTCACTTTTTGTGAATCTTTTCATTCCTTTTTAAGTTTTTAAGAATGTTTAACTAACATACATAAAAAGGATGAAATAATGTAACATGTGGATATTCTAATTTAATTAACTTCCAACATTAATTGCATAAATTAGAATAACGCTTTTCAAAGTGACTATTGATCTATAAATTATCAAAAACACAAGGGATAATTGCACTTAGTTGATTATGTGTGGATATGGAAGAGTCTGAGTGTAGGAACATGATGATCTAATACTGAAAATACTTTGTTATAGAAACTGACACCTAAAACTGAACATGGTCAAAACTATATAGCTAAGTCAGAAGTGTCTATATGGTATTGACCCTTCTATACAGTCTTGGACGTGCATGGAAACTAGGTTCATAGCTTCCTAAGTGCTTCACATGCCTAGAAATGAGTGCCATTCTATTTCGGTCTTCTTCATTTATCTTCAAAATGGCTCAGTAAAATTTACTCAAACCCTAAAACTTGTGTATTACAAGAAGGGGTTCTGAAAAACAAATTTAAGTGGGTTGTGGGAACCCCTATACACCTCAATGTCACCACTACTTTGAAGATGGCTCAAACCACATGTCATTCTCCTAGCATGTGATATCTATCATAATGCAATTAGAATTTGAAAATGGAATGAGAGAAAGGATAGGGAACAATGGGCAATGGTAAGAAAAACAACGGACAAGTAAGGTTTCGACGAAGGCCGTAGAGGCCTTCCAGGCCTCAAATTTTTTGCTCTTGACTTCCTCTCCTATGTGCTCCTCCATTCTTTGCTTATGCAGACACTCAAACCCATCTTTTTTCTCAAGGTAAATCGTTTATGGTTTTGTCATAGGCGGGGTTCTCAAGAGCTCATGATGTAGGGCTTATATTGTGGATAAACCGAGGATACTCTAGTTGTGATGCTCTCTATACCAGAGGTAGCTAACTCTATTTATATCCTCAAAGCTTCTGCCCTTATTTGCATATTTAATGGATTTTGGCCTCAAGTCGAAGCTCTCCATAAATGGATTCACTCCACTTGGTCGAATGCTTGTGAGATTCAACTTTGTGCAAAAGGGTTTTTATTGTCGATTCCCTTCACCTACAGATTATCAACGAGTGTGTACCAATGGCCTATGGTTTTGGGGTAGGGTTGGCCTTTTTCTCACTCGTGGTTTGAGGATTTCGATCCCTTTACTATGGTAGTCTCCAAAATGTCAGTTTGGGTCCGTCTCCATAATCTTCCTCTCCACTTCTGGCACCATGTTTTTATGAAGCTATTGGTAACTCTATTGGTCGTTTCATTAAGATGGATGATGAATGGTCCAAGCAAGGGTTATTCACATATGCTCGGATTTGTATTGAGGTGGACCTTAGCAAGGGTCTTCCAGATAAGATGGAATTACTTCATGATGGTTTCAATTGGATTCAAATTCTCGACTATGAGAATACAACCTTCCGATGCAGATTATGTCACCAAACTGGTCACCTACAAGAGGCTTGCGTGCTCAATAAGTCTCAAAAAAGAAAAAGTGTCTGCTCCGCGGCCTAAAGGTTGGCAAGCTTTTACAACAAAAGGTTACAAGATAACCCTCTCCCTAGAAGTTTAGAGCCCATGTGTGAGGAGATTCCCCACTTTGGCGGCTGTGTGAAAAGAGCTCATGTGACTGATTCTTTTGACTCTGACCCTGAGCAGGATCACCCTTGCCTTGATTCCTCATTAGCCTTTCCTTCCCAGCCCGAGAATTGGACTATGGTCACGAGGTCTAAGGAGAAGAAAGGGCACTTTGTGCCTCATGATACTCGATCTGTGGTAGCTTCAACAACTCCAGTTTACTTTGGTGTTGAGGGTACTCATGATTTGGCTCCCGCCTCTCCGTTTGTTTTTGACTGTGTGGTTCCTAGGTTGGGGCCGGTTTAGTTTTTGTTTTTGCCTTTGTGTCGTTTTTGTTGCCTTCGTGGCATTTTCTGTTGCCTTCATGACGTTTGTTTTGCTTTTTGCGAGGCCGTGTCCACTGTGCCCCTTACTATGTAACACTTTGTATTATTTTGTATAATTTAATATAAAGGAGGTTCCAATAGTAAATTACGGAAAATATTAATTTTGTAAAAAAATATAATACAACCATGAAATATTACATAACAACAGATAATTGGTAGAAAAGAATGATTTAATAATTCAATTGAAGGGATACTACTTGCCTTCAACAAAATAATAAAATACTTTGATGAAATTTAAGATCGATGGTATCTTTAGTATAAAATAATTGTTTTTGTATCACAAATGTTTTAACCCTTTAAATGGTTTCAAATACTATTTTTGGAAACTAAAGGAAATTGAGAGCTAGAGTTGAAAAACTCTAATATAGGACAAGACTCCCTATAACCTTTAGTGATGCACACAAGGCCTACACTCCACAACACAATATACGTAAATTTTTGGGAATTGAACGTGTGACCTGGACCACCTAAAACTGTGGCCAAGGCCGAACATACCAAACTTGAGAACAAATTTATCACTCCTTAATTTTTAACTCAAAAACCACACTACCTCAAAATCATATATTCTCATGCATACACGAGTTTTAAATTTTGCCTATCTTATTTTATTAAAAAACTTTTTAAAATCAATTAAGAAGAACTAAGAGTATACTTTTAAATAAATAAATAAATAACCAATTTCGTCCATTTTATCTTATTAAAAAACTAAAAAAGATTTTTTTATTTAAAACCAAATTGTATATAACGGAACATGATGTCATTATGACCACTAATGGTGGTTTGCAAATATACCTACTTTTCTAAAGAGTTTTCTAACTAGTGTATGCTTTTTGTAGGTTACTTTAGTCATGTCCCTCCTATCTGATTAATTTTTTTAAAATGAACGAGTCAAGGAACCGTTTCATTAGCATTGACCAATGAAAACAAGGGATAACTTTATACCATTCAACACATTTGTTTATACCATTCTTTTATTTGTTATTCGCCTATGTTGGACCCAACAACTATAGGTGACTATTATTCAAGAGCATGAGTAAGATAGTTCGAGAGTGTTGTTTTTTTTTTTGTTGGGAAGAAATGGTCTCCGTTCTTATCACACACACATTTAAGTGAACATGATCTTTGTTTTTAAACTTCTCGCATAATGGTATATGTTTTTTCAATAATATTTTTAAAAAGGGTCTTTCCTTGATCGATGGTTTCTAGCATTAAGATTTGAATCTTTCCGATAGGAGTAATGTTTGATGAATGAACTTATATGTTGGGTTTCATAATTTATCGCATTTATGTATATGTTTATTTTTTTAATCCATACAATAGTATTATATACCAAGAATATTTACGAAAAGAATGTATGGTCATAAATGCCACATTACACTCGAATCCGTTTGAATTAACAATTACAACAATGTTTCAACTAAATTGTTGTGATGATAAAATATAAGGCATGTGTGTCGATGAGATGTTGACGGGTTGGTAAAGTAGGATGGTTGTTTCCCACTTCTCTTAGGTTCAACTCTCATGAGGGGCATGCCCTCTTGGGCCAAATGATTTTGAAATGAGGCACAAACTTAGGTTATTTGTAAATTTGAATGAAGTGAATTTAAACCTGGTAGTGGCTTACAGATAAAAAAACAAGACATACTAAATTATATGTGGACCCGATATAAATAAACTAAAAATAGACCTGAAACAGGGATTTACACCTAATATATAAAATTAATAATTTATTGACTCTCAAAATAAGCTTCTCTTGGTAGGTCAAACCAATATATATAGAGAGAGAGAGGGGTAAACCTTATCATTCAATTAGGTTTAAAGTAGTGGCCGGTAAGAAGTGGGAGCGCATGATCCAAAATGCAGTTTGGCACCACCAAACTTCCAGCTTGTGGAACAAGATAAATAATAATAATAATTAAAAGAGAACATTAAAAACACGTGGAGCCAATGCCATTGTCGAGTCTCCGCACCTAGTGTCGCTTTAGTGCTTTTCTTTAATTAATATTTAATGAACGACAAGGGGAACGCCAACACCAATCGTCTTTGTCTTTGACCAAACCATACCCATAAAAGAATGAGTTTGTCTTCGTCCATGGAATAATAATTCATTAGGATATATGTTATGGGATAAGGTTTTTTTTTAATTGTCCAATCATTTTTTTAATGCATGTATGGATGACCATCATTCATTCTAAGTATGGGATAGTGTAGGTGTTACTATAGTGGCGTATTTAATAATAGTTGGTGGTGGTGGTGGTGGTGGTGGAGGGTTGCAATATTTATAATTTAATAATATTTAATGATTGAATTTAAATTTTGTAATATTAATGTCTTATTATTATTATTAAATACATATGAGGATAAATGTTATTAAAGTGATGACTATTCATGAATTCAAAGTTCACGTTCATTTAATTTAATGGAGAAGTTCCAATTTTATATTTGACACTCATGTGTTCATTATTTAACAAAAGTATTTTCCTTGTTTAAAAAGTCAATTAAAAATTTAAAATATATTTTTATATAGATAAACGCTTTTGACTGGATCTATGAACGGGAATACATTCAACCAAGATATAGCATTAAGCTCAACTCACAAAAACTACAATGCCTAATGAAACGAAAATGAACACACCCCATTCTAACAATGCGTCGCGAGCGAGGGATAATAATCAAACATATTGGTAAACGTCCCTTTTTGCCTTTTTCTTTCTGACCTCTTGCCATTGACCCGGATCCGAAGCAACCACCATCATCATATTATTTGGATCAATGAGACTTGAAAACTACCAAAAGCAAACTCTTGGTCAAAGTCGATTTATTATATTTGTCGATTCATGACCCTTCTTCACACCGCTTTTACCTTCTTGTCATCTAATTGCTCCACCCTTTGCTCCAAATTTGTTTGTTGATTCCCTCCATGATCGTGAGTGCACGCAACCTCTCGTACCAAAACTTAAAATATCTTAATCATATGGTAGAGTTATAGAAAAACTTTTTCCAACCTACTCTAATTGAAAATCATGAATATTACACCACCACCCCTAAAGTTTGACACTTCCCCACTTCAAAAAAATGTTCATCTACCAAGTAAACCCTCACTAGATGTGAACATAGAAAAAGTTATTGGTGGGAGTATAACTTATGAAGGCATGTCTAGGTAGAACATGATTTACCAAATCTAGGTTTAAGGTTGCCTTATGTGCTTCCTAGTAATTATGGTGACATAGTATAATATATATTGTAAATGTAGTTGGTTTATTTGGCAATAGACATATGAAGACCTAATTTTATTAACCTCCCACGAAGTGAAGTGTCCTAATAACACTTTTTATTGTTTATTTTGACTTTTTAAATGTTTTTCTTGATAGTGAGGCTCATAATAATATTGTTAATGGGACCCATTAATTAAACACATGGTAAGATGCATAATTATGAGATAAAGATTAAATCAATCTTTTTAAAAAAATTATTAGAAATGCCATAATTATTAATTAAAAATAATGATTTAAAAGTATATAAATAGTTTATAATAAAAGAGTGGTATGATGATATTTTAGTTTAAAATTTTAAAAATCAATAAAAATTAATGTTAAAAGTATGATAATAATAAAAATAGAAACAAGAGTAACATAAGACAAATTAAATATATTGCTACATCATTTGTTGAATGAGGAAATGAATTGACCTTAGGTGAGAAGGCAACCCAAGTATTTGACTCCTTTGATGGCAAATCAAATGCCCCTACCCATCATCTCCACGATTTTACATAGTAAGTGACACTAAAACTCCCAACCCAAACGACATGACAACTCTAGACTCTTGAACAAATAAATTATAACAAGAGGGATTCGTCCCAAACTCTCCATGAGAAGGCGGTTGAATCCACAACCCCTCCAAGGATGAGGTAGAGTGGAGAAGTGGAGATGCTGTGGGAGGTGGATGCATTTCCTTATGAATTCTACAAATATTCCTAGCATGCCACAAGCTTAGAGCTTCTTCAAGTCCATGGAGAAGTGTTGTAAATCAAATCGTTATGACATGTTGTGTTATGTTTGTGGAGCCTGTTTTCATGTTAGAGTTTGGTATACCTTCCATGGGTAATGGGTAATCGTTATGGGTTGTTTTTGGGCCCATGGTTTTTCGGTACCCATTGTTTTGTAAAACCGCCTCTTCGGCTACCTATTGATGTACTTATAAATAGATGGACATACAATAGGATAATTATGAGTGTGTTTTGTGAAGGTGAATAGTGTGTGTGAATTCAAGTGCGAATTCGGGAGGGTTTGTTGAGCGCAGCTCAAACAAGATTTGATTATTGTAATTGTGAAGACTGTTGGCTTGTAATAAAATCTGAGCAAGTGTTCTTGGTGGATGTAGCCCACATTGGGTGAACCATGTTAAATATTGTCTTCGTGTTGTGCACTTTTCATTTCTGTAATTCTATTCATACTTCTTATTATTGCGATTCTGAGGAATTATTCCGCATTAGATTCTATTAATTCCTAACATGTTGTTAAGTAGGAAACAAAACAATTATTCCTAAGGTTGACTTGCATGGGTTGGTGATTTAGAACTCATTACTAGTTAGAGAATTATCACCTTGCTTAATGCTCTTATAAGATTCTTGCAAATGTTTAAGTGCTCACCCTTCACTTTATTCTTCTTAGGACCAGTGAATAGAACAATATGTTGGTTGATGATGAATCTTTCACAATTCGCAATAGTAGCGATCATCGAAATTTCAATAAAGGAAAATGATAGTTATTAATTGATGATACATTATGTCCATATCTACGATGTGTATTAATGTTACTCTTAATGCCAAAGGTCAATTGATCTAAATACTCCATGATAACATTATATCGATATATTACACATTTTATTAATATATAAAATTCTAAATATATTTATAATAATACCTTTCAGCACTGAATATTAAATTGAAGAAAAACAAATTTCTCTATACCCAAAATGATTCTAGATAGTGAGACTTGATAGGAGAGGAAAATGGTTGAAAAGTGTAAGATTGAGGTGGCCTTTCTTTCAAGGTTGGAGGGCTTGTCAGATAAATGTTGATCTACACCTTTCTTTCAAGGATTGGGTCTTGACTTTGTGAAGAAAGGATAAACTACAAGTGTCCCCAGGCCCACCGATATATATTATTATGATAGTTCATCCTTTTGTGAGGGATGAGGAAAGTGACACGGAAGGCACCATGAATGGCTTCATCTTACTTTAATATTACTCCAACAATGACCTCAAAACTTACGTAATTTGTTCAAATTAATGGAAAACGTGGATGTCTAAAGCGCTTTTTTTTTCAATATCTTAGTGAGCGAATCTCACCAAATATTTGATTCATGTTAAGTAACACGTGGTGTCTTTTCAGAAATTTGGTTGTGAAAATATCTCAACGCGACGTAAGATGAAATGACGTATGCCTCCGTATGAAAATGGAGGTAAAATAATAATAATTTTGTATATATAAAAGGATATTTCTAAATGGCTTTGGTATTTAAAGTGAATAGTAATATCGATAATTCAAATGTTTCACATGTTAACATTCCTAAGTTAATTATATTCTATTGAATCAATTTTAAATTTCAAAAATATGTAAAAGAGTTTGTAATGAAATTATTAGATTAATAAAGTAGAATCATTATAATAGTATACAATATGATGGAAATAAAAGTAAAATCGTGAAGTTTATGATTGAATCATTGTGAATGGGCAACCTACAAAATTACGAATAAATACTCAATATTATGATATCGAAGTAATGATTACTCTTGTATATACCCTACTCATGTTATGCGAGATCATCTAGACTGATTTTACTATCAATATGAAGCAATATAAATAATTATATGACTAATAAATGGCTATGTTAGTCATAGGCCAACCACACATCCCAATACTTGTTATTGACTAAGGTTGTAGCATGCCCCCTTCTTCAAACAAGTGTTCTTGACAACGTTGACCATATGTGGATGTGTTTGCATGAATTCTCTATTCTCCTATTTTGTATCCTCTCTTGACAAAGGTTCTTCCACTCAATAAGATACTTGGCGATCACCCTCATTTGTATCTTCTTAAATCAAAAATGGATAATCACTTTTGGCTCAAGACTATTCTCTCCTTCTTCATTAAACTCATGTAACTCTATTTGAAGGGGAATCGATTGGGAAAAACCAAAAACATAAAATAAAGGGTTTATTTTTCTTGAGCGAGTTAACTCATATTGGTATTGAGTGTGTTCCTCAAGTGCTTGACTTTGTGGTTGTATCTTCATTGACAAGTTGATGAATGTAAACTAGTAATCATATAATTCCCTACATGGAGACCTTATGGAAGAAGTGTCTCTTTTTTATGAGATTTCTCTATTAGCATATCCTCAACAAAGACTAAACACTTTTCCACTCTTTCCTAAAGATCATGTGGTACTTTCAAATTTGACTATTTTTTTGCACTAAAAACAATTAAAATGTAGGCCTCACTGATCCCTTTTTGAGAATATTTTACATTTGACGAGAGCTTACCATTTGTGAAGACTTTGTGTAAACCTATTAAATCAAGTGTCTTTCCTTTTGAATGAAAATGCATAAACAATCGTTGGAAGTTCATCTCGATTGTTCCCAAGTTCATGAGTCATTGGAATCTTAATACGATGTGAATTCCCCCTTTAGAATAATAACACCTTGGGTTACTAAACATGTAGTCCCTCGTAGTAAGTTTAAGATTATGGCATATTTTGAACAATCAATAGTACCACATATATAACCATGAACTCAAATTCTAGTTCTAGATAAAAATAGTTCAAGCATGAATCTAACTTATCGTTGATGAAATTGTGAGTACTTTTGAGTCGATTAATATAGTCACCTTATGCTTTTTTCGATAACCCTACTATCTCGAGAGATTTTGAGGTGCTAACCTTTATTACTTTTTATTCTTCCTCTTTTTCTTCATTGACACCCTCAATGTAGAATAATTTATTTCTGACACATTTATGTCGTCAAAAATATCTACCTCATGGTTAATCCATAACCTTTTCCCCCTCTTTTCTTCATTTTTTTCAAGTGTTAACTTGGTAGGACACAGGAATGAAAATGTAAAGTGTGAGCTCTAGAAATCACTGATAATATGAAAGTACTAAAATTGAACGTATACCTCCTTTTGTGTGTCTCCTTTGCAAACCTTAGAATGGGCAGTGACTTGGACGAGTCCAAACTACTTGAATTGTAGGTGCTTTCTCCAACGCATGAAAGACCTTCGTTGCGATGCCGATCAATTAAAAAACTTTGCACCATGGGATGTGAGGATAATGGATTTATGGATGGGAAAAGTAGGCTCATGTGGACATTAGAACTAGGTGGAAGGGATGCTCTATGTGGCAAGAATGCAAGAGCTTTGACATGATTTTTGCTTGTTGAAGAGGGGGATCAAGGGTCTATTTATAGCCTGAAAGTTGGATTAATTCAGAGGTTTTAAGTAATCATGATTTGGAAAAGTAAGCAAGATTAAGTGAGTGGTGGACATGAAGAATGAACAGGAATTAAACATGAATATTTAATTCACAAGTGTGGGGACATAGGGAATATTTGACATGTGAGGAGGATTAATTAGGAATTGATAAGGTTTTATTAATTAACTGATATCAATTAATTTCTCATGGGTTTTTTTATGGGAAATGGAATGGGAAAATTAATTGATTTAGGAGAGATGTGAAATTGAGGTGTCTACATTTGCCCCTCTTTAGAAGGGTAATATGAAAGTAGTGTCCTTTCAAATAAAGTAGACAAAATGGATGAATATGCCCTGACAGCGGGATTTAAGGTTTTGAAGAGATTCTTCTTAAGGAAGGTGTTCCTTTGATAAGAATTTATTAGAGGAAGAAAATAGAAAACATTCTCTAAGCAAAAAGTAGAACATACTTTTTCTCGTGAGAATGGGGGAAGAATTCAATCTACTTTCGCTAAGAAAAAGTAGAACAAACGTTTGTTTGTGAGAATAGAAGGTGGTAGGTGATGAATGTTATGGTATCATCAAGACAAAAATACCATGGGAAGATGTGATTAGGGACATATGTGATGATGCCCCCTCGAGAGGGCTGACGAGAATGGAAGAGACGACAGAGCTCTTGAAAAGAGGAGAGGTCAATGTTGTGGAGAGGAGGACAAGAATAGAGTGTAAGAGAATGGAGAGCAGTGGTGTGCGCCAATGGGGAAAGAATTCAATGCTAGATATGAAGATGTGTTGAAGAACGTAATGAATGAGAGTGGAAAGAGAGAAAAAAGGAATGGACATGAGTAGTGGTTAATTATGGGTAGGTGGAGAATGGGAAAGGAAAAATCAAAGGTGAAGGAGACAAGGGTATGAAATAGAGTGGATGGAGACAGAGGAGGAGAAAAAAAAGGAATGAAAGAGGTGGAAGAGAATAATAGAGAAGGATGATAGGGGAAGAAGGGAATGAGGAAGGACGAACAAGAAGAAGACGAGATGAGATGAGAGAAGATGACAAAGCAGAGGGTGAAATTATAAAAAGGGAGAGAGAGGTGTAAAATGAAGGTAATGGAATATAAAATATATGGTGAAGAGGTATGGATGAGATAAAGTGAGAGAAATGATGGAAAAATGAAGGAGATGAGGAATGTAAAGAAGACATAAGTGATGATAGATTTGAGAAAAGAAAGAAAGAAACTATAAGAAATCAGGAAGATGTGGATAAGATCATAGAAAGGAAGAGAAACTGGTACAAAATGAATGAAAAGGGTAGAGGTGGTAGAGAAAAGAAGGGGAGGGGAGGAGGAAGGTGAAAATGTTGGGGAAGAAGAGATGACAAAGTGGATACAGGGAGAAGATTGAAGGAACCAAGTTGTCGTGGGGAAGACCAAGGTAGAGAATATGGGATGACCGCATGGAGATGCATGTGGAGGATGAAGGGATTAAAAATACTGGATAGCAAGAAAGAGACAAGGTAACGATGGGGAAGTAAGAAGGAAGAATGATGGAAAAAGAGGAAGAACATATAAAGAGAAAGAGAGACAAGCACGAAGAGTGGGAAGGAGGAGAGGACAAGAGAGGAAACGATGCATAAGGAATGGAAATATTTTGTGGAGAGTGGGTAACATCGAAATGTAGTGTGAAGAAAGAGGGGAGGAATGACACAAAGTGGAAAATCCATGGAGATGCATGAGATGAGGATAATAGCATTCCAAGAAAATAGACAAAGGATGCATAATGAAGATAGTAGAGATATGGAAAAGGGAGAAGGAAAGATGGAGATGTGGGGAAGAAACAAAAGAAAGAGTGGAGGTGAAGAAAAGGGAGGGGAGGAAAGTGATAATGGGGGATGGAAGAGGAAATTCCGGTGAAAGAAAATTAGGGGAAGACTAACAATAATTATTGTTGGTGAATGACGAGGGAAATAGTGGAGAAAAATTGGAGAAGGACAAAGAGAGTGAAAAAGGCAATAAAGAATGATGATGAGTGATTTTTAGGAGTTGAACAACAATAATTATTAGCGTGAAATATGAGTGGTAATATGAGGAACTCAACCCTTATAAATTTAAATTATAAGTTACAATGAAATACCAAGATTTTATAATAAAATGACGAAAAAATAACAAAGATAGCACATACTAATCAAAATTAAAACCATTATATAAATAACAACTTGTAAAACATGATAAAAACCTATACAACATAAAGCGAGCCAAAAGATACAAAAACTTTTGAAGGACCAAAGTGAATAGAACAATATGTTGGTTGATGATGAATCTTTCACATTTCGCAATAGTGGCAATCGTCGAAATTTCAGTAAGGAAAATGATAGTTATTAATTGATGACACATTATGTCCATATCTACGATGTGTATTATCTGTTACTCTTAATACCAAAGGTCAATTGATCTAAATACTCCATGATAACATTATATCGATATATTACACATTTTATTAATATATAAAATTCTAAATATATTTATAATAATACCTTTCAATGTTGAATATTAAATTGAAGAAAAACAAATTTTTCTATACCCAAAATGATTCTAGATAGTGAGACTTAATAGGAGAGGAAAATGGTTGAAAAGTGTAAGATTGAGGTGGCCTTTCTTTCAAGGTTGGAGGGCTTGTCAGATAAATGTTGATCTACCCCTTTCTTTCAAGGATTGGGTCTTGACTTTGTGAAGACAGGATAAACTACAAGTGTCCCCAGTCCCACCGATATATATTATTATGATAGTTCATCCTTTTTGTGAGGGATGAGGAAAGTGACACGGAAGGCACCATGAATGGCTTCATCTTACTTTAATATTACTCCAACAATGACCTCAAAACTTACGTAATTTGTTCAAATTAATGGAAAACGTGGATGTCTAAAGCGCTTTTTTCAATATCTTAGTGAGCGAATCTCACCAAATATTTGATTCATGTTAAGTAACACGTGGTGTCTTTTCAGAAATTTGGTTGTGAAAATATCTCAACGCGACGTAAGAGGAAATGACGTATGCCTCCTTATGAAAATGGAGGTAAAATAATAATAATTTTCGTATATATAAAACGATATTTCTAAATGGCTTTGGTATTTAAAGTGAATAGTAATATCGATAATTCAAAAGTTTCACATGGTAACATTCCTAAGTTAATTATATTCTATTGATAATCAATATAATATATATGTAATCAATTTTAAATTTCAAAAATATGTAAGAGAGTTTGTAATGAAATTATTAGATTATTAAAGTAGAATCATTCTAATAGAATATAATATGATGGAAATAAAAGTAAAATCGTGAAGTTTATGATTGAATCATTGTGAATGGGCAACCTACAAAATTAATAATAAATACTCAATATTATGATATTGAAGTAATGATTACATTCATTGACAAGTTGATGAATGTAAACTAGTAATCATATAATTCCCTACATGGAGACCTTATGGAAGAAGAAGTATCTCTTTTTTTACGAGATTTCTCTTTTAGCATATCCTCAACAAAGATCAACACTTTTCCACGCTTTCACGAAGATCGGGTGGTACTTTCAATTTTGACTTTTTTTTTGCAGATCGAAAACAATTAAAATGTAGGCCTCATTAATCCCTTTTGAGAATATTTTACATTTGACAAGAGCTTACCATTTGTGAAGACTTTGTGTGAACATATTAAATCAAACGTCTTTCCTTTTGAATGAAAATGCATAAACAATCGTTAGAAGTTCATCTCGATTGTTCCCAAGTTCATGAGTCATTGGAATCTTAATATGATGTGAATTCCCCTTTATAATAATAACATTGGGTTATTAAACATGTAGTCCCTCGTAGTGAGTTTAAGATTATGGCATGTTTTGAACAATCAATAGTACCACATATATAACCATGAACTCAAATTCTAGTTCTAGATAAACAATAGTTCAAGCATGAATCTAACTTATCGTTGATGAAATTGTGAGTACTTTTGAGTCGATTAATAGAGTCACCTTATGCTTTTTCGATAACCCTACTATCTTGAGAGCTTTTGAGGTGCTAACCTTTATTACTTTTATTCTTCCTCTTTTTCTTCATTGACACCCTTAATGTAGAATAACTTATTTCGACACATTTATGCCGTCAAAAATATCTACCTCATGGTTAATCCATAACCTTTTCCCCTCTTTTCTTCAAATTTTTCAAGTGTTAACTTTGGTAGGATACATGAATGAAAATGTAAAGTGTGAGCTCTAGAAATCACGATAATATGAAAGTACTAAAATTGAATGTATACCTCCTTTTGTGTGTCTCCTTTGAAACCTTAGAATGGGCGGTGACTGGGACGAATCGCTTGAATCAGAGGTGCTTTCTCCAACGCACGAAAGACCTTCGTTGGGGAAATGAGCATGGGTGTAAGCCGAAGATGGTGGATGCACTTTGTGATATGATAGGTTGAGAAAGGGTAATGGTAGGAGGAAATTTTGGTTGGAAGGGGAGTAGGGAGGAAGTAACTATAAATGGAAGGAATGCTTTGAGTGAGTATAAGGTGGAGTCCATAATAACAAGTCTATCTTAGGGGGAACCCTTAAGTAAGACATTCATGCGATGGAAGTGATTAAGTAATATTTCCAGTAGGGATGATGGAGATGAAGAGTGGGAAAATAGGAGGTGAAGTTGGCGAGAATGGAAGAGGTGGTGAGAGGATGTGATGATGGGGAATGACAAGAAAAAAGTGAAGGGTGAGAATGTGTAGTGATGGGGGAGTGCAAGATGACAAATCATCCTTAAGAGGAACTCTTAAGTAAGATCACCATGCTACACGAATGGTTAAGTAAGATTGCCAAACCAACAAAGTGATGGTGAATGGGAAAGAAGAGAAAATAATGTAGTGTGCATGGGGATAAAATAGTTGGTTGGAGTAGATGATGACAATGAGGGGAGGGAAAAATAGTATGGAGGGAACTTGTATGGATGGGGAAGTGCAAGATGACAAATCATCCTTAAGAGGGACTCTTAAGTAAGATTTTCATGTTGCATGAATGATTAAGTAGGATTGCAAGCCAAAGGATAAGAATGATGGGAAGAAGGTCCGTGAGGTAAGCAGTTACTTGAGTGATTGATGGAGGTGGGGAAGATTGTATGACAAAATGGACTGAAGGGGAACCCTCAAGTGGATTTTCCATATTGTGAGAATGTGTAAGTAAGATTACCAAGCAAAAGATGGATACTAGGAAGAATGAGAAAAGAGGAAATGGTGCATGCGAGAATGGAACGAGGGGTGGGAAATGGTGATAAAAATGAAGGAAGGAAACAAAGGAGTGTAATATGAATGGATTGAGGAAGATATGCATAGTGAGGAATAAGGATTGCGAAGGGAATCCTCAATTAGGATGCCCATGTGGTGGGAGTGGAAGAGGTAGAGTGAAAAGATGTTTGTGGTGGTGATTTTCATTTGATGAAAGAGGAAATGATGGAGTCGCTTCTACAATAGAAAGATCTTAGGAATAAGGTATACCTCCTATAATATTCCCACATGGTATGAATGGTTAAGTAATATTGTCAAGTTAAAAGAGGAAGAGTGAAAGGGAAGATCATGAAGAAAAGGAAGACACACAAAGTGGTGAAAGGGGATAAGAATGGTGAGAAGTACAAGGTGTGCATAAATGATGGGTGAGTAGAAATGAGGAGGGAGGATGAATGGATAAAAGATAGGTTGACCATGGTGGGAGATGAGGAGTTGCAGGATAGCAAACGATGCCCAAGAAATATCCTCAAGTAGGATTTGTAAACTGCAACGATGATCAAGTAGGATTCCCAAACTAGAAAATTTATTAGGAAGGGGGAAAATATGTGGTGTAAAGTAAGTTTTGATCATGCAAGAAGATACTCACGTGAAGAAAGCATCTTACTTTTAATATAACACATAATATGATGCATCATGATGGTTGGATTGTAATATGCAAGAGAGCATAGACAAGGGCCATCAAAAGGATATGATGCCCTGTAAGATATGTCGTCATATAAGATAAGTAGTTATATATAATAGAAGCATATTAGAGGGAACACCATGATACATAAAATCAAGATCCCCCTGTAATATATAAAGATACAAGATAACAAATAATAAACTTGTAACTAATAATGTAACACAAGAACTTTCAAACATGTCCCTAATGTGTTCCATAATGATGACTGATTAGATGTGCCCCCAAACAGGATACAATGATTCAAAATGGATTTGTTCATTGTCCTTAAACAAGGAATCAATGAGAGCCAAAATTTTCCCAAGCAAGGATTCACGCGAGGGAGAAATGATTTGGCTGTTAAAGTCATAAAGTGGTTGGAACGTTTATTAGGGAAACGAGTTCAAAGTTTGAATTGTGTTGATTGTTGAGTTTTTGATTATTTGGATTTTTTTGTAAAGTTTTAGGATTTTGTGATTTTTTAAATTTTTGGGAAATTTTAGATTTTTGAACATTTTCGGGATTTTTAAGAGTTTTAAAATTTTTTTGGATTTGTTGAGATTTTTCAAAAGTTTTTGGATTTTGAGATGAATAATATATTATATAGTGGACTTCTTATGAGAGGTGATGAGCCTAGGTATCATCCATATGTATAATGTTCCTCGTGGTAACTCATGCTTCAAATAATATTAAATTGTTCTCTCCATTTTTGTTCTTGACTCCACACAACTAGTAAGATGCGAGGACTCATCACCGAGAATCAAGAAGGACGCGTGATGTAGATAATGAATACAGAGACAAGTGCTAACAATGATCCATTGGGGAAATTATGACTTAGTCCTTCTTAAGGTCACTGAAACAATTTCAAGATGACTTTCACTTTATAGGTCACTTACTAGACTTAGACAGTTACGTGGCCTACTGAGTGGTAAAATTTAGGTGAAGGGATAGTTCTCTCTTCACTTAGGCATATAAATTACTTCTTTGGGATTTTATAATTGTAAGCACTTTCAAATTTATAAGATTTTATTTTTGTAGTGACCCCCTATGCCTTGCCCCATGCCACCAATAAGAAGCAAGGGTTCATCATCAAAAGCTAGATAAGTATTAATAATTTTTTTTTTTTTTTTTGTTTTTAATTTTATTACGTTTTCTGATTTTTAATTTATGAGTGACCCTCTACTTTTTTCCCCATGCCACTAGTAATAGGCAAGGGTTCATCAATGAAGACAAGACGTAGACAAGTAAGGGTACCTTCCTCCTTTCCCAGTCTCACACTACTAGTGAGAAGTGTGGGCTCAACAACAAAGACTATGAAGGATGAAAGGTGTAATAGTTAATTATTTAGAAGTTATTTGATTGATTGATTTGTATTATAGTACTTTTTATTTGGGAAGGAACCTCTTCCCCAATCTCAACCCCACATGTCTAGTGGGATGTGAGGGTTCAAAACCGAAGACCGATATGGGTGGCCAAATGAACCGGGTAAATAAGTTTAGAGATTTATGTACGAAAGAGAAAACTACTTTAGAGGGGATATATTACCATCAATAAGCTTATAGGTATGACCATAGGCGAAAGAATCAAAAATGGGAGAAATTATAAGAAGTATGAGACTCACAAGACTTAATAGGATCTATATTAACACTTGTCTCATGATGATGAATATGAAGATGTAATTTTTATAATGGGAATATTTTCCAGTAGAATGAATAATTTTAAATTATTTGGAGATGATTCAAATAGGAGGAATGTACAAATAGTTTCTCCCAAGATAGAGAACACCTTAGGAATAAAATTTCTATAGATGAATTGCATTCATTGGTTAAAAGTGCCGGTGAATGGAAATATGATGTGAGGTATCTTAAGTTGCAAGGGTAGGATGAGTGAGGTCAATGGTATTAATAGAAATTTTTTCAAGGAAGAAGTTTGTAAGAGATTGTGAGTAGAACTTATGTCAAGTGTTAGAATTGGTATCGTCATCGCTACTTAAAATTAATATGGGAGCTACGTTAAATATTTTTAAACCAAGGCCGTGTTTCCTAGGATTTTTAATATAAGTGATTAGATCTAGGTGACCTTGTTCATTCTTACCGAGTCCTTTACCTTTCCATCACATGTTTTTCATTATTTGATGAGATTTGGTAAATTGAGGGGACTCATAATAGGAAGTGAGTTCGTCAATGTATAACCGAGATCCTGAGGAACTTGGGATAAGTTCTTCATCAAGATGAACAAACTTATGCCAAACCTGATTTACCCATGTTATAAGCTAGGGGTAATATGGGAGGCATTAGGTTTTCCACATATTTGCGGGGATTTATTGATGTGGAAAGAATTCTCAATGTTCTGGAATTGGTACTCACCACATCCTTTTTTGATTATTTTGAATCTCGAGGAACCAGTAGGTACCTTCGTATGGCGAAAAGGAAATTTAGTGATTTTAAAATATGGATAAAATGGATTATAATAAGAGGAGGGTGGATTGGAGGAAGAAGCTTAATTAACATAAGGAAATTGTATTTTAATCAAGAGGTATTATTAGATGAGGAGGTTTGATTAGGTGAAGAACGTGATTGATTAGGGAAGGAGGAGGGTTTTTAGATGAAGATAATTGATTGGCAGATGAGGTTTGATTAGTAGTCGATGGTTGACTAGAAGATGATGGTTGAGTATTAGAATCATGATGATGAATTTTGTATGATTTTGGAACACATTTGGGAAGCGATTCGGATCGATACATGTGTTGTTAGAGAAAGGGATTACATGTGGTGGAGCAAATTTTTCCACCGATGGACAATAGTTGGCATTTTTATATCATCCTTCGAGGAGTTTGCAATACTCAAAGGGTTGGGTGTGTCAATGTGAATTCCTTATCTAAGTGGGGGAATTTAATACACTGGTGGTATGTGGATGGGACGACTTTCATGACATGAATCCATGGTCGATCGAGGAGGATGTTGTATGGAATTTCTAAGTCTACCACATGACATAACATGTCTAAGGTGATTGGTCCAACCATAAGTGAAAATGTGATTGTTCCTGTGGGTTGTCTTTCATTATTATCATATCCACGAATGGTTATGATATCATTTTGTAAGTTTTCTTCGGTGTAACCAAGACATCGTAGTAGTTTCATGGAGAAAATATTTAATGTTGTTCTATTATCAACTAGTACATGTTTGATCTTGTCAACTAGTAAATGTTTAATCTACGTATAAGGACTAATTATTAACAAGATTGGTGTTAAAAAAGGTTAACGGGGCCGAATGATAAGATAGGATTTGGTGTTGATAGATTTGGGATCAAAAATTGGAATTTTTGTGAGTTGATGTCATGTGGGACATGAGCTTCATTCAATTCTGTGTAAGAATACATTGTAATGTGGGAGAATATTTTAGTAATTCCATGATGGAAATATGTGTTGTAGTTTTATCCAACTATTTAACAATGTTGAATGAATTAGGTGAAGGCGTAAAGGTGGGAACCGGAAGTGATTGTGGAATTAGAGGTCATATGAAGAGGTGGTATGGTAGAAGAAGTATTAGATTTCTTTGTAGTAGGGATCCAATTTTTTTATTTCTAGTGGTTACCACACATTCAACTTTGATCTTTATTATAGCCACTATATATTGATCATAATTTATAGTTGAGATGACTTATTCATACTCAACATTGTTTGACGATTAACCCTTGTCCTTTGTGTGATTTGAATTTTCATTGTGTTTAGGGAAGGGTTTTTTGAAAACATTTAGTTTTTCATTGGGGTTTTGTATCGAGGTATTTTCAACCTCTATATCTTCACGTTCAATCAAGTCTTGTACATAATGGTGGAGTTGCATGCATCGATCTGTATGATGACCCTTGATGCGATGGTATTCACAATAGTTGTTGTCTTTATATAATTTTGTTTGGGTTTCCCTTATTCGAAGGGTTTTACGATGGGATATGTGATCATATTGGCATTTGCCAAGTGGCAGAAGACACTAGATAAGCTTTCTCCAAATGGAGTGAATTGTCTTTGCCTGAGGTCCCGAGGAGAAGCCTCCTTACTAGGAATGACGATTGGTTGTTTGTTGGGTTTATTAGTTTTGGGTTGACTATTTTGGATATTTTGAACATATCGAGAATTGGTAATTCCATCATTGACTACATTTCTATTTCGATTGAAGAATTTATATTTTTCTTGATTTTGAGGGGCATATACATTTGAGATGATAATTTTGCATTGAGGTTTAGAATGAAGATGTTGACTAATTTCATTTCAAAGTATAGAGAAAGGAAATATACTTGCGGTCCCTCTCTAATGTTGTAGAAAGGATGTAAATTTTTCATTTGTCCTTTGTTTGGTATTGCAAAGGTCGAGCATGGTTACCTCAGAGTCTAAGTTAAAGGAGAAATGTTTAACAAATTTCTCTGATAGATCTACTGAAAGTCGTGATGGACCCTTTTGGAAGATGGAGGAACCAATCTAAGGCCTGTCCTCCTAAGATCTTAGGAAATAAACGTAAAAGATATACATCGTGGTAAGATACTTCTTGACATTACATGAAGAATTCCTTTACATGTTCATGTGGGTCACCCTTTCCTTTATATTTATCAAACTTGGGAGTTTCAAAGGACGAAGGGAATGGTAAATGTAACATTTCTTTTCGAATGCATGGGGCATAGTTCTTCAATATTGAATCGTTTCTACTATTTTTTTAACTCTTGAATTGGTTAATTTCAAGACATTATGAGATTTGAAAATTAATGAAATCGATTTTAAAAAGTAATGCTTAAGGAAATTAATACTAAAATAAAGTGAAAAACTATGGTTAGTACTAATTAAAAGGTGAGGACCCCAAAACCCTAAAAAGGAAGCTTATACGTTTAAACCTAGAAATGGAAGGAAAATTATGTGGCTCGACTTGCAGTGGGTGTTTACAGGTGCGGGGATCATGAAAAAGAGGGGTTGAGTGATCATATGCAAGGGATTAGTGGTGAGAGAGTTAAAGAATGGTGTGGCATTGTGGTCATGTGGATGAGTGATCGGAAAGCAAGGATGAGGTTTGTATGTTGGATGAGTGACGAGAGGTGAGGGATGGGTGTTGGGAGATTTGTGTGTGTGGTGATGCAAGTTAGTGGGGATGCATGTGTGTGGGACCTGAGCGTGTGGCCGTGTGGATGAGGGAGGGGGTGGGCAAAAGTTAGGGTGTATCGGGATTGGGGATGCGGGTTTGGGGTAGTTAGGGTTTGGGTGAGACAAGGGAGTTCATGGGGAAGGGTTGGGTAGGTCTAGACCGAGATGTAAGGGGTAGGTCTATGTGAGTGGAGTGAGGTAGAATATGAGGTAGATTATCTCGGCAAAGAAACTCTTCGAGTTGTGAGCCGAGTTAGTGGGTAGAGGATGGGGTATGTTAAAATTTAATAATTTTTTATTTCTTTTTTTAATTTTTTTTTAGTTTTTTGTGTTGTTTTTGTAGGTTTAAATAGAATGAAATAAGCCCTTTAAAAAAAGGAACGAACTATTATACAACCAAAAATGGAAAACAAACCCCCCTACAAAGTTATCAACAACTACACTTTTTTTTCATTCTTATAATGTAGGTATAAAACACATTTATACTACTACGAAAATACTTGCAAACAATTGTTAGAATAAAAATTTGGATTAAATTTTATGACTCCCAAACACCTACAAGAATGTTAGATGAGACAAAAACACAAAAAAATGTTTTTAGATGTTTTCAGAATTTCTGCATGGATATGTGAATATTAGAACAACAACGAAACAAAAATTTGTGGTGATTTGTGTAACATCCCCATTTCAAGATACTAGAACAAGGGAATTATTATTATTATTTTTATAAATAACGTTCTCTGTTATGAATTACATAATTTAAACACACGTTCAAGTTTTAATAATTGTTCTCTGCCCAAACAACAACATGATTTGGAACACACAATTTCCTTTTAAAACTAATGTTCCCTGTTCGCATATTTACAATATGGAACACACATTTAATGCCATTCAATCTTATAGCATGATTCTATATGCTGCTGTAAATGAATCGAAGAACTGCCGATCTCCCATTTTCATGGCTCGAGTTTCAACGATCCTTCATTTCATGACTAAGCAACAACCGATCCTTCATGTTCGTTCATGCATAGTATATTATATATACAAGTTCTCTTAACCGAATTACGGTTATCAAGTGATCCATTTAAGAAGCCTATCTCAATATCTCAGTTACTCATATTCATCCGACATCCGCATCTTAAATTAAGTGATTAGGACAACACAACCAAGCACTTTGCGATACTTTGGCCAAAGATTTTCACATGCTTTGCATGATCATATTCCTAGATGTGATACATCAATGGAATACATCCTTCACTTCACTTCACTGTTATCTAGAATGGTCTTTCTGGTTCCTACCAAATTCCTTTCAATTTAAGGTCGATCTAAACTTCCAATTTCCAACTAGCAATATGAACGAATATAGGAAGGCACTCATGGTAACTAAAGATACGCTTGAGACATACGGTGTCATTCCCACGACTCGTGTGTCTAGTTATCTTTAGTCCTCCGCAGTCACTCCGTATACGTGATCATACTCCTATCCCTAGCCAAGAACTTCACATTCAGCCTATGTATTCTTGATGATTTAATTCGGGAGGGCATTGTAATATGTCAGCTATAACATTGTGTCGTCATGAAGACCCCGTCTTCATGAAGACACCTTGCTGTAGCTAGCATATGTCAATGTCCTACGGAATCCTCCCATCGAGAGTACATCCTGTTCTCAAGTGATTTGGATATGGTCTTAATATTTAAGATCAACTTTCAGCAACCATGTTGATCCTTTATCCTCGTTCTGTTACAGTTGTATGTAGCTAAGAGAGACTAAATCCGTCCTCTAGCTTGCTATGCATCTTCTCCTTCGTATCGAAGGGCTGCATTTTCTCTACTTGGCTTTCTTCTTAATCTTTGGATTAAGCAGCCCGTCTTTCGACGGATGTGATAAGTTTAACCTATTAAACTTAACCAAGATTTTCACAATCGTAACTAAATTCAGTAATTCCAAACTTATTAGACGTCATTTAAACGAGGTCTAATTCCCAATAAATGTATTCATTTATTTTCCTTAACCTTACATAGTTAAGGTCCATTAGCTCTGGATATATTTATCCCATATCCTTTCTTTCTGAATTTAACATACGAGGTTATTAATGGAGTTCGAAAATGAAGTTCGGTTACTCCTAAGTTAATTGATATTCCTTAGCTTCCAAGCTAATCCTGAATACCTATTAGTTATGGAATCGTATTCTTCCTAATCCTTTTTAATGTCAATTAAAAATTCATCTTTACGCAAACATGAACTAATTGCACATTTCAACTTAAAAGTTGCATTTAGGTAAGAATAGATATCAATCCCTTTTAACATCCATCCAAGGACAATTAAACAAATCCAAATCAAGAAATAACATTGTATTTCCAATTTAATCAACAATATCAAACCTGATATAGTTATTAAAATATCACACTTGTATTTGTATTCATCAATCCATTTCATAATCCATACATTTGCCAATCCAGTGATGGACTTTGTTTACATAAAACATCATTATAACTCGTAGATAGAAGAATGTACTTTCTTCTTTTCACAATTCCTCGTAGAGGAATAATAACTAACAAATACAATTCATCTTCAGATAATCAAAAGAAGCATCAGAAAATAGCCATGTCTTCGTTCTAATCAAATTCCATCTACAAAATTACTTGCACGGTCGGATTCAATGAATCGGGCATATTAAGCACTTGTCATTAAAATGAGGTGTTTTAATTAACCGTCTCAATAAAAGAACCCCCGCTTTTATGAAACGATAGTATGAACATCAATCAAGAATCAAGCATCAAAGAATGGACAAGCATAACAATTGAACCATCTAAATACCATCCCAATCAATCAAATAATTGCTGTCCTATTTTCCACATAATCATTATAAGTTCCAAATTACAATATTTGTAAAGTTTAGGAATACAAGTAGCATCTTTGCTAATATAACATAACTCATTATCCCTTCCATTCCTTTCATTAGTGATAAATGCAAAGGGTAAAACTAATCAAACGTAAACCAATTACTTTCCTTTCGCTTCATGCATCACATTGGATTCCAAGCAATCCTTGCATGAGGAGAAAGCAAACAACAATGCATATAGTTGCTCATACCAAGCGATACAAAATTGTTCTTAACGATTACATATTTCAATTGTATCAAAGAAGAAAAGATCATTTTTCCAAGTTATCCATCCACATTCCTATTTCTTTCCTCATGACTGTCCTAAAAATTGAATCCAAACGAGACACAAATCAAGATAACAGTTCAGAGTGAAACTTACAAAATCCATTCGAATTCACTTTCCAGCAGCAAGAATAATTTCATTCATAATCAGCTTTAAATGAAAACAAGGAAGAATTTATCGTCCTTATCAATACTTCATTTAAATCAGGCTCATATGAATACCCAAAAACAGGTTAGTACAACATCGTATTTATCATAGATCAAATAGTATAAGGATGCATACTATGTATTTACTGTACTAGAAGACCCCATACTTCTTTCACTGTATTTTTAACCAAATAAACAGTTATACAATCATGCAATCAATTATTCACATGACCTTCTATATCCATGATCGCATACAGTTCAAAATACAATTTACACATTGCTGTTACCTACAACAAGACTAAATCATAAGCACAATAAAGCTCCAATGCTATTTTTAGAGTCCAAACAACAAAAAGAGAAGAATTCATTCCTTTAACTATTCAAATAAGAAAACAACTATTTTCTTCAACTCAACAAGAATCAGTCAAGTTGGATTCATTTTTCCTTGAATGACAGTGCAAAGATCAGAAGACCACACGAAACATTCAAAATTTCCGTTTGTACAGAAAAATAACAGCACTCAGAAACCATCTAAATGTCACTGTAATCTTTGTCAAACTGAACTTATAACGTTCATCAAAACCAATTTACTGTTTCTTTTGAATCGAAAACAGCATAAAGAAGAATTCATGTCCCTAAAATTTCATTAAGAAACGATCATTTTGCTCAGAATGAACTAAAAACACCCAAGTCGTGTTTATCCAAGCATGACAGCTCAACTTATAAAGATAACTGAACAATCGTTCATATTGAAAAGCAACTCACCTAACCTGTGCAGTTCCAATCCAATATACCGCAAACAATGAATATCCAATTCGAGTTCTATCTCGATCAATGTTAATTTCAAAATAGCATTCTCCTTTTTCTTAATGAGATACAGAACTCAAAATATATATATTCATATATCAATACCTCTGTCAAGGCAAACCCGCATAGGGTATTAAATATATAAGCTTGGTACACTCAGGACAGACTCAAACAGCAAACCAAATTTCTATATTTTTCCATTTACTTGCACAGAAAAACAAGCCGAGTTGGTAATCGTGACAACGGTCAACAGAAAACCGAACAACATCAAATAACACAACAAATCATCCTACCTTCACAGCAAGGAAGGAATGTAATCAAATGCAAGTTCAGAAGAAAAACCATTAACTTTTTCCTACTTTCACGAATACCCAATACGTATTCGTTCATTCCATAAACAAGAAAAGGCACAACAATAAAAATATTGTTATTACTTCCTTCAAATCGAGTTCATATGCTCTTGGAAAACCCAAATGCCATTTCCATCAAAAACCAAAACAGCAGAAGGAAAAGGATCTATTTCCTTAACAATTTCAATAAGAAACTACTTCAAACATCTACTGTTTCTATCATTCCAGTTCGTATTAGCAACGGAACGATTAATTCAATAATGAAAACAATTCATACAACATGTACAGTTTCATAACGCACATGGCGAGTTCCTCATTACTGTCAACCAAACCAGCACAGCATGGAGGTGTTTCCATTCAAAGAAAATGCAAGGACAGATTAATCACAACAACAAGAAATGATTTTACCTATTTCATTCCAAACAATGACAACAAAATCGATTAAACCCAAAACCCAAGAGCAGGGTTGTTTTAATGAGACGCTTAAACAAAGCAAGTGTTTTTAAAGAGAAGGGCTTAACATGCCTGCAATTTCTTCCTCGAAACTCGAAGAAAACCAC
Source organism: Taxus wallichiana var. yunnanensis (assembly GCA_018340775.1). NCBI lineage: Eukaryota > Viridiplantae > Streptophyta > Pinopsida > Cupressales > Taxaceae > Taxus > Taxus wallichiana. The sequence goes on from CM031240.1 coordinate 962,770,787, forward strand.
GTCTACCGAAGGTGTTTCCTTCCACAAAGTGACAACACAAGCTTCCCAAAAATCACCTTTCCTCTACAAAGCTCAAGAATGACCTCCGATTTCCAAAGAAACGGTGATAAAAACCAAATGAAACCTGGTTGACCGTCAACCAAGCAAAAACCAAATGCGAGCAACTTCTCAAAAATCCAAACAACACAATAAACAATCAAAATTTCCTCCATACACTTTCAGGCGTGGAGGTCACGAAGACCAAAAAAATTAAAGTCATTAAAGGCTCAGCCTTTTCCTATTTTCTCATGCCACCGCATTTGACTTGGGTTGGGAACCACCAAATTTCAAATTTTTCATGCAAAGCAGAATTTAGTTCAATAACCAACTAGCTACCTCCATCTTTCTCCCTGTCCCTCGCAAACCGGCGCTTGTCCACGTAAGGAATTTACATTAATGCCATTAAACACCCCTCATCCTTATCCTCTCCCATGGGTCTCGTGCGTCCCCTTCTAGGTTAGGATTAGTTTAGGATTCATATTAGTGTTCGACCTAGGTCATAGCCTAGTCTTTAGGTTAATAGAACTTAGGTCTATTTCCACCTTTTTTATATAATTTAAAAATCCACTTAGGATAGTAGTTTAGGATGTAAGGTAGAGCTTAGGATTAGATTAGGATCTAATTCCCTCTAACACCTAACACTAATCAACCTTCAATCAATTCAAGTCTTCTCGACTGACTTCCAATTTCAACTGTGCACGTGACATTCCGTCCTTTGTTAACATGCCTGAGCCACCCGTATCCAGGCATTCCTCGCCTTACGGGGTCTCACGTTATGACAGTGTATGGTTCGTGAATCGAACCCTTTTCCATTGGCATCTACGTGCCAACTGTTCATACCTGCAATCAGGTGCTACACATTTATATCAACCTTCAATTTGGTTCAAGAGTAAATCGACAAAGCGATTACAAGAAGGCCACAACATATAGAGTTCAGCAAGCATATGACAATTTTTCGTCACGTCAGCAAACACACAAGTAACAATAACTGCTGTCCCATGCAAATAAATTACAGCATGCAAGAATCCAAATTTGCAACACATTCCCTTAAGATCAAAATATATCTTAACATGTTTGCCTTCATTTCAGCGATTCATAACATCAAGAAAGTATTCACCATGATGACTTACAAAATCGTGGTGTTACATTCCTCCCTCCTTAAAGAATCATTGTCCGATGATCACTTAAATGAGATCAAGGAGTTTCTAGGACAAAGTTCAGTTATTGTCCTTCCATTCATAAGTTCATACCAAAAACAGATTCACTCTTAAAAACAACGTTTTAAGACAACTGTACAATAGACTAATAATTGTCTAAATTTGGTAGAATTATCAGTTCCTCGAATTTCAAATTCGATTAAACAAATGTGGAAAAGTAGATCTCATTTCTTCGAGATTTTCCCAAGTTGCACTTTCTTCGCTGAACTGGTCCCACTGGACCTTACATTGGTTCACTTCGCGATTTCTTAAGTACAACTGGCGAGTTCCCAGCACTCGAATGGGCTTAACCACGATTATTCCTGGGTCTTGGACCTGCAAGGAATTCCAATTTAGCACATGTGATAAATCTGTCACGTATTTCTTAAGCAAAGAAATATGAAAAACATCATGCATTTGAGACAAAGCAGGAGGTAATGCTAGACGATAAGCTACAGGGTTGATTATTTCAACAATTTCAAAAGGTCCCACGTATCGTGGCGACAACTTGGCAGCCTTGCCAAAAGTTATTGAGCTCTTTTTTCGGCTTCACCCGAAGAAAGACCTTTCTCCCGCTTTATAATTCCTGCACAACCCGCTTTAAGTCTACATAACTCTTTTGCCTATTGGCAGCCTCCTTTAGATGTTCCCGAATCATTTTGATTTATTGTTCCATTTCCATAAGGATTTCGGCTCAATTACCTCTCTGTCTCACGCTGTCCCGGTGATAGGGGTTCTACATTTTCTTCCATACAATGCTTCAAAGGGCGCCATTTTTAAAGAGGCATGATAGGTGTTATTGTAAGCAAATTCTACCAGCGGAAGGTATTCCTCCCATTTATCTTGTTGGTCCATGCAATACATCCTTAACATGTCCTCTAAAACCCGATTGAGTCTCTCGGTTTGTCCATCCGTCTCGGATGATATGCGAATGAAGTTTAATTTAATTCCCAAGGCCACATTAAGCGCTTGCCACAACCTTGATGTCATCCTCGGATCTCTATCCGATATGATTAATTCTCGGTATTCCATGCAACCTCAAGATTTCATGTACAAATCTTCTTCTTGCTAACCTTTGGTGCATCGTCCCTCAAATTACCAGCAATGAAGTGTGCCACTTTGGTCAATTTGTCGACTACAACCAGGATAATGTCATGCTTATTTCTTGACATAGGCAATCCTTGAACAAAATCCATCGTTATCACTTGCCATTTATACTGCGGAATACTATGGGGGTACAATAATCCTGCGGGATGCATATGTTCCGTCTTAACACGCTGACATTCCAAGCAGTGTGTTACAAATTCCACCACATCCTTTTTCATTCCCTTCCAGAAATATTGTTGCTTGAGATCAACAAGCATTTTCGTAATGCTGGGTGTCCGTAAAAGGTGAATTATGAAATTCGGTTAACAATTTCCCTCTTAAGTCATTCGCCAAAGGTATATATACCTGTTTTGAACCTCGAATTCCTTCATTATCAAAACGGAATCCTTTATACGACATCCTTTGGAGTCGGCAAGTGCTGTTTTGACTTCTTTGGAGATAAGGATCGATCCCAAGGCATCTTTCACCTCATCCTTAAACTGAGTTCTTAACGTTATAAGAGTATAGATATGCTTGCTTCAACTCGAGCATCGCTACTCTATTTTCCTTGCCCTTGATGTAGCTTATATCAAAATCATACCGAGATAGAATTTCTAACCATCTTCGCACGCCTTGTATTCAAATTTATTTGAGTAAAATATACTTCAGCCCCGGATGGTCTCTTTTTAACTTGAAAGACTTGCCTAAAAGGTAATGCCTCCACATTTGAAGTGCATGAACAATGGCAGCGAGCTCTAGATCGTGTGGAGCATAATTCTGTTCATGTAACTTAAGCTTTCTGCTTTCATAAGCTATGACATGGTTATTCTGTAATAGAATACCTCCAAGGCCTTCTCCTGAGGCGTCTCGTTACAACCATAAAATTTCCATTTGGATCAGGTACAGTCAAAATAGGTGCTGTAGTTAACTGTTCCTTTAAATTCTTAAAGGCAGATTCACATTTGTCTGTCCAGACAAATTTCTTATCCTTCTTTTGCAGCGAAGTGATTGGGGCAGCAATTTTTGAAAAGTCCTTAACGAACTTTCGATAATATCCAGCCAAGCCCATGAAGCTCCTCACTTCGTGCATGTTCTTAGGCGCAGGCCACTCAGTTATAGCTGTGATCTTTGAAGGGTCAACAGCTATCCCATTCTTGCTTATAACGTGTCCCAAATAATGCACCTCTGCATCATAAAAGGAACATTTGGATAGTTTACCATACAACTTCCTCTTTCTTAAAATTTCCAGCACTATTCTTAGATGTTCTTGGTGCTCTTCGACATTTTTAGAGTATATAAGAATGTCGTCCAAGAATACAAGCACAAACTTGTCTAAGTATTCTTGAAAAATATTGTTCATCAGATTCATGAAGGCGGCAGGTGCATTAGTCAACCCAAAAGGTAACACTTTGTGAACTCATAATGCCCTTACCTCGCTCTAAAAGCTATTTTATGAATATCTTCTTCCTTTATTCTCGGTGATGATACCCGGATCGAAGATCTATTTTTGAATAAACTGATGCTCTCGCATCTCGATCAAACAGATCATCAATCCTAGGAAGTGGGTATCAATTTTTTAATAGTTGCTTTGTTAAGCATTCTCAGTAATCAATGCACTGACCTCAATGTGCCATCCTTTTCTTTATAAAAATTACGGTGCTCCCTAAGGTGAGACGCTTGGTCTTATCACCCCTTACTCGAAGTTCTTGTAACTGAGCCTTTAGCTCTACCAACTCGATGGTGGTCATTCTATAAGGTGCCTTAGATATGGGTTCAGTTCCCAATTTGATTTCTATTGCAAAGTCAAACTCACGTTTGGGTGGAAGACCTGGCAATTCCTCTGGAAACACATCACGAAAACCCCTTAACAATGGATATCTTTCCATGAAATCATTATCTTCCTCAGCATTTTCTGTCATTTTTACTGCATACAAAGTGCAGCCTCTGTTTTTAGCCCTTTTTTTTGATAGCCGCTGGCGCTTCCTAATCGCAACTTCCCATTTTACACCTTGAATGACTGCTTGCTTCGCAGGTCATCGAAACAAATGATTTATTTTTCATAACAGGTTGACCTTTGCCTTATGTTCAGCCAACCAGGTTGACTCAATAATGATATCATATGACCCTAGAGGAGTGACATACAAGTCAACCGGTGGAGAAACTAGGCAAGTCAACAATTAGGGGCAATTAATCGTATGGACAACATTATTCCCATAATGCACTTTGTCCATGTTTTATCCATTCTTTTAGCCTTTCTTTTTAATTTCATAGCAAGTTTAGCAGAAATAAAGCATTCAGTAGCTCCAGTATCAAAAAGTATGACTACAGGTGTACCAAATAACTTACCCGAAACTTCTATGGGCGTAACTTTCTTTTCAGCTTATCTGTTAGCCATTGCAGCGTGTATCCTATGCTACTGACCGCGATCATCCTTCTTCAGAGGACAGTGATTTGCATAGTGGTCCTTTCCACAGTTGAAGCATCCTCCAACTGGCCCTTTCTAGGCTCAAATTTGTTACCGGCCTTGAAGTTATCATTCTGGCTTCCATAGGACTTCTGTCCAATGCCATTAACTTTTGTGAAGCTATTCCACACGCTATTTACAGGTCTGTTCATCACAGATTTCTTGTTGTTATCTACAACAATTTTGTTTTTCACACCAAACCTTTTCCAAGGTCCCCTTTTTGGTGCAAGAGATGAAGAAGAATTGGGAATCTTCTTCCTTATCTCTTCCCCGTGAGAGATATTGCTCTCAATTTTGTTCTGCCTCGATTGCCTTTTCGACAACTCCATCCATGGTGGTTCAGCCGTGGACATCCACTTCACCACTAATGATGGGATTCGGTCCCATTATGAATTTCTGTATTCGAACTTCTCATCAGCTTGGTAATGCGGCACATACTTAAGGAGTTTAGTAAACCCTTCCCAGTATTCCGTCACCGACAACCTTCCTTGCGACCAATTCTAAAATTCAGTCATTTTCCTATCAAAATAGAGTTGAGGCAGCCATCGTTGCCTAAAATAACCCTTAAATTGATCCCATGTTATGTCTGATTCGACAATATTCAGCTCAACCTTACGGTTGTCCCACCATGATGATGCTTCATGAGAAAGCTGATATGCTCCCCATATCGCTTTAGTCTCTTCGGAGAAGTTTCTTATTGCAAAGTATTTCTCCATTTCACTGAGCCAATTCTCAGCTCTGTCCCCAAGGGTTGTTCCATCAAACTTTGGAGGACTTATTCTCTTTATATCATTTGTAAGTTCAGCTACTAATCTTGCCCTTTTATTTTCAGGGGGATTAGGAGCAATTACATTATTATTATCAACACCCGGATTCCCTCCATTGATGTTGTCCACAGGAGGCAGCTGATCATTTATTTTAGCTTCATCTTCCTCCTCTTCATTGCCCATTGACTGCTGTTCCAGAACAGTCAAACGATCCCTCGTATCAAGTAGGGCAGCAAGGATTTCATCCAAATTTTGAGCAGTTGCTGCTTCTCCACCCTGTAACGGGTTATTTGCGCAGAGCATTCCCTCTTGTTCTGACCATTTTCTGTTCAATAAGAAAATGTAAACCTTATTAATATCGTGGACTCATTAGGTCCAAGAGCTGCAACCTTCAGCTCTGATACCAAGATGTAACATCCCCATTTTAAGATACTAGAACAAGGGAATTTTTTTATAAATAACGCTTCTGTTATGAATTATATAATTCAAACACACGTTCAAGTTTTAATAATTGTTCTCTACCCAAACAACACAGTTTGGAACACACAATTTCCTTTTAAAACTAATGTTCCCTGTTCGCATATTTACAATATGGAACACACATTCAATGCCATTCAATCTTATAACAGATTCTATATGCTGTTGTAAATGACTCGAAGAACTACCGATCTCCCATTTTCATGGCTCGGAGTTTCAACGATCCTTCATTTCATGACTCGGCAACAACCGATCCTTCATGTTCGTTCATGCATAGTATATTATATATACAAGTTCTCTTAACCGTTACCGGTTATCGAAGTGATCCATTTAAGAAGCCTATCTGAATATCTGTTACTGATATTCATCTGACATCCTGCATCTTAAATTAAGTGATTAGGACAACGCAACCAGCACTTGTGATACTTTGGCCAAAGATTTTCACATGCTTTGCATGATCATATTCCTGGATGTGATACACATCAATGGAATACGTCCTTCACTTCACTTCACCTGTTATCTAGAATGGTCTTTCCTGGTTCCTACCAGTCCTTTCAATTTAAGGTCAGATTTAAACTTCCAATTTCCAACTAGCAATATGAACGAATATAGGAAGGCACTCATGGTAACTAAAGATACGCAGACATACGGTGTCGTTCCCCACGACTCTGTGTGTCTAGTTATCTTTAGTCCTCCGGAGTCACTCCGTATACGTGATCATACTCCTATCCCCTGCCAAGAACTTCACATTCAGCCTATGTATTCTTGATGATTTAATTCGGGAGGGCATTGTAATATGTCAGCTATAACATTGTGTCATCATGAAGACCCCATCTTCATGAAGACACCTTGTCAGAAGGCGGCATATGTCAATGTCCTACGGAATCCTCCCATCGAGATTACACATCCCGCTTCAAGTGATTTGGATATGGTCTTAATATTTAAGATCAACTTTCAAAGAACCATGCGATCCTTTATCCTCGTTCCACATAAACGGTTGTATGTAGCTAAGAGAGACTAAATCCGTCCCTCTAGCTTGCTATGCATCTTCTCCTTTGTACCGAAGGGCTGCATTTTCTCTACTTGGTTTTCTTCTTAATCTTTGGATTAAGCAGCTCACATCGACGGACGTGATAAGTTTAACCTATTAAACTTAACCAAGATTTTCACAACCGTAACTAAATTCAGAATTCCACTTGTTGTTAGCGTCATTTAAACGAGGTCTAATTCCCAATAAATGTATTCATTTATTTTCCTTAACCTTACATAGTTAAGGTCCATTAGCTCTGGATATATTTATCCCATATCCTTTCTTTCGAATTTAACATACGAGGTTATTAATGGAGTTCAAAACGAAGTTCGGTTACTCCTAAGTTAATTGATATTCCTTAGCTTCCAAGCTAATCCTCGAATACCTATCGGTTATGGAATCGTATTCTTCCTAAATGTCAATTAAAAATTCATCTTTACGCAAGCATGAACTAATTGCACATTTCAACTTAAAAGTTGCATTTAGGTAAGAATAGATATCAATTCTTTTTAACATCCATCCAAGGACAATTAAATAAATCCAAATCAAGAAATAACATTATATTTCCAATTTAATCAACAATATCAAACTGATATAGTTATTAAAATATCACACTTGTATTTGTATTCATCAATCCATTTCATAATCCATACATTTGCCAATCCAACTGACTGGACTTTGTTTACATAAAACATCATTACAACTCGTAGATAGAAGAATGTACTTTCTTCTTTTCACAATTCCTCGTAGAGGAATAACAACTAACAAATACAATTCATCTTCTGATAATCAAAAGAAGCATCAGAAAACAACCATGTCTTCGTTCTAATCAATTTCCATCTGCAAAATTACTTGCACGGGTCAGTTCAATGAACTGAGCATATTAAGCACTTGTCATTAAAATGAGGTGCTTTAATTAACTGTCTCAATAAAAGAACCCCGCTTTTATGAAACGACAAGATGAACATCAATCAAGAATCAAGCATCAAAGAATGGACAACATAACAACTGAACCATCAAATACCATCCCAATCAGCCAAAGAATTGCTGTCCTATTTTCCACATAACCGTTACAAGTTCCAAATTACAATATTTGTAAAGTTTAGGAATACAAGTAGCATACTACTGATATAACATAACTGTTATCCCTTCCATTCCTTTCATTAGTAATAAATGCAAAGGGTAAAACTAACTGAAACGTAAACCAATTACTTTCCTTTCAGTTCATGCATCACATTGGATTCCAAGCAATCAAGCACAGACGAGAAAGCAAACAACAATGCATATAGTTGCTCATACCAAGCGATACAAAATTCGTTTCTTAACGATTACATATTTCAAGCGTACAAAGAAGAAAAGATCATTTTTCCAAGTTATCCATCCACATTCCTATTTCTTTCCTCATGACTGTCCTAAAAATTGAATCCAAATGAGACACAAATCAAGATAACAGTTCGAGTGAAACTTACAAAATCCATTCGAGAATTCACTTCCCAAAGACAGAAGAATAATTTCATTCATAATCAGCTTTAAATGAAAACAAGGAAGAATTTATCGTCCTTATCAATACTTCATTTAAATCAGGCTCATATGAATACCCAAAAACAGGTTAGTACAACATCGTATTTATCATAGATCAAATAGTATAAGGATGCATACTATGTATTTACTGTACTAGAAGACCCCATACTTCTTTCACTGTATTTTTAACCAAATAAATAGTTATACAATCATGCAATCAATTAATCACATGACCTTCTATATCCATGATCGCATATAGTTCAAAATACAATTTACACATTGTTGTTACCTACAGCAAGACTAAATCATAAGCACAGTAAAGCTCCAATGCTATTTTCAGAGTCCAAACAGCAAAAAGAGAAGAATTCATTCCTTTAACTATTCAAATAAGAAAACAACCATTTTCTTCAACTCAACAAGAATCAGTCAAGTCGGATTCATTTTTCCTTGAATGACAGTGCAAAGATCAGAAGACCACACGAAACATTCAAAATTTCCATTTGTACAGAAAAATAACAGACTCAGAAAACCATCTAAATGCCACTGTAATCTTTGTCAAGTTGAACTTATAACGTTCATCAAAACCCAAATTACTGTTCCTTTTAAATCGAAACATGTAGAGAAAGAAGAAGAATTCATGTCCCTATAATTTCATTAAGAAACGATCATTTTGTTCAGAATGAAATAAAAACACCCAAGTCGTGTTTATCCAAGCATGACAGCTCAACTTATAAAGATAACAGAACAATCATTCACATTGAAAAGCAAACTCACATAGCCTGTGCAGTTCCAATCCAATATACCGCAAACAATGAATATCCAATTCGAGTTCTATCTCGATCAACAATTAATTCCAAAAACAACATTCTCCTTTTTCTTAATGAGATACAGAACTCAAAATATATATATTCATATATCAATACCTCTGTCAAGGCAAACCCGCATAGGGTATTAAATATATAAGCTTGGTGCAGTCAAGACAAACTCAAGCAATAACCCAAATTTCTATATTTTTCCATTTACTTGTACAGAAAACAAGCCGAGATAGTAATCGTGACAACAGTCCGAACAGGAAGACCGAACAACATCAAATAACACAACAAATCATCCTACCTTCACAACAAGGAAGGAATGTAATCAAATGCAAGTTCAGAAGAAAAGCCATTAACTTTTTCCTACTTTCACGAATACCCAATACGTATTCATTCATTCCATAAACAAGAAAAGGCACAACAATAAAAATATTGCTATTACTTCCTTCAAATCGAGTTCATATGCTCATGGAAAACCCAAATGCCATTTCCATCAAAAACCAAAACAGCAGAAGGAAAAGGATCTATTTCCTTAACAATTTCAATAAGAAACAACTTCAAACATCTACTGTTTCTATCATTCCAGTTCGTATTTAGCAACGGAACGATTAATTCAATAATGAAAACAATTCATACAACATGTACAGTTTCATAACGCACATGGCGAGTTCCTCATTATCACAACCAAACCAAGACAAAGCATGGAGGTGTTTCCACTCAAATAAAATGCAAGGACAGATCAATCACAACAACAAGAAACAATTTTACCTATTTCATTCCAAACAATGACAGAAAAATCGAATAAACCCAAAACCCAAGAGCAGGGTTGTTTTAATGAGACGCTTAAACAAAGCAAGTGTTTTTAAAGAGAAGGGCTTAACATGCCTGCAATTTCTTCCTCGAAACTCGAAGAAAACCGCGTCTACCGAAGGTGTTTCCTTCCACGGTGACAACACGAGCTTCCCAAAAATCACCTTTCCTCTACAGGCTTAGCAACAGCCTCCGATTTCCAAAGAAACGGTGATAAAAACCAAATGAAACTGGTTCGACTGAAACAAGAAAACCAAATGCAGAGCAACTTCTCAAAAATCCGAACAACACAATAAACAATCAAAATTTCCTCCATACACTTTCCAAGGTGGACTGGTCACGAAGACCAAAAAAATTAAATGCATTAAAGGCTCAGCCTTTTCCTATTTTCTCACGCCACCGCCGACTTGGGTTGGCGAACCACCAAATTTCAAATTTTGCATGCAAACAGAATTTAGTTCCATAACCAACTAGCCTACCTCCATCTTTCTCCTGTCCGCCAAATGGCGCTGTCCACGTAAGGACTTCACATTAATGCCATTAAACACCCCTCATCCTTATCCTCTCCCATGGGTCTCATGTCGTCCCCTTCTAGGTTAGGATTAGTTTAAGATTCATATTAGTGTTCGACCTAGGTCATAGCCTAGTCTTTAGGTTAATAGAACTTAGGTCTATTTCCACCTTTTTTATATAATTTAAAAATCCACTTAGGATAGTAGTTTAGGATGTAAGGTAGAGCTTAGGATTAGATTAGGATCTAATTCCCTCTAACACCTAACACTAATCAACCTTCAATCCAATCAAGTCTTCCCGACTGACTTCCAATTTCAACAGCATCACGGGACATTCCATCCTTTGTTAACATGCGAGCCACCGTATCCGGCATTCCTTGCCTTACGGGGTCTCACGTTATGACAATGTATGGTTCGTGAATCGAACCCTTTTCCGTTGGCATCTACGTGCCAACTGTTCATACCTGTAATCAGGTGTTGCACATTTATATCAACCTTCAATTTGGTTCAAGAGTAAATCGACAAAGCGATCACAAGAAGGCCACATATAGAATTCAGCAAGCATACGACAATTTGTCGTCACGTCGAAAGAAACACACAAGTAACAATAACTGCTGTCCCATGCAAATAAATTACAGCATGTAAGAATCCAAATTAGCAACACATTCCTTTAAGATCAAAATATATCTTAACATGTTTGCCTTCATTTCGAGAAGTTACAACATCAAGAAAGTATTCACCATGACGACTTACAAAATCGGGTGTTACAATTTGTAAGTTTCGGTTCTAGTTTCGATGTGCTCCTCACACTTGCATGATACAAGATAAAGTGAAAAAAATCACAAGAAAAACCGAGAAAAAAATGTTAGACACACAAGGACACATATGCAAAAATTAATAGACATGAGGAAAAGTTTCGATTCTAGTTTCAAGTGCTCTAACACCTCCATGATACATAATAAAGTGACAAAAATCGCAAGAACAAACTAGACAAAAATGTTAGACACACAAGGACACATATGCAAACATTAATAGAGTTGGGGACATGAATCAAACATGAATATTTAATTCACAAGTGGGGGGACATGGGAATATTTGACATGTGAGGAGGATTAATTAGGAGCTGAACATGTTTTATTAGTTTACCGATGTCAATTAATTTCTCATGGGTTTTATGGGAAATGGAATGGGAAAATTAATTGATTTAGGAGAGGTGTGAAATTGGGGTGTCTACACAAAGGTATTGTTATCTATTATGCTAGTGAATGTGTGTCTATTGGTATTTATATACACTTTAATTTTATCTTATTAACGATTTCTATTTGTAGGGTGTTTGTGCATTGATATCCTTGAGTGTGTCCCTTAAGAGGAATCATTAAGAGTTGGGTTGGGCTAGTTATTAGTATCTAAGGATATAATCATTGTATGTGGCATCTCCATAGCTTTCCCTAGTATGAGTTCCTACCATTACTACCACATAATATCTTCTTACAACCCTATTAAAACTTTCTTACAACCATCTTACTACCTCATCAATACTATCACCTTCACACTTGCATATAACACCTTATAATCTCCTTCAAATCCCCTTCATACCTCTCTCGGAGTATTATTTTTTCCTCCATGTTCTTCCCCTACCTACTTTTATATTGGATAGTTGTGGATAATGATTAGTAGAACATTTTTGCAATCAAACCGTTAGGAAATAAGGGATAAAATATGTGGAATAATTCCTCACAAAATCACAACAAGTAGAAACTAATATGCGAGAAAATATTATAGACCTCAAATAAAAGTGTAGAATAAAATAACACAACACAAAGAGATTATATTTAACGTGGTTCACCCAATTTGGGCTATGTCCACCAAGAATCACTTGCTTAGATTTTATTACAAGCCTTTGTTCTCTCTCAATACAATACTCATATTTGTTTGGAGCTATGCTCAACAAACTCTATAGAATTCACACCCAAAATCAAAACACATCTGCAATGTTACATTATTCCTACCATATGCATAAAATCATATAAGTAGACAACTACTTAAGCAATTTTACAAAACCATGGGTATCAAAACCATGGGCCAAAACCGTCCCATAAACCTATGGGTCAAAAATCCCGCCCATATGAGAAAAGCACGTTTCCCGGTATATCGGGCACATTTTAAGGCCAATTTTTTTTTTGGGGGTTGTGCCCGATCCCCTGCTCAGGCCCGGCCCACCCACAAACCTCGGCAAGACAACTATGGAAAGTGTACAGTACTCTTAGTGTACAGTCTTTAACACTTTCTCACATGAAAATAGGCTCCACAACCTAAGACAAACATGATAGATGCGGTTGGCTAAGAGAGATCATGACTTCAAGCCATGTACCCCTACATAAAGGAATAATTGTTAATGTTTCTCTAAACATGTCATCACATAATATGCTTTTCCTTCAATTAAAAATATACTCATAAAGGTTTAAGAGGTTTACAATTTAGTGGATCTTATACTTAAAGGTATATTTTAATGCTTGAGTTTTGGAAGCCACAAAAATACAAGTTGTACTAGTAAGGTGTAATAATTATTCAAAGTCCCCAAATTTGGTCTACTCAAGTCTTTTACATATCCATCTTATGATCCAACCACAATATTAAAACAATCTCATGAGTTTTTACTAACCTTAAGGGGTTAATGCAACAATAGTTTCTTTAAAAGGTAAGTATCCCTAACCCTCCTTATCCCTTATATTTGATATGATTGATTATGTTTGATGTATCATGCTTTAGACTAGGATACAATATCATATCATTGTTTAAATAATTTTTCTTATTATCAGCCCTTTCCTATTACCGCCACATGGATTTGCAACCCTTACCTTGAATATTTTATATAAATTTCTTATTACCTTTGATTCTCTCAAACCTAAAATTCTAGTAAGACCCCATCCCCTATCCTAGACATAGGATTTGAAACCCTACACCTTTGATAGAGTATGGATTATTGTCTTCTAAATCCATGATTATTACACCTCTTGATATTTTATCTTTGTTTGTGTGTTGGGATGGATGACCTTCTACTTATATCCCAATCTATTGATAAGAGAGAGGATATTTATATAGACCATCTTGGATCACAAAAATCTAGTGAACCCGATGTGAATCTTACTTCACCCTAGATTAAATCATAGTCATGTTTCCTTTTATTTCTCACCATATTAGTTGAACACTCCATTTTTTATTGATTCATACTCATTTTTATTTTCTCTCATATTTTATCAAGATGATTAAATCCTACCTTCTTAAGTTCTTCCTATTGGTGAAATAATTTTTCATGTTGAAAATTATTGAGTTTTCACCAACACTCTGGGGCTAAGCCCCACATTTTTGTGTATGGGAAGATCCCATTATTGAATGCAAAATACCTAAATATTTGGGTGGTCGTTAGGTTGAGGATTACACAAGAATACTCCAATAAACTGTGGAAAAGTTCTTGTATGGAGTACAAGGGAGGAATTTTCTATGAAGAGAGGTAAAGAGGGAGTTGGGGAAATAAGGAGAGAGAGTTACTATTTGAATAGGATTACAAAATTCCCATACAATAACCATAGTAGGTCCACATTTAATTAGAAGAACACAATAATGTAAACAATGATAAGAATAACAAATCATAGACATAGAATTCTATTGATTCATTTATCAAAGGCACATACACCTTTCTTGGTTTTTCTAGATTACCATGCTTATAAATTTAGAAATTAGATAGAGAGATAGAGTAGAGGAACATAAGTAAAGAAATAAAATAATTGTAACTTTTATTGCTTAATGTAGTAGTGGTAAATCTCAACAACATAGAATCAATCAACAATTTTTGACCCTTTGGAATGAAGGCGCCATTCCAATTTATAACATTACAACTGTCCTTTCATCTCCCCTACACGAATTTTCACCTTCCTTCGTGACTTGTGACCTTCTACATTCCTTCATCACTCATGAAATTTCACCTTCCCTCATGACCTTTCATGTTCCTTTGTGAACTTTCATGATCTTTCCACTTGTGACATTTCATATTCCAAGCGTTTCAAACAGGGAAAAATGCATTTTCAAAGAGGAATTAGAATATAGGGAGAGAAAAAAGGGGAGATATAAAGGGGGAGATGAGGGTTGACTATAGATGCATGATTGCATACTCCAGATGCCTAACTAGAAAAATGAATATGCTTGGCTGCATAATCTAGACGCTTGACTACAAAATTCATACACATGTCCTACAATCCAGATGTCCAACTACATAATCTAGACACCGAGATGCCTCGGTTGCATATTCCCATTTGTATATCCATACACATCAGTTCCAAACATCTGGTTGCATATCTAGATACCTCGTTACATATCCGGACACATAATTGCATAATCTATACAAATGACTCATCTATGTTTAGATGCGCTTGGTTACTAGGATTTCGTATAGCTGATTTGTCTATTCATTTTTAGTCACTCCCTCGCACATTGAAATTTAAAAAAATCATGTTAGCACATTCTTCTCAACCATAATGAAGGTGGCATATTTGAAATAATGGTCGGATGAAAGGTTTACATTGACAGTAAAGGGAATTTCAAGTGTGAGATTGGTTATCATGACCAAAATTGTAAATATTTAATGTCATACATTTTGCATGACAATAACTAGCTCTCACTCTGGGACATTGGACCATAAGGGGAAATAGAGAACCTCATAACTATCTTGGGGTAGTAGACCAGTTCTTTGTCAAATTGGGCAATAGAGGCAATTCTTCACTACTAACACAAGTTGCAGTGACACAAATGAAGGAGAAAGACAACACACTAGACATGAAGGGGAACACATCAAAATTGGAAAGGAAATACACACCCAACTGAAATGGAAATTATAGTACATGTAGGGAATTGTATACACACCCGTAAATAGGATGAGAAGTATGTACCATCATGAAACAATGGGATGAATTCATACTTCCAAAGCACGAAGATAATCATTTGATCATGCTATTCTCTCGTAACGACTCAACATATTTTGAGAAGAAGGAGAGAGACCAAGTTTCCATCCTCATAATGATACCGCAAATTAAAACCTTACATCCACCAACCACTTTATTACTTTTTTGGACTTTTTTCCTCCTGTAGTCTCAACTTGATGCCTCGTGACCACGAGCAACCACTCTTTCATGTTTTCAAAAATAGAATATTTTATTTTGTCATAAAAGTATTCATCATACTTGAATGAATGTTGCAGCATGAAATAATTTCTAGGATTAGAAAAGACATTGGAAATGATGAGAACAAGTTGAATCTCCTCCCATTTAAATGATTCTTCAAGCCTCTCACTTTGATGTTCGAACAATTACTTTTAATACATATCAACTTAATATTGGCCTTGATATAATTTCATGTGGTGGAGGTACTGTAATGAATACATCCACGAGAGGTTCAAGTATTTCATTTTTCTTCAATTCATCCTGGATGCAATCTTCTTCACAAAATGGGTTAGGTGAAAATTACCTTCACATTCATTCTCATCCAACAAGGCTTCAAAGAGAACATTGAGCTTACCTTCTTATTCTATCTCATTACTAAAAATTTGTGCATCAAAAGGGGAAACACAAATTGAATCATACCTATCTTACATTGATATGGCATTGGTAAAGACCTCAAGACTAAGATGAGAATATTCAATTTCTTCGCAATATTCAAAACATCTTGCATGATTCCTTCTTTAAAGCTAAGACATACTCACTTTAACGTACATTTGAATAATCTTCATATTGGGCCTCAGGGAGATTATTTGAAATCTGAACTTCATGTGTCCAATACTCATTTGAAATATCCTCCTTCTCTTGATCCACATTCAATCTCATTTGGGGTCAACTTTCCTCCAAATTAAGGTATTCATGACCTTCATTGTTTTCAAATAGAAGGAAAATATCCATCTTTGAAAAGGAAGGGTACACTTTTCAATTCAAGATTCATCGTATTATCCTCATGATAGGAGGAAGAACACATTGTTGGAGCTGCAACATGAGAATAATCTTCTACTCCATCCCAAAAATCCCGTAAAGAGTCTTTTTCTTCACGGGAAAAGAGAAGGCTATAAACTCATTTGCAAGGATTTCAAATAAGGAAATATCCTCCTCTTGATCCACATTCATTCTCATTTAGGGTCAAGTTTCCTCCAAATTAAGGTATTCATGACCTTCATTGTTTTTAAATAGAAGGAAAATATCCATGCTTTGAAAAGGAAGGGTACACTTTTCAATTCAAGATTCATCATATTATCCTCACGAAAGGAGGAAGAACACATTGTTTGAGCTATAACATGAGAATAATCTTCTACTCCATTCCAAAAATCTCGTAGAGAGTGTTTTTCTTCACGTGGGAAAAGAGAAGGCTATAAACTCACAATTATGATTGCTTTTGTAATATTTTGGTGATAATAGGGAAATTAGCTTTGCGAGAGAGGCCATGCTCTATTTTTTCATCTACAATTTTCTTAAGAAGGAAATTGGATGATTCAATTTGATTTGTTTCATCATTGGGCATTTGTGCATCAATTGAAGAGTCAAAATGAGAAATAAAATCATCCATGATTACCTCAAAGTCATCATCTTGAAGAACTTGTGTTTGGGATGGAGGATTGATTTCTTGAACATATTCATGTTTGATGGAGTCCTTGACAAGCACTGGATCATATATCATGGAATACGAATATTCAACTCTCATATACATTCTTCCTCCAAAGGTTGTGCCTCAAGCCAATATGAAGTTATGAATCAAGGTTTAAATTTCATTCTTTCTTCATTATCCTCCAAGGTAATGAGTACGAATTCATTAGAAGCATCAATAAGAGGACAATCATCGAGAGACACATATGCATATTTTAGGAACAAACACTTTGTAATACAAAAATCATCGAATCTGCTTCCGAAAGATGAAACTCTTCTTCTTCACCATCATGGATTGCTTCAAGATACTCATACCATTTTTGCATAGCCTTATCATAATTCAAATTATCAATATTGGTTTGAGGATTATAATTTGTAACAATCACAATTATTTGCACAAACTCTCTTTTCAAGGCTGTCATTTCTTCATCTCCATAAGCAAGAAAATCATCCAGAGGAAGAGAGATAAAAGAAAAGGCTTTGAGTTTCATGGTCAATTGGGTGACATTGAAAAAATTACCTTCATTAGATTATTCATCGTTATGATTTTAATACAAAAATGCATCTCTTTTGAACCTTTCTCATAAATATTTTGGATTCTCGATCATCAATAGAGGCAATTCCTATTTCCCTTCCTCTAGCAACATTATGTTTGAATTTAATCCACATGGATTTGATGATAATATTGTTATCAATGAATCACAACACCCTCTGATTTACACAAGTGTGTGTGCTTGAGCTCACAGTGTGATTGGGTAACATGGGTACTATCTCCAAGTTTGGGACTTGCTGATTTGAGATAGACCTCCAGAAAAGGCTAGTTCCTCTTCCTACTCCTAGTGCAAACTAACCCTAATGAAAGAAAACTACTAAATATCTCTATCCTACAATTTCCAAGGGACTAGGGAGAGAGAAATAACATGCAAGTAAAGGAAAACTACTCTATAGAGGTGATGCACCAAAATAAGGGTACGAGAACAACTCCCTAATGTGTGAAAATGGAGGTAAAACACATGTTAGAGAGGGTGATAATAGTTCCACACAATCTAACAAAAACATTCACAATAGCATTTCCAAGGAGAACACAATAATAATGAACCTTGCAAGGGAATAATATAGACACAATACACCTGCAATAAGATTGAAGAGGCAAGAAGAAAGAAAATAAACACAACAAGGGAAGAGACATCCACAAACTTATATCTATTACTTCATTAGTATGCACAGTTCAACTAATTACAAAGTAAGGGCCTAGATCACCATGCAAGGAGTCCACTACAAAGTCATGCAGCACATTGGTTTCATAAAACAAAATGGGAAGAGTTTTTCTACTCAAGTCATCCTCTCTGAACAATGAGACAACACTCCAATTTATAGAAAAATGGAGAAGAGGAAAAGGAGACAAGAAATCTTGGATCTAGTTTTTGCATCAATTGCAAGGTATCCAAAGTAGGTGAAAATAATGATTTGTAAACTACAAAATCCTCCCCATACTACCCATAACTTACAATGGTGGAGAAATGGCCATCCATGCCCATTAATTGCACCTTCACCCACCCTCCAATTGTCCTTTTAAAATAGGTTCGTTTTCTATAAAATACACCTCTAAAACTCCATCAATCTCTAGTTTTTTTGAATTTTTGTGCGTATAGCTCGGAACCACAATTCCAATGAGACCAATTTTGTGCAATTTCATTGAGAAATGCTCAAGTTATGAGATTATGATAAGATGCAACTATTTGGGTGTTGCTAGGCATTTCTTCATTATTACGGGACTAGGCAATTAATCCCTTGTTGAAATGCATCATGAAAATATTTTCCTTATTTCTAGTGTTTCATGCATCAATTAAATACCTAAGAATTAAAAAGGTGGGTCCCCTTTGATTTTTTAGGTTTAAATTCGAATGGGACTTGGTTTATTCATTTTATATTTGGCAATTAATCTCGGCTAACTCGGATGAGTAGCATTTCTTTACGGGCTTAATCTCGATTTATCATCATCCCTTCACCTATGAAGGCACTTGAGATGGATCTTTGCATGGTTTAACTATTGTACCTCCAACTTGGTGCCTCATGACACTATGCCTATCCACCTAATTACTTGCTACATTGCTACGCCTCGTGGTTTACACTTTGTTGACCCATGTCCTTGGATATTGAGTCCTTCTTGTTTCCACGTGCCGACCTATTATTTTCCCTAGCTCAACATTTAAAATGGTGATCTCCTCGTTCATTTTTGACCACCTCACTAATTTGATTTCTAACCCCAACCCTCATTTGGTGTGCCACTAGGCTAACTAGTGATGTGTTCGTGGCACTTCACCCCACGTGGAGTCCTAGCGCAACCTAGGGATTTCTCTTTTATTTACTTTTTAAAGTTATGCTTTGAGGGGCCATGTAGTGATCCCTCATGACACCTCCTTTGTTTGACCATCCAGGCCCCATTCTATGTCATGCCCACATCGGTCTATGGTGGGCCGAGTTACTTCGACGACTCGCCGAGTTGGCTTGAAAAGTCTCTTCATTTCCTTCGCCACTTTTGGACAAATTCACCATGCTGTAAAACTCTAAATTGTGATGCTTTAACTAGGTGGACTTGGCCCAAATCACCACAATTTTTGAGACCAAAACATAATCATCAGTCCCTAACACATCTTGGTAGGCTCCTCTGAGCTGGTCATGGCTTAAAGAGCTCGTCATCCTCAAAGATTTAGCCCGGTTTGTATATTACAAAGCTCTATTTTCTGAAGGAATGGATTGATAACCAAGGTCTCATTTTACTTAAACCCACTTAATTTGAATGTTGCTTACAACGGGATCAATAGAACCAGCTCGATTTGACCAAAACCTATTAACAAGCCTCCTTCTTGTAGCAAATCAGTCTTCATTTGGAAACAACTCGGCTTGAATTGTATCTGTGGAGCTCATTGTTCTTTCCATTAAACAATAAACTCGGTTTAAATGAGTGGCTTAGCCATACCAAGTGGTAACTCGATTTATTGATTACATGACCCTCAAGTAATGTTACCTCTGTAACTAGGTGCATGTTTGGTATGTTACTTGAAGGACCAAGCTTGATAGATGGTTTAAAGATCTTGAGGAGCTCGACTTGACTCCAACTCACCGATCTAGTAAAATGATCTCGCGAGCTTCTTTCGAGTTAGGATATTCTTCAACTTCTCATTTCCCATGTACGTTCTATGCACCTTATTGAACCTTTAATGATCCTAGGCCTATAAGAAGGTTCTTCGAGAAGTAATGCACCTGGTACATTGTCATTTTGTTGACTTTGAGCCCGCCCATTCACTGCTCCTCTGCTTAACAAATTTGAACCCTGTGAGGACCAATAAGCATCTCATGTAATCCTACCATGTTGTTCAATTCTTCCCAAGGAGGGAAATTGGATAACAATTTGGTGATTCATGGGAATTTTCCTACTAAATGGAGTATGACTAGCTATCTATAGCAAGAATCCATTGAGCTTGGATTCTTGCTAATCAACATGAACTAGTATCAACCTATAATTTCACACTCAAGCATGCTCGATCATTGCTACTGCATTCATTTGCTTTTCAAATTTTGTAAGAAAATCTTCAAGAGAAGGTTTTATGTGAGTAGAAAATCCAAACTTTAAACCTTTCTCTTTCTCTCTCTCTCTCGCTTTAGAATGGAGCATGAGGATTTGGAACCCTGCTTGGGCATGCCTGTAACTCATGATACTACTATTTGTGCATTATTATAAAATACTACCCCAAACTGATTTTATGATTTGGGGAAGCTAAGAAACTTAACTATTGATATGAAGAAGGAAGCAATGATACATTTTAAATCTGCTCCTTAACCTAATTTTAGTTTCTTTGCATTTGGGATCTTTTTGAAGATAAAATATGTTGTTTGCAAATCTAAATTTATTTTCTGCAATTTATTTTTATAGAAGCATGATGAACTATATACAAGGCATACACAAGAAGTAATAGAACATGTGCAACAACACTTAGGGAAACGAAAAATAATCTACAACGATAAAATGTGCTTAATCACTTAGAGGAATGAAAATATAAAATAATATTTACAAGGGTGAGAAATATTCCTTTTAGTAGTAATGCTTGAGGTAGATTCCATTGATCTGGAATTTGTAGTTCTTCACCATATAACTTGGCCGGTCGTAATGAATTTCCACTCTTGCATTCAATGATCATATACGGACCACTCCATATTACATCAAACTTGGAATGTTTTCCTGAATTTGCTCGATCAACATCCCACTTCAACACTACATCCCCCTCTTGGGAAAGCCCTTGCCTTTGATTTCTTATCAAAGCTCATCTTGATTAATGATTTATCTCTCTCCATGGTTTGTATTGTATATTCTCTTGTTTCCTCCAAATCAAAAAATTCAGCATACCTGGCTTCCATGGGCTCAAACTAATTTAATTCCATATGTTTCATGAGTTCCAATGCCATAAAATCAAGTGATACGGGAATCCTTTCCTCTTTCCCATAGACTAGTTTGTATGGAGAGTTTCTATAGACCTCTAGTTCTCGTTAAGAGTCCTTATTATGGTTCTCAACAAGTTCTTGTTTGTAGAATCTAATTTCCTATTACCCCTGGGGTAATAGTTAGAAGATGTGTTGAGATATATTCCATTCTTGACAACCCACTCAGTGATATTTGTGCCAAGAAAGGCTAATGCATTATCTGATATGATAGTAGTAGGTACACCAAATTTGGTTACTATCCCCTCATATAATTCCAAGATGTTAGATTCATTTGCTTCCTTGAGGGCCACCACTTCAGTCCATTTGGTGAAGTAATCCATTGCCATTAAAATCCATTTATGACCCTGGCTTGAATTAGGATTGATGACTCCAATGAAGTCTAATCCCCATTGTATGAAGGGCTGATCTACTGAGATTAAATGAAGGGACAACGTTACTAACTTTTTCTTGCCTATGAAGAATGCACATTGTTTACACTTCTTAAACCATGCATAATGAATCGCTGAATATTGTGGGCCAATAGTAACCAAATTTCATAATTTTGAGAGTTGTTACTCGTGGAGCAAAGTGACCTCCCATTCCTCCATCATGGAATTCATGCAACACTTTCTCAATCTGATATGAAGGGACACAACTTAGAAGAACTCCATTCACATCCTCCTTGAATAATATGTTACCAATGAGAACATACACAATAGACTACAATATGAAATATCTCCTCTTTACTTTGCTTAATTCTAGAAGACATTGGCAGTGTGGAGGTAATGCCTCATATTTTGAGTCCAACATGGAGCAGTGCATCATCAACCTGATTATCATTAATCATTTTTAGCACTATGTTTGGCCCCAAAATATTAGCTAAGTACAAGAAGGTGCATGGGCATGCGAGACCTAGTTGAAGAAGGGCACGCGGGTTGAAGGTGCGCAAAGAAGGATTACGATAGGGTTTCTACGTAACACACCACACGTGCATGTAAGGTAAAATAGGTTTTATACTTAGTTTGCATTCAACATATACCAAGCAACACATGAGAAAAGCATGACCCTTGTGGATAAGGTGATAGCCACGATGTGGATCAAAAAGGGAATATTCTAGGCATGTGATAGAAGGTTCTAGAAGACATCATTGCAAGGAATGGAGAGCTCAGATCTAGAAAGGCATGCTCCCATGAAGGACCACTTCGACACTTGGCGACCGATTTATAACTTCTAGAAGGCATGGTGGTGGGTGCTAAGGTTATAAATACAAGATCTCGTAGCAGAGAGAGATAGAGTTAAAGAGAGGTGAAGCTGCAGAAACAAAATGGAGGATTCTATGGGTTGGGAATATGAGCATATAGGGATGATGGTGCATTTAGGGGCATGGGTATGAATTTTTCTTTGTAATGTGATGAACATGGTATAGTTATGATGCATGACTTGGCTCTGCATTATTATATGGGGTCTGTTATGAACCCAAGGGATTGTAATGTGGTTATTGAATCTCTTAATATGAATACAATGCTCTGTTATAAATCATCTATGTGTTTGGAAGTATACTAATGTATTTCCTTTCTGTATGAGCTATTTCCTTATGCTGCTTGTTATTTCCCTTTTCTGGATGTAATAAGATAACTCATTCTAGGATATGGCATGGTTATTTTTACTCATTTCCATTTAAATATATGTTATAAGATGATGCATTCTCATAAGACTCACATAAAGGAGAGACTCGATGCCCATGCATGCCTCAGGTGAGCGCTCGGCTCCTCCCCAGGTGATAGGATGACGTGTAAGGGATTAGACTATTGGTCTAAGGGTATAAAATATGACTACATCTTGGTTCTATTTCCCAAGACTCTTTTTGAAGTTGTAAGAAATGACATGCATCTTTGTGCCTCGTGATATGTGATGACAGAGCGCATGACCTTAGAAAGTGTTGAAACATGGTTCAAGAGCATGGAGGATGAGTTTGCTCAAAGATTCAACACTGGACCTGAGTTTGATGTGCGTAGATGGGAAAAAGAAAACCTATACCATGAACTATATGATACATTCTTTTGCTACTTCCAAGTAGAACTATATGAATGGCTTTCAGCATATGCATCTAGATCAAGTTGGTACTATAGATCACACGTATGGACCTAAGATGACTATCAGAGGCTACATGATGTAGATCTAACTTGGACGCGTGTTATTGATCCTTTGGTGGAAGATGGTGTTGGAAAGTTATACTTTAGAATGTTCCATTTCGACGTATTCTTTCCTAGAAGTTGTTGAGTTTGAGTTTCGAGGGAGCTAAAGGATCATTTTTACACGTTGTTCCTTTGGCTATGAAGATATTGGTCATTAATTTGAGTTTAGAAACATTCCCCATGGATTTCTAGAGCTTCTTTGAGCACTTTGGGCAAGGAAACTAGGGTGGAGGAAGATGGCAGACATCATGCGGATGAAAAGGAAAGGGAGGAGAGATGACTCAAGTATAATGAAGCTCATGAGAGGGAGATGACTAGACAATGAAAATTTACAAGTGTGATGGATCCATGGAGGCACATGTTACGAGGAAGGAGTTGAGGTTCACATAGAGGATGTGGAGCTTGAGTAGTCTATGATACCCCATCTTAGAAAGTGCAGGAGAGAGGCCCCTTCTAGCTTATAATGAGAGTTCCTCGCATGGAGAGAGAAGAGTTGTTAGCATGCATCTGAACCCACCTGAGGACCAACCCTGGTGCTTGGTTTTCTAGATCAAAGGAGAAGTATTGTTAACCTAGTTGGTATCGGTGGGAGTGACCAATCTATGCCTAGGAGATATAATTTTTCATTTGGAACATCCATGGCTGTGCAAGCCATTCATGTATTTGGAGGAATCTTTGGACAAGGTGCAAGTATGCAAGCTTTGGGTATCATGTTTGGGAGTGGTGCAAGACATGTAATTGGTAGTGGGACAATATCACAAACCATCGACACATAGTTATGTGGGGAACACTAGGTGTGACCTTTTCGGTCCTTTCCACTATAGGAGGTGGATCTCGGTGGGTCAAGAGGACATGAACTAGTTGGTCCGGTGGATCTAGTGGAGAAGGAAATAATGGAGGAAACCAAGGCTCTAGATCAGGAGGAAAAGGATACTAACCACCTCCCAAGTATTTTTCGAGATGTCTTTGCACTTACTAGACTATAGGGGTATTAAAGATCTTTGTAGAGCATGTCCACAAGTGTGAACTACTATAGATGCGAAAGGAATCACTACCCCAGAGTGGAAGGCATGTCAGTTTGCAACAACGTTGTAAGGGTGTGTGCATAGTTGGTATAGGAAGTACAACCCCCATCATATGGTGGTAGAATACACTGTTGAATAATGACTTCTAGCAGAGTTTCATATCCCCGAGTTCGAGCATAAGAGCATCGGTGCTCTAAATGAGATCCAACAGGAATGTCGAGAGAGTGTGTGGGAGTATGATGCGTGTTTTAGTACTCTCTTGTCAAAGCTATCCTATGAAATTCATCCTTCTCAACATGCTCAATGGTTTTTCAGAGGATTGATAACACCATTTATAAGGGATTTGTGCACAAGACTTTTTCATAGACCCATGTGAGGCATTTGAAGTTGCCCCTACATGTTGAAGGCTGATAGAAGCATTGATACTTGGTGTTAGTTATTTTCTGGAGGCTCAAATTTCTATAATGGCTAAGTAGTTGGACAAGATTTCGCAAACTTAGTGCATGAGGTTCATAGTGGGCTTTGGTGTACAGACTTTGAAGTGGAGGGACATGCGAAAGATAGTTTCCCTCGGAATTCAGTACGCGCTATAGCGGTAGACTGTGAGATATGCCACGAGGATCATGATGCAAGTATATGCCCTCTACTCCAGCTCATAATTCACAAGAATGTTTCTTGCTATTACAAGATATGTACCTCTACGACCAATGATACCAAGGATTGTAGGACTGATCGATCAAATCCATGAAACTATTGATCGGGTGTGCGCTTTGGACTAGCCTTGTTAGCAATTCAAAGTATGATGAATGATGTTATGAAGGGTGTGCAGATGGTGGAGTAAGTGGAAGAGGTTTTCATGGAGGATTTTGTGGTCACAGTAACCACAATAGAGGATGAAGTGAATTACCATGAGGAACATGTTATAATTGTGGATCTATAGAGCATTACAAACGTGAGTGTCCTGATCTATTATAATGCTCATGGTGCGAGAAAGAAACATAAGTATGAAGAGTGTCCAAAAATTTATGAGCATATGAACCAGTAGCACCAGAAAGACAAAGGCGCTAGGATGGGAAGCATCAAGAATGCTGATTCACGATTGATGCCACGAGTGACACGTGAGTCGGTAAAACCTATCTTGTAAGTGATGATGCGGCCAGAGGTGCATGTGCGAGGGGAGATGCAAGACCAAGGACACTAGTTTCAAGAGAGGAAGTAGTACATGGAAAGTATTTAGACCCGCTTATTAGAAAAGAAGTGTATCAATAGACTATGGACGTGATTCAAAGTTTACAAGGGGATCTAATGTCTAAAGGAGCAATCAAGGAAGTTAGAGCAAAGGAGGAATGCCGAGGTTCAAAGGATGAATGGATGAGGTCAAGGAAGTATGTAAAATGTTAAGGAAAGAGAATATTATTCCCTTACTAGCATAATGGTGTAGAGAGAAGGTACCGTATGTCGAGTAGAGAGAGAAAGATAGGTTTTACATGCAAACCTTACCCATCATAGCCTTGAATATGACAAGGAGATTACTTTTAATGTGGTTGTTGATGGGTGGATTCTGATCAATATTCTCATTGACACAATAATAGAGGTAAATGTTCTTACCTTAGATGCCTGACATCAAATGGGACTGCCCATGTTGCGATTATCTTGAATGTGTTGTATATGGTGAACAAGACTAAGGCAATCCCATTGGAGTCTGAAGGATGCGTTATCACCATTCAAGGGCCAAGTTCTTGGAGACTTTGAAGTCTTGGTGCTTGTTGAGGCGAGATAACTTTCCAGTGTTGCTTGGGTGCTCATGGTGTTACAAGAACAATGTTAACCTATGGTTTAACAAAGGGTATATCAGCTTTGAGAAAAGGAAGAAAGGGTGATCATCCCTTTGACATATGGGAAGTCAATGCCCTATACTAAGCCCTTAGGAGAAGAATTCCTTAACATAATCTATGTGCACTCCATCAGAGATCTGAGATAATTCACCCCACAGAGGGAGTTATCTAGTTTGAAGATGCTTAGTCCTTGAGTGATACCACTAGTGTGGCATGCAAAAATTGGGTGCATGGGACTTATGAGTTAATTGGGTGACAATTAAGAGGATCTGTAACAAGGGTTATAAAGGCACGCTCAGTCAAGTGCCTAGGAGGAAAGAAGTTTCCAAGTTACTCTGGAGGGGCATATCCTAAAATTTTCTTATGGGAAATGGAAGCTCAGTGGAAAAATGAGGAAGAGAGAAGATGAATCCTAAATTACAACCTACTCAAAACTATAGTGCATTGGTGGGCTACACATCGGGATAACCTCTGGTGTGTGGGAGGTAAGGATCACATTTTCTATAAGGGTTTATAGGAGAAATGCACCCACGGTCATACAAGACTACCTTTGCAAAGAAACTACTTCATTTCATATCCAAGTGTGTGAGGAGGCATGCATGAGACATGAAGAAGCATTTCCACCTTTGTTATGGGTACATAAGTTGTATTCCACTTTACAAGGCTATGTGTGCTCTTGGTACATTCATTGGAGATACATCATTAGAAGGGTAATTGGCAAGAGTTGATAGCTGACCTCATTCAAGATTTCGAGTATAGGAGTACCAAACCATCAGTGGATAAGGTGTTGCAAGTGATCAAACACCTTACGATGGGAGATAGTGCTATGGAAGAGGATAGGCTACTAGAGTTACTAGGTGAGCCTTATTTGGAGATGTGCCTCAATGAAGAAGAATCAGAGGAAGTACAACTTGAGTGCGTGTGTATGGAAAAAGAAAAAGGAAAAATGGTCTATGTAATAGATAGAGAAGAGATGGAGACTTTTAATGTTAACCATTTGGAGGGTACATGAAAAGTCATAGAAAGTGCTGATGAGTGAGCACACACCTACCATGAGCCCTTGAAAATAAAGAAGGTTAACATTGGAATGGAGGTAGAACCTAAGGAAGCTATCATCGATGACTATTGGTCGGAAAAGGAGGTTTCAAATATCATTGATTTGTTGCATGAGTTCCAAGATTTGTTCCCTTATAGGTACCATGAACTCAAAGGTGTTCACCATTCCTTGGGGGAGATGAAGATCAAGTTGAAGGAAGGTGTGCACCTAATTCAGAAGAGGTCTTATCGGATGAATCCAAATTTGAGTGTAGGGGTCAAGGAAGAGAGATAAAATGATAACATTTGGTATCATTGAGGTAGAGGAAGAATTAGAATGGATAATCCTAGTGGTTATCAGTATTAATAAGGATGGTAGGATAAGAATTTGTATTAAATACAAGGATCTGAATGTAGTATGTGTCATCGATCCTTTCCCAACCCCCTTTACTGAAGAAATTTTGGAGGGAGTAGTAGGTGCAAAGTCTACTCTTTCATGGATAGGTTTTAGGGTACCACAAAGTTAGTATTGCAAAGGAAGACCAGAGAAAAACAACTTTCATCACCGAATGGGGACTTTTTGCTTACATTGTTATGCCATTTTGGATTGAAGAATGTGCCTACTTGTGTTCTTGCGCATTATGGTACAAGCACTTTAGGACTTCATCCATAAGTTTCT
Organism: Taxus wallichiana var. yunnanensis; assembly: GCA_018340775.1. Classification (NCBI taxonomy): domain Eukaryota; kingdom Viridiplantae; phylum Streptophyta; class Pinopsida; order Cupressales; family Taxaceae; genus Taxus; species Taxus wallichiana. The sequence continues at coordinate 962,799,426 of CM031240.1, forward strand.
TCAAGTTTACCTGGATGACTAGACTGTGTATGGATTGGTGAAAGACCATTGTGACAACTTAAGGATGATGTTTGAAAGATGTTGGAAATTGAGGATATCCCTCAACATTAAGAAATGTGTCTTTTCTTACTCCATTTGGGACCTGTTAGGACACATTATATGCAAATAAGGCTTATTAGTGGATCCACTAAAGTTACTGATTATTGTAGGATTGGGAGCCTACTAATAAAAGTGTAGTGCATAGATTCCTTGGGTATATGGGGTATTATAGGAAGCTCATCAAGGATTATGCCAAGATTTCCGCTCTTGGAGGAATTGTTAAAGCACAAAAGTGCCTTTCATTAGGGAAAGTACAATAGAAGAATTTTACACTTTGAAGGATAGGCTTGTCATGATGCCCATATTACTTTTTCCTTCTTTGGATAAGCCTTTCCATGTGCATGTTGATGCCTCAGGAACAACTATGGGAGCAGTACTAGTATAACCTGGTGAGAGAATTGTTGATCATTTATTGTTCTTTGCAAGCAGGAAATTGACACCAATAGAATAGAATTAGATAACTACTGAGTGTGAAGCATTGTCTATGATCTACGTGTTACATAAGTTTAGGTAGTATCTATTGGAAACACCATTTATATTCTACACAAACCACATGGCCTTGAAATAATTAGTCAACAAACCCATTACGCAAGGAGCATATCGTTGGCTCGTGTTATTTCAAGTGTTTGAGTTCACAGTGGTCATAAAACTAGGAAAAAGCAATTTAGGACCTGACCACTTATCAAGGATTAATTCAAGGGAGGACACACAGATCATTGAGGATACCATGCTGACGCACATCTATTTAGGTTGTGGTGTGCACCCTCATACTTGGAAGATATCGTAGTGTTCTTAAAAATAGGTGTGGCGCTGGAAGGGATGAAGGCCACTGGAGAGAAATTAGTTAGCAATACGTGCCACACCCTACATATTGATTAGTGGAGATCTATATAAGTTAGGTTGTGACAAGGTTTTCATCGATGCCTATTAGAACATGGTGTAACCATTATGGAAGAAGCGTATGGTGGGATTGCGGGTAGGAGGATACTATGCACATAATGCTACCATGCGGAAGATTTTATTAATTTGGGCTATGGTAGGAAACCATCTACAAAGATTGTATTGAGTTTTGCAAGGACTGTGACCATTGCTAGTGCCTTGAAAAACATGGAAAGAGAGATGAAATGCTCTTACGACCAACCAATAGCCAATGCTAAAGCATTTGAAAAATAAGCAATCAAATTTGTATGCCTAATTGTGCCAGGCCACGCGAAGGACTAGTTCGTAGTATATCATCACTTGCACTGATTACTTGACATAGTGGGTAGATGTAGTGCCTACAAAGGAGAGTTGCACCGCATGTAATGACAACTACTAGATTTTTATGGGAAAGCATAATCAGTAAATATGGTTTCCTTTAAGTTTAGGAAGTGAAAGGGGTACACACTTCCTCAATGAAATAGTTAGGATTATGTTAGCAGAATTTATGGTGGCCCATCATAAGACTACCCCATATCACCATTAAGCAAATGGAAATGCTGAGGCATTTAAAAAAAATACTAAGTCACATGTTAACTAAGATATGTGATGTTGGAAGACAAGATTGGGATGATAAGGTATCAGCAGTTCTATGGGCATACATGAAAAACTAAAAAAAGGTAGAAAAAGGTTGAACAAGGCCACCTTTGTTTCAATTGGTGTTTGGCGTGGAGGTTGTTTTACTAGTGGAATTCATGTTACCTTCTCTATGTATAGCATGTAGGAGGGTTAGTTGATGAACAAGTGCTGGAAGAAAGGATTAATAAGTTGATGTAGTTAGACGAAAGGAAATCACTTGCTAGATGGAGTCGGAAGAGGCATGAAAAAAGCAAGACAAAAGGCATGGCATGATCATCATATAAAGAACATGAAGTTTGAGGTTGGGCAATTGGTGTTGTTATATGATTCCAATTACATGTGCCATCTAGGAAGTTGAAAGTCAATTGGTTGGGACCTTTATCATCTTGTACATTCTTGATTGGTGCTTTCGGTTATAAGTCTTTGGATGGGAGGAGGTTACCAAATCACTTCAATGGGAGTAGGATGAAGCCCTATTATAAATAAGTCTTCTTGGTGTTTGTAATAAGGTAGTGTTGCCAATTAGTCTAGAATTTCCCTTTATGCTTTTTATTTTCTTGTGTTTCCCTTTCTCATTTCTTGTTCCTTTCTTTTTGTTTCATTTTTGTGCCTTGTGCACTAGTAACCACATTATTTTCCCCAAGGTTGTGTATGTGTTGGGGACCACGCATTTGTTTTAGTGTGGGTGGAGTGATACGAAGTATAGGCCTATAATACAAGTTTGAGCTAGATGTAGAATTTGCGGTGAATGGCCCGGTTGAAGGATAAAAAGCACGTAAGGTTAAGAAGTGCGTAGAAGAGAAGGTGGACGAGAATGGTTGGTGTTAAAAAGGCTTTGTGGAAACCACATACAGAAAGGATGAAGAGCATAGGAACAACATGAGGTAGGCAAAGGAAAAAATTGGGTAAAGGATAGAAGAAGTGCCTTGACGTGTGGACATGCATGTAAGAGTATTCAAATGGGTTGGATTTTTGTGTGCTAGAAGGTTATAAAGGGTTTTTCACACAGGATATGGTGCATGGGTAAAGGCACTTAAAGGCAACTTAGTAGAAAAGGCCACATTTAATATTAAAGTACGAGGGTAGGTCGTATATCATTTAATGCTAGAAAGAAGCAAAAAATTATAAATACAAGGTTAGGAAAGTCATTTGTTACCTTGCGATGATGAAGTAAAAGAAGCTCTTGCGAACTAGAGCATCTAGAGAGAATTTGTGTGAAGAAAGGAGAATCAGGAATTTGAGTGTGCATCTAGAATAGATCTACAAACCGGAAGGAGGAGTACACGGGTGTGAAAAAGGTTGTGTGAAGAAGCCGTTGTCTTATGGAAGGATTTCCTTGTTAGGGTTTAGTAGCTAGGGCATTAAGAAAGAAGGATTCGTTTCAAGAGTTGAAGCTTCGGAGTAAGCTTTTGGATTAAACAAATTAGCAAAGTAGAGTAAGAGGAAGGAGTTTTAAGTTCAGCCCACTAGAAGAATGGCACCAAGGAAACCAACCATTTCACCAAAGAAAACAAAGGATAAGGGGAAGGGAAAGCAAATCGATGCCGTCACGAGCACAAACGAAGAATGGTATGTGGAAATGCAGTACCCAGATGGGGTATTGCTAGGGAAAGATTGGGAGTCACACTTATAGAAGATGTCCGTAAGTGATTATAATCATCGCATGAGCACAACATAGAAGGAAATGGTCTTTGGAGTTGGTTCGAATAACTAACAATAGAAGGCGCTAGATGGAATTCCCATTTACAAAGATGATGTGAAGGTAAAATTGGAGAAGGCTGGACTATTGCAATTGTATGAGTTGCCATACTTTGGAAATGTTTAGTGCCTTTATCAGTGGCTGATGTCACACATGCATGAGGATCATTTTTATTTTTGGGGTGAAAGATGCGCATCACACCAAAACTGATATTGAAGTTCATAGGCCTCAATTTTGAAGGAGATAACATTGATGATGATTTGAGTGATAAGGAGGATATCAAGGAGACTATACCTGTGCATGCCTACTGAGTAAAGGGGTCACGATACTTTTACATCGTCGAGATACTAAACCTAGTGATGAGGATGGTTGTACGCTTGGTCACCAAGCTCAATGACCAAGAATGATGGACACAAGTGAACAAGGCATGGCTGAATGTATGTCATACGATATCGAGAAGGAACCATACAAAACTTGTCTAATTTCATCATGGATGAAATTATAAGCAACACATAAGAGGAGAGAATATACTCTTTGGTAATGTCCTCCTCACTATTGTGTTCTTAGAGATGGAGTGCCTAGATGGGCGAGAAAAAAATTGTTTAGGAGTATCAGGAAGAGGATGCCTTGCCACAAAGAGGTTTGTGAAATGTACTTGTGAAACCATGATGACCGCTCACAAGGCGTGCTTGGCGAAGTCGTATAAGAAAATACGTGATGCATTCAGGGCTGAGTGGAGGATCCCATAGTAGTTTCCCATGCTCGTGAGTGGAGAGGAAAAATTTACTAGATGTGTACCAACACTTCTACATTGGTAGATTTATGTTGATAAATGGGAATATGAGCACATGGTGCAAGATACCCTTCTCCTTCACCATGCTATACTTCAAGCCGGGATTAATTAGTTCAAGGAGGCCAAGAGACTAAGGTTCAACCTTAGTGAGGTAGATATAGACCACCGTGAGTTGTGATGGAAGCTATTCTACCAAAAAGAAGTGCATGTACGTGGAGAGATGTGTCTCCCAAAGATACGAGATGATGAAGCCTTTTACTTATTGCCGATTGATGGAAGGAACATAAAAAAGGTGTATCGTGCATAAGGCTTGTTAGTCATCAAAAGAAGATCCTAATGAGAGCAATCAGGGGAAAAGAAGTCCCTCCTCTTTGATGGGAGAGGTTCCCTTATTTAAAAGCAAAACTTATTTACAAATGTACAACGCATTACTTTGATGTGGAACTTGGATATCATGAAAGCTTTGTGAAATGAAATAGATTATCAATCACAAAAGCATAGAAGAATGAAGACAAGGAAATGAGCAGAAAGCATTCTCCAGAATTATAGATGACAAAATAATTCTTTATGCGTGCTAGAATACAATGAATTAGAATTAGACCATTTGTATTTGAATTACTAAGATGCAATTTGGAGGGACACACAGTTCCACAAATAACATTTACAAGAATAGAAATCTCCTTGGTATTATGTAGACAAATGATCTCATAATAGTTAACAGATAACTATGAAATAAAGGTATCAGATGAACAAAGAAAGAATATCCTTTTGTATTGATTGCCGTATTATTTCTTACACTTTTAGAAATAAGCCAAGTTCCCCCTTCACAATGGCGAAGAGAGACCATTATATAGTTTACAAATCAGTTACTCTTGGTAACTACTTATTTTAATTAATGCTTAGTTAAAGGGCTGCTAATCGCAATACCCCAACTAATTACAATAAATCCGAGATGAAGAAAGGAAGAAAAGGAGAAGAATCAGGAGAAGAAGACAAGCGTTCATGATTGAGAGGGCCCATGATTTTAGGATCCACTTTGTCCTAAATCTTTTCAATGCCTCTGCTATGTCTACGCCACGTGGGCCTGACGTGTTGGTGGTGGAATGAGTCCAAAATCGAGACATTTCTCCATCTCTTTGTCGAATTCGACGTGCGTATGATAATCCTTGCTTGCTTCTTCTAGTAAGCATTGGAGAGAGTATGATTTCCTTCATCTTTTCTTTGGAGACAGAATCCTCTTTGAACAAGTTATCTTTGACAAAAGCTCACGGGCCCGAGCTTTGATTTCTTGTAAAGAGAGGGGCACACCAGAGGTCTCATCATGGAGATGGCAATGTATATCCTTGAAGGCAGATACAACCAAAGTCTTGAAGGCCTCACCCTTCTGCCAGCTATTTCTTAATTCTCCCAAAGCTTCTTCAGCACCTTGATTTTCCATTCCACACTGTATACCCATGATTTTGACAAGTTATCTTTTGCATCATCAAAGACTTTGCTTGCCATTAAAATATTATCATCAGCCTATCCCATAAGGCGAAGGTCTACTATACAGCTGCTCTAGAGTTTGAGCTCTTTATCTATATTTCCAATAGTGGAGGAGAGCATTTGTTGCAGATTATTCACCTTCTCATTGAGTTTGAAGGCTTCACTAATGAAATTCAACCCTGCAACAAGCATATCATCCACCATAGCCTCCATATCCCTTCCATAGATGGAATACTTGTGTATATCTTTGATACTCTACACTTCATCTTGGCTGAGAATCACAGGTGGTGGAAGAGTAGTCAGTGGGGTAGGATCTAAAACTTTATCCTTGGACAGCAGTGACTTGATGAAACTTGTAAGAACCTGAGCCTACTCCTCCAGCTGCTCTATGGTTTGTTGCCCTTTCTCCACTCTCCCAATGACCCTGGTGACTATTTCTTGAAGATTGTGAATCTCACCTTTAGGGGTGGACTCTCCCATGGGAATCCTTGAGAGCTCTAGATCAGACACTTGGAAATCATGCTCTGGCTTGTCTACTTTGGGCTTGGCTATCTCCAGGAATTGCTGGCCCTGAGCATCAGATACTATTCTAGAGGTGGTCTTGGCATTTTTGGCAGGAGTAGGAGGGGTAGTACCCAATGAGCCGCCACAGCATCAAAGTTGGGTCCCGAGATCCGAGAAGAAGACTTTCTCTTCCTACTATCAATGAAAGGCTGCACCCATGCAAAAGAGGAGGAAGAAGGTGGGGCAAGAGGACCAAGAGAAAGAGAACTCATGGCACTCAGAGTGTGCATTGTTGTTTCCTCTAGTTGAGATATGAGTGGAGCGCTCGGGGCTTTTGGTACATAGCGATCGATAGAACTCGGGGAGCTCAGTGCTTTGAACTTCCTTTTCTTTATCCATTGGAGCTTCTGGAGTGCTTGTAGAGACTGACACTTCACTCTCCTCACTTTCACTAAGAACAATAATGTTCTCTAGGTGATGGCAATTCCGAATGCTTCATCATAGGATACTCTTGACAGGATCCTTTTTGACCTCCTTGATCTTCTTGATATACTTGAGTGGATGAGGAAGGAGTGGAGGATGTAGGACCTTTAGTTGAGGCGGTAGGAGGATTCTGCATAGGTGCTTCTCAGGCCCCAGGTGTCAATGCTTCCTTCCTTGGTGTTGAAGTATCCTTGGAGGAGGACTCACACTGAATGCTTCTTAAGCTCACGGACTTTCCTATCAAACAAGATCTTGGTTCTTACTAAGACAGGGGCTAAGATTTTAGCCAGATCATCTTTCACCTTTTTAAACCAATCCAAATCCTCCAAGGGAGTGTGTTTGATCAAGGTGTCATACTCATATGAAAATAGATCAGAATTATCATCCTGAAGCCCTTCCGGAACTTGATACAAATTAAGCTCCTGAATCAGTTGAAGAGAAAACCTGCCGTAATGTCTCCTTCTTGCCTCAAAATCATCCAAATAAGTCAGCCCAATAGTCTTCTGTGTCTACCCTATGATAGTAATTGATTTTGATGTTCTATTCAATAAATTTCTTCAAGTCAAAACAAGTTCTTGGCTTGAAGAAATGGACAGTGATGGGAGCTAGGGCTCTTTCTATGTTCTATGCATCTAGAGCCGTCTTGCAGGTGTAGTTTCCCAAAGATATGGGGAAGTGCAGGCCAATAATTTTCTTGTCCCTGCAGGTTCTGTGCAACTTGTCCAGTTGCCTACATATCTCGATCAAGGCCATTTTATCGTTGTAGAACATAGGAAGCTTGAGAGGAGTGCTCTCATAACCTGCAAGCCTTATATAGGAGAATTTTCTAAAAATATTGGATGAAGTAGGCATTGTAGTGCGATATTAGGTTCATAGCTTCATCAGAGAAAATCTCCTTGCCGTGTCGCTCTCCGTAAGCCCGACAATGTACATGGTGAAAGCATCATTCACCCTCCCTGAAGTTGCGATTGCTAGTGTCGAGGTGAATTGAGGGCGTAGGCATATACGGGGTCACCCTTATGAGCATCAATGTATGTGAATCCAAACCATTGCCTTGATCTTTTTAGGGTATACATTAGGTATGAAGTCATGTAGAACTTCTTGGTTTGTTGTACATTGGGACAACACTTTGCTAAGTTCATGCTAATGATTTCTACCCAATTGATATTTTGAGTTCCTTCACAAACCATATTGATAAGAGGGCACATCCGAGAAATGGAACTCGTTGGTAGAGGGTAAGCCCATGACCGAGCCAGTGAGGATTATAAAATCTGAAAGCTCCTCATTGAAATCGGCATGAAAGCGAGAACCTTGGATAGACGGGATGCCCCCTTTTAGGGTTTTTAAGCCAAGACTTTGCCACCCTTACCTTGTATTTCTCACTTTCCTGGTCAAAGAGGGCCTATGCCTAGTTTTGAGAGATTACTATTGAATTTTCCATCTCAGGGATCCTTAGGGGCGATTACAATGAAGCGGCTAAGATTGACCTTGGAAATGAGCTCCCCATGCAGATTTGTTAGCTTAGTCGAGTCGGGATTGAAATGAGTACCATGATTATTGTATCTACACATTGCACCGAGATTGGGAAACCAACGGTGAATGCCAAGCCATTATCGTGAATCATTTGTGCCATAGGAGAGGGGTTTGAGTCTGTCATCCTAGTCCAGAAATCCCCAAAGTCAAGGTGGCAAACTTCATTGTCCTCCGATATCAGGAATGACAGACTCGAGCGGTGAAACTTGCTCCTGACCTTGAAATTTAATCTTCATGTTGATAGCATCTCAAGAAACAAGGTCAAGATCACGGACTCTCAATGAAATGTGCAGGGGGAAAGGGTGCATGTACGAAGGAAATTTTGGTGAGGGTATGAGCAATTGATAACAAGAAAGCAGTGTGCAAAAATGTGTAAGGGGGAAGCTTATTAAATAGCCATTTAGGAGAGAGAAAGGTAATAAATGTGCATTAAATACACATCTACCAACTTGAAAAGTAAGATATTTGGGAAGAGTGGGAAAAATTAGCCGGATGGCCTTTGGTTCATTTGGGACATGCGGGACGTGGGGAAAAGATGCACAAATGCTTTCGGGACATGAGGGACGAGAAATCGTGAGGCAGATTCGGTCATGCCAGCGAGGCGAAAAGTGAACATTGAGCCTGAGTGAACTTGGGACATTTGGGACAAAAATGTCGACGGGCCCGAAAGAAATGGACTTTGGGTAAAACAGATGATCGGTGAACAGGGAGCCCGAATGAACTTGGGACACCTAGGACAAAAATGTCTGACAGACCCACAAATCACACAAAATGACCCAAAAATGCAGATTCTTTCCAACATTTTGACTTTTCCTATTACCAGAATGACAGAAAAAGTGATAAACTCAAAAATTTCAATTTTGAACTTCTCAAAAGTAGGGAAATTTTGAGGGGACAACAAGGCCAAAGCTTGAAAAGGGTGCCTACTTTGAGAATGATGTATCCATTCTTGAAGGCCCTATAGGAAGGAAGAAGGCCAAGCCTAGAAAGAGGAAAGAGAAGAGGTGAAAAAGGAACCAAGTGTTCAAACCACACGGATGGTAAGCATGTCAAAGACAAGCATTAAACCTAGTACTTATGCATGGAAGAAGAAGTCTCGGTCAAAGAAAAGAAGAGGCACTAGAGCATGAAGATCCTCTCACCCGGGAGGAATCACCTATGAAGACATCACTGTCAAAGAGAAAGAAAAATAAGAATCCCCGTCGTACTAGAATCCCGAGTAAGGAAGAAGCGAAAGGTGATGAGATGAGGCCGATTTAGAGGAGACATAAGCGTAGATGCCTACATCGAGTGATAGAGATGATGATGATGAGCCGAATGAGGCGAAGACCATCATGTCTATGAGATACATGATTATGAAGAAGAAGATGAGTATAATGAAGGAGATGAGGAGAAGAAGGATGAAGACGAAGATGAGACCCAAGTAAGGAGGTAGGTGGGGAATAAGTTATAAAAGATCAAAGGACCTTAAGCCTCATGAAGGAATGGATAGATGAGGCTGCAGAGAAATAAGTTGAAAAAATCATCAAGGACTTGGTGAAATAAGAAGTGGAATGCAACACGGATGTGGTGAGGAAGGAAGATGAGGAGGAGAGCATGGGAAAAGAATATGGTAACATGGGAGGAGATCCTAGTTTGACTCTAAGATTTCCAAAGGTTACATGGATACGGGGAGGAAGAGTGCAGAAGCATCACAAGTTTAAGGAATGGGATACATCGATGATCCAAACAAGGTGTTGCACGTGCTTCTAGAGCATTGTGCCAACAAAACAACTTTTAGCCATGACTTCATTTGATGAGGAAGGTGCATACCCTTAGAAAAGGAAAATGTTGTCATGGGAATTTGAGTCCTACATTGATGAGCCTAAATTTGAGGTAAGCCAAGGGGAATTGATGAAAGTGCCAAAAAAAAAAGGGATAAACCCCTTGGTGAATGATCAGTGACTATTAGATGAACAAATCTGTAACACGCTCAACAAATTTTTAGTTGAGCTTGAAGCTTCGATTCTTCAAGAGAAATGATAAGGTGAAGTTCCTAGAGGTAGAGTTAGAGGAGAAAAGGAAAGAGGAGCTCCTGGAGAAAATAAAGGACCTAAATCAAGAGGAACTAATCAACACTCAATTAAGGTGTGAGTTAAAATATGAGAAGGCAAGGGTGCATGAGGCATACAAGAAGATAGAGATGATCACGAATGCCCATGTCTTAAAGCATCCAAACTTAACACCCACACAAAAATATGGATCATCCTTGCGTGCTTAGAGGACTTGACCCGCATACTCACTATGGAGAGGTGGCCACTTACCCTAGAATCAATAGAGGAGGCATTGGCGTGCCAAGAAAAAACAATAAGATGAAGGTTGTGGATATTGTTGATCAGTAAAACAAGATCCTCGTTGATGTAAAGGCCGCCGCACAAGCTACTAAGGTGCTCTATGATAACTACATGGACATGGATAGAGTGGAAAGTATCTTAGTTACCACCCATGAAGTGGAACTCAAGGATTTCTAGGAAAAGAACAAAGGGAATAGGGTGGAGCGATAAAAATCCTAGCCGAGGTAGAAAAGAAATCAGAGGCCATTGAGACCTTGTGAGTCTCAATCAAGAACCGACTAAAGGAATTGTACCCTTAAATCTCTTGGAGGATGGATGTGCTTGAAGATTTGGGCAAGAAACTTGAGGGTATTGTGAAGACAATGAGAGATAAGGGAGAGAAGCTTAGTTTTGAAGAAGTGAGTGCCCTGGTGGGTGACCTCTATTAGTAAGCAAAAGTGAGGTCGACACTTGGGGAAAATTAGAAGCTAATTTAAGGAAGGATTTCCCTCTCCTCCTCTAAAAGTAAACAAGTTCCCCATTCTTTCATTATTTCCCCCATTTCTTCATTTCTTATTCTTCCATCCCAACCATTTGTAAGGATCCACCATTCTTTATTTCTTTATTGAAGAGTGTTTCGAGCATGGAGAACAAGTTAGTGTGGGGTGATGTTGGGCCCCAAAATATCAACTAAGTACAAGAAAGCACATGGGCACATAGGTTGAAGGCACACATGGAAGGATTCTAGAAGGGTTTTGTAGAACACATGGCATGTGCGTGCAAGGTAAAATAGGTTTTGTACTTAGCCACATTTGGCATCCCAGGTAGCACATGAGAAAAGCATGACCCTTGTGGATAAGGTTCGACTTGACGATTGTAGATCAAAAAGGGAATATTCATAGGTATGTGATAGAAGGTTCAGAAGACATCATTAAAAGGAATGGAGAGCTTAGATTTGGAAAGGCATGCTCCCATGAAGGACCACTTGACACTTGGTGACCGATATGTAACTTTTGGAAGGCATGGCGGTGGGTGCTAAGGTTATAAATACAAGCGCCCGATAGAAGAGAGAGATAGAATTGAAGAGAGACAAAGCTCTATAGAAACAAAATGGAGGATTCTATGGGTTAGGAATAGGAGCATATAGGGATGATGGTGCATTTAGGGGCATGGGTCTGAATTTTTCTTTGTAATGTAATAAACATGGTATATTTATAATGTATGACTTGGCTCTGCATTATTATATGGGATCCGTTATGAACCCAAGGGATTATAATGTTGTTATTGAATCTATTAATATGAATACAATTCTGTTATAAATCATCTATGTGTTTAGAAGTATACTAATGTATTTCCTTTTTGTATGAGCTATTTCCTTATGTTGCTTGTTATTTTCCTTTTCTAGATGTAATAAGATAACTCGTTCTAGGATATGACATGGTTCTTTCTACTCATTTCCATTTAAATATTTGTTATAAGATGATGCATTCTCATAAGACTCACATAAAGGAGAGACTCGGCACCCGTGAGTTCTTCGGTGAGCACCCAACGCTTGCTGGGTGATAGGTCGATGCGTAAGGGATTAAACTATTGGTCTAAGGGTATAAAATATGACTACACACTAGGACAACTTCTTATTCATCTCTCAACTCAACATATTGTTTGGAAGTAAGATTCTCACACAACCCTTTTTACATGGAATAACTTGGTAACTTTGATGTCTATGTCATACTCCATTACTCGTGTGATCCAACCCACCCTTTTCTCATTTAAATCCTTGTTTAGAAGAAAGTCCTTGACTCCGGCATGAGATACTAATAGATGGATCTTGTTGTTGGAAACCAAATGTTTGAACTTCTTCAAACTTCTAATCATAACAAGGACATGATTTTCAATAAAAGAATACCTTACTTCATAGTCTTCTAAACTCGACTAAAGAATGCTATGAGCTACTCTAAGCCTTCTTTATTCTCTTCGCATCAAAATGCATTTGAGATTGTATCTAAACCCCAAAAGCATATAACATGAAATATTTGGAGAAATTTGGATTAATAAGAGTTGGGGCTTGAGATATTACATGCTTGATGGCCTTAAAAATATCATTACATTTAGCTTTCCATTTAAATGTAAGGCTCTTCTTTAACATCATGGTCAATGGCTTCACCAAGGTGGAAAAATCTAGGCACAAATCTACAAACAAAATTAATTCTCCCCAAGAAGCTTTGGAGAGCCTTCTTGTGACTTGGTAATGGAAGAGCATAGATGGTATCAAATATTTTGGGATCAATGGTCAATCCTTCATTTGAAACAATATGGCCCAACAAATTACCTTCATGTGCAAAGAAAATAAAATTTTCGGATTCAATGACACTCAAACCTTACGCATCTAAAACACTTACTTGAGGTGAAAGAGATGATCTGCTGCATTATTGGAGAAGACAATAATATCGTTAAGATAAACAAACACTATCTTGTTGATCAGCCCCTTGAATTCCATGTCCATCACTTGCTGAAATTTTCTCCGAGCATTTGACAATCCAAATTGCATCTTCCTATAAGCATAAGTGCCCCATTTTGTAGTGAAGGTTGTCTTGAACTAATCATCTTCCTTCACCATGGTCGATTGTAGCCTGAATAACCATCCAACAATGAGAACCTTTCCAAACCATCTACGACCTATAAAATTTTCTCCATTGAAGGGAGTGGGTAATGATCCTTGAGCAAAGCTCTATTAAAGTCACAAAAATCCACACACAACCTGATTTATCCATTTCTCTTCCACTAGCGGCACTAAGTTTGTAACCCAAATTGAATTCTTGATTGGAAATATGATACTAGCCTCAATTAGTTTTTTCAATTATTTCCTCATGAGAGGTTCAATATGAGGATTCACATGCCTCTACTTATTTTTAATGGGCTAGGTTTTGGATCTAACTCAATAGTATGTTGTGCCTACTTCGGGTTGAAGCCTCTTAAATATTTGTAATTCCAAGAAAAGACATTAGGGAACTCTTGACAAAGTTGAATAAATTCTTATTTCTCTTGTTGAGTACTAACCTTTCCAATTTGCAACACTTTACCTTCGCCTACTAAAATAGGCTTTGAGTCTTCACTTTTTACTTGAATGTTTTCCTTTTATTTTCAGAGATAGTCATTGGGGTTGAAGATTGACTCCAAAGTCATAAGACCTTTTAGAAATTGGTTCATTTTTAGGTGATCCACTTGGTCCCCATACTAATGTTCCAATTTGTCTTGATTCTTTGCAGAGAACTCAACTTCTTCTTGCAAGAAATTGATGATTTGCTTATCATTTTCAAAGACTTTCCAACTTATATTGTTGTCCGGGACAAGCTGGTCTTACAATCAATTTTATATGAGGCTAAGTTTGATCTCTTTTGATACTTTCAACAACATCAAATGATGCCTCAACTACTGTAAGTATGTCTGCTACATCATTCTTCTTCCTCAGGATGGAATTGATGTTAAAAGCTTCAAAATTCAATGAGATCCCATACCTAGTTTTTGTAATTCTTCAAAAGATCATTCTTAGCAACATTTTGTCCTCTAACTTGGTTTACAATCAGCTCATTATCGCAAAACATTTCTAATTTTTTTAATGCCTCTTTTTCTTGCCCAATGTAGCCCATGAATCAAGGCTTCATACTTAGTTTGTGTTATTTGAGCAAGCAAATTGAAAATGAAAACCTGAGTAATATTTGATACTTTGTGGTGACACAAACATTGCTCCTCCTCCAACACCTTGCCTACTCTTTGAACCATAAAATAATAGTTTCCATACCTCATTATTATCTTTGTGATTTGATTTAATAATGCTAGGGAGAGGTGGATTTTCTTTGTGAAAGTAATAGATTCCTAGCTCAGCTTCTCCCATTTCTTTATAAGGATGAAAAGTATGTATTTTTTTGGCCCAATAATCAAGAGTCAAGTCTAGAATATTAAACAATTTAGTGTCTTGATCAAAATTGGAACAATTTACATTGATTTGGCTTGGAACATGTGGCTCGATGTGGAAGTGTACAATTGGATTTGATCGATCATAGATTTATCTCCATATCTTGCCCTAAAGAGCATATGTGACCAATCAGTAGACAAATAGCCTCCAATTTCGGTAGTGAAGTCCCTTGACAAGCATAGAGCAAAGAGTGGTGGCAAGTCAATAACTGAAACATCTTGCAACACCGTAACATTGGGACATGCATGTAATGTGAGGCTCAATCCTTTGATTACTTTAAGCTGTAGTCACTTTTGTCTCATCTACTTGCACCAAACCTATGAAAATGACATCATCTTGAAGGCCCAACTAATCAAGTATTTGTTTGGGCATGGTGAACTTCTGCTCCCGAATCAATCATGCAATTATGCACAAGATTGCTTCCAATAATTAGAGAGATATAAAATGGAGGAGGCTTCATATTTTTACCTTGTTGACCTCTTGGAGCTCCTTTTTGGGAAACGTTAGTGAGCACTTTATCTTGATCTTTAGGAGGCTCATTTGAGATAGACCAATTTTCCATGATAGCTTGTAACAAATCTCTTTGTTTCAGGATAGCTAATGACTCCCACATTGAGATTTTTACATTTGTTTTCTTCATTTTCTCAATGATATTAAATGGAGAAGCACTATCCTTTTTTACCCTTTACTTTGCACAACCTTCTCCTATACATTGGCTATTATGATTGGTGTATGAGCTGGTCTAGGATGATTTTACACATTTGGAGCTGCACTTTGACTGAAAATCCCTTGTGGAGTGACAAAGCATTGAGTACCACTTGAATTAGATGACTCCCCTTCTTCCATATTCCTCTTCTTAGATGTGTGTATTAGTTCTGCTACACCTTGAGAAGGAGTATGATTTATACCAAAAAATCCTCCACTTACCAATTGAAAAACATGGTATCATTTAGAGGTGCTTCGATGTGCTAGCCTACATTGATTTTCCTCTTGACTCACTTCTTGTTCCACACTAACTATTGTCGTCATCATTAGAGCTTGATTAAGGCAAAATTAAATCATGTTGATTGGTTATGAGGTTAGTTGCATGGGAAAGCCCATTCATACTCTTTTGCCATATTGTTTTGAGTTGGAACCAAGGTTCGGATGTAGATACAATATTAATGTTGTAGGGCTGGAATGAATACCACATCCATTTCATTAACCTCATGTATAACACAGACATTTTCAATGTCTTGAATGTGATCAATCGAAGTTGTATGGTTCTCCCTAGTGAAATATGAAATTTTCTTCAATGCTGCAACTGGGATTGGATTTTGTGCATTGAGAGCAAGTGGGCTGCTTCCCATGAAATTGACAAAAGGATTTTGTGGTGGTGGTGGTTTCTATAGATGTGCCATTATATTTGGTCTAAGAACTCTAATTGATTAAATGAAAGGCCTACCAGGTGGAGGTGTTGATAGTGTTCTATTTGGTGGAGATGGAGACCTTTGAGCTCTTCTTTCCCTTCTTCCTCTACCTAGAGATAACCACAAGTATCTCTCTATGTATAATAAAAACATTTTCAAT